>CM048599.1:17539119-19939119 GCA_026413675.1 Populus pruinosa
AATTCCATGGGGATGGAATTGTCGGCCTTGATTGCCTTGTTAGGATGGGTTGCCATAACGTAAGTTGGGATGATCTCTCCATCCGGGATTGTACGTGTTGGAAAAGGAATCATATTTACGCTAGGGTTATCCGTTGAATGATCCATCAATTACATGAGCTTGTTCAATGTAATCTTCTTGCATTGTTGGGCACATATCCGAAGGATGTCCTTGTAAGGAGCATATGCTACAAACTTTCACTTGTTGCACATTTCCACAAGCCAAAGAACGCACAAGAGAAGTAAGATCATTAACTTGATTTTCAAGGTTAGAGATACTTACCTCATTTACTCGTTTGTTAGAGAAGTCTCCACGAGTGCCAAACTATTTTGAGTTAGCTGCCATGTTTGAGATCAATTGGCGTGCAGCCTCGGGTGTCTTATCCACCAATGCGCCTCCATTTGCAGCATCAATGATACTACGGTCAGTAGGCATCAATCCTTCATAGAAATATTGAATGAGCAATTGATGGGGTATTTGATGATGAGGGCATTGAATGCATAGTTGCTCAAATCTTTCCCAATACTCGGAGAGTGTCTCTCCATGAGATTGTAAAATCCCATATATTTCTTTCCTTATGTTGGCAACTCGAGATGCTGGGAAATACTTCTCAAGGAAAATCTTCTTCATTGCATTCCAAGTTCCAATAGATCCTGGGAGAATAGAGAAAAGCCATGCCTTTGCTGCCCCTTTTAAAGAGAAAGGGAAAGCTTTTAACTTAACTTGTTCTTCATCAACTCCATTCGGTTTCATGCCAACACAAACCATATGGAACTCCTTAAGATGAGTATGAGGATCTTCTCCTACAAGACCATTAAATGTTGGTAACAAATGTATAAAACCAGATTTGAGCTCAAAGTTTACATTACTGTCAATGTTTATGCATAATGGCTGATTTTCCACATTAGGAGCAGCAAGCTCCTTGAGTGTTTGCTGTCGTGCAATAGCCATGGTGTTGAGGTGAGCTTCCTTTCTTAACCTGCGTAAAGTGCTTTCTATTTCAAAATCAACCCGCACTTGAATTTGATTAGTAGAACGGGTCACACGCATCAATTCCATGGGGATGGAATTGTCGGCCTTGATTGCCTTGTTAGGATGGGTTGCCATAACGTAAGTTGGGATGATCTCTCCATCCGGGATTGTACGTGTTGGAAAAGGAATCATATTTACGCTAGGGTTATCCGTTGAATGATCCATCAATTACATGAGCTTGTTCAATGTAATCTTCTTGCATTGTTGGGCACATATCCGAAGGATGTCCTTGTAAGGAGCATATGCTACAAACTTTCACTTGTTGCACATTTCCACAAGCCAAAGAACGCACAAGAGAAGTAAGATCATTAACTTGATTTTCAAGGTTAGAGATACTTACCTCATTTACTCGTTTGTTAGAGAAGTCTCCACGAGTGCCAAACTATTTTGAGTTAGCTGCCATGTTTGAGATCAATTGGCGTGCAGCCTCGGGTGTCTTATCCACCAATGCGCCTCCATTTGCAGCATCAATGATACTACGGTCAGTAGGCATCAATCCTTCATAGAAATATTGAATGAGCAATTGATGGGGTATTTGATGATGAGGGCATTGAATGCATAGTTGCTCAAATCTTTCCCAATACTCGGAGAGTGTCTCTCCATGAGATTGTAAAATCCCATATATTTCTTTCCTTATGTTGGCAACTCGAGATGCTGGGAAATACTTCTCAAGGAAAATCTTCTTCATTGCATTCCAAGTTCCAATAGATCCTGGGAGAATAGAGAAAAGCCATGCCTTTGCTGCCCCTTTTAAAGAGAAAGGGAAAGCTTTTAACTTAACTTGTTCTTCATCAACTCCATTCGGTTTCATGCCAACACAAACCATATGGAACTCCTTAAGATGAGTATGAGGATCTTCTCCTACAAGACCATTAAATGTTGGTAACAAATGTATAAAACCAGATTTGAGCTCAAAGTTTACATTACTGTCAATGTTTATGCATAATGGCTGATTTTCCACATTAGGAGCAGCAAGCTCCTTGAGTGTTTGCTGTCGTGCAATAGCCATGGTGTTGAGGTGAGCTTCCTTTCTTAACCTGCGTAAAGTGCTTTCTATTTCAAAATCAACCCGCACTTGAATTTGATTAGTAGAACGGGTCACACGCATCAATTCCATGGGGATGGAATTGTCGGCCTTGATTGCCTTGTTAGGATGGGTTGCCATAACGTAAGTTGGGATGATCTCTCCATCCGGGATTGTACGTGTTGGAAAAGGAATCATATTTACGCTAGGGTTATCCGTTGAATGATCCATCAATTACATGAGCTTGTTCAATGTAATCTTCTTGCATTGTTGGGCACATATCCGAAGGATGTCCTTGTAAGGAGCATATGCTACAAACTTTCACTTGTTGCACATTTCCACAAGCCAAAGAACGCACAAGAGAAGTAAGATCATTAACTTGATTTTCAAGGTTAGAGATACTTACCTCATTTACTCGTTTGTTAGAGAAGTCTCCACGAGTGCCAAACTATTTTGAGTTAGCTGCCATGTTTGAGATCAATTGGCGTGCAGCCTCGGGTGTCTTATCCACCAATGCGCCTCCATTTGCAGCATCAATGATACTACGGTCAGTAGGCATCAATCCTTCATAGAAATATTGAATGAGCAATTGATGGGGTATTTGATGATGAGGGCATTGAATGCATAGTTGCTCAAATCTTTCCCAATACTCGGAGAGTGTCTCTCCATGAGATTGTAAAATCCCATATATTTCTTTCCTTATGTTGGCAACTCGAGATGCTGGGAAATACTTCTCAAGGAAAATCTTCTTCATTGCATTCCAAGTTCCAATAGATCCTGGGAGAATAGAGAAAAGCCATGCCTTTGCTGCCCCTTTTAAAGAGAAAGGGAAAGCTTTTAACTTAACTTGTTCTTCATCAACTCCATTCGGTTTCATGCCAACACAAACCATATGGAACTCCTTAAGATGAGTATGAGGATCTTCTCCTACAAGACCATTAAATGTTGGTAACAAATGTATAAAACCAGATTTGAGCTCAAAGTTTACATTACTGTCAATGTTTATGCATAATGGCTGATTTTCCACATTAGGAGCAGCAAGCTCCTTGAGTGTTTGCTGTCGTGCAATAGCCATGGTGTTGAGGTGAGCTTCCTTTCTTAACCTGCGTAAAGTGCTTTCTATTTCAAAATCAACCCGCACTTGAATTTGATTAGTAGAACGGGTCACACGCATCAATTCCATGGGGATGGAATTGTCGGCCTTGATTGCCTTGTTAGGATGGGTTGCCATAACGTAAGTTGGGATGATCTCTCCATCCGGGATTGTACGTGTTGGAAAAGGAATCATATTTACGCTAGGGTTATCCGTTGAATGATCCATCAATTACATGAGCTTGTTCAATGTAATCTTCTTGCATTGTTGGGCACATATCCGAAGGATGTCCTTGTAAGGAGCATATGCTACAAACTTTCACTTGTTGCACATTTCCACAAGCCAAAGAACGCACAAGAGAAGTAAGATCATTAACTTGATTTTCAAGGTTAGAGATACTTACCTCATTTACTCGTTTGTTAGAGAAGTCTCCACGAGTGCCAAACTATTTTGAGTTAGCTGCCATGTTTGAGATCAATTGGCGTGCAGCCTCGGGTGTCTTATCCACCAATGCGCCTCCATTTGCAGCATCAATGATACTACGGTCAGTAGGCATCAATCCTTCATAGAAATATTGAATGAGCAATTGATGGGGTATTTGATGATGAGGGCATTGAATGCATAGTTGCTCAAATCTTTCCCAATACTCGGAGAGTGTCTCTCCATGAGATTGTAAAATCCCATATATTTCTTTCCTTATGTTGGCAACTCGAGATGCTGGGAAATACTTCTCAAGGAAAATCTTCTTCATTGCATTCCAAGTTCCAATAGATCCTGGGAGAATAGAGAAAAGCCATGCCTTTGCTGCCCCTTTTAAAGAGAAAGGGAAAGCTTTTAACTTAACTTGTTCTTCATCAACTCCATTCGGTTTCATGCCAACACAAACCATATGGAACTCCTTAAGATGAGTATGAGGATCTTCTCCTACAAGACCATTAAATGTTGGTAACAAATGTATAAAACCAGATTTGAGCTCAAAGTTTACATTACTGTCAATGTTTATGCATAATGGCTGATTTTCCACATTAGGAGCAGCAAGCTCCTTGAGTGTTTGCTGTCGTGCAATAGCCATGGTGTTGAGGTGAGCTTCCTTTCTTAACCTGCGTAAAGTGCTTTCTATTTCAAAATCAACCCGCACTTGAATTTGATTAGTAGAACGGGTCACACGCATCAATTCCATGGGGATGGAATTGTCGGCCTTGATTGCCTTGTTAGGATGGGTTGCCATAACGTAAGTTGGGATGATCTCTCCATCCGGGATTGTACGTGTTGGAAAAGGAATCATATTTACGCTAGGGTTATCCGTTGAATGATCCATCAATTACATGAGCTTGTTCAATGTAATCTTCTTGCATTGTTGGGCACATATCCGAAGGATGTCCTTGTAAGGAGCATATGCTACAAACTTTCACTTGTTGCACATTTCCACAAGCCAAAGAACGCACAAGAGAAGTAAGATCATTAACTTGATTTTCAAGGTTAGAGATACTTACCTCATTTACTCGTTTGTTAGAGAAGTCTCCACGAGTGCCAAACTATTTTGAGTTAGCTGCCATGTTTGAGATCAATTGGCGTGCAGCCTCGGGTGTCTTATCCACCAATGCGCCTCCATTTGCAGCATCAATGATACTACGGTCAGTAGGCATCAATCCTTCATAGAAATATTGAATGAGCAATTGATGGGGTATTTGATGATGAGGGCATTGAATGCATAGTTGCTCAAATCTTTCCCAATACTCGGAGAGTGTCTCTCCATGAGATTGTAAAATCCCATATATTTCTTTCCTTATGTTGGCAACTCGAGATGCTGGGAAATACTTCTCAAGGAAAATCTTCTTCATTGCATTCCAAGTTCCAATAGATCCTGGGAGAATAGAGAAAAGCCATGCCTTTGCTGCCCCTTTTAAAGAGAAAGGGAAAGCTTTTAACTTAACTTGTTCTTCATCAACTCCATTCGGTTTCATGCCAACACAAACCATATGGAACTCCTTAAGATGAGTATGAGGATCTTCTCCTACAAGACCATTAAATGTTGGTAACAAATGTATAAAACCAGATTTGAGCTCAAAGTTTACATTACTGTCAATGTTTATGCATAATGGCTGATTTTCCACATTAGGAGCAGCAAGCTCCTTGAGTGTTTGCTGTCGTGCAATAGCCATGGTGTTGAGGTGAGCTTCCTTTCTTAACCTGCGTAAAGTGCTTTCTATTTCAAAATCAACCCGCACTTGAATTTGATTAGTAGAACGGGTCACACGCATCAATTCCATGGGGATGGAATTGTCGGCCTTGATTGCCTTGTTAGGATGGGTTGCCATAACGTAAGTTGGGATGATCTCTCCATCCGGGATTGTACGTGTTGGAAAAGGAATCATATTTACGCTAGGGTTATCCGTTGAATGATCCATCAATTACATGAGCTTGTTCAATGTAATCTTCTTGCATTGTTGGGCACATATCCGAAGGATGTCCTTGTAAGGAGCATATGCTACAAACTTTCACTTGTTGCACATTTCCACAAGCCAAAGAACGCACAAGAGAAGTAAGATCATTAACTTGATTTTCAAGGTTAGAGATACTTACCTCATTTACTCGTTTGTTAGAGAAGTCTCCACGAGTGCCAAACTATTTTGAGTTAGCTGCCATGTTTGAGATCAATTGGCGTGCAGCCTCGGGTGTCTTATCCACCAATGCGCCTCCATTTGCAGCATCAATGATACTACGGTCAGTAGGCATCAATCCTTCATAGAAATATTGAATGAGCAATTGATGGGGTATTTGATGATGAGGGCATTGAATGCATAGTTGCTCAAATCTTTCCCAATACTCGGAGAGTGTCTCTCCATGAGATTGTAAAATCCCATATATTTCTTTCCTTATGTTGGCAACTCGAGATGCTGGGAAATACTTCTCAAGGAAAATCTTCTTCATTGCATTCCAAGTTCCAATAGATCCTGGGAGAATAGAGAAAAGCCATGCCTTTGCTGCCCCTTTTAAAGAGAAAGGGAAAGCTTTTAACTTAACTTGTTCTTCATCAACTCCATTCGGTTTCATGCCAACACAAACCATATGGAACTCCTTAAGATGAGTATGAGGATCTTCTCCTACAAGACCATTAAATGTTGGTAACAAATGTATAAAACCAGATTTGAGCTCAAAGTTTACATTACTGTCAATGTTTATGCATAATGGCTGATTTTCCACATTAGGAGCAGCAAGCTCCTTGAGTGTTTGCTGTCGTGCAATAGCCATGGTGTTGAGGTGAGCTTCCTTTCTTAACCTGCGTAAAGTGCTTTCTATTTCAAAATCAACCCGCACTTGAATTTGATTAGTAGAACGGGTCACACGCATCAATTCCATGGGGATGGAATTGTCGGCCTTGATTGCCTTGTTAGGATGGGTTGCCATAACGTAAGTTGGGATGATCTCTCCATCCGGGATTGTACGTGTTGGAAAAGGAATCATATTTACGCTAGGGTTATCCGTTGAATGATCCATCAATTACATGAGCTTGTTCAATGTAATCTTCTTGCATTGTTGGGCACATATCCGAAGGATGTCCTTGTAAGGAGCATATGCTACAAACTTTCACTTGTTGCACATTTCCACAAGCCAAAGAACGCACAAGAGAAGTAAGATCATTAACTTGATTTTCAAGGTTAGAGATACTTACCTCATTTACTCGTTTGTTAGAGAAGTCTCCACGAGTGCCAAACTATTTTGAGTTAGCTGCCATGTTTGAGATCAATTGGCGTGCAGCCTCGGGTGTCTTATCCACCAATGCGCCTCCATTTGCAGCATCAATGATACTACGGTCAGTAGGCATCAATCCTTCATAGAAATATTGAATGAGCAATTGATGGGGTATTTGATGATGAGGGCATTGAATGCATAGTTGCTCAAATCTTTCCCAATACTCGGAGAGTGTCTCTCCATGAGATTGTAAAATCCCATATATTTCTTTCCTTATGTTGGCAACTCGAGATGCTGGGAAATACTTCTCAAGGAAAATCTTCTTCATTGCATTCCAAGTTCCAATAGATCCTGGGAGAATAGAGAAAAGCCATGCCTTTGCTGCCCCTTTTAAAGAGAAAGGGAAAGCTTTTAACTTAACTTGTTCTTCATCAACTCCATTCGGTTTCATGCCAACACAAACCATATGGAACTCCTTAAGATGAGTATGAGGATCTTCTCCTACAAGACCATTAAATGTTGGTAACAAATGTATAAAACCAGATTTGAGCTCAAAGTTTACATTACTGTCAATGTTTATGCATAATGGCTGATTTTCCACATTAGGAGCAGCAAGCTCCTTGAGTGTTTGCTGTCGTGCAATAGCCATGGTGTTGAGGTGAGCTTCCTTTCTTAACCTGCGTAAAGTGCTTTCTATTTCAAAATCAACCCGCACTTGAATTTGATTAGTAGAACGGGTCACACGCATCAATTCCATGGGGATGGAATTGTCGGCCTTGATTGCCTTGTTAGGATGGGTTGCCATAACGTAAGTTGGGATGATCTCTCCATCCGGGATTGTACGTGTTGGAAAAGGAATCATATTTACGCTAGGGTTATCCGTTGAATGATCCATCAATTACATGAGCTTGTTCAATGTAATCTTCTTGCATTGTTGGGCACATATCCGAAGGATGTCCTTGTAAGGAGCATATGCTACAAACTTTCACTTGTTGCACATTTCCACAAGCCAAAGAACGCACAAGAGAAGTAAGATCATTAACTTGATTTTCAAGGTTAGAGATACTTACCTCATTTACTCGTTTGTTAGAGAAGTCTCCACGAGTGCCAAACTATTTTGAGTTAGCTGCCATGTTTGAGATCAATTGGCGTGCAGCCTCGGGTGTCTTATCCACCAATGCGCCTCCATTTGCAGCATCAATGATACTACGGTCAGTAGGCATCAATCCTTCATAGAAATATTGAATGAGCAATTGATGGGGTATTTGATGATGAGGGCATTGAATGCATAGTTGCTCAAATCTTTCCCAATACTCGGAGAGTGTCTCTCCATGAGATTGTAAAATCCCATATATTTCTTTCCTTATGTTGGCAACTCGAGATGCTGGGAAATACTTCTCAAGGAAAATCTTCTTCATTGCATTCCAAGTTCCAATAGATCCTGGGAGAATAGAGAAAAGCCATGCCTTTGCTGCCCCTTTTAAAGAGAAAGGGAAAGCTTTTAACTTAACTTGTTCTTCATCAACTCCATTCGGTTTCATGCCAACACAAACCATATGGAACTCCTTAAGATGAGTATGAGGATCTTCTCCTACAAGACCATTAAATGTTGGTAACAAATGTATAAAACCAGATTTGAGCTCAAAGTTTACATTACTGTCAATGTTTATGCATAATGGCTGATTTTCCACATTAGGAGCAGCAAGCTCCTTGAGTGTTTGCTGTCGTGCAATAGCCATGGTGTTGAGGTGAGCTTCCTTTCTTAACCTGCGTAAAGTGCTTTCTATTTCAAAATCAACCCGCACTTGAATTTGATTAGTAGAACGGGTCACACGCATCAATTCCATGGGGATGGAATTGTCGGCCTTGATTGCCTTGTTAGGATGGGTTGCCATAACGTAAGTTGGGATGATCTCTCCATCCGGGATTGTACGTGTTGGAAAAGGAATCATATTTACGCTAGGGTTATCCGTTGAATGATCCATCAATTACATGAGCTTGTTCAATGTAATCTTCTTGCATTGTTGGGCACATATCCGAAGGATGTCCTTGTAAGGAGCATATGCTACAAACTTTCACTTGTTGCACATTTCCACAAGCCAAAGAACGCACAAGAGAAGTAAGATCATTAACTTGATTTTCAAGGTTAGAGATACTTACCTCATTTACTCGTTTGTTAGAGAAGTCTCCACGAGTGCCAAACTATTTTGAGTTAGCTGCCATGTTTGAGATCAATTGGCGTGCAGCCTCGGGTGTCTTATCCACCAATGCGCCTCCATTTGCAGCATCAATGATACTACGGTCAGTAGGCATCAATCCTTCATAGAAATATTGAATGAGCAATTGATGGGGTATTTGATGATGAGGGCATTGAATGCATAGTTGCTCAAATCTTTCCCAATACTCGGAGAGTGTCTCTCCATGAGATTGTAAAATCCCATATATTTCTTTCCTTATGTTGGCAACTCGAGATGCTGGGAAATACTTCTCAAGGAAAATCTTCTTCATTGCATTCCAAGTTCCAATAGATCCTGGGAGAATAGAGAAAAGCCATGCCTTTGCTGCCCCTTTTAAAGAGAAAGGGAAAGCTTTTAACTTAACTTGTTCTTCATCAACTCCATTCGGTTTCATGCCAACACAAACCATATGGAACTCCTTAAGATGAGTATGAGGATCTTCTCCTACAAGACCATTAAATGTTGGTAACAAATGTATAAAACCAGATTTGAGCTCAAAGTTTACATTACTGTCAATGTTTATGCATAATGGCTGATTTTCCACATTAGGAGCAGCAAGCTCCTTGAGTGTTTGCTGTCGTGCAATAGCCATGGTGTTGAGGTGAGCTTCCTTTCTTAACCTGCGTAAAGTGCTTTCTATTTCAAAATCAACCCGCACTTGAATTTGATTAGTAGAACGGGTCACACGCATCAATTCCATGGGGATGGAATTGTCGGCCTTGATTGCCTTGTTAGGATGGGTTGCCATAACGTAAGTTGGGATGATCTCTCCATCCGGGATTGTACGTGTTGGAAAAGGAATCATATTTACGCTAGGGTTATCCGTTGAATGATCCATCAATTACATGAGCTTGTTCAATGTAATCTTCTTGCATTGTTGGGCACATATCCGAAGGATGTCCTTGTAAGGAGCATATGCTACAAACTTTCACTTGTTGCACATTTCCACAAGCCAAAGAACGCACAAGAGAAGTAAGATCATTAACTTGATTTTCAAGGTTAGAGATACTTACCTCATTTACTCGTTTGTTAGAGAAGTCTCCACGAGTGCCAAACTATTTTGAGTTAGCTGCCATGTTTGAGATCAATTGGCGTGCAGCCTCGGGTGTCTTATCCACCAATGCGCCTCCATTTGCAGCATCAATGATACTACGGTCAGTAGGCATCAATCCTTCATAGAAATATTGAATGAGCAATTGATGGGGTATTTGATGATGAGGGCATTGAATGCATAGTTGCTCAAATCTTTCCCAATACTCGGAGAGTGTCTCTCCATGAGATTGTAAAATCCCATATATTTCTTTCCTTATGTTGGCAACTCGAGATGCTGGGAAATACTTCTCAAGGAAAATCTTCTTCATTGCATTCCAAGTTCCAATAGATCCTGGGAGAATAGAGAAAAGCCATGCCTTTGCTGCCCCTTTTAAAGAGAAAGGGAAAGCTTTTAACTTAACTTGTTCTTCATCAACTCCATTCGGTTTCATGCCAACACAAACCATATGGAACTCCTTAAGATGAGTATGAGGATCTTCTCCTACAAGACCATTAAATGTTGGTAACAAATGTATAAAACCAGATTTGAGCTCAAAGTTTACATTACTGTCAATGTTTATGCATAATGGCTGATTTTCCACATTAGGAGCAGCAAGCTCCTTGAGTGTTTGCTGTCGTGCAATAGCCATGGTGTTGAGGTGAGCTTCCTTTCTTAACCTGCGTAAAGTGCTTTCTATTTCAAAATCAACCCGCACTTGAATTTGATTAGTAGAACGGGTCACACGCATCAATTCCATGGGGATGGAATTGTCGGCCTTGATTGCCTTGTTAGGATGGGTTGCCATAACGTAAGTTGGGATGATCTCTCCATCCGGGATTGTACGTGTTGGAAAAGGAATCATATTTACGCTAGGGTTATCCGTTGAATGATCCATCAATTACATGAGCTTGTTCAATGTAATCTTCTTGCATTGTTGGGCACATATCCGAAGGATGTCCTTGTAAGGAGCATATGCTACAAACTTTCACTTGTTGCACATTTCCACAAGCCAAAGAACGCACAAGAGAAGTAAGATCATTAACTTGATTTTCAAGGTTAGAGATACTTACCTCATTTACTCGTTTGTTAGAGAAGTCTCCACGAGTGCCAAACTATTTTGAGTTAGCTGCCATGTTTGAGATCAATTGGCGTGCAGCCTCGGGTGTCTTATCCACCAATGCGCCTCCATTTGCAGCATCAATGATACTACGGTCAGTAGGCATCAATCCTTCATAGAAATATTGAATGAGCAATTGATGGGGTATTTGATGATGAGGGCATTGAATGCATAGTTGCTCAAATCTTTCCCAATACTCGGAGAGTGTCTCTCCATGAGATTGTAAAATCCCATATATTTCTTTCCTTATGTTGGCAACTCGAGATGCTGGGAAATACTTCTCAAGGAAAATCTTCTTCATTGCATTCCAAGTTCCAATAGATCCTGGGAGAATAGAGAAAAGCCATGCCTTTGCTGCCCCTTTTAAAGAGAAAGGGAAAGCTTTTAACTTAACTTGTTCTTCATCAACTCCATTCGGTTTCATGCCAACACAAACCATATGGAACTCCTTAAGATGAGTATGAGGATCTTCTCCTACAAGACCATTAAATGTTGGTAACAAATGTATAAAACCAGATTTGAGCTCAAAGTTTACATTACTGTCAATGTTTATGCATAATGGCTGATTTTCCACATTAGGAGCAGCAAGCTCCTTGAGTGTTTGCTGTCGTGCAATAGCCATGGTGTTGAGGTGAGCTTCCTTTCTTAACCTGCGTAAAGTGCTTTCTATTTCAAAATCAACCCGCACTTGAATTTGATTAGTAGAACGGGTCACACGCATCAATTCCATGGGGATGGAATTGTCGGCCTTGATTGCCTTGTTAGGATGGGTTGCCATAACGTAAGTTGGGATGATCTCTCCATCCGGGATTGTACGTGTTGGAAAAGGAATCATATTTACGCTAGGGTTATCCGTTGAATGATCCATCAATTACATGAGCTTGTTCAATGTAATCTTCTTGCATTGTTGGGCACATATCCGAAGGATGTCCTTGTAAGGAGCATATGCTACAAACTTTCACTTGTTGCACATTTCCACAAGCCAAAGAACGCACAAGAGAAGTAAGATCATTAACTTGATTTTCAAGGTTAGAGATACTTACCTCATTTACTCGTTTGTTAGAGAAGTCTCCACGAGTGCCAAACTATTTTGAGTTAGCTGCCATGTTTGAGATCAATTGGCGTGCAGCCTCGGGTGTCTTATCCACCAATGCGCCTCCATTTGCAGCATCAATGATACTACGGTCAGTAGGCATCAATCCTTCATAGAAATATTGAATGAGCAATTGATGGGGTATTTGATGATGAGGGCATTGAATGCATAGTTGCTCAAATCTTTCCCAATACTCGGAGAGTGTCTCTCCATGAGATTGTAAAATCCCATATATTTCTTTCCTTATGTTGGCAACTCGAGATGCTGGGAAATACTTCTCAAGGAAAATCTTCTTCATTGCATTCCAAGTTCCAATAGATCCTGGGAGAATAGAGAAAAGCCATGCCTTTGCTGCCCCTTTTAAAGAGAAAGGGAAAGCTTTTAACTTAACTTGTTCTTCATCAACTCCATTCGGTTTCATGCCAACACAAACCATATGGAACTCCTTAAGATGAGTATGAGGATCTTCTCCTACAAGACCATTAAATGTTGGTAACAAATGTATAAAACCAGATTTGAGCTCAAAGTTTACATTACTGTCAATGTTTATGCATAATGGCTGATTTTCCACATTAGGAGCAGCAAGCTCCTTGAGTGTTTGCTGTCGTGCAATAGCCATGGTGTTGAGGTGAGCTTCCTTTCTTAACCTGCGTAAAGTGCTTTCTATTTCAAAATCAACCCGCACTTGAATTTGATTAGTAGAACGGGTCACACGCATCAATTCCATGGGGATGGAATTGTCGGCCTTGATTGCCTTGTTAGGATGGGTTGCCATAACGTAAGTTGGGATGATCTCTCCATCCGGGATTGTACGTGTTGGAAAAGGAATCATATTTACGCTAGGGTTATCCGTTGAATGATCCATCAATTACATGAGCTTGTTCAATGTAATCTTCTTGCATTGTTGGGCACATATCCGAAGGATGTCCTTGTAAGGAGCATATGCTACAAACTTTCACTTGTTGCACATTTCCACAAGCCAAAGAACGCACAAGAGAAGTAAGATCATTAACTTGATTTTCAAGGTTAGAGATACTTACCTCATTTACTCGTTTGTTAGAGAAGTCTCCACGAGTGCCAAACTATTTTGAGTTAGCTGCCATGTTTGAGATCAATTGGCGTGCAGCCTCGGGTGTCTTATCCACCAATGCGCCTCCATTTGCAGCATCAATGATACTACGGTCAGTAGGCATCAATCCTTCATAGAAATATTGAATGAGCAATTGATGGGGTATTTGATGATGAGGGCATTGAATGCATAGTTGCTCAAATCTTTCCCAATACTCGGAGAGTGTCTCTCCATGAGATTGTAAAATCCCATATATTTCTTTCCTTATGTTGGCAACTCGAGATGCTGGGAAATACTTCTCAAGGAAAATCTTCTTCATTGCATTCCAAGTTCCAATAGATCCTGGGAGAATAGAGAAAAGCCATGCCTTTGCTGCCCCTTTTAAAGAGAAAGGGAAAGCTTTTAACTTAACTTGTTCTTCATCAACTCCATTCGGTTTCATGCCAACACAAACCATATGGAACTCCTTAAGATGAGTATGAGGATCTTCTCCTACAAGACCATTAAATGTTGGTAACAAATGTATAAAACCAGATTTGAGCTCAAAGTTTACATTACTGTCAATGTTTATGCATAATGGCTGATTTTCCACATTAGGAGCAGCAAGCTCCTTGAGTGTTTGCTGTCGTGCAATAGCCATGGTGTTGAGGTGAGCTTCCTTTCTTAACCTGCGTAAAGTGCTTTCTATTTCAAAATCAACCCGCACTTGAATTTGATTAGTAGAACGGGTCACACGCATCAATTCCATGGGGATGGAATTGTCGGCCTTGATTGCCTTGTTAGGATGGGTTGCCATAACGTAAGTTGGGATGATCTCTCCATCCGGGATTGTACGTGTTGGAAAAGGAATCATATTTACGCTAGGGTTATCCGTTGAATGATCCATCAATTACATGAGCTTGTTCAATGTAATCTTCTTGCATTGTTGGGCACATATCCGAAGGATGTCCTTGTAAGGAGCATATGCTACAAACTTTCACTTGTTGCACATTTCCACAAGCCAAAGAACGCACAAGAGAAGTAAGATCATTAACTTGATTTTCAAGGTTAGAGATACTTACCTCATTTACTCGTTTGTTAGAGAAGTCTCCACGAGTGCCAAACTATTTTGAGTTAGCTGCCATGTTTGAGATCAATTGGCGTGCAGCCTCGGGTGTCTTATCCACCAATGCGCCTCCATTTGCAGCATCAATGATACTACGGTCAGTAGGCATCAATCCTTCATAGAAATATTGAATGAGCAATTGATGGGGTATTTGATGATGAGGGCATTGAATGCATAGTTGCTCAAATCTTTCCCAATACTCGGAGAGTGTCTCTCCATGAGATTGTAAAATCCCATATATTTCTTTCCTTATGTTGGCAACTCGAGATGCTGGGAAATACTTCTCAAGGAAAATCTTCTTCATTGCATTCCAAGTTCCAATAGATCCTGGGAGAATAGAGAAAAGCCATGCCTTTGCTGCCCCTTTTAAAGAGAAAGGGAAAGCTTTTAACTTAACTTGTTCTTCATCAACTCCATTCGGTTTCATGCCAACACAAACCATATGGAACTCCTTAAGATGAGTATGAGGATCTTCTCCTACAAGACCATTAAATGTTGGTAACAAATGTATAAAACCAGATTTGAGCTCAAAGTTTACATTACTGTCAATGTTTATGCATAATGGCTGATTTTCCACATTAGGAGCAGCAAGCTCCTTGAGTGTTTGCTGTCGTGCAATAGCCATGGTGTTGAGGTGAGCTTCCTTTCTTAACCTGCGTAAAGTGCTTTCTATTTCAAAATCAACCCGCACTTGAATTTGATTAGTAGAACGGGTCACACGCATCAATTCCATGGGGATGGAATTGTCGGCCTTGATTGCCTTGTTAGGATGGGTTGCCATAACGTAAGTTGGGATGATCTCTCCATCCGGGATTGTACGTGTTGGAAAAGGAATCATATTTACGCTAGGGTTATCCGTTGAATGATCCATCAATTACATGAGCTTGTTCAATGTAATCTTCTTGCATTGTTGGGCACATATCCGAAGGATGTCCTTGTAAGGAGCATATGCTACAAACTTTCACTTGTTGCACATTTCCACAAGCCAAAGAACGCACAAGAGAAGTAAGATCATTAACTTGATTTTCAAGGTTAGAGATACTTACCTCATTTACTCGTTTGTTAGAGAAGTCTCCACGAGTGCCAAACTATTTTGAGTTAGCTGCCATGTTTGAGATCAATTGGCGTGCAGCCTCGGGTGTCTTATCCACCAATGCGCCTCCATTTGCAGCATCAATGATACTACGGTGATGCGGATCAGCCTAACACCAAGCATAATCATGCCAACAACCCATTGGAGGTGCCAATTGGGCCAATCACAAGAGCTAGGGCTAAGAAGCTTAAAGAAGCATTGAATGGGCTTGTTCAGAATATATGGAACAAAATGGATCTAGAGAGGCTTGGAACATTTAAGGAGCATGAAGGACAGCCTTTAATTCATTTAGTTCAGGTCCAAGAAGAGCCCAATTCATGTGGAACAAGGGGTTGATGTGTCCGGCCCAATACCAGCCTTGTTAGGCTTGTCTTTTCTAATACTACAAGGATAAAGAGTCAGCAATTTATTCTCCTAACTAAGTAAGGAAGTTGGCCAAATCTTATTCCTAAAGAGGGGAGGACTATTTAATGCTTTTCCTCACTTAGGAAGGAAAATAATTAAATCAGCAACAAAGGAGGAAATTTGTTTTCTTATTTGTCCAAGTTAAACAAGGAATTCCAAGCTAATCAAGGACATCAAAGGGGGCAGCAACACAAATTTTCCAAATCAGATTTTTCCAATTTTGTTTAGGACTTCTTAAGGGTAACAAATCTGATTCTAGCTTATTTAGGATGGTATTTTCGGATTTTTAGTATTTTTAGTATTTTCTTCTTAGTTTTTGGGTTATTATTACTTATTTGGGTCAATTGTAAGTGGGCTACATATAAGTCCACCTAAGGGAGGTCCATTAGGGTTTCTTTAAGTTCAAATTCAGTATAAATAAAGGCATAACCCAAACATGTAAAGGTTATGCAAATTTTCAGATTAATAAAACTTCTTTGCTGCACTTATTGTGTGTTGGTGGGATAATCTCCCTTCCTTGGTTCTCTAAAGAACTGAAAACGACTTATCGAAGAACAACTGTCTTCGTGGCGTCATCCTTATACTTCTCGTTCGCGAATCAATATTCGTTGGGTGGGGGTTTCCGTTTTCAATAGTGCTGGTGCCTAGGTACAAGTTATCTTTGTGTCACACTCCTATCAAACCTGATTTACTTGGCTTTCCGGGAATTGGCATCTTTGTGTGTGGGTTGCGTGACCATGTGATCACGAGGTTCGCATCATTTGGTGGGATAATCTCCCTTCCTTGGTTCTCTAAAGAACTGAAAACGACTTATCGAAGAACAACTGTCTTCGTGGCGTCATCCTTATACTTCTCGTTCGCGAATCAATATTCGTTGGGTGGGGGTTTCTGTTTTCAATAGTGCTGGTGCCTAGGTACAAGTTATCTTTGTGTCACACTCCTATCAAACCTGATTTACTTGGCTTTCCGGGAATTGGCATCTTTGTGTGTGGGTTGCGTGACCATGTGATCACGAGGTTCGCATCATTTGGTATCAGAGCTTGGCTCCATTAATCAGGTTATATCCTCCTGAAATTTTCGTTTCTTGTTAATTCCCCAAAAAACAAATTCCTTAGTATCCAATTTCTTCTTCTCCTTGAATTTGCGGCATATAAAAAGAAAAAAAATTGTTATTTCATTCTGTTATTGTTCAAAATATATCAGTAACATAAAAAAAAAAAAGAGAGAAAAGAGAAAAGAAAAGAAAAATTGTTCAAAAAGACGTTTATTAGATTCTGCCGCAGAAAACTAAACAAGGGACAATTGGATCAAATCAACTCGGAATTAGCTCAAATTTGATATTCGAATTACTGGGATCCTAATCGCATCACATATAAAATTTGGGGTCAATTGGATATCATTTGCTTTGGGTTTCAAATTCGGGTCTATTCAGGTCTGATTCATAACATTTTTACGTCAGTATATCAAACGTTGTCATAAATTGCTCAAACCTTATATTCTGTCTATTTGGGTTGATATCGCACTATATCTGAAATTTTAACTCAATTGAATATTATTTACTTTAGGTTCCAGATTCGGACTTAACTTGTTGTAAACGAGTCTGTCTTGCGTCACCGTTTCAAAATTCGCTTGCTTTTTGTTGATTTCGTTTCTTGCAGTTTATTTTCATCATATCCAACATATTTGGGTGTTGTTTAATGTTTTTGCATATTTTTTGTTTCTGTTTTTATTCGCGTCTTCAGTTTCGTTCATATTTCGGATAGACTCGCTTGCTACTCACGAGACTATCATCGCAGTTTTGTTTTGCTTGTTTTCTAGTTTTTTCATTGCTTCTTGAGTCATATATATATTTGGATAGCGCTGCCAAGTTGGTTCTATTTGGTGTTGGTTTCAGTTTCGCAAGAACCGCAAGAAGGTGAGACGAGAGGTGTGAGCGTGTGAGGATATTAAGAGTGTTTGAGCGAAACACGAGTGACGTGAGGATAAATTTTCTTTTACCACTAACAACTTTTTGCAGGTACTATCATGTCAGATCAAAACAATACACCGCCCCATCCCGAGGGAGAACTTACATTTCAAATGCAAGCCATGACACAAATGATGGAGAGGATGAATTTTGTGATGGGAAATGTGTGCGACAGACTTGATAGGGTGGAGAAACGTGGTAACGAGGCTGGTACGAGCACCCAAAATGTGAAGCTTGGGGTGGAACCGAAAGCAAACAATAGCAGTAGGGCCAACAGGCCAAGGTGGGCTGATTGTGAGGATTTTGAGGAGGCCGTTGGTGATATTGGTGATGGTGTTTTTGATGATGAGGCCATAGACTACCGGGAAGGTTTTCGGCAGCCTAGAAACCGAAGGGATTATGGGAATAGAACTAGGGGCCAATTCGGCCAAAGGGAAAATTTCCGTAGTGTTGGGGGACATGCTGATTTAGATGGTGATTTGGATGCTATCAAACTGAAAATACCTTCTTTTCAAGGTAAAAACGATCCCGAGGCATATTTGGAGTGGGAAAAAAAGGTGGATTGGATTTTTGATTGCCATAACTATTCGGAGGCGAAGAAAGTGAAATTGGTGGTCATCGAATTCATGGATTATGCACTGATTTGGTGGGATCAGAATGTTACTAGTAGAAGACGGAGTGGAGAGAGGCCGGTAGCGTCGTGGGAGGAGATGAAAGTGTTGATGAGAAGGCGATTTGTGCCTAACCACTATTATAGAGATTTGTATCTGAAATTGCAGGGTTTGAATCAGGGTTCTAGGTCCGTGGATGAGTATTTCAAGGAAATGGAGATCGCCATGATTCGGGCCAACGTGATTGAGGATCGGGAAGCTACTATGGCTAGGTTTCTAAATGGACTGAATAGGGACATTGCAAATGTTGTAGAATTACAACACTGTGTGGAATTGGAAGACATGGTCCATATGGCAACGAAGGTAGAGAGACAAATAAAGAGAAGGGGCAGTACACGTTTTCAGACCAATTCGGCTTCATCTTCCTCAACATGGAGGCTGAATTTGAAAAGAGAGGGGGCTGTCCAACTAAAGCCTTATGCAAAGGCTGAACCACCTAAGGCCAAAAAGGATACTTATACGGATGGGAAAGGTAAATCTGAATCTCAACCTACTCGTGATAGAGATATTAAATGCTTTAAATGTTTAGGGAAGGGGCACATTGCATCTCAGTGTCCAAACCGAAGAGTTATGCTTATAAGAGATAATGGGGATGTTGAATCTGAAAGTGAAGAGATGCCACCTTTGATGGATTGTAGCGATGAGGAGATTGCATACCCTGTTGAGGGGGAGGCTTTGGTTATAAGACGTGCGCTGAACATGCAAATCAAAGAAGATGATGTAGATCAGCAACGGGAAAATATATTTCACACTCGATGTCACATCCAAAACAAGGTATGTAGCATGATAATTGATGGAGGTAGTTGTGCTAATGTTGCTAGTGATACACTTGTGAAGAAATTGAATCTGAGTTGTATTAAGCATCCTAGGCCTTATAGATTGCAATGGTTGAATGAATGTGGTGAAGTGAGGGTTACTAAGCAGGTTTTGATTGCGTTTGCTATTGGGAAGTATTCTGATGAGATTTTATGTGATGTCGTCCCGATGCATGCTAGTCACTTACTTTTGGGGCGTCCATGGCAGTTTGATCGGAAAGCGATTCATGATGGGTTCAGAAATAGGTTCACTATTGTAAAGGATGGTAAAACCATCACTCTTGTACCTCTTTCTCCGAAACAAGTGTATGATGATCAAATCAAATTAAAAAAGGAATGTGAGGATGGGAAGAGTGAAAATTCACGTGAGGACAATGGTGAGAGAAAACCATCAGATTCGGCTAAACCTAAATCATTAATTAAACCGGTTGAGAGTGGAGGTAAAAACCGAGGAGTGAAGAAAGTAAGCTTGTGTGATGATAATAGTGTGGAAAAATTAAAGAAACAACCTAATTTTTATGCAAAAGGATCTCAAATCAGATCTGCATTTTTTACTAATAAGCCAATGATCTTACTTGTGTATAAGGAGGCTTATTTTAACACTAATGATCTTGATTCTGCTATTCCTAGTGTGGCTGTTTCTTTGATGCAGGAGTTTGATGATGTATTCCCTGAAGACATCCCTAATAGATTACCACCATTAAGGGGGATTGAACATCAAATTGATCTTGTGCCCGGAGCTTCAATTCCTAACCGTCCAGCCTATAGAAGCAACCCCGAGGAGACGAAGGAGCTTCAAAGGCAAGTAGATGAGTTGATGATGAAGGGGTACATTCGTGAGAGTATGAGTCCTTGTGCTGTGCCAGTGCTACTTGTGCCTAAAAAGGATGGAACATGGAGGATGTGTGTTGATTGTCGTGCTGTCAATAACATAACGGTAAAGTATCGACATCCTATTCCTAGGCTTGATGACATGCTAGATGAGTTACATGGATCATGTATTTTCTCTAAGATTGACTTAAAAAGTGGGTACCATCAAATTAGGATGAAAGAGGGTGATGAGTGGAAAACTGCATTTAAGACTAAGCATGGTTTATATGAATGGTTAGTCATGCCGTTTGGACTTACAAATGCGCCTAGCACGTTTATGCGTTTAATGAATCATGTCTTGCGTGCATTTATAGGTAAGTTTGTTGTTGTGTATTTTGATGACATTTTGATCTATAGCAAGAACTTAAATGAGCATCTTGATCATTTGCGTAATGTACTTAGTGTGTTGCGTAGTGAGCAATTATATGCTAATCTTAAGAAGTGTACCTTTTGCATGGAAAAAATTGTGTTTCTTGGCTATGTCGTTACTGCACAGGGTATCGAGATGGATGAGGAGAAAGTTAAAGCCATCCGAGATTGGCCTACACCAAAATCGGTAAGTGAGGTAAGGAGTTTTCATGGACTTGCTAGTTTTTATAGAAGGTTTGTGAAGGATTTTAGTACTATTGCTGCACCTTTAACTGAAATTGTGAAAAAGTCTGTTGGATTCAAATGGAATGATGCACAAGATGAGGCTTTTAAATTGTTGAAGGATAAGCTTTGTTCGGCACCTGTTTTAGCTTTGCCAGACTTTACAAGAGCTTTTGAAGTAGAATGTGATGCGTCAGGTATCGGTATAGGAGCTGTGTTAATGCAGGATAAGAGGCCCATTGCATATTTCAGCGAAAAACTTAATGGGGCAGCCTTGAATTACCCTACATATGACAAGGAACTCTATGCCTTGGTAAGAAGTTTAGAGACGTGGCAACATTACCTGTGGCCCAAGGAGTTTGTGATACATTCTGATCATGAATCATTGAAGCACTTGAAAGGGCAAGGTAAATTGAGTAGGAGACATGCCAAATGGGTTGAATTTATTGAAACATTTCCGTATGTGATCAAGTATAAGCAAGGGAAAGAAAACATTGTGGCTGATGCACTTTCACGCAGGTATGTTCTTTTATCTACTTTGGATGCTAGATTTCTAGGATTTGAACACATAAAAGAATTGTACAAGGATGATAGTGATTTTGCTAATGTTTACAATGCTTGCAAAACTTCAGCTTTTGGAAAGTTTTATAGACTTGATGGATATTTGTTTAAAGAGAGTCGTTTGTGTGTTCCATTGAGTTCTATGCGTGAATTGCTTGTACGTGAAGCACATGGAGGCGGGTTGATGGGGCATTTTGGTGTTGTTAAGACTTTGGATGTGTTGCATGAGCATTTTTATTGGCCTAAAATAAAAAAAGATGTGCAACGCATATGTGATAAATGCATAACTTGTAGGAAAGCAAAGTCTAGGACTCAACCGCATGGCTTGTATACCCCTTTGCCTGTACCGAAAGAACCTTGGGTAGACATTTCGATGGACTTTGTCTTGGGTTTACCTAGGTCAAAACGGGGCAGGGATTCCATCTTTGTAGTTGTTGATAGGTTTTCAAAGATGGCACATTTCATTCCATGTCATAAAACTGACGATGCAACTAACATTGCTGATTTGTTCTTTAGGGAGATAGTACGACTTCACGGGGTCCCTAAGAGCATTGTTTCTGATAGAGATGTTAAGTTCCTTAGCTATTTTTGGAAGGTGTTATGGGGAAAAATGGGTACTAAACTGTTGTTTTCAACTACTTGTCACCCCCAAACAGATGGACAAACCGAAGTAGTTAATAGGACCTTAACACAACTTTTGCGTGTTGTCATTCAAAAGAACTTAAAGAATTGGGAAGATTGTTTACCATTTATAGAATTTGCATATAATCGTAGTGTGCACTCTACCACTGAATTTTCACCATTTGAAATTGTGTATGGATTTAACCCTTTAACTCCAATGGATTTGATTCCTTTGCCTATTGATGAAAGGGTTAGTTTGGATGGTAATCGTAAAACACAGGTGGTGAAAACTCTTCATGAGAGTGTGCGGCAACAGATTGAAAAGAGGAATCGCGTGTATGCGACCAAAGCCAATAAGGGGCGCAAACATGTTGTCTTTCAGCCAGGCGATTGGGTTTGGGTGCATATGCGCAAGGAGAGATTTCCGGCCCAGAGGAAGTCAAAGCTACAACCACGAGGAGATGGGCCGTTTCAGATCCTTGAGAGGATCAATGACAACGCTTATAAAGTTGATTTGCCAGGTGAGTATAGTGTTAGTGCTACCTTTAATGTTTCTGATCTTACTCTGTTTGATGTAGGTGATGATTCGAGGTCGAATCCTTTTGAAGAGAGAGGGGATGATGCGGATCAGCCTAACACCAAGCATAATCATGCCAACAACCCATTGGAGGTGCCAATTGGGCCAATCACAAGAGCTAGGGCTAAGAAGCTTAAAGAAGCATTGAATGGGCTTGTTCAGAATATATGGAACAAAATGGATCTAGAGAGGCTTGGAACATTTAAGGAGCATGAAGGACAGCCTTTAATTCATTTAGTTCAGGTCCAAGAAGAGCCCAATTCATGTGGAACAAGGGGTTGATGTGTCCGGCCCAATACCAGCCTTGTTAGGCTTGTCTTTTCTAATACTACAAGGATAAAGAGTCAGCAATTTATTCTCCTAACTAAGTAAGGAAGTTGGCCAAATCTTATTCCTAAAGAGGGGAGGACTATTTAATGCTTTTCCTCACTTAGGAAGGAAAATAATTAAATCAGCAACAAAGGAGGAAATTTGTTTTCTTATTTGTCCAAGTTAAACAAGGAATTCCAAGCTAATCAAGGACATCAAAGGGGGCAGCAACACAAATTTTCCAAATCAGATTTTTCCAATTTTGTTTAGGACTTCTTAAGGGTAACAAATCTGATTCTAGCTTATTTAGGATGGTATTTTCGGATTTTTAGTATTTTTAGTATTTTCTTCTTAGTTTTTGGGTTATTATTACTTATTTGGGTCAATTGTAAGTGGGCTACATATAAGTCCACCTAAGGGAGGTCCATTAGGGTTTCTTTAAGTTCAAATTCAGTATAAATAAAGGCATAACCCAAACATGTAAAGGTTATGCAAATTTTCAGATTAATAAAACTTCTTTGCTGCACTTATTGTGTGTTGGTGGGATAATCTCCCTTCCTTGGTTCTCTAAAGAACTGAAAACGACTTATCGAAGAACAACTGTCTTCGTGGCGTCATCCTTATACTTCTCGTTCGCGAATCAATATTCGTTGGGTGGGGGTTTCCGTTTTCAATAGTGCTGGTGCCTAGGTACAAGTTATCTTTGTGTCACACTCCTATCAAACCTGATTTACTTGGCTTTCCGGGAATTGGCATCTTTGTGTGTGGGTTGCGTGACCATGTGATCACGAGGTTCGCATCATACGGTCAGTAGGCATCAATCCTTCATAGAAATATTGAATGAGCAATTGATGGGGTATTTGATGATGAGGGCATTGAATGCATAGTTGCTCAAATCTTTCCCAATACTCGGAGAGTGTCTCTCCATGAGATTGTAAAATCCCATATATTTCTTTCCTTATGTTGGCAACTCGAGATGCTGGGAAATACTTCTCAAGGAAAATCTTCTTCATTGCATTCCAAGTTCCAATAGATCCTGGGAGAATAGAGAAAAGCCATGCCTTTGCTGCCCCTTTTAAAGAGAAAGGGAAAGCTTTTAACTTAACTTGTTCTTCATCAACTCCATTCGGTTTCATGCCAACACAAACCATATGGAACTCCTTAAGATGAGTATGAGGATCTTCTCCTACAAGACCATTAAATGTTGGTAACAAATGTATAAAACCAGATTTGAGCTCAAAGTTTACATTACTGTCAATGTTTATGCATAATGGCTGATTTTCCACATTAGGAGCAGCAAGCTCCTTGAGTGTTTGTTGTCGTGCAATAGCCATGGTGTTGAGGTGAGCTTCCTTTCTTAACCTGCGTAAAGTGCTTTCTATTTCAAAATCAACCTGCACTTGAATTTGATTAGTAGAACGGGTCACACGCATCAATTCCATGGGGATGGAATTGTCGGCCTTGATTGCCTTGTTAGGATGGGTTGCCATAACGTAAGTTGGGATGATCTCTCCATCCGGGATTGTACGTGTTGGAAAAGGAATCATATTTACGCTAGGGTTATCCGTTGAATGATCCATCAATTACATGAGCTTGTTCAATGTAATCTTCTTGCATTGTTGGGCACATATCCGAAGGATGTCCTTGTAAGGAGCATATGCTACAAACTTTCACTTGTTGCACATTTCCACAAGCCAAAGAACGCACAAGAGAAGTAAGATCATTAACTTGATTTTCAAGGTTAGAGATACTTACCTCATTTACTCGTTTGTTAGAGAAGTCTCCACGAGTGCCAAACTATTTTGAGTTAGCTGCCATGTTTGAGATCAATTGGCGTGCAGCCTCGGGTGTCTTATCCACCAATGCGCCTCCATTTGCAGCATCAATGATACTACGGTCAGTAGGCATCAATCCTTCATAGAAATATTGAATGAGCAATTGATGGGGTATTTGATGATGAGGGCATTGAATGCATAGTTGCTCAAATCTTTCCCAATACTCGGAGAGTGTCTCTCCATGAGATTGTAAAATCCCATATATTTCTTTCCTTATGTTGGCAACTCGAGATGCTGGGAAATACTTCTCAAGGAAAATCTTCTTCATTGCATTCCAAGTTCCAATAGATCCTGGGAGAATAGAGAAAAGCCATGCCTTTGCTGCCCCTTTTAAAGAGAAAGGGAAAGCTTTTAACTTAACTTGTTCTTCATCAACTCCATTCGGTTTCATGCCAACACAAACCATATGGAACTCCTTAAGATGAGTATGAGGATCTTCTCCTACAAGACCATTAAATGTTGGTAACAAATGTATAAAACCAGATTTGAGCTCAAAGTTTACATTACTGTCAATGTTTATGCATAATGGCTGATTTTCCACATTAGGAGCAGCAAGCTCCTTGAGTGTTTGTTGTCGTGCAATAGCCATGGTGTTGAGGTGAGCTTCCTTTCTTAACCTGCGTAAAGTGCTTTCTATTTCAAAATCAACCTGCACTTGAATTTGATTAGTAGAACGGGTCACACGCATCAATTCCATGGGGATGGAATTGTCGGCCTTGATTGCCTTGTTAGGATGGGTTGCCATAACGTAAGTTGGGATGATCTCTCCATCCGGGATTGTACGTGTTGGAAAAGGAATCATATTTACGCTAGGGTTATCCATTGAATGATCCATCAATTACATGAGCTTGTTCAATGTAATCTTCTTGCATTGTTGGGCACATATCCGAAGGATGTCCTTGTAAGGAGCATATGCTACAAACTTTCACTTGTTGCACATTTCCACAAGCCAAAGAACGCACAAGAGAAGTAAGATCATTAACTTGATTTTCAAGGTTAGAGATACTTACCTCATTTACTCGTTTGTTAGAGAAGTCTCCACGAGTGCCAAACTATTTTGAGTTAGCTGCCATGTTTGAGATCAATTGGCGTGCAGCCTCGGGTGTCTTATCCACCAATGCGCCTCCATTTGCAGCATCAATGATACTACGGTCAGTAGGCATCAATCCTTCATAGAAATATTGAATGAGCAATTGATGGGGTATTTGATGATGAGGGCATTGAATGCATAGTTGCTCAAATCTTTCCCAATACTCGGAGAGTGTCTCTCCATGAGATTGTAAAATCCCATATATTTCTTTCCTTATGTTGGCAACTCGAGATGCTGGGAAATACTTCTCAAGGAAAATCTTCTTCATTGCATTCCAAGTTCCAATAGATCCTGGGAGAATAGAGAAAAGCCATGCCTTTGCTGCCCCTTTTAAAGAGAAAGGGAAAGCTTTTAACTTAACTTGTTCTTCATCAACTCCATTCGGTTTCATGCCAACACAAACCATATGGAACTCCTTAAGATGAGTATGAGGATCTTCTCCTACAAGACCATTAAATGTTGGTAACAAATGTATAAAACCAGATTTGAGCTCAAAGTTTACATTACTGTCAATGTTTATGCATAATGGCTGATTTTCCACATTAGGAGCAGCAAGCTCCTTGAGTGTTTGTTGTCGTGCAATAGCCATGGTGTTGAGGTGAGCTTCCTTTCTTAACCTGCGTAAAGTGCTTTCTATTTCAAAATCAACCTGCACTTGAATTTGATTAGTAGAACGGGTCACACGCATCAATTCCATGGGGATGGAATTGTCGGCCTTGATTGCCTTGTTAGGATGGGTTGCCATAACGTAAGTTGGGATGATCTCTCCATCCGGGATTGTACGTGTTGGAAAAGGAATCATATTTACGCTAGGGTTATCCGTTGAATGATCCATCAATTACATGAGCTTGTTCAATGTAATCTTCTTGCATTGTTGGGCACATATCCGAAGGATGTCCTTGTAAGGAGCATATGTTTGCATCACTCACCTCGATCAAATGGCGGATAATGGTACTCTATAACTTAAGTCGGTTCTTTCAATTTCCCACAATAACTGATATCTATGTATATATTTGTGCAATTCTTTGAATCTCCAACACGATGAAAAGATTGATGTCTTTTCTCAAGTGCAAGAGTGTTGAAGTAATAAATAACCCGATAAGACCGAGGTCGAACCACAGGGAGGTTAATTGTACAAATTATAGACAACAATTATAAACAAGAACAATAGTAGTAGTACTAATAGTAATAATAAAAAAAAAAGGAGAAGAAAATGAGAACTTTGAGATGGAATATTAATGTAAGAATTAAACAATGATAATAACAAATGTCAAGGTTAAAGGATTCACTAATGGTATGTCAAACAAGTATAGTATAAACTCTTATTATTCAATTAGAAACCACACACAAAGGAGGTTTCCATCAGATTATATATTATTAACATGATTACATTAGTCATCTTATTCGATTAATGTTAATACTTGTAAATCTCATCAAATATTCATGATTATAACTTACGTTAACAACAAATCAAGTTCCTTTTATAACTCAGGTGTCGGTCATACCATACAATATGAACTATGAAAGTGCCAAGCATTTGTTGTACTAAGTGTTATACAACATAAATCAAGATTAGTCATTTAACAAGCAAAGTATTAAAGAGTGAACAAGATAACAAATACAAAACATGTTAGTATCAAACATTAAAGTCCATATTAAGTTTGCACTATACTTATTCTTACACCATTAGTGTAACCTTTTCACCTTGACATAATAAACTTTGCTAGACATCATAAAAGAAATAAAAATAAATAAATAAAATAAGAACATAAATAAGATAAAAGTTAACTAAGTAAATGAAAGGAAATGAAAGGCATAAACTTGATATTAATGAAAGCAAAACATAAACATTACAAAAAATACAAAGAGAGAAAACAAGAGCATAATCTTGATCTGGAAACCAAGATGCCTAAATGCATGGCAAATGCCTGCTTTTATAGGCCAAAATTAGGAACTATTGAGTTGATGACTAATTAATGAGTGGGTGACCAACTCTAAACTTGGTGACAATGCTTATCTTCTCTTGTCTACCCAAAATGTGATTGATAACATCAACATTGGAGCCACTTGAAAACATGAAAGTTGTAGGAAATTGTCTCAGCTTGTGTAAAAACATGAGCCACTTGAAAATAATGCTCGGGTTGGAGGATAGATTCAGGCTTCTTTGTTGTTGCAATAATTTGGACTTGAAAATGACCTTTTTAGATCTTGGGCTCCATATGAAAGTTGTAGGCCCATGTCTTACATTTCCATCCATATAAAGTCGACCTAAATTGGGGATCTATCGCTCCGGATATGACCCAATTACCGAACAGTGTTCTGGTTTGAATTGCACCGACATCTCTTTTCTAAGTTTGGCCATCTCTTTATCCTTTCAATTTCAGTTCTTAAATTTATCAATCAATCCTTTCATTTATGTGATAGGCCTGCATTTAAAATGAACATTTACCATAAATTAAAACATGTTTTAGTTAAGGAGTTCCTAGTAATCAAAGCGTTAAAATACAAAAATACTTTGCAAATTCCACAAAGCAAGGTAGTCATAATTTAACTTACATTAATCTATCCAAATAAACAAACTCTCATTAAATTTATATACCTGCTCAATACCTCTTAAAAAGATATTCATAAACCTTTCTTTTGTGCTCAATGTATCAACATATAATTATGGGGCTTTTCTTGGAAGAAAATATAATTTTTGTTCTAATGTTTCAGGTTAACTTCCTTGGGTTGGGATTATTATTTTTTATCTTCTTCTTTTTAGTTTTTTTCTTTTTTTTATATATACATATAATTTAAAACACCATGCATCTTTAACCTATGTAATGAGCTTTCAGCTAATGACTCCCAGACCAGTTGGTCTTAGGGTATTAGGTGTTAGGACACCCCTACGAGCTTAGTAACTCGGGTCGTAGATACTAATATGTAGATAGTGTAATGTTTGATTTCCGTAAGCTTTTCTCCTCAACCCATGTAACAAGCGTTAGGCCAATAACTCCCAAGTTAGTTGACTTTAGGGTATTAGGTGTTAAAACACCCCTTCAGGCTTAATTACTTAGGTTAGGGAGGTTATGAAATCAAACTTATCTACATTTTTATTATTATCATTTTTTTTGTTTTTTTTTTAATTATATACTATTCATTTTTCCTTAGTTGTTACCTTTAACAAAAGAACATAAATAATGTAACAATCAAATATGTAACCCACAATCACATGTTAAAGTGTGTGTGTGTAAATTAAAGTTTAAGAATACATGTTAAATAAGTATATGGGCAGAATTAAGTGATAACAATGCAAGAGTTTGTAAATCTGAATATTTCAAGAAGTATTATGATAAACCTTGTTACGAATGATTACTAAGATGTGTCTCAAGAGTCATAAAAAGTTCACCTTACTTTGTCATCATAGCTACTACCCTCTCCCCCCCTCCAAATAAAACGAGACATTGTCCTCAATGTTTAAAGGTAGAAAGATAGAGTATAGAAGATATCACCTGAAATAACGAACATTGACAAACCTGAAACACACTGAAACAAATATAAGAAACAACAAAACACAATAATAAAACCAAAAAACATAAAGATTCATAAATGAAGGCTCAAATCCAATCTAAGTTTTTTACGGTTTTCCTTAGTTGACCAATTTATACGACTCATAGAAGGATCTATTACTAGAATGAAAGATTATAGTTGGTTGATTAGTACTTAAAAGTGCATTTTTATCATGGTTTTATATCATCATTTTGCACTTGAAGTATCAATAACTCCTTAACTAAAATATGTTTTATAATAATGTATCTAATAATATAAGATACCTATAATTTGTGGTAAATGTCTATTTTTAATGCAGGTCTATCACATAAATGAAAGGATTGATTGATGACTTGAAGAACTTAAATTGCATGGATAAAGAGATGGTCAAACTTAGAGAAGAGATGTCGGTGCAATCCAAACCGGAACACTGTTCGGTAATTGGGCCATATCTGGAGCTACAGATCTCAGATTTAGGTCCAATTTATATGGATGGAAAGGTAAGACATACAGATCTCAGATTTTCATGGTTTGGAATTGGAAAATCCATACTTGCATTTAAGGGAATTTGAGGAGGTGTGCAACACATATAATAACTTAAATTGTAGCATGAACACCATCAGATTAAAGCTTTTTCCTTTTTCATTAAAAGATAAAGCTAAACATGGCTACAAAATTTGAGGCCAGGATCCATTCGTGCTTGGGATGAAATGCAACAACAGTTTTTAAAGAAGTTTTTCCCATCTCATAGAACAAACTCTTTCAAGAGACAAATCACCACTTTCACTCAAAAACCAGGAGAAACATTTTACAAATGTTGGGATAGGTATCGAGATTTGCTTAGTACTTGCCCTCATCATGGTTTTGAAACATGGAGATTGGTTTCACATTTCTATGAAGGGTTAACACCTAAAGATAGGCAAATGGTTGAATTGATGTGCAATGGAACTTTTGAAGATAAAGACCCTGATGAAGCAATGGAGTACTTAGACTTGTTAGCTGAAAATGCTCAAAATTAGGACACCGCGGGTACATATGAGGCACCGAGTAAAACTCAACCTCATACATCTAGTGGAGGTATGTACAACCTTAGGGATGATCATGACCTTCAAGACAAATTTGCATCTTTAGCTAGAAAAGTGGAGGCACTAGAATTGAAAAAGAGTGGTCAATTAAAATCTGTTGAAAACATTGTGTGTCAAATCTGTGAAACAAATGAACACTCAACCAACGATTGTCTAACCTTGCCTTCTTTTAAAGAATGTCTCCATGAACAAGCCCATGCTTTAAACAGTTTCCAAAGGGCCAACCACAACCCATACTCCCAAACATACAACCCTGGTTGGAGAAATCACCCAAATTTTAATTGGAAGAGTGAGAACAACAATGCACAAACTTCACAACCACCATTTCAAGCACACCATAATTTCTAAAATTCTCATGGATATGCACCTCCTTATGCTCCACCTCCTAGAAGAAATCTTGAGGAAACATTGCATGCATTCATTGAAAAGCAAGAGATAATCAATACTCAACTTGCTCAAAACATGATAGATTTTAAAGATACTCTTGCTAAATTAACATCTGCTCTCAGTTTCCAAGAGAAAGGTAAGTTTCCATCTCAACCACAGCAAAATCCCAAGGGGCAATACAATGCAAATGCAAGTAGTTCCGGAAGCCAACACATGGATCAACTCAAATCAGTCACTACTCTACGCAGTGGTAAGGTTATTGAAAAACCCTCTCTTGAACCTTATGAGAAAGATGATGAGTCAATCTCTGAGGGTAAGGAAGGGGTTGAATCTGAAAATTGCAAAGAAACGACTGATTCACCGCCAGCACTTCCATTTCCTCATGTCATGACCAAACAAAGGAAAGTCAACCATAACTCTGAAATTTATGAAATTTTCAAACAGGTAAGGATCAATATACCTTTGCTGGATGCTATTAAACAGGTTCCTTCCTATGCTAAATTTTTGAAAGATCTATGCACTGTGAAGAGGAAACTGAATGTGAAAAAGAAAGCCTTTCTAGCCGAACAAGTAAGTGCTATTCTTCAAAACAATAATGCTTTGAAATATAAAGACCCTGGTTGTCCTACAATTTCTTGCTTTATTGGAGAGCATAAAATTGAAAAAGCCTTACTTGATCTTGGTGCTAGTGTGAATTTACTTCCATATTCAGTCTTTCAGAGTCTCAATCTAGGTGAGTTAAAACCAACTTCTATATCTCTTTTACTTGCCGATAGATCTGTAAAAGTGCCTAGAGGAATAATTGAAGATGTGTTAGTACAAGTCGATAAATTCATTTATCCTGTGGATTTTATTGTCTTGGACACAGAACCTGTTGAAGCATGTAATTCATTTCCTGTTATTTTAGGACGTCCGTTTCTTGCAACTTCTAATGCATTGATTAATTGTAGGAATGGACTGATGAAGCTATCATTTGGAAACATGACATTGGAGATGAATATTTTCAACATTTGCAAGCAACCTGGAGATGATAATGATTTACAAAAAGTAGATCATATTGACGAATTAGTTTATGATCAACTTGAATCTACTTTAAGTAAAAATGAGTTGGATGAATCTGAAGATTTGCAAATAATTTATTCTGAGGAAGAAATCAAGGATGAAACAAGCACCGAAAATGTTGATGCGAATCTTTTGTCAACAGTGATAACAGATTCGACATCTAACATCACACCAATCGATGATTACTTTCCTAACAAATCCTTACTTTCTCTTAGTCCAATGCCTTGGTATGATAAAAATATCAATTTTCTTTCTTTAGGAGATTTGCCAGCTGATTGGAGTACCCAAGAAAAAGAAAAGTTTTTTGAACGAAGTGAAGAATGTTTATTGTGATGACCCTACCTTATTCAAATATTGTCCTGATCAAATATTTCAAAGATTCATTCATGACAATGAGGTAAGTAGTGTCATTAAACTTTGTCATTCTGAAGCATGTGGAAGTTATTTCTCGTCAAAAAAGACAATTGCAAAAATCTTGCAAAATGGATTTTATTGGCCCACCATGTTCAAGGACACGCATGCATTCTGCAAAACTTGTGAAAATTGTCAAAAGATTAATACTGGTCAAAAAGTTTTGTTTTATGATTCTCAAATCTATGCAGTCCCTAGAGAGCTAAGACCAAGATGGAGCAATCTTTATGGGGCCTGTGATATTGAGAATTCAATGAATGACAATGATTTTAAGGAAAATGGACATCGTTTGAAAGCTCACTTTGATAAATTTTTTTAATGAAAATGAATCAACTGGTTTAAATGATTTTGTAGATAAAGGTTGATTATTTTTTTTTCTCACATTGTTTTTGTGTTTCTTTTTGAGTGATTTTTGCTAGTTTCTCTCACCCCGGTCAAATGGCGGATAACGGTACTCCGTGACTTAAGTCGGTTCTTTCAGTTTCCCATAATTACTGATATCTGTGTATATATCTGTGCAATTCTTTGAATCTCTCTTCCAATTCTCATTTGAAAATGGACACTAATCTTGAAAAATTGAAAAAGTATTTTCCCGCTCTGCCTCAGAATGCGATTACAAAAATTTACCGTGCTAGATGTGCAAGATTGAGATTGTTAATGAATCATGGAATTCCTGAAGATATTCGCTGGTTGATTGAAGCAAAGGTCCGATTATCAGGTGAGTCCTCTAACTCCTTCATTTCACACATGCCTGGAACAGGTAAAAGCACTTTTGCAAAGAAGCGTCGTGCAAAACGACTGGATGTCTGTCATCGATGTGCTAGATGGACTTGTAATACACAATGTCGTTCTTTAGGAATGGTATCTATAAACCGTGAAGATAAAATACAATTCATTAAGGATGGCCTGAGTAAGGAGTCTTTAGATAATCTTTTATTGACTCTTGAGACGCATTCTAGTGGAGATGTGCATCGTGCAATTCATGATTTATAGCCACTATTTCATAAAGAACATGATCGACTTAGTCTTGGGAATCTGACTAAAAAAGACCCTGTATGCCAGTTTTTAAGAAAACTGGATGGGAAGCCTATCCCCGACCCATAGAGGGCGTTTAAGCCGTTCTTGGACGTAAAACCAAGGGAAGATGTGAGCCACAATCACAACTACCTGTACATACACATGTTTTTTTCAAAAGTAAATAAATAAATAAATAAATAAATAAAAAGAGAGAGAGTGTGTGTGAGACTCTAGCTGGCCTACATATAGATGTTATGATTGCCTTTCTACTTTCTCATCTATAAAACCCTATTTTCCTTCCTTTCATTTCTACTCAACCCATACATTCAACAAATACAGAAGTGTGTAGAAATGGCAAGTTCCTCAAGTCATCAAATAAGAAATATTTGTGTTTTCGGTGGATCTAGTCCTGGGAAAGAAAAAGAGTTTTTAGAATCAGCAAATCATCTTGGTCAGGTGCTAGCTGAGAGAAAGATTCATTTAGTGTATGGGGGAGGCAGTTTTGGGTTAATGGGAGGTGTGTCAATAGCTGCATTTTTAGGAGGTAGTCAAGTTTTAGGAATCGTCCCTGAAGCTTTGGCACAAGGGGACATCATTGGAAAAACAATTGGAGAGGAACTTCAGGTCTCTACAATGTCGGCTCAAATGAATGCAATGTTTAACCATGTTGATGCTTTCATTGCTTTACCAGGTGGTCTAGGCACATTGGAAGAGATCTTTCATATTTCCTCTTGGGCTCAATTGCACATTCACCATAAACCCATAGGTTTGTTAAATGTTAATGGTTATTATGATAAGTTGTTGTCTTTTCTTGATCATGCTGTGGAACAGGAATTTCTCACATCTTCTGCACGACAAATCATAATCTCTGCTACTACTGCTGAACAATTGATTGACCAACTACAATCTTTCATTCCTGTGATTGATCCTTCCATGAGTCGCATAAATTGGTCATCTACGGGAAGCCGTAAAAAGCTTAGATTGGATTTGAGCCTTCATTTATGAATTTTTGTGTATTTTGGTTTTATTATTGTGTTTTGTTATTTCTTATTTTTGTTTTAATGTGTTTCAGGTTTTGTCAGTGTTCGTTATTTCAGGTGATATCTTCTATACTCTATCTTTCTACCTTAGAACATTGAGGACAATGTCTCATTTTGGTTGGGGGGAGAGGGTAGTAGTTGATAAAAAAAAAAAAATTGTTTTTCATTTCATAAAGCATGTGCATAATTGTTGTTACTAGGATGGCAGAGTAAAGGAGTTCTTTTGTTAAAGTGACTCTTGAGACGCATCTTAGTAACCATTCTTAACAAGGTCTATTATAATACTTCCTGAAATATTCAGGTTTACAAACTCTCGTATTGTTACCACTTAATTCTGCTCATATACTTATTTAACATGTATTTTTAAACCTTAATTTACACACACACACTTTAACATATGATTGTGGGTTGCATATTGGATTATTACATTATTTATGTTCTTTTGTTAAAGGTAACAACTAAGGGAAAGGGATTGTATATAATTAAAAAAAAACATGAAAAAAAAATAATAAAAAAAAATAAAAAATGATGATAATAAAAATGTAGATAAGTTTGATTTCGTAGCCTCCCTAACCTAAGCAATTAAGCCCGAAGGGGTGTTTTAACACCTAATACCCTAAAGTCAACTGACTTGGGAGCTATTGGCCCAACGCTTGTTACATGGGTTGAGGAGAAAAGCTTAAGGCAATCAAACATTGCACTATCTACATATCAGTATCTGCGACCCGAGTTACTAAGCTCGTAGGGGTGTCTTAACACCTAATGCCCTAAGACCAACTGGTCTGGGAGTCATTAGCTGAAAGCTCGTTACATGGGTTAAAGATGCATGATGTTTTTAAAGTATATGTATATAGAGTTAAAAAAAAAAGAAGACAAAAATAGTAATCCTAACCCAAGGAAGTTAACCTTAAACATTAGAACAAAAATTTTGTTTTCTTCCAAGAAAAGCCCCATAATTATGTGTTGATACATTGAACACAAAAGAAAGGTTTATTAATATCTTGTTAAGTGGTATTGAGCAGATATATAAATTTAATGAGAGTTTGTTTATCTAGATAGATTAATGGAAGTTAAATGATGAATACCCTGCTTTGTGAAATTTGCAAATTGTTTTAACGCTTTAATTACTAGGGACTAGTAATAAGCTGGTTGAGGGGTGTGATTAGTACTTAAAAGTGCATTTTTATCATGGTTTTATATCATCATTTTGCACTTGAAGTATCAATAACTCCTTAACTAAAATATGTTTTATAATAATGTATCTAATAATATAAGATACCTATAATTTGTGGTAAATGTCTATTTTTAATGCAGGTCTATCACATAAATGAAAGGATTGATTGATGACTTGATGGTCAAACTTAGAGAAGAGATGTCGGTGCAATCCAAACCGGAACACTGTTCGGTAATTGGGCCATATCTGGAGCTACAGATCTCAGATTTAGGTCCAATTTATATGGATGGAAAGGTAAGACATAGGCCTACAACTTTCATATGGAGCCCAAGATCTAAAAACGCCATTATCAAGTCCAAATTATAGCAACAACAAAGAAGCCCGAATCTGTCTTCCAGCCCGAGCACTGTTCGGTATTTTGGCCATATCTGGAGTTCTAGAAGTCCAAATGAGCTGAATTTTTTACACAAGAAAGCTGAGACAATTGCCTACAACTTTCATGTTGCACCTGGCTCCAGTTTTGACGTTATCAATGACGTTTTGGGCAGACAAGAGAAGATAAGGATTGTCACCAAGTCAAAAGTTGGCCACCCACTTATCAATTAGTCATCAAATCAATAGTTCCCAATTTTGGCCTATAAAAGGAGGCATTTGCCATGCATTTAGGCATCTTGGTTTCTAGATCAAGATCATGCTCTTCTTTTCTCTCTTTGTAGTTTTTATGCTTTGTTTTCATTAATATTAAGTTTATGCCTTTCATTTCCTTTCCTTTATTTAGTTAACTTTTATGTTCTTATTTTGTTTATCTATTTTGCTTTCTTTCATTATGTCTAGCTAAGTTAGTTATGTCAAGGTGAAAAGGTTACACTAATGGTGTAAGAATAAGTATAGTGTAAACTTAATATGGACTTTAATGTTTGATACTAACATGTTTTATATTTGTTATCTTGTTCACTCTTTAATACTTTGCTTGTTAAATGACTAATCTTGATTTATGTTGTATAACACTTGGTACAACAAATGCTTGGCACTTTCATAGCCCATAATGTATGGTATAACTGACACTTGAGCTATGAAAGGAACTTGATTTGTTGTTAACATAAGTTATAATCATGAATGCTTGACGAGATTTACAAGTATTAGCATTAATTGAATAAGATGACTAATGTAATCATGTTAACAATATATAATCTGATTGGAACCTCCTTTGTGTGTGGTTTCCAATTCAATAATAAGAGTTTATACTATACTTGTTTGATATACCATTAGTGGAACCTCTAACCTTGACATTTGTTATTATTATTGTTTAATCCTTACATTAATATTTCATCTCTAAGTTCTCATCATCATCATCTTCTTCTTCTTCTCTTTCTTTATTATTATTATTATTATTATTATTATTATTATTATTATTATTATTATTATTAGTACTACTACTACTACTACTACTACTACTATTATTATTATTATTATTATTATTATTATTACTATTATTATTATTATTGTTATTATTATTATTATTACTACTACTATTGTTATTGTTGTTTTATAATTGTTGTTTATAATTTGTACAATTAACCTCCCTGTGGTTCGACCCCGGTCTTGCCGGGTTATTTATTACTTCGACACTCCTGCACTTGGGAGAAGACATCAATCTTTTCGTCGTGTCATTGGTCAATCAATTGTTCAGCAGTAGCAGCAGAGATTATGATTTGTCGTGCAGAAGATGTTAGAAATTCCTGTTCCATAGCATGATCAAGAAAAGACAACTTATTATAATAACCATTAACATTTAACAAACTTATGGGTTTATAGTGAATGTGTAGTTAGGCCCAAAAGGAAATATGAAAGATCTCTTCCAATGTACCTAGACCACCTGGTAAAGTAATGAAGGCATCAACATGGTTAAACATTGCATTCATTCGAGCTGACATTATGGAGACCTGAAGTTTCTCTCCAATTGTTTTTCCAATGATGTCCTCTTATGCTAAAGCTTCGGGGACGACCCCCAAAACTTGACTACCTCCTAAAAATGCAGCTATTGACACACCTCCCATTAACCCAAGATTGTCTCCGCCATACACTAAATGAATCTTTCTCTCAGCTAGCAGTTGACCAAAATGATTTGCTGATTCTAAAAACTCCTTTTCTTTCCCAGGACTAGATCCACCAAAAACACATTGTATGTATAAGTATTTGTAATTGTGGCTCACATCTTCCCTTGGTTTTACATCCAAGAACAGCTTAAACGCCCTTTATGGGTCGGGGATAGGCTTCCCATCTAGATTTCTTAAAAACTGGAAAACAGGGTCTTTTTTAGTCAGATTCTCAAGACTAAGTCGGTCATGTTTTTTATGAAATAGTGGCCATAAATCATGAATTGCACGATACACATCTCCACTAGGATGCGTCTCAAGAGGCAATAAAAGATTATCTAAAGACTCTTTACTCAAGCCATTCTTAATGAATTGTATTTTATCTTCACGGTTTATAGATGCCATTGCTAAAAAACAACATTGTGCATTACAAGTCCATCTAGCACATCGATGACAAACTTTTAGTCGTTTTGCACGACGTTTCTTTGCAAAAGTGCTTTTACTTATTCTAGACATATGTGAAATGAAGGAGTTAGAGGACTCACCTGATAATCAGACCTTTGCTTCAATCAACCAGCGAATATCTTCAGGAATTCCATGATTCATTAACAATCTCAATCTTGCACATCTAGTACGGTAAATTTTTGTAATCGCATTTTGAGGTAAAGCGGGAAAATACTTTTTTAATTTTTCAAGATTAGTGTCCATTTTCAAATGAGAATTGGAAGAGAGATTGATTGATACTTAAAAGTGTATTTTTATCAAGGTTTTATATCATCATTTTGCACTTGAAGTATCAATAACTCCTTAACTAAAGCAAGTCTAAAAATATAATATACCTTTAATTTATGGTAAATGTTCATCCCAAATGCAGGTCTATCACATGAATAAAAGGATTGATTGATGAGTTTAAGGATTGACATTGAAAGGATAAAGAGAAGGCCAAACTTAGCAAAGTGTTGCTGGTGCATTCCAAACTCAAACACCGTTCGGTAATTGGATCATATCTAAAGCTGTAGATATCAGATTTAGGTCCATTTTATATGGATGGAAAGGTAAGACATAGACCTATAACTTTTATATGACTCAAAGACTCAATTCTGCTATTTTCAAGTTCAAATATTAGCAACAACGAAGACAGTAGAAGTTGTCCTGTAGCTCAAACACTATTCGGTTTGTGGCTCATATCTTGAGTTTTAGAAGTCCAAATGAGCTCTAGTTTTTTTTGTTGGAAAGCTGAGATAATTGTTCACAACTTCCATAATTCAATTGGCTATAATTTGTATGTTAGTAATGACATTTTAGCCAGCCAACAATATCAATAATCAGCCCACAATATCAAAAAAACAATAGCCATTGATGTTAAAAACTAGCCACCAAATCAATGGATGCCCACCAATTATTGAATAAATCAATAGTTCTGAATGTAGCCTATAAAAGGAGGCATTTTCCATGTATTTAGTCATATTAATTTTCAGATCAAAGTTATCTTCTTGCTTTCTCTCTATATCTTTGTAATGTTCAAGTTTTCTTTCGTGCTATAGTAATCTCTTGTTTATGCTCTTTTATTTCCTTTCCTATACTTAGTTAGCTTATATTATGTTTATGTTCTTATATTGTTTATTTATGTTTTTCTCCTTCTTAATGTTTAGCTAAGTTAATTATATCAAGGTGAAAAAGTTTCTCTAATGGTGTTACAATAAGTATAATATAAACTCAACATGGGTTTTAAATGTTTATATCTAAGGAAGATTGTTATTAACATGTTTTATCTTTTTATCTTACTAATTCTTTGTAAAGCTCAATCCTTCATAGTCTTCGGCCGACATCGTTATCATGATAGGAACTTGATTTGTTGTTAACATAAACTAACAACATGAATGCTTGATGATATTTATAAGTATGGTGTTACTTAGATAAGATGATTAATATGATCATGTTAGTAATTTATAATGAGCTAATAATGAGAAATCATCTAATTGGAACCTCCTTTATGTGTGGTTTCTAGTTGAGTAATAAAAAGAGTTTATATTATATTTATTTGAAATACCATTAGTGAATCCTGTAACCTTGAAATATGTTTTGTTATTGTTTAATCCTTACATCAATATCACATCCCAAAACTTTATTCAACTCTTTTTTTGTTATTATTCTCTTCAAATCTTTTTTGTTATTTGTAATTTATATAATTCACCTCCCTGTGGTTTGACACGACTAAAAGATTGATGTTTTCTCCCAAGTACAGGAGTGTCGAAGTAATAAATAACCCGGCAAGACCGAGGTCGAACCACAAGGAGGTTCATTATACAAATTATAAATAACAATAATACAACAATAATAACAATAACAACAACAACAATAATAGTAGTACTAGTAATAATAATAATAATACTAGTAGTAGTAGTAGTACTAATAATAATAATAATAATAATAATAATAATAATAATAAAGAAAGAGAAGAAGAAGATGATGATGAGAACTTGGAGAAGGAATATTAATGTAACGATTAAACAATTATAATAACAAATGTCAAGGTTAGAGATTCCACTAATGGTATGTCAAACAAGTGTAATATAAACTCTTATTATTTAATTGGAAACCACATATAAAGGAGGTTCCAATTAGATTATAGATTGTTAACATGATTACATTAGTCATCTTATTTGATTAATGCTAATACTTGTAAATTTCATCAAGCATTCATGATTATAACTTATGTTAACAACAAATCAAGTTCCTTTCATAGCTCAGGTGTCGGTTATACCATACAATATGAACTATGAAAGTGTCAAGCATTTTTTATACCAAGTGTTATACAACATAAATCAAGATTAATCATTTAACAATCAAAGTATTAAAGAGTGAACAAGATAACAAATATAAAGCATGTTAGTATCAAACATTAAAGTCCGTATTAAGTTTACATTATTCTTATTCTTACACCATTAGTGTAACCTTTTCACCTTGACGTAATAAACTTAGCTAGACATAATGAAAGAAAGAAAAATAAATAAACAAAATAAGAACATAAATAAGATAAGAGTTAACTAAGTAAAGGAAAGGAAATAAAACGCATAAACTTGATATTAATGAATGCAAGGCATAAATATCACAAAAAATACAAAGAGAGAAAGGAAGAGCATGATCTTGATCTGGACACCAAGATGCCTAATTGCATGGAAAATGCCTCCTTTTATAGGCTAAAATTGGGAACTATTGATTTGATGACTAATTGATGAGTGGGTGGCCAACTTTTGACTTGGTGACAATCCTTATCTTCTCTTGTCTGCCCAAAACATCATTAATAACATCAAAATTGGAGCCACTCAAAAACATGAAAGTTGTAGGAAATTGTCTTAGCTTTCTTGTGTAAAAACATCAGCTCATTTGGACTTCTAGAACTCTAGATATGGCCAAAATACTAAACAGTACTTGGGCTGGAGGACAGATTCGGGCTTCTTTGTTGTTCCTACAATTTCGACTTAAAAATGGTCTTTCTAGATCTTGGGCTCCATATGAAAGTTGTAGGCCTATGTCTTACCTTCCCATCCATATAAAGTAGACCTAAATATGAGATCTATAGCTCCGGATATGACCCAATTACCGAACAGTGTTCCGGTTTGGATTGCACCGACATCTCTTTTCTAATTTTTGTCATCTCTTTGCCCTTACAATTTAAGTTCTTAAAGTCATCAATCAATCCTTTCATTTATGTGATAGGCCTACATTTAAAATGAACATTTACCACAAATTAAAGGTATCTTATATTATTAGATATATTATTATAAAACATGTTTTAGTTAAGGAGTTATTGATTCTTCAAGTGTAAAATGATGATATAAAACCATGATAAAATACACTTTTAAGTATTAATCACATCCCCCAACCAGCTTATTACTAGTCCCTAGTAATCAAAGTGTTAAAATAGAAAAACAATTTGCAAATTCCACAAGGTAAGGTATTCATCATGTAACTTCTATTAATCTATCCAGATAAACAAACTCTCATTAAATTTATATACCTGCTTAATACCTATTAACAAGATATTAATAAACCTTTCTTTTGTACTCAATGTATCAACACATAATTATGGGGCTTTTCTTGGAAGAAAACAAATTTTTTTTGTTCTAATGTTTAAGGTTGACTACCTTAGATTGTGATTACTTTTTTTGTCTTTTTTTTATCTTATACACACACACACACACACACACACACACACACACACACACACACACACACATATAACTTAAAACACCATGTATATTTAACCCATGTAACGAGCTTTCGACTAATGACTCCCAGACCAGTTGGTCTTAGGGCATTAGGTGTTGAGACTCCCCTACGAGCTTAATAACTCGGGTCGCAGATATTGATATGTAGATAGTGCAATGTTTGATTCCCTTAAGCTTTTCTCCTCAACCCATGTAGCAAGCGTTGGGCCAATAGCTCCCAAGTCAATTGACTTTAGGGTATTAGGTGTTAAAACACCCCTTGGGGCTTAATTGCTTAGGTTAGAGAGACTACGAAACCAAACTTATCTACATTTTTATTATCAGCATTTTTTTCTTTTTTTTTAATTATATATTATCCCTTTTCCTTAGTTGTTACCTTTAACAGAAAAACATAAATAATGTAATAATCCAATATGCAACCCACAATCATATGTTAAAGTATGTGTGTAAATTAAGGTTTAAGAATACATGTTAAATAAGTATATGAGTAGAATTAAGTGATAACAACGCGAGAGTTTGTAAACTTGAATATTTCAAGAAGTATTATGATAGACCTTATTAAGAATGGTTACTAAGATGCGTCTCAAGAGTCATTTTAACAAAAGAGCTCCTTTACTCCACCATCCTGGTAACAATAATGTTGCATATGCTTTATGAAATGGAAAATAATTTTTTTTTTGTATCAACTACTACCCTCTCCCCCCAACCAAAACGAGACATTGTCCTCAATGTTCTAAGGTAGAAAGATAGAGTATAGAAGATATCACCTGAAATAACGAACACTAACAAACCTGAAACACACTGATCAAGAAAATATCAATTACAAGAATGATATCAATTACAACAATGAAAGATTGTAGTTGGTCAATCAATTGTTCAGCAGTAGTAGCTGAGATTATGATTTGTCGTGCAGAAGATGTTAGAAATTCCTGTTCCACAGCATGATCAAGAAAAGACAACAACTTATCATAATAACCATTAACATTTAACAAACTTATGGGTTTATAGTGAATGTGCAGTTGAGCACAAGAGGAAATATGAAAGATCTCTTCCAATGTACCTAGACCACCTGTTAAAGCAATGAAGGCATCAACATGGTTAAACATTGCATTCATTCGAGCCGACATTGTGGAGACCTGAAGCTCCTCTTCAATTGTTTTTCCAATGATATCCCCTTGTGCTAAAGCTTCGGGGACGACCCCCAAAACTTGATACCTCCTAAAAATACAGCTATTGACACACCTCCAATTAACCCAAGACTGCCTCCCCCATACACTAAATTAATCTTCCTCTCAGCTAGCATTTGACCAAGATGATTTGCTGATTCTAAAAACTCCTTTTCTTTCCCAAGACTAGATCCACCGAAAACACAAATATTTCTTATATGATGACTTGAGGAACTTGCCATTTCTACACATTTTTGTATTTGTTGAATGTATGGGTTGAGTAGAAATGAAAGGAAGGAAGAGAGGGAATTCCAGGAATTCCATGATTCATTAACAATCTCAATCTTTCACATTTAGCACGGTAAATTTTTGTAATCGCATTCTGAGGCAAAGCGGGAAAATACTTTTTCAATTTTTTAAGATTAGTGTCCATTTTCAAATGAGAATTAGAATAGCGCTTCAAAGAATTGCACAAATATATACACAGATATCAGTTATTATGGGAAACTGAAAAAACCGACTTAAGTCACGGAGTACCATTATCCGTCATTTAACCGGGGTGAGAGAAACTAGCAAAAATCACTCAAAAAGAAACAAAAATAAATAAATAAATAAATAAAAATCAATCTTTATATACAGGATCACCAAATTCAATAGAGTCATGTTCAACTGAAAAATTATCAAAGTAAACTTTCAGTCAATGTCCATTTACCTTGAAAACATTGGCATTCTTTGGATTCTCGATGTCATAGGCCCCATATGGATACACATGTTTCATAATAAAAGGACCACTCCATCTTGATCTTAATTTTCGAAGAAATAAATGCAGTCAAGAATTATAAAGTAAGACTTTTTTACCAACATTGAATGTTTTTCTTAGTATTTTCTTGTCATGAAACTCTTTAATTCTTGCTTTATGAATTCTTGAATTTTCATATGCATCATTTCTTATTTCCTCAAGCTCATTTATTTGTAATTTTCGTAGTTGACTAGCATCATCCAGATTTGAATTGAAAGCTTTAATAGCCCAATAAGCTTTATGTTCAAGTTCCACAGGCAAGTGACAAGGTTTTCCATAAACTAGTCTATAAGGTGACACACCTAATGATGTTTTATAAGCAATTCAATAAGCCCAAAGTGCATCATTAAGTCTTAAAGTACCAGTCTTTCCTATTAGGGTTCACTGTTTTCTCCAAAATATGCTTGATCTCCCTATTAGCAAGCTCTACTTGTCCACTTGTTTGAGGGTGATAAGGGGTGGCAACTTTGTGTGTGATTCCATATTTCATTAAAGACTCAAATGGCTTGTTGCAAAAATATGTTCCACCATCACTTATTATGGCTCGAGGGACTCTAAATCGACTCAAAATATTTTCTTTAAAAAACTTTATCACTATTTTGTGATCATTGTTTTGACTTAGAATTGCCTCTATCCATTTTGAAACATAATCTACTATGATTAATATGAATAAGAAACTAAATGATGGAGGGAATGGACCCATGAAATCTATACCCCAACAATCAAAGATCTCAATGACAATAATAGGATTTAAAGGCATCATGTGATGTTTTGAAATAGATCCCAACTTTTGACAATTTTCACTAGACTTGCAAAATGCATGTGAGTCTTTGAACATGGTGGGCTAGTAAAATCCACTTTGTAAGATTTTTACAGTTGTCGTTCTTAATGAGAAATAGCCCCCACATGCCTCAGAATGACAATTTAATGACACTACTTACCTCATTGTCAGGAATGCATCTTTGAAATATTTGACCAGGACAATATTTGAATAAATAGGGATCATCCCAATAAAAGTTCTTCACTTTGTTTAAGAACTTTTTTTTTTATCTTGGGTACTCTAATGAGCTAGCAATTGTCCTAAAACAAGAAAATTGACAATATTAGCAAACCAAGGCATGGTAGAGACAGAAAATAAAGATTCATTGGGAAAGTAGTCAATGATTGGTTAATGTCAGTTTTCGAATCTGTTATCAATCTTGACAAGTGATCTACAACAACATTTTCGCTGCCTTTCTTATCTTTGATTGTGATATCAAATTCTTGAAGTAATAAAATCCACCACACTAATCTAGCCTTAGAATCTTTTTTAGAAAGATGATATTTTAAAGTTTTACTTGCATAGTAAATTACAAAAGGTTTCTTATCTTTTCTTTGTCCCAAAACAGCACCTATGACATAATCACTAGCATCACACATTATTTCAAAAGGTAATGACCAATCGGGAGGTTGAATGATAGGAGCACAAGTTAGCAAGTTTTTAAGTTTAACAAAGGCTTCTTCACAATGTTTAGTCCATTCAAAAATAGTATCGTTTGTTAGAAGGTTACTTAAAGGCTTAGATATTACACTAAAATCTTTGATGAACCTTCTATAAAAACCAGCATGTTCCAGGAATGATCTAACATCTTTAAGAGATTTTGATGTTGGCAAGTTTGCAATTAACTAGATTTTAGATTTGTCAACCTCAATTCCTTTTGATGAAATAATGTGACCAAGTACAATGTCGTTTGTTACCATAAAATGACATTTTCCCCAATTTAGCACAAGATTCTTCTCTTCACACCTGGTCAAAACCTTTCCTAAGTTAGTTAAACAATCATCAAATGAATCGCCAAAAATAGAAAAATCATCGATGAAAATCTCAAGAAAATGTTCAACCATATCACTAAATATACTAAGCATGCATCTTTGAAATGTGGCTGGTGCATTACATAATCCAAAAGACATCCTTCAATATGCAAAAGTACCAAATGAACATGTGAAAGTAGTCTTTTCTTGATCTTCCAATGCAATTTCAATTTGGTTGTAACCCGAATAGCCATCTAGGAAACAATAAAATTCATGACCTGCAACTCTTTCTAGGATTTGATCCATGAAAGGTAAAGGAAAATGATCTTTTCTAGTCATTGAATTAAGTTTCTTATAGTCAATGCACATGCGTCAACCAATAACAGTTCTAATGGGAATTAATTCATTATTTTCATTTGTTATCATAGTGACTCCAGACTTCTTGGGTAGGACTTACCCATTTGCTATCAGAAATAAGATAAATGATTTCATTATCTAGAAGCTTAATGACTTTATTTTTCACAACTTCTTTCATATTAGGATTTAGCCTTCGTTGCATTTCTCTAAAGGGTTTAGCATTTTCCTCTAAATAAATTCTATGTGTACAAATCAAAGGACTAATTCCTTTTATATTAGTTATGGTCCATCCTAATGCATTTTTATGCATTTTTAGAGTTTGTAATAACTTACCTTCTTGATGTGCATTAAGTTCGGAAGAGATTATTACCAGAAAAGTTTCTTTTTCTCCTAAAAATGAGTATTTGAGATTGGATGGCAACTGCTTCAAATCAGGTTTTGGTGGTTGAACATTTGAAGGTATAGACTTAATTGATCATGGTGGCAATTCCTCAATTGTAACCTACAATTACTTGTCTTTGATTCTACTTGAAAATAAATCATTTGCAAATCATTAGATTCATCAATCTCAATTTCACTAGAAGTGGTTGGAAATTGATCATGAATTAATTTTTCAGTAAAGTCCACTTCCTATAAATCATTATCATCTCTAGGTTGCTTGCAAATGTTGAAAATATTAATCTCCAATGTCATGTTTCCAAATGATAGCTTCATGAGTCCATTCCTATAATTAATCAATGCATTAGAAGTTGCAAGAAATGGACGTCCTAAACTAACAGGAAATGAATTACATACTTCAACAGGTTGTGTGTCCAAGACAATAAAATCCATAGGATAAATGAATTTATCGACTTGTACTAACACATCTTCAATTATTCCTCTAGGCACTTTTATAGATCTATCGGCAAGTAAAAGAGTTATAGAAGTTGGTTTTAACTCACCTAGATTGAGACTCTAAAAAACTGAATATGGAAGTAAATTCACACTAGCACCAAGATCAAGTAAGGCTCTTTCAATTTTTTGTTCTTCAATAAAGCAAGAAATTGTAAGACAACTAGGGTCTTTATATTTCAAAGCATTATTGTTCTGAAGAATGACACTTACTTGTTCGGCTAGAAAGGCTTTCTTTTTCACATTCAGTTTCTCAAAAACTTGACACGACTAAAAGATTGATGTCTTCTCCCAAGTGCAGGAGTGTCGAAGTAATAAATAACCCGGCAAGACCGGGGTCGAACCACAGGGAGGTTAATTGTACAAATTATAAACAACAATTATAAACAACAATAATAGTAATAACGATAATAATAATAATAATAATAATAATAATAATAATAATAATAATAGTAGTAGTAGTAGTAGTAGTAGTAGTACTAATAATAATAATAATAATAATAATAATAAAGAAAGAGAAGAAGAAGAAGATGATGATGATGAGAACTTAGAGATGAAATATTAATGTAAAGATTAAACAATAATAATAACAAATGTCAAGGTTAGAGGTTCCACTAATGGTATATCAAACAAGTATAGTATAAACTCTTATTATTGAATTGGAAACCACACACAAAGGAGGTTCCAATTAGATTATATATTGTTAACATGATTACATTAGTCATCTTATTCAATTAATGTTAATACTTGTAAATCTCGTCAAGCATTCATGATTATAACTTATGTTAACAACAAATCAAGTTCCTTTCATAGCTCAGGTGTCGGTTATACCATACATTATGGGCTATGAAAGTGCCAAGCATTTGTTGTACCAAGTGTTATACAACATAAATCAAGATTAGTCATTTAACAAGCAAAGTATTAAAGAGTGAACAAGATAACAAATATAAAACATGTTAGTATCAAACATTAAAGTCCATATTACGTTTACATTATACTTATTCTCACACCATTAGTGTAACCTTTTCACCTTGACATAATTAACTTAGCTAGACATAATGAAAGAAAGGAAAACAAATAAACAAAATAAGAACATGAAAGTTAACTAAGTAAAAGAAAGGAAATGAAAGGCATAAACTTAATATTAATGAAAGCAAAGCATAAACATTACAAAAAATACAAAGAGAGAAAGGAAGAGCATGATCTTGATCTGGAAACCAAGATGCCTAAATGCATGGCAAATGCCTCCTTTTATAGGCCAAAATTGGGAACTATTGATTTGATGACTAATTGATAAGTGGGTGGCCAACTTTTGACTTGGTGACAATCCTTATCTTCTCTTGTCTGCCCAAAACGTCATTGATAACGTCAAAACTGGAGCCACGTGCAAACATGAAAGTTGTAGGCAATTGTCTCAGCTTTCTTGTGTAAAACATTCAGCTCATTTGGACTTCTAGAACTCCAGATATGGCCAAAATACCGAACAGTGTTCGAGCTGGAAGACAGATTCGGGCTTCTTTGTTGTTGCTACAATTTGGACTTGATAATGGCCTTTTTAGATCTTGGGCTCCATATGAAAGTTGTAGGCCTATGTCTTACCTTTCCATCCATATAAATTGGACCTAAATCTGAGATCTGTAGCTCCAGATATGGCCCAATTACCGAACAGTGTTCCGGTTTGGATTGCACCGACATCTCTTCTCTAAGTTTGACCATCTCTTTATCCTTGCAATTTAAGTTCTTCAAGTCATCAATCAATCCTTTCATTTATTTGATAGGCCTGCATTAAAAATAGACATTTACCACAAATTATAGGTATCTTATATTATTAGATACATTATTATAAAACATATTTCAGTTAAGGAGTTATTGATACTTCAAGTGCAAAATGATGATATAAAACCATGATAAAAATGCACTTTTAAGTACTAATCAGTTTCCTCTTCACAGTGCATAGATCTTTCAAAAATTTAGCATAGGAAGGAACCTGTTTAATAGCATCCAACAAAGGTATATTGATCCTTACCTGTTTGAAAATTTCAAAAATTTCAGAGTTGTGGTTGACTTTCCTTTGTTTGGTCATGGCATGAGGAAATGGAAGTGCTGATGGTGAATCAGTCGTTTCTTTGCAATTTTTAGATTCAACCCCTTCCTTACCCTCAGAAATTGACTCTTTATCTTTCTTATAAGGTTCAAGAGAGGGTTTTTCAATAACCTTAGCATTGCACAGAGTAGTGATTGAAAGACCTAAAGATTGATGTTTTCTTCCAAATGCAAGAGTGTCAAACTAATAAATAACCCGGCAAGACCGGGGTCGAACCACAGGGAGGTTAATTGTACAAATTATAAATAACAATAATACAACAATAATAACAATAACAACGACAACAATAATAGTAGTAGTAGTAGTAGTAGTAGTAGTAGTAGTAATACTAGTAGTAGTAGTACTAATAATAATAATAATAATAATAATAACAACAACAACAACAATAATAAAGAAAGAGAAGAAGAAGATGATGATGAGAACTTGGAGAAGAAATATTAATGTAACGATTAAACAATGATAATAAGTGTCATGGTTAGAGATTCCACTAATGGTATGTCAAACAAGTATAATATAAACTCTTATTATTCAATTGGAAACCACACACAAAGGAGGTTCCAATCAGATTATAGATTGTTAACATGATTACATTAGTCATCTTATTCGATTAATGCTAATACTTGTAAATTTCATCAAGCATTCATGATTATAACTTATGTTAACAACAAATCAAGTTCCTTTCATAGCTGAGGTGTCGGTTATACCATATAATATGAACTATAAAAGTGCCAAGCATTTGTTGTACCAAGTATTATATGATTATGCATCAAAAGTGTCATTAAGTCTGTTAAATTACATATGTATTTATTATTTTTATTTGGTTTTTTTATAATAATTGATGTGTTTTTTAGTAATGAAGTTTGTTTTAATATTTCGATAGGTTTTTGGAGCTTAAATGAATTAATTCAGGAAATTTAGTTGAAGATTGAAGCAAATCTTGGTTCAAATAAGTGCTCCAAATTTGTCCCAAAAATCAATTCTATTCCAATTCTAGAAAAGAATATCATATGATCTATTTCAAGCCCAAACTTGCCTTATGTTGTGTGCAAACTTCAACCATTAAACACTCAAGGTTTCAATGTCAATCTTAGCCCAAATAATAGGTATAGTTGTATATTTATTTGATGCTTAAATTCAGCCTCAAATCAGCCCCAAATCAACCTTCAAATCAGCCAAAAAATAATCCATGATCTTACATGTCCATACAACAACAATTGATTTATTTTGGGTAATCCATTGATCCAAGAAGGCAAGCACATGGATGGAAAGTTGGAGGGGATATTTTTACATTATTTTGGGTTAAAAAGAAGAAGGAGACAACTCATAAATGAGGAAGAAAAACGTGCACCAAAGTGGTTGCAAAGCTGTCCTGATTTGATTTTTCAGAACACCTTTCGGTCTTTTACCCATAACTTTTGATTCAGGCGTCCAAATGAGCTGTTTTTTAATGAGATGAAAAGATGACATAATTTCTTATAAATATATCTCTAATAGACATCTCTAAAAACAGCTTCTAAGAGGGTTAAATTGTTGTCCAAAGTTAGAGTCAAATTTGTGTCCGAATTTTTTCTGAAATTGTGTTGTGTTCTTCTTTATAGATTTTGGTTTTTTAGTTTGTAAAACTTATTATTTCAGTTTGATTGAAGTTATTTCATGTTTATTGAAGTGTTCTTGTATATAATCATGGTTGGCTAAACTCTTTCTTATATCCAAATCAAGGATAATGGTGATTGAGGTGAGTTTTTTTTAGGATATGAATGAATCTTAATGTTTATCTTCTCATTTTCTTGATGAATGATTTATTATCGCAAAGAAATTTTAGAAATCATTTAGGTAATTTTATAATCTTGAATTTTTACGCACAAACTTTAGTTTTGGTATAGAGATTGCTTGATTCAATGTCTTATTTAATATGAAAGTACTTGTTCATTATTAAGCAATAATCAATCTTCATCTTTCTAAACTTCATTGTAATATCTTCCAATCTAATATCACCATCGTTGCTATTAGATTGAGTTATCTTATATATGTTGAAGAAATCACCAATACATCACCATTAAAATTGATTTGGACCAAAACTTACTTTTTCTTGTCATTTAAAATCTATTTACACTTTTTTATCTTTGAAAACAAATCCATCAATTATTTTCAACCAAGTTATTGTTAATTTAATTTCTCTTGAGTTTTTTTTTTGTTACCTAGTTTAATTTCCAGATCTAGCTCTCTATGGATATGACCTCGATCTTACTGAGTTAATTGCTACATCGCACACTCGTGCACTTGCGAGTTAAAACAAGCTGATCATAAAAAGCGGTCAAGCAATTTTGATGTCGTTGCCAGGGAGCTAGCAAGCAAAGGTAACAAATTTAGATTTGATTATTGGAAAACTAAAAAAAATCATATATAAAAAAAATCAATTGGCTGGTTTTACCGCTTAAAAAAAAAATTGACCTTAACGTTTCAGATATTGGACTTTGGACTAGACTATTAATTGTTGGATTTTGGTTGGTTCAACCATTTTTCTTTTATTGTCTATTCTTATTAGTTTCTAATATTTTTCTTGTTTATTTCATTTTATTTTATTGATATTTTTTTATTTATTGTCTAAAGTGTTTGGCCGGTATTACTGCCTTTTTATTCATGCTTGTTATAATTATCTTTTAATGTTTATTGTTGTTATTTTTCTTTATTTATTGTCTAAAGTGCTTGGCCGGTATTACCGCCTCTTGTTTATTTTAGTTTATTTTGTTTTTTTGTTATGATTATTTTTCTTATAGTTATTGTTTGAAGTGCTTGGCTGGTATTACCGCCCCTTGTTTATTTCATTTTATTTTGTTGTTTTGTTATGATTATTTTTCTTATATTTATTGTTTGAAGTGCTTGGCTAGTATTACCGCCTTTTTTATTCAAGCTTGTTATAATTATCTTTTAATGTTTATTGTTAATAGTGCTTATTAGTTGGAGAGTGAATTTCTTAATTTGTTGTATTTTTATTTTTGAGCTATTACTTTTATTTGCAATTTTTTTTTCTTTCATTTCCTTTCATATTCATATAATTGTTATATTATTATTATTATTATTATTTTATCATGGCTAATGTTGAAGATGTAAAGGGTGAAGGGCAAGGTAATGGACCTCCACAATTCAATGATTAACTTAATTTTCAAACTCTTAGAGAGTATCTTCACCCAGCTAGACAAAGTACAGATTCGTGTATTATCTTACCTCTTAACCAACAAGCTTTCAATTTGAAACCGGGCATGATTCAACTTCTTCCCATATTTCATGGTATGGATTCTGAAAATCCATACTACACATTAAAGACTTTGAAGAGGTATGTAATACTTTTATTGATAGAACATGCACCAAGGAAACCATCCGACTTAAATTGTTCCCATTCTCTCTAAAGGATAAAGCCAAGCTTTGGCTAAACTCCTTGCGTCTTAGGTCTATAGGTACATGAAGAGAAATGCAAGCTGAATTTTTGAAAAAATACTTCCCCACTTATAGGACAACAACCTTACAACGTCAAATGATGAATTTTTCTTGTAGTCCAAATGATTCATTTAACCAAGCTTGGGAAAGGTTCAAAGACTTGTTAAATTCATGCCCCCACTATGATTTTGAGATGCGGAGGTTAGTGAGCTTCTTCTATGACTCTCTTACTGCAAATTTTAAAAAGCTAGTGTCAACCATGTGTAATGGTGAGTTTTATGACAAAGAACCAAGTGAGGCCTTTGATTTTTTTGATCAATTGGATGAAAACACAAAGCAATGGGAGACTTCTCTCCCAGTTCATGTTGAGTCTAGAAACACCATTTCTCATTCAAGTGGGAAGTTTCAATTGAAAGAGACTGATGACCTCAATGTTAGATTAGCCTCATTGGCTAGGAAAGTAGAGTCTCTTGAGATTAAAAAAGTGCATATCATGAGTGAACAACAAGAGGAAAGTTGTGTTGTTTATGAGAGCAAAGGGCATACGACAACTGAGTGTCCTACCATTCTAGCCTTCAAGGAAGTGCTATATAGCCAAACTTCTGATTCAAGAAGTAATGTTAGAAAGCCATTTCCAAACCAAGTAGGCAATCCCTACTCTGAGACCTATAATCTTCGATGGAGGAACCACCTAAATTTTGGATGGAGAAATAAGGGCTCTTCAGTACCTCAAACATGTTCCCACACATAACACATACCAACCACCTCATAAGAGATCCTTAGAGGATACTCTTCAACAATTCATGCAAACACAAGGAGGAATCAACAACCAAGCTTATAAATTTACAGACCAGACCAATAGGACCTTAGATGACATTCGAAGTCAACTAACTAAGTTGATTCAATCACTAAGCATTCAAGAGAAGGGAAAAATCCCAGCTCAACCAATGCCCAATCCTAGAGGTCAGGTACACATGAGTGAATCCTCACCTAGTGAACCTTCAAACCATGAACAAGTCCAAGCCATCACTACCCTTAGAAGTGGAAAGATTATTGACAAAGGTATAGGTTTTAGGATTCCTAAAGGTATTGTGGAGGAGAAATCTAGGGAAAGTGAAGAGGGAATCAAAACACAAGTGACAAATGAGAGTTTGAGTGATAAAGAAGGCGAGCTAAATGAGAAAGAGATGAGTGAGAAAGGAGATAATTCAAGAAAAATTGAAGTCAAAGTGAGTGATTTATAATTTGTTCCTAGAGCACCATTTTCACAAAGGTTAGGGAAACCTAAACAAGATCTTATGAACTTAGAAATCTATGAATTGTTCAAACAAGTGAAAGTCAATATTCCACTCCTTGATGCAATTAAACAAGTTCCATCTTATGCAAAGATTCTTAAGGATTTATGCATAGTTAAAATGAGATTGAATGTGAAAGAAAGAGCCTTTCTGACTAAACATGCTAGTGCCATCATCCAGTTTAAGACCCCTCCCAAATACAAAGATCCTGGTTGTCCTACCATTTCATGCATTATTGGAAGTCATAAGATAGATCAAGCTTTGTTGGATTTAGGAGCAAGTGTGAATTTAATACCTTGCTGTTTACGAAGAATTAGGTTTAGGAGAAATCAAGCCTACTTGAACACCCTTCAATTAGCTGATAGGTCAATCAAGATTCCTAGGGGTATCGTTGAGGATGTGTTGGTCCAAGTAGATAAATTCTACTTTCCTATTGATTTTGTAGTGTTAGACACCGTACCAATTCAAGGTTCTAATGCTCCCATCCCAGTCATCTTAGTGAGACCTTTCCTAGCTACATCCAATGCCTTAATTAACTGTAGGAATGGGGTGATGAAATTGTCTTTTGGAAATATGACTGTGGAGATGAACATATTCAATGTCTCCAAACAAATTGGGGAACATGAGGACATTAGAGAGGTAGATTTGATCCAAACAGTTTGTCTAGAACACTTTGAGAGAGTGTGGATCAAGGATGCATTGGAGAGAACTTTAATTCATGATGAAAGATTTTGTTCTTTGGAATGTGTTGATGAGGAAGTAAGAGAACTCGAGAATTATCTAGATCCAATGCCTATTATGTCAATAGGTTAATGGACCCCATCGTTTGAGCCTTTGATTTCACCCCATGTGAAAGTTGAGGCATTTCTTGTCCAGCCTTATAAACTAGAAAGGAAGCCTTTACCGAGTGATCTTAAGTATGCATTTCTAGGGGAAGATGAATCATATCCTATTGTGATCTCATCAAAACTTAGCATAGAGCAAGAACAAAAACTTTTGAGAGGTGAGAAAACACAAGAAAGCAATTGGGTGGAAAATTATTGACTTCAAAGGAACTAGCCCTCTTTTATGTACACATAGAATCTATTTTAAAGAAGAGGCTAAATCTGTGAGGCAAATGCAAAGACGATTGAACCCAAACATGAAGGAAGTAGTGAGAGGTGAAGTACTTAAGCTACTTGATGCAGGTATCATTTACCCTATTGAAAACTCAAAATGGGTTAGTCCAACCCAAGTTGTCCCTAAAAAATCTGGAGTCATGGTAGTGAAGAATGAAAATAATGAGCTGGTACCAACTAGAATCCAAACTGGATGGTGTATGTGCATTGATTATCGTAAATTAAACATGGTGACTAGGAAGGACCATTTTCCGCTTCCATTTTTAGAACAAGTGCTTGAAAGAGTAGCTGAAAGAGCTTTCTATTGTTTTCTTGATGGATACTCAGGTTACAACCAAATTGAGATTTCTTTAGAAGACTAAGAAAAAATCACTCTCACTTATCCTTTTGGTACCTATGCTTATAGAAGAATGCCTTTTGGTTTGTGTAATGCACCAGCCACTTTTAAAAGGTGTATGATGAGTATCTTTAGTGACATGGTGGAAAAGTTTTTGGAAGTTTTCATGGATGATTTTTCAGTTTATGGGGATTCTTAGGAGTTGTGTCTAATGCATTTAGAAAAAGTTCTTGAAAGGTGTGAAGAGAGCAATCTTGTACTCAATTGGGAGAAGTGTCATTTTATGGTGACATATGGCATTGTCTTAGGTCACATTGTCTCTTAAAAAAGAATAGAGGTAGATAAGTTAAAAGTGGAAATTATTCAAAAATTATCTGCCCCTAAAACTGTGAAAGATATGAGATCCTTTTTAGGACATGCTGGTTTTTATCGAAGATTCATTCATTCTTTTAGTACCATTGCCAAACCATTGTGTAACTTATTATCAAAAGCTTAAAAGGTTGTTGACAACTGCCAATCATGCAAGCTCCTGATTGGTCTTTACCATTTGAACTGATGTGTGATGCTAGTGATTTTGTGATTGAGGCTATTTTAGGGAAAAGAAAAGACAAGAAACCTCATGTCATATATTATGCTAGCAAGACTTTGAATGATGCTTAATTGAATTACACTACAACTAAAAAAGAACTCTTAGCTGTGGTCTTTGCATTAGACAAGTTTAGGTCTTATTTAGTTGGATCTCTTGTTATTTTTTTCACTGATCATGCAGCATTGAAATATTTGCTCACAAAATAAGATGCCAAACCACGTTTGATTCGATGGATCCTCCTACTCCAAGAGTGTAACCTTGAAATTCGAGATAAAAAGGGAGTAGAGAATGTAGTGTCTGATCATTTGTCTCATCTTTCAAGCTATGAGACCATAATTGATGAATCTCCAATAAATGAACTCTTTGCTGATGAAAATTTATTTTGTGCAGGTACTGTCTCCTACATTGGTTCTCCATGGTATGCTGACATAGCAAATTACCTAGCCACAAGTCAGATTCCTTCTCATTGGTCTAAACTTGACAAACAAAAATTCTTGCGCAATGTGCACACCTTTTTTTGGGATGACCCCTGCCTATTTAAATACTGTCCTGACCAAATTATTAGGCAGTGCATCCCTGATCATGAAATTCCAATTGTCATTAATTTTTGTCATGAATTAGCCTGTGGTGGGCATTTCTCTTCTAAGAAAACCATTGCCAAAATCTTACAGTATGGTTTTTATTGGCCCACCATGTTTAAAGATGTTCATGCCTTCTGTGTTGCATGTGACCGATGTCAACAACTAGGTAGCCTCACTAGGTGTAACATGATGTCCCTTAACCCCATCCTTGTTTTGAAAATATTTGATTGTTGGGGGATTGATTTCATGGGACCTTTTTCAAGTTCATTTGGTTACCAATTCATCCTTGTAGCTGTTGATTATGTGTCTAAATGGGTGGAGGCCATTGCATCTCGAACCAATGACCATCGAGTTGTCATCAAATTCTTGAAAGAAAATATTTTCTCTCATTTTGGCATGCCCCGAGCTATGATTAGTGATGGGGGAAAACATTTAATGAGAAAATATGGTGTAATTCATAAGGTCAGTACCCCCTATCACCCACAAACAAGTGGCCAAGCTGAGTTGGCAAATAGGGAGATCAAGAACATTTTAGAGAAAACAGTCAATCCAAACTATAAAGATTGGTCCCTACGACTAGTTGATGCTTTGTGGGCATATCGCACTGCTTATAAGACCTCTTTAGGAATGTCTTCTTATAGGCTAGTTTATGGAAAGCCTTGCCATCTCCCTATTGAGATTGAGCACCGTGCATATTAGGCCATTTGGCAATTCAATAACAATGAAAACGAGGTTGGCAAAAATAGAAAGCTTCAATTGGATGAATTAGAGGAGTAAAGAAATGATGCATTTGAAAATACAAAAAATTCTAAACATAAGATGAAAACTTTAAATGATAAACATATTCTTAGAAAATCCTTTCATGTTGGTCAAAAGCTTCTTTTGTATAATTCACGATTACATCTCTTTCCTGGAAAGTTGAGGACAAAATGGATTGGTCCATTTGTGATTAAATCCATCTCTGAGCATGGTGCATTTGAGGTAGAAAATCCCAAGAATGGAAATATTTTCAAAGTAAATGGTCATCGATTGAAACCTTATCTTGAAAACATTGTGGCTGAAGTTGAGACATTAGATTTTGAAGATTCAATACCATTGTAGTATCAGAAGTAATGAGTTATTTTATTTTATTTTTTATTTTTATTTTTTTCTTCTTATTTTTATTTTTTTCCCTTCTTCCATCTTTTATATTTTCTTATTCATGCATTAGGGACAATGCATTATTTTAAGTTCGGGGGTGTGAGGTTCTTTATGTTTAAAAAAAAAAACAAACGGGGAGTAACAATTTTCTACTCTTTATACTTTTCTTCTCTTTCTCTTTTACATTGAGGATAATATAAAACTTAATTTTAGTTATTTTATTATGTTGAATGTTTGAGATAACCATGCTTGTTAAAAAAAAAAAAACTTGCATTCGTATGTGAATAAGACTTGTTTAGGATCATCATTACATTTTTGGGTTCATTATTGTGTTGAACATTGCATGCTTTAATTTGGGATAGATAATATCTTTTAAAGCAAGATATAACATACTTTTTTAAAGATTACTGAAGTACATCTTTCCTTGTAAAAGTTGTATGAGTTGTGTGAATATGCATGAAAGATGAGTATGATGCTTTACTTGTGATTATCCTTTTGATCTAGTCCTAAACAAGGTTTAAGTAAATAGAGTAATAATTATTACATAAATAAATAAATAAATGTGTACAAAGTTCTATCTACTCCAATGTTTTGAATTGCTCAGTAACTAGGGGTATTCATCACAAATGTTTATCTATACGTCAAACAACAGCTTGAAATATGAGTATGCAAAGCACTTTACGTTTTGAGTTGCTACCTTGTTTGTGTTGGTGAGAAGGGAAGATTACAAGTTGAGTTTTCTTATGAATTAATTATGTTGGTTGCACGATAAATATGACTGAATTTGGAAATTTTATATGGATGTTTGATTTAGAGAATGTGAGTATGCTTATTTTTCTTTATCTGCTATTGTGTACACTAAGTTAAAGATACCAATGTTTACATAATAGGTCCTTCAAGTGTGATGAATCGAGCCTAATTATGGTTGTTATTATTATTTTTTTATTTCAAAGGTTTTATGTTTTGTTTTGCTTGAGGACTAGAAAAATCTAAGTTGGGGGGCTGTGATTGTGCATCAAAAGTGTCATTCAGTCTCTTATTTTACATATGTATTTATTATTTTTATTTGGTTTTTTTTATAATAATTGATGTGTTTTTTAATAATGAAGTTTGTTTTAATGTTTCGATAGGTTTTTGGAGCTTAGATGAATTAATTTAGAAAATTCAACATCGAAATTCAGAACAAAGAATTAAAGAGACATTTAGTTGAAGATTGAAGCAAATCTTGGATCAAATAAGTGCTCCAAATTTCTCCTAAAAATCAATTCTATTCCAATTCTAGAAAAGAATATCATATGATCTATTTCAAGCCCAAACTTGCTTTATATTGTGTGTAAACTTCAACAATTAAACACTCAAGGTTTCAATGTCAATCTTAGCCCAAATAATAAGTATATTTGTATACTTATTTGATTTGATGCACAAATTTAGCCCAAATTCAGCCTAAAATCAACCCCAAATCAACCTTCAAATCAGCCCAAACACAATCCATGATCTTATATGTCCACACAACAAATAACAATTGATTTATTTTGGGTAATCCATTGATCCAAGAAGGCAAGCACATGGATGGAAAGTTGGAGGGGATATTTTTACATCATTTTGGGTCAAAAAGAGGAAGGAGACAACTCATAAATGAGGAAGAAAAACGTGCACCAAAGTGGTTGCAAAGCTGTCCTGATTTGATTTTTCAGAACACTTTTCGATGTTTTGCCCATAACTTTTGACTCAAGTGTCCAAATGAGCTGTTCTTTAATGATCTGGAAAGGTGACAGAATTTCCTATAAATATGTCTCTAATAGACATCTTAAAAAAAAGTTGTCCAAAGTTAGAGTCAGATTTGTATCCGAATTGTTTCTGAAATTGTGTTGTGTTCTTTATAGATTTCAGTTCTTTAGTTTGTAAAACTTATTATTTCAGTTTGATTCAAGTTATTTCATGTTTATTGAAGTGTTCTTATATATAATCATGGTTGGCTAAACTCTTTCTTGGATCCAAATCAAGGATAATGGTGATTGAGGTTATCTTCTCATTTTCTTCACGATATGAATGAATCTTAATGTTTATCTTCTCATTTTCTTGATGAATGATTTATTATTGCAAAGAAATTTTAGAAATCATTTAGGTAATGTTATAATCTTAAATTTTTATGCACAAACTTTAGTTTTGGTATAGAGATTGTTTGATTCAATGTCTTACTTAATATGAAAGTACTTGTTCATTCTTAAGCAATAATCAATCTTCATCTTTCTAAACTTCATTGTAATATCTTCCGATCTAATATCACCATTGTTGCTATTAGGTTGAGGTATCTTATATATGTTGAAGAAATCACCAATACATCACCATTAAAATTGATTTGGACCAAGACTTACTTTTTCTTGTCATTTAAAATCTAATTACACTTTTTCATCTTTGAAAACAAATCCATCAATTATTTTCAACCAAGTTATTGTTAATTTAATTTCTCTTGAGTTTTCTTTTGTTACCCAGCTTAATTTCCAGATCTAGCTCTTCGTGGATATGACCTCGATTTTACCGAGTTAATTGCTACATCGCACACTCGTGCACTTACGAGTTAAAACAAGCTGATTATAAAAAGCGGTCAAGCATTAGGCATCTTGGTTTCCAGATCAAGATCATGCTCTTGCTTTCTCCTTTGTAGTTTTTGTTATGTTTATGCTTTGCTTTCATTAATATCAAGTTTATGCCTTTCATTTCCTTTCATTTACTTAGCTAACTTATATCTTATTTATGTTCTTATTTTGTTTATTTATTTTTCTTTCTTTTATTACGTCTAGCTAAGTTTATTATGCCAAGGTGAGAAGGTTACACTAATGGTGTAAAAATAAGTATAGTGTAAACTTAATATGGACTTTAATGTTTGATACTAACATGTTTTGTATTTGTTATCTTGTTCACTCTTTAATATTTTGCTTGTTAAATGACTAATCTTGATTTATGTTGTATAACACTTGGTACAACAAATGCTTGGCACTTTCATAGCTCATATTATATGGTATAACTAACACTAGGGCTATGAAAGGAACTTGATTTGTTGTTAACATAAGTTATAATCATGAATGCTTGATGAAATTTACAAGTATTAGCATTAATCGAATAAGATGATTAATGTAATCATGTTAACAATCGATAATCTGATTGGAACCTCCTTTGTGTGTGGTTTCCAATTGAATAATAAGAGTTTATATTATACTTGTTCGACATACCATTAGTGGATCCTCTAACCTTGATATTGTATGTTCTCGTTGTTAAATCTTTACGTTAATATTCTATCTCAAAGTTCTCATCTTCTTCTTCTTCTTCTTCTTCTTCTTCTTTTTCTTATTATTATTACAACTGCTACTACTACTACTACTACTACTACTACTACTACTAGTATTATTATTATTATTATTGTTATTATTATTATTATTATTATTATTATTGTTGTTGTTATTGTTATTGTTGTTGTATTATTATTATTTATAATTTGTACAATTAACCCTGTGTGGTTCGACCCCGGCCTTGCCAGGTTATTTATTACTTTAACACTCTTGTACTTGAGAGAAGACATCGATCTTTTAGTCGTGTCTTGTAGCTTATCAAAGGACAATGTAGAAGATTTTTGATGATATGCTTCACCAACATGTTGAATGCTACGTTGATTACCTTATGGTGTGATTAGTACTTAAAAGTGGTAAATATTCATTTGAAATGCAGACTTATTACATAAATAAAAGGATTGATTGATGAGTTTAAATACTGGAATTGAAAGGATAAAGAGATGACCAAACTTAGAAAAGAGATGCTGGTACAGTCCAAACCAAAATACTATTTGGTAATTGGGTCATATTCGGAGTTGTAAATCTCGAATTTAAGTCTACTTTATATGGATGGAAAGGTAAGACATAGGCCTACAACTTTCATGTGAGGTTTGGTTTTAAAAATGTCATTTTCAAGTCCAAATTGTAGCAACAATGAAGAAGTTTGAATTTGTCTTATAGCCCGAATATTGTTCAGTGTTTAACCCATATCTAGAGTTTTAGAAGTCCAAATGACCTCTATTTTTTTTCTAGAAAGCTGAGACAATTTTTTACAACTTTCATGTTTTCAAGTGGTTCCAATTTTGACGTTATCAATGATGTTTTGGGCAGACGGGAGAAGATAAAGATTGTCACCAAGTCAAGAGTTAGTCACCCACTCATCAATTAGTCATCATATCAATAGCTTCCAATTTTGGCCTATAAAACGAGGCATTTGACATGTAATTAGGTATCTTGGTTTCTAGATCAAGATCATGCTCTTGCTTTATCTCTTTATCTCTTTATATTATTTAAGTTTTGCTTTCATTAATATCAAGTTTATGCCTTTCATTACCTTTCATTTACTTAGCTAACTTGTATCTTATTTATGTTCTTATTTTGTTTATTTATTTTTCTTTCTTTCATTATGTCTAGCTAAGTTTATTATGTCAAGGTGAAAAGGTTACACTAATGGTGTAAAAATAAGTATAGTGTGAACTTAATATGGACTTTAATGTTTGATACTAACATGTTTTGTATTTGTTATCTTGTTCACTCTTTAATACTTTGCTTGTTAAATGACTAATCTAGATTTATGTTGTATAACACTTCGTAAAACAAATACTTAACACTTTTATAGCCCATACTATATTGTATAACTGACACTTGAGCTATGAAAGGAACTTGATTTGTTATGAATATAAGGTATAATTATGAATGCTTGACAACATTTACAAGTATTAACATTATTTGAATAAGATAACTAATGTAATCATGTTAACAATTTATAATCTGATTGGAACCTCCTTTGTTTGTGGTTTCTAATTGAATAATAAGAGTTTATACTATACTTGTTTGACATACCATTAGTGGATCCTTTAACCTTGAGATTTGTTGTTATCATTATTTAATCCTTACTTTAATCTTCCATCTCAAAGCTCTCATCTTCTTCTTTTTCTTCTTTACTACTACTGCTATTACTATTATTACTATTGTTGTTGTTGTTGTTGTTGTTGTTGTTGTTGTTGTTATTGTTATTGTTATATTATTGTTATCTATAATTTGTATAATTAACCTCCCTATGGTTTGACCATGATCTTGTCGGGTTATTTATTACTTTGACACTCTTACACTTGAGAGAAGACATCAATATTTTGGTCGTGTCATGGTAAGATCTTCAAAAGAAAAGAAAAATCATTTATAAGATCTTCATATAGTATTTAAACATTTTTGTCGATTCTAACTAAAAACGAACTCATTAAAATACATATTTGGTGTGTCCTCGAGCAAATTCCTGGAGTTTATAGTTTAACATTGAGGAATTGAGATTGACCAATCTAAGATCGATGACATTTTAAAAATGTTAAAGCCAAGAAACATCTATGAGTTAAAGAGTCTAAAAGGAAAGGAAGCCTACTATATATATATATATATATATATATATATATATATATTCTTTTCTAACGTAGTAGGTTGATATCAATCATTCACCCACTTGATACAAAAGATATGTCATTTTAATGGGATGAAGCTTATACTAATGCCTTCAACAAGATTACAAAGTACTTACTGATTCCATCCGTCTAATAAACATCAGTACTAGGACACCCATTTATCCTCTATATTGTGGCTTAAATACATTTCTTGGGAATGTTATTGGCACAACAAAATGAAAAAGGCAAAGAAAGTGCTCTTTACTACCTTAGTAGGACGATAAAATGGGGATAAAATGAATTATTCTCTAATAAAAGGACATGTCTAGCATTAAGTTTGCGATAAAGAAGTTAAGACATTACCTTAAAGCACATTCACTATGACTAATCTCTCGAGCTAACCCTCTCAAGTTCATCATCTCAAGACCAATATCATTAGAAAGATTGATAAAATGGGCTTTATTGCTTTAAAAATTTGAAACTGTCTACGTCTTATAAAAGGCAATTAAGAAGCAAACACTAAGTGATTTCTTGTTGATCATCCTATTCCTAACAAATGAAAGTTCTCTAAAGATCTGCCTAATAAGGATGTTTTGTTTATTGAAATGTTAGAAACATGAAAAATATTCTTTCATGGTACAACATGATAAAATGAAGTCAAATTTTGGATAATATTCATCACACTAAGAGGAGAGATTCTACCTTTTTTTTTTCATTTACTGAATATTGTTCCAATACATGGTTGGATATCAAGCCTTGATTCTTGGATTGGAATGGTGGTGAATACAATAATGTCTCACCTTAAAAATTTTAGGGATTCTCAATTAGTCACTAGACAACTCTTCACACTTTATGAAGTCAAGAAGTTAGAATTCATCCTATATCACAAGTATGCGCTAAAATTGACATCACTTGATTGTGTCACTTTAGAAGGTACCATAAAAAGAGAATAAGCAAGCTGATGCTTTAGCAAATTTGTTGTTATATTAACATCATGTAGTGATGAAATAAAAGTCCATGTATGTCAAAGAACAAGTGGGTGTAGTTTCTGTTTATTAGATTGAAAAATAAGATTGACGCTAGTTGCTTATCAACTTTTTAAGACATGTTAAACTATCTAAAGACCTACGCCATAAGATAGAGGAGAGGCAAAGAGCTTCTCGTTTCATATATTTCCAAGGCACTCTTTATTAATGCTATTTTGATAGAGTCTTTTTATGTTGTCTTAGAGACGAATAACCTTTAAAAGCATTGGAAGAAACACATTTGGGAATTTATAGAGCTCACTAATTGGGTTGTAAAGTTAACTTTCAAATCAAAAGAATGGGGTATTACTGGCGTACAAGGGTGAAAAACTACATAGACTATGCTAGAAATGCCAAAGTTGTTAATTGCATGCTAATTTGATTCGCTAGACACCCAAGCATTTACACCTAACAATTACTTCTTAGCCCTTTGATGCTTGAGAACTTGAAGTGGTAGGACCATTTTTGAAAAGCTTTGGGAGGCATCTTTACATATTGGGCGCAACATGTTACTTTTTAAAGTGGGTAAAAGTTGCAACATTAAAAGAGGTCAAAAAAGAGACAGTTGTAAACTTTATTAAGATAAACATCATCTATCATTATAGGGTACCAAGATACATCACAACTAATAATAGAAAGAAGTTCTACAATACAACCATACAAGTTGTGTGCATAGTTTAGTTTTAAATTGATTGTGCATCAAAAGTGTCATTAAGTCCCTTATTTTACATATGTATTTGTTATTTTTATTTGGTTTTTTATAATAATTAATGTGCTTTTTAGTAATGAAGTTTGTTTTAATGTTTCGATAGGTTTTTGGAGCTTAAATGAATTAATTCAGAAAATTCAACTTCGGAATTCAAAACAAAGAGTTGAAGAGACATTTAGTTGAAGATTGAAGAAAATATTGGTTCAAATAAGTGCTCTGAATTTGTCCCAAAAATCAATTCTATTCCAATTCTAGAAAAGAATATCATATGATCTATTTCAAGCCCAAACTTGCCTTATGTTGTGTGCAAACTTCAACCATTAAACACTCAAGGTTTCAATGTCAATCTTAGCCCAAATAATAGGTACATTTGTATACTTATTTGATGCTTAAATTCAGCTCCAAATCAGCCCTAAATCAACCCCAAATCAACCTTCAAATCAGCCTAAACACAATCCATGATCTTACATGTCCACACAACAAATAACAATTGATTTATTTTGGGTAATCCATTGATCCAAGACAGCAAACAATGGATGGAAAGCTGGAGGGGATATTTTTACATTATTTTGGGTCCAAAAGAAGAAAGAGACAGGTCATAAATGAGAAAGAAAAACATGCACCAAAGTGGTTGCAAAGCTGTCCTGATTTGATTTTTCAGAATAGCTTTCATAGCTCAGGTGTCGGTTATACCATACAGTATGGGCTATGAAAGTGTCAAGCATTTGTTGTACCAAGTGTTATACAACATAAATCAAGATTAGTAATTTAACAAGCAAAGTATTAAAGAGTGAACAAGATAACAAATATAAAACATGTTAGTATCAAACATTAAAGTCCATATTAAGTTTACACTATACTTATTCTTACACCATTAGTGTAACCTTTTCACCTTGACATAATTAAATTAGCTAGACATAATGAAAGAAAGAAAAATATATAAACAAAATAAAAACTTGAATAAGATTAAAGTTAACTAAATATGTGGAAGGAAATGAAAGGCATAAACTTGATATTAATGAAAACAAAGCATAAACATTACAAAAAATACAAAGAGAGAAAGGAAGAGCATGATCTTAATCTGAACACCAAGATGCCTAAATGCATGGCAAATGCCTCCTTTTATAGGCCAAAATTGGGAACTATTGATTTGATGACTAATTGATAAGTGGGTGGCCAACTCTTGACTTGGTGACAATCCTTATCTTCTCTTCTCTGCCCAAAAAGTCATTGATAATGTCAAAATTGGAGCCACTCGAAAACATGAAAGTTGTAGGCAATTGTCTCAGCTATCTTGTGTAAAAACTACAGCTCATTTTGACTTCTAAAATTGTGAACAGTGCTTGGGCTAGAGGATAGATTCAGGCTTCTTTGTTGTTGCTACAATTTGGACTTGAAAATGACCTTTTTAGATTTGGGTTCCATATGAAATTTATAGGTTTATGTCTTACATTTCCATCCATATAAAGTGGATCTAAATCTGAGATCTATAGCTCCAGATATGACCCAATTACCGAATAGTGTTCTGTTTGGATTGCACCAACATCTCTTTTCTAAGTTTGGCCATCTTTTTATCCTTGCAATTTAAGTTCTTAAAGTCATCAATCAATCGTTTTATTTATATGATAGGCCTGCATTTAAAATGAACATTTACCATAAATTAAAGGTATCTTATATTATTAGATATATTATTATAAAACATGCTTTAGTTAAGGAGTTATTGATACTTCAACTGCAAAATGATGATATAAAACCATGATAAAAATACACTTTTAATTACTAATCAACTCTCATGCACGTGTAGGAATAGAATAAAAGGAAAAAGAAAACAAAAGAAGAAGAAACAAGAGAAAAGAAATAAAGTTATATACAAGAAAAGTGAAAAGAGAAAATAAAATAAATATTATAATTTATACAAAACTTACCTCCCCGGCAATGGTGCCAAAAACTTGACACAACTAAAAGCTTGATGTCTTCTCCCAAGTGTAGGAGTGTCGAAGTAATAAATAACCCGACAAGACCGGGGTCGAACCATAGGGAGGTTAATTGTACAAATTATAAATAATAATAATACAACAACAATAACAATAATAACAACAACAATAATAATAGTAATAACAACAACAATAATAATAGTAGTAGTAGTAGTTGTAGTAGTAAAGGAAAAAAAGAAGAAGAAGAAGAAGAAGAAGATAAGAACTTTTAGATGGAATATTAACGTAAAGATTTAATAATGATAATAATAAATGTCAAGGTTAGAGGATCCACCAATGGTATGTCAAACAAGTATAGTATAAACTCTTATTTGTCAATTGGAAACCACACACAAAGGAGGTTCCAATCAGATTATAGATTGTTAACATGATTACATTAGTCATCTTATTCGATTAATGCTAATACTTGTAAATTTCATCAAGCATTCATGATTATAACTTATGTTAACAACAAATCAAGTTCCTTTCATAGCTCTAGTGTTAGTTATACCATACAATATGAGCTATGAAAGTGCCAAGCATTTGTTGTACCAAGTGTTATACAATATAAATCAAGATTAGTCATTTAACAAGCAAAATATTAAAGAGTGAACAAGATAACAAATACAAAACATGTTAGTATCAAACATTAAAGTCCATATTAAGTTTACACTATACTTATTTTTACACCATTAGTGTAACCTTCTCACCTTGGCATAATAAACTTAGCTAGACGTAATAAAAGAAAGAAAAATAAATAAACAAAATAAGAACATAAATAAGATAAAAGTTAGCTAAGTAAATGAAAGGAAATGAAAGGCATAAACTTGATATTAATGAAAGCAAGGCATAAACATTACAAAAAATACAAAGAGAGAAAGTAAGAGCATGATCTAGATCTAGAAACCAAGATGCCTAAATGCATGGCAAATGCCTCCTTTTATAGGCCAAAATTGGAAACTATTGATTTGATGACTAATTGATGAGTGGATGACCAACTCTTGACTTGGTGACAATCCTTATCTTCTCTTGCCTGCCCAAAACATCATTGATAATGTTAAAATTGGAGCCACTTGAAACATGACAGTTGTAGGAAATTGTCTTAGGTTTTTTCTATAAAACATTCAGCTTATTTCGATTTCTAGAACTCCAGATATGGCCAAAATACTAAAAGTGCTCGGGCTGGAGGATAGATTCAGGCTTTTTTGTTGTTGCAACAATTTGGACTTGAAAATGGTCTTTCTAGATCTTGGGCTCCATATGAAAGTTGTAGGCCTATGTCTTACCTTTCCATCCATATAAAGGAGACCTAAATATGAGATCTATAACTCCAGATATGACCCAAACTTAGAAAAGATATGCTAGTGTAGTCCAAACCGGAATACTGTTCGGTAATTGGGTCATATCTAGAGTTGTAGATCTCGAATATGGGTTTGCTTTATATGATAGAAAAGTAAGATATAGGCCTATAACTTTCATAGAGCCCAAGATTTAAAAATGCTATTTTCAAGTCCAAATTGTAGCAACAACGGAGAAGTCTGAATCTGTCCTGTAGCTCAAACATTGTTTAGTGTTTGGCCCATATCTAGAGTTCTAGAAGTCCAAATGACCCATTGTTTTTTCCTGAAAAGCTGAGACAGTGTTTTACAACTTTCAGGTTTTCATGTGGTTCTAATTCTAACATTATCAATGATGTTTTAGGCAAACAAAAGAAGATAAGGATTGTCACTAAGTCAAAGTTTATAAATAGAGGGGGTTGTCTTGCTTGATAATTCTGTTAGGGCTGAAATCCAAGAGGATGGAACTATTGGCCTTGATTGCGTTGTTGGGATGGGTTGCCGTAGCATAAGTTGGGATGATCTCTCCATCTGGAATTATACATGTTGGAAAAGGGATCATATTTATGATGAGGTTGTCCATTGAATGCTCCATCAACTACATTAGCTTGTTCAATGTAATCTTCTTATGTTGTTGGGCATATATCCAAAGCATTCTTGCTACAAACTTTATTTTCAAGGTTAGAAATATTTAACTTATTTACTTGGTTCTTAGAGAAGTCTCCACGAGTGCCAAACTGTTTTGAGTTGGTGCCATGTTTGAGATCAATTAATGTGCTGCCTCGAGTGTCTTATCCACCAATATCCCTCCACTTGCAGCATCAATGATACTATGGTCAATAGGCATCAATCCTCCATTGAAATATTGAATAAGCAGCTGATCAGGTATTTGATGATGAGGGCATTGAATGCATAATTGCTCAAATCTTTCCCAATACTCGGAAAGAGTCTCTCCATGAGATTGTCGAATCCCACATATTTCTTTCCTTATATTGGCAACTCGAGATGTTGGGAAATACTTAAGAAAGATCTTCTTCATGCCATTCCAAGTTCCAATTGAACCTGGGAGAATGGAGAAAAGTCATGCCTTTGCTGCCTTTTTTAAAAAGAAAGGGAAAGCTTTCAACTTAACCTATTCTTCATCAACTCCGTTTGGTTTCATTCCAACACAAACCATATGGAACTCCTTGAGATGAGTATGAGAATCTTCTCCTGTAAGACCATTAAATGTTGGTAGCAAATGTATAAAACTAGATTTGAGTTTAAAGTTTACATTATTGTCGATGTTTATACATAGTGGCTGATTTTTCACATTAGGAGCAGCAAACTCCTTAAGTGTTTGTTGTCGCACAATAGCCATGGTGTTGAGGCGAGCTTCCTTTCGTAACTCGAGATCTAAAAAAAAAGTAGACCTTGACTTTGATTAGTTTTTTCTATTTCGAGATCTAACTGCACTTGACTTTGATTAGTAGAACGAGTTACTGTATAAATCATCAAGAAAACTAAAAAAAAACAACCACAGTTACTGCATAAATCATCAAGAAAACAAAAAAAAAACAACCACATAAGAAATCAAAAACAATACAAATTGTATGAAAATCCTATGGTAGAAAACTAAAATTGCCTAAAAACCCTAGAAAATAATGGAATTAGGTCTTGATAGGGTGGGGCTCGTGGTTTCCACTAGTCTTATTCAGAACGTCATTTCCCTTTAGGAAATAAAATTCAAAACCTAATTCCACAAAAAAATTTGTTTTGAACAGTACCGCTGCCGCAAGTGAACAGTACCACCGCAAGCAAAAATTATGTTTCTCTTTTTTTTTAAAAAAAATATAACTAACAATCACAGCAACTAAAAATAATAGTATAAGCACAAAAATCAACTAAAATTACTTCCCTTGCAACAACGCTAAAATTTGTTACGATGTCACGGTCGCACAAATTAATTACCCTAGCTTAAAACACAATGCACAAGATAGTATAGAGCAAGCAAGGGGTTGCTACAATTTCGACATCAGAATTGGTGACAATCCTTATCTTCTTTTGTTTGCCTAAAACAGCATTGATAACGTCAGAATTAGAACCACTTGAAAACATGAAAGTTGTAGAACACTGTCTCAGCTTTTCAGGAAAAAAACAATGGGTCATTTGGACTTTTAGAACTCTAGATATGGGCCAAACACTAAACAATGTTTGAGCTACAAGACAGATTCATACTTCTTCGTTGTTGTTACAATTTGGACTTGAAAATAGCATTTTTAAATCTTGGGCTCTATGAAAGTTATAGGCCTATATCTTACCTTTCTATCATATAAAGCAAACCCATATCCGAGATCTACAACTCTAGATATGACCCAATTACCGAATAGTGTTCCGGTTTGGACTACACTAGCATATCTTTTCTAAGTTTGGGTCATGTCTGGAGTTATAGATCTCATATTTAGGTCTACTTTATATGAATGGAAAGGTAAGACATAGGCCTACAACTTTCATACGGAGTCCAAGATCTAAAAAGGCCATTTTCAAGTCCAAATTACTACAACAACAAAAAAGCCTGAATCTATCCTCCAGCCCGAGCACTTTCAGTATTTTAGTCATATCTGGAGTTCTAGAAGTCCAAATGAGCTGAATGTTTTACACAAGAAAGCTGAGACAATTGGCTACAACTTTCACGTTTTGAGTGGCTCCAATTTTGATATTATCAATGATGTTTTGGGCAGGCAAGAGAAGATAAGGATTGTCATCAAGTCAAAAGTTGGTCACCCACTCATCAATTAGTCATCAAATCAATAGTTTCCAATTTTGGCCTATAAAAGGAGGCATTTGCCACGCATTTAGGCATCTTGGTTTCCAAATCAAGATCATGCTCTTGGTTTTTCTCTTTGTATTTTTTGTAATGTTTATGCTTTATTTTCATTAATATCAAGTTTACACCTTTCATTTCCTTTCCTTTGCTTTGTTAACTCTTATCTTATTTATGTTCTTATTTTGTTTATTTATTTTTCTTTCTTTCATTATGTCTAGCTAAGTTTATTATGTCAAGGTGAAAAGGTTACACTAATGGTGTAAGAATAAGTATAGTGTAAACTCAATATGGACTTTAATGTTTGATACTAACATGTTTTGTATTTGTTATCTTGTTCACTTTTTAATACTTTGCTTGTTAAATGACTAAATTTTGATTTATGTTGTATAACACTTGGTACAACAAATGCTTGACACTTTCATAGCCCATATTGTATGGTATAACCGACACCTGAGCTATGAAAGGAACTTGATTTGTTTTTAACATAAGTTATAATCATGAATACTTGACGAGATTTACAAATATTAGCATTAATTGAATAAGATGACTAATGTAATCATGTTAACAATCTATATTCAAATTGGAACCTCCTTTGTGTGTGATTTCCAATTGAATAATAAGAGTTTATACTATACTTGTTTGAGATACCATTAGTGGATCCTCTAACCTTGGCATTTGTTATTATCATTGTTTAATCCTTTCATTAATATTACATCTGAAAGTTCTCATCATCTTCTTCTTCTTCTCCTTCTTTTTCTTTATTATTATTATTATTATTATTAACTAAGTTAAGGAAAGGAAATAAAAGACATAAAGTTGATATTAATGGAAGCAAAACATAAGCAATACAAAGAGAGAAAGCAAGAGCATGATCGTGATTTAGAAATCAAGATGCTTAAATGTATGGCAAATGCCTCTTTTTATAGGTCAAAATTGAAAACTATTGATTTGATGACTAATTAATGAGTGGGTGACCAACTCTTGACTTGGTGACGATCATTATCTTCTTTTTTCTGCCCAAAATATCATTGATAATGTTATAATTGAAACCACTTGAAAGTCATGAAAGTTGTAGAAAATTATCTCATGAAAGTTCTAGGACTATGTCTTACCTTTCCATCGATATAAAGTAGAACTAAATTCGAGATCTACAACTCCAGATATGACTTCATTACCGAAAGGTATTCTAGTTTGGACTGCACTAACATCTTTTTTTTTTTAAGTTTGGCCATCTCGTTGTCCTTTCAATTTTAACTATTAAACTCATCAATCAATCCTTTTATTTATGTGATAAGCCTATATTTAAAATAAACATTTACAAATTAAAGGTATCTTATTGATTCATACTTAAAAGTGCATTTTTATCAAGGTTTTATATCATCATTTTGCACCAGAAGTATCAATAACTCCTTAACTAGAGCATGTTTTATAATAATATATCTAATAATAGAAGATACCTTTAATTTGTAGTAAATGTTCATTTTAAATGCAGGCCTATCATATAAATGAATGGATTGATTGATGACTTTAAGAACTTAAATTGCAAGGGCAAAGAGATGACCAAAATTAGAAAAGAGATGTCGGTGCAATCGAAACCGGAAAACTGTTTGGTAATTAGGTCATATCTGGAGCTATAGATCTCAGATTTAGGTCTACTTTATATGGATGGAAAGGTAAAACATAGGCCTACAACTTTTATATGGAGCTCAAGATCTAAAAAAGCCATTTTCAAGTTCAAATTATAGCAACAACAAAGAAGCCCGAATCTATCCTCTAGCCCGAGCACTGTTCAGTATTTTGGCCATATCTGGAGTTCTAGAAGTCCAAATGAGCTGAAGTTTTTACACAAGAAAGCTCTACGAGAGTTAGAGTTCCATAATTGTAAGTCCTCCTAAAGAGCTCTACGAGAAATAATAGTGTTATAGCCATAAATGAAAGTTGCAGTAAAAGAATAGTGATACACTAAGTTTCTAATGTTAACGTAGAGGCCCTGAGCAGCAAATCAATAAGCTCTATCTTAACAATAAAAGGGTTCCAAAAAACCAAAATACGAGCATTATTAGATGTTGCAACATTAGACAAACACCTCCAATGATTGAGCTAGAGTCTGTGCATGAACAACATAGCAGAATAAGCCAAGTTTATTTCAACAAAACCACAAACATCTAATTTATTTTTCTTCACAAGGCTTACTACCTCATGTTGTTTGAGAGGACTATTAAGGCCTTTTAAATTTGAGTAGTTGATTAGTACTTAAAAATGCATTTTTATCATGGTTTTATATCATCATTTTGCACTTGAAGTATCAATAACTCTTTAACTAAAGCATGTTTTATAATAATATATCTAATAATATAAGATACCTTTAATTTGTGGTAAATGCTCATTTTAAATGCAGGTCTGTCACATAAATGAAAGGATTGATTGATGACTTTAAGAACTTAAATTGCAAGGGCAAAGAGATGACCAAAATTAGAAAAGAGATGTTAGTGCAATCCAAACTGGAACACTGTTCAGTAATTAGGTCATATCTGGAGCTATAGATCTCAGATTTAGGTCTACTTTATATTTATGGAAAGGTAAGATCTAAAAAGGTCATTTTCAAGTCCAAATTATAGAAACAACAAAGAAGCCTGAATCTGTCTTCTAGCCCGAGCACTGTTCAGTATTTTGGCCATATCTGGAGTTCTAGAAGTCCAAAAGAGCTGAATGTTTTACCCAAGAAAGCTGAGACAATTGTCTATAACTTTTATGTTTTCAAGTGCCTCCAATTTTGATGTTATCAATGACATTTCAGGCAGACAAGAGAAGATAAGGATTGTCACCAAGTCAAGTGTTGGCCACCCACTTATCAATTAGTCATCAAATCAATAGTTTCTAATTTTGGCCTATAAAAGGAGTCATTTTCCATGTATTTACGCATCTTGTTCTCCAAATCAAGATCATGCCTTTACTTTCTCTCTTTGTATTTTTTGTAATGTTTATGTTTTGCTTTCATTAATATCATGTTTTTGCCTTTCATTTCTTTTCCTTTACTTAATTAACTCTTATCTTATTTATGTTTTTATTTTGTTTATGTATTTTTCTTTCTTTTATTATGCCTAACTAAGTTTATTATGTCAAGGTGAAAAAGTTACACTAGTGGTATAAGAATAAGTATACTGTAAACTCAATATGGACTTTAATGTTTGATACTAACATGTTTTGTATTTGTTATCTTGTTCACTCTTTAATACTTTGCTTGTTAAATGACTAATCTTGATTTATGTTATATAACACTTGGTACAACAAATACTTGGTACTTTCATAGCCGATATTGTATGGTATAACCGACACTTGAGCTATGAAAGGAACTTGATTTGTTGTTAACATAAGTTATAATCATGAATGCTTGACGAGATTTACAAGTATTAGAATTAATCGAATAAGATGACTAATGTAATCATGTTAACAATCTATAATATAATTGGAACCTTCTTTGTGTGTGGTTTCCAATTGAATATTAAGAGTTTATACTATACTTGTTTGACATACCATTAGTGGAACCTCTAACCTTGACATTTGTTATTATCATTGTTTAATCCTTACATTAATATTTCATCTCAAAGTTCTTATCTTCTTCTTCTTCTTCTCCTTCTTTTTCTTTATTATTATTATTATTATTATTACTATTACTATTACTATTACTATTACTATTACTATTACTATTACTATTACGATTACTATTACTATTATTATTATTATTGTTACTATTATTGTTATTATAATTATTGTTGTTGTTGTTGTTCTATTATTGTTATTTACAATTTGTACAATTAACCTCCCTGTGGTTCGATCCCGGTCTTACCGGGTTATTTATTATTTCGACACTCCTACATTTGGGAGAAGACATCAATCTTTTTTTCATTTCACTTATATTATTAGATATGTTATTATAAAGCATGCTTTAGTTAAGGAGTTATTGATACTTAAAGTGCAAAAAGATGATATAAAACCCTGATAAAAATATACTTTTAAATATTAATCAGTGACCAATACTAAAGAGGGCATGTTTTATATCATTAGAAGTTATAGGAGCTAATAAAGGGGAATGTAGAGAAGAATTTACACAAGGACCACTATAAACAACCGACTCATCTGAAGGGGATGTAGCTTGAGAAGTACCCAAAAGCTGTTGGAAGAAATTAACAAAGACCTCCCCTACCTCACTAGCTAAAGATGTGAAGGAACCATCACTACAATAAATCACAGGGATGAAGTTTGTTTTGTGCTTTTGGTTCATCAAGGTATGGAAGAAACTAGTCCCTCTATCACTATCTTTAAGAAAGTTACATTTCAATTTCTGGCCATAGAACATTTTCTCCAATGATTTAAGATTAAAAGCTCCAGTTGAAGTTTGTGGTCTTGGGCTAGTAATTATGCATTATCCCTATGGTTATGAAGTATAGATTGATGATGTTCTAGGTCAGCTTCAACTCACTGTACTCTCTTTGAGATGTAGCCAAAATGAAGTTTGTTGAGCTGCTTCAAGGGACTTTTAAGGAGCTTGAGCCTTCTGCATAAAACATACATTGGGAAACTATAGACCTTAGCATGCTAGTGATCCAAGAAGAGAGAATTATAGCCATGGTGCTTAACCCACATGTTGAAAAATTTGAAGTTAGCTTTCCTTGGCTAATACTAGGGGCCAATACTAACCGATATGGGAGAATGATCATAGAAGCACCTGGGTGCTTGATTAGTACTTAAAAGTGCATTTGTATCATGGTTTTATATCATCATTTTGCATTTGAAGTATCAATAACTCCTTGACTAAAGCAAGTTTTATAATAATATATCTAATAATATAAGATACCTTTAATTTATGGTAAATGTTTATTTTAAATGCAGGCTTATCACATAAATGAAAGGATTGATTGATGACTTTAAGAACTTAAATTGCAAGGGCAAAGAGATGACCAAAGTTAGAAAAGAGATACTAGTGTAGTCCATACCGGAATACTATTTAGTAATTGGATCATATCTAGAGCTGTAGATCTCAAATTTAGGTCCAATTTATATGGATGGAAAGGTAAGACATAGGCCTATAACTTTCATATAGAGCCCAAGATCTAAAAAGGCCATTTTCAAGTCCAAATTATAGAAACAACAAAGAAGCCCGAATCTATCTTCCAGCCCGAGCACTGTTCAGTATTTTGGTCATATCTAGAGTTCTACAAGTTCAAATAAGCTGAATAAAATAAAGCGGAGACAATTGCCTACAACTTTCATGTTTTTGAGTGGCTCCAATTTTGACGTTATCAATGATGTTTTGGGCAGACAAGATAAGATAAGGATTGTCACCAAGTTAATAGTTGGCCACCCACTCATCAATTAGTCATCAAATCAATAGTTCCTAATTTTGGCTTATAAAAGGAGGCATTTGCCATGCATTTAGGCATCTTGGCTTCCAGATCAAGATCATGCTCTTGCTTTCTTTCTTTGTATTTTTTGTAATGTTTATGCTTTGCTTTCATTAATATCAAGCTTATGTCTTTCATTTGCTTTCCTTTACTTAGTTAACTTTTATCTTATTTATGTTCTTATTTTGTTTATCTATTTTTCTTTCTTTCATTATGTCTAGCTAAGTTTATTATGTCAAGGTGAAAAGGTTACACTAATTGTCTAAGAATAAGTATAATGTAAACTTAATATGGACTTTAATGTTTGATACTAACATGTTTTATATTTGCTATCTTGTTCACTCTTTAATACTTTGCTTGTTAAATAACTAATCTTGATTTATGTTGTATAACACTTGGTACAACAAATGCTTGACACTTTCATAAGCCATACTGTATGGTATAACCGACACCTGAGCTATGAAAGGAACTTGATTTGTTGTTAACATGAGTTATAATCATGAATGCTTGACGAGATTTACAAGTATTAGAATTAATCGAATAAGATGACTAATGTAATCATGTTAACAATCTATTATCTAATTGGAACCTCCTTTGTGTGTGTTGTGCAATTGAATAATAAGAGTTTATATTATACTTGTTTGACATACCATTAGTGGGACCTCTAACCTTGACATTTGTTATTATCATTGCTTAATCCTTACATTAATATTTCATCTCAAAGTTCATCATCATCTTCTTCTTCTTCTTCTTTTTCTTTATTATTATTATTATTATTATTATTATTATTATTATTATTATTATTATTATTATTATTATTAGTACTACTACTACTGCTGCTGTTGTTGCTACTTCTACTAGTATTATTATTGCTACTATTATTATTGTTGTTGTTATTGTTACTATTGTTATTGTTTATAATTGTTGTTTATAATTTGTACAATTAACCTCCTTGTGGTTCGACCCTAGTCTTGCCGTGTTATTTATTACTTCGACACTTCTATACTTGGGAGAAGACATCAATCTTTTAGTCGTGCCAGTGCTGAAATGAATATGGACAGATCGATGAAGACTCAGCTAGTGAGGGTTAACCAAGACTATGTCAATCTTACTCTAAATGTTCCTATTTGTCCAAGTGAAATGGCTTCCAGTAAAGTTAAGGTTAGAAAGACCTAACAAAAAGCAATAGGATCTGAAATTAGTAACTTTATACGAGGATATAGGCTCACCATTATATTTATCCTCTTGAGATAAGAGAGAGTTGAAGTCACCCATGAAAATCCAGGGAGAGTTGGAGTTCCATCATTGTAAGTCATCCTAAAGAGCTCTACGAGAAATAATAGTGTTATAGCCATAAATGAAAGTTGCAGTAAAAGAATAGCGATACACTAAGTTACTGATGTTAACGTAGAGGCCCTGAGCAGCAAATCAATAAGCTCTATCTTAACAATAAAAGGGTTCCAAAAAACCAAAATACGAGCATTATTAGATGCTGCAACATTAGACAAACATCTCCAATGCTTGAGCTAGAGTCTGTGCATGAACAACACAGCAGAATAAGCCAACTTTATTTCAACAAAACCACAAACATCTAATTTATTTTTCTTCACAAGGCTTACTACCTCATGTTGTTTAAGAGGACTATTAAGGCCTTTTAAATTTCAGTAGTTTATTAGTACTTAAAAATGTATTTTTATCATGGTTTTATATCATCATTTTGCACTTGAAGTATCAATAACTCTTTAACTAAAGCATGTTTTATAATAATATATCTAATAATATAAGATACCTTTAATTTGTGGTAAATGCTCATTTTAAATGCAGGTCTGTCACATAAATGAAAGGATTGATTGATGACTTTAAGAACTTAAATTGCAAGGGCAAAGAGATGACCAAAATTAGAAAAGAGATGTTAGTGCAATCCAAACTGGAACACTATTCAATAATTAGGTCATATCTGGAGCTATAAATCTCAGATTTAGGTCTACTTTATATTTATGGAAAGGTAAGACATAGGCCTACAACTTTTATATGGAGCCAAAGATCTAAAAAGGTCATTTTCAAGTCCAAATTATAGAAACAACAAAGAAGCCTGAATCTGTCTTCTAGCCCAAGCACTGTTTAGTATTTTGGCCATATCTAGAGTTCTACAAGTCCAAATGAGCTGAATGTTTTACCCAAGAAAGCTGAGACAATTGTCTATAACTTTTATGTTTCAAATGGCTCCAATTTTGATGTTATCAATGACATTTTGAGGCAGACAATAGAAGATAAGGATTTTCACCAAGTCAAGAGTTGGCCACCCACTCATCAATTAGTCATCAAATCAATAGTTCCTAATTTTGGCCTATAAAAGGAGGCATTTGCCATGCATTTAATCATCTTGGTTTCTAGATCAAGATCTCTTGCTTTCTCTCTTTGTATTTTTTGTAATGTTTATGCTTTGTTTTCATTAATATCAAGTTTATGCCTTTCATCTCCTTTCCTTTACTTAGTTAACTTTTATCTTATTTATGTTCTTATTTTGTTTATCGATTTTTCTTTTTTTCATTATGTCTAGCTAAGTTTATTATGTCAAGGTGAAATGATTACACTAATGGCCTAAGAATAAGTATAGTGTAAACTTAATATGGACTTTAATGTTTGATACTAACATGTTTTATATTTGTTATCTTTTTCACTCTTTAATACTTTGCTTGTTAAATGACTAATCTTGATTGATGTTGTATAACACTTGGTACAACAAATGCTTGGCACTTTCATAGCTCATATTGTATGGTATAACCCACACTTGAGCTATGAAAGGAACTTGATTTGTTGTTAACATAAGTTATAATCATGAATGCTTGACGAGATTTACAAGTATTAGCATTAATCGAATAAGATGACTAATGTAATCATGTTAACAATCTATAATATAATTGGAACCTTCTTTGTGTGTGGTTTCCAATTGAATAATAAGAGTTTATGCTATACTTGTTTGACATACCATTAGTGGATCATCTAACCTTGACATTTGTTATTATCATTGTTTAAGCGTTACATTAATATTTCATCTCAAAGTTCTCATCATCATCTTCTTCTTCTTCTTCTCTTTCTTTTTCTTTATTATTGTTATTATTATTATTATTATTAGTACTACTACTACTACTACTACTACTACTACTACTACTACTACTACTACTAGTATTATTATTGTTATTTATAATTTATATAATTAACCTTCCTGTGGTTCGACCTCGGTCTTGCGAGGTTATTTATTACGTCGACACACCTGCACTTGGAAGAAGACATCAATCTTTTAGTTGTGTCAAGTTTTTGGCGCCGCTGCCGAGGAGGTAAGTTCTTGTATAAATTACAGTGGTTATTTTATTTTCACTTTTCACTTTTCTTGTATATAACTTTGTTTCTTTTCTCTTGTTTCTTCTTTTATTTTCTTTTTCCTTTTATTCTATTCCTACATGTGCATGAGAGTGTGGTCACGTACATCAAGTGGTAGACTTTGTAGGGTATCCTCATTATTTTCAGAAAATACGGCAAAAGAAGATAATCAATCACTTCATAAAGAGAATAATGAGAATAACTGTGCTAGAACACTTAGAGACCACATGAATCCCATAAGAACAAATGCAGCATCATGCATAGTTTTTCCTCCCGATGCTCTCATTTTAATTTTAAGCCAGACATTTAAGGGAATTTGAGGACGTCTGCAACACATATAATAATTTAAATTGTAGCATGAACACCATCAGATTAAACTTTTTTCTTTTTCATTAAAAGATAAAGCTAAAACATGGCTACAAAATTTAAGACCAGGATCCATTCGTGCTTGGGATGAAATGCAACAACAGTTTTTAAAGAAGTTTTTTCCATCTCATAGAACAAACTCTTTCAAAAGTACTTTCACTCAAAAACCAAGAGAAACATTTTACCAATTTTGGGATAGGTATCGAGACTTGCTTAGTACTTGCCCTCATCATGGTTTTGAAATATAGAGATTGGTTTCACATTTCAATGAAGGGTTAACACCTAGAGATAGGGAAATGGTTGAATTGATGTGCAATGGAACTTTTGAAGATAAAGACCCTGATGAAGCAATGGAGTAGTTAGACTTGTTAGTTGAAAATGCTCAAAATTGGGACATCGCGGGTACTTATAAGGCACCAAGTAAAAATCAACCTCATACATCTAGTGGATGTATGTACAACTTTAGAGAAGATGATGACCTCCAAGCTAAGTTTGTATCTTTAGCTAGAAAAGTCGAGGCACTAGAATTGAAAAAGAGTGGTCAATTAAAATCTATTGAAAATATTGTGTGTCAAATATGTGAAACAAATGAACAGTCAACCAATAATTGTCCAACCTTGCCTTCTTTTAAGGAATGTCTCCATGAAGAAGCTCACGCTTTAAATAGTTTCCAAAGGCCCAACCATAACCCATACTCGTAAACATACAACCCTGGTTGGAGAAATCACCTAAATTTCAGTTGGAAGAGTGATAATAACAATATACAAACTTCATAACCACCATTTCAGGCACACCATAATTTCTAAAATTCTCATAGATATGCACCTCTTTATGCTCCACCTCCTAGAGGAAATCTTGAGAAACATTGCATGCATTCATTGAAAAGCAAGAGACAATCAATACTCAACTTGCTCAAAACATGATAGATTTTAAAGATACTCTTGCAAAATTGACATATGCTCTCAGTTTCGAAGATAAAGGTAAGTTTCCATCTCAACCACAACAAAATCTCAAGGGGCAATTCAATAAAAATGCAAGTAGTTCTAGAAACCAACATATGGATCAAGTCAAATCAGTCACTACTTTTCGCAGTGGTAAGGTTATTGAAAAACCCTCTTTTGAACCTTATGAGAAAGATGATGAGTCAATCTTCGTTGCTTCTCCGTTAGCACTTTCATTTGCCATACATTTAGGCATCTTGGTTTTTAGATCAAGATCATGCTCTTGCTTTCTCTCTTTGTATTTTTTGTAATGTTTATGCTTTGCTTTCATTAATATCAAGCTTATGCCTTTCATTTCCTTTCCTTTACTTAGTTAACTTTTATCTTATTTATGGTCTTATTTTGTTTATCTATTTTTCTTTCTTTCATTAAGTCTAGCTAAGTTTATTATGTCAAGGTGAAAAGGTTACACTAATGGTCTAAGAATAAATATAGTGTAAAATTAATATGGATTTTAATGTTTGATACTAACATGTTTTATATTTGTTATCTTGTTCACTCTTTAATACTTTGCTTGTTATGATTAATCTTGATTTATGTTGTATAACACTTGGTACAACAAATGTTTGGCACTTTCATAGCCTATATTGTATGGTATAACCGACACCTGAGCTATGGTTTGTTGTTAACATAAGTTATAATCATGAATGGTTGACAAAATTTACAAGTATTAGCATTAATTGATTTGTTGTTAACATAAGTTATAATCATGAATGGTTGACAAAATTTACAAGTATTAGCATTAATTGAATAAGATGACTAATGTAATCGTGTCAACAATCTAAAATCTGATTGGAACCTTCTTTGTCTGTGGTTTTCCAATTGAATAATAAGAGTTTATACTATACTTGTTTGATATACCATTAATGGATCCTCTAACCTTGACATTGTTTGTTATCGTTGTTAAATCTTTACGTTAATATTCTATTTCAAAGTTCTCATCATCTTCTTCTTCTTTTTCTTTATTATTATTATTATTATTATTATTATTATTATTATTATTATTATTATTACTATTACTATTATTATTAGTATTACTACTACTACTACTACTACTACTACTACTAGTATTATTATTATTATTACTATTACTATTATTAACCTCCTTGTGGTTCGACCCCGGTCTTGCTAGGTTATTTATTACTTCGACACTCCTGCACTTGAAAGAAGACATCAATCTTTTAGTCGTGTCAACAGTAGATCTTGATGAATGAGAAGGGTGGGAAGTAACCTTTCTCCCTTAGTAGGGACACCATTAGAGCGTTGTTGAGCCCCTCTACTAGGGGACAAGCCTTTTGAATGAGAAGTGGGATACCCTGGAGCACCTAAAACAACCATAGATTTGCCCTTACTTGCCCTAGGGTTAGATAAGTTGGGAGCTAGAGCTAGTGGGTTGGAGGAAATAGGCCTTGAAGGTGAGGCTAAGAGCTCACATTGAGGCAAAGAAGAAGTGCTTTGTGTAGGGCAGAGGTTTGTATGAGGGGAAATAATATAAAGCCATGAAATTGAAGGTTTGTGCTTCGCCTTTCTACGTGACATGACCAAAAAATTAATGTCTTTTTCCAAGTGCAAAAGTGTCGAAATAATAAATAATCTGGCTAGACTGGGTCAAACCAAAAGGAGGTTAATTATATAAATTATAAATAATAATAATAATATAACAACAACAACAATAATAATAGTAATATTAATAATAATAGTAGTAGTAATAATAATAGTTGTAGAAACAGTACTAGTAGTAGTAATAGAGAAGAAGAATAATGACACGACGAAAAGGTTGATGTCTTCTCCCAAGTGCAGGAGTGTCGAAGTAATAAATAACCCGGCAAGACCGGAGTCGAACCACAGGAAGGTTAATTGCACAAATTATAAACAACAACTATAAATAACAACAATAATAATAGTAGCGATAATAATAATAATAATAATAATAAAAATAATAATACTAGTAGTAGTAGTAGTAGTACTAGTTGTAATAATAATAATAATAATAATAAAGAAGGAGAAGGAGAAGTGTAACCTTAAAGTCCATATTAAGTTCACATTATACTTATTCTTACACCATTAGTGTAACCTTTTCACCTTGACATAATTAACTTAGTTAGACATAATGAAAGAAAGAAAAATAGATAAACAAAATAAGAACATAAAAGTTAACTAAGTAAAGGAAAGGAAATGAAAGGCATAAACTTGATATTAATGAAAGCAAAGCATACATATTACAAAAAATACAAAGAGAGAAAGGAAGAGTATGATCTTGATCTGAACACCAAGATGCCTAAATGCATGGCAAATGCCTCCTTTTATAGGCCAAAATTGGAAACTATTGATTTGATGACTAATTGATAAGTGGGTGGCCAACTCTTGACTTGGTGACAATCCTTATCTTCTCTTATCTGCCCAAAACGTCATTGATAACGTCATAATTGGAGCCAGTCAAAAACATGAAAGTTGTAGGCAATTGTCTCAGCTTTCTTGTGTAAACAATGTAGCTCATTTGGACTTCTAGAACTCCAGATATGGCCAAAATATAGAACAGTGCTTGGGCTGGAAGACAGATTCGGGCTTCTTTGTTGTTGCTATAATTGGGACTTACAAATGGCCTTTTTTGATCTTGGGCTCCATATGAAAGTTGTAGCCCTATGTCTTAATGTTCCATCCATATAAATTGGACCTAAATCTGATATCTATAGCTCCAGATATGATCCAATTACTGAAAAGTGTTTCGGTTTGGATTGCACCGACATCTCTTTTCTAAGTTTGGCCATCTCTTTATCCTTGCAATTTAAGTTCTTAAAGTCATCAATCAATCCTTTCATTTATGTGATAGGCTTGCATTTAAAATGAACATTTACCACAAATTAAAGGTATCTTATATTATTAGATATATTATTATAAAACATGCTTTAGTTGAGGAGTTATTGATACTTCAAGTGCAAAATGATGATATAAAACCATGATAAAAATGCACTTTTAAGTACTAATCACACACCCCAACCAACGTATTACTAGTCCCTAGTAATCAAAGCATTAAAATAGATTTTTATTTTTTATTTTTTTTTGCAAATTCCACAACGCAAGGTATTCATCATTTAACTTCCATTAATCTATCTAGATAAACAAACTCTCATTAAATTTATATATCTGCTCAATAACTCTTAACAAGATATTAATAAACCTTTCTTTTGTGCTCAATGTATCAACACATAATTGTGGGGCTTTTCTTGGAAGAAAACAAAATTTTTGTTCTAATGTTTAAGGTTAACTTCCTTAGGTTGGGATTATTATTTTTCTCTTCTTTTTTTTCTTCTTTTTTTTTTAAAAAAATATATACATATAATTTAAAAGAATCATGCATCTTTAACCCAAGTAACGAGCTTTCAACTAATGACTCTCAGACCAGTTGGTCTTAGGTGTTAAGACACCCCTACGAGGAAATATGAAAGATCTCTTCCAATATACCTAGACCACCTAGTAAAGGAATGAAGGCATCAACATGGTTAAACATTGCATTCATTCGAGCTGACATTGTGGAGACCTGAAGTTCCTCTCCAATTATTTTTCCAATGATGTCCCCTTGTGCTAAAGCTTCGAGGACGACCCCCAAAACTTGACTACCTCCTAAAAATGCAGCGATTAACACACCTCCCATTAACCCAAGACTGCCTCCCCCATACACTAAATGAATCTTTCTCTTAGCTAGCACCTGACTAAGATGATTTGCGGATTCTAAAAACTCCTTTTCTTTCCCAAGATTAGATCCACCGAAAACATAAATACTTTTTATTTGATGACTTGAGGAACTTGCCATTTCTACACACTTCTATATTTATTGAATGTATGGGTTGAGTAGAAATGAAAGGAAGGAAGAGAGGGTTTTATAGATGAGAATTTAGAAAGGCAATCATAACACCTATATGTAGGCCAACTAAAGTCTCACACTCTCTCTCTCTCTGTTTATTTATTTACTTTTAAAAAAGCATGTGTATGTACAGGTAGTTGTGATTGTGGCTCACATCTTCCCATGGTTTTACGTCCAAGAACGGCTTAAACGCCCTCTATGGGTCGGGGATAGGCTTCCCATCCAGTTTTCTTAAAAACTAGCAAACAGGGTTTTTTTTAGTCAGATTCTCAAGACTAAATCGATCATGTTCTTTATGAAATAATGGCCATAAATCATGAATTACACGATGCACATCTCCACTAGGATGTGTCTCAAGAGTCAATAGAAGATTATCTAAAGACTCTTTACTCAGGCCATCCCTAATGAATTGTATTTTATCTTTATGGTTTATAGATACCATTCCTAAAGAATGACATTGTGTATTACAAGTCCATCTAGCACATCGATGACAGACTTTTAGTCGTTTTGCACGACGCTTCTTTGCAAAAGTGCTTTTACCTGTTCTAGGCATGTGTGAAATGAAGGAGTTAAAGGACTCACCTGATAATCGGACCTTTGCTTCAATCAACCAGCAAATATGTTCAGGAATTCCATGATTCATTAACAATCTCAATCTTGCACATCTAGCACGGTAAATTTTTGTAATCGCATTCTAAGGCAGAGTGGGAAAACACTTTTTTAATTTTTCAAGATTAATGTCCATTTTCAAATGAGAATTGGAAGAGAGATTCAAAGAATTGTACAAATATATACACAAATATCAATTATTGTGGGAAACTGAAAGAACCGACTTAAATCACGGAGTACCGTTGTCTGCCATTTGACCGAGGTGGGAGAAACTAGCAAAAATCACTCAGAAAGAAACACAAAAACAATGTGAGAAAAAAGTAATTAACCTTTATCTACAAGATCATTCAAACCAATTGATTCATTTTTACTAGGAAAATTATCAAAGTAAGCTTTCAAACGATGTCCATTTTCCTTAAAATCATTATCATTCATTGAATTCTCAATATCACAGGCCCTATAAGGATTGCTCCATCTTAATCTTAGCTCTTTAGGGAATGCATAGAATTGAGCATTATAAAACAAAACTTTTTGACCAGTATCAACTTTTTGAGAATTTTCACAAGTTTTGCAGAATGCATGTGTGTCCTTAAACATGGTGGGCCAATAAAATTCATTTTGAAATATTTTTATAGCTGTCTTTTTTGACAAGAAATAACTTCCACATGCTTCAGAATGACAAAGTTTAATGACACTACTTACCTCATTGTCGGGAATGAATCTTTGAAATATATGATCAGGACAATAATTGAATAAGTTAGGGTCATCACAATAAAAATTCTTCACTTCGTTCAAAAACTTTTCTTTGTCTTGGGTACTCCAATCAGTTGACAAATCTCCTAAAGCAAGAAAATTGATATTTTTATCATACCAAGGCATTGGACTAAGAGAAAGTAAGGATTTGTTAGGAAAGCAATCATCGATTGGTGTGATGTTAGATGTCGAATCTGTTGTCACTATTGACAAAAGATTCGCATCAACATTTTCAGTGCGTTTTTCATCTGTGATTTCTTCCTTAGAATAAATCATTTGCAAATCTTCAAATTCATTTTTACTTAAAGTAGATTCAAGTTGATCATAAACTAATTCACCAATATGATCTACTTCTTGTAAATCATTATCATCTCCAGGTTGCTTGCAAATGTTGAAAATATTCATCTCCAATGTCATGTTTCCAAATGATAGCTTCATCAATCCATTCCTACAATTAATCAATGCGTTAGAGGTTGCAAGAAACAGACGTCCTAAAATAACAGGAAATGAATTACATGCTTCAACAGGTTTTGTGTCCAAGACAATAAAATCCACAGGATAAATGAATTTATCGACTTGTACTAACACATCTTTAATTATTCCTCTAGGCACTTTTATAGATCTATCAACAAGTAAAAGAGTTATAGAAGTTGGTTTTAACTCACCTAGATTGAGACTCTGAAAAACTGAATATGGAAGTAAATTCACACTAGCACCAAGATCAAGCAAGGCTCTTTCAATTTTATGCTCGCCAATAAAGCAAGAAATTGTAGGATAACCAGGGTGTTTATATTTCAAAGCATTATTGTTCTGCAGAATAGCACTTACTTGTTTGGCTAGAAAGACTTTCTTTTTCACATTTAGTTTCCTCTTCACAGTGCATAGATCTTTCAAAAATTTAACATAGGAAGGAACCTGTTTAATAGCATCCAGCTAATGTATATTGATTCTTACCTGTTTGAAATTTTCAAAAATTTCAGAGTTGTGATTGACTTTCCTTTGTTTAGTCATGGCTTGAGGAAATGGAAGTGTTGGCGGTGAATCAGTCGTTTCTTTGCAATTTTCAGATTCATCCCCTTCCTTACCCTCAGAGATTGACTCATCATCTTTCTCATAAGGTTCAAGAGAGGGTTTTTCAATAACCTTACCACTGCGTAGGGTAATGACTGATTTGACTTGATCCATGTGTTGGCTTCCGGAACTACTTGCATTTGCATTGTATTGCCCTTTGGGATTTTTGTGTGGTTGAGATGGAAACTTACCTTTCTCTTGGAAACTAGGAGCAGATGTTAATTTTGCAAGAGTATCTTTAAAATCTATCATGTTTTGAGCAAGTTGAGTATTGATTGTCTCTTCCTTTTCAATGAATGCATGCAATGTTTCCTCAAGATTTCTTCTAAGAGGTGGAGCATAAGGAGGTGCATATCCATGAGAATTTTGGAAATTGTGGTGTGCTTGAAATGGTGGCTATAAAGTTTGTGCATTGTTGTTCTCACTCTTGCTAAAGATGCAAACTTGGCTTGAAGGTCATGATCTTCCCTAAGGTTGTACATACCTCCATTAGATGTATGAGGTTGAGTTTTACTCAATGCCTTATAAGTACCCGTAGTGTCCCAATTTTGAGCATTTTCAGCTAACAAGCCTAAGTACTCTATTGCTTCATCAGGGTCTTTATCTTTAAAAGTTCCATTGCACATCAACTCAACCATTTACCTATCTTTAGGTGTTAACCCTTCATAGAAATGTTAAACCAATCTCCACGTTTCAAAACCATGATGAGGGCAAGTACTAAGCAAGTCTCGATACCTATCCCAACATTGGTAAAATGTTTCTCCTGGTTTTTGAGTGAAAGTGGTGATTTGTCTTTTGAAAGAGTTTGTTCTATGAGATGGGAAAAACTTCTTTAAAAAAGTGTTGTTGCATTTCATCCCAAGCACGAATGGATCCTGGTCTTAAATTTTATAGCCATGTTTTAGCTTTATCTTTTAATGAAAAAGGAAAAAGCTTTAATCTGATGGTGTTCATGCTACAATTTAAATTATTATATGTGTTGCAAACCTCCTCAAATTCCCTTAAATGCAAGTATGGATTTTCCAATTCCAAGCCATAAAAAGAAGGTAAAAGTTGAATAATACCTGGCTTAAAATTAAAATAAGATGCATTAGGAGGAAAAACTATGCATGATGGTGCACTTGTTCTTGTGGAATTCATGTGGTCTCTAAGTGTTCTAGCATGGTTATTCTCATTATTTTCATTATGAAGTGATTGATTATCTTCTTTGGCCATATTTTCTGAAAATGATAAGGATATCCTACAAAGTCTACCACTTGATGTACGTGACCACACTCTCATGCACGTGTAGGAATAAAATAAAAAAGAAGAAGAAAGCAAAAGAAGAAGAAACAAGAGAAAAGAAACAAAGTTATGTGCAAGAAAAGTGAAAAGTGAAAATAAAATAATTAGTATAATTTATACGAAAAGGTTGGTGTCTTCTTCCAAGTGTAGGAGTGTCGAAGTAATAAATAACCTGGCAAGACCAGGGTCGAACCACAAGAAGGTTAATTGCACAAATTATAAACAACAACTATAAATAACAACAATAGTAACAATAACAACAATAATAATAATAGTTGCAATAATAATAATAATAATAATAATAATAATAATAATAATAATAATAATAATACTAGTAGTAGTAGTAGTAGTAGTAGTTGTAATAATAATAATAATAATAATAATAAAGAAGGAGAAGGAGAAGAAGAAGATGATGAGAACTTCGAGATGGAATATTAATGTAAAGATAAAACAATGATAAGAACAAATGCCAAGGTTAGAGGTTCCGCTAATGATATGTCAAACAAGTATAGTATAAACAATTGGAAACCACACCAAATGAGGTTCCAATCTGATTATAGATTGTTAACATGATTACATTAGTCATCTTATTCGATTAATGCTAATACTTATAAATCTCGTCAAGCATTCATGATTATAACTTATGTTAACAACAAATCAAGTTCCTTTCATAGCTCAGGTGTCGGTTATACCATACAACATGAACTATGAAAGTGCCAAGCATTTGTTGTACCAAGTGTTATACAACATAAATCAAGATTAGTTATTTAACAAGCAAAGTATTAAAGAGTGGACAAGATAACAAATATAAAACATGTTAGTATCAAAGATTAAAGTCCATATTAAGTTCACATTATACTTATTCTTACACCATTAGTGTAACCTTTTCACCTTGACATAATTAACTTAGCTAGACATAATGAAAAAAAGAAAAATAGATAAACAAAATAAGAACATAAAAGTTAACTAAGTAAAGGAAAGGAAATGAAAGGCATAAACTTGATATTAATGAAAGCAAAGCATAAATATTACAAAAAATACAAAGAGAGAAAGGAAGAGCATGATCTTGATCTAAACACCAAGATGCTTAAATGCATGGCAAATGCCTCATTTTATAGGCCAAAATTGGGAACTATTGATTTGATGACTAATTGATAAGTGGGTGGCCAACTCTTGACTTGATGACAATCCTTATCTTCTATTGTCTGCCCAAAACGTCATTGATAACTTCACAATTGGAGCCAGTCAAAAACATGAAAGTTGTAGGCAATTGTCTCAGCTTTCTTGTGTAAAACATATAGCTCATTTGGACTTCTAGAACTCCAGATATGGCCAAAATACCGAACAGTGCTCGGGCTGGAAGAAAGATTCGAGCTTCTTTGTTGTTGCTATAATTTGGACTTACAAATGACCTTTTTAGATCTTAGGCTCCACATGAAAGTTGTAGCCCTATGTCTTACCTTTCCATCCATATAAATTGGACCTAAATCTGAGATCTATAGCTCCAGATATGATCTAATTACCGAACAGTGTTCCAGTTTGGATTGCACTGACATCTCTTTTCTAAGTTTGACCATCTCTTTATCCTTGCAATTTAAGTTCTTAAAGTCATCAATCAATCCTTTCATTTATGTGATAGGCTTGCATTTAAAATGAACATTTACCACAAATTAAAGGTATCTTATATTATTAGATATATTATTATAAAACATGTTTTAGTTGAGGAGTTATTGATACTTCAAGTGCAAAATGATGATATAAAACCATGATAAAAATGCACTTTTAAGTACTAATCAAATAAGAAGAAGAAGAAGTTGATGAGAACTTTGAGATGGAAAATTAACGTAAGGATTAAACAATGATAACAACAAATGTCTAGGTTAGAGGATCCACTAATGGTATGTCAAATAAGAATATATAAACTCTTATTATTTAATTGGAAACACACACAAAGGAGGTTCCAATTAGATTATAAATTATAATTGGAAACACACACAAAGGAGGTTCTAAAGGAGGTTCTTAGGGTCCCTAGATAAGACATTCGATTTGTCTACATCATTGGTAAATTTAAAGATCAAGCAGCTAGAGGCAAGGATAGTTAAAAAGGCCTCAAAGTCCCAGGTGGTGGCAGTAAGATTTTGTAAGGCTTTAAAGCGTGGGGAACGACCAATAATATACCTAATAAGACACATATTCCAAAAGTCACATTTGGTGTTCAGATCATCGTCAATCAAATTACAACCTTGGTGAAGGCAGAATAATGAATGAGCTTAGGGCACCTATTAATGTCGCGATTAGACTAAAAAAAGGTTACACCAAGTACCGAAAGGAGGCTCAAAATTAGAGTTAGCAATGGTAGTTGCTAATACTGTACTTATTTCTAATATTATTAATGAATCCTCTAACCTTGATAATTGCTTTTATTTTTTATTAATACTCGTATCAATATCACATCTTAAGAGTTCTCTTTAACTCATTTTCATTTGTTATTTATAATTTTATATAGTTCATCTCCCTATAGTTCAACCTCGATCTTGCTAGATTAGTTATTATTTTGACACTCTTGCACTTGAGATAAGACATTAATCTTTTAATATTGTCATAATGGATTAAGGATTAGGCTTATCACTTAAAAACTCTTAAAAAGATACTATGCTTGAAATCTGATGTAGCTCCTTGTTTATATGAGCTAAAACTAAGAAAGGAAAAAACCCACAAAAACAAACTATGTTATGACTTGATCCTTTACCCACAAAGATACATAGGTAACTTGGAACTTGTTTCGAGTATAGTCACAAACAAAAAGAAATAAAAAAATCCTCCAAACTACGTTGTTACTTGATCATTTATCTATAAAGTTACGTAGGCAACTTAGAAATTATTTTGAGTATAGTCACACCAACCCTTAAAGCTATTCAAACCTATATGATTGTTCGCATGTAAAAAGAGGGATAAAGAAACCTCAAAACATAATCACAACATGGAAATCTAGATAACAAGATGCAAGCGAAGGTAAAATATAGATTCTATTGATAGAAAGAAGAATTATATTGTATAAAGTATGTATTCTCAACATAAATTCATAAACTATTATTACAAAAAAAAACTAAAAAGCATTTCAAAGCATGAGAAACCATCGACATATTACAGCTTTTAGCTATATTCTTCTAACTTTTTTTGTTTGGTCTACAACAGTCCTCTTAATTTTTTTTTAAATGACCATGTTAACTTCACTTAGCATATGGGAAAAGGTTATTGTGGTGATCTCTACTCGAATGTCGGAAGTGATGATTTCTCTCTTAGAAAGCTCTTCATCACGTGCCTTGAGGGATAACTCTAACTCAATTTTCTTGCTCTGCATCTTCATCAATTGTTCCTCTCTTATTGTTATCTTAGTATGAGTGGTGGAAATAGATTTAGATGTGTCCTTTTTAAAAGCTATAAAATTGTTTAGCTATAGTTCAAGCTTTTCAATATCCAAGATGATTAGTACTTAAAAGTGCATTTTTATTAAGGTTTTATATCATCATTTTGCACTTGAAGTATCAATATCTCCTTAACTAAAACATGTTTCATAATAACATATCTAATAATATAAGATACCTTTAATTTGTGATAAATGTTCATTTTAAATGCAGACCTATCAAAAAAATAAAATGATTCAATAATGAGTATAAGTACTAAAATTGAAAGGATAAAGAGATGACCAAACTTAGAAAAGAGATGCTGGTGTTGTCCAAACCAAAATACTGTTTGATAATTAGGTTATATTTGGAGCTATAGATCTTGGATTCAGGTCCATTTTATATGGATGGAAAGGAAAGAAATAGACCTACAACTTTCATGTAGAGGTCTGGTTTTAAAAAGGTTGTTTTCAAGTCCAAATCTGTCATGGAGCCCAGATATTGTTCAGTGTTCAGCCCATATCAAGAGTTCTACAAGTCCAAATGACCACAATTTTTTTTTTAGAAAGTTGAGTCAAGTTCTTACAACTTTGATATGGAGGTCTAGTTTAAATTCTAATGTTATCAATGATGTTTTTAGGAGACAAAAGAAGATAAGGATTGTCACCAAGTCAAGAGCTGGCCACACACTCATCAATTAGTCATCAAATCAAGAGTTTTCAATTTTTGCCTATAAAAGGAGGCATTTGCCATGCATTTAGAGAAATTGATTTCTAGATCAAGATCATGGCTCTTACTTTCTCTCTTCATATTTTTGCAATGCTTAAGTTTTATTTTTATTAATATCTTGTTTATGCCTTTCCTTTCCTTTCCTTTACTTAGTTAACCTTTATCTTATTTATGTTTTTATCTTGTTTATTTATGTTTCTCTCTTTTATTATGTTTAGCTAAGTTTATTATGTCAAGGTAACAAGGTTACACTAGTGGTGTAAGAATAAGTATAGTGTAAACTTAACCTGGACTTTAATGTTTGTTACTAACATGTTTTGTATTTGTTATCTTGTTCACTCTTTAATACTTTGCTCGTTAAATGAGTAATCTAGATTTATGTTGTATAACACTTGGTACAACAAATACTTGACACTTTCATATCATAAACCGTATGGTATAACCGACACCTATACTATGAAAGGAACTTGTTTTGTTATTAACATAAGTTATTATCAGGAAAGTTTACAACATTTATAATTATTAGTATTATTCGAATAAGATAACTAATGTAATCATGTTAACAATTTATAATCTGATTGGAACCTCTTTTGTGTGTGGTTTCCAGTTGAATAATAAGACTTTACTATACTTGTTTGAAATACCATTTGTGGATCCTCTAACCTTGACACTTGTTGTTGTCATTGTTTAATCCTTACGTTAATCTTCCATCTCAAAGTTCTCATCAACTTTTTCTTCTTCTTTATTATTATTATTATTATTATCATTACTACTATCGCACGTCAAAAAAATCTGCGTGGCATCGGCTCTGGCGATTTTTCTTTTTGTTATGTTTGATTTGATCTTATTGGATTCATTGGGAGTTGTCATTCTATCGCACATAAAAAAAATCTCTTCGCTGGGTAAGTCACCCATGACAATTTGACCATTTCAAAATATTTGAATTTTTAAAAATACTCTTCTAGTTTTTACTCTAAGTACGCTTTCTAGCCCTCAAGAGGATTCATCATTTCTCAACAAGATGAGTCAATCATATCTCATCCTTTCTTCTTTACAACGCTTACTATCTAAAGTCTCTTATATGACTTTCTATCATAAGCATTGTAAAGAGGGGCAACTGTCATAACCCAATTCTAGGTTATTCCTCAATTTTGACCCATATTTTGATAAATTTTTAGAAAACATCCAAAAAATAGAGAAAAATAATGAAAATCCAAAAAATACATTTTTAAATATATTTGCATCATTTTTAGCATTTTCAGCATCATCTCAAAAGAATTTAAATTTTCAAAGATATTTGGAACGCATTCAACTTTTAACATGTTATTTTTAAAATCATTGATTTTCCTCATTGAGTCGATGTTGATATTGCTCATATTAAAAAAAAAACACAAAAAAATCAAAATTTACAAAATAAAATAAAATTAAGAGACTAATTTTGAAATCGAAGCAACATTTTGCCTATAAATAGCAACCTTTAACACAAATAAAAGGAGGGGGTAATTTTGACAAAAAAAAAAAAGAAGACCTAAACCTAAATTTTCTTCTCCCTTATCCAGGGTAGCTGCCCCCCACCCCTGGTCATTTTTCCTTCTCATGTTCCCTTCCCCTCTTTGAAACCAGCCTCCACGCCATTTCCTTCTCCTTTTCCAGTAACAAATTGGTGCCGCCACCTACCCATCAGCTCACACCTCCCCCCTCATTTTCATCTCCTATAGCCGATCTTCCCCTGCAGTTCCTCTCTTGTTGCAGCCCCCTTCAGACCTGTCAGCGTCGCTGGATGATTTCTCACTCTTCTACCGTTGGATCAATGTGAAATTTAGGTATGTTGTGCACCCCTATATTTCCTACATCTTGACCGAAGAAATCATTCATATTTGAAACCATGAGAGAAATATTACCATTTGAATATTTCTAGACAAACCACTTTCGAAACAGTTAGAGCCACCGACCTATTTCTCCATTATTCACCGTTGGATCAATCTGAGTTTTGGATATGTGATGTGTATGGTTGTATTGCACATTCTAAATGGTGAAGATGAGATGATACCCATCCAAAAAAGTGTTATGCATGTTCAACAGTGGCTCGCCAATCTCAGGTCAGTTTTGGTCAAACTCTGATCCAGGGAGATCTAACCGTTAACTTGAGCTGATATTTAGATATATGCTGCAAAAGACGTGTGTTTACATTGTACCATTGGGGTTTGTTATTGTTTGAATGGTTGATTAGTAATTGTTATCGGAAGCTTTACCCAGAATCTGTCATGGCTTCCAATTTGAAAACCCAAATCACAACAGCCACCACTGGCACAGGAAGACAGAGTAGAGGAAGACGGCCCCGATCTACCGGTTCTACCACCTTCGACAGCGGCGGTGCGTGGAGCAAATGCACCGCCACTGTTCTCTTGTTTGCCCAAAACATCATTGAAAATGTTAAAATTGGAACCACTTAAAAACATGAAAGTTGTAGGAAATTGTCTCAACTTTCTAGGGTAAAACATTAAGGTCATTTGGACTTCTAGAACTCCAGATATGGGCTAAACACTGGACAATGTTCAGACTAGATGACATATTCAAACTTCTTTATTATTGCTACAATTTGGACTTGAAAATGGCCTTTTTAAATCTTAGGCTCCATATGAAAGTAAATCTAAATCCGAGATCTACAGCTTCAGATGTGGCCCAATTACCGAATAGTGTTCTAGTTTGGACTACACCAACATCTCTTTTCTAAGTTTGGTTATCTTATTGTCCTTTCAATTTTAGTTCTCAAATTCATCAATCAATCCTTTCATTTATATGATAGGCTTATATTTAAAGTGAACATTTACCATAAATTAAAGGTATCTTATATTATTAGATATGTTATTATAAAATATGTTTTAGTTAAGTAGTTATTGATACTTCAAGTGCAAAATGATGATATAAAACTTTGATAAAAATGCACTTTTAAGTAGTAAACACCCCCTAACAAGCTTATTACTGGTCCCTAGTAATCAAAGTGTTAAAATAGAAAAACAATTTGCAAATTCCATAAAGTAAGGTATTCATCATTCAACTTTCATTAATTTATCCAGATAAACAAACTCTCATTAAATTTATATATATGCTCATTACCTCTTAAACATGATATTAATAAAGCTTCCTTTTGTATGCTTAACCGCTTTTTATGATCGGCTTGTTTTAACTCGTAAGTACACGAGTGCGCGATGTAGCAATTAACTCAGTAAGATCGAGGTCATATCCACAGAGAGCTAGATCTAGAAAATAAGCTAGGTAACAATAAAAAAAAATCAAGAGAAATTAAATTAATAATAACTTGGTTAAAAATAATTGATGCATTTGTATTGAAAGATGAAAATGTATAAATAAATTTTAAAATAAGTCTTGGTCTAAATCAATTTTAATGGTGATGTATTGGTGATTCCTTCAAGATATATAAGATAACTCAACCTAATATCAACGATGGTGATATTAGATCGGAAGATATTACAATGAAATTTAAAAGGATGAAGATTGATTATTGCTTAAGAATGAACAAGTACTTTCATATTAAGTAAGACATTGAATCAAGCAATCTCTATACCAAAACTAAAGTTTGTGCATAAAAATTCAAGATTATAACATTACCTAAATGGTTTCTAAAATTTCTTTGCAATAATAAATCATTCATGAAGAAAATGAGAAGATAAACATTAAGATTCATTCATATCTTAAAGAACTCCCCTCAACCACCACCATCCTTGATTTGGATCCAAGAAAGAGATTAGTCAACCATGATTATATATAAGAACACTTTAATAAACATGAAATAACTTGAATCAAATTGAAATAATAAGTTTTACAAACTAAAGAACCGAAATCTATAAAGAAGAACACAACACAATTTCAGTAAAAATTCAGACATAAATCTAATGCTAACTTTGGACAGCAATTTATACCCTCTTAGAAACTTGTTTTGGAAACATCTATTAGAGACATATTTATAGGAAATTATATCACCTTTCCACATCATTAAACAACAACTCATTTGGACACCTAATTCCGAAAGGTGTTCTGAAAAATCAAATCAGGACAGCTTTGTAACCACTTTGATGCATGTTTTTCTTCCTTATTTATGAGCTATCTATTTCTTATTTTTTACCCAAAATAATGTAAAAATGCCCCCGCCAGCTTTCCATCCATGTGCTTGCCTTCTTGGATCAATGGATTACCCAAAATAAATCAATTGTTATTTGTTGTGTGGACATGTAAGATCATGAATTGTGTTTGGGCTGAATTGAAGGTTGATTGGGGCTGATTTGGGGTTGAATTTAAGCATCAAATAAGTATACAAATGTACCTATTATTTGGGCTAAGATTGACATTGAAACCTTGAGTGTTTAATGGTTGAAGTTTGCACACAACATAAGGCAAGTTTGGACTTGAAATAAATCATAAGATATTCTTTTCTAGAATTGGAATAGAATTGATTTTTGGGACAAATTTGGAGCACTTATTTGAACCAAGATTTGCTTCAATCTTTAACTAAATGTCTCTTCAATTCTTTGTTCTGAATTCTGACATTGAATTTTCTAAATTAATTCATTTAAGCTTCAAAAACCTATCGAAACATTAAAACAAACTTCATTACTAAAAAGCACATCAATTATTATAAAAAAACCAAATAAAAACAATAAATACATATGTAAAATAAAAGACTTAATGAAACTTTTGATGCATAATCGTTGTACTCAATATATCAACACATAGTTATGGGTCTTTACTTGAGAGAAAACAAAATTCTTGTTCTAATGTTTAAGGTTAAGTTCCTTGAGTTGAGATTTTTTTTTTCTTTTTAAATATATATACATGTAACTTAAAACACAATGCATCTTTAAACCATGTAACCAGCTTTTGGCTAATGACTCCCAAACCAGTTGGTCTTAGGACATTAGGTTGAGACACCCCTACGAGCTTAATAACTCGGGTTGCAAATACTGATTTGTAGATAGTGCAATGTTTCATTCCCTTAAGCTTTTCTCCTCAACCACCACCATCCTTGATTTGGATCCAAGAAAGAGATTAGTCAACCATGATTATATATAAGAACACTTTAATAAACATGAAATAACTTGAATCAAATTGAAATAATAAGTTTTACAAACTAAAGAACCGAAATCTATAAAGAAGAACACAACACAATTTCAGTAAAAATTCAGACATAAATCTAATGCTAACTTTGGACAGCAATTTATACCCTCTTAGAAACTTGTTTTGGAAACATCTATTAGAGACATATTTATAGGAAATTATATCACCTTTCCACATCATTAAACAACAACTCATTTGGACACCTAATTCCGAAAGGTGTTCTGAAAAATCAAATCAGGACAGCTTTGTAACCACTTTGATGCACGTTTTTCTTCCTTATTTATGAGCTATCTATTTCTTATTTTTTACCCAAAATAATGTAAAAATGCCCCCGCCAGCTTTCCATCCATGTGCTTGCCTTCTTGGATCAATGGATTACCCAAAATAAATCAATTGTTATTTGTTGTGTGGACATGTAAGATCATGAATTGTGTTTGGGCTGAATTGAAGGTTGATTGGGGCTGATTTGGGGTTGAATTTAAGCATCAAATAAGTATACAAATGTACCTATTATTTGGGCTAAGATTGACATTGAAACCTTGAGTGTTTAATGGTTGAAGTTTGCACACAACATAAGGCAAGTTTGGACTTGAAATAAATCATAAGATATTCTTTTCTAGAATTGGAATAGAATTGATTTTTGGGACAAATTTGGAGCACTTATTTGAACCAAGATTTGCTTCAATCTTTAACTAAATGTCTCTTCAATTCTTTGTTCTGAATTCTGACATTGAATTTTCTAAATTAATTCATTTAAGCTTCAAAAACCTATCGAAACATTAAAACAAACTTCATTACTAAAAAGCACATCAATTATTATAAAAAAACCAAATAAAAACAATAAATACATATGTAAAATAAAAGACTTAATGAAACTTTTGATGCATAATCGTTGTACTCAATATATCAACACATAGTTATGGGTCTTTACTTGAGAGAAAACAAAATTCTTGTTCTAATGTTTAAGGTTAAGTTCCTTGAGTTGAGATTTTTTTTTCTTTTTAAATATATATACATGTAACTTAAAACACAATGCATCTTTAAACCATGTAACCAGCTTTTGGCTAATGACTCCCAAACCAGTTGGTCTTAGGACATTAGGTTGAGACACCCCTACGAGCTTAATAACTCGGGTTGCAAATACTGATTTGTAGATAGTGCAATTTAACAAGCATTAGGCTAATAGCTCTTAAGTCAGTTGACTTTAAGGTATTAGGTGTTAAAACATTCAGGCTTAATTGCCTAGGTTAGGGAGGCAACAAAATTAAACTTATCTATATATTTATTATCATCATTTTTTTTGCTTTTTTTTTGTTTGTTTGTTTTTTTTTTGCAAATTATATACTATCCCTTTCCCTTAGTTGTTGTCTTTAACAAAAGAATATAAATAATGTAATAATGCAATGTGCAACCCACAATCATAAGTTAAAGTGTGTGTGTGAAAATAAAGGTTTAAAAATACATGTTAAATGAGTATATGAGCAGAATTAAGTGATAATAATATGAGAGTTTGTAAAAATGAATATTTCAAGAAGTATTATAATAGAACTTGTTAAGAATGGTTACTAAGATGCGTCTCAAGAGTCATTTTAAAAAAAGAGCTCTTTTACTCTGTCATCCTGGTAACAATAATTTTGCACATGCTTTATGAAATGAAAATCATAGTTAATTAATTTTTTTTGTCAGCTACTACCTCCCCCCCAACCAAACGAGATGTTATTCTCAATGTCTTAAAGTAGAAAGATAAAGTATAAAAGATATCAACTGAAATAACGAACATTGTCAAACCTAAAACACACTTAAATAAATATAGGAAACAATAAAATACAATAATAAAACCAAAAGACACAAAAATTCACAAATGAAGACTCAAATCCAATCTAAGCTTTTACAGCTTTCTTTAGATGGCTAATTTATGTGACTCATGAAGAGATCAATTATAGGAATGAAAGAGTGTAGTTGGTCAATCAGTTGTTCAGTAGTAGCAGCAGAGATTGTGATTTGTTATGCAGAAGATGTTAGAAATTCTTGTTCGACAACATGATCAGAAAACACAATAACTTATCATAATAACCACTAACATTAAACAAACCTATGGGTTTATAGTGAATGTGTAGTTGGGCCCAAAAGGAAATATGAAAGATCTCTTCCAATGTGCTGAGACCACCTGGTAAGGCAATAAAGGCATTAGCATGGTTAAACATTGTGTTCATTCGAACAAACATTATGGAGACATGTAGTTCATCTCGAATTATTTTTCCAATGATGTCCCTTTGTGCTAAAGCTTCGGGGACAACCCCCAAAACTTGACCATCTCCTAAAAATACAGCTATTAACACACCTACTATTTATCCAAGACTACCTCCCCCATACACTAAATGAGTCTTTCTCTCAGCTAGCACCTGACAAAGATAATTTGCTAATTCTAAAAACTCTTTTTCTTTTCCAAGACTAGTTCCACCAAAAACACAAATATTTCTTATGTGATGACCTGAAGAACTTGTCATTTCTACACACCAGGTACATCACACTCCCCTCCTCTTGTTCACTTCCCCAATTATGCATCCTTTGCTGCATGTTATATTCAGGGTAGTAATGTTAGTGAATGACACAACCAAAAGATTGATGTCTTCTCCCAAGTATAGAAGTGTCGAAGTAATAAATATCCCGGCAAGACCGGGGTCGAACCACAGGAAGTTAATTGTATAAATTATAAACAACAATAAACAACAACAACAACAACAACAACAACAATAATAATACTAGTAGTAGTAGAAGTATTAGTAGTAGTAGTAGTACTAATAATAATAAAGAAAAAGAAGGAGAAGAAGAAGAAGATGATTGCTTGACCGCTTTTTATGATCGGCTTGTTTTAACTCGCAAGTGCACGAGTGTGCGATGTAGCAATTAACTCGGTAAGATCGAGGTCATATCCACAGAGAGCTAGATCTGGAAATTAAGCTAGGTAAGAAAGAAAACTCAAGAGAAATTAAATTAACAATAACTTGGTTGAAAATAATTGATGGATTTGTTTTCAAAGATAGAAAAGTGTAAATAGATTTTAAATGACAAGAAAAAGTAAGCCTTGGTCCAAATCAATTTTAATGGTGATGTATTGGTGATTTCTTCAACATATATAAGATAACTCAACCTAATATCAATGATGGTGATATTAGATCGGAAGATATTACAATGAAGATTAGAAAGATGAAGATTGATTATTGCTTAAGAATGAACAAGTACTTTCATATTAAGTAAGACATTGAATCAAGCAATCTCTATACCAAAACTAAAGTTTGTGCATAAAAATTCAAGATTATAACATTACCTAAATGATTTCTAAAATTTCTTTACAATAATAAATCATTCATGAAGAAAATAAGAAGATAAACATTAAGATTCATTCATATCCTAAAGAACTCACCTCAATCACCATTATCCTTGATTTGGATCCAAGAAAGAGTTTAGCCAACCATGATTATATATAAGAACACTTCAATAAACATGAAAGAACTTGAATCCAACTGAAATAATAAGTTTTACAAACTAAAGAACCGAAATCTATAAAGAAGAACACAATACAATTTCAGAAAAAATTCGGACACAAATCTGACTCTAACTTTGGACAGCAATTCGACCCCCTTAGAAGCTTTTTTTCGAGAAGTCTATTGGAGATATATTTATAGGAAATTCTGTCACCTTTCCAGATCATTAAAGAACAGATCATTTGGACACCTGAGTCAAAAGTTATGGGCAAAACACCGAAAGCTGTTCTGAAAAATCAAATCAAGACAGCTTTACAACTACTTTGGTGCACGTTTTTCTTCCTCATTTATGAGGTGTCTCCTTCTTCTTTTTGACCCAAAATAATGTTAAAATATCCCCTCCAGCTTTCCATCCATGTGCTTGCCTTCTTGGATCAATGGATTACCCAAAATAAATCAATTGTTATTTGTTGTGTGGACATGTAAGATCATGGATTGTGTTTGGGTTGATTTGAAGGTTGATTTGGGGTTGATTTAGGGCTGATTTGGGGCTGATTTTGGGCTGAATTTGAGCATAAAATAAGTATACAAATGTACTTATTATTTGGGCTAAGATTGACATTGAAACCTTGAGTGTTTAATGGTTGAAGTTTGCACACAACATAAGGCAAGTTTGGGCTTGAAATAAATCATATGATATTCTTTTCTAGAATTGGAATATAATTGATTTTTGGGACAAATTTGGAGCACTTATTTGAACCAAGATTTGCTTCAATCTTCAACTAAATGTCTCTTCAATTCTTTGTTCTGAATTCCAACGTTGAATTTTCTGAATTAATTCATTTAAGCTCCAAAAACCTATCGAAACATTAAAACAAACTTCATTACTAAAAAACACATCAATTATTATAAAAAAAACCAAATAAAAACAATAAATACATATGTAAAATAAGAGACTTAATGACACTTTTGATGCACAATCAATGATGATGAGAACTTTGAGATGAAATATTAATATAAGGATTAAACTATGATAATAACAAATGTCAAAGTTAGAGGTTCCACTAATGGTATGTCAAACAAATATAGTATAAACTCTTATTACTCAATTGGAAACCATATACAAAGGAGGTTCCAATCTGATTGTAGATTGTTAACATGATTACGTTAGTCATCTTATTTGATTAATGCTTATACTTGTAAATCTCATCAAGCATTCATGATTATAACTTATGTTAACACCAAATCAAGTTCCTTTCATAGCTTAGGTGTCGGTTATACCATACAGTATGAACTATGAAAGTGCCAAGCATTTGTTGTACCAAGTGTTATACAACATAAATCAAGATTAGTCATTTAACAAGCAAAGAATTAAAGAGTGAACAAGATAACAAATACAAAACATGTTAGTATCAAACATTAAAGTCCATATTAAGTTTACACTGTACTTATTCTTACACCATTAGTGTAACCTTTTAACCTTGACATGATAAACTTAGCTAGACATAATGAAAGAGAGAAACATAAATAAACAAGATAAAAGTTTACTAAGTAAAGGAAAGGAAATGAAAGGCATAAACAAGATATTAATGAAAGTCTTTGATTAGTATTTAAAAGTGCATTTTTATCATGGTTTTATATCATCATTTTGCACTTGAAGTATCAATAACTCCTTAACTAAATCATGTTTTATAATAATATATCTCATAATACAAGATACCTTTAATTTGTGGTAAATGTTTATTTTAAATGCATGTCTATCACATAAATGAAAGGATTGATTGATGACTTTAAGAACTTAAATTGCAAGGGTAAAAAGATGACCAAAATTAGAAAAGAGATGTGGGTGCAATCCAAACCGGAACACTGTTCGGTAATTGGGTCATATTTGGAGCTATAGATATCCAATTTAAGTCTACTTTATATGGATGGAAAGGTAAGACATAGGCCTACAACTTTCATATAGAGCCCAAATCTAAAAAGGCCATTTTTAAGTCCAAATTATAGCAACAACAAAGAAGCCCGAATCTGTCCTCCAGCCTGAGCACTGTTCAGTATTTTAGCCATATATGGTGTTCTAGAAGTCAAAAAGAGCTGAGACAATTTCATACAACTTTTATGTTTTCGAGTGGCTCCAATTTTGATGTTATCAATGACATTTTGGGCAGACAAGGGAAGATAAGGATTGTCACTAAGTCAAGAGTTGACCACCGACTCATCAATTAGTCATCAAATCAATAGTTCTCAATTTTGGCCTATAAAAGGAGGCATTTGCCATGCATTTAGGCATCTTGGTTTCCAGATCAAGATTATGCTCTTCCTCTCTCTTTGTATTTTTTGTAATGTTTATGTTTTGCTTTCCTTAATATCAAGTTTATGCCTTTCAATTCCTTTCCTTTGCTTTGTTAACTCTTATCTTATTTATGTTCTTATTTTGTTTCTTTATTTTTCTTTCTTTCATTATATCTAGCTAAGTTTATTATGTCAAGGTGAAAAGGTTACACTAATGGTGTAAGAATAAGTATAGTGTAAACTTAATATGGACTTTAATGTTTGATACTAACATGTTTTGTATTTGTTATCTTGTTCACTCTTTAATACTTTGTTTGTTAAATGACTAATCTTGATTTATGTTGTATAACACTTGGTATAACAAATGCTTGGCACTTTCATAGTTCATACTATATGGTATAACCGACACCTGAGCTATGAAAGGAACTTGATTTGTTGTTAACATAAGTTATAATCATGAATACTCGATGAGATTTACAAGTATTAGCATTAATTGAATAAGATGACTAATGTAATTATGTTAACAATCTATAATCTGATTGGAACCTCTTTTGTGTGTGGTTTCCAATTGAATAATAAGAGTTTATACTATACTTGTTTGACATACCATTAGTGGATCCTCTAACCTAGACGTTGCTTGTTATCATTGTTTAATTCTTACATTAATATTCCATCTCAAAGTTCTCATTTTCTTCTTCTTCTTCTTCTTCTTCTCCATCTTTTTCTTTATTATTATTATTATTATTATTATTACTATTATTATTATTATTATTATTATTATTATTATTATTGTTATTACTATTATTGTTGTTGTTCTTGTTGTTGTTATTGTTGTTGTATTATTGTTATTTATAATTTGTACAATTAACCTCCCTATGGTTCAACCTCGGTCTTGCTGGGTTATTTATTACTTCAACACTCTTACACTTGGAAGAAGACATTAATCTTTTAGCCGTGTCAAGTTTTTGGCGCCATTACCAGGGAGGTAAGTTTTGTATAAATTATAGTATTTATTTTATTTTCTCTTTTCACTTTTCTTGTATATAACTTTGTTTCTTTTATCTTATTTCTTCTTCTTTTGTTTTCTTTTTCCTTCTATTCTATTCTTACACGTGCATGAGAGTGTGGTCATGTACATCAAATGGGAGACTTTGTAGGGTATCCTCATCATTTTTAGAAAATATGGCCAAAGAAGATAATCAATTACTTCATAATGAGAATAATAAGAATAACCGTGCTAGAACACTTAGAGACCACATGAATCCCACAAGAATAAGTGCACCATCATGCATAGTTTTTCCTCCCGATGCATCTCATTTTAATTTTAAACCAGACATTATTTAACTTTTACCTTCTTTTCATGGCTTAGAATTGGAAAATCCATACTTGCATTTAAGGGAATTTGAGGAGGTCTGCAACACATATAATAACTTAAATTATAGCATGAACACCATCAGATTAAAGCTTTTTCTTTTTTCATTAAAAGACAAAGCTAAAACATGGCTATAAAATTTAAGACCAGGATCCATTCGTGCTTGGGATGAAATGCACAACAATTTTTAAAGAAGTTTTTCCCATCTCATAGAACAAACTCTTTCAAAAGACAAATCACCACTTTCACTTAAAAACCAGGAGAAACATTTTACCAATGTTGGGATACGTATCGAGACTTGCTTAGTACTTGCCCTCATCATGGTTTTGAAACATGGAGATTGGTTTTATATTTTTATAAAGGGTTAACACCTAAAGATAGGCAAATGGTTGAATTGATGTGCAATGGAACTTTTAAAGATAAAGACTCTGATGAAGCAATGAAGTACTTAGACTTGTTAGTTGAAAATGCTCAAAATTGGGACACCACGGGTACTTATGAGGCACCAAGTAAAACTCAACCTCATACATCTAGTGGAGGTATGTACAACCTTAGGAAAGATCATGACCTTCAAGCCAAGTTTGCATCTTTAGCTAGAAAAGTCGAGGCACTAGAATTAAAAAAGAGTGGTTAATTAAAATCTGTTGAAAACATTGTGTGTCAAATATGTGAAACAAATGAACATCAACCAATAACTGTCCAACCTTCCCTTCTTTTAAGGAATGTCTCCATGAACAAGCCCATGCTTTAAACAGTTTCCAAAGGGCCAACCACAACCCATACTCGCAAACATACAACAATGGTTAGAGAAATCACCTAAATTTTAGTTGGAAGAGTGAGAACAACAATGCACAAACTTCACAACCACCATTTCAAGCACACCATAATTTCCAAAATTCTCATGGATATGCACCTCCTTATGCTCCACCTTCTAGAAAAAATCTTAAGAAAACATTGCATGCATTCATTGAAAAGCAAGAGACAATCAATACTCAACTTGCTCAAAACATGACAGATTTTAAAGATACTCTTGCAAAATTAACATCTGCTCTCAGTTTCCAAGATAAAGGTAAGTTTCCATCTCAACCACAATAAAATCCCAAGGGGTAATACAATGAAAATGCAAATAGTTCTGAAAGCCAACACATGGATCAAGTCAAATCAGTCATTACTTTGCGTAGTAGTAAGGTTATTGAAAAACCCATTCTTGAATGTTATGAGAAAGATGATGAGTCAATCTCTAAGGGTAAGGAAGGGGTTGAATTTGAAAATTGCAAAGAAACGACTAATTCACCGCTAGCACTTCCATTTCCTCATGCCATGACCAAACAAAGAAAAGTCAATCACAACTCTGAAAATTTAGAAATTTTCAAACAGGTAAGGATCAATATACCTTTGTTAGATACTATTAAATATGTTCCTTCCTATGCTAAATTTTTGAAAGATCTATGCACTGTAAAGATGAAATTGAATATGAAAAAGAAAGTCTTTTTAGTAGAATAAGTAAGTGTCATTCTTAAGAACAATAATGTTTTGAAATATAAAGACACTGGTTGTCCTACAATTTCTTCCTTTATTGGAGAACAAAAAATTGAAAGAGCCTTACTTGATCTTGGTGCTAGTGTGAATTTACTTCCATATTCAGTTTTTCAGAGTCTCAATCTAGGTGAGTTAAAACCAACTTCTATATATCTTTTACTTGCCGATAGATCTATAAAAGTACCTACAAGAATAATTAAAGATGTGTTAGTACAAGTCGATAAATTCATTTATCTTGTGGATTTTATTGTCTTGTATACAGAACCTGTTGAAACATGTAATTCATTTCCTATTATTTTAGGACGTCCGTTTCTTGCAACCTTTAATGCATTGATTAATTGTAGGAATGGACTGATGAAGCTATCATTTGGAAACATGACATTGGAGATGAATATTTTCAACATTTGCAAGCAACCTGGAGATGATAATGATTTACAAGAAGTAGATCATATTGACGAATTAGTTTATGATCATCTTGAATCTACTTTAAGTAAAAATGAGTTGGATGAATCTGAAGATTTGCAAATGATTTATTCTGAGGAAGAAATCACAGATGAAACAAGCACCAAAAATATTGAGGTGAATCTTTTGTCAATAGTGACAACATAATCGACATCTGACATCACACCAATCGATGATTACTTTCCTAACGAATCCTTACTTTCTCTTAGTCCAATGCCTTGGTATGATAAAAATATCAATTTTCTTGCTTTAGGAGAATTGTCAGTTGATTGGAGTACTCATGACAAAGAAAAGTTTTTGAACGAAGTGAAGAATTTTTATTGTGATGACCTTAACTTATTCAATTATTGTCGTAGTCAAATATTTCAAAGATTCATTCCCAACAATGAGGTAAGTAATGTCATTAAACTTTGTCATTTTGAAGCATGTGGAAGTTATTTCTCATAAAAAAAGATAGCTGCAAAAATCTTTCAAAATGGATTTTATTGGCCCACCATGTTCAAGGACACGCATGCATTTTGCAAAACTTGTGAAAATTATCAAAAAGTTGATACTAGTCAAAAAGTTGATACTAGTAAAAAAGTTTTGTTTTATAATTCTCAACTCTATGCATTCCCTAGAGAGCTAAGACCAAGATGGAACAATCCTTATGGGGCCTGTGATATTGAGAATTCAATGAATGAAAATGATTTTAAGGAAAATAGACATTGTTTGAAAGTTTACTTTGATAATTTTCCTAGTGAAAATGAATCAACTGGTTGGAATGATCTTGTAGACATCGTTTGATTATTTTGTTTTTCTCAAATTGTTTTGTGTTTTTTTTTAGTGATTTTTGCTAGTTTCTCTCACCCTAGTCAAATGGCGAACAACGATACTCCGTGATTTAAGTCGGTTCTTTCAGTTTCCCACAATAACTAATATTTGTGTATATATTTGTATAATTCTTTGAATCTCTCTTCCAATTCTCATTTGAAAATGGACAATAATCTTGCAAAATTGAAAAAGTATTTTCCCGCTCTGCCTCAAAATGCGATTACAAAAATTTACCATGCTAGATGTGCAAGATTGAGATTGTTAATGAATTATGGAATTCCTGAAGGTATTTGCTGGTTGATTGAAGCAAATGTCCGATTATCAAGTGAGTCCTCTAACTTCATTTCACACATACCTGAAATAGGTAAAAGCATTTTTACAAAGAAACGTCATGCAAAATGACTGAAAGTTTGTCATTGATGTGCTAAATAGACTTGTAATACACAATGTCGTTCTTTAGGAATGTTATCTATAAACCGTGAAGATAAAATACAATTCATTAAGGATAGCCTGAGTAAGGAGTCTTTAGATAATCTTCTATTGACTCTTGAGACGCATCCTAGTGGAGATGTGCATCATGGAATTCATGATTTATGGCCACTATTTCATAAAGAACATGATCGACTTAGTCTTGGGAATCTGACTAAAAAAGACCTTGTTTGCTAGTTTTTAAGAAAACTGGATGGGAAGCCTATCCCCGACCCATAGAGGGCGTTTAAGCCATTCTTGGACATAAAACCAAGGGAAGATGTGAGCCACAATCACAACTACCTATATATACATATGCTTTTTCAAAAGTAAATAAATAAATAAATAAAAAGAGAGAGAGAGTATGTGTGAGACTCTAGCTGGCCTACATATAGGTGATATGATTGCCTTTCTAATTTCTCATCTATAAAATCCTCTCTTCCTTCCTTTCATTTCTACTCAACCCATACATTCAACAAATACAGAAGCGTGTAGAAATGACAAGTTCCTCAAGTCATCATATAAGAAATATTTGTGTTTTTGATGGATCTAGTCCTAGGAAAGAAAAGGAGTTTTTAGAATCAGCAAATTATCTTGGTCAGGTGCTAGCTAAGAGAAAGATTCATATAGAGTATGGGGGAGGCAGTCTTGGGTTAATGAAAGGTATGCGAATAATTGTATTTTTAGGAGGTAGTCAAGTTTTGAGGGTCGTCCCCTGATTGTGCATCAAAAGTGTCATTAAGTCTCTTATTTTACATATGTATTTATTGTTTTTATTTGGTTGTTTTTATAATAATTGATGTTTTTTTTTTAGTAATGAAGTTTGTTTTATTGTTTCGATAGGTTTTTGGAGCTTAAATGAATTAATTCAGAAAATTGAACATCGGAATTCAGAACAAAGAATTGAAGAGATATTTAGTTGAAGATTGAAGCAAATGTTGGTTCAAATAAGTGCTCCAAATTTGTCCCAAAAATCAATTCTATTCCAATTCTAGAAAAGAATATCATATGATCTATTTCAAACCCAAACTTGCCTTATGTTGTGTGCAAACTTCAACCATTAAACACTCAAGGTTTCATTGTCAATCTTAGCCCAAGTAATAAGTATATTTGTATACTTATGTGATGCACAAATTCAGCCTAAATTCAGCCCAAAATCAACCCTAAATCAACCTTCAAATTAGCTCAAACACAATCCATGATCTTACATGTCCACACAATAAATAACAATTAATTTATTTATTTTGGGTAATCCATTGATCCAAGAAGGCAATCACATGGATGGAAAGCTGGAGGGGATATTTTAACATTATTTTGGGTCAAAAAGAAGAAGGAGACAACTCATAAATGAGGAAGAAAAACATGCACCAACGTGGTTGCAAAGCTGTCCTAATTTGATTTTTCAGAACACCTTTTGGTGTTTTGCCCATAACGTTTGATTCAAGTGTCCAAATAAGCTGTTCTTTAATGCTCTGGAAAGGTGATATAATTTCCTATAAATATGTCTCTAATAGACATCTCGAAAGAAAGCTTTGAAGAGGGTCAAATTGCTGTCTAACTTTAGAGTCAGATTTGTGTCTGAATGTTTTCTGAAATTGTGTTGTGTTCTTCTTTATAGATTTCGGTTCTTTAGTTTGTAAAACTTATTATTTCAGTTTGATTCAAGTTATTTAATGTTTATTGAAGTGTTCTTATATATAATTATGGTTGGCTAAACTCTTTCTTGCATCCAAATCAAGGATAATGGTGATTGAGGTGAGTTCTTTAGGATATGAATGAATCTTAATGTTTATCTTTTCATTTTCTTCATGAATGATTTATTATTGTAAAGAAATTTTAGAAATCATTTAGATAATGTTATAATCTTGTAATTTTATGCACAAACTTTAGTTTTGGTATAGAGATTGCTTGATTCAATGTCTTACTTAATATGAAAGTACTTGTTCATTCTTAAGCAATAATCAATCTTCATCTTTCTAAACTTCATTGTAATATCTTCCGATCTAATATCACCATCATTGATATTAGGTTGAGTTATCTTATATATGTTGAAGAAATCATCAATACATCACCATTAAAATTGATTTGGACCAAGACTTACTTTTTCTTGTCATTTAAAATCTATTTACACTTTTTCATCTTTGAAAACAAATCCATCAATTACTTTCAACCAAGTTATTATTAATTTAATTTCTCTTGAGTTTTTTTTTGTTACCTAGCTTAATTTCCAGATCTAGCTCTCTGTGGATATGACATCGATCTTACCGAGTTAATTACCACATCGCACACTTGTGCACTTGCGAGTTAAAACAAGCCGATCATAAAAAGCGATCAAGCAATTTTGGCGCCGTTACCGGGGAACTAGCAAGCAAAGGTAACAAATTTAGATTTGATTATTGGAAAACTAAAAAAAATCATATAAAAAAAAACTAAATTGGCTGGTTGATTAGTACTTAAAAGTGCATTTTTATCATGGTTTTATATCATCATTTTGCACTTGAAGTATCAATAACTCAACTAAAGCATGTTTTATAATAATATATCTAATAATATAAGATACCTTTAATTTATGATAAATGTTCATTTTAAATGCAGGCCTATCACATAAATGAAAATATTGATTGATGACTTTAAGAACTTAAATTGCAAAGGCAAAGAGATGGTCAAACTTAGAAAAGAGATATCGGTGCAATCCAAACCAGAACACTGTTCGGTAATTGGGTCATATCTGGAGCTACAGATCTCAGATTTAGGTCCAATTTATATGGATGGAAAGGTAAGACATAGGCCTACAACTTTCATATGGAGCCCAAGATCTAAAAAGGCCATTATCAAGTCCAAATTGTAGCAACAACAAAGAAGCCCGAATCTGTCTTCCAGCCCGAGCACTGTTCGGTATTTTGGCCATATCTGGAGTTCTAGAAGTCCAAATGAGCTGAAGTTTTTACACAAAAAAGCTGAGACAATTGTCTACAACTTTCATGTTTACAACTGGCTCCAATTTTGACGTTATCAATGACGTTTTGGGCAGACAAGAGAAGATAAGGATTGTCACCAAGTCAAAAGTTGGCCACCCACTTATCAATTAGTCATCAAATCAATAGTTCCCAATTTTGGCCTATAAAAGGAGGCATTTGCCATGCATTTAGGTATCTTGGTGTTCAGATCAAGATCATGCTCTTCCTTTCTCTCTTTGTATTTTTTGTAATGTTTATGCTTTACTTTCGTTAATATCAAGTTTATGCCTTTCATTTCATTTCCTTTACTTAGTTAACTTCTATGTTCTTATTTTGTTTATTTATTTTTCTTTCTTTCATTATGTCTAGCTAAGTTAATGATGTCAAGGTGAAAAGGGTACACTAATGGTGTAAGAATAAGTATAGTGTAAACTTAATACGGACTTTAATGTTTGATACTAACATGTTTTATATTTGTTATCTTGTTCACTCTTTAATACTTTGCTTGTTAAATGACTAATCTTGATTTATGTTGTATAACACTTGGTACAACAAATGCTTGGCACTTTCATAGCCCATAATGTATGGTATAACCGACACCTGAGCTATGAAAGGAACTTGATTTGTTGTTAACATAAGTTATAATCATGAATGCTTGACGAGATTTACAAGTATTAGCATTAATTGAATAAGATGACTAATGTAATCATGTTAACAATATATAATCTGATTGGAACCTCCTTTGTGTGTGGTTTCCAATTCAATAATAAGAGTTTATACTGTACTTGTTTGATATACCATTAGTGGAATCTCTAACCTTGACATTTGTTATTATTATTGCTTAATCCTTACATTAATATTTGATCTCCAAGTTCTCATCATCATCATCTTCTTCTTCTTCTCTTTCTTTATTATTATTATTATTATTATTATTATTATTAGTACTACTACTACTACTACTACTACTACTACTATTATTATTATTATTATTATTATTATTATTACTATTGTTGTTGTTGTTATTGTTGTTTTATAATTGTTGTTTATAATTTGTACAATTAACCTCCCTGTGGTTCGACCCCGGTCTTGTCGGGTTATTTATTACTTCGACACTCCTGCACTTGGGAGAAGACATCAATCTTTTAGTCGTGTCAAGTTTTTGGCGCCGTTGCTGGGGAGGTAAGTCCTTGTATAAATTATAATATTTATTTTATTTTCTCTTCTTATTTTTTTTGTATATAACTTTATTTCTTTTCTCTTGTTTCTTCTTCTTTTGTTTTCTTCTTCTTTTTTATTTTATTCCTACACGTGCATGAGAGTGTGGTCACGTACATCAAGTGGTAGACTTTGTAGAATATCCTCATCATTTTCAGAAAATATGGCCGAAGAAGATAATCAATCACTTCATAATGAGAATAATGAGAATAACCGTGCTAGAACACTTAGAGACCACATGAATCCCACAAGAACAAACGCACCATCATGCATAGTTTTTCCTCCTGATGCATCTCATTTTAATTTTAAACCAGGTATTATTCAACTTTTACCTTCTTTTCATGGTTTAGAATTGGAAAATCCATACTTGCATTTAAGGGAATTTGAGGAGGTCTGCAACACATATAATAACTTAAATTGTAGCATGAACACCATTAGATTAAAGCTTTTTCCTTTTTCATTAAAAGATAAAGCTAAAACATGGCTACAAAATTTGAGACCAGGATCCATTCGTGCTTGGGATGAAATGCAACAACAGTTTTTAAAGAAGTTTTTCCCATCTCATAGAACAAACTCTTTCAAAAGACAAATCACCACTTTCACTCAAAAACCAGGAGAAACATTTTACAAATGTTGGGATAGGTATCGAGACTTGCTTAGTAGTTGCCCTCATCATGGTTTTGAAACATGGAGATTGGTTTCACATTTCTATGAAGGGTTAACACCTAAAGATAGGCAAATGGTTGAATTGATGTGCAATGGAACTTTTGAAGATAAAGACCCTGATGAAGCAATGGAGTACTTAGACTTGTTAGCTGAAAATGCTCAAAATTGGGACACCGCGGGTACATATGAGGCACCGAGTAAAACTCAACTGATTAGTACTTAAAAGTGCATTTTTATCATGGTTTTATATCATCATTTTGCACTTGAAGTATCAATAACTCCTTAACTAAAATATGTTTTATAATAATGTATCTAATAATATAAGATACCTATAATTTATGGTAAATGTCTATTTTTAATGCAGGCCTATCACATAAATGAAAGGATTGATTGATGACTTGAAGAACTTAAATTGCAAGGATAAAGAGATGGTCAAACTTAGAGAAGAGATGTCGGTGCAATCCAAACCAGAACACTGTTCGGTAATTGGGTCATATCTGGAGCTACAGATCTCAGATTTAGGTCCAATTTAGATGGATGGAAAGGTAAGACATAGACCTACAACTTTCATATGGAGCCCAAGATCTAAAAAGTCCATTATCAAGTCCAAATTGTAGCAACAACAAAGAAGCCCGAATCTGTCTTCCAGCCCGAGCACTGTTCGGTATTTTGGTCATATCTGGAGTTCTAGAAGTCCAAATGAGCTGAAGTTTTTACACAAGAAAGCTGAGACAATTGTCTATAACTTTCATGTTTACAACTGGCTCCAATTTTGACGTTATCAATGACGTTTTGGGCAGACAAGAGAAGATAAGGATTGTCACCAAGTCAAAAGTTGGCCACCCACTTATCAATTAGTCATCAAATCAATAGTTCCCAATTTTGGCCTATAAAAGGAGGCATTTGCCATGCATTTAGTCATCTTGGTGTTCAGATCAAGATCATGCTCTTCCTTTCTCTCTTTGTATTTTTTGTAATGTTTATGCTTTGCTTTCATTAATATTAAGTTTATGCTTTTCATTTCCTTTTCTTTACTTAGTTAGCTTTTATGTTCTTACTTTGTTTATCTATTTTTCTTTCTTTCATTATGTCTAGCTAAGTTAATTATGTCAAGGTGAAAAGGCTACACTAATGGTGTGAGAATAAGTATAATGTAAACTTAATATGGACTTTAATGTTTGATACTAACATGTTTTATATTTGTTATCTTGTTCACTCTTTAATACTTTGCTTGTTAAATGACTAATCTTGATTTATGTTATATAACACTTGGTACAACAAATGCTTGGCACTTTCATAGCCCATAATATATGGTATAACCGACACCTGAGCTATGAAAGGAACTTGATTTGTTGTTAACATAAGTTATAATCATGAATGCTTGACGAGATTTACAAGTATTAGCATTAATTGAATAAGATGACTAATGTAATCATGTTAACAATATATAATCTGATTGGAACCTCTTTTGTGTGTGGTTTCCAATTCAATAATAAGAGTTTATACTATACTTATTTGATATACCATTAGTGGAATCTCTAACCTTGACATTTGTTATTATTATTGCTTAATCCTTACATTAATATTTGATCTCCAAGTTCTCATCATCATCATCTTCTTCTTCTTCTCTTTCTTTATTATTATTATTATTATTATTATTATTATTATTATTATTATTATTATTAGTACTACTACTACTACTACTACTACTACTACTACTACTATTATTATTATTATTATTATTATTATTATTATTATTACTATTGTTGTTGTTGTTATTATTGTTTTATAATTGTTGTTTATAATTTGTACAATTAACCTCCCTGTGGTTCGACCCCGGTCTTGCCGGGTTATTTATTACTTCGACACTCCTGCACTTGGGAGAAGACATCAATCTTTTAGTCGTGTCAAGTTTTTGGCGCCGTTGCCGGGGAGGTAAGTTCTTGTATAAATTATAGTATTTATTTTATTTTCACTTTTCACTTTTCTTGTATATAACTTTGTTTGTTTTCTTTTGTTTCTTTTTATTTTGTTTTCTTCCTCCTTCTTTTGCTTTCTTCTTCTTTTATTTTATTTTATTCCTACACGTGCATGAGAGTGTGGTCACGTACATCAAGTGGTAGACTGTGTAGGGTATCCTCATCATTTTCAGAAAATATGGCTGAAGAAGATAATCAATCACTTCATAATGAAAATAATGAGAATAACCGTGCTAGAACACTTAGAGACCACATGAATCCCACAAGAACAAGTGCACCGTCATGCATAGTTTTTGCTCCTGATGCATCTCATTTTAATTTTAAACCAGGCATTATTCAACTTTTACCTTCTTTTCATGGCTTGGAATTGGAAAATCCATACTTGCATTTAAGGGAATTTGAGGAGGTCTGCAACACATATAATAATTTAAATTGTAGCATGAACACCATTAGATTAAAGCTTTTTCCTTTTTCATTAAAAGATAAAGCTAAAACATGGCTACAAAATTTGAGACCAGGATCCATTCGTGCTTGGGATGAAATGCAACAACATTTTTTAAAGAAGTTTTTCCCATCTCATAGAACAAACTCTTTCAAGAGACAGATCACCACTTTCACTCAAAAACTAGGAGAAACATTTTACAAATGTTGGGATAGGTATCGAGATTTGCTTAATACTTGCCCCCATCATGTTTTGAAACATGGAGATTGGTTTCACATTTCTATGAAGGGTTAACACCTAAAGATAGGCAAATGGTTGAATTGATGTGCAATGGAACTTTTGAAGATAAAGACCCTGATGAAGCAATGGAGTACTTAGACTTGTTAGCTGAAAATGCTCAAAATTGGGACACTGCGGGTACATATGAGGCACAGAGTAAAACTCAACCTCATACATCTAGTGGAGGTATGTACAACCTTAGGGAAGATCATGACCTTCAAGCCAAGTTTGCATCTTTAGCTAGAAAAGTCGAGGCACTAGAACTGAAAAAGAGTGGTCAATTAAAATCTGTTGAAAACATTGTGTGTCAAATATGTGAAACAAATGAACACTCAACCAACGATTGTCCAACCTTGCCTTCTTTTAAGGAATGTCTCCATGAACAAGCCCATGCTTTAAACACTTTCCAAAGGCCCAACCACAACCCATACTCCCAAACATACAATCCTGGTTGGAGAAATCATCAAAATTTTAGTTGGAAGAGTGACAATGCACAAACTTCACAACCACAGTTTTAAGCACACCATAATTTCCAAAATTATGATGGATATGCACCTCCTTATGCTCCACCTCCTACAAGAAATTTTGAGGAAACTTTGTATGCATTCATTGAAAAGCAAGAGAGAATCAACACTCAACTTGCTCAAAGCATAACAGATTTTAAAGATACTCTTGCAAAATTCACATCTGCTCTCAGTTTCCAAGAGAAAGGTAAGTTTCCATCTCAACCACAACAAAATCCTAAGGGGCAATACAATGCAAATGCAAGTAGTTCCAGAAGCCAACACATGGATCAAGTCAAATCAGTCACTACTCTACGCAGTGGTAAGGTTATTGAAAAACCCTCTCTTGAACCTTATGAGAAAGATGATGAGTCAATTTCTAAGGGAAAGGAAGGGGTTGAATCTGAAAATTGCAAAGAAACGACTAATTCTCCGCCAGCACTTTTATTTTCTCATGCCATGACCAATCAGGAAGAAATCGAGGATGAAAAAGGCACCGAAAAGGTTGATGCGGATCTTTTATCAAAAGTGACAACAGATTCGACACCCGACATCACATCAATCGATGATTACTTTCCTGATAAATCTCTACTTTCTCTTAGTTCAATGCCTTGGTTTGCTAAAAATATCAATTTTCTTGCTTCAGGATTTTTGCCAGCTCACTGGAGTATTGAAGACAAAAGAAAATTTTTGAGCAACGAGCAAAATTTTTATTGGGATGACCCTTACTTATTCAATTATTGTCTTGATCAAATATTTCAAAAATGCATTCTCGACAATGAGGTAAGTAATTTCATTAAATTTTGTTACTCTAAGGCATGTGGGGATCATTTCTCATCAAAAAATAGGATTGTAGAAATCTTACAAAGTGGATTTTCCTGGCCAACCATATTCAAGGAGTCACATGCATTTTGCAAAAACTGTGAAAATTGTCAGAAGGTGGGATTTATTTCAAAACACAGAGAGTCTTTAGATAATCTTCTATTGACTCTTAAGTCTCATCATAGTCGAGATAAGCATCGTGTAATTCATGACTTATGAACCCATTTTCATAAAGAACATACTTGGCATAGTCTTGGGAATCTGACTAAAAAAGACCATGTTTGCCAGTTTTTAAGAAAACTGGATGGGAAGCCTATCTTCGACCCATTGAGGGCGTTTAAGCTGTTCTTGGACGTAAATCCAAGGGAAGATGTGAGCCACAATCACAATTGCGATTTGAATTTTTTTTTGTTTGTAAAAACTTGTGTCTTTTGGTTTTATTATTGTGTTTTGTTATTTCTTATTTTTGTTTCAGTGTGTTTCAGGTTTTGTCAGTGTTCGTTATTTCAGGTGATATCTTCTATACTCTATCTTTCTACCTTAGAACATTGAGGACAATGTCTCGTTTTGGTTGGGAGGAGAGGGTAGTAGTTGATAAAAAAAAATTGTTTTTCATTTCATAAAGCATTTGCATAATTGTTGTTACTAGGATGGCAGAGTAAAGGAGTTCTTTTGTTAAAGGGACTCTTGAGACGCATCTTAGTAACCATTCTTAACAAGGTCTATTATAATACTTCCTGAAATATTCAGGTTTACAAACTCTCGTATTGTTACCACTTAATTCTGCTCATATACTTATTTAACATGTATTCTTAAACCTTAATTTACACACACACACTTTAACATATGATTGTGGGTTGCATATTGGATTATTACATTATTTATGTTCTTTTGTTAAAGGTAACAACTAAGGGAAAGGGATTGTATATAATTAAAAAAAAAGAAAAACATAAAAAAAAGAGAAAAAAAAGAAAAAAAATGATGATAATAAAAATGTAGATAAGTTTGGTTTCGTAGCCTCCCTAACCTAAGCAATTAAGCCCGAAGGGGTGTTTTAACACCTAATACCCTAAAGTCAACTGACTTGGGAGCTATTGGCCCAACGCTTGTTACATAGGTTGAGGAGAAAAGCTTAAGGGAATCAAACATTGCACTATCTACATATCAGTATCTGCGACCCGAGTTACTAAGCTCGTAGGGGTGTCTTAACACCTAATGCCCTAAGACCAACTGGTCTGGGAGTCATTAGTTGAAAGCTCGTTACATGGGTTAAAGATGCATGATGTTTTTAAATTATATGTATATAGATTTTTCTTTAAAAAAAAAGAAAAAAAGAAAAAAAGACAAAAATAATAATCCCAACCCAAGGAAGTTAACCTTAAACATTAGAACAAAAATTTTGTTTTCTTCCAAGAAAAGCCCCATAATTATATGTTGATACATTAAGCACAAAAGAAAGGTTTATTAATATCTTGTTAAGTGGTATTGAGCAGATATATAAATTTAATGAGAGTTTGTTTATCTGGATACATTAATGGAAGTTAAATGATGAATACCTTGCTTTGTGAAATTTGCAAATTGTTGTAACGCTTTGATTACTAGGGACTAGTAATAAGCTGGTTGAGGGGTGTGATTAGTACTTAAAAGTGCATTTTTATCATGGTTTTATATCATCATTTTGCACTTGAAGTATCAATAACTCCTTAACTAAAATATGTTTTATAATAATGTATCTAATAATATAAGATACCTATAATTTATGGTAAATGTCTATTTTTAATGCAGGCCTATCACATAAATGAAAGGATTGATTGATGACTTGAAAAACTTAAATTGCAAGGATAAAGAGATGGTCAAACTTAGAGAAGAGATGTCGGTGCAATCCAAACCAGAACACTGTTCGGTAATTGGGTCATATCTGGAGCTACAGATCTCAGATTTAGGTCCAATTTAGATGGATGGAAAGGTAAGACATAGGCCTACAACTTTCATATGGAGCCCAAGATCTAAAAAGGCCATTATCAAGTCCAAATTGTAGCAACAACAAAGAAGCCCGAATCTGTCTTCCAGCCCGAGCACTGTTCGGTATTTTGGCCATATCTGGAGTTCTAGAAGTCCAAATGAGCTGAAGTTTTTACACAAGAAAACTGAGACAATTGTCTACAACTTTCATGTTTACAACTGGCTCCAATTTTGAAATTATCAATGACGTTTTGGGCAGACAAGAGAAGATAAGGATTGTCACCAAGTCAAAAGTTGGCCACCCACTTATCAATTAGTCATCAAATCAATAGTTCCCAATTTTGGCCTATAAAAGGAGGCATTTGCCATGCATTTAGTCATCTTGGTGTTCAGATCAAGATCATGCTCTTCCTTTCTCTCTTTGTATTTTTTGTAATGTTTATGCTTTGCTTTCATTAATATTAAGTTTATGCTTTTCATTTCCTTTTCTTTACTTAGTTAGCTTTTATGTTCTTACTTTGTTTATCTATTTTTCTTTCTTTCATTATGTCTAGCTAAGTTAATTATGTCAAGGTGAAAAGGCTACACTAATGGTGTGAGAATAAGTATAATGTAAACTTAATATGGACTTTAATGTTTGATACTAACATGTTTTATATTTGTTATCTTGTTCACTCTTTAATACTTTGCTTGTTAAATGACTAATCTTGATTTATGTTATATAACACTTGGTACAACAAATGCTTGGCACTTTCATAGCCCATAATGTATGGTATAACCGACACCTGAGCTATGAAAGGAACTTGATTTGTTGTTAACATAAGTTATAATCATGAATGCTTGACGAGATTTACAAGTATTAGCATTAATTGAATAAGATGACTAATGTAATCATGTTAACAATATATAATCTGATTGGAACCTCCTTTGTGTGTGGTTTCCAATTCAATAATAAGAGTTTATACTATACTTATTTGATATACCATTAGTGGAATCTCTAACCTTGACATTTGTTATTATTATTGCTTAATCCTTACATTAATATTTGATCTCTAAGTTCTCATCATCATCATCTTCTTCTTCTTCTCTTTATTATTATTATTATTATTATTATTAGTACTACTACTACTACTACTACTACTATTATTATTATTATTATTATTATTATTATTATTATTATTACTATTGTTGTTGTTGTTATTGTTGTTTTATAATTGTTGTTTATAATTTGTACAATTAACCTCCCTGTGGTTCGACCCCGGTCTTGCCGGGTTATTTATTACTTCGACACTCCTGCACTTGGGAGAAGACATCAATCTTTTAGTCGTGTCATCAACCTCATACATCTAGTGGAGGTATGTACAACCTTAGGGAAGATCATGACCTTCAAGCCAAATTTGCATCTTTAGCTAGAAAAGTTGAGGCACTAGAATTGAAAAGAAGTGGTCAATTAAACTCTATTGAAAACATTTGTTTCACACTCAACCAATAACTGTCCAACCTTGCCTTCTTTTAAGAAATGTCTCCATGAACAAGCTCATGCTTTAAATAGTTTCCAAAGGCCCAACCATAACCCATACTCCCAAACATACAACCCTGGTTGGAGGAATCACCCAAATTTCAGTTGGAAGAGTGAGAACAACAATGCACAAACTTCACAACCACCGTTTCAAGCACACCATAATTTCCAAAATTATCATGGATATGCACCTCCTTATGCTCCATCTCCTACAAGAAACTTTGAGGAAACTTTGTATGCATTCATTGAAAAGCAAGAGACAATCAACACTCAACTTGCTCAAAACATGACAGATTTTAAAGATACTCTTGCAAAATTAACATCTACTCTCAGTTTCCAAGAGAAAGGTAAGTTTCCATCTCAACCACAACAAAATCCTAAGGGGCAATACAATGCAAATGCAAGTAGTTCCAGAAGTCAACACATGGATCAAGTCAAATCAGTCACTACTCTACGCAGTGGTAAGGTTATTGAAAAACCCTCTCTTGAACCTTATGAGAAAGATGATGAGTCAATTTCTAAGGGAAAGGAAGGGGGGTTGAATCTGAAAATTGCAAAGAAACGACTGATTCTCCACCAGCACTTTCATTTCCTCATGCCATGACCAATCAGGAAGAAGTCGATGATGAAAAAGGCACCGACAATGTTGATGCGGATCTTTTATCAAAAGTGACAATAGATTCGACACCCGACATCACACCAATCAATTATTACTTTCCTAATGAATCTCTACTTTCTCTTAGTTCAATGCCTTGGTTTGCTAAACATATCAATTTTCTTACTTCAGGAGTTTTGCCAGCTCATTGGAGTATTGAAGACAAAAGAAAATTTTTGAGCAACGAGCAAAATTTTTATTGGGATGACCCTTACTTATTCAATTATTGTCTTGATCAAATATTTCAAAAATGCATTCTCGACAATGAGGTAAGTAATTTCATTAAATTTTGTTACTCTAAGGCATGTGGGGATCATTTCTCATCAAAAAAGAGGATTGTTGAAATCTTACAAAGTGAATTTTACTGGCCCATCATATTCAAGGAGTCAGATGCATTCCGCAAAAACTGTGAAAATTGTCAGAAGGTGGGATTTATTTCAAAACACAGAGAGTCTATAGATAATCTTCTATTGACTCTTAAGTCTCATCATAGTCGAGATAAGCATCGTGTAATTCATGACTTATGAACTCATTTTCATAAAGAACATACTTGACTTAGTCTTGGGAATCTGACTAAAAAAAGACCCTGTTTGCCAGTTTTTAAGAAAACTGGATGGGAAGCCTATCCCGACCCATTGAGGGCGTTTAAGCTGTTCTTGGACGTAAAACCAAGGGAAGATGTGAGCCACATTCACAACTGCGATTTGAATTTTTTTTGTTTGTAAAAACTTGTGTCTTTTGTTTTTATTATTGTGTTTTGTTATTTCTTATTTTTATTTGAGTGTGTTTCAGGTTTTGTCAGTGTTCGTTATTTCAGGTGATATCTTCTATACTCTATCTTTCTACCTTAGAACATTGAGGACAATGTCTCATTTTGGTTGGGGGGAGAGGGTAGTAGTTGATAAAAAAAAAATTGTTTTTCATTTCATAAAGCATGTGCATAATTGTTGTTACTAGGATGGCAGAGTAAAAGAGTTCTTTTGTTAAAGTGACTCTTGAGACGCATCTTAGTAACCATTCTTAACAAGGTCTATTATAATACTTCCTGAAATATTCAGGTTTACAAACTCTCGTATTGTTACCACTTAATTCTGCTCATATACTTATTTAACATGTATTCTTAAACCTTAATTTACACACACACACTTCAACATATGATTGTGGGTTGCATATTGGATTATTACATTATTTATGTTCTTTTGTTAAAGGTAGCAACTAAGGGAAAGGAATTGTATATAATTAAAAAAAAAGAAAAACATGAAAAAAAAAGAAAAAAGAAAAAAGAAAAAAAATGATGATAATAAAAATGTAGATAAGTTTGGTTTCGTAGCCTCCCTAACCTAAGCAATTAAGCCCGAAGGGGTGTTTTAACACCTAATACCCTAAAGTCAACTGACTTGGGAGCTATTGGCCCAACGCTTGTTACATGGGTTGAGGAGAAAAGCTTAAGGGAATCAAACATTGCACTATCTACATATCAGTATCTGCGACCCGAGTTACTAAGCTCGTAGGGGTGTCTTAACACCTAATGCCCTAAGACCAACTGGTCTGGGAGTCATTAGCTGAAAGCTCGTTACATGGGTTAAAGATGTATGATGTTTTTAAATTATATGTATATATATATTAAAAAAGAAGAAAAAAAAAGAAGAAAAAAAAAGACAAAAATAATAATCCCAGCCCAAGGAAGTTAACCTTAAACATTAGAACAAAAATTTTGTTTTCTTCCAAGAAAAGCCCCATAATCATGTGTTGATACATTGAGCACAAAAGAAAGGTTTATTAATATCTTGTTAAGAGGTATTGAGCAGATATATAAATTTAATGAGAGTTTGTTTATCTGGATAGATTAATGGAAGTTAAATGATGAATACCTTGCTTTGTGAAATTTGCAAATTGTTTTAATGCTTTGATTACTAGGGACTAGTAATAAGCTAGTTGAGGGGTGTGATTAGTACTTAAAAGTGCATTTTTATCATGGTTTTATATCATCATTTTGCACTTGAAGTATCAATAACTCAACTAAAATATGTTTTATAATAATGTATCTAATAATATAAGATACCTATAATTTGTGGTAAATGTCTATTTTTAATGCAGGCCTATCACATAAATGAAAGGATTGATTGATGACTTGAAGAACTTAAATTGCAAGGATAAAGAAATGGTCAAACTTAGAGAAGAGATGTCGGTGCAATCCAAACCAGAACACTGTTCGGTAATTGGGTCATATCTGGAGCTACAGATCTCAGATTTAGGTCCAATTTATATGGATGGAAAGGTAAGACATAGGCCTACAACTTTCATATGGAGCCCAAGATCTAAAAAGGCCATTATCAAGTCCAAATTATAGCAACAACAAAGAAGCCCGAATCTGTCTTCCAGCCCGATCACTGTTCGGTATTTTGGCCATATCTGGAGTTCTAGAAGTCCAAATGAGCTGAATTGTTTACACAAGAAAGCTGAGACAATTGCCTACAACTTTCATGTTTACAACTGACTCCAATTTTGACGTTATCAATGACGTTTTGGGCAGACAAGAGAAGATAAGGATTGTCACCAAGTCAAAAGTTGGCCACCCACTTATCAATTAGTCATCAAATCAATAGTTCCCAATTTTGGCCTATAAAAGGAGGCATTTGCCATGCATTTAGGCATCTTGGTGTTCAGATCAAGATCATGCTCTTCCTTTCTCTCTTTGTATTTTTTGTAATGTTTATGCTTTACTTTCATTAATATCAAGTTTATGCCTTTCATTTCATTTCCTTTACTTAGTTAACTTCTATGTTCTTATTTTGTTTATTTATTTTTCTTTCTTTCATTATGTCTAGCTAAGTTAATGATGTCAAGGTGAAAAGGGTACACTAATGGTGTAAGAATAAGTATAGTGTAAACTTAATACGGACTTTAATGTTTGATACTAACATGTTTTATATTTGTTATCTTGTTCACTCTTTAATACTTTGCTTGTTAAATGACTAATCTTGATTTATGTTGTATAACACTTGGTACAACAAATGCTTGGCACTTTCATAGCCCATAATGTATGGTATAACCGACACCTGAGCTATGAAAGGAACTTGATTTGTTGTTAACATAAGTTATAATCATGAATGCTTGACGAGATTTACAAGTATTAGCATTAATTGAATAAGATGACTAATGTAATCATGTTAACAATATATAATCTGATTGGAACCTCCTTTGTGTGTGGTTTCCAATTCAATAATAAGAGTTTATACTGTACTTGTTTGATATACCATTAGTGGAATCTCTAACCTTGACATTTGTTATTATTATTGCTTAATCCTTACATTAATATTTGATCTCCAAGTTCTCATCATCATCATCTTCTTCTTCTTCTCTTTCTTTATTATTATTATTATTATTATTATTATTAGTACTACTACTACTACTACTACTACTACTACTACTACTACTATTATTATTATTATTATTATTATTACTATTGTTGTTGTTGTTATTGTTGTTTTATAATTGTTGTTTATAATTTGTACAATTAACCTCCCTGTGGTTCGACCCCGGTCTTGCCGGGTTATTTATTACTTCGACACTCCTGCACTTGGGAGAAGACATCAATCTTTTAGTCATGTCACTGGTTTTACTGCCTCAAAAAAAATTTGAAAAACAAACCAAGTGGCTGGTTTTACCACCTAAAACAATTTGACCTTAACGTTTCGGATATTGGATTGTGGACTGAACTATTAATTGTTGGATTTTGGTTGGTTCAACCATTTTTCTTTTATTGTCTATTCTTATTAGTTTCTAATATTTTTCTTGCTTATTTCATTTTATTTTGTTGATATTGTTTTTATTTATTGTCTAAAGTGCTTGGCCGGTATTACTGTTTTTCTATTCATGCTTGTTATAATTATCTTTTAATGTTTATTGTTGTTATTTTTCTTATATTTATTGTCTAAAGTGCCTGGTCGGTCTTACCGCCTCTTGTTTATTTCAGTTTATTTTGTTTTTTTGTTATGATTATTTTTCTTATATTTATTGTTTGAAGTGCTTGGTCGGTATTACCGCCTCTTGTTTATTTCATTTTATTTTGTTGTTTTGTTATGATTATTTTTCTTATATTTATTGTTTGAAAAGCTTGGCCAGTATGACCGCCTTTTTATTCAAGCTTGTTATAATTATCTTTTAATGATTATTGTTGTTAATAGTGCTTATTAGTTGGAGAGTGAATTTCTTAATTTGTTGTATTTTTATTTTTAAGCTATTACTTTTATTTGCATTTTTTTTCTTTCCTTTCCTATTTATATAATTGTTATATTATTATTATTATTATTATTATTATTTTATCATGGCTAATGTTGAAGATGTAGAGGGTGAAGGGAGTGTTCAAGGTAATGGACCTCCACAATTCAATGATCAATCTAATTTTTGAACTCTTAGAGAGTATCTTCACCTGGCTAGACAAAGTACACCTTCGTGTATTATCTTACCTCTTAACCAACAAGCTTTCAATTTGAAACCGGGCATGATTCAACTTCTTCCCACATTTCATGGTATGGATTCTGAAAATCCATACATACACATTAAAGACTTTGAAGAGGTATGTAATACTTTTATTGATAGAACATGCACCGAGGGAACCATTCGGCTTAAATTGTTACCATTCTCTCTAAAGGATAAAGCCAAGCTTTGGCTAAACTCCTTGTATCCTAGGTCTATAGGTACATGGAGAGAAATACAAGCTGAATTTTTGAAAAAATACTTCTCCACTCATAGGACAGTAGCCTTACAACGTCAAATGATGAATTTTTCTTGTAGTCCAAATGAGTCATTTCACCAAGCTTGGGAAAGGTTCAAAGACTTGTTAAATGCATGCCCTCACTATGGTTTTGAGATGTGGAGGTTAGTGAGTTTCTTTTATGACTCTTACCGCAGATTTTAAAAAGCTAGTGTCAACCATGTGTAATGGTGAGTTTTATGACAAAGAACCAAGTGAGGCCTTTGATTTTTTTGATCAATTGGCTGAAAACACAAAGCAATGGGAGACTTCTCTCCCAGTTCATGTTGAGTCTAGAAACACCATTTCTCATTCAAGTGGGAAGTTTCAATTGAAAGAGACTGATGACCTCAATGCTAGATTAGCCTTATTGGCTAGGAAAGTAGAGTCTCTTAAGATTAAAAAAGTGCATGTCATAAGTGAACAACAAAAGGAAAGTTGTGTTGTTTGTGAGAGCAAAGGGCATAAGACAACTGAGTGTCCTACCATTCCAGCCTTCAAGGAAGTGCTATATGGCCAAACTTCTGATTCAAGTAATGTTAGAAAGCCATTTCCAAACCAAGTAGGCAATCCCTACTCTAAGACCTATAATCCTGGATGGAGGAACCATCCAAATTTTGGATGGAGAAATGAGGGTTCTTCAGTACCTCAAACATTTCAACCTCCACCCCAACCATTTCATGCTCCCACACATAACGCATACCAACCACCTCATAAGAGATCCTTAGAGGATACTCTTCAACAATTCATGCAAACACAAGGAGGAATCAACAACCAAACTTACAAATTCCAAGACTAGACCAATAGGACCTTAGATGACATTCGAAGTCAACTAACTAAGTTGACTCAATCACTAAGCATTCAAGAGAACCTTCAAACCATGAACAAGTCCAAGCCATCACTACCCTTAGAACTGGAAAGATTGTTGACAAAGGTATAGGTTTTAGGATTCCTAAAGGTATTGTGGAGGAGAAATCTAGGGAAAGTGAAAAGGGAATCAAAACACAAGTGACAAATGAGAGTTTGAGTGATAAAGAAGGTGAGCTAAATGAGAAAGAGATGAGTGAGAAAGGAGATGATTCAAGAAAAATTGAAGTCAAAGTGAGTGATTTAGAATTTGTTCCTAGAGCACCATTTCCACAAAGGTTAAGGAAACCTAAACAAGATCTTATGAACTCAAAAATCTATGAATTGTTCAAACAAGTGAAAGTCAATATTCCACTCCTTGATGCAATTAAACAAGTTCCATCTTATGTAAAGTTTCTTAGGGATTTATGCATAATCAAAAGGAGATTGAATGTGAAAGAAAGAGTCTTTCTGACTGAACATGCTAGTGCCATCATCCAGTTTAAGACCCCTCCCAAATACAAAGATCCTGGTTGTCCTACCATTTCATGCATTATTGGAAGTCATAAGATAGATCAAGCTTTGTTGGATTTAGGAGCAAGTGTGAATTTAATACCCTACACTATTTACAAACAATTAGGTTTAGGAGAAATCAAGCCTACTCGAATCACCCTTCAATTAGTTGATAGGTCAATCAAGATTCCCAGGGGTATCATTGAGGATGTGTTGGTCCTAGTAGATAAATTCTACTTTCCTGTTCATTTTGTAATGTTAGACACCGCACCAATTCAAGTTTCTAATGCTCCCTCCTAGTCATCTTAGGGAGACCTTTCCTAGCTACATCGAATGCCTTAATTAATTGTAGGAATGGAGTGATGAAATTGTCTTTTGGAAATATGACTGTGGAGATGAACATATTCAATGTCTCCAAACAAATTGGGGAACATGAGAACATTAGAGAGGTAGATTTGATCCAAACAGTTTGTCTAGAACACTTTGAGAGAGTGTGGATCAAGAATGCATAGGAGAGAGAACTTTAATTCATGATGAAAGATTTTGTTCTTTGGAATGTGTTGATGAGGAAGTAAGAGAACTCGAGAATTATCTAGATCCAATGCCTATTATGTAAATAGGTCAATGGACCCCATCATTTGAGCCTTTGATTTCACCCCATGAAAGTTGAGGCATCTCTTGTCCAGCCTTATAAACCAGAAAGAAAGCCTTTATCGAGTGATCTTAAGTATGCATTTCTAGGGGAAGATGAATCATATCCTATTATGATCTCATTAAAACTTAGCATAGAGCAAGAACAAAAACTTTTGAGAGTGGTGAGAAAACACAAGAAAGCAATTGGGATGAAAATTACTGACTTGAAAGGAATTAGCCCTCTTTTATGTACACATAGAATCTATCTTGAAGAAGAGGCTAAATCTGTGAGGCAAATACAAAGACGATTGAACCCAAACATGAAGGAAGTAGTGAGAGGTGAAGTGCTTAAGCTACTTGATGCAGGTATCATTTACCCTATTGCAAACTCAAAATGGGTTAGTCCAACCCAAGTTGTCCCTAAAAAATCTGGAGTCACGGTAGTGAAGAATGAAAATAATGAACTAGTACCAACTAGAATCCAAACTGGATGGCGTATGTGCATTGATTATCATAAATTGAACATGGTGACTAGGAAGGACCATTTTTCGCTTCTATTTTTAGACCAAGTGCTTGAAAGAGTAGCTGGAAGAGCTTTCTATTGTTTTCTTGATGGATACTCGGGTTATAATCAAATTGAGATTTCTTTAGAAGACCAAGAAAAAACCACTTTCACTTGTCCTTTTGGTACTTATGCCTATAGAAGAATGCCTTTTGGTTTGTGGAATGCACCACCCACTTTTCAAAGGTGTATGATGAGCATCTTTAGTGACATGGTGGAAAAGTTTTTGGAAGTTTTCATGGATGATTTTTCAGTTTATGGGGATTCTTATGAGTTGTGTCTAATGCATTTAGAAAAAGTTCTTGAAAGGTGTAAAGAGAGCAATCTTGTACTCAATTAGGTGTCATTTTATGGTGACACATGGCATTGTTTTAGGTCACATTGTCTCTTCAAAAGGGATAGAGGTAGATAAGTCAAAAGTGGAAGTCATTCAAAAATTAACTACCCCTAAGACTGTGAAAGATGCGAGATCCTTTTTAGGACATGCTGGGTTTTATCGATGATTCATTCATTCTTTTAGTACCATTGCCAAACCATTGTGTAACTTGTTATCACAAGATGTCCAATTTGATTGGACATTAAAATGTCAAGAAGCTTTTGAAAAGCTTAAAAGGTTGTTGACCACTACACCAATCATGCAAGCTCCTGATTGGTCCTTACCATTTCAATTGATGTGTGATGCTAGTGATTTTGCAGTTGGGGCTGTTTTAGGGCAAAGAAAAGACAAGAAACCTCATGTCATTTATTATGCTAACAAGACTTTGAATGATGCTCAATTGAATTACACTACAACTGAAAAAGAACTTGTACCTGTAGTCTTTGCATTAGACAAGTTTAGAGCTTATTTGGTTTGGATCTCTTGTTATTGTTTTCACTAATCATGTAGTATTGAAATATTTGCTCACAAAACAAGATGCCAAACCATGTTTGATTCGATGGATCCTCCTACTCCAAGAGTTTAACCTTGAAATTCAAGATAAAAAGGGAGTAGAGAATGTAGTGGCTGATCATTTGTCTCGTCTTTCAAGCTATGAGACCATAATTGATGAATCTCTAATAAATGAACTCTTTACTGATGAAAATTTATTTTGTGCAGGTATTGTCTCCTACATTGGTTCTCCATGGTATGCTGACATAGCAAATTACCTAGCCACAAGTTAGATTCCTTTTCATTGGTCTAAACTTGACAAACAAAAATTCTTGTGCAATGTGCACACCTTTTTTTGGGATGACCCCTACCTATTTAAATATTGTCCTGACCAAATTATTAAGCGGTGCATCCCTGATCATGAAATTCCAATTGTCATTAATTTTTATCATGCATTAGCCTGTGGTGGGCATTTCTCTTCCAAGAAAACCATTGCCAAAATCTTGTAGTGTGGTTTTTATTGGCCCGCCATGTTTAAAGATGTCCATGCCTTCTGTGTTGCATGTGACCGATGCCAACAACTAGGTAACCTCACTAGGCATAACATGATGCCCCTTAACCCCATCCTTGTTTTGGAAATATTTGATTGTTGGGGGATTGATTTCATGGGACCTTTTCCAAGTTCATTCGGTTACCAATTCATCCTTGTTGCTGTTGATTATGTGTCTAAATGGGTGGAGGCCATTGCATCTCAAACCAATGTGATGCGGATCAGCCTAACACCAAGCATAATCATGCCAACAACCCATTGGAGGTGCCAATTGGGCCAATCACAAGAGCTAGGGCTAAGAAGCTTAAAGAAGCATTGAATGGGCTTGTTCAGAATATATGGAATAAAATGGACCTAGAGAGGCTTGGAACATTTAAGGAGCATGAAAGACAGCCATTAATTCATTTAGTTCAGGTCCAAGAAGAGCCCAATTCATGTGGAACAAGGGGTTGATGTGTCCGGCCCAATACCAGCCTTGTTAGGCTTGTCTTTTCTAATATTACAAGGATAAAGAGTCAGCAATTTATTCTCCTAACTAAGTAAGGAAGTTGGCCAAATCTTATTCCTAAAGAGGGGAGGACTATTTAATGCTTTTCCTCACTTAGGAAGGAAAGTAATTAAATCAGCAACAAAGGAGGAAATTTGTTTTCTTATTTGTCCAAGTTAAACAAGGAATTCCAAGCTAATCAAGGACATCAAAGGAGGCAGCAACACAAATTTTCCAAATCAGATTTTTCCAATTTTGTTTAGGACTTCTTAAGGTGACAAATCTGATTCTAGCTTATTTAGGATGGTATTTTCGGATTTTTAGTATTTTTAGTATTTTCTTCTTAGTTTTTGGGTTATTATTACTTATTTGGGTCAATTGTAAGTGGGCTACATATAAGTCCACCTAAGGGTGGTCCATTAGGGTTTCTTTAAGTTCAAATTTAGTATAAATAAAGCCATAACCCAAACATGTAAGGGCTATGCAATTTTCAGATTAATAAAATTTATTTGCTGCACTTATTGTGTGTTGGTGGGATAATCTCCCTTCCTTGGTTCTCTAAAGAACTGAAAACGACTTATCGAAGAACAACTGTCTTCGTGGTGTCATCCTTATACTTCTCGTTCGCAAATCAATATTCATTGGGTGGGGGTTTCTGTTTTCAATAGTGCTGGTGCCTAGGTACAAGTTGTCTTTGTGTCACACTCCTATCAAACCTAATTTACTTGGCTTTCCGGGAATTGGCATCTTTGCGTGTGGGTTGCGTGACCATGTGATCACGAGGTTCGCATCATTTGGTATCAGAGCTTGGCTCCATTAATCAGGTTATATCCCTCCTGAAATTTTCGTTTTTCTTGTTGATTCCGCAAAAAAAAAATTCCTTAGTGGATATTTCTTCTTCTCCTTGAATTTGCAGCATATATATATAAAAAAAATTGTTATTTCATTCTGTTATTGTTCAAAATATATCAGTAACAAAAAAAAAAGAAAAGAGAAAAGAAAAGAAAAGTTGTTCAAAAAGACGTTTATTAGATTTTGCGGCAGAAAACTAAACAAGGGACAATTGGATCAAATCAACTCAGAATTAGTTCAAATTTGATATTATAATTACTAGGGCCCTAATAGCATTACATATCAAATTTGGGGTCAATTGGATATCATTTTCTTTGGGTTTCAAATTTGGGTCTATTGAGGTCTGATTCATAACGTTTTTACGTTAGTATATCAAACGTTGTCATAAATTGCTCAAACCTTACATTCTGTCTATTTGGGTTGATATCGCACTATATCTGAAATTTTAACTCAAGTGGACATTATTTACTTTAGGTTCCAAATTCGCTTGCTTTTTGTTGATTTCATTTCTTGCAGTTTATTTTCATCATATCCAACATATTTGGGTGTTGTTTAATGATTTTGTATATTTTTTGTTTCTGTTTTTATTCGAGTCTTCAGTTTCGTTCATATTTCGGATAGACTCGCTCGCTACTCACGAGACTATCATCGCAGTTTTGTTTTGCTTGTTTTCTAGTTTTTTCATTGCTTCTTGAGTCATATATATATTTGGATAGCGCTGCCAAGTTGGTTCTATTTGGTGTTGGTTTCAGTTTCGCAAGAACCGCAAGAAGGTGAGACGAGAGGTGGGAGCGTGTGAAGATATTAAGAGTTTTTGAACGAAACATGAGTGATGTGAGGATAAATTTTATTTTACCACTAACCACTTTTTGTAGGTACTATCATGTCAGATCAAAACAATACACCGCCCCATCCCGAGGGAGAACTTACATTTCAAATGCAATCCATGACACAAATGATGGAGAGGATGAATTTTGTGATGGGAAATGTGTGTGACAGACTTGATAGGGTGGAGAAATGTGGTAACGAGGCTGGTACGAGCACCCAAAATGTCAAGCTTGGGGTGGAACCGAAAGCAAATAATAGTAGTAGGGCCAACAGGCCAAGGTGGGCTGATTGTGAGGATTTTAAGGAGGTCGATGGTGATATTGGTGATGGTGGTTTTGATGATGAGGCCATAGACTACCGAGAAGGTTTTTAGCAGCCTAGAAACCGAAGGGATTATGGGAATAGAACTAGGGGCCAATTCGGCCAAAGGGAAAATTTCCGTAGTGTTAGGGGACATGCTGATTTAGATGGTGATTTGGATGCTATCAAACTGAAAATACCTTCTTTTCAAGGTAAAAACGATCCCGAGGCATATTTGGAGTGGGAAAAAAAGGTGGATTGGATTTTTGATTGCCATAACTATTCGGAGGTGAAGAAAGTGAAATTGGTAGTCATCGAATTCATGGATTATGCACTGATTTGGTGGGATCAGAATGTTACTAGTAGAAGACGGAGTGGAGAGAGGCCAGTAGCGTCCTGGAAGGAGATGAAAGTGTTGATGAGAAGGAGATTTGTGCCTAACCACTATTATAGAGATTTGTATCTGAAATTGCAGGGTTTGAATCAGGGTTCTAGGTTCGTGGATGAGTATTTCAAGGAAATGGAGATTGCCATGATTCAGGCCAACGTGATTGAGGATCGGGAAGCTACTATGGCTAGGTTTCTAAATGGACTGAATAGGGACATTGCCAATGTTGTAGAATTACAACACTATGTGGAATTGGAAGACATGGTCCATATGGCAATGAAGGTAGAGAGGCAAATAAAGAGAAGGGGCAGTACACGTTTTCAAACCAATTCGGCTTCATCTTCCTCAACATGGAGGCTGAATTTGAAAAGAGAGGGGCTGTCCACCTGAAGCCTTATGCAAAGGTTGAACCACCTAAGGCCAAAAAGGATACTTATACGGATGGGAAAGGTAAATCTGAATCTCAACCTACTCGTGATAGAGATATTAAATGCTTTAAATGTTTAGGGAAGGGGCACATTACATCTTAGTGTCCAAACCGAAGAGTTATGCTTATAAGAGACAATGGGGATGTTGAATCTGAAAGTGACAAATCTGAAAGTGAAGAGATGCCACCTTTGGTGGATTGTAGCGATGAGAAGATTGCATATCCTATTGAGGGGGAGGCTTTGGTTATAAGACGTGCGCTGAACATGCAAATTAAAGAAGATGATGTAGATCAACAACGAGAAAATATATTTCACACTCGATGTCACATCCAAAACAAGGTATGTAGCATGATAATTGATGGAGGTAGTTGTGCTAATGTTTCTAGTGATACACTTGTGAAGAAATTGAATCTGAGTTGTATTAAGCATCCTAGGCCTTATAGATTGCAATGGTTGAATGAATGTGGTGAAGTGAGGGTTACTAAGCAGGTTTTGATTGCGTTTGCTATTGGGAAGTATTCTGATGAGATTTTATGTGATGTCGTCCCGAAGCATGCTAGTCACTTACTTTTGGGGCGTCCATGACAGTTTGATTAGAAAGCGATTCATGATGGGTTTAGAAATAGGTTCACTATTGTAAAGGATGGTAAAACCATCACTCTTGTACCTCTTTCTCCGAAACAAGTGTATGATGATCAAATGAAATTAAAAAAGGAATGTGAGGATGGGAAGAGTGAAAATTCACTTGAGGACAATGGTGAGAGAAAACCATCAGATTCGGCTAAACCTAAATCATTAATTAAACCGGTTGAGAGTGGAGGTAAAAACCGAGGAGTGAAGAAAGTAAGCTTGTGTGATGATAATAGTGTGGAAAAATTGAAGAAACAACCTAATTTTTATGCAAAAGAATCTCAAATCAGATTTGCATTTTTTCACTAATAAGCCAATGATCTTACTTGTGTATAAGGAGGCTTATTTTAACACTAACGATCTTGATTCTGTTATTCCTAGTGTCGCTGTTTCTTTAATGCAGGAGTTTGGTGATGTATTCCCTGAAGACATCCCTAATGGATTACCACCATTTAGGGGGATTGAACATCAAATTGATCTTATGCCCGGAGCTTCAATTCCTAACCGTCCAGCCTATAAAAGCAACCCTGAGGAGACGAAGGAGCTTCAAAGGCAAGTAGATGAGTTGATGATGAAGGGGTACATTCGTGAGAGTATGAGTCCTTGTGCTGTGCCAGTGCTACTGGTGCCTAAAAAGGATGGAACATGGAGGATGTGTGTCGATTGTCGTGTTGTCAATAACATAACGGTAAAGTATCGACATCCTATTCCTAGGCTTGATGACATGTTAGATGAGTTACATGGATCATGTATTTTCTCTAAGATTGACTTAAAAAGTGGGTACCATCAAATTAGGATGAAAGAGAGTGATGAGTGGAAAGCTGCATTTAAGACTAGCATGTTTATGCGTTTAATGAATCATGTCTTGCGTGCATTTATAGGTAAGTTTGTTGTTGTGTATTTTGATGACATTTTGATCTATAGCAAGAACTTAAATGAGCATCTTGATCATTTGCGTAATGTACTTAGTGTGTTGTGTAGTGAGCAATTATATGCTAATCTTAAGAAGTGTACCTTTTGCATGGAAAAAATTGTGTTTCTTGGCTATATCGTTACTGCACAGGGTATCGAGATGGACGAGGAGAAAGTTAAAGCCATCCGAGATTGGCCTACACTGAAATCAGTAAGTGAGATAAGTAGTTTTCATGGACTTGCTAGTTTTTATAGAAGGTTTGTGAAGGATTTTAGTACTATTACTGCACCTTTAACTGAAATTGTGAAAAAGTTTGTTGGATTCAAAATGATACACAAGATGAGGCTTTTAAATTGTTGAAGGATAAGCTTTGTTCGGCGTCTGTTTTAGCTTTGCTAGACTTTACAAGAGCTTTTGAAGTAAAATGTGATGCGTCAGGTATCGGTATAGGAGCTGTGTTAATGCAGGATAGGAGGCCCATTGCATGATTTGATGCTAGATTTCTAGGATTTGAACACATAAAAGAATTGTACAAGGATGAAAGTGATTTTGCTAATGTTTACAATGCTTGCGAAAGTTCAGCTTTTGGAAAGTTTTATAGACTTGATGGATATTTGTTTAAAGAAAGTCGTTTGTGTGTTCCATTAAGTTCTATACATGAATTGCTTGTACTTGAAGCACATGGAGGTGGGTTGATAGGGCATTTTGGTGTTGTTAAGACTTTGGATGTGTTGCATGAGCATTTTTATTGGCCTAAAATAAAAAAAGATGTGCAACGCATATGTGATAAATGCATAACTTGTAGGAAAGCAAAGTCTAGGACTCAACCGCATGGCTTGTATATCCCTTTGCCTGTACCGAAAGAACCTTGGGTAGACATTTCAATGGACTTTGTCTTGGGTTTACCTAGGTCAAAACGGGGTAGGGATTCCATCTTTGTAGTTGTTGATAGGTTTTCAAAGATGGCACATTTCATTCCATGTCATAAAACTGACGATGCAACTAACATTGCTGATTTGTTCTTTAGGGAGATAGTACGACTTCACGGGGTCCCTAAGAGCATTGTTTCTGATAGAGATGTTAAGTTCCTTAGCTATTTTTGGAAGGTGTTATGGGGAAAAAGGGTACTAAACTGTTGTTTTCAACTACTTGTCACCCCCAAACAGATGGACAAACCAAAGTAGTTAATAGGACCTTAACACAACTTTTGCGTGTTGTCATTCAAAAGAACTTAAAGAATTGGGAAGATTGTTTGCCATTTATAGAGTTTGCATATAATCGTAGTGTGCACTCTACTACTGAATTTTCACTATTTGAAATTGTGTATGGATTTAACCCTTTAACTCCAATGGATTTGATTCCTTTGCCTATTGATGAAAGGGTTAGTTTGGATGGTAATCGTAAAGCATAGGTGGAGAAAACTCTTCATGAGAGTGTGCGGCAACAGATTGAAAAGAGGAATCGCGTGTATGCGACCAAAGCCAATAAGGGGCGCAAACATGTTGTCTTTCAGCCTGGTGATTGGGTTTGGGTGCATATGCGCAAGGAGAGATTTCCGGCCCAGAGGAAGTCAAAGCTACAACCATGAGGAGATGGTCCATTTCAGATCCTTGAGAGGATTAATGACAACGCTTATAAAGTTGATTTGCCAAGTGACTATAATGTTAGTGCTACCTTTAATGTTTCTGATCTTACTCTGTTTGATGTAGGTGATGATTCGAGGTCGAATCCTTTCGAAGAGAGAGGGGATGATGCGGATCAGCCTAACACCAAGCATAATCATGCCAACAACCCATTGGAGGTGCCAATTAGGCCAATCACAAGAGCTAGGGCTAAGAAGCTTAAAGAAGCATTGAATGGGCTTGTTCAGAATATATGGAACAAAATGGACTTAGAGAGGCTTGGAACATTTAAGGAGCATGAAAGACAGCCTTTAATTCATTTAGTTCAGGTCCAAGAAGAGCCCAATTCATGTAGAACAAGGGGTTGATGTGTCCGGCCCAATACTAGCCTTGTTAGGCTTGTCTTTTCTAATACTACAAGGATAAAGAGTCAGCAATTTATTCTCCTAACTATGTAAGGAAGTTGGCCAAATCTTATTCCTAAAGAGGGGAGGACTATTTAATGCTTTTCCTCACTTAGGAAGGAAAGTAATTAAATCAGCAACAAATGAGGAAATTTGTTTTCTTATTTGTCCAAGTTAAACAAGGAATTCCAAGCTAATCAAGGACATCAAAGGAGGCAGCAACACAAATTTGTTGGTCCATTTGTGATTAAATCCATCTCTGAACATGGTGCATTTGAGGTAGAAAATCCCAAGAATGGAAATATTTTCAAATTAAATGGTCATCGATTGAAACCTTATCTTGAAAACATTGTGGCTGAAGTTGAGACATTGGATCTTGAAGATCCAATACCATTGTAGTATCAAAAGTAATGAGTTTTTATTTTTATTTTTATTTTTTTCTTCTTTTTTCCATCTTTTATATTTTCTTGTTTATGCATTCGGGACAATGCATTATTTTAAATTCGGGGGTGTGAGGTTCTTTATTTTCAATAAAAAAAACATCAATGTTTTCTTTTAGTTGTGATATGCAGGTTAAAAAAAAATCATTCAAGCAAGAAGTCAACTCATGCCCAATTCAATCAGACATTCATCCTTGAAAACATAAGGGGAGTAACAATTTTCTAATCTTTATACTTTTCTTCTCTTTCTCTTTTACATTGAGGATAATGTAAAACTTAATTTTAAATATTTCATTATGTTGAATGCTTGAGATGACCATGCTTGTTAAAAAAAAAAAACTTGCATTCGTAAGTGAATGAGACTTGTTTAGGTTCATCGTTATATTTTTTGGTTCATTATTGTGTTGAACATTGCATGCTTTAATTTGTGATAGATAATATCTTATAAAGCAAGATATAACATACTTTTTTTAAGATTGCTGAAGTACATCTTTTCTTGTAAAAGTTGTGTGAATATGCATGAAAGATGAGTATGATGCTTTACTTGTGATTATCCCTTTTGATCTAGTCCTAAACAAGGTTTAAGTAAATAGAGTAATAATTATTACATAAATAAATAAATAAATGTGTACAAAGTTCTATTTACTCCAATGTTTTGAGTTGCTCAGTAACTAGGGGTATTCATCACAAATGTTTATCTTTACGTCAAACGGGAGCTTGAAATATGAGTATGCAAAGCATTTTAAGTTTGTGACTTTATGAGTAACCGGGTGCATTCATCATAAATGTTTGTATTCGCGTCAAAAGGGAAGTGCCTACTTAATTATGGTTGTTATTATTATTTTTTATTTCAAAGGTTTTATGTTTTGTTTTGCTTGAGGACTAGCAAAATCGAAGTTGGGGGTGTGATTGTGCATCAAAAGTGTCATTAAGTCTCTTATTTTATATATGTATTTATTGTTTTTATTTGGTTGTTTTTATAATAAGTGATGTTTTTTTTTAGTAATGAAGTTTGTTTTAATGTTTCGATAGGTTTTTGGAGCTTAAATGAATTAATTCAGAAAATTCAACATCGGAATTCAGAACAAAGAATTGAAGAGATATTTAGTTGAAGATTGAAGCAAATATTGGTTCAAATAAGTGCTCCAAATTTGTCCCAAAAATCAATTCTATTTCAATTCTAGAAAAGAATATCATATGATCTATTTCAAATCCAAACTTGCCTTATGTTGTGTGCAAACTTCAACCATTAAATACTCAAGGTTTCATTGTCAATCTTAGCCCAAATAATAAGTACATTTGTATACTTATTTGATGCTCAAATTCAGCCCTAAATCAACCACAAATCACCCTTCAAATCAGCCCAAACACAATCCATGATCTTACATGTCCACACAACAAATAACAATTGATTTATTTTGGGTAATCCATTGATCCAAGAAGGCAAGCACATGGATGGAAAGCTGGAGGGGATATTTTTACATTATTTTGGGTCAAAAAGAAGAAGGAGACAACTCATTAATGAGGAAGAAAAACGTGCACCAAAGTAGTTGTAAAGCTATCGTGATTTGATTTTTCAGAACACCTTTCGGTGTTTTGCCCATAACTTTTGACTCAGGAGTCAAAATAAGCTGCTCTTTAATGATATCGAAAGGTGACAGAATTTCCTATAAATATGTCTCTAATAGACATCTAAAAAAAAAGCTTTGAAGAGGGTCAAATTGCTGTCCAAAGTTAGAGTCAGATTTGTGTCTGAATTTTTTCTGAAATTGTGTTGTGTTCTTCTTTATAAATTTCGGTTCTTTAGTTTGTAAAAATTATTATTTCAGTTTGATTCAAGTTATTTAATGTTTATTGAAGTGTTCTTATATATAATTATGGTTGGCTAAACTCTTTCTTGGATCCAAATCAAGGATAATGGTGATTGAGGTGAGTTCTTTAGGATATGAATGAATCTTAATGTTTATCTTTTCATTTTCTTCATGAATGATTTATTATTGCAAAGAAATTTTAGAAATCATTTAGGTAATGTTATAATCTTGAATTTTTATGCACAAACTTTAGTTTTGGTATAGAGATTGCTTGATTCAATGTCTTACTTAATATGAAAGTACTTGTTCATTCTTAAGCAATAATCAATCTTCATCTTTCTAAACTTCATTGTAATATCTTCCGATCTAATATCATCATCATTGATATTAGGTTGAGTTATCTTATATATGTTGAAGAAATCATCAATACATCACCATTAAAATTGATTTGGACCAAGACTTACTTTTTCTTGTCATTTAAAATCTATTTACACTTTTTCATCTTTGAAAACAAATCCATCAATTACTTTCAACCAAGTTATTGTTAATTTAATTTCTCTTGAGTTTTTTTTTGTTACCTAGCTTAATTTCCAGATCTAGCTCTCTGTGGATATGACCTCGATCTTACCGAGTTAATTGCGACATCGTACACTCATGCACTTGCGAGTTAAAACAAGTCGATCATAAAAAGTGGTCAAGCATCCCCGAAACTTTAGCACAAGAGGACATCATCGGAAAAACAATTGGAGAGGAACTATAGGTCTCCACAATGTCGACTCGAATGAATGCAATGTTTAACCATGTTGATGCCTTCATTGCTTTACCAGGTGGTCTAGGCACATTGGAAGAGATCTTTCATATTTCCTCTTGGGCTCAACTGCACATTCACCATAAACCCATAGGTTTGTTAAATGTTAATGGTTATTATGATAAGTTGTTTTCTTTTCTTGATCATGCTGTGGAACAAGAATTTCTAACATTTTCTACACGACAAATCATAATCTCTACTGCTATTGCTGAACAATTGATTGACCAACTACAATCTTTCATTCTTGTAATTGATCCCTCCATGAGTCACATAAATTGGTCATCTAAGGAAAGTCGTAAAAAGCTTAAATTAGATTTGAGCCTTCATTTGTGAATCTTTGTGTCTTTTGGTTTTATTATTATATTTTGTTGTTTCTTATATTTGTTTTAGTGTGTTTCAGGTTTGTCAATGTTCGTTATTTCAGGTGATATCTTCTATACTCTATCTTTCTACCTTAGAACATTGAGGACAATGTCTCGTTTTGGTTGGGGGGAGAGGGTAGTAGTTGATTAAAAAAAAAATTGTTTTTCATTTCATAAAGCATGTGCATAATTGTTGTTACTAGGATGGCAGAGTAAAGGAGTTCTTTTATTAAAGTGACTCTTGAGACGCATCTTAGTAACCATTCTTAACAAGGTCTATTATAATACTTCCTGAAATATTCAGGTTTACAAACTCTCGTATTGTTACCACTTAATTCTGCTCATATACTTATTTAACATGTATTCTTAAACCTTAATTTACACACACACACTTTAGCATATGATTGGGGTTGCATATTGGATTATTACATTATTTATGTTCTTTTGTTAAAGGTAACAACTAAGGGAAAGGGATTGTATATAATTAAAAAAAAAGAAGAAAAACATGAAAAAAAATAAAAAAATAAAAAAAATAAAAAAATGATGATAATAAAAATGTAGATAAGTTTGGTTTCGTAGCCTCCCTAACCTAAGCAATTAAGCCCGAAGGGGTGTTTTAACACCTAATACCCTAAAGTCAACTGACTTGGGAGCTATTGGCCCAACGCTTGTTACATGGGTTGAGGAGAAAAGCTTAAGGGAGTCAAACATTGCACTATTTACATATCAGTATCTGCGACCCGAGTTACTAAGCTCGTAGAGGTGTCTTAACACATAATGCCCTAAGACCAACTGGTCTGGGAGTCATTAGCTGAAAGCTCGTTACATGGGTTAAAGATGCATGATGTTTTTAAATTATATGCATGATGCAGAGTAAAGGAGTTCTTTTGTTAAAGTGACTCTTGAGACGCATCTTAGTAACCATTCTTAATAAGGTCTACTATAATACTTCTTGAAATATTTAGGTTTACAAACTCTCGCATTGTTATCACTGAATTTTGCTCATATACTTATTTAACATGTATTCTTAAACCTTAATTTACTGACACAAAATTTAACATATGATTATGGGTTGCATATTGGATTATTACATTATTTATGTTCTTTTGTTAAAGGTAACAACTAAGGGAAAGGGATAGTATATAATTAAAAAAAATGATAATAATAAAAATATAGATAAGTTTGGTTTCGTAGCTTCCCTAACCTAAGTAATTAAGCCCGAAGGGGTGTTTTAACACCTAATACCCTAAAGTCAACTGACTTGGAAACTATTGGCCCAATGCTTGGTACATGAGTTGAGGAGAAAAGCTTAAGGGAATCAAACATTGCACTATCTACATATCAATATCTGTGACCCGAGTTACTAAGCTCGTAGGGATGTCTTAACACCTAATGCCCTAAGACCAACTGATTTGGGAGTCATTAGCTGAAAGCTTGTTACATGGGTTAAAGATGCATGATATTTTTAAATTATATGTATATATATTTAAAAAAGAAGACAAAAATAATAATCCTCACCCAAGGAAGTTAACCTTAAACATTAGAACAAAATTTTTTTTCTCTTCCAAGAAAAGGCCCATAATTATGTGTTGATACATTGAGCATAAAAAAAATATTTATTAATATCTTGTTAAGAGGTATTGAGCAGATATATAAATTTAATGAGCGTTTGTTTTTCTAGATAGATTAATGGAAGTTAAATGATGAATACCTTACTTTGGGGAATTTGCAAAAAACATTTTTATTTTAATGCTTTGATTACTAGGGACTAATAATAATCTGGTTCGGGGGTGTGATTAGAACTTAAAAGTGCATTTTTATCATGGTTTTATATCATCATTTTGCACTTGAAGTATCAATAACTCCTTAACTAAAGCATGCTTTATAATAATATATCTAATAATACAAGATACCTTTAATTTGTGGTAAATGTTCATTTTAAATGGAGGTTTATCATATAAATGAAAGGATTGATTGATTACTTTAAGAACTTAAATTGTAAGGGCAAAAAGATGACAAAATTAGAAAGGAGATTTGTGTGCAATCCAAACCGGAACACTATTCGGTAATTGGGTCATATCTAGAGACCTACAACTTTCATATGGAGCCCAAGATCTAAAAAGGCCATTTTCAAGTCCAAATTGTAGCAACATCAAAGAAGCCCGAATCTGTCCTCCAGCTCGAGCACTGTTAAGTATTTTGGCCATATCTTGAGTTCTAGAAGTCCAAATGAGCTGAAATATTTGCACAACAAAGCTAAGATAATTGCCTACTACTTTCATGTTTTTGAGTGGCTCCAATTTTGACGTTATCATTGATGTTTTCGGCAGACAAGAGAAGATAAGGATTGTCACCAAGTCAAGAGTTGGCCACCCACTCATCAATTAGTCATCAAATCAATAGTTCTCAATTTTGGCCTATAAAAGGAGGTATTTGCCATGCATTTAGGCATCTTGGTTTTAAGATCAAGATCATGCTCTTCCTTTCTCTCTTTGTATTTTTTATAATGTTTATGTTTTGCTTTCCTTAATATCAAGTTTATGCCTTTCAATTCCTTTCCTTTGCTTTGTTAACTTTTATCTTATTTATGTTCTTATTTTGTTTCTTTATTTTTCTTTCTTTCATTATGTCTAGCTAAGTTTATTATGTCAAGGTGAAAAGGTTATGCTAATGGTGTAAGAATAAGTATAGTGTAAACTTAATATGGACTCTAATGTTTGATACTAACATGTTTTGTATTTGTTATCTTGTTCCCTCTTTAATACTTTGCTTGTTAAATGACTAATCTTGATTTATGTTGTATAACACTTGGTAGAAAAAATGCTTAGCACTCTTATAATTCATATTGTATGGTATAACCGACACTTGAATTGATAATAACAAATGTCAAAGTTAGTGGTTCCACAAATGATATGTCAAACAAGTATAGTATATACTCTTATTACTCAATTGGAAACCACACACAGAGAAGGTTCCAATCTGATTGTAGATTGTTAACATGATTACATTAGTCATCATATTCAATTAATGCTAATACTTGTAAATCTCATCAAGCATTCATGATTATAACTTATGTTAACAACAAATCAAGTTCCTTTCATAGTTTAGATGTCGATTATACCATACAATATGGGCTATGAAAGTGCCAAGCATTTGTTGTACCAAGTGTTATACAACATAAATCAAGATTAGTCATTTAACAAGCAAAGTATTAAAGAGTGAACAAGATAATAAATACAAAACATGTTAGTATCAAACATTAAAGTCCATATTGAGTTTACACTATACTTATTCTTACACCATTAGTATAACCTTTTCACCTTGACATAATAAACTTAGCTAGACATAATGAAAGAAAGAAAAATAAATAAACAAAATAAGAACATAAATAAGATAAAAGTTAACTAAGTAAATGAAAGGAAAAGAAAAGCATAAACTTGATATTAATAAAAGCAAAGCATAAACATTACAAAAAATACAAAGAGAGAAAGCAAGAGTATGATCTTGATCTAGAAACCAAGATGCCTAAATGCATGGTGATTAGTACTTAAAAGTGTATTCTTATCATCGTTTTATATCATTATTTTGCACTTGAAGTATCAATAACTCCTTAACTAAAGCATGTTTTATAATAATATATCTAATAATGTAAGATACCTTTAATTTGTGATAAATGTTCATTTTAAATGCAGGCCTATCACATAAATGAAAGTATTGATTGATGACTTTAAGAACTTAAATTGCAAGGATAAAGAGATGGTCAAACTTAGAAAAGAGATGTCGGTGCAATCCAAACCGGAACACTGTTCGGTAATTGGGTCATATTTGGAGTTATATATCTCAGATTTAGGTCCAATTTATATGGATGGAAAGGTTAGACATAGGCCTACAACTTTCATATGGAGCCCAAGATCTAAAAAGGCCATTATCAAGTCCAAATTGTAGCAACAACAAAGAAGCCCGAATCTGTCTTCCAGCCCGAGCACTGTTCGGTATTTTGGCTATATATAGAGTTCTAGAAGTCCAAATGAGCTGAATTTGTTACATAAGAAAGCTGAGACAATTGCCTACAACTTTCATGTTTTCAACTGGCTCCAATTTTGACGTTATGAATGACGTTTTTGGAAGACAAGAGAAGATAAGGATTGTCACCAAGTCAACAGTTGGTCACCCACTTATCAATTAGTCATCAAATCAATAGTTCCCAATTTTGGCCTATAAAAGGAGGCATTTGCCATGCATTTAGGCATCTTGGTGTTCAGATCAAGATCATGCTCTTCCTTTCTCTCTTTGTATGTTTTGTAATGTTTATGCTTTGCTTTCATTAATATTAAGTTTATGCTTTTCATTTCCTTTCCTTTACTTAGCTTTTATGTTCTTATTTTGTTTATTTGTTTTCCTTTCTTTTATTATGTCTAGCTAAGTTAATTATGTCAAGGTGAAAAGGTTACACTAATGGTGTAAGAATAAGTATAATTTAAACTTAATATGGACTTTAATGTTTGACACTAACATGTTTTATATTTGTTATCTTGTTCACTCTTTAATACTTTGCTTGTTAAATGACTAATCTTGATTTATGTTGTATAACACTTGGTACAACAAATGCTTGGCACTTTCATAGCCCATAATGTATGGTATAACCGACACCTGAGCTATGAAAGGAACTTGATTTGTTGTTTACATAAGTTATAATCATGAATGCTTGACGCGATTTACAAGTATTAGCATTAATTGAATAAGATGACTAATGTAATCATGTTAACAATATATAATCTGATTGTAACCTCCTTTATGTGTGGTTTCCAATTCAATAATAAGAGTTTATACTATACTTGTTTGATATACCATTAGTGGAACCTCTAACCTTGACATTTGTTATTATTATTGTTTAATCCTTACATTAATTTTCCATCTCCAAGTTCTCATCATCTTCTTCTTCTTCTCTTTCTTTATTATTATTATTATTATTACTACTACTACTACTACTACTACTACTACTACTACTATTATTATTATTATAGTTGTTGTTGTTATTGTTTTTGTTATTATTGTTATTATTGTTGCTTATAATTGTTGTCTATAATTTGTACAATTAACCTCCCTATGGTTCGACCCCGGTCTTGCCGGGTTATTTATTACTTCGACACTCCTACACTTGGGAGAAGACATCAACCTTTTAGTCGTGTCAAGTTTTTGGCGCCATTGCCGGGGAGGTAAGTTCTTGTATAAATTATAATATTTATTTTATTTTCTCTTTTCACTTTTCTTGTATATAACTTTGTTTCTTTTCTCTTGTTTCTTCTTCTTTTGTTTTCTTCTTCTTTTTTTTTTTTTTACACATGCATGAGAGTGTGGTCACGTACATCAAGTGGTAGACTTTGTAGGGTATCCTCATCATTTTCAGAAAATATGGCTGAAGAAGATAATCAATCACTTCATAATGAAAATAATGAGAATAACCGTGCTAGAACACTTAGAGACCACATGAATCCCACAAGAACAAGTGCACCATCATGCATAGTTTTTCCTCCCGATGCATCTCATTTTAATTTTAAACCAGGTATTATTCAACTTTTACCTTCTTTTCATGGTTTAGAATTGGAAAATCCATACTTGCATTTAAGGGAATTTGAGGAGGTCTGCAACACATATAATAATTTAAATTGTAGCATGAACACCATTAGATTAAAGCTTTTTCCTTTTTCATTAAAAGATAAGGCTAAAACATGGCTACAAAATTTGAGACCTGGATCCATTCGTGCTTGGGATGAAATGCAAGAACAATTTTTAAAGAAGTTTTTCCCATCTCATAGAACAAACTCTTTCAAGAGACAAATCACCACTTTCACTCAAAAACCAGGAGAAACATTTTACCAATGTTGGGATAGGTATCGAGACTTGCTTAGTACTTGCCCTCATCATGGTTTTGAAACATGGAGATTAGTTTCACATTTCTATGAAGGGTTAACACCTAAAGATAGGCAAATGGTTGAATTGATGTGCAATGGAACTTTTGAAGATAAAGACCCTGATGAAGCAATGGAGTACTTAGACTTGTTAGCTGAAAATGCTCAAAATTGGGACACTACGGGTACTTATGAGGCACCGAGTAAAACTCAACCTTATACATCTAGTGGAGGTATGTACAACCTTAGAGAAGATCATGACCTTCAAGCCAAGTTTGCATCTTTAGCTAGAAAAGTCGAGGCACTAGAATTGAAAAAGAGTGGTCAATTAAAATCTGTTGAAAACATTGTGTGTCAAATCTGTGAAACAAATGAACACTCAACCAATGATTGTCCAACCTTGCCTTCTTTTAAAGAATGTCTCCATGAACAAGCTCATGCTTTAAACAGTTTTCAAAGGGCCAACCACAACCCATACTCCCAAACATACAACCCTGGTTGGAGGAATCACCCAAATTTCAATTGGAAGAGTGAGAACAACAATGCACAAACTTCACAACCACCATTTCAAGCACACCATAATTTCCAAAATTCTCATGGATATGCACCTCCTTATACTCCACCTCCTAGAAGAAATCTTGAGGAAACATTGCATGCATTCATTGAAAAGCAAGAGACAATCAATACTCAACTTGCTCAAAACATGACAGATTTTAAAGATACTCTTGCTAAATTAACATCTGCTCTTAGTTTCCAAGAGAAAGGTAAGTTTCCATCTCAACCACAACAAAATCCCAAGGGGCAATACAATGCAAATGCAAGTAGTTCCGGAAGCCAACACATGGATCAAGTCAAATTAGTCACTACTCTACGCAGTGGTAAGGTTATTAAAAAACCCTCTCTTGAACCTTATGAGAAAGATGATGAGTCAATCTCTGAGGGTAAGGAAGGGGTTGAATCTGAAAATTGCAAAGAAACGACTGATTCACCGCCAGCACTTCCATTTCCTCAAGCCATGACCAAACAAAGGAAAGTTAATCACAACTCTGAAATCTTTGAAACTTTCAAACAGGTAAGGATCAATATACCTTTGCTGGATGCTATTAAACAGGTTCCTTCCTATGCTAAAATTTTGAAAGATCTCTGCACTGTGAAGAGGAAACTGAATGTGAAAAAGAAAGTCTTTCTAGCCGAACAAGTAAGTGCTATTCTTCAAAACAATAATGCTTTGAAATATAAAGATCCTGGTTGTCCTACAATTTCTTGCTTTATTGGAGAGCATAAAATTGAAAGAGCCTTACTTGATCTTGGTGCTAGTGTGAATTTACTTCCATATTCAGTTTTTCAGAGTCTCAATCTAGGTGAGTTAAAACCAACTTCTATAACTCTTTTACTTGCCGATAGATCTATAAAAGTGCCTAGAGGAATAATTGAAGATGTGTTAGTACAAGTCGATAAATTCATTTATCCTATGGATTTTATTGTCTTGGACACACAACCTGTTGAAGTATGTAATTCATTTCCTGTTATTTTAGGACGTCCGTTTCTTGCAACCTCTAATGCATTGATTAATTGTAGGAATGGACTGATGAAGCTATCATTTGGAAACATGACATTGGAGATGAATATTTTCAACATTTGCAAGCAACCTGGAGATGATAATGATTTATAAGAAGTAGATCATATTGACGAATTAGTTTATGATCAACTTGAATCTACTTTAAGTAAAAATGAATTGGATGAAACTAAAGATTTGCAAATGATTTATTCTGAGGAAGAAATCACGGATGAAACAAACACCGAAAATGTTGATCATTTATCAACAGTGACAACAGATTTGACATCTAACATCACACCAATGGATGATTACTTTCCTAACGAATCCTTACTTTCTCTTAGTCCAATGCCTTGGTATAATAAAAATATCAATTTTCTTGCTTTAAGAGATTTGCCAGCTGATTGGAGTACCTAAGACAAAGAAACGTTTTTGAACGAAGTGAAGAATTTTTATTGTGATGACCCTAACTTATTCAAATATTGTCCTAATCAAATATTTCAAAGATTCATTCCTGACAATGAGGTAAGTAGTGTCATTAAAATTTGTCATTCTGAAGCATGTGGAAGTTATTTCTCATCAAAGAAGACAGCTACAAAAATCTTTCAAAATGGATTTTATTGGCCCACCATATTCAATGACACGCATGCATTTTACAAAACTTGTGAAAATTGTCAAAAAATTGACACTGGTCAAAAAGTTTTGTTTTATGATTCTCAACTCTATGCACTCCCTAAAGAGCTAAGATTAAGATGGACCAATCCTTATGGGGCCTGTGATATTGAGAATTCAATGAATGACAATGATTTTAAGGAAAATGGACATCGTTTGAAAGCTTACTTTGATAATTTTCCTAGTGAAAATGAATCAGCTGGTTTGAATGATCTTGTAGATAAAGGTTGATTATTTTTTTTTCTCACATTTTCTTTTTTATGTTTCTTTTTGAGTGATTTTTGCTAGTGTCTCTCACCCCGGTCAAATGGCGGATAACGGTACTCCGTGACTTAAGTCGGTTCTTTCAGTTTCCCACAATTACTGATATCTGTGCAATTCTTTGAAGCTCTCTTCCAATTCTCATTTGAAAATGGACACTAATCTTGAAAAATTGAAAAAGTATTTTTCCGCTCTGCCTCAAAATGTGATTACAAAAATTTACCGTGCTAGATGTGCAAGATTGAGATTATTAATGAATCATGGAATTCCTGAAGATATTCGCTGGTTGATTAAAGCAAAGGTCCGATTATCAGGTGAGTCCTCTAACTTCATTTCACACATGCCTGGAACAGGTAAAAGCACTTTTGCAAAGAAGCGTCGTGCAAAACGACTGGATGTCTGTCATCGATGTGCTAGATGGACTTGTAATACACAATGTCGTTCTTTAGGAATGGTATCTATAAACCGTGAAGATAAAATACAATTCATTAAGGATGGCCTGAGTAAGGAGTCTTTAGATAATCTTCTATTAACTCTTGAGACGCATCCTAGTGGAGATGTGCATCGTGCAATTCATGATTTATGGCCACTATTTCATAAAGAACATGATCGACTTAGTCTTGGGAATCTGACTAAAAAAGACCTTGTTTGCCAGTTTTTAAGAAAACTGGATGGGAAGTGACATGACCAAAAGATTGATGTCTTCTCCCAAGTGCAGGAGTGTCGAAGTAATAAATAACCTGGCAAGACCGGGGTCGAACCACAGGGAGGTTAATTGTACAAATTATAAACAATAATAATAATAATAATAATAATAATAATAGTATTAGTAGTAGTAGTAGTAGTAATAATAATAATGAAAGAGGAGAAGAAGAAGATGATGATGATGAGAACTTTGAGATGAAATATTAATTAAACAATGATAATAACAAATGTCAAGGTTAGAGGTTCCACTAATGGTATATCAAACAAGTATAGTATAAACTCTTATTATTCAACTGGAAACCACATATAAAGAAGGTTCCAATTGGATTATAGATTGTTAACATGATTACATTAGTCATCTTATTCAATTAATGCTAATACTTGTAAATCTCGTCAAGCATTCATGATTATAACTTATGTTAACAACAAATCAAGTTCCTTTCATAGCTCAGGTGTCGGTTATACCATACATTATGGGCTATGAAAGTGCCAAGCATTTGTTGTACCAAGTGTTATACAACATAAATCAAGATTAATCATTTAACAAGCAAAGTATTAAAGAGTGAACAAGATAACAAATATAAAACATATTAGTATCAAACATTAAAGTCCATATTAAGTTTACATTATACTTATTCTCACACCATTAGTGTAACCTTTTCACCTTGACATAATTAACTTAGCTAGACAAAATGAAAGAAAGCAAAATGGATAAACAAAATAAGAACATAAAAGTTAACTAAGTAAAGGAAAGAAAATGAAAGGCATAAACTTCATATTAATGAAAACAAAGCATAAACACTACAAAAAATACAAAGAGAGAAAGGAAGAGCATGATCTTGATCTAGAAACCAAGATGCCTAAATGCATGGTAAATGCCTCCTTTTATAGGCCCATAGAGGGCGTTTAAGCCGTTCTTAGACGTAAAACCAAGGGAAGATGTGAGCCACAATCATAACTACCTGTACATACATATGCTTTTTTTTGAAAAGTAAATAAATAAATAAATAAAAAGAGAGAGAGAGTGTGTGAGACTCTAGCTGGCCTACATATAGATGTTATGATTGCCTTTCTACTTTCTCATCTATAAAACCCTCTTTTCCTTCCTTTCATTTCTACTTAACCCATACATTCAACAAATACAGAAGTGTGTAGAAATGGCAAGTTCCTCAAGTCATCAAAAAAGAAATATTTGTGTTTTTGGTGGATCTAGTCCTGGGAAAGAAAAGGAGTTTTTACAATCAACAAATCATCTTGGTCAAGTGCTAGCTGAGAGAAAGATTCATTTAGTGTATGGGGGAGGCAGTCTTGGGTTAATGGGAGGTGTGTCAATAGCTGCCTTTTTAGGAGGTAGTCAAGTTTTAGGAGTCGTCCCTGAAGCTTTGGCACAAGGGGACATCATTGGAAAAACAATTGGAGAGGAACTTCAGGTCTCCACAATGTCGGCTCGAATGAATGCAATGTTTAACCATGCTGATGCTTTGATTGCTTTACTAGGTGGTCTAGGCACATTGGAAGAGATCTTTCATATTTCCTCTTGGGCTCAATTGCACATTCACCATAAACCCATTAGTTTGTTAAATGTTAATGGTTATTATGATAAGTTGTTGTCTTTTCTTGATCATGCTGTGGAACAGGAATTTTTAACATCTTCTGCACGACAAATCATAATCTCTACTACTACTGCTGAACAATTGATTGACCAACTACAATCTTTCATTCCTGTGATTGATCCTTCCATGAGTCGCATAAATTGGTCATCTACGGGAAGCCGTAAAAAGCTTAGATTGGATTTGAGCCTTCATTTGTGAATTTTTGTGTCTTTTGGTTTTATTATTGTGTTTTGTTATTTCTTATTTTTGTTTCAGTGTGTTTCAGGTTTTGTCAGTGTTCGTTATTTCAGGTGATATCTTCTATACTCTATCTTTCTACCTTAGAACATTAAGGACAATGTCTCGTTTTGGTTGGGGGGAGAGGGTAGTAGTTGATAAAAAAAAAATTGTTTTTCATATCATAAAGAATGTGCATAATTGTTGTTACTAGGATGGCAGAGTAAAGGAGTTCTTTTGTTAAAGTGACTCTTGAGACGCATCTTAGTAACCATTCTTAACAAGGTCTATTATAATACTTCCTGAAATATTCAGGTTTACAAACTCTCGTATTGTTACCGTTTAATTCTGCTCACATACTTATTTAACATGTATTCTTAAACCTTAATTTACACACACACACACTTTAACATATGATTGTGGGTTGCATATTGGATTATTATATTATTTATGTTCTTTTGTTAAAGGTAACAACTAAGGGAAAGGGATTGTATATAATTAAAAAAAAAAGAAAAACATGAAAAAAAAATAAAAAAAATAAAAAAAATAAAAAAATGATGATAATAAAAATGTAGATAAGTTTGGTTTCGTAGCCTCCCTAACCTAATCAATTAAGCCTGAAGGGGTGTTTTAACACCTAATACCCTAAAGTCAACTGACTTGGGAGCTATTGGCCCAACGCTTGTTACATGGGTTCAGGAGAAAAGCTTAAGGGAATCAAACATTGCACTATCTACATGTCAGTATCTGCGACCCGAGTTACTAAGCTCGTAGGGGTATCTTAATACCTAATGCCCTAAGACCAACTAGTCTGGGAGTCATTAGCTGAAAGCTCGTTACATGGGTATATAGATTTTTTTTAAAAAAAAAAGAAAAAAAAAAGACAAAAATAATAATCCCAACCCAAGGAAGTTAACCTTAAACATTAGAACAAAAATTTTGTTTTCTTCCAAGAAAAGCCCCATAATTATGTGTTGATACATTAAGCATAAAAGAAAGGTTTATTAATATCTTGTTAAGAGGTATTGAGCAGATATATAAATTTAATGAGAGTTTGTTTATCTGGATAGATTAATGGAAGTTAAATGATGAATACCTTGCTTTGTGGAATTTGCAAATTGTTTTTCTATTTAACGCTTTGATTACTAGGGACTAGTAATAAGCTGGTTGGGGGGTGTGATTAGTACTTAAAAGTGTATTCTTATCATGGTTTTATATCATTATTTTGCACTTGAAGTATCAATAACTCCTTAACTAAAGCATGTTTTATAATAATATATCTAATAATGTAAGATACCTTTAATTTGTGATAAATGTTCATTTTAAATGCAGGCCTATCACATAAATGAAAGGATTGATTGATGACTTTAAGAACTTAAATTGCAAGGATAAAGAGATGGTCAAACTTAGAAAAGAGATGTCGGTGCAATCCAAACCGGAACACTGTTTGGTAATTGGGTCATATTTGGAGCTATATATCTCAGATTTAGGTCCAATTTATATGGATGGAAAGTTTAGACATAGGCCTACAACTTTCATATGGAGCCCAAGATCTAAAAAGGCCATTATCAAGTCCAAATTGTAGCAACAACAAAGAAGCCCGAATCTGTCTTCCAGCCCGAGCACTGTTCGGTATTTTGGCCATATATGGAGTTCTAGAAGTCCAAATGAGTTGACATTTTTACACAAGACAAATGAGATAATTTCCTATAACTTTCATGTTTTAGAGTGGCTCTAATTTGGATGTTATCAATAACGTTTTGGGCAGACAAAAGAAGATAAGGATTGTCATCAAGTTAAGAGTTGACCACCCACTTATCAATTAGTCATCAAATCAATAGTTCCCAATTTTGGCCTATAAAAGGAGGCATTTGCCATGCATTTAGGCATCTTGGTGTTCAGATCAAGATCATGCTCTTCCTTTCTCTCTTTGTATTTTTTGTAATGTTTATGTTTTGCTTTCATTAATATTAAGTTTATGCTTTTCATTTCCTTTCCTTTACTTAGCTTTTATGTTCTTATTTTGTTTATTTGTTTTCCTTTCTTTCATTATGTCTAGCTAAGTTAATTATGTCAAGGTGAAAAGGATACACTAATGGTGTAAGAATAAGTATAATTTAAACTTAATATGGACTTTAATGTTTGATACTAACATGTTTTATATTTGTTATCTTGTTCACTCTTTAATACTTTGCTTGTTAAATGACTAATCTTGATTTATGTTGTATAACACTTGGTACAACAAATGCTTGGCACTTTCATAACCCATAATGTATGGTATAACCAACACCTAAGCTATGAAAGGAACTTGATTTGTTGTTAACATAAGTTATAATCATGAATGCTTGACGAGATTTACAAGTATTAGCATTAATTGAATAAGATGACTAATGTAATCATGTTAACAATATATAATCTGATTGGAACCTCCTTTGTGTGTGGTTTCCAATTCAATAATAAGAGTTTATACTATACTTGTTTGATATACCATTAGTGGAACCTCTAACCTTGACATTTGTTATTATTATTGTTTAATCCTTACATTAATTTTCCATCTCCAAGTTCTCAACATCTTCTTCTTCTTCTCTTTCTTTATTATTACTACTACTACTACTACTACTACTACTACTACTACTACTACTACTACTATTATTATTATAGTTGTTGTTGTTATTGTTTTTGTTATTATTGCTATTATTGTTGCTTATAATTGTTGTCTATAATTTGTACAATTAACCTCCCTGTGGTTCGACCCCGGTCTTGCCGGGTTATTTATTACTTCGACACTCCTACACTTGGGAGAAAACATCAACCTTTTAGTCGTGTCACATGGCAAATGCCTCCTTTTATAGGCCAAAATGGGGAACTACTGATTTGATAACTAATTGATGAGTGGGTGACCAACTTTTAACTTGGTGACAATCCTTATCTTCTCTTGTCTTCCCAAAACATCATTAATAACATCAAAATTGAAGCCAACATGAAAGTTGTAGGAAATTGTCTCAGCATTCTTGTGTAAACTATTCAGCTCATTTGGACTTCTAAAACTCTAGATATGGGTCAAACACTAAACAGTGCTCGGGCTGGAAGACAGATTTAGACTTCTTTGTTATTGGTACAATTTGAACTTGAAAATGATATTTTTAGATCTTGGGCTCCATATGAAAGTTGTAAATCTATGTCTTACCTTTCCATCTATATAAAGTAGACCTAAATCTGAGATCTACAGCTCCAGATATGACCAAATTACCGAAAAGTGTTCCGGTTTGGATTGCACTAGATCTCTTTTCTAAGTTTAGTCATCTCTTTGTCCTTTCAATTTTAGTTCTTAAATTCATCAATCAATCCTTTAATTTATGTGATAGGCCTGCATTTAAAATAAACATTTACCACAAATTAAAGGTATCTTGTGTTATTAGATATATTATTATAAAACATGATTTAGTTAAGGAGTAATTGATACTTTAAGTGCAAAATAATGATATAAAACCTTGATAAAAAAATGCACTATTAAGTACTAATCAGTGAACTAGTTGATAAATCAAAATTTTTCCTGGTTGGCTAAGTGGTGGGGAAATTTCCTGGGTATTCTATACTATCATCATTTATTAACCGAGCATGGCAGCATAATGCCAATTTCTCTATGCATGATTCAGGTTGGTTAATCTTTGAGTTCTTTTTTGAATCAAAGATGTTAGATGTATTTCGGGCGAGTCCATATGCTATGTTTGGTAGGCCTCTTATTCTAAAAATCATGCCTGAATTTTTTTATTTCCAATTTACTAAGCTTACTACAATGCCCATATGGGTACGATTCCCTAATCTGCCATTACGTTGTTGGAGTCATATCTACTTATCCAAAATTACAAGCATGGTTGGTAAACCGATCCATTATGATGGCCCTACTATTCAAATGACCCAGGTTTTTTATGCATGGTTCTTATTGAATTAGACCTCCTATCTGATTTACCATCCATTGTCATTATGATATTACCCAATGGTAACACTTTAGTGCAGCAATTGGTATATGAATCTCTACCATGATACTGTAAGTAGTGTAAGTCTCTTGGTCATTCCACTCTCACTTGCTTCCAAGGCCGCGTCACCCAAAATAGAAAGAGGCCCCATGGCACTTTAACTTGTTCAGCCAGTTCTAGTCCCTCTATAAAGACTGCAGCTATTGAGAAGCAGGATGAATATTGTGTAGGGCCTTCTGTTACTCCTGAATTGGATCCTATATCCACAGAAGCTACTGCAGTTGGTCTTATAAGCACTTATTCTCTTGGTTGTAAGAGACCCAAGGTTGTGGGTCTTGAGCCCTCTATTACTGAAAAGGTCGGCATTACATCTATACCTCCCAAGAGGCAGTATCTCACTCGCAGTAAAGTAGTTGCCATCCCTTGTATGGGATCGCCTCCCACAACTCCTGCTAGTCTTTTAGTTGCTGCATAGCTCTAATGACTCTACCCCTCATCCACCCTTTGATGGTATGTTCCTTTTATCTAGCAGAGTTCATGGTTGCTGCTTAGGTGGATGTCATGTTCATCTAGTCTAATTGTATGGTTTGCTTATGTAGTTATTGTTGGTTGGCTCTTACTGTGATTTTATGTCCTGTGCAGTTTATTTGTTGGTTGACTCTTGCTTGTGATTTTATGTCCTATGTAGTTAATTTGCTGGTTTGCCTTTGCTTGCTTTCTTTGTTCTTGTTTGTCAGGATTGTGGGGAATTTGGTATCCTTTATGCAGCTTCATCTCTACTTGTTCTATAATCTTAGCGGTCGATAGGTGCTTTCCCTGTTTAGTTTGAGGTTTTGCGCTACGCTAACTGATGATTGGGTGTTGCTAGCTGTTATTGCCTGCTGCTGTGGTGGCTGAAGTGTTGATACCTTGTATGGGTAGTTCTGCTGGTGTGCTGGATCCTCTTATTTTGTTTGATTCAAAAGAGCCTGTTTCCTTATTCTATTCAATATGCTTGTCTGGGGAGGTTGTTCCACAATACAAGCTTTTTGTATTGTAATCATGTTCTACAAGTTAGGCTTGCTATGGTATCTATAGAAAGAATGTTCCCCTCTCTGTTTATATATAAGGTATTTTTGGGCTGGCTTGTGCTAGGGATAATGTTCCCTCGCCTTTGCTTTTTGTGTTAGATAAGGGTTGTATTCCTTTGATGGGGTATGTATTGTTCTGTTGGTTTCAGCTTGTATTGCAAGCTTGTCTTGCTATTTTTTATCTATATACTTCTTACATTTGATAAAAAAAAAAAGCTTTTTTTTTCACATTCAGTCTCCTCTTCATAGTGCATAAATCTTTCAAAAATTTAGCATAGGAAGGAACTTGTTTAATAGCATCCAACAAAGGTATATTAATTCTTACTTGGTCATGGCATGAGAAAATGGAAGTGTTGGCGGGGAATCAGTCTTTTCTTTGTAATTTTTAGATTCAACCCCTTCCTTACCCTTAGAGATTGATTCATCATCTTTCTCACAAGGTTCAAGAGTGGGTTTTTCAATAACCTTACCACTGCGAAGAGTAGTGATTGATTTAACTTAATTTATGTTTTAGCTTCCAGAGCTACTTGTATTTGCATTATATTGCCACTTGGAATTTTGTTGTGGTTGAGATGGAAACCTACCCTTCTCTTGGAAACTGAGAGCATATGTCAATTTTGCAAGAGTATTTTTAAAATTTGTCATACTTTGAGCAAGTTGAGTATTGATTGTCTCTTACTTTTCAATAAATGCATGTAATATTTCCTCAAAATTTCTTCTAGGAGGTGGAGCATAAGGAGGTGCATATCCATGAGAATTTTTGAAATTATGGTGCGCTTGAAACGATGATTATGAAGTTTGTACATTATTATTATCACTTTTCCAATTGATATTTGAGTCATTTTCCCATCCAAGGTTGTATATTTACGAGTATGGGTTGTGGTTGGCCCTTTGGAAACTGTTTAAAAACAAGGGCTTGTTTATGGAGACATTCCTTAAAAGAAGACAAGGTCAGACAATTATTGGTTAAGTGTTTATTTGTTTCATATATTTGACACATAATGTTTTCAACAGATTTTAATTGACCACTCTTTTTCAATTCTAGTGCCTCGACTTTTCTAGCTAAAGATGCAAACTTGGCTTGGAGGTCATGATTTTCCCTAAGGTTGTACATGCCTCCACTAGATGTATGAGGTTGAGTTTTACTCAGTGCCTTATAAGTACCCGTGGTGTCCTAATTTTGAGCATTTTCAGCTAACAAATCTAAGTACTCCATTGCTTCATCGGGGGTTTTATCTTCAAAAGTTTCATTGCACATCAATTCAATCATTTGCCTATCTCTAGGTGTTAACCCTTCATAAAAATGTGAAACGAATCTCCATGTTTCAAAATCATGATGAGGGCAAGTATTAAGCAAGTTTCGATACCTATCCCAACATTGGTAAAATGTTTCTCTTGGTTTTGGAGTGAAAGTGGTGATTTATCTTTTAAAAGAGTTTGCTCTCTAAGATAGGAAAAAATTCTTTAAAAACTGTTGTTGCATTTCTTCTCAAGCATGAATAGATCCTGGTTTCCAAGGTTCAAGAGTGGGTTTTTCAATAACCTTACCACTGCGAAGAGTAGTGATTGATTTAACTTGATTTATGTGTTGGCTTCTAGAGCTACTTGTATTTGTATTGTATTGCCACTTGGAATTTTGTTATGGTGGAGATGGAAATTACCTTTCTCTTGGAAACTAAGAGCAGATGTCAATTTTGCAAGAGTATCTTTAAAATCTATCATGCTTTAAACAAGTTGAGTATTGATTGTCTCTTGCTTTCCAATGAATACATGCAATGTTTCCTCAAGATTTTTTCTAGGAGATGAAGCATAAGGAGGTATATATCCATGAGAATTTTGGAAATTATGATGTGCTTGAAATGGTGCTTGTGAAGTTTGTGCATCACCTTTCCAACTAAAATTTGGGAGATTTCTCCAACTATGGTTATATGATTGCAAGTATGGGTTATGGTTGGGCCTTTGGAAACTATTTAAAGCATGAGCTTGTTCATGGACACATTCCTTAAAAGAAGGCAAAGTTGGAAAGTCATTCGTTGAGTGTTCACTTATTTCATAGATTTGACACACAATGTCTTAAACAGATTTTAATTGACCACTCTTTTTCAATTCTAGTGCCTCAACTTTTCTAGTTAAAGATGCAAACTTGGCTTGGAGGTCATGATCTTCCCTAAGGTTGTACATGCCTCCACTAGATGTATAAGATTCAATTTTACTCTATGCCTCATAAGTACCCGTAGTGTCCTAATTTTGAGCATTTTCACATAACAACTCTATGTACTCCATTGTTTCATGAGGGTCTTTATCTTCAAAAGTTTCCTTGCACATCAATTCAACCATTTGCCTATCTCTAGGTGTTAACCCTTCATAAAAATATGAAACCAATCTCCATGTTTCAAAACCATGATGAGGGCAAGTATTAAGTAAGTTTCGATACCTATCCCAACATTGGTAAAATGTTTCTCTTGATTTTTGAGTGAAAGTGGTGATTTATCTTTTGAAAGAATTTCTTCTGTGAGAAGGGAAGAACTTCATTAAAAACTGTTGTTGCATTTCATCTCAAGCATGAATGGATCTAGGTATAAAATTTTATAGCCATGTTTTAGCTTTATCTTTTAATGAAAAAGAAAAAAAGCTTTAATCTAATGGTGTTTATGTTACAATTTGAGTCATTATACGTGTTGCAGACCTCCTCAAATTCCCTTAAATGCAAGTTTGGATTTTCTAAATTTAATTCATGAAAAGAAGGTAAAAGTTGAATAATGCCTGACTTAAAATTAAATTAAGATGCATCAGGAGGAAAAACTATGCATGATGGTGCACTTGTTCTTGTGGGATTCATGTGGTCTCTAAGCGTTCTAACACGGTTATTCTCATTATGAAGTGACTAGTTATCTTCTTCGACCATAATTTCTGAAAATGATGAGGATACCCTACAAAGTCTACCACTTAATGTACGTGACCACACTCTCATGCACGTGTATGAATATAATAAAAGGCGGAAGAAAACAAAAGAAAAAAAACAAAATAAAAGAAACAAAGTTAGATACAAGAAAAGTGAAAAGTGAAAAGAGAAAATAAAATAAATACTATAATTTGTACAAGAATTTACCTCCTTAGCAACGGCATTAAAAACTTGACACTACCAAAAGATTGATGTTTTCTTCCAAGTGTGGAAGTGTCTAAGTAATAAATAAGTTGGCAAGATGAGGGTCAAACCATATGGAGGTTAAATGTATAAATTATAGATAACAATAATATAATAACCATAATAATAACAATAAAAGTAGTAATAATAGTACAAGTAGTAGTAGTAATGACAACAACAACAACAACAACAACAATAATAAAGAAGTTGATGAGAACTTTGAGATGAAAGGTTAACGTCAGGATTAAACAATGATAACAACAAATATCAAGATCAGAGGATCCATTAATGGTATGTCAAACAAGTATAGTATAAGCTTTTATTATTCAATTGGAAACACATACAAAGGAGGTTCTAATGAGATCATAAATTGTTAACATGATTATATTAGTTATCTTATTCGAATAATGCTAATACTTGTAAATGTTGTCAGACATTTATGATTATAACTTATGTTAACAATAAATCAAGTTCCTTTCATAGCTTAGGTGCCGGTTATACCATATAGTATGGGTTATGAAAGTGCCAAGTATTTGTTGTACCAAGTATTATAGAACATAAATCTAGATTAACCATTTAACAAGCAAAGTATTAAAAGTGAACAAGATAACAAATACAAAACATCTTAGTATCAAACATTAAGGTCTATGTTGAGTTTACACTATACTTATTCTTACACCATTAGTGTAACCTTTTCAACTTGACATAATAAACTTAGCCAAACATAATGAAAGAAAGAAAAATAAATATATAAAATAAGAACATAAATAAGATGAAAGTTAACCAAGTTAAGGAAAGGAAATAAAAGACATAAACTTGATATTAATGGAAGCAAAACATAAGCAATACAAAGAGAGAAAGCAAGAGCATGATCTTGATCTAGAAATCAAGATGCTTAAATGCATGACAAATGCCTCTTTTTATAGGCCAAAATTAAAAACTATTGATTTGATGACTAATTAATGAGTGGGTGACCAACTCTTGACTTGGTGACAATCATTATCTTCTTTTTTTTCTGCCCAAAATATCATTGATAACATTATAATTGAAACCACTTGAAAACATTAAAGTTATAGGAAATTATCTTAGCTTTCCAGAAAAAAAAATAGAGGTCATTTAGACTTCTAGAACTCTAGATATGAGCCAAACATTGAACCGTATTTGGGATGTAGGACAGATTTAAACTTCTTTGTTGTTGCTATAATTTGGACTTAAAAATGGCTTATTTAAATCTTGGGCTCATGAAAGTTGTAGGCCTATGTCTTACCTTTCCATCCATATAAAGTATACCTAAATTCGAGATCTATAGCTCCAGATATGACCCAATTACCGAAAAGTATTCTAGTTTGGACTGCACTAACATCTCTTTTTTAAGTTTGGTCATCTCTTTGTCCTTTCATTTATGTGATAGGCCTTGCATTTAAAATAAACATTTAGCACAAATTAAAGGTATCTCATATTATTAGATATGTTATTATAAAACATGCATTAGTTAAGGAGTTATTGATACTTAAAGTGCAAAAAGATGATATAAAACCTTGATAAAAATAGACTTTTAAGTATTAATCAGTGACCAATACTAAAGAGGGCATGTTTTATATCATCAAAAGTTATAAGAGCTAATAAAAGGGAATGTAGAGAAGAATTTGCACAAGGACCACTATAAACAACCGACTCATCTAAAGGGGATGTAGCTTGAGAAGTACCCAAAAGGTGTTGGAAGAAATTAACAAAGACCTCCCCTACCTCACTACCTAAAGATGTGAAGGAACCATCACTACAATAAATCACAGAGATGAAGTTTGTTTTGTGCTTTTGGTTCATCAAGGTATGGGAGAAACTAGTCCCTCTATCACTATCTTTAAGAAAGTTACATTTCAATTTCTAGCTATAGAACATTTTCTCCAATGATTTAAGATTAAAAGCTCTAGTTGAAGTTTGTGGTCTTGGGCTAGTAATTATGCATTATCCCTATGGTTATGAAGCATAGATTGATGATGTTCCAAGTCAACTTCAACTCGCTGGACTCTCTTCGACATGTAGCCAAAATGAAGTTTGTTGAGCTGCTTCAAGGGACTTTTAAGGAGCTTGAGCTTTTTGCATAAAACATACATTGGGAAACTATAGACCTTAGCATGCTAGTGATCCAAGAAGAGAGAATTATAGCCATGGTGCTTAACCCACATGTTGAAAAATTTGAAGTTAGCTTTCCTTGGCTGATACTAGGGGCCAATACTGACCAATATGGGAGAATGATCAAAGAAGCACCTAGAGTGCTGAAATGAATATGGACAAATCGATGAAGACTCAGCTAGTGAGGGTTAACCAAGACTATGTCAATCTTACTCTAAATCTTCCTATTTGTCCAAGTGAAATGGCTTCTAGTAAAGTTAAGGTCAAAGACACCTAATAGAGAGCAATAGGATCTGAAATCAGTAACTTCATACGAGGATAAAGGCTCGCCATTATATTTATCCTCTTGAGATAAGAGAGAGTTGAAGTCACCTATGAAAATCCAGGGAGAGTTGGAGTTCCATCACTATAAGTCATCCTAAAAAGCTCTACGAGAAATAATAGTGTTATAGCCATAAATGAAAGTTGTAGTAAAAGAATAGTGATACACTAAGTTACTGATGTTGATGTGGAGGCCCTAAGTAGAAAGATCAATAAGCTCTATCTTAACAATATAAGGGTTCTAAAAAACCAAAATACGAGCATTATTAGATGCTGCAACATTAGACAAACACCTCCAATGATTGAGCTAGAGTCTGTGCATGAACAACACAGTAGAAGAAGCCAACTTTATTTCAACAAAACCACAAACTTCTAATTTATTTTTCTTTATAAGGCTTACTACCTCATGTTGTTTGAGAGGACTATTAAGGCCGTTTAAATTTCAGCAGTAGATCTTGATGAATGAGAAGGGTGGGAAGTAACCCTTCTCCCTTAGAAGGGACACCATCAGAGCGCTACTGAACCCCTCTACTAGGGGACAGGCCTTTTAAATGAGAAGTGGGATACCTTGGAGCACCTAAAACAACCACAGATTTTCCCTTACTTGCCCTAGGTTTAGATAAGTTGGAAGCTAGAGCTAGTGGGTTGGAGGAAATAGGCCTTGAAGGTGAGGCTAAGAGCTCACATTGAGGCAAAGAAGAAGGGCTTTATGTAGGGCAGAGGTTTGCATGAGCGGAAATAATATAAAGCCATGGAACTGAAGGTTTATGCTTTGCCTTTCTACTTGACATGAGCAAAAGATTAATGTTTTCTTCCAAGTGCAAAAGTGTCGAAGTAATAAATAATCCGACAAGACCGGGGTCAACCAAAAGAAGGTTAATTATATAAATTATAAACAATAATAATATAACAATAACAACAACAACAACAATAATAGTAATACTACTACTAATAATAGTACTATTAATAATAGTAGTAGTAATAATAATAACAGTTGTAGTAATAGTACTAGTAGTAGTAATAGAGAAGAAGAATAAGAAGAAGAAGAAGTTGATGAGAACTTTGAGATGGAAAATTAACGTAAAGATTAAACAATGATAACAACAAATGTCAAGGTTAGAAGATCCACTAATGGTATGTCAAATAAGTATATATAGACTCTTATTATTCAATTGCAAACACACACAAAGGAGGTTCCAATTAGACTATAAATTATTAACATGATTACATTATTTATCTTATTTGATTAATGCTAATACTTGTAAATCTTCTCAGACATTCATGATTATAACTTATGTTAACAATAAATCAAGTTCCTTTCATAGCTCAGGTGTTGATTATACCATACAGTATGTGCCAAGCATTTGTTGTACCAAGTGTTATACAACATAAATCAAGATTAGTCATTTAACAAGTGACACGACGAAAAGATTGATGTCTTCTCCCAAGTGCAGGAATGTCGAAGTAATAAATAACCCGGCAAGACCGGGGTCGAACCACAGGGAGGTTAATTGTACAAATTATAAACAACAATTATAAACAATAATAATAGCAATAACAACAATAACTATAATAATAATAGTAATAATAATAGTAGTAGTAGTAGTAGTAGTAGTAGTAGTACTACTACTACTAATAATAATAATACTAAAGAAAGAGAAGAAGAAGATGATGATGAGAACTTGGAGAAGGAATATTAATGTAACGATTAAACAATGATAATAAAAATTGTCCAGGTTAGAGATTCCACTAATGGTATGTCAAACAAGTATAATATAAACTCTTATTATTCAATTGGAAACCACATATAAAGAAGGTTCCAATTGGATTATAGATTGTTAACATGATTACATTAGTCATCTTATTCAATTAATGCTAATACTTGTAAATCTCGTTAAGCATTCATGATTATAACTTATGTTAAGAACAAATCAAGTTCCTTTCATAGCTCAGGTGTCAGTTATACCATACATTATGGGCTATGAAAGTGCCAAGCATTTGTTGTACCAAGTGTTATACAACATAAATCAAGATTAGTCATTTAACAAGCAAAGTATTAAAGAGTGAACAAGATAACAAATATAAAACATGTTAGTATCAAACATTAAAGTCCATATTAAGTTTACATTATACTTATTCTGACACCATTAGTGTAACCTTTTCACCTTGACAAAATTAACTTAGCTAGACATAATTAAAGAAAGAAAAATAGATAAACAAAATAAGAACATAAAAGCTAACTAAGTAAAGGAAAGGAAATGAAAGGCATAAACTTAATATTAATGAAAGCAAAGCATAAACATTACAAAAAATACAAAGAGAGAAAGGAAGAGCATGATCTTGATCTGAACACCAAGATGCCTAAATGCATGGCAAATGCCTCCTTTTATAGGCCAAAATTGGGAACTATTGATTTGATGACTAATTGATAAGTGGGTGGCCAACTTTTGACTTGGTGACAATCCTTATCTTCTCTTGTATGCCCAAAACGTCATTGATAACGTCAAAATTGGAGCCAGGTGCAAACATGAAAGTTCTTGCAACGTCTAACGCATTGATTAATTGTAGGAATGGACTGATAAAGCTATCATTTGGAAACATGACATTGGAGATGAATATTTTCAACATTTGCAAGCAACCTGGAGATGATAATGATTTACAAGAAGTAGATCATATTGATGAATTAGTTTATGATCAACTTGAATCTACTTTAAGTAAAAATGAATTGGATGAAACTAAAGATTTGCAAATGGTTTATTCTGAGGAAGAAATCACGGATGAAACAAGCACCGAAAATGTTGATGCGAATTTTTTGTCAACAGTGACAACAGATTCGACATCTAACATCACACCAATGGATGATTACTTTCCTAACGAATCCTTACTTTCTCTTAGTCCAATGCCTTGGTATAATAAAAATATCAATTTTCTTTCTTTAGGAGATTTGCCAGCTGATTGGAGTACCCAAGACAAAGAAAAGTTTTTGAACGAAGTGAAGAATTTTTATTGTGATGACCCTACCTTATTCAAATATTGTCCTGATCAAATATTTTGAAGATTCATTCCCGACAATGAGGTAAGTAGTGTCATTAAACTTTGTCATTCTGAAGCATGTGGAAGTTATTCTCGTCAAAAAAGACAATTGCAAAAATCTTTCAAAATGGATTTTATTGGCCCACCATGTTCAAGGACACGCATGTATTCTGCAAAACTTGTGAAAATTGTCAAAAGATTGATACTAGTCAAAAAGTTTTGTTTTATGATTCTCAACTCTATGCAGTCCCTAGAGAGCTAAGACCAAGATGGAGCAATCCTTATAGGGCCTGTGATATTGAGAATTCAATGAATGACAATGATTTTAAGGAAAATGGATATCGTTTGAAAGCTCACTTTGATAATTTTCTTAATGAAAACGAATCAACTGGTTTGAATGATTTTGTAGATAAAGGTTGATTATTTTTTTCTCACATTGTTTTTGTGTTTCTTTTTGAGTGATTTTTGCTAGTTTCTCTCACCCCGGTCAAATGGCGGACAACGGTACTCCGTGACTTAAGTCGGTTCTTTCAGTTTCCCACAATAACTGATATCTGTGTATATATCTGTGCAATTCTTTGAATCTCTCTTCCAATTCTCATTTGAAAATGGACACTTGACACGACTAAAAGATTGATGTCTTCTCCCAAGTGCAGAAGTGTCGAAGTAATAAATAACCCGGCAAGACCGGGGTCGAACCACAGGGAGGTTAATTGTACAAATTATAAATAATAATAATACAACAACAACAATAACAACAACAACAACAACAACAATAATAACAACAATAACAATAATAATAGTAATAACAATAACAATAATAATAATAATAATAATAATAATAATAATAATAATAATAATAATAATAATAATAATAATAATAATAATAATAAAGAAAAAGAAGGAGAAGAAGAAGAAGAAGATGATGAGAAGTTTGAGATGGAATATTAATGTAACGATTAAACAATGATAATAACAAATGTCAAGGTTAGAGGTTCCACTAATGGTATGTCAAACAAGTATAGTATAAACTCTTATTATTCAATTGGAAACCACACATAAAGGAGGTTCCAATCAGATTATAGATTGTTAACATGATTACATTAGTCATCTTATTCGATTAATGCTAATACTTGTAAATCTCGTCAAGCATTCATGATTATAACTTATGTTAACAACAAATCAAGTTCCTTTCATAGCTCAGGTGTCGGTTATACCATACATTATGGGCTATGAAAGTGCCAAGCATTTGTTGTACCAAGTGTTATACAACATAAATCAAGATTAGTCATTTAACAAGCAAAGTATTAAAGAGTGAACAAGATAACAAATATAAAACATGTTAGTATCAAACATTAAGGTCCATATTAAGTTTACATTATACTTATTCTGACACCATTAGTGTAACCTTTTCACCTTGACAAAATTAACTTAGCTAGACATAATTAAAGAAAGAAAAATAGATAAACAAAATAAGAACATAAAAGCTAACTAAGTAAAGGAAAGGAAATGAAAGGCATAAACTTAATATTAATGAAAGCAAAGCATAAACATTACAAAAAATACAAAGAGAGAAAGGAAGAGCATGATCTTGATCTGAACACCAAGATGCCTAAATGCATGGCAAATGCCTCCTTTTATAGGCCAAAATTGGGAACTATTGATTTGATGACTAATTGATAAGTGGGTGGCCAACTTTTGACTTGGTGACAATCCTTATCTTCTCTTGTCTGCCCAAAACGTCATTGATAACGTCAAAATTGGAGCCAGGTGCAACATGAAAGTTGTAGGCAATTGTCTCAGCTTTCTTGTGTAAACAATTCAGCTCATTTGGACTTCTAGAACTCCAGATATGGCCAAAATACCGAACAGTGCTCGGGCTGGAAGACAGATTCGGGCTTCTTTGTTGTTGCTACAATTTGGACTTGATAATGGCCTTTTTAGATCTTGGGCTCCATATGAAAGTTGTAGGCCTATGTCTTACCTTTCCATCCATATAAATTGGACCTAAATCTGAGATCTGTAGCTCCAGATATGGCCCAATTACCGAACAGTGTTCCGGTTTGGATTGCACCGACATCTCTTCTCTAAGTTTGACCATCTCTTTATCCTTGCAATTTAAGTTCTTCAAGTCATCAATCAATCCTTTCATTTATGTGATAGACCTGCATTAGAAATAGACATTTACCACAAATTATAGGTATCTTATATTATTAGATACATTATTATAAAACATATTTTAGTTAAGGAGTTATTGATACTTCAAGTGCAAAATGATGATATAAAACCATGATAAAAATGCACTTTTAAGTACTAATCACACCCCTCAACCAGCTTATTACTAGTCCCTAGTAATTAAAGCGTTAAAACAATTTGCAAATTTCACAAAGCAAGGTATTCATCATTTAACTTCCATTAATCTATCCAGATAAACAAACTCTCATTAAATTTATATATCTGCTCAATACCACTTAACAAGATATTAATAAACCTTTCTTTTGTGCTCAATGTATCAACACATAATTATGGGGCTTTTCTTGGAAGAAAACAAAATTTTTGTTCTAATGTTTAAGGTTAACTTCCTTGGGTTGGGATTACTATTTTTGTTTTTTTTTAACTCTATATACATATACTTTAAAAACATCATGCATCTTTAACCCATGTAACGAGCTTTCAGCTAATGACTCCCAGACCAGTTGGTCTTAGGGCATTAGGTGCTAAGACACCCCTACGAGCTTAGTAACTCGGGTCGCAGATACTGATATGTAGATAGTGTAATGTTTGATTGCCTTAAGCTTTTCTCCTCAACCCATGTAACAAGCGTTGGGCCAATAGCTCCCAAGTTAGTTGACTTTAGGGTATTAGGTGTTAAAACACCCCTTCGGGCTTAATTGCTTAGGTTAGGGAGGCTACGAAATCAAACTTATCTACATTTTTATTATCATCATTTTTTTATTTTTCTTTTTTTTCTTTTTTTTTTCATGTTTTTTTTTTAATTATATACAATCCCTTTCCCTTACTTGTTACCTTTAACAAAAGAACATAAATAATGTAATAATCCAATATGCAACCCACAATCATATGTTAAAGTGTGTGAGTGTGTGTAAATTAAGGTTTAAAAATACATGTTAAATAAGTATATGAGCAGAATTAAGTGGTAACAATACGAGAATTTGTAAACCTGAATATTTCAGGAAGTATTATAATAGACCTTGTTAAGAATGGTTACTAAGATGCGTCTCAAGAGTCACTTTAACAAAAGAACTCCTTTACTCTGCCATCCTAGTAACAACAATTATGCACATGCTTTATGAAATGAAAAACAATTTTTTTTTTTATCAACTACTACCCTCTCCCCCCAACCAAAACGAGACATTGTCCTCAATGTTCTAAGGTAGAAAGATAGAGTATAAAAGATATCACCTGAAATAACGAACACTGACAAAACCTGAAACACACTGAAACAAAAATAAGAAATAACAAAACATAATAAAACCAAAAGACACAAAAATTCACAAATGAAGGCTCAAATCCAATCTAAGCTTTTTACGGCTTTCCTTAGATGACCAATTTATGCGACTCATGGAAGGATCAATCACAGGAATTAAAGATTGTAGTTGGTCAATCAATTGTTCAGCAGTAGAAGCAGAGATTATGATTTGTCGTGCAGAAGATGTTAGAAATTCCTGTTCCACAGCATGATCAAGAAAAGACAACAACTTATCATAATAACCATTAACATTTAACAAACCAATGGGTTTATGGTGAATGTGCAATTGAGCCCAAGAGGAAATATGAAAGATCTCTTCCAATGTGCCTAGACCACCTGGTAAAGCAATGAAAGCATCAGCATGGTTAAACATTGCATTCATTCGAGCCGACATTGTGGAGACCTGAAGTTCCTCTCCAATTGTTTTTCCAATGATGTCCCCTTGTGCCAAAGCTTTAGGGACGATTCCTAAAACTTGACTTCCTCCTAAAAATGCAGCTATTGACACACCTCCCATTAACCCAAGACTGCCTCCCCCATATACTAAATGAATCTTTCTCTCAGCTAGCATCTGACCAAGATGATTTGCTGATTCTAAAAACTCCTTCTCTTTCCCAGGACTAGATCCACCGAAAACACAAATATTTCTAATATGATGACTTGAGGAACTTGCCATTTCTACACACTTCTGTATTTGTTGAATGTATGGGTTGAGTAGAAATGAAGGAAGAGAGGGTTTTATAGATGAGAAATTAGAAAGGCAATCATAACACCTATATGTAGGCCAGCTGGAGTCTCACACACTCTCTCTCTCTCTTTTTATTTATTTATTTATTTACTTTTGAAAAAAGCATGTGTATGTACAGGTAGTTGTGATTGTGGCTCACATCTTCCCTTGGTTTTACGTCCAAGAACGGCTTAAACGCCCTCTATGGGTCGGGGATAGGCTTCCCATCCAGTTTTCTTAAAAACTGGCAAACAGGGTCTTTTTTAGTCAGATTCCCAAGACTAAGTCGATCATGTTCTTTATGAAATAGTGGCCATAAATCATGAATTGCACGATGCACATCTCCACTAGGATGCGTCTCAAGAGTCAATAAAAGATTATCTAAAGACTCCTTACTCAGGCCATCCTTAATGAATTGTATTTTATCTTCACGGTTTATAGATACCATTCCTAAAGAGCGACATTGTGTATTACAAGTCCATCTAGCACATCGATGACAGACATCCAGTCATTTTGCACGACGCTTCTTTGCAAAAGTGCTTTTACCTGTTCCAGGCATGTGTGAAATAAAGAAATTAGAGGACTCACCTGATAATCGGACCTTTGCTTCAATCAACCAGCGAATATCTTCAGGAATTCCATGATTCATTAATAATCTCAATCTTGCACATCTAGCATGGTAAATTTTTGTAATCGCATTCTGAGGCAGAGCGGGAAAATACTTTTTCAATTTTTCAAGATTAGTGTCCATTTTCAAATGAGAATTGGAAGAGAGATTCAAAGAATTGCACAAATATATACACAAATATCAGTAATTGTGGGAAACTGAAAGAACCGACTTAAGTCACGGAGTACCGTTATCCGCCATTTGACCGGGGTGAAAGAAACTAGCAAAAATCACTCAAAAAGAAACACAAAAACAATGTGAGAAAAAAAATAATCAACCTTTATCTACAAGATCATTCAAACCAGTTGATTTGTTTTCATTAAGAAAATTATCAAAGTGAGCTTTCAAACGATGTCCATTTTCCTTAAAATCATTGTCATTCATTGAATTCTCAATATCACAGGCCCCATAAGGATTGCTCCATCTTGGTCTTAGCTCTCTAGGGATTGCATAGAGTTGAGAATCATAAAACAAAACTTTTTGACCAGTATCAATCTTTTGACAATTTTCACAAGTTTTGCAGAATGCATGCGTGTCCTTGAACATGGTAGGCCAATAAAATCCAATTTGAAAGATTTTTGCAATTGTCTTTTTTGACGAGAAATAACTTCCACATGCTTCAGAATGACAAAGTTTAATGACACTACTTACCTCATTGTCGGGAATGAATCTTTGAAATATTTGATCAGGACAATATTTGAATAAGTTAGGGTCATCACAATAAAAGCTCTTCACTTCGTTCAAAAACTTTTCTTTGTCTTGAGTACTCCAATCAACTAGCAAATCTCCTAAAGCAAGAAAATTGATATTTTTATTATACCAAGGCATTGGATGAAGAGAAAGTAAGGATTCGTTAGGAAAGTAATCATCCATTGGTGTGATGTCAGATGTCGAATCTGTTGTCACTGTTGACAAAAGATTCGCATCAACATTTTCGGTGCTTGTTTTATTCGTGATTTCTTCCTCAGAATAAACCATTTGCAAATCTTCAGTTTCATCTAATTCATTTTTACTTAAAGTAGATTCAAGTTGATCATAAACTAATTCGTCAATATGATCTACTTCTTGTAAATCATTATCATCTCCAGGTTGCTTGCAAATGTTGAAAATATTCATCTCCAATGTCATGTTTCCAAATGATAGCTTCATCAGTCCATTCCTACAATTAATCAATGCGTTAGAGGTTGCAAGAAACGGACGCCCTAAAATAACAGGAAATGAATTACATGCTTTAACAGGTTCTGTGTCCAAGACAATAAAATCCACAGGATAAATGAATTTATCGACTTGTACTAACACATCTTCAATTATTCCTCTAGGCACTTTTACAGATCTATCGGCAAGTAAAAGAGATATAGAAGTTGGTTTTAACTCACCTAGATTGAGACTCTGAAAAACTGAATATGGAAGTAAATTCACACTAGCACCAAGATCAAGTAAAGCTCTTTCAATTTTATGCTCTCCAATAAAGCAAGAAATTGTAGGACAACCAGGGTCTTTATATTTTAAAGCATTATTGTTTTGAAGAATAGCACTTACTTGTTCGGCTAGAAAGGCTTTCTTTTTCACATTCAGTTTCCTCTTCACAGTGCATAGATCTTTCAAAAATTTAGCATAGGAAGGAACTTGTTTAATAGCATCCAGCAAAGGTATATTGATCCTTACCTGTTTGAAAATTTCATAAATTTCAGAATTGTGATTGACTTTCCTTTGTTTGGTCATGGCTTGAGGAAATGGAAGTGCTGGTGGTGAATCAGTCATTTCTTTGCAATTTTCAGATTCAACCCCTTCCTTACCCTCAGAGATTGACTCATCATCTTTCTCATAAAGTTCAAGAGAGGGTTTTTCAATAACCTTACAACTGCGCAGAGTAGTGACTGATTTGACTTGATCCATATGTTGGCTTCTGGAACTACTTGCATTTGCATTGTATTGCCCTTTGGGATTTTGTTGTGTTTGAGATGGAAACTTACCTTTCTCTTGGAAACTAAGAGCAGATGTTAATTTAGCAAGAGTATCTTTAAAATCTGTCATGTTTTGAGCAAGTTGAGTATTGATTGTCTCTTGCTTTTCAATGAATGCATGCAATGTTTCCTCAAGATTTCTTCTAGGAGGTGGAGCATAAGGAGGTGCATATCCATGAGAATTTTGGAAATTATGGTGTGCTTAAAACGGTGGTTGTGAAGTTTGTGCATTGTTGTTCTCACTCTTCCAACTGAAATTTGGGTGATTCCTCCAACCAGGGTTGTATGTTTGGGAGTATGGGTTGTGGTTGGCCCTTTGAAAACTATTTAAAGCATGGGCTTGTTCATAGAGACATTCTTTAAAAGAAGGCAAGGTTGGACAATCGTTGGTTGAGTGTTCATTTGTTTCACAGATTTGACACACAATGTTTTCAACAGATTTTAATTGACCACTCTTTTTCAATTCTAGTGCCTCAACTTTTCTAGCTAAAGATGCAAATTTGGCTTGAAGGTCATGATCTTCCCTAAGGTTGTACATACCTCCACTAGATGTATGAGGTTGAGTTTTACTCGGTGCCTCATATGTACCTGCAGTGTCCTAATTTTGAGCATTTTCAGCTAACAAGTCTAAGTACTCCATTGCTTCATCAGGGTCTTTATCTTCAAAAGTTCCATTGCACATCAATTCAACCATTTGCCTATCTTTAGGTGTTAACCCTTCATAGAAATGTGAAACCAATCTCCATGTTTCAAAACCATGATGGGGGCAAGTACTAAGCAAGTCTCGATACCTATCCCAACATTTGTAAAATGTTTCTCCTGGTTTTTGAGTGAAAGTGGTGATTTGTTTCTTGAAAGAGTTTGTTCTATGAGATGGGAAAAACTTCTTTAAAAATTGTTGTTGCATTTCATCCCAAGCACGAATGGATCCTGGTCTCAAATTTTGTAGCCATGTTTTAGCTTTATCTTTTAATGAAAAAGGAAAAAGCTTTAATCTGATGGTGTTCATGCTACAATTTAAATTATTATATGTGTTGCACAGCTCCTCAAATTCTCTTAAATGCAAGTATGGATTTTCCAATTCCAAGCCATGAAATGAAGGTAAAAGTTGAATAATGCCTGGCTTAAAATTAAAATGAGATGCATCGGGAGGAAAAAATATGCATGATGGTGCACTTGTTCTTGTGGGATTCATGTGGTCTCTAAGTGTTCTAGCACGGTTATTCTCATTATTTTCATTATGAAGTGATTGATTATCTTCTTCAGCCATATTTTTCTGAAAATGATGAGGATACCCTACAAAGTCTACCACTTGATGTACGTGACCACACTCTCATGCACGTGTAGGAATAAAATAAAAAAGAAGAAGAAAGCAAAAGAAGGAGGAAGAAAACAAAATAAAAAAGAAAAGAAAAGAAACAAAGTTATATACAAGAAAAGTGAAAAGAGAAAATAAAATAAATACTATAATTTATACAAGAACTTACCTCCCCGGCAACGGCGCCAAAAACTTGACACGACTAAAAGATTGATGTCTTCTCCCAAGTGCAGGAGTGTCGAAGTAATAAATAACCCGGCAAGACCGGGGTCGAACCACAGGGAGGTTAATTGTACAAATTATAAATAATAATAGTACAACAACAACAATAACAACAACAACAACAACAATAATAATAACAACAATAACAATAATAATAGTAATAACAATAACAATAATAATAATAATAATAATAATAATAATAATAGTAATACTAATAATAATAATAATAATAATAATAATAATAATAAAAAAAGAAGGAGAAGAAGAAGAAGAAGATGATGAGAAGTTTGAGATGGAATATTAATGTAACGATTAAACAATGATAATAACAAATGTCAAGGTTAGAGGTTCCACTAATGGTATGTCAAACAAGTATAGTATAAACTCTTATTATTCAATTGGAAACCACACATAAAGGAGGTTCCAATCAGATTATAGATTGTTAACATGATTACATTAGTCATCTTATTCGATTAATGCTAATACTTGTAAATCTCGTCAAGCATTCATGATTATAACTTATGTTAACAACAAATCAAGTTCCTTTCATAGCTCAGGTGTCGGTTATACCATACATTATGGGCTATGAAAGTGCCAAGCATTTGTTGTACCAAGTGTTATACAACATAAATCAAGATTAGTCATTTAACAAGCAAAGTATTAAAGAGTGAACAAGATAACAAATATAAAACATGTTAGTATCAAACATTAAAGTCCATATTAAGTTTACAGTATACTTATTCTCACACCATTAGTGTAACCTTTTCACCTTGACATAATTAACTTAGCTAGACATAATAAAAGAAAGAAAAATAGATAAACAAAATAAGAACATAAAAGCTAACTAAGTAAAGAAAAGGAAATGAAAGGCATAAACTTGATATTAATGAAAGCAAAGCATAAACATTACAAAAAATACAAAGAGAGAAAGGAAGAGCATGATCTTGATCTGAACACCAAGATGCCTAAATGCATGGCACATGCCTCCTTTTATAGGCCAAAATTGGGAACTATTGATTTGATGACTAATTGATAAGTGGGTGGCCAACTTTTGACTTGGTGACAATCCTTATCTTCTCTTATCTGCCCAAAACGTCATTGATAACGTCAAAACTGGAGCCAGGTGCAAACATGAAAGTTGTAGGCAATTGTCTCAGCTTTCTTGTGTAAACAATTCAGCTCATTTGGACTTCTAGAACTCCAGATATGGCCAAAATACCGAACAGTGCTCGGGCTGGAAGACAGATTCGGGCTTCTTTGTTGTTGCTACAATTTGGACTTGATAATGGCCTTTTTAGATCTTAGGCTCCATATGAAAGTTGTAGGCCTATGTCTTACCTTTCCATCCATATAAATTGAACCTAAATCTGAGATCTGTAGCTCCAGATATGGCCCAATTACCGAACAGTGTTCCGGTTTGGATTGCACCGACATCTCTTCTCTAAGTTTGACCATCGCTTTATCCTTGCAATTTAAGTTCTTCAAGTCATCAATCAATCCTTTCATTTATGTGATAGACCTGCATTAAAAATAGACATTTACCACAAATTATAGGTATCTTATATTATTAGATACATTATTATAAAACATATTTTAGTTAAGGAGTTATTGATACTTCAAGTGCAAAATGATGATAGAAAACCATGATAAAAATGCACTTTTAAGTACTAATCAACACTAATCTTAAAAAATTGAAAAAGTATTTTCCCGCTCTGCCTCAGAATGCGATTACAAAAATTTACCGTGCTAGATGTGCAAGATTGAGATTATTAATGAATCATGAAATTCCTGAAGATATTCGCTGGTTGATTGAAGCAAAGGTCCGATTATCAGGTGAGTCCTCTAACTTCATTTCACACATGCCTGGAATAGGTAAAAGCACTTTTGCAAAGAAGCGTCGTGCAAAACGACTGGATGTCTGTCATCGATGTGCTAGATGGACTTGTAATACACAATGTCGTTCTTTAGGAATGGTATCTATAAACCGTGAAGATAAAATACAATTTATTAAGGATGACCTGAGTAAGGAGTCTTTAGATAATCTTCTATTGACTCTTGAGACGCATCCTAGTGGAGATGTGCATCGTGCAATTCATGATTTATGGCCACTATTTCATAAAGAACATGATCGACTTAGTCTTGGGAATCTGACTAAAAAAGACCCTGTTTGCCAGTTTTTAAAAAAACTGGATGGGAAGCCTATCCCCGACCCATAGACGACGTTTAAGCCATTCTTGGACGTAAAACCAAGGGAAGATGTGAGCCACAATCACAACTACCTGTACATACACATGTTTTTTTCAAAAGTAAATAAATAAATAAATAAAAAGAGAGAGAGAGAGAGTGTGTGAGACTCTAGCTGGCCTACATATAGATGTTATGATTGCCTTTCTAATTTCTCATCTATAAAACCCTTTTTTCCTTCCTTTCATTTCTACTCAACCCATACATTCAACAAATACAGAAGTGTGTAGAAATGGCAAGTTCCTCAAGTCATCAAATAAGAAATATTTGTGTTTTCGGTGGATCTAGTCCTGGGAAAGAAAAGGAGTTTTTAGAATCAGCAAACCATCTTGGTCAGGTGCTAGCTGAGAGAAAGATTCATTTAGTGTATGGGGGAGGCAGTCTTGGGTTAATGGGAGGTGTGTCAATAACTGCATTTTTAGGAGGTAGTCAAGTTTTAGGAATCGTCCCTGAAGCTTTGGCACAAGGGGACATCATTGGAAAAACAATTGGAGAGGAACTTCAGGTCTCCACAATGTCAGCTCGAATGAATGCAATGTTTAACCATGCTGATGCCTTCATTGCTTTACCAAGTGGTTTAGGCACATTGGAAGAGATCTTTCATATTTCCTTTTGGGCTCAATTGCACATTCACCATAAACCCATAGGTTTGTTAAATGTTAATGGTTATTATGATAAGTTGTTGTCTTTTCTTGATCATGCTGTGGAACAGGAATTTCTAACATCATCTACACGCCAAATCATAATCTCTGCTACTACTGCTGAACAATTGATTGACCAACTACAATCTTTCACTCCTGTGATTGATCCTTCCATGAGTCGCATAAATTGGTCATCTACGGGAAGCCGTAAAAAGCTTAGATTGGATTTGATCCTTCATTTGTGAATTTTTGTGTCTTTTGGTTTTATTATTGTGTTTTGTTATTTCTTATTTTTGTTTCGGTGTGTTTCAGGTTTTGTCAGTGTTCGTTATTTCAGGTGATATCTTCTATACTCTATCTTTCTACCTTAGAACATTGAGGACAATGTCTCGTTTTGGTTGGGTGGAGAGGGTAGTAGTTGATAAAAAAAAAATTATTTTTCATTTCATAAAGCATGTGCATAATTGTTGTTACTAGGATGGCAGAGTAAAGGAGTTCTTTTGTTAAAGTGACTCTTGAGACGCATCTTAGTAACCATTCTTAACAAGGTCTATTATAATACTTCCTGAAATATTCAGGTTTACAAACTCTCGTATTGTTACCACTTAATTCTGCTCATATACTTATTTAACATGTATTCTTAAACCTTAATTTACACACACACACTTTAACATATGATTGTGGGTTGCATATTGGATTATTATATTATTTATGTTCTTTTGTTAAAGGTAACAACTAAGGGAAAGGGATTGTATATTATTAAGAAAAAAAACATGAAAAAAAAAGAAAAAAAAGAAAAAAAAATGATGATAATAAAAATGTAGATAAGTTTGGTTTCATAGCCTCCCTAACCTAAGCAATTAAGCCCGAAGGGGTGTTTTAACACCTAATACCCTAAAGTCAATTTGGACTTGATAATGGCCTTTTTAGATCTTGGGCTCCATATGAAAGTTGTAGGCCTATGTCTTACCTTTCTATCCATATAAATTGATATGATCACTAGTTGATGAGTGGGTGACCAACTCTTGACTTGGTGACAATCCTTATCTTCTCTTGTCTGCTCAAAACATCATTGATAACGTCAGAATTGAAATCACTTGAAAACATAAAAGTTCTACGAAATTGTCTCATCTTTCCATTCTTGGGATTTTTTACCTCAAATGCACCATGCTCAGAGATAGATTTAATCACAAATGGACCAATCCGTTTTGTCCTCAACTTCCCAGGAAAGAGATGTAATCGTGAATTATACAAGAGAACCTTTTGACCAACATGAAAGGAGTTTCTAAGAATATGTTTATCATACAAAGTTTTCATCTTATGTTTTGAAATTTTTGCATTTTCAAATGCATCATTTCTCAGCTCCTCTAATTCAACCAATTGAAGCTTTCTATTTTTGCCAACCTCATCATTGAATTGTCGGATAGCCCAATATGCATGGTGCTCAATCTCAATAAGGAGATGATAAGGTTTTCCATAAACTAGCCTATAAGGAGACATTCCTAAAGAGGTCTTCTAAGTAGTGCAATATGTCCACAAAGCATCAACTAGTCATAAGGACCAATCTTTATAGTTTGGATTGACTATTTTCTCTAAAATGTTCTTGATCTCCCTATTTGCCAACTCAGCTTGGTCACTGATTAGTACTTAAAAGTGCATTTTTATCATGGTTTTATATCATCATTTTGCACTTGAAGTATCAATAACTCCTTAACTAAAGCATGTTTTATAATAATATATCTAATAATATAAGATACCTTTAATTTATGGTAAATGTTCATTTTAAATGCAGGCCTACCACATAAATGAAAATATTGATTGATGACTTTAAGAACTTAAATTACAAAGGCAAAGAGATGGCCAAACTTAGAAAAGAGATGTCAGTGCGATCCAAACCGGAACACTGTTCGGTAATTGGGTCATATCTAGAGCTATATATCTCGGATTTAGGTCCAATTTATATGGATAGAAAGGTAAAGCATAGGCCTACAACTTTCATATGGAGCCCAAGATCTAAAAAGGCCATTATCAAGTCCAAATTATAGCAACAACAAAGAAGCCCGAATCTGTCTTCCAACCCGAGCACTATTCGGTATTTTGGCCATATCTGGAGTTGTAGAAGTCCAAATGAGCTGAATGTTTTACACAAGAAAGCTGAGACAATTGCCTACAACTTTCATGTTTACAACTGGCTCCAATTTTGACGTTATCAATGACGTTTTAGGCAGACAAGAGAAGATAAGGATTGTCACCAAGTCAAAAGTTGGCCACCCACTTATCAATTAATCATCAAATCAATAGTTCCCAATTTTGGCCTATAAAAGGAGGCATCTGCCATGCATTTAAGCATCTTGGTTTCCAGATCAAGATCATGCTCTTCCTTTCTCTCTTTGTATTTTTTGTAATATTTATGCTTTGCTCTCATTAATATCAAGTTTATGCCTTTCATTTCCTTTTCTTTACTTAGTTAGCTTTTATGTTCTTATTTTGTTTATCTATTTTTCTTTCTTTCATTATGTCTAGCTAAGTTAATTATGTCAAGGTGAAAAGGTTACACTAATGGTGTGAGAATAAGTATACTGTAAACTTAATATGGACTTTAATGTTTGATACTAACATGTTTTATATTTGTTATCTTGTTCACTCTTTAATACTTTGCTTGTTAAATGACTAATCTTGATTTATGTTGTATAACACTTGGTACAACAAATGCTTGGCACTTTCATAGCCCATAATGTATGGTATAACCGACACCTGAGCTATGAAAGGAACTTGATTTGTTGTTAACATAAGTTATAATCATGAATGCTTGACGAGATTTACAAGTATTAGCATTAATTGAATAAGATGACTAATGTAATCATGTTAACAATATATAATCTGATTGGAACCTCCTTTGTGTGTGGTTTCCAATTGAATAATAAGAGTTTATACTATACTTGTTTAATATACCATTAGTGGAACCTCTAACCTTGACATTTATTATTATTATTGTTTAATCCTTACTTTAATATTTCATCTCTAAGTTCTCATCATCATCATCTTCTTCTTCTTCTCTTTCTTTATTATTATTATTATTATTATTATTATTATTATTATTATTATTATTACTATTGTTGTTGTTATTATTGTTGTTTTGTAATTGTTGTTTATAATTTGTACAATTAACCTCCCTGTGATTCGACCCCGGTCTTGCCGGGTTATTTATTACTTCGACACTCCTGCACTTGGGAGAAGACATCAATCTTTCAGTCGTGTCAGTCACTAGTATGTGGGTGATAGGGGGTACTGACCTTGTGAATTACACCATATTTTCTCATCAAAATCCTAACAGGCTTGTTACAAAAATGTTTTCCCCCATCACTAATCATAGCCCGGGGCATGCCAAAACGAGAGAAAATATTTTCTTTCAAGAATTTGACCACAACTCGATGGTCATTGGTTCGAGATGTAATAGCCTCCACCCATTTAGACACATAATCAACAACTACAAGGATGAATTGGTAACCAAATGAACTTGGAAAAGGTCCCATGAAATCAATCCCCCAACAATCAAATATTTCCAAAATAAGGATGGGGTTAAGGGGAATCATGTTAGGCCTAGTGAGGCTACCTAGTTGTTGGCATCGGTCACATGCAACACAAAAGGCATGGATATCTTTAAACATGGTGGGCCAATAAAAACCACACTACAAGATTTTGGCAATGGTTTTCTTGGAAGAGAAATGCCCACCACAGGCTAATGTATGACAAAAATTAATGACATTTAGAATTTCATGATCAGGGATGCATCGCCTAATAATTTGGTCAGGACAGTATTTAAATAGGTAAGGGTCATCCCAAAAAAAGGTGCTCACATTGCGCAAGAATTTTTATTTGTAAAGTTTAGACCAATGAGAAGGAATCTGACTTATGGCTAGGTAATTTGCTATGTTAGCATACCATGGAGAACCAATGTAGGAAATAGTACCTGCACAAAATAAATTTTCATTAGCAAAGAGTTCATTTATTAGAGATTCATTAATTATGGTGTCATAGCTTGAAAGACGAGACAAATGATCAGCCACTACATTCTCTACTCCCTCTTTATCTCGAATTTCAAGGTTAAACTCTTGGAATAGGAGGATCCATCGAATCAAACGTGGTTTGGCATCTTGTTTTGTGAGCAAATATTTCAATGTTGAGTGATTAGTGAAAACAATAACAAGAGATCCAACCAAATAAGACCTAAACTTGTCTAATGCAAAGACCAGAGCTAAAAGTTCTTTTTCAGTTGTATTGTAATCCAATTGAACATCATTCAAAGTCTTGCTAGCATAATATATGACATGAGGTTTTTTGTCTTTTCCTTGCCCTAAAACAGCCCCAATCGCAAAATCACTAGCATCACACATCAGTTCAAATGGTAAAGACCAATCAGGAGCTTGCATGATTGGTGCAGTTGTCAACAACCCTTTAAGCTTTTCAGAAGATTCTTGACATTTTGATGTCCAATCAAATTGGACATCCTGTGACAACAAGTTACACAATGGTTTGGCAATGGTACTAAAAGAATGAATGAATCTTCAATAAAAACCAGCATGTCCTAAAAAGGATTTCACATTTTTCACAGTCCTAGGGGTAGGTAATTTTTGAATGATTTCCACTATTGACTTATCTACCTCTATTCCTTTTGAAGAGACAATGTGACCTAAGACAATGCAATAGGTCACTATAAAATGACACTTCTCCCAATTGAGTACAAGATTGCTCTCTTCACATCTTTCAAGGACTTTTTCTAAATGCATTAGACACAACTCATAAGAATCCCCATAAACTGAAAAATCATCCATGAAAACTTCTAAAAAAATTTCCACCATGTCACTAAAGATACTCATCATACACCTTTGAAAAGTGGTTGGTGCATTACACAAACCAAAAGGCATTCTTTTATAAGCATAGGTACCAAAAGTACAAGTGAAAGTGGTTTTTTCTTGGTCTTCTAAAGAAATCTCAATTTAGTTGTAACCTGAGTATCCATTATGAAAACAATAGAAAGCTCTTCCAGCTACTCTTTCAAGCACTTGGTCTAAAAATGGAAGTGGAAAATGGTCCTTCCTAGTCACCATGTTCAATTTGCGATAATCAATGCGCATACGCTATCCAGTTTGGATTCTAGTTGGTACCAGCTCATTATTTTCATTCTTCACTACTGTGACTCCATATTTTTTAGGGACAACTTGGGTTGGACTAACCCATTTTGAATTTGCAATAGGGTAAATGATACCTGCATCAAGTAGCTTAAGCACTTTACCTCTCACTACTTCCTTTATGTTTGGGTTTAATCGTCTTTGCAATTGCCTCACAGATTTAGCCTCTTCTTCAAGATAGATTCTATGTGTACATAAAAGAGGGCTAATTCCTTTCAAGTCAGTAATTGTCCATCCAATTGCTTTCTTGTGTTTTCTCACCACTCTCAAAAGTTTCTATTCTTGGTCTATGCTAAGTTTTGATGAGATCACAATAGGATATGATTCATCTTCCCCTAGAAATGCATACTTAAGATCACTTAGTAAAAGCTTCCTTTCTGGTTTATAAGGTTGGACAAGAGATGCCTCAACTTTCACTTGGGGTGGAATTAAAGGCTCAAACGATGGGGTCCATTGACCTATTGACATAATAGGCATTGGATCTAGATAAGTCTCAAGTTCTCTTACTTCCTCATCAACACATTCCAAAGAACAAAGTCTTTGGATTATTACTTAAAAGTGCATTTTTATCAAGGTTTTATATCATCATTTTGCACTTGAAATATCAATAACTTCTTAACTAAAGTATGTTTTATAATAATATATCTAATAATATAAGATACCTTTAATTTCTGGGAAATGTTCATTTTAAATGAAGGTCTATCACATAAATTAAAGGATTAATTGATGAATTTAGGAACTGAAATAGAAAGGATAAAGAGATGGCCCAACTTAGAAAAGAGATGTCTGTGCAATCCAAACCGGAACACTGTTCGGCAATTAGGTCATATCTAGAGCTATAGATCTCAGATTTAGGTCTACTTTATATGGATGGAAAGGTAAAATATAGGCCTACAACTTTCATATGGAGCCCAAGATCTAAAAAGGCCATTTTCAAGTCCAAATGGTAGCAACAACAAAGAAGCACGAATCTGTCCTCCAGCCCGAGCACTGTTCAGTATTTTAGCCATATCTGGAGTCACAGAAGTCAAAATGATCTAAATGTTTTACATAAGAAAGCTGAGACAATTGTTTACAACTTCCATGTTTTCAAATGGCTCCAATTTTGACTTTATCAATGATGTTTTGGGTAGATAAGGATTATCACCAAGTCAAGAGTTGGTCACCCACTCATCAATTAGTCATCAAATCAATACTTCCTAATTTTGGCCTACAAAAGGAGGCATTTGCTATGCATTTAGGCATCTTGGTCTCTAGATCAAGATCATGCTCTTGCTTTTTTTCTTTGTATTTTTTGTAATGTTTATGCTTTGCTTTCATTAATATCAAGTTTATGCCTTTCATTTCCTTTACTTTACTTAGTTAACTCTTATCTTATTTATGTTCTTATTTATTTTATTTATTTTTCTTTCTTTTATTGTGTCTAGCTAAGTTTATTATGTCAAGGTGAAAAGGTTACACTTATGGTGTAAGAATAAGTATAGTGTAAACTCAATATAGACTTTAATGTTTGATACTAACATGTTTTATATTTGTTATCCTGTTCACTCTTTAATGCTTTACTTGTTAAATAACTAATCTTGATTTATGTTGTATAACACTTGGTACAACAAATGCTTGGCACTTTTATAGCCCATACTGTATGGTCTAACCGACACCTGAGCTATGAAAGGAACTTGATTTGTTGTTAACATAAGTTATAATCATGAATGCTTGACGAGATTTACAAGTATTAGCATTAATGGAATAAGATGACTAATGTAATCATGTTAACAATCTATAATCCGATCAGAACCTCCTTTGTGTGTGGTTTCCAATTGACTAATAAGAGTTTATACTATACTTGTTTGGCATACCATTAGTGGATCCTCTAACCTTGACATTTATCGTTATCGTTGTTAAATCTTTACGTTAATATTCCATCTTAAAGTTCTCATCTTTTTCTTCTTCTTCTTCTTCTTCTTCTTTTTGTTATTATTATTATTATTATTATTACAATTACTACTACTTCTACTAGTACTATTAGTATTATTATTGCTACTATTATTATTGTTGTTATCGTTACTAATGTTGTTGTTTATAATTTGTACAATTAACCTCCATGTGGTTTGACCTCGGTCTTGCCAGCTTATTTATTACTTCGACACTCCTACACTTAGGAGAAGACATTAATCTTTTGGTCATGTCAAGTTTTTGGCGACGTTGCCGAGGAGGTAAGTTCTTGTACAAATTATAGAATTTATTTTATTTTCACTTTTCTTGTATATAACTTTGTTTCTTGTCTCTTGTTTCTCCTTCTTCTTTTTTTCCTTCTTTCTTTTATTCTATTCCTACACGTGCATGAGAGTGTGGTAACGTACATCAAGTGGTACACTTTGTAGGGTATCCTCATCATTTTCAGAAAATATAGCCGAAGAAGATAATCAATCACTTCATAATGAGAATAATGAGAATAACCGTGCTAGAACACTTAGAGACCACATGAATCCCACAAGAACAAGTGCACCATCATGTATAGTTTTTCCTCCCGATGCATCTCATTTTAATTTAAACTAGGCATTATTCAACGTTTACCTTCTTTTCATGGCTTAGAAATGGAAAATCCATACTTGCATTTAAGGGAATTTGAGGAGGTCTGCAACACATATAATAATTTAAATTGTAGCATGAACACCATCAGATTAAAGCTTTTTCCTTTTTCATTAAAAGATAAAGCTAAAACATGGCTATAAAATTTGAGACCAGGATCCATTCGTGCTTGGGATGAAATGCAACAGCAGTTTTTAAAGAAGTTTTTCCCATCTCATAGAATAAACTCTTTCAAGAGACAAATCACCACTTTCACTCAAAAACCAGGAGAAACATTTTACCAATGTTGGGATATGTATCGAGACTTGCTTAGTACTTGCCCTCATCATGGTTTTGAAACATGAAGATTGGTTTCACATTTGTACGAAGGGTTAACACTTAGAGATAAGCAAATGGTTGAATTGATGTGCAATGGAACTTTTGAAGATAAAGATCATGATGAAGCAATGGAGTACTTAGAGTTGTTAGTTGAAAATGCACAAAATTAGGACACTACGGGAACTTATGAGGTACCGAGTAAAACTCAACCTCATACATCTAGTGAAGGTATGTACAACCTTAGGGAAGATCATGACCTTCAAGAGCCAAGTTTGCATCTTTAGCTAGAAAAGTCGAGGCACTAGAATTGAAAAAGAGTGGTCAATTAAAATTTGTTGAAAACATTGTGTGTCAAACTGTGAAACAAATGAACACTCAACCAACGATTCTCCAACCTTGCCTTCTTTTAAGAAATGTCTCCATGAATAAGCCCTTGCTTTAAATAGTTTCTAAAGGGCCAACCACAACCCATACTCCCAAACATACAACCCTGGTTGGAGAAATCACCTAAATTTCAGTTGGAAGAGTGAGAACAGTAATGCACAAACTTCACAACAACCGTTTCAAGCACACCACAATTTCCAAAATTCTCTTGGATATGCACCTCCTTATGCTCCACCTTCTAGAAGAAATGTTGAGGAAACATTGCATGCATTCATTGAAAAGCAAAAGACAATCAATACTCAACTTCCTCAAAACATGACAAATTTTAGAGATACTCTTGCAAAATTAACATCTGCTCTCAGTTTTCAAGAGAAAGGTAAGTTTCCATCTCAACCACAACAAAATCCCAAGGGGCAATGCAATGCAAATGCAAGTAGTTTCGGAAGCCAACACATGGATCAAGTCAAATCAGTCACTACTCTGCGCAGTGGTAAGGATATTGAAAAACCCACTCTTGAAATTTATGAGAAAGATGATGAGTCAATCTCTAAGGGTAAGGAAGGGGTTGAATCTGAAAATTACAAAGAAACGACTAATTCACTGCCAGCACTTCCATTTCCTCATGTCATGACCAAACAAAGGAAAGTCAATCACAACTTTGAAATTTTGAAATTTTCAAACATGTAAGAATCAATATACCTTTGTTGGATGCTATTAAACAGGTTCCTTCCTATGCTGAATTTTTGAAAGATCTATACACTATGAAGAGGAAACTGAATGTGAAAAAGAAAGCCTTTTTAGCAAAACAAGTAAGTGCCATTCTTCAGAACAATAATGCTTTGAAATATAGAGACCCTGGATGTCCTACAATTTCTTGCTTTATTGGAGAACAAAAAATTAAAAGAGCCTTACTTAACCTGTTGAACCATGTAATTCATTTCCTGTTATTTTAGGACGTTCGTTTCTTGCAACCTCTAATGCATTGATTAATTATAGGAATGGACTAATGAAGCTATCATTTGGAAACATGACATTGGACATGAATATTTTTAATATTTGCAAGCAACCTAGAGATGATAATGATTTACAAGAAGTAGATCATATTGACGAGTTAGTTGATGATCAACTTGAATCTACTTTAAGTAAAAATGACTTAGATGAATATGAAGATTTGCAAATGATTTATTCTAAGGAAGAAATCATGGATGAAACAAGCACTTAAAATGTTGATGCGAATCTTTTGTCAACAGTGACAATAGATTTGATATCTGATATCTGACATCACACCAATCGATGATTACTTTCCTAACAAATCCTTAGTCATCAAATCAATAGTTCCTAATTTTGGCCTATAAAAGGAGGCATTTGCAATGCATTTAGGCATATTGGTCTCCAGATCAAGATCATGCTCTTGCTTTCTTTCTTTGTATTTTTTGTAATGTTTATGCTTTGTTTTCATTAATATCAAGTTTATGCCTTTCATTTCCTTTCCTTTACTTAGTAAACTCTTATCTTATTTATGTTCTTATTTTGTTTATTTATTTTTCTTTCTTTTATTATGTCTAGCTAAGTTTATTATGTCAAGGTGAAAAGGTTACACTAATGGTGTAAGAATAAGTATAGTGTAAACTCAATATAGACTTTAATGTTTGATATTAACATGTTTTATATTTGTTATCTTGTTCACTCTTTAATACTTTGCTTGTTAAATGACTAATCTTGATTTATGTTGTATAACACTTGGTACAACAAATGCTTGGCACTTTCATAGCCCATACTGTATGGTATGACCGACACCTGAGCTATGAAAGGAACTTGATTTGTTGTTAACATAAGTTATAATCATAAATGCTTGACGAGATTTACAAGTATTAGCATTAATTGAATAAGATGACTAATATAATCATGTTAACAATCTATTATCTGATTGGAACCTTCTTTGTGTGTGGTTTCCAATTGACTAATAAGTGTTTATACTATACTTGTTTGACATACCATTAGTGGATCCTCTAACCTTGACATTTATTGTTATCGTTGTTAAATCTTTACGTTAATATTCCATCTCAAAGTTCTCATCTTTTTCTTTTTCTTCTTCTTTATTATTATTACTACTACTACTATTATTATTATTATTCTTGTTGTTGTTTTTGTTGTTGTTGTTGTTGTTGTTATTTATAATTTGTACAATTAACCTCCCTATGGTTCAATCCCGGTCTTGTCGGGTTATTTATTACTTCGACACTCCTACATTTGGGAGAAGACATCAATCTTTTGGTCATGTCAAAGGTAACAACTAAGGAAAAGGGATAATATATATATTTAAGTAAAAATAATAAAAAAAATAATAATAAAAATATAGCCTCCCTAACCTAAGCAATTAAGCCCGAAGGGATGTTTTAACACCTAATACCCTAAAGTCAACTGACTGAGGAGCTATTGGCCCAACACTTGTTACATGGGTTGAGGAGAAAAGCTTAAGGGAATCAAACATTGCACTATCTACATATCAGTATCTGCGACCCGAGTTACTAAGCTCGTAGGGGTTCTTAACACCTAATGCCCTAAGACCAACTAGTCTGGGAGTCATTAGCTGAAAGCTCGTTACATGAGTTAAAGATGCATGGTGTTTTTAAATTATATGTATATATATTTTAAAAAAAGAAGAAAAAAAAGACAAAAATAATAATCCCAACCCAAGGAAGTTAACCTTAAACATTGGAACAAAAATTTTGTTTTCTTCCAAGAAAAGCCCTATAATTATGTGTTGATACATTGAGCACAAAAGAAAGGTTTATGAATATCTTGTTAAGAGGTACTGAGCAGGTATATAAATTTAATAAGAGTTTGTTTATCTGGATAGATTAATGGAAGTTAAATGATGAATACCTTGTTTTGTGGAATTTGTAAAATGGTTTTCTATTTTAACGCTTTCATTACTAGGGATTGGTAATAAGCTGATTGGGGGGTGTGATTAGTACTTAAAAAGGCATTTTTATCAAGGTTTTATATCATCATTTTGCACTTGAAATATCAATAACTCCTTAACTAAAGCATATTTTATAATAATATATCTAATAATATAAGATACCTTTAATTTATGGTAAATGTTCATTTTAAATGCAGGCCTATCACATATATAAAAGGATTGATTGATGAATTTAAGAAATGAAATGGAAAGGATAAAGAGATGGTCAAACTTAGAAAAGAGATGTCGGTGCAATCCAAACCGGAACACTGTTTGGTAATTGGGTCATATCAAGAGCTATAGATCTGAGATTTAGGTCTACTTTATATGGATGGAAAGGTAAGATATAGGCCTAAAACTTTTGTATGGAACCCAAGATTTGAAAAGACCATTTTCAAGTCCAAATTGTAGCAACAACAAAAAAGCCCGAATCTGTCCTCCAGCCCGATCACTCTTCAGTATTTTGGCCATATCTGGAGTTCATAAGATCTTGTTTAGGTTTCCCTAACCTTTGTGGAAATGGTGCTCTAAGAACAAATTCTAAATAACTCACTTTGACTCCAACTTTTCTTGAATCATCTCTGCTTGACCACTTTTTATGATCGGTTTATTTTAACTCGCAAGTGCACGAGTGTGCGATGTAGCAATTAACTTGGTAAGATCGAGGTCATATCCACAAAGAGCTAGATTGGTCCCTACGACTAGTTGATGCTTTGTGGGCATATCGCACTGCTTATAAGACCTCTTTAGGAATGCCTCCTTATAGGCTAGTTTATGGAAAGCCTTGTCATCTCCCTGTTGAGATTGAGCACCGTGCATATTGGGCCATTCGGCAATTCAATGACAATGAAAACGAGGTTGCCAAAATAGAAAGCTTCAATTGGATGAATTAGAGGAGCTGAGAAATGATGCATTTGAAAATGCAAAAATTTCAAAACATAAGATGAAAACTTTGCATGATAAACATATTCTTAGAAAATCCTTTCATGTTGGTCAAAAGGTTTTCTTCTATAATTCACGATTACATCTCTTTCCTGGGAAGTTGAGGACAAAATGGATTGGTCCATTTGTGATTAAATCCATCTCTGAGCATGGTGCATTTGAGGTAGAAAATACCAAGAATGGAAATATTTTCAAAGTAAATGGTCATCGATTGAAACCTTATCTTGAAAATGTTGTGGCTGAAGTTGAGACATTGGATCTTGAAGATCCAATACCATTGTAGTATCAAAAGTGATGAGTTTTTTTTTTTTATTTTTTTCTTCTCATTTTTATTTTTTTTCCTTCTTCCATCTTTTATATTTTCTTGTTCATGCATTAGGGACAATGCATTATTTTAAGTTGGGGGGTGTGAGGTTCTTTATGTTAAAAAAAAAAACAAAATCAATGTTTTCTTTTAGTTGTGATATGCAGGTTAAAAAAAAACATCAATCAAGCAAGAAGTCAGCTCATGCCCAATTCAATCAGATATTCATCCTTGAAAACAGAAGGGGAGTAACAATTTTCAAATCTTTATACTTTTCTTCACTTTCTCTTTTACATTGAGGATAATATAAAACTTAATTTTAGATATTTCATTATGTTGAATGCTTGAGATGACCATGCTTGTTGAAAAAAAAAACTTGCATTTGTATGTGAATGAGACTTGTTTAGGATCATCATTATATTTTTGGGTTCATTATTGTGTTGAACATTGCATGCTTTAATTTGGGATAGATAATATCTTATAAAGCAAGATATAGCATACTTTTTTTTAAGATTACTAAAGTACATCTTTCCTTGTAAAAGTTGTGTGAATATGCATGAAAGATGAGTATAATGCTTTACTTGTGATTATCCCTTTTGATCTAGTCCTAAACAAGGTTTAAGTAAATAGAGTAATAATTATTACATAAATAAATAAATAAATGTGTATAAAGTTTTATCCACTCCAATGTTTTGAGTTGCTCAGTAACTAAGGGTATTCATCACAAATGTTTATCTTTACGTCAAACGGCAGCTTGAAATATGAGTATGCAAAGCACTTTAAGCTTGTGACTTTGTGAGTAACCGGGTGCATTCATCACAAATGTTTGTATTCGTGTCAAAAGGGAAGTGACTACTTAAAGACAAAGAATAAATCATATCTTAAAAAAAAAAATAAAGATATTTCTCTAGTTTGCTACCTTGTTTGTGTTGGTGAGAAGAGAAGATTACAAGTTGAGTTTTGGTATGAATCAATTATTTTGGTTGCACGATAAATATGACTAAATTTGGAAATTTTGTATGGATGTTTGATTTAGAAAATGTGAGTATGCTTATTTTTCTTTGTTTGCTATTGTGTACACTAAGTTAAAGATACCAATGTTTGCATGATAGGTCCTTCAAGTGTGATGAATCGAGCCTGATTATGGTTGTTATTATTATTATTTTTTATTTCAAAGGTTTTATGTTTTGTTTTTCTTGAGGACTACCAAAATTTAAGTTGGGGGGTGTGATTGTGCATCAAAAGTGTCATTAAGTCTCTTATTTTATATATGTATTTATTGTTTTTATTTGGTTGTTTTTATAATAATTGATGTGTTTTTTAGTAATGAAGTTTGTTTTAATGTTTCGATAGATTTTTGGAGCTTAAATGAATTAATTCAGAAAATTCAACGTCAGAATTCAGAACAAAGAATTGAAGAGACATTTAGTTGAAGATTGAAGCAAATCTTGGTTCAAATAAGTGCTTCAAATTTGTCCCAAAAATCAATTATATTCCAATTATAGAAAAGAATATCATATGATCTATTTCAAGCCCAAACTTGCCTTATGTTGTGTGCAAACTTCAACCATTAAACACTCAAGGTTTCAATGTCAATCTTAGCCCAAATAATAAGTACATTTGTATACTTATTTGATGCTCAAATTCAGCCCAAAATCAGCCCCAAATCAGCCCCAAATCAACCTCAAATCAACCTTCAAATCAGCCCAAACACAATCCATGATCTTACATGTCCACACAACAAATAACAATTGATTTATTTTGGGTAATCCATTGATCCAAGAAGGCAAGCACATGGTTGGAAAGTTGGAGGGCATATTTTTACATTATTTTGGGTCAAAAAGAAGAAGGAGATAACTCATAAATGAGGAAGAAAAACGTGCACCAAAGTGGTTGCAAAGCTGTCCTGATTTGATTTTTCAAAACACCTTTCGGGGTTTTACCCATAACTTTTGACTCAAGTGTCCAAATATGATCTGGAAAGGTGACAAAATTTCCTATAAATATGTCTCTAATAGACATCTCAAAAAAAAGCTTCTAAGAGGGTCAAATTGCTGTCCAAAGTTAGAGTCAGATTTGTGTCTGAATTTTTTCTGAAATTGTATTGTGTTCTTCTTTATAGATTTCGATTCTTTAGTTTGTAAAACTTATTATTTTTGTTTGATTCAAGTTATTTCATGTTTATTGAAGTGTTCTTATATATAATCATGGTTGGCTAAACTCTTTCTTGGATCCAAATCAAGGATAATGGTGATTGAGGTGAGTTCTTTAGGATATGAATGAATCTTAATGTTTATCTTCTCATTTTCTTCATGAATGATTTATTATTGCAAAGAAATTTTAGAAATCATTTAGGTAATGTTATAATCTTGAATTTTTATGTATAAACTTTAGTTTTGGTATAGAGATTGCTTGATTCAGTGTCTTACTTAATATGAAAGTACTTGTTCATTCTTAAGCAATAATCAATCTTCATCTTTCTAAACTTTATTGTAATATCTTCCAATCTAATATCACCATCGTTGATATTAGGTTGATTTATCTTATATATGTGAATAAATCACCAATACATCACCATTAAAATTGATTTAGACCAAGACTTATGTTTTCTTGTCATTTAAAATCTATTTACACTTTTTCATCTTTGAAAACAAATCCATCAATTATTTTCAACCAAGTTACTGTTAATTTAATTTCTCTTGAGTTTTTTTTTTGTTACCTAACTTAATTTCCAGATCTAGCTCTATGTGGATATGACCTCGATCTTACCGAGTTAATTGCTACATCGCACACTCGTGCACTTGCGAGTTAAAACAATCCGATCAGAAAAAGCGGTCAAGCAGTGTACACAATAGCAAATAAAGAAAAATAAGCATACTCACATTCTCTAAATCAAACATCCATACAAAATTTTCAAATTTAGTCATATTTATTGTGCAACCAACATAATTGTGCAACCAACATAATTGATTCATACGAAAACTCAACTTGTAATCTTCCCTTCTTACCAACACAAACAAGGTAGCAAACTAGAGAAATATATATATATATATATATATATATATATATATATATATATATATATATACACATATATTGAAGATATGATTTATTCTTTGTCTTTAAGTAGTCACTTCCCTTTTGACACGAATACAAACATTTGTGATGAATGCACCCGGTTACTCACAAAGTCACAAGCTTAAAGTGCTTTGCATACTCATATTTCAAGCTGCCGTTTGACAAAAGATAAACATTTGTGATGAATACCCTTAGTTACTAAGCAACTCAAAACATTGGAGTAGATAAAACTTTGTACACATTTATTTATTTATTTATGTAATAATTATTACTCTATTTACTTAAACCTTGTTTAGGACTAGATCAAAAGGGATAATCACAAGTAAAGCATCATACTCATCTTTCATGCATATTCACACAACTTTTACAAGGAAAGATGTACTTCAGTAATCTTAAAAACAAGTATGCTATATCTTGCTTTATAAGATATTATCTATCCCAAATTAAAGCATGCAATGTTCAACACAATAATAAACCAAAAAATGTAATGATGATCCTAAACAAGTCTCATTCACTTACGAATACAAGTTTTTTTTTTAACAAGCATGGTCATCTCAAGCATTCAACATAATAAAATATCTAAAATTAAGTTTTACATTATCCTCAATGTAAAAGAGAAAGTGAAGAAAAGTATAAAGATTTGAAAATTGTTACTCCCCTTCTGTTTTCAACGAATATGTTGGAATTTTATCATGCAAAGTTTTCATCTTATGTTTTGAAATTTTTGCATTTTCAAATGCATCATTTCTCAGCTCCTCTAATTCATGCAATTGAAGATTTCTATTTTCACCAACCTCGTTTTCATTGTCATTGAATTGCCGAATGGCCCAATATGCACGGTGCTCAATCTCAACAGGGAGATGACAAGGCTTTCCATAAACTAGCCTATGAGGAGACATTCCTAAAGAGGTCTTATAAGCAATACGATATGCCCACAAAGCATCAACTAGTCGTAGGGACCAATCTTTACGGTTTGGATTGATTGGTTTCTCTAAAATGTTCTTGATCTCCCCATTTGCCAACTCAACTTGGCCATTAGTCTATGGGTGATAGGGGGTACTGACCTTATAAATTACACCATATTTTCTCATCAAAATCCCAACGGGCTTGTTACAAAAATGTTTTCCCCTATCACTAATCATAGCTCAAGGCATGCCAAAACGAGAGAAAATATTTTCTTTCAAGAATTTGACCACAACTCGATGGTCATTGGTTCGAGATGCAATGGCCTCCACCTATTTAGACACATAATCAAATAAAGGATGAATTGGTAACCAAATAAACTTGGAAAAGGTCCCATGAAATCAATCCCCCAACAATCAAATATTTCCAAAACAAGGATGGGGTTAAGGGGCATCATGTTACGCCAAGTGAGGCTACCTAGTCGTTGGCATTGGTCACATGTAACACAGAAGGCATGGACATCTTTAAACATGGTGGGCTAATAAAAACCACACTGCAAGATTTTGGCAATGGTTTTCTTGGAAGAGAAATGCCCACCACAGGCTAATGCATGACAAAAATTAATGACACTTGGAATTTCATGATCAAGGATGCAGCACCTAATAATTTGGTCAGGACAATATTTAAATATGAAGGGGTCATCCCAAAAAATGGTGCGCACATTGCGCAAGAATTTTTGTTTGTCAATTTTAGACCAATGAGAAGGAAGCTGACTTGTGGCTAGGTAATTCATTTATGCTCCAAAAACCTATCGAAACATTAAAACAAACTTCATTACTAAAAAAACACATCAATTATTATAAAAACAACCAAATAAAAACAATAAATACATATGTAAAATAAGAGACTTAATGACACTTTTGATGCACAATCAATCTCCTTTCTCACTCATCTCCTTCTCATTTATCTCGCCTTCTTTGTCACTCAAACTCTCACTTGTCACTTGTGTTTTGATTCCCTCTTCACTTTCCCTAGATTTCTCCTCCACAATACCTTTAGGAATCCTAAAAGCTATACCTTTGTCAACAATCTTTCCACTTCTAAGGGTAGTGATGGCTTGGACTTGTTCAAGGTTTAAAGATTCACTAGGTGAGGATTCACTCATGTGTACCTGACCTCCAGGATTTGACATTGGTTGAGCTGGGATCTTTCCCTTCTCTTGAATGCTTACTGATTGAGTCAACTTAGTTAGTTGACTTCGAATGTCATCTAAGATCCTATTGGTCTAGTCTTGGAATTCGTAGGCTTGGTTATTGATTCCTCCTTTTGTTTGCATGAATTGTTGAATAGTATCATCTAGGGATCTCTTATGAGGTGGTTGTTATGTGTTATATGTGGGAGCATGAAATGGTTGGGGTGGAGGTTGAAATGTTTGAGGTACTGAAGAGCCCTCATTTCTCCATCCAAAATTTGGGTGGTTCCTCCATCCAGGATTATAGGTCTCAGAGTAGGGATTACCTACTTGGTTTGAAAATGGCTTTCTAACATTACTTGAATCAGAAGTTTGGCCATATAGCACTTCCTTGAAGGCTGGAATGGTAGGACACTTAGTTGTCCTATGCCCTTTGCTCTCACAAACAACATAACTTTCCTCTTGTTGTTCACTCATGACATACACTTTTTTAATCTCAAGAGACTCTACTTTCCTAGCCAATGAGGCTAATCTAGCATTGAGGTCATTAGTCTCTTTCAATTAAAAGTTCCCACTTGAATGAGAAATGGTGTTTCTAGACTCAACGTGAACTAGGAGAGAAGTCTCCCATTGCTTTGTGTTTTCAGCCAATTGATCAAAAAAATCAAAGGCCTCACTTGGTTCTTTATCATAAAACTCACCATTACACATGGTTGACACTAGCTTTTTAAAATCTATGGTAAGAGAGTCATAGAAGAAACTCACTAGCCTCTATAACTCAAAACCATGGTGGGGGCATGAATTTAACAAGTCTTTGAACCTTTCCCAAGCTTGGTGAAATGACTCATTTGGACTACAAGAAAAATTCATCATTTGACGTTGTAAGGCTGCTGTCCTATGAGTGGGGAAGTATTTTTTCAAAAATTCAGCTTGCATTTCTCTCCATGTACCTATAGACCTAGGACGCAAGGAGTTTAGCCAAAGCTTGGCATTATCCTTTAGAGAGAATGAGAACAATCTAAGCCGAATAGTTTCTTCAGTGCATGTTCTATCAATAAAAGTATTGCATACCTTTTCAAAGTCCTTAATGTGTATATATGGATTTTCAGAATCCATACCATGATATGTGAGAAAAAGTTGGATCATGCCCGGTTTCAAATTGAAAGCTTATTGGTTCAGAGGCAAAATAATACACAAAGGTGTACTTTGTCTAGCTGGGTGAAGATACTCTCTAAGAGTTAAAAAATTAGGTTGATCATTGAATTGTGGAGGTCCATTACCTTGAACACTCCCTTCACCCTATATATCTTAACATTAGCCATGATGAAAAATAATAATAATAATAATAATATAACAATTACATGACTATGAAAAGAAAGGAAAAAGAAAAAGAAGATTGCAAATAAAAGTAAATGAAATGTAAAAGATAAAGTAATAGCTCAAAAATAAAAATACAACAAATTAGAAAATTTACACTCCAACTAATAAGCAATATTAACAATAATAAACATTAAAAGATAATTATAACAAGTATGAATAAAGAGGCGGTAATACCAGCCAAGTACTTCAAACAATAAATATAAGAAAAATAATTACAATAAAATAACAAAAAATAAAATAAACAAGAGGCGGTAATACTAGCCATGTACTTCAAAAAACAAAACAAAACAACAACAATACAACAAGATAAAATAAAATAAACAAGAGGTGGTAAAACCAGCCTTATAATATCAACAATAAATATTATAAACTAATTAGAATAAACATCAAAAGAAAAATGGTTGAACCAACCAAAAGCTAACAATTAGTAGTCCATTCCACAATCCAATATCTGAAAAGTTGAGGTCAATTTTTTTGAGGCGGTAATACCAGCCATTTGATTTTTTTTTTCAATTTTTTTGAGGCAATAAAACCAGCCAATTGATTTTTTTATATGATTTTTTTTTAGTTTTTCAATAATCAAATCTAAATTTGATACCTTTGCTTGCTAGCTCCCCAACAACGGCGCCAAAATTGCTTCACCGCTTTTTATGATCGGCTTGTTTTAACTCGCAAGTACACGAGTGTGTGATGTAGCAATTAACTTAGTAACATCGAGGTCATATCCACAGAGAGTTAGATCTAGAAAATAAGCTAGATAACAAAAAAAACTCAAGAAAAATTAAATTAATAATAACTTGGTTGAAAATAATTGATGGATTTGTTTTCAAAGATGAAAATGTGTAAATAGATTTTAAATGATAAGAAAAAGTAAGTCTTGGTCCAAATCAATTTTAATGGTGATGTATTGGTGATTCCTTCAAGATATATAAGATAACTCAACCTAATATCAACGATGGTGATATTAGTTCAGAAGATATTACAATGAAGTTTAAAAGGATGAAAATTGATTATTGCTTAAGAATGAACAAGTACTTTCATATTAAGTAAGACATTGAATTAAGCAATCTCTATACTAAAACTAAAGTTTGTGCATAAAAATTCAAGATTATAATATTACCTAAATGGTTTCTAAAATTTCTTTGCAATAATAAATCATTCATGAAGAAAATGAGAAGATAAACATTAAGATTCATTCATATCTTAAAAAACTCACCTTAACCACCATCATCCTTAATTTGGATCCAAGAAAGAGATTAGCCAACGATGATTATATATAAGAACACTTCAATAAACATGAAATAACTTGAATCAAACTGAAATAATAAGTTTTATAAGCTAAAGAACCGAAATCTATAAAGAAGAACAAAACACAATTTCAGTAAAAATTCAGACACAAATCTGATTCTAATTTTGGACAGCAATTTAGACCCTCTTCGAAGCTTTTTTTGGAAACATCTATTAGATACATATTTATAGGAAAATTTGTCACCTTTCCAGATCATTAAATAAAAACTTATTTGAATACCTGAGTCAAACGTTATGAGTAAAACACCGAAAGGTGTTCTGAAAAATCAAATCAGGACAATAAATACATATGTAAAATAAGAGACTTAATGAAACTTTTGATGCACAATCACGCTCTAACAATTAAAATAAACAATCATAGAAAAAATAAACATAAGAAAACAAACATATTCATCATATAAACTAAAAAGAAAAGGCAAAATAAATCTCACTATTCTTGAAATTTGAAGGTTTCTGCGTCCTTGCAACCAAGAAAAAGGTGTTTAGCCTTGCATGTTTATTGAACAACTAATCAAAAGAAGGAGTAATGCATAATTTTGAGTTTCTTAGAGGAGGGTGGCGTTTTTTCTTCTTAGGTGGCCCCCCTTTCTCTTCTCTTATTCTTTTTATATATTAGAAAACTCTAGTCTCTATTTTACAAAATAGTTCTCCCTTAAGTAGATAGTTTATATTTAAGTACTTCAATAACTATTTTTCAAAAAAATAAGAAATAGCCTTGCATGAAATCTTTAAGCTTTGACTTAGAGGAGCTAAATTGCTGAAATAAAAACTTGGATATTAGTTTAGCTGTTTCGGAACATAATTTGGACTCGTTTCTTCACGAAACTTGTTTGTTGGTGGAATTCAACTGTCATTTTAAAAAACTAATATCTCCCTTATATGATATAATTTTTAGCTGAAACTTTGCATGTTTATACATCTATGAATAAGGAATCCATAAAAATTAAGTTTGTATCAATTAAACTTTTATAGCTCCAGATATTCAAATCAGAATGGTAGAAGGTCAACACTAGCAGATTGTGAGATTTGAATTTGAAAGTTGTGATTTTCATGCTCTCCCTTGTTTTATTTTCTTGCATTAAATGTCCAGAAAGATATGGATTTTAGCTTTTTAATGCCACTAGAATCACTTCATTTTCATCTCTAGAGTTCACGCTCTACATAAAACATCGACTAAAGGTCAAATCTACCAACTACCTCAAATTTACTTCTTTTTGCATCTTTCATCCAAAAGTGCCTTGAAAACATACAACAAAGAATATTAAGGCATTTTATATATAAAACATAGGCAAAACACTACTTCAATATGAGTGAAACTATCAAATAATATCGTTACATCAAATACCCCTACACTTAAGCTCTTTCTCATCCTCGAGAAAGGATAGGTAAAATTAAATTGAAGTTAAATTAAATCAAATCACTATGACTAATCTCCTAATTTCCCATCAATATCCAAGAATATATGCATTATAAATAAGAACACCATTAAGAAGGATAAAGAATATAAATTTTCATGAATTTATTTACATGCAAACTTCAAAACTCAATTAATTGTCAGGATTTAAATGATATCTATGTCATGCCAAAGTGATAGGTCCTCTCATTGATATACACTCCAACTCTCACGTATTTAAGGCTTATGTGTTTAAATCTCTCAAATTCAATCAATGAATATGTTCTAGCATAAGCTTGCTCTTCAATCTCATCTCCATTATTAACATATTACAAATAATGCATGAATCAAAAGGTATTATTTTTCAGTTGTAATGAGGCTAAGGTTAAGGTGAGGTAAAAGAGAGTAAAAGAAAATGTTCAAACCAAAGAAAGTAGAGCATTCTAAAAAATAATATTTTAAACAAGATATTCCATCAAAGCACATAAATTTTTCATCTTTAATCACCAATGTTTAACTTCTTTTGATTTCAACCTTTTTCAACATAAAATTTTAAGGACATAAAGGAACATTGTCTTTCTTTTATTTTCTTTTTCCTTTTCCTTTCCTTTTCCTTTTTCTTTTTCACAATTTTGCCCATCTTTTCATCAAGCATCACTTCTTCTTTCTTTTCACATAATTTCCAACCATAATTCTATGAAATATCACAAGTATATGCTCTACTAATCCTTGGCTAGGAGAAAAGAAAAACATATATAATGTTAAGGCTTATATATGGATAAAAAAAAAAGAACAGATAAACAAGCTCAAAAGGGGCTCACTAAGGATAATATGCTTGAGGTTGGCTTTCCGATTCAAGTGATTAAAATTCCTAATACCTTTATCGTCTTCATGTATATATGTAATGGAATATAATCTCAATAAGATATGAAGCAAGTTCTAAAGATACACATCATTGAAAGAATGCATGCTCAAAGAATATAATATTAAAGGCTCAAAAACTTGCATTGGTATAGCACTATAAAGTCAACATGGCATATTCTCAAAGTTAATCTTTAAACCAATTAAACTTTGAATTTTTCATGCATACTCTTTCATTTGATTTATATCTTCATCTATCTCAATTAATTCTCATATATAATACTCATATTCTCAAAAACTAAAGAGAGTTAAAAAGATCAAACATAATTTTTTTTTGCTAAAGAACAACAAAGAAAACTAAAATAAGAAAACCAAAATTCTCCCAATACCCCTACACTTAAAACACAATATTGACCTCAATGTTGAAATAATAGCAAAGGAACATAAGAGAATGATAGAAAATAAATTAAAATGTGAAAAAATAAAAGATAAGGAAAAGAAAAAGCAAATCTGATTTTTTTCTTTTTGTGCTGGGTTGCCTCCTAGTAAGCACTTTTGTATCATCGGCTTGACATGTGGCATGCTCATTCTTCATAGATTGGTTCAGCTAACTCTATAGAAACGATGAGTTCTGTCGTCCAACCTTGATAGAAAGGTTTCAAATGATGCCCATTGACCTTGAGTACTTTGTTGGTTTTTAAACTTTTAATTTCAACTGCACCATAAGGAGAAATATTAGAAATAACAAAGGGTCCAATCCAATGAGAGTGTAATGTTCCAGGAAAAAGTTTTTAAATATGAATGATAAAGGACTTTGTCTCCAACATGAAACTCCTTTCTTGTAAGCATTCGGTCATGAAGATTCTTAGTCTTTTCTTTGTAAATCCTTGCATTCTTGTAAGCATCATTTTGAATTTCTTCCAACTCTTGCAATTGTAGTTTTCTTTTAATCCCAGCAGCATCATAATCCATGTTGCATTATTTAATGACCCAAAAAGCTTTGTGCTCAAGCTCCATCGATAGATGACATGCTTTCCCTTAAATCATTCTATAAGGTGACATTCTTATAGGTGATTTATAAGCAGCCTAATAAGCCCAAAGTGCATCTTCAAGATGTAGACTTCAATCTCGCTAGTTAGGTTACACTGTTTTCTCCAAAATGGCCTTAATTTCTTGATTTGAAATTTTAGCTTGGCCATTCGTTTGAGGATGATATGCTATGGAAGTTTGATGAGTCACATAATATTTACGTAGCAATGCTTCCATGGAACGATTATAGAAATGAGTGCCAAGATCACTCATGATAACTTTAGAGATGTCAATCGTGTCAAATATATGAGTCCTGATAAAATCTAAAACAACCTTAGCATTGTTAGTTCGTATGGCTTTCACCTCAATCCATTTGGACATATAATCAACAACAAGAAGAATATAAAGATTTCCAAAAGAAGAAGGAAATGGATCCATAAAGTCAACACCCCAAACATAAAAAATTTCACTTACAAGAATATTCGTTAAAGGCATTTGATTTTTATAAGTGATATTACTTGTTCTTTGGCATTTTCACATGATTTTCAGAAGTGATATGCATATTTAAAAATAGAAGGCTAATAGAAACCACTTTCAAGTATCTTGTGGGCCATTCTTTTTGCTCCAAAATGCCCACCAGGAGAATGAGAAAGACAAAAAGTGAGAATGGAATGAAATTCATCATGTGGTACACATATCTAATGGAATGAAATTCATCCTATGGTACACATCTCCTTACTACTTGATCCACATAAAATTTCCATAAGTAAGGAGTATCCCAAAAATAATATTTAGCATCAGCTCGTAACTTATCTTTTTGGGGTTTAGACAAATCTAGACGGAATTCTTTAGTGACTAAATAGTTTACCAAATCAGCATACCATGTTTTTGTAAAGGAATGCAACATATACAACTGCTCTTCGGGGAATGTCTCTCTTATTGTTTCAATCGGTATATCCTCGGTCCTCAATCGGCTTAAGCGATCAGCCACATGGTTTTCAACACCTTTTTTGTCTTTGATCTTAAGATCAAATTCTTGTAAAAGCAAGATCCACCTAATTAGTCTTGGTTTGGACTCCTTCTTCAAAAGATATCTGAGAGCTGCATGGTCAGTAAAAACAATGACTTTTGTACCAAGTATATATGACCTGGATTTTTCAAAAGAAAACACTACTGTAAAAAGTTCCTATTTAGTTGTATGGTAATTGCATTGTGCTCCATCTAACATACGAAAAGCATAGGCGATAACATGCAAATTCTTCCCAATTCTTTGCCCAAGCACAACTCCTACCACATAGTCACTTACATCACACATTATCTTAAAAGGTTCATCCCAATTTGGTGGTTAAAATTCCTTCATCATCTTCATGTATATGTGTAATGTGAATGTAATCTCAACAAGACATGAAGCAAGTTCTAGAGATACATATCATTGAAAGAATGCATAATCAAAAAATATAATGTTGAAGACTCAAAAGCTTACATTGGTATAACACTATAAAGTCAACATGGCATATTCTTGACACGACTAAAAGATTGATGTCTTCTCTCAAGTGCAGGAGTGTCGAAGTAATAAATAACCCCGTAAAACCGGGGTCGAACCACAAGGAGGTTAATTGTAGAAATTATAAATAAGAATAATACAACAACAATAACAATAACAACAACAACAACAATAATAACAATAACAATAATAATAGTAGTAGTAGTACTAATAATATTAATAATAATAATAAAGAAAAAGAAAAAGAAGAAGAAGATGATGAGAACTTTGAGATGAAATATTAACATAAAGATTTAACAATGATAACAAACAATGTCAAGGTTAAAGAATCCACTATGGTATGTCAAACAAGTATAGTATAAACTCTTATTATTCAATTGGAAACCACACACAAAGGAGGTTCCAATCATATTATACATTGTTAACATGATTACATTAGTCATCTTATTCAATTAATGCTAATACTTGTAAATTTCATCAAGCATTCATGATTATAACTTATGTTAACAACAAATCAAGTTCCTTTCATAGCTCAGGTGTTGGTTATATGACACAACTAAAAGGTTGATGTCTTCTCCCAAGTGCAGGAGTGTCGAAGTAATAAATAACCCGGCAAGACCGGGGTCGAACCACAAGGAGATTAATTGTACAAATTATAGACAACAATTATAAGCAACAATAATAGCAATAATAACAACAACAATAACAATAACAACAATAGTAATAATAATAATAATAATAATAATAATAATAATAATAGTAGTAGTAGTAGCAGTAGTAGTAGTAGTAATAATAATAATAATAATAATAATAAAGAAAGAGAAGAAGAAGAAGATGATGATGATGAGAACTTAGAGATGAAATATTAATGTAAGGATTAAGCAATAATAATAACAAATGTCAAGGTTAGAGGTTCCACTAATGGTATATCAAACAAGTATAGTATAAACTCTTATTATTCAATTGGAAACCACACACAAAGGAGGTTCCAATCAGATTATATATTGTTAACATGATTACATTAGTCATCTTATTCAATTAATGCTAATACTTGTAAATCTCGTCAAGCATTCATGATTATAACTTATGTTAACAACAAATCAAGTTCCTTTCATAGCTCAGGTGTCGGTTATACCATACATTATGGGCTATGAAAGTGCCAAGCATTTGTTGTACCAAGTGTTATACAACATAAATCAAGATTAGTCATTTAACAAGCAAAGTATTAAAGAGTGAACAAGATACCAAATATAAAACATGTTAGTATCAAACATTAAGGTCCATATTAAGTTTACACTATACTTATTCTTCCACCATTAGTGTAACCTTTTCACCTTGACATAACTAACTTAGCTAGACATAATGAAAGAAAGCAAAATAGATAAACAAAATAAGAACATAAAAGTTAACTAAGTAAAAGAAAGGAAATGAAAGGCATAAACTTAATATTAATGAAAGCAAAGCATAAACATTACAAAAAATACAAAGAGAGAAAGGAAGAGCATGATCTTGATCTGGAAATCAAGATGCCTAAATGCATGGCAAATGCCTCCTTTTATAGGCCAAAATTGGGAACTATTGATTTGATGACTAATTGATAAGTGGGTGGCCAACTTTTGACTTGGTGACAATCCTTATCTTCTCTTGTCTGCCCAAAACGTCATTGATAACGTCAAAATTGGAGCCAGTTGTAAACATGAAAGTTGTAGGCAATTGTCTCAGCTTTCTTGTGTAAAACATTCAGCTTATTTGGACTTCTAGAACTCCAGATATGGCCAAAATACCGAACAGTAGTCGGGCTGGAAGACAGATTCGGGCTTCTTTGTTGTTGCTACAATTTGGACTTGATAATGGCCTTTTTAGATCTTGGGCTCCATATGAAAGTTGTAGGCCTATGTCTTACCTTTCCATCCATATAAATTGGACCTAAATCTGAGATATATAGCTCCAGATATGACCCAATTACTGAACAGTATTCCGGTTTGGATTGCACCGACATCTCTTTTCTAAGTTTGGCCATCTCTTTATCCTTTCAATTTAAGTTCTTCAAGTCATCAATCAATCCTTTCATTTATGTGATAGACCTGCATTAAAAATAGACATTTACCACAAATTATAGGTATCTTATATTATTAGATACATTATTATAAAACATATTTTAGTTAAGGAGTTATTGATACTTCAAGTGCAAAATGATGATATAAAACCATGATAAAAATGCACTTTTAAGTACTAATCACACCCCCCAACCAGCTTATTACTAGTCCCTAGTAATCAAAGCGTTAAAACAATTTGCAAATTTCACAAAGCAAGGTATTCATCATTTAACTTCCATTAATCTATCCAGATAAACAAACTCTCATTAAATTTATATATCTGCTCGATACCTCTTAACAAGATATTAATAAACCTTTCTTTTGTGCTCAATATATGAACACATAATTATGGGGCTTTTCTTGGAAGAAAACAAAATTTTTGTTCTAATGTTTAAGGTTAACTTCCTTGGGTTGGGATTACTATTTTTGTCTTTTTTTTTTTCGTTTTTTTCTTTTTTTTTAAATCTATATACATATAATTTAAAAACATCATGCATCTCTAACCCATGTAACGAGCTTTCAGCTAATGACTCCCAGACCAGTTGGTCTTAGGGCATTAGGTGTTAAGACACCCCTACGAGCTTAGTAACTCGGGTCGCAGATACTGATATGTAGATAGTGCAATGTTTGATTCCCTTAAGCTTTTCTCCTCAACCCATGTAACAAGCGTTGGGCCAATAGCTCCCAAGTCAGTTGACTTTAGGGTATTAGGTGTTAAAACACCCCTTCGGGCTTAATTGCTTAGGTTAGGGAGGCTACGAAATCAAACTTATGTACATTTTTATTATCATCATTTTTTTTCTTTTTTTCTTTTTTTTAATTATATACAATCCCTTTTCCTTAGTTGTTACCTTTAACAAAAGAACATAAATAATGTAATAATCCAATATGCAACCCACAATCATATGTTAAAGTGTGTGTGTGTAAATTAAGGTTTAAGAATACATGTTAAATAAGTATATGAGCAGAATTAAGCGGTAACAATACGAGAGTTTGTAAACCTGAATATTTCAGGAAGTATTATAATAGACCTTGTTAAGAATGGTTACTAAGATGCGTCTCAAGAGTCACTTTAACAAAAGAGCTCCTGTACTCTACCATCCTAGTAACAATAATTATGCACATGCTTTATGAAATGAAAAACAAATTTTTTTTTTATCAACTACTACCCTCTCCCCCCAACCAAAATGAGACATTGTCCTCAATGTTCTAAGGTAGAAAGATAGAGTATAGAAGTTATCACCTGAAATAATGAACACTAACAAACCTGAAACACACTGAAACAAAAATAAGAAATAACAAAACACAATAATAAAACCAAAAGACACAAGTTTTTACAAACAAAAAAAATTCAAATCGCAGTTGTGATTGTGGCTCACATCTTCCCTTGGTTTTACGTCCAAGAACAGCTTAAACGCCCTCAATGGGTCGGGGATAGGCTTCCCATCCAGTTTTCTTAAAAACTGGCAAACATGATCTTTTTAGTCAGATTTCCAAGACTATGCCAAGTATGTTCTTTATGAAAATGGGTTCATAAGTCATGAATTACACGATGTTTATCTCGACTATGATGAGACTTAAGAGTCAATAGAAGATTATCTAAAGACTCTCTGTGTTTTGAAATAAATCCCACCTTCTGACAATTTTCATAGTTTTTGCGGAATGCATCTGACTCTTTGAATATGATGGGCTAGTAAAATCCACTTTGTAAGATTTCTACAATTCTCTTTTTTGATAAGAAATGATCCCCGCATGCCTTAGAGTAACAAAATTTAATGAAATTACTTACCTCATTGTCGAGAATGCATTTTTGAAATATTTGACCAGGACAATAATTGAATAAGTTAGGGTCATCCCAATAAAAATTTTGCTCGTTGCTCAAAAATTTTCTTTTGTCTTCGGTATTCCAATGAGCTGGCAAAAATCCTAAAGTAAGAAAATTGATATGTTTAGCAAACCAAGGCATTGAACTAAGAGAAAGTAGAGATTCATTAGGAAAGTAATAATTGATTGGTGTGATGTCGGGTGTCGAATCTGTTGTCACTTTTGATAAAAGATCCGCATCAACATTGTCGGTGCCTTTTTCATCATCGACTTCTTCCTGATTGGTCATGGCATGAGGAAATGAAAGTGCTGGTAGGGAATCAGTCTTTTCCTTGCAATATTCAGATTCAACCCCTTCCTTACTCTTAGAGATTGACTCATCATCTTTCTCACAAGGTTCAAGAGTGGGTTTTTTAATAACCTTACCATTGCGAAGAGTAATGACTGATTTGACTTAATCCATGTGTTGACTTCCATAACTACTTGCATTGGCATTATATTGCTTCTTGAGATTTTGCTGTGATTGAGATGGAAACTTACCTTTTTCTTGAAAATTAAGAGCAGATGTGAATTTTGCAAGAGTATCTTTAAAATCTATTATGCTTTGAGCAAGTTGAGTGTTGATTGTCTCTTGCTTTTCAATGAATGCATACAAAGTTTCCTCAAAATTACTTCTAAGAGGTGGAGCATAAGAAGGTGCATATCCATAAGAATTTTGGAAATTATGGTGTGCTTGAAACTGTGGTGGTGAAGTTTGTGCATTGTCACTCTTCCAACTGAAATTTAGGTGATTTCTAGCTAAAGATGCAAATTTGGCTTGAAGGTCATGATCTTCCCTAAGGTTGTACATACCTCCACTAGATGTATGAGGTTGAGTTTTACTCGGTGCCTCATAAGTACCCGCGGTGTCCCAATTTTGAGCATTTTCAGCTAACAAGTCTAAGTACTCCATTGCTTCATCAGGGTCTTTATCTTCAAAAGTTCCATTGCACATCAATTCAACCATTTGCCTATCTTTAGGTGTTAACCCTTCATAGAAATGTGAAACCAATCTCCATGTTTCAAAACCATGATGAGGGCAAGTACTAAGCAAGTCTCGATACCTATCCCAACATTTGTAAAATGTTTCTCCTGGTTTTTGAGTGAAAGTGGTGATTTGTCTCTTGAAAGAGTTTGTTCTATGAGATGGGAAAAACTTCTTTAAAAACTGTTGTTGTATTTCCTCCCAAGCACGAATGGATCCTAGTCTTAAATTTTGTAGCCATGTTTTAGCTTTATCTTTTAATGAAAAAGGAAAAAGCTTTAATCTGATGGTGTTGATGCTACAATTTAAGTTATTATATGTGTTGCAGACCTCTTTAAATTCCCTTAAATGCAAGTATGGATTTTCCAATTCTAAACCATGGAAAGATGGTAAAAGTTGAATAATGCCTGGCTTAAAATTAAAATGAGATGCATCGGGAGGAAAAACTATACATGATGGTGCACTTGTTCTTGTGGGATTCATGTGGTCTCTAAGTGTTCTGACACGGTTATTCTCATTATTCTCATTATGAAGTGATTGATTATTTTCTTCAGCCATATTTTCTGAAAATGATGAGGATACCCTACAAAGTCTACCACTTGATGTACGTGACCACACTCTTATGCACGTGTAGGAATAAAATAAAATAACAGAAGAAGAAAGCAAAAGAAGGAGGAAGAAAACAAAATAAAAAGAAACAAAAGAAAAGAAACAAAGTTATATACAAGAAAAGTGAAAAGAGAAAATAAAATAAATACTATAATTTATACAAGAACTTACCTCCCCGGCAACGGCGCCAAAAACTCGACACGACTAAAAGGTTGATGTCTTCTCCCAAGTGCAGGAGTGTCGAAGTAATAAATAACCCGGCAAGACCGAGGTCGAACCACAAGGAGATTAATTGTACAAATTATAGACAACAATTATAAGCAACAATAATAGCAATAATAACAACAACAATAACAATAACAACAATAGTAATAATAATAATAATAATAATAATAATAGTAGTAGTAGTAGTAGTAGTAGTAGTAGTAGTAGTAGTAGTAGTAGTAGTAGTAGTAATAATAATAATAATAATAATAATAATAATAAAGAAAGAGAAGAAGAAGAAGATGATGATGATGAGAACTTAGAGATGAAATATTAATGTAAGGATTAAGCAATAATAATAACAAATGTCAAGGTTAGAGGTTCCACTAATGGTATATCAAACAAGTATAGTATAAACTCTTATTATTGAATTGGAAACCACACACAAAAGAGGTTCCAATCAGATTATATATTGTTAACATGATTACATTAGTCATCTTATTCAATTAATGTTAATACTTGTAAATCTCGTCAAGCATTCATGATTATAACTTATGTTAACAACAAATCAAGTTCCTTTCATAGCTCAGGTGTCGGTTATACCATACATTATGGGCTATGAAAGTGCCAAGCATTTGTTGTACCAAGTGTTATACAACATAAATCAAGATTAGTCATTTAACAAGCAAAGTATTAAAGAGTGAACAAGATAACAAATATAAAACATGTTAGTATCAAACATTAAGGTCCATATTAAGTTTACACTATACTTATTCTTCCACCATTAGTGTAACCTTTTCACCTTGACATAACTAACTTAGCTAGACATAATGAAAGAAAGCAAAATAGATAAACAAAATAAGAACATAAAAGTTAACTAAGTAAAAGAAAGGAAATGACAGGCATAAACTTAATATTAATGAAAGCAAAGCATAAACATTACAAAAAATACAAAGAGAGAAAGGAAGAGCATGATCTTGATCTGGAAATCAAGATGCCTAAATGCATGGCAAATGCCTCCTTTTATAGGCCAAAATTGGGAACTATTGATTTGATGACTAATTGATAAGTGGGTGGCCAACTTTTGACTTGGTGACAATCCTTATCTTCTCTTGTCTGCCCAAAACGTCATTGATAACGTCAAAATTGGAGCCAGTTGTAAACATGAAAGTTGTAGGCAATTGTCTCAGCTTTCTTGTGTAAAACATTCAGCTTATTTGGACTTCTAGAACTCCAGATATGGCCAAAATACCGAACAGTAGTCGGGCTGGAAGATAGATTCGGGCTTCTTTGTTGTTGCTACAATTTGGACTTGATAATGGCCTTTTTAGATCTTGGGCTCCATATGAAAGTTGTAGGCCTATGTCTTACCTTTCTTTTGTGCTCAATATATGAACACATAATTATAGGGCTTTTCTTGGACGAAAACAAAATTTTTGTTCTAATGTTTAAGGTTAACTTCCTTAGATTGGGATTATTATTTTTTTCTTTTTTTTTCTTTTTTTATATATATACATATAACTTAAAACACCATGCATCTTTAACCCATGTAATGAGCTTTCGGCTAATGACTCCCAGACCAGTTGGTCGTAGGGCATTACGTATTGAGACACCCCTACGAGCTTAATAACTCGGGTCGTAGATAGTGATATCTAGATAATGCAATGTTTGATTCTCTTAAGCTTTTCTCCTCAACCCATGTAACAATCATTGGGCCAATAGCTCCCAAGCTAGTTGACTTTAGGGTATTAGGTGTTAAAATACCCCTTCGGGCTTAATTGCTTAGGTTAAGGAAGCTACAAAACCAATCTTATCTAATTTTTTATTATCATCATTTTTTTAATTTTTTTTAATTATATACTATCCCTTTTCCTTAGTTGTTACCTTTAATAAAACAACATAAATAATATAATAATCCAACATGCAACCCACAATCATATGTTAACGTGTTTGTGTGTAAATTAAGGTTTAAAAATACATGTTAAATAAGTATATAAGCAGAATTATGTGATAACAATACGAGAGTTTGTAAATCTGAATATTTCAAGAAGTATTATGATAGACCTTATTAAGAATGGTTACTAAGATACGTCTCAAGAGTCATAAAAGTTCTCCTTACTCTGCCATCATAGTAACAACAATTTTGCACATGCTTTATGAAATAGAAAACACAGTTTTTTTTTAACTACTACCCTCTCTCCCCAACTAAAACAAAACATTGTCCTCAATGTTTAAAGGTAGAAAGATAGAGTATAAAAGATATCACCTGAAATAACAAACACTGACAAACCTGAAACACACTAAAACAAATATAAGTAACAACAAAACACAATAAAACCAAAAGACACAAAGATTCACAAATGAAGGCTCAAATCCAATTTAAGTTTTTTACTGCTTTTTTTAGTTGACCAATTTATACTACTCATGAAAGGATCGATTACAGGAATGAAAGATTGTAGTTGGTCAATCAATTGTACAGCAGTAGTAGTAGAGATTATGATTTGTCGTGTAGAAGATGTTAGAAATTCTTGTTCCACAGCATGATCTAGAAAAGACAACAACTTATCATAATAACCATTAACATTTAACAAACCTATGGGTTTATAGTGAATGTGCAGTTGAGCCCAAAAGGAAATATAAAAGATCTCTTCCAATGTGCCTAGATCACCTAGTAAAGCAATGAAGGCATCAACATGGTTAAACATTGCATTCATTCGAGCTGACATTGTGGAGACCTGAAGTTCCTCTCCAATTGTTTTTCCAATGATGTCCCCTTGTGCTAAAGCTTTGGGGATGACCCCCAAAACTTGACTACCTCCTAAAAATGCAACTATTGATACACCTTCCATTAACCCAAGACTACCTCCCCTATACACTAAATGAATCTTTCTCTCAGCTAGCACTTGACCAAGATGATTTGCTGATTCTATAAACTCCTTTTCTTTCCCAGGACTAGATCCATCGAAAACACAAATATTTCTTATATGATGACCTGAGGAATTTGCCATTTCTACACACTTCTGTATTTGTTGAATGTATGGGTTGAGTAGAAATCAAAGGAAGAAAGAGAGGATTTTATAGATGAGAAATTAGAAAGGAAATCATACCACCTATATGTAGGTTAGTTAGAGTCTCACTCTCTCTTTCTCTCTCTCTCTCTCTCTTTATTTATTTATTTACTTTTGAAAAAGCATGTGTATGTACAGGTAGTTGTGATTGTAACTCACATCTTCCCTTGGTTTTACATCCAAGAATGGCTTAACCGCCCTCTATGGGTCAAGGATAGGCTTCCTTTCCAGTTTTCTTAAAAACTAACAAACAGGGTCTTTTTTAGTCAAATTCCCAAGACTAAGTCGATCATGTTCTTTATGAAATAGTGGCCATAAATCATGAATTGCACGATGCATATCTCCACTGGGATGCGTCTTAAGTGTCAATAGAAGATTATCTAAAGACTCCTTACTTAGGCCATCCTTAGTGAATTGTATTTTATCTTCACGGTTTATAGATATCATTCCTAAAGAACGACATTGTGCATTATAAGTCCATCTAGCACATCGATGACAAACTTTCAGTCATTTTGCATGACGTTTCTTTGCAAAAGTGCTTTTACCTATTCCAAGCATATGTGAAATGAAGGAGTTATAGGACTCACCTAATAATCGGACCTTTGCTTCAATCAACTAACGAATATCTTTAGGAATTCCATGATTCATTAATGACACGACGAAAAGATTGATGTCTTCTCCCAAGTGCAGGAGTGTCGAAGTAATAAATAACCCGACAAGACCGGGGTCGAACCACAGGGAGGTTAATTGTACAAATTATAAACGACAATAGTACAACAACAACAATAATAATAACAACAACAATAATAATAGTAATAACAATAATAACAACAATGACAATAACAATAATAATAATAATAATAATAATAATAATAATAATAGTAGTAGTAGTAGTAGTAGTAGTAGTAGTAGTAGTAATAATAGTAGTAGTAATAATAATAATAATAAAGAAAGAGAAGAAGAAGAAGATGATGAGAACTTGGAGATGGAAAATTAATGTAAGGATTAAACAATAATAATAACAAATGTCAAGGTTAGAGGTTCCACTAATGGTATATCAAACAAATATAGTATAAACTCTTATTATTGAATTGGAAACCACACACCAAGGAGGTTCCAATCAGATTATATATTGTTAATATGATTACATTAGTCATCTTATTCAATTAATGCTAATACTTATAAATCTCATCAAGCATTCATGATTATAACTTATGTTAACAACAAATCAAGTTCCTTTCATAGCTCAGGTGTCGGTTATACCATACATTATGGGCTATGAAAGTGCCAAGCATTTGTTGTACCAAGTGTTATACAACATAAATCAAGATTAGTCATTTAACAAGCAAAGTATTAAAGAGTGAACAAGATAACAAATATAAAACATGTTAGTATCAAACATTAAGGTTCATATTAAGTTTACATTATACTTATTCTTACACCATTAGTGTAACCTTTTCACCTTGACATAATTAACTTAGCTAGACATAATGAAAGAAAGCAAAATAGATAAACAAAATAAGAACATAAAAGTTAACTAAGTAAAGGAAAGGAAATGAAAGGCATAAACTTAATATTAATGAAAACAAAGCATAAAAAATACAAAGAGAGAAAGGAAGAGCATGATCTTGATCTGGAAATCAAGATGCCTAAATGCATGGCAAATGCCTCCTTTTATAGGCCAAAATTGGGAACTATTGATTTGATGACTAATTGATAAGTGGGTGGCCAACTTTTGACTTGGTGACAATCCTTATCTTCTCTTGTCTGCCCAAAACGTCATTGATAACGTCAAAATTGGAGCCAGTTGCAAACATGAAAGTTGTAGGCAATTGTCTCAGCTTTCTTCTGTAAACAATTCAGCTCATTTGGACTTCTAGAACTCCAGATATGGCCAAAATACCGAACAGTGCTCGGGCTGGAAGACAGATTCGGGCTTCTTTGTTGTTGCTACAATTTGGACTTGATAATGGCCTTTTTAGATCTTGGGCTCCATATGAAAGTTGTAGGCCTATGTCTTACCTTTCCATCCATCTAAATTGGACCTAAATCTGAGATCTGTAGCTCCAGATATGACCCAATTACCGAACAGTGTTCTGGTTTGGATTGCACTGACATCTCTTCTCTAAGTTTGACCATCTCTTTATCCTTGCAATTTAAGTTTTTCAAGTCATCAATCAATCCTTTCATTTATGTGATAGGCCTGCATTAAAAATAGACATTTACCATAAATTATAGGTATCTTATATTATTAGATACATTATTATAAAACATATTTTAGTTAAGGAGTTATTGATACTTCAAGTGCAAAATGATGATATAAAACCATGATAAAAATGCACTTTTAAGTACTAATCACACCCCCCAACCAGCTTATTACTAGTCCCTAGTAATCAAAGCGTTAAAATAGAAAAACAATTTGCAAATTCTACAAAGCAAGGTATTCATCATTTAACTTCCATTAATCTATCCAGATAAACAAACTCTCGTTAAACTTATATATCTGCTCAATACCTCTTAACAAGATATTAATAAACCTTTCTTTTATGCTCAATGTATCAACACATAATTATGGGGCTTTTCTTGGAAGAAAACAAAATTTTTGTTCTAATGTTTAAGGTTAACTTCCTTGGGTTGGGATTATTATTTTTGTCTTTTTTTTTCTTTTTTTCTTTTTAAAAATCTATATACATATAATTTAAAAACATCATGCATCTTTAACCCATGTAACGAGCTTTCAGCTAATGACTCCCAGACCAGTTGGTCTTAGGGCATTAGGTGTTAAGACACCCCTACGAGCTTAGTAACTCCGGTCGCAGATACTGATATGTAGATAATGCAATGTTTGATTCCCTTAAGCTTTTCTCCTCAACCCATGTAACAAGCGTTGGGCCAATAGCTCCCAAGTCAGTTGACTTTAGGGTATTAGGTGTTAAAACACCCCTTCGGGCTTAATTGCTTAGGTTAGGGAGGCTGCGAAATCAAACTTATCTACATTTTTATTATCATCATTTTTTTTTCTTTTTTTTCTTTCTTTTTTTTCATGTTTTTTTTAATTATATACAATCCCTTTCCCTTAGTTGTTACCTTTAACAAAATAACATAAATAATGTAATAATCCAATATGCAACCCACAATCATATGTTAAAGTGTGTGTGTGTAAATTAAGGTTTAAAAATACATGTTAAATAAGTATATGAGCAGAATTAAGTGGTAACAATACGAGAGTTTGTAAACCTGAATATTTCAGGAAGTATTATAATAGACCTTGTTAAGAATGATTACTAAGATGCGTCTCAAGAGTCACTTTAACAAAAGAACTCCTTTACTCTGCCATCCTAGTAACAACAATTATGCACATGCTTTATGAAATGAAAAATAATTTTTTTTTTTATCAACTACTACCCTTTTTTTTTTTATCAACTACTACCCTCTCCCCCCAACCAAAACGAGACATTGTCCTCAATGTTCTAAGGTAGAAAGATAGAGTATAGAAGATATCACCTGAAATAACGAACACTGACAAAACCTGAAACACACTAAAACAAAAATAAGAAATAACAAAACACAATAATAAAACCAAAAGACACAAAAATTCACAAATGAAGGCTCAAATCCAATCTAAGCTTTTTACGGCTTCCCGTAGATGACCAATTTATGCGACTCATGGAAGGATCAATCACAGGAATGAAAGATTGTAGTTGGTCAATCAATTGTTCAACAGTAGTAGCAGAGATTATGATTTGTCGTGCAGAAGATGTTAAAAATTCCTGTTCCACAGCATGATCAAGAAAAGACAACAACTTATCATAATAACCATTAACATTTAACAAACCTATGGGTTTATGGTGAATGTGCAATTGAGCCCAAGAGGAAATATGAAAGATCTCTTCCAATGTGCCTAGACCACCTAGTAAAGCAATGAAAGCATCAGCATGGTTAAACATTGCATTCATTCGAGCCGACATTGTGGAGACCTGAAGTTCCTCTCCAATTGTTTTTCCAATGATGTCCCCTTGTGCCAAAGCTTCAGGGACGACCCCCAAAACTTGACTACCTCCTAAAAATGCAGCTATTGACACACCTCCCATTAACCCAAGACTGCCTCCCCCATATACTAAATGAATCTTTCTCTCAGCTAACACCTGACCAAGATGATTTGCTGATTCTAAAAACTCCTTTTCTTTCCCAGGACTAGATCCACCGAAAACACAAATATTTCTTATTTGATGACTTGAGGAACTTGCCATTTCTACACACTTCTGTATTTGTTGAATGTATGGGTTGAGTAGAAATGAAAGGAAGGAAGTCTCACACACTCTCTCTCTCTCTTTTTTATTTATTTATTTATTTTTGAAAAAAAAAAGAAGCATGTGTATATACAAGTAGTTGTGATTGTGGCTCACATCTTCCCTTGGTTTTACGTCCAAGAACGACTTAAACGCCCTCTATGGGTCGGGGATAGGCTTCCCATCCAATTTTCTTAAAAACTGGCAAACAGGGTCTTTTTTAGTCAGATTCCCAAGACTAAGTCGATCATGTTCTTTATGAAATAGTGGCCATAAATCATGAATTGCACGATGCACATCTCCACTAGGATGCGTCTCAAGAGTCAATAGAAGATTATCTAAAGACTCCTTACTCAGGCCATCCTTAATGAATTGTATTTTATCTTCACGGTTTATAGATACCATTCCTAAAGAACGACATTGTGTATTACAAGTCCATCTAGCACATCGATGACAGACTTCGAGTCGTTTTGCACGACGTTTCTTTGCAAAAGTGCTTTTACCTGTTCCAGGCATGTGTGAAATAAAGAAGTTAGAGGACTCACCTGATAATCGGACCTTTGCTTCAATCAACCAACGAATATCTTCAGGAATTCCATGATTCATTAATAATCTCAATCTTGCACATCTAGCACGGTAAATTTTTGTAATCGCATTCTGAGGCAGAGCGGGAAAATACTTTTTCAATTTTTCAAGATTAGTGTCCATTTTCAAATGAGAATTGGAAGAGAGCTTCAAAGAATTGCACACATATATACACAGATATCAGTAATTGTGGGAAACTGAAAGAACCGACTTAAGTCACAGAGTACCGTTATCCGCCATTTGACCGGGGTGACAGAAACTAGCAAAAATCACTAAAAAAGAAACATAAAAAAAAATGTGAGAAAAATAAAATAATCAACCTTTATCTACAAGATCATTCAAACCAGCTGATTCATTTTCACTAGGAAAATTATCAAAGTAAGCTTTCAAACGATGTCCATTTTCCTTAAAATCATTGTCATTCATTGAATTCTCAATATAACAGGCCCCATAAGGATTGGTCCATCTTAATCTTAGCTCTTTAGGGAATGCATAGAGTTGAGAATCATAAAACAAAACTTTTTGACCAGTGTCAATTTTTTGACAATTTTCACAAGTTTTGCAGAATGCATGTGTGTCCTTGAACATGGTGGGCCAATAAAATCCATTTTGAAAGATTTTTGCAGTTGTCTTTTTTGACGAGAAATAACTTCCACATGCTTTAGAATGACAAAGTTTAATGACACTACTTACCTCATTGTCGGGAATGAATCTTTGAAATATTTGATCAGGACAATATTTGAATAAGGTAGGGTCATCACAATAAAAGATCTTCACTTCGTTCAAAAACTTTTCTTTGTCTTGAATACTCCAATCAGTTGGCAAATCTCCTAAAGCAAGAAAATTCATATTTTTATCATACCAAGGCATTGGACTAAGAGAAAGTAAGGATTCGTTAGGAAACTAATCATCGATTGGTGTGATGTTAGATGTCGAATCTGTTGTCACTGTTGATAAAAGATTCGCATCAACATTTTCTCTGCGTTTTTCATCCGTGATTTCTTCCGTAGAATAAATCATTTGCAAATCTTCAGATTCATCTAACTCATTTTTACTTAAAGTAGATTCAAGTTGATCATAAACTAATTCGTCAATATGATCTACTTCTTGTAAATCATTATCATCTCCAGGTTGCTTGCAAATGTTGAAAATATTCATCTCCAATGTCATGTTTCCAAATGATAGCTTCATCAGTCCATTCCTACAATTAATCAATGCGTTAGAGGTTGCAAGAAACGGACGTCCTAAAATAACAGGAAATGAATTACATGCTTCAACAGGTTCTGTGTCCAAGACAATAAAATCCATAGGATAAATGAATTTATCGACTTGTACTAACACATCTTCAATTATTCCTCTAGGCACTTTTACAGATCTATCGGCAAGTAAAAGAGATATAGAAGTTGGTTTTAACTCACCTAGATTGAGACTTTGAAAAACTGAATATGGAAGTAAATTCACACTCGCTCCAAGATCAAGTAAAGCTCTTTTAATTTTATGCTCTCCAATAAAGCAAGAAATTGTAGGACAACCAGGGTCTTTATATTTCAAAGCATTATTGTTCTGAAGAATGGCACTTACTTGTTCTGCTAAAAAGGCTTTCTTTTTCACATTCAGTTTCCTCTTCACAGTGCATAGATCTTTCAAAAATTTAGCATAGGAAGGAACCTGTTTAATAGCATCCAGCAAAGGTATATTGATCCTTACCTGTTTGATAGTTTCAAAGATTTCAGAGTTGTGATTAACTTTCCTTTGTTTGGTCATGGCTTGAGGAAATGGAAGTGCTGGCGGTGAATTAGTCGTTTCTTTGCAATTTTCAGATTCATCCCCTTCCTTACCCTCAGAGATTGACTCATCATCTTTCTCATAAAGTTCAAGAGAGGGTTTTTCAATAACCTTACCACTGCGCAGAGTAGTGACTGATTTGACTTGATCCATGTGTTGGCTTCCGGAACTACTTGCATTTGCATTGTATTGCCCCTTGGGATTTTGTTGTGGTTGAGATGGAAACTTACCTTTCTTTTGGAAACTCAGAGCAGATGTTAATTTTGCAAGAGTATCTTTAAAATCTGTCATGTTTTGAGCAAGTTGAGTATTGATTAACTCTTGCTTTTCAATGAATGCATGCAATGTTTCCTCAAGATTTCTTCTAAGAGGTGGAGCATAAGGAGGTGCATATCCATGAGAATTTTGGAAATTATGGTGTGCTTGAAACGGTGGTTGTGAAGTTTGTGCGTTATTGTTCTCACTCTTCCAACTAAAATTTGGGTGATTTCTCCAACCAGGGTTGTATGTTTGTGAGTATGGGTTGTGGTTGGTGACACGACCAAAAGATTGATGTCTTCTCCCAAGTGCAGGAGTGTCGAAGTAATAAATAACCCGGCAAGACCGGGGTCGAACCACAGGGAGGTTAATTGTACAAATTATAAACAACAATTATAAAACAACAATAACAATAACAACAACAACAACAATGACAATAATAACAACAATGACAATAATAATAATAATAATAGTAATACTAATAATAATAATAATAATAGTAGTAGTAGTAGTAGTAGTAGTAGTAGTAGTAGTAGTAGTAGTAATAATAATAATAATAAAGAAAGAGAAGAAGAAGAAGATGACGATGATGATGAGAACTTAGAGATGAAATATTAATGTAACAATTAAACAATGATAATAACAAATGCCAAGGTTAGAGGTTCCACTAATGGTATATCAAACAAGTATAGTATAAACTCTTATTATTGAATTGGAAACCACACACAAGGAGGTTCCAATCAGATTATATATTGTTAACATGATTACATTAGTCATCTTATTCAATTAATGCTAATACTTGTAAATCTCGTCAAGCATTCATGATTATAACTTATGTTAACAACAAATCAAGTTCCTTTCATAGCTCAGGTGTCGGTTATACCATACATTATGGGCTATGAAAGTGCCAAGCATTTGTTGTACCAAGTGTTATACAACATAAATCAAGATTAGTCATTTAACAAGCAAAGTATTAAAGAGTGAACAAGATAACAAATATAAAACATGTTAGTATCAAACATTAAGGTCCATATTAAGTTTACACTATACTTATTCTTCCACCATTAGTGTAACCTTTTCACCTTGACATAATTAACTTTCAAGACATAATGAAAGAAAGTAAAATAGATAAACAAAATAAGAACATAAAAGCTAACTAAGTAAAGGAAAGGAAATGAAAGGCATAAACTTGATATTAATGAAAGCAAAGCATAAACATTACAAAAAATACAAAGAGAGAAAGGAAGAGCATGATCTTGATCTGAACACCAAGATGCCTAAATGCATGGCAAATGCCTCCTTTTATAGGCCAAAATTGGGAACTATTGATTTGATGACTAATTGATAAGTGGGTGGCCAACTTTTGACTTGGTGACAATCCTTATCTTCTCTTGTCTGCCCAAAACGTCATTGATAACATCAAAACTGGAGTCAGGTGAAAACATGAAAGTTGTAAGCAATTGTCTCAGCTTTCTTGTGCAAAACATTCAGCTCATTTGGACTTCTAGAACTCCAGATATGGCCAAAATACCGAACAGTGCTCGGGCTGGAAGACAGATTCGGGCTTCTTTGTTGTTGCTACAATTTGGACTTGATAATGGCCTTTTTAGATCTTGGGCTCCATATGAAAGTTGTAGGCCTATGTCTTACCTTTCCATCCATATAAATTGGACCTAAATCTGAGATCTGTAGCTCCAGATATGGCCCAATTACCGAACAGTGTTCTAGTTTGGATTGCACCGACATCTCTTCTCTAAGTTTGACCATCTCTTTATCCTTGCAATTTAAGTTCTTCAAGTCATCAATCAATCCTTTCATTTATGTGATAGGCCTGCATTAAAAATAGACATTTACCACAAATTATAGGTATCTTATATTATTAGATACATTATTATAAAACATATTTTAGTTAAGGAGTTATTGATACTTCAAGTGCAAAATGATGATATAAAACCATGACAAAACTGCACTTTTAAGTACTAATCACACCCCCCAACCAGCTTATTCCTAGTCCCTAGTAATCAAAGCGTTAAAACAATTTGCAAATTTCACAAAGCAAGGTATTCATCATTTAACTTCCATTAATCTATCCAGATAAACAAACTCTCATTAAATTTATATATCTGCTCAATACCACTTAACAAGATATTAATAAACCTTTCTTTTGTGCTCAATGTATCAACATATAATTATGGGGCTTTTCTTGGAAGAAAACAAAAAATTTTTTTCCTAATGTTTAAGGTTAACTTCCTTGGGATGGGATTATTATTTTTGTCTTTTTTTTTTTACTTCTTTTTTTTTAAATGTATATACATGTAATTTAAAAACATCATGCATCTTTAACCCATGTAACGAGCTTTCAGCTAATGACTCCGAGACCAGTTGGTCTTAGGGCATTAGGTGTTAAGACACCCCTACGAGCTTACTAACTCGGGTTGCAGATACTGATATGTAGATAGTGCAATGTTTGATTCCCTTAAGCTTTTCTCCTCAACCCATGTAACAAGCGTTGGGCCAATAGCTCCCAAGTCAGTTGACTTTAGGGTATTAGGTGTTAAAACACCCCTTCGGGCTTAATTGCTTAGGTTAGGGAGGCTACGAAACCAAACTTATCTACATTTTTATTATCATCATTTTTTCTCTTTTTTTTCTTTTTTTTTCATGTTTTTCTTTTTTTTTTAATTATATACAATCCCTTTCCCTTAGTTGTTACCTTTAACAAAAGAACATAAATAATATAATAATCCAATATGCAACCCACAATCATATGTTAAAGTGTGTATGTGTAAATTAAAGTTTAAGAATACATGTTAAATAAGTATATGAGCAGAATTAAGTGGTAATAATACGAGAGTTTGTAAACCTGAATATTTCAGGAAGTATTATAATAGACCTTGTTAAAAATGGTTACTAAGATGCGTCTCAAGAGTCACTTTAACAAAAGAACTCCTTTACTCTGCCATCCTAGTAACAACAATTATGCACATGCTTTATGAAATGAAAAACATTTTTTTTTTTATCAACTACTACCCTCTCCCCCCAACCAAAACGAGACATTGTCCTCAATGTTCTAAGGTAGAAAGATAGAGTATAGAAGATATCACCTGAAATAACGAACACTGACAAAACCTGAAACACACTGAAACAAAAATAAGAAATAACAAAACACAATAATAAAACCAAAATACATAAAAATTCACAAATGAAGGCTCAAATCCAATCTAAGCTTTTTACGGCTTTCCTTAGATGACCAATTTATGCGACTCATGGAAGGATCAATCATAGGAGTGAAAGATTGTAGTTCGTCAATCAATTGTTCACCAGTAGTAGTAGAGATTATGATTTGTCGTGTAGAAGATGTTAGAAATTCCTGTTTCACAGCATGATCAAGAAAAGACAACAACTTATCATAATAATCATTAACATTTAACAAACCAATGGGTTTATGGTGAATGTGCAATTGAGCCCAAGAGGAAATATGAAAGATCTCTTCCAATGTGCCTAGACCACCTGGTAAAGCAATGAAAGCATCAGCATGGTTAAACATTTTATTCATTCGAGCCGACATTGTGGAGACTTGAAGTTCCTCTCCAATTGTTTTTCCAATGATGTCCCCTTGTGCCAAAGCTTCAGGGACGACTCCTAAAACTTGACTACCTCCTAAAAAAGCAGCTATTGACACACCTCCCATTAACCCAAGACTGCCTCCCCCATACACTAAATGAATCTTTCTCTCAGCTAGCACCTGACCAAGATGATTTGCTAATTCTAAAAACTCCTTTTCTTTCCCAGGACTAGATCCACCGAAAACACAAATATTTCTTATTTGATGACTTGAGGAACTTGCCATTTCTACACACTTCTGTATTTGTTGAAGGTATGGGTTGAGTAGAAATGAAAGAAAGGAAAAGAGGGTTTTATAGATGATAAATTAGAAAGGCAATCATAACATCTATATGTAGGCCAACTGGAGTCTCACACTCTCTCTCTCTCTTTTTATTTATTTATTTATTTACTTTTGAAAAAAAGCATGTGTATGTACAGGTAGTTGTGATTGTGGCTCACATCTTCCCTTGGTTTTACGTCCAAGAACGGCTTAAACGCCCTCTATGGGTCGGGGATAGGCTTCCCATCCAGTTTTCTTAAAAACTGGCAAACAGGGTCTTTTTTAGTCAAATTCCCAAGACTAAGTCGATCATGTTCTTTATGAAATAGTGGCCATAAATCGTGAATTGCACGATGCACATCTCCACTAGGATGCGTCTCAAGAGTCAATAGAAGATTATCTAAAGACTCCTTACTCAGGCCATCCTTAATGAATTGTATTTTATCTTCACGGTTTATAGATATCATTCCTAAAGAACGACATTGTGTATTACAAGTCCATCTAGCACATCGATGACAGACATCCAGTCGTTTTGCACGACGCTTCTTTGCAAAAGTGCTTTTACCTGTTCCGGGCATGTGTGAAATGAAGAAGTTAGAGGACTCACCTGATAATCGGACCTTTGCTTCAATCAACCAACGAATATCTTCAGGAATTCCATGATTCATTAATAATCTCAATCTTGCACATCTAGCACGGTAAATTTTTGTAATCGCATTCTGAGGCAGAGCGGGAAAATACTTTTTCAATTTTTCAAGATTAGTGTCCATTTTCAAATGAGAATTGGAAGAGAGATTCAAAGAATTGCACAGATATATACACAGATATCAGTAATTATGGGAAACTGAAAGAACCGACTTAAGTCACGGAGTACCGTTATCCGCCATTTGACCGGGGTGAAGAAACTCGCAAAAATCACTCAAAAAGAAACAAAAATAAAATAAAATAAAATCAATATTTATATAAGAAACAAAAATAAAATAAAATAAAATAAAATAAAATCAATCTTTATATACAGGATCACCCAATTCAATAGAGTTATGTTCAACTGAAAAATTGTCAAAGTAAACTTTCAGACGATGTCCATTTACCTTGAAAACATTGCCATTCTTTGGATTCTCGATGTCATAGGCCCCATATGGATACACATGTTTCACAATAAAAGGACCACTCCATCTTGATCTTAATTTTCCAGGAAATAGATGCAGTCGAGAATTATAAAGCAAGACTTTTTGACCAACATTGAAGGTTTTTCTCAGTATTTTCTTGTCATGAAACTCTTTAATTCTTGCTTTATGAATTCTTGAATTTTCATATGCATCATTTCTTATTTCCTCAAGCTCATTTATTTGTAATTTTCGCAGTTGACTAGCATCATCCAGATTTGAATTGAAAGCTTTAATAGCCCAATAAGCTTTATGTTCAAGTTCCACAGGTAAGTGACAAGGTTTTCCATAGACTAGTCTATAAGGTGACATACCTAATGATGTTTTATAAGCAGTTCGATAAGCCCAAAGTGCATCATTAAGTCTTAAAGACCAGTCTTTCCTATTAGGGTTCACTGTTTTCTCCAAAATATGTTTGATCTCCCTATTAGCAAGCTCTACTTGTCCACTTGTTTGAGGGTGATAAGGGGTGGCAACTTTGTGTGTGATTCCATATTTCTTCATTAAAGACTCAAATGGCTTGTTGCAAAAATGTGTTCCACCATCACTTATTATGGCTCGAGGGACTCCAAATCGACTCAAAATATTTTCTTTCAAAAACTTTATCACTGTTTTGTGATCATTGTTTCGACTTGGAATTGCCTCTATCCATTTTGAAACATAATCTACTGCGACTAATATGTATAAGAAACCAAATGATGGAGGGAATGGGCCCATGAAATCTATACCCCAACAATCAAAGATCTCAATGACAATAATAGGGTTTAAAGGCATCATGTGACGTTTTGAAATAGCTCCCAACTTTTGACAATTTTCACAAGACTTGCAGAATGCATGTGAGTCTTTGAACATGGTGGGCCAGTAAAATCCACTTTGTAAGATTTTTGCAGTTGTCTTTCTTGATGAGAAATGGCCCCCACATGCCTCAGAATGACAAAATTTAATGACACTACTTACCTCATTGTCAGGAATGCATCTTCGAAATATTTGATCAGGACAATATTTGAATAAATAAGGATCATCCCAATAAAAGTTCTTCACTTTGTTCAAAAACTTTCTTTTATCTTGGGTATTCCAATGAGCTGGCAATTGTCCTGAAACAAGAAAATTGATAATATTAGCAAACCAAGGCATTGTAGAGACAGAAAGTAAAGATTCATCGGGAAAGTAGTCATCGATTGGTGTGATGTCAGTTTTCGAATCTGTTGTCAATCTTGACAAGTGATCTGCGACAACATTTTCGCTGCCTTTCTTATCTTTGATTGTGATATCAAATTCTTGAAGTAATAAAATCCACCGCACCAATCTAGCCTTGGAATCTTTCTTAGAAAGAAGATATTTCAATGCTGCATGATCACTAAAAACAACAACAGGTGAGCCAACAAGATAAGATCTGAATTTTTCACATGCAAATACTACTGCAAGTAATTCTTTTTCAGTGGTGGTATAATTCATTTGAGCACTATTTAAAGTTTTACTTGCATAGTAAATTACATAAGGTTTCTTATCTTTTCTTTGTCCCAAAACAGCACTTACAGCATAATCACTAGCATCACACATTATTTCAAAAGGTAATGACCAATCGGGAGGTTGAATGATAGGAGCACAAGTAAGCAAATTTTTAAGTTTAACAAAGGCTTCTTCACAATGTTCAGTCCATTCAAAAATAGTATCCTTTGTTAGAAGGTTACTTAAAGGCTTAGATATTACACTAAAATCTTTGATGAACCTTCTATAAAAACCAGCATGTCCCAGGAATGATCTAACATCTTTAAGAGATTTTGGTGTTGGCAAATTTGCAATTAACTCAATTTTAGATTTGTCAACCTCAATTCCTTTTGATGAAACAATGTGACCAAGTACAATGCCGTTTGTTACCATAAAATGACTTTTTTCCCAATTCAGCACAAGATTCTTCTCTTCACACCTGGTCAAAACCTTTTCTAAGTTAGTCAAACAATCATCAAATGAATTGCCAAAAACAGAAAAATCATCCATGAAAATCTCAAGAAAATGTTCAACCATATCACTAAATATACTAAGCATGCATCTTTGAAATGTGGCTGGTGCATTACATAATCCAAAAGGCATCCTTCGATATGCAAAAGTACCAAATGGACATGTGAAAGTAGTCTTTTCTTGATCTTCCAATGCAATTTCAATTTGGTTGTAACCCGAATAGCCATCTAGGAAACAATAAAATTCATGACCTGCAACTCTTTCTAGGATTTGATCCATGAAAGGTAAAGGAAAATGATCTTTTCTAGTCATTGAATTAAGTTTCCTATAGTCAATGCACATGCGCCAACCAGTAACAGTTCTAGTGGGAATTAACTCATTGTTCTCATTTGTTATCACAGTGACTCCAGACTTCTTAGGTACAACTTGGGTAGGACTTACCCATTTGCTGTCAGAAATAGGATAAATGATTTCATTATCTAGAAGCTTAATGACTTCATTTTTCACTACTTCTTTCATATTAGGATTTAGCCTTCGTTGCATTTCTCTAGAGGGTTTAACATTTTCCTCTAAATAAATTCTGTGTGTACAAATCAAAGGACTAATTCCTTTTATATCAGCTATGGTCCATCCTAATGCTTTTTTGTGCATTTTCAGAGTTTGTAATAACTTACCTTCTTGATGTGCATTAAGTTTGGAAGAGATTATTACCGGAAAAGTTTCATTTTCTCCCAAAAATGAGTATTTGAGATTGGATGGCAACGGCTTCAAATCAGGTTTTGGTGGTTGAACACTTGAAGGTATGGACTTAATTGGTCGTGGTGGCAATTCCTCAATTTGTGGCCTCCAATTACTTGTCTTTGATTCTTCCTGAAAATAAATCATTTTCAAATCATCAGATTCATCAATCTCAATTTCAGTGGAAGTGGTTGGAAATTGATCATGAATTAATTTTTCAGTAAAGTCCACTTCCTGTAAATCATTATCATCTCTAGGTTGCTTGCAAATATTGAAAATATTCATCTCCAATGTCATGTTTCCAAATGATAGCTTCATCAGTCCATTCCTACAATTAATCAATGCATTAGAAGTTGCAAGAAATGGACGTCCTAAAATAACAGGAAATGAATTACATACTTCAACAGGTTGTGTGTCCAAGACAATAAAATCCACAGGATAAATGAATTTATCGACTTGTACTAACACATCTTCAATTATTCCTCTAGGCACTTTTATAGATCTATCGGCAAGTAAAAGAGTTATAGAAGTTGGTTTTAACTCACCTAGATTGAGACTCTGAAAAACTGAATATGGAAGTAAATTCACACTAGCACCAAGATCAAGTAAGGCTCTTTCAATTTTATGCTCTCCAATAAAGCAAGAAATTGTAGGACAACCAGGGTCTTTATATTTCAAAGCATTATTGTTTTGAAGAATAGCACTTACTTGTTCGGCTAAAAAGGCTTTCTTTTTCACATTCAGTTTCCTCTTCACAGTGCAGAGATCTTTCAAAAATTTAGCATAGGAAGGAACCTGTTTAATTGCATCCAGCAAAGGTATATTGATCCTTACCTGTTTGAAAATTTCATAAATTTCAGAATTGTGATTGACTTTCCTTTGTTTTGTCATGGCTTGAGGAAATGGAAGTGCTGGCGGTGAATCGGTCGTTTCTTTGCAATTTTCAGATTCATCCCCTTCCTTACCCTCAGAGATTGACTCATCATCTTTCTCATAAGGTTCAAGAGAGGGTTTTTCAATAACCTTACCACTGCGCAGAGTAGTGACTGATTTGACTTAATCCATGTGTTGGCTTCCGGAACTACTTGCATTTACATTGTATTGCCCTTTGGGATTTTGTTGTGTTTGAGATGGAAACTTACCTTTCTCTTGGAAACTAAGAGCAGATGTTAATTTAGCAAGAGTATCTTTAAAATCTGTCATGTTTTGAACAAGTTGAGTATTAATTGTCTCTTGCTTTTCAATGAATGCATGCAATGTTTCCTCAAGATTTCTTCTAGAAGGTGGAGCATAAGAAGGTGCATATCCATGAGAATTTTGGAAATTATGGTGTGCTTGAAACGGTGGTTGTGAAGTTTGTGCATTGTTGTTCTCACTCTTCCAATTGAAATTTGGGTGATTCTTCCAACCAGGGTTGTATGTTTGGGAGTATGGGTTGTGGTTGGCCCTTTGAAAACTGTTTAAAGCATGGGCTTGTTCATGGAGACATTCTTTAAAAGAAGGCAAGGTTGGACAATCGTTGGTTGAGTGTTCATTTGTTTCACAGATTTGACACACAATGTTTTCAACAGATTTTAATTGACCACTCTTTTTCAATTCTAGTGCCTCAACTTTTCTAGCTAAAGATGCAAATTTGGCTTGAAGGTCATGATCTTCCCTAAGGTTGTACATACCTCCACTAGATGTATGAGGTTGAGTTTTACTCGGTGCCTCATATGTACCCGCGGTGTCCCAATTTTGAGCATTTTCAGCTAACAAGTCTAAGTACTCCATTGCTTCATCAGGGTCTTTATCTTCAAAAGTTCCATTGCACATCAATTCAACCATTTGCCTATCTTTAGGTGTTAACCCTTCATAGAAATGTGAAACCAATCTCCATGTTTCAAAACCATGATGAAGGCAAGTACTAAGCAAGTCTCGATACCTATCCCAACATTTGTAAAATGTTTCTCCTGGTTTTTGAGTGAAAGTGGTGATTTGTCTCTTGAAAGAGTTTGTTCTATGAGATGGGAAAAACGTCTTTAAAAATTGTTGTTGCATTTCATCCCAAGCACGAATGGATCCTGGTCTCAAATTTTGTAGCCATGTTTTAGCTTTATCTTTTAATGAAAAAGGAAAAAGCTTTAATCTGATGGTGTTCATGCTACAATTTAAATTATTATATATGTTGCAGACCTCTTTAAATTCCCTTAAATGCAAGTATGGATTTTCCAATTCTAAACCATGAAAAGAAGGTAAAAGTTGAATAATACCTGGTTTAAAATTAAAATGAGATGCATCAGGAGGAAAAACTATGCATGATGGTGCACTTGTTCTTGTGGGATTCATATGATCTCTAAGTGTTCTAGCACGGTTATTCTCATTATTTTCATTATGAAGTGATTGATTATCTTCTTCGGCCATATTTTCTGAAAATGATGAGGATATCCTACAAAGTCTACCACTTGATGTACGTGACCACACTCTCATGCACGTGTAGGAATAAAATAAAAAAAAAAGCAAAAGGAGGAAGAAAACAAAATAAAAAGAAACAAAAGAAAAGAAACAAAGTTATATACAAGAAAAGTGAAAAGAGAAAATAAAATAAATATTATAATTTATACAAAACTTACCTCCCCGGCAACGGCGCCAAAAACTTGACACGACCAAAAGATTGATGTCTTCTCCCAAGTGCAGGAGTGTCGAAGTAATAAATAACCTGGCAAGACCGGGGTCGAACCACAGGGAGGTTAATTGTACAAATTATAAACAACAATTATAAAACAACAATAACAATAACAACAACAACAACAATGACAATAATAACAACAATGACAATAATAATAATAATAATAGTAATAATAATAATAATAATAATAATAATAATAATAATAATAATAGTAATAGTAGTAGTAGTAGTAGTAGTAGTAGTAGTAGTAGTAGTAGTAGTAGTAATAATAATAATAATAATAAAGAAAGAGAAGAAGAAGAAGATGATGATGATGATGATGAGAACTTAGAGATGAAATATTAATGTAACAATTAAACAATGATAATAACAAATGTCAAGGTTAGAGGTTCCACTAATGGTATATCAAACAAGTATAGTATAAACTCTTATTATTGAATTGGAAACCACACACAAGGAGGTTCCAATCAGATTATATATTGTTAACATGATTACATTAGTCATCTTATTCAATTAATGCTAATACTTGTAAATCTCGTCAAGCATTCATGATTATAACTTATGTTAACAACAAATCAAGTTCCTTTCATAGCTCAGGTGTCGGTTATACCATACATTATGGGCTATGAAAGTACCAAGCATTTGTTGTACCAAGTGTTATACAACATAAATCAAGATTAGTTATTTAACAAGCAAAGTATTAAAGAGTGAACAAGATAACAAATATAAAACATGTTAGTATCAAACATTAAGGTCCATATTAAGTTTACACTATACTTATTCTTCCACCATTAGTGTAACCTTTTCACCTTGATATAATTAACTTAGCAAGACATAATGAAAGAAAGTAAAATAGATAAACAAAATAAGAACATAAAAGCTAACTAAGTAAAGGAAAGGAAATGAAAGGCATAAACTTGATATTAATGAAAGCAAAGCATAAACATTACAAAAAATACAAAGAGAGAAAGGAAGAGCATGATCTTGATCTGAACACCAAGATGCCTAAATGCATGGCAAATGCCTCCTTTTATAGGCCAAAATTGGGAACTATTGATTTGATGACTAATTGATAAGTGGGTGGCCAACTTTTGACTTGGTGACAATCCTTATCTTCTCTTGTCTGCCCAAAACGTCATTGATAACGTCAAAACTGGAGTCAGGTGCAAACATGAAAGCTGTAAACAATTGTCTCAGCTTTCTTGTGTAAAAAATTCAGCTCATTTGGACTTCTAGAACTCCAGATATGGCCAAAATACCGAACAGTGCTCGGGCTGGAAGACAGATTCGGGCTTCTTTGTTGTTGCTACAATTTGGACTTGATAATGGCCTTTTTAGATCTTGGGCTCCATATGAAAGTTGTAGGCCTATGTCTTACCTTTCCATCCATATAAATTGGACCTAAATCTGAGATCTGTAGCTCCAGATATGGCCGAATTATCGAACAGTGTTCCGGTTTGGATTGCACCGACATCTCTTCTCTAAGTTTGACCATCTCTTTATCCTTGCAATTTAAGTTCTTCAAGTCATCAATCAATCCTTTCATTTATGTGATAGGCCTGCATTAAAAATAGACATTTACCACAAATTATAGGTATCTTATATTATTAGATACATTATTATAAAACATATTTTAGTTAAGGAGTTATTGATACTTCAAGTGCAAAATGATGATATAAAACCATGACAAAAATGCACTTTTAAGTACTAATCAGTTGGCCCTTTGAAAACTGTTTAAAGCATGGGCTTGTTCATGGAGGCATTCTTTAAAAGAAGGCAAGGTTGGACAATCGTTGGTTGAGTGTTCATTTGTTTCACAGATTTGACACACAATGTTTTCAACAGATTTTAATTAACCACTCTTTTTTAATTCTAGTGCCTCGACTTTTCTAGCTAAAGATGCAAACTTGGCTTGAAGGTCATGATCTTCCCTAAGGTTGTACCTACCTCCACTAGATGTATGAGGTTGAGTTTTACTCGGTGCCTCATATGTACCCGCGGTATCCCAATTTTGAGCATTTTCAGCTAACAAGTCTAAGTACTCCATTGCTTCATCAGGGTCTTTATCTTCAAAAGTTCCATTGCACATCAATTCAACCATTTGCCTATCTTTAGGTGTTAACCCTTCATAGAAATGTGAAACCAATCTCCATGTTTCAAAACCATGATGAGGGCAAGTACTAAGCAAGTCTCGATACCTATCCCAACATTTGTAAAATGTTTCTCCTGGTTTTTGAGTGAAAGTAGTGATTTGTCTTTTAAAAGAGTTTGTTCGATGAGATGGAAAAAACTTCTTTAAAAACTGTTGTTGCATTCCATCCCAAGCACGAATGGATCCTGGTCTCAAATTTTGTAGCCATGTTTTAGCTTTATCTTTTAATGAAAAAGGAAAAAGCTTTAATCTAATGGTGTTCATGCTACAATTTAAATTATTATATGTGTTGCACACCTCCTCAAATTCCCTTAAATGCAAGTATGGATTTTCCAATTCTAAGCCATGAAATGAAGGTAAAAGTTGAATAATACCTAGTTTAAAATTAAAATAAGATGCATCGGGAGGAAAAACTATGCATGATGGTGCACTTGTTCTTGTGGAATTCATGTGGTCTCTAAGTGTTCTAGCATGGTTATTCTCATTATTTTCATTATGAAGTGATTGATTATCTTCTTCGGCCATATTTTCTGAAAATGATGAGGATACCCTACAAAGTCTACCACTTGATGTACGTGACCACACTCTCATGCACGTGTAGGAATAAAATAAAAAAGAAGAAGAAAGCAAAAGAAGGAGGAAGAAAACAAAATCAAAGAAACAAAGTTATATACAAGAAAAGTGAAAAGAGAAAATAAAATAAATACTATAATTTATACAAGAACTTACCTCCCCGGCAACGGCGCCAAAAACTTGACACGACGAAAAGATTGATGTCTTCTCCCAAGTGCAGGAGTGTCGAAGTAATAAATAACCCGGCAAGAACGGGGTCGAACCACAGGAAGGTTAATTGTACAAATTATAAACGACAATAGTACAACAACAACAATAATAACAACAACAACAATAATAATAGTAATAACAATAATAACAACAATGACAATAACAATAATAATAATAATAATAATAATAATAATAATAATACTAATAATAATAATAGTAGTAGTAGTAGTAGTAGTAGTAGTAATAATAATAATAGTAGTAGTAATAATAATAATAATAAAGAAAGAGAAGAAGAAGAAGATGATGAGAACTTGGACATGGAAAATTAATGTAAGGATTAAACAATAATAATAACAAATGGCAAGGTTAGAGGTTCCACTAATGGTATATCAAACAAATATAGTATAAACTCTTATTATTGAATTGGAAACCACACACCAAGGAGGTTCCAATCAGATTATATATTGTTAACATGATTACATTTGTCATCTTATTCAATTAATGCTAATACTTGTAAATCTCGTCAAGCATTCATGATTATAACTTATGTTAACAACAAATCAAGTTCCTTTCATAGCTCAGGTGTCGGTTATACCATACATTATGGGCTATGAAAGTGCCAAGCATTTGTTGTACCAAGTGTTATACAACATAAATCAAGATTAGTCATTTAACAAGCAAAGTATTAAAGAGTGAACAATATAACAAATATAAAACATGTTAGTATCAAACATTAAAGTTCATATTAAGTTTACATTATACTTATTCTTACACCATTAGTGTAACCTTTTCACCTTGACATAATTAACTTAGCTAGACATAATGAAAGAAAGCAAAATAGATAAACAAAATAAGAACATAAAAGGTAACTAAGTAAAGGAAAGGAAATGAAAGGCATAAACTTAATATTAATGAAAACAAAGCATAAAAAATATAAAGAGAGAAAGGAAGAGCATGATCTTGATCTGGAAACCAAGATGCCTAAATGCATGGCAAATGCCTCCTTTTATAGGCCAAAATTGGGAACTATTGATTTGATGACTAATTGATAAGTGGGTGGCCAACTTTTGACTTGGTGACAATCCTTATCTTCTCTTGTCTGCCCAAAACGTCATTGATAATGTCAAAATTGGAGCCAGTTGCAAACATGAAAGTTGTAGGCAATTGTCTCAGCTTTCTTGTGTAAAACATTCAGCTCATTTGGACTTCTAGAACTCCAGATATGGCCAAAATACAGAACAGTGCTCGGGCTGGAAGACAGATTCGGGCTTCTTTGTTGTTGCTACAATTTAAACTTGATAATGGCCTTTTTAGATCTTGGGCTCCATATAAAAGTTGTAGGCCTATGTCTTACCTTTCCATCCATATAAATTGGACCTAAATCTGAGATCTGTAGCTCCAGATATGACCCAATTACCGAACAATGTTCCAGTTTGGATTGCACCGACATCTCTTCTCTAAGTTTGACCATCTCTTTATCCATGCAATTTAAGTTCTTCAAGTCATCAATCAATCCTTTCATTTATGTGATAGACCTGCATTAAAAATAGACATTTACCACAAATTAGAGGTATCTTATATTATTAGATACATTATTATAAAACATATTTTAGTTAAGGAGTTATTGATACTTCAAGTGCAAAATGATGATATAAAACCATGATAAAAATGCACTTTTAAGTACTAATCAATTAACAATCTCAATCTTGCACATCTAGCACGGTAAATACTTTTTCAAGATTAGTGTCCATTTTCAAATCAGAATTGGAAGAGAGATTCAAAGAATTGCACAAATATATACACAGATATCAGTTATTATAGGAAACTAAAAGAACTGACTTAAGTCATGGAGTACCGTTATCCGCCATTTGATCGGGGTGAGAGAAACTAGGAAAAACCACTCAAAAAGAAACACATAAAATAAAATAAAATAAAATCAATCTTTATAAAATACAAGATCACCCAATTCAATAGAGTCATGTTCAACTGAAAAATTGTCAAAGTAAACTTTTAGACGATGTCCATTTACCTTAAAAATATTGTCATTCTTTGGATTCTCAATGTCATAGGCCCCATATGGATACACATGTTTCACAATAAAAGGACCGCTCCATCTTGATCTTAATTTTCCAGGAAATAAATGCAGTCGAGAATTATAAAGCAAGACTTTTTGACCAACATTGAATTTTTTTTCAGTATTTTCTTGTCATGTAGCTTTTTAATTCTTGCTTTATGAATTCTTGAATTTTCATATGCATCACTTCTTATTTTCTCAAGCTCATTTATTTGTAATTTTTGCAGTTGGCTAGCATCATCCAGATTTGAATTGAAAGCTTTAATAGCGCAATAAGCTTTATGTTCAAGTTCCACAGGCAAGTGACAAGGTTTTCCATAGACTAGTCTATAAGGTGACATACCTAATGATGTTTTATAAGCAGTTCGATAAGCTCAAAGTGTATCATTAAGTCTTAAAGACCAGTCTTTCCTATTAGGGTTCACTGTTTTCTTCAAAATATGTTTGATCTCCCTATTAGCAAGCTCTACTTGTCCACTTGTTTGAGGGTGATAAGGGTTGGCAACTTTGTGTGTGATTCCATATTTCTTCATTAAAGACTCAAATGGCTTGTTGCAGAAATGTGTTCCACCATTACTTATTATGGCTCGAGGGACTCCAAATGGACTCAAAATATTTTCTTTCAAAAACTTTATCACTGTTTTGTGATCATTGTTTCGACGTGGAATTGTCTCTATCCATTTTGAAACATAATCTACTACGACTAATATGTATAAGAAACCAAATGATGGAGGGAATGGACTTATGAAATCTGTAACCCAGCAGTCAAAGATCTCAATGACAATAATAGGACTTAAAGGCATCATGTGACGTTTTGAAATAGATCCTAACTTTTAACAATTTTCATAAGACTTCCAGAATACATTTAAGTCTTTAAACATGTTGGGCCACTAAAAATCCACTTTGTAAGATTTTTGCAGTTGTCTCTCTTGATGAAAAATGACCCCCATATGCCTTAGAATGATAAAATTTAATGACACTAACCTCATTGTCAGGAATGTATCTTCGAAATATTTGATCAGGACAATATTTGAATAAATAAAGATCATCCCAATAAAAGTTCTTCATTTCGTTCAAAAACTTTCTTTTATCTTGGGTACTCCAATGAGCTAGCAATTGTCTTGAAACAAGAAAATTGACAATATTAGCAAACCAAGGCTTGAAGGTCATGATCTTCCCTAAGGTTGTACATACCTCCACTAGATGTATGAGGTTGAGTTTTTGATGTAACCATATTATTCGATAGTTTCACCCATATTTACCTAATGTTTTGTGCATGTTTTATATGTAAAATGCCTTGATATTCTTTGTTTTATGTTTTGAAGGCAATTTTGGATGAAAAATGCAAAAAGGAGTAAATTGGAGATGATTGGCAGATTTGACGTTCAGTCGATGTTTTGTGCAGAGCGTGAGTTCTAGAGATCGAAATGAAGTGATTCTAGTGGCTATAAAAAGCTAACATCCATACCTTTCTGGAAATGTAATGCAAGAAAAATAAGAAGAGGAAGATCATGGAAATCACATCCTTCAAAGTCAAATCTTGCATTCTACCACTATTGACCTTTTTCCATTCAAAATTCCATATCTGGAGCTATAGAAATCCAATTGATGCAAACTCAATTGTTTTGGATTCCTGACTCAAAGGCCTAGAAAAAATCCAAATTTAAGCCAAAAATTATGTCAAATGAGGGAGATATGAGTTTTCAAAGATAACAACTAAATTTTGCCAGCAAACAGGTTTCGTGAAGAAATGAGTCCAAATTTGTTGCGATGTCACGGCCGCACAAATTAATTACCCTAGCTTAAATCACACAAGATAGTATAGAGAAAGCAAGGGATAGATCCCATGAGGAAGATTTAGTTCAGATTTTTATGTTATATGTTATGCAATTGGGGGGTTTTTATTTGTGATAATCTAAAATATGGAAAAAATTAAACTAGTGAACACAATCAATTAAAACTAAAATTTATCAAGAAAACAAACCTTGGTCACAAGCACACATCCACCTACAAAAATCAGAACCGATCCTTTCTAAATTTTTATCCTTTCTTAACTTTGGTTAATTAACGAATCCACCGTATAACTAGCCCTAACCAACAAATAATCACAATGTTCACACTAATGATTTAATCTAATGGCAGCCCTAAGATCTAGCAATTATCTACAACAATCATAGAAAATATGCATAGGAAAACAATCATACTCATTCATAATACAAACTGAAAATAAATAGAAGAAAAAATCTCATAGTTCTTGAAATCTGAAAGTTTCTATGTCCTTGCAACCAAGAAAAGAGCTTAGCCTTGCATATCTATTGAACAACTACTCCTAAAGATAAAAGAAAGCATTATTTCTAGTATATAGAGAGGAGAGTTTGTGTTTCTTCACTTCTGGTTGCTGCCACCTTTCTTTGATTCTACTGCCCTCCCTCTTCTTCTTTCTTTGCTCTCTTGATGTCTATATATAGGCTTCAATGGCAGCTCCTCTTGCTTCTTTGTCAACAATGGTGGCTGCCAAACTTGCCAAACTTTGACATTAGTAGTCACCACAAACAACCCACCATTGTAGCCTCCTTCTTTGACAATGGCAGTATTCCAACTTGCAGCTGGTTTGTGGTTGGTGATTTGAGGTTGGTGGATTGAGGTTGGTGGCTACTTTTCTTAACCTTCTAGATTGATTTACTAGAGGGGATAAATTGCTAAAATTACAACTTGGATGACAGTTTAGAAGCTTCAAAACATAATTTGGACTCATTTCTTCACGAAACCTGTTTGCTAGCAGAATTCAATTGTTATCTTTAAAAACTCATATCTCCCTCATCTAACATCATTTTGTTGCTGCAATTTGGAGCATTTCTAGGCCTTTGAGTCAGGAATCCAAAAAAATTAAGTTTGCATCAATTGGACTTCTATAGCTCCAGATATGGAATTTTGAATGGACAAAGGTCAATAGTGGTAGAATGCGAGATTTGACTTTGAAGGATGTGATTTCCATGATATTCCTCTTTTTATTTTTCTTGCATTACATTTCCAAAAAGATATGGATGTTAGCTTTTTAGAGCCACTAGAATCACTTCATTTCGATCTCTAGAACTCACGCTCTGCACAAAACATCGACTGAACATCAAATCTGCCAATTATCTCCAATTTACTCCTTTTTGCATTTTTCATCCAAAAGTGCCTTCAAAACATAAAACAAAGAATATCAAGGCATTTTACATATAAAACATGCATAAAACATTAGGTAAATGTGGGTGAAACTATCGAATAATATGGTTACATGAATTTTATTCGGTGCCTCATAAGTACCCGCGGTGTCCCAATTTTAAGCATTTTCAACTAACAAGTCTAAGTACTACATTGCTTCATCAGGCTCTTTATCTTCAAAGGTTCCATTGCACATCAATTCAGCCATTTGCCTATCTTTAGGTGTTAACCCTTCATAAAAATGTGAAACCAATCTCCTTGTTTCAAAACCATGATAAAATGTTCTCCTGGTTTTTGAGTGAAAGTAGTGATTTGTCTTATGAAAGACTTTGTTTTATGAGATGGGAAAAACTTTTTTAAAAACTGTTGTTGCATTTCATCCCAAGCACGAATGGATCCTGGTCTCAAATTTTGTAGCCATGTTGTAGCTTTATCTTTTAATGAAAAAGGAAAAAACTTTAATCTGATGGTGTTCATGCTACAATTTAAATTATTATACGTTGCAGACCTCCTCAAATTCCCTTAAATGCAAGTATGGATTTTCCAATTCTAAACCATGAAAAGAAGGTAAAAGTTGAATAATGTCTGGCTTAAAATTAAAATGAGATGCATCAAGAGGAAAAACTATGCATGATGGTGCCCTTGTTCTTGTGGGATTTATGTGGTCTCTAAGTGTTTTAGCACGGTTATTCTCATTATGAAATGATTGATTATCTTCTTCGACCATATTATCTAAAAATGATGAGGATATTCTACAAAGTCTACCACTTGATGTCTCATGCACGTGTAGGAATAGAATAAAAGGAAGAAGAAACAAGAGAAAAGAAATAAATTTATATACAAGAAAAGTGAAGAGAAAATAAAATAAATATTATAATTTATACAAAACTTACCTCCTCGGCAACGACGCTAAAAATTTGACACGACTAAAAGATTGATGTCTTCTCCCAGGTACAGGAGTGTCGAAGTAATAAATAACCTAGCAAGACCGGCGTCGAACTACAAGGAGATTAATTGTACAAATTATAAATAAAAATAATACAACAACAATAACAATAACAACAACAACAATAATAATAGTAATTACAATAATAATAATAATAATAATAACAGTAGTAGTAGTAGTAGTAGTAGTTGTAGTAATACTAATAATAACAACAATAATAATAATAATAAAGAAAAAGAAGAAGAAGAAGAAGAAGATGAGAACTTTGAGATGGAATATTAACGTAAAGATTTAACAACGATAACAAACAATGTCAAGGTTAGAGGATCCACTAATGTTATGTCAAACAAGTATAGTATAAGCTCTTATTATTCAATTGGAAACCACACAAAAAGGAGGTTCCAATCAGATTATAGATTATTAATATGATTACATTAGTTATCTTATTCAATTAATGCTAATACTTGTAAATTTCATCCGTCATTCATGATTATAACTTATGTTAACAACAAATCAAGTTCCTTTCATAGCTCAGGTGTCGGTTATACCATACAATATGGGCTATGAAAATGCCAAGCATTTGTTGTACCAAGTATTATACAACATAAATCAAGATTAGTCATTTAACAAACAAAGTATTAAAGGGTGAACAAGATAACAAATATAAAACATGTTAGTATCAAACATAAAAATCCATATTAAGTTTACACTATACTTATTTTTACACCATTAGTGTAACCTTTTCACCTTGACATAATAAACTTAGCTAGAAATAATGAAAGAAAGAAAAATAAATAAACAAAATAAGAACATAAATAAGATACAAGTTAGCTAAGTAAATGAAAGGATATAAAGGCATAAACTTGATATTAATGAAAACAAAGTATAAACATTACAAAAAATACAAAGAGCGAAAGCAAGAGCATGATCTTGATCTGGAAACCAAGATGCCTAAATGCATGGCAAATGCCTCCTTTTATAGGCCAAAATTGGAAACTATTGATTTGATGACTAATTAATAAGTGGGTGACCAACTCTTGACTTGGTGACAATCCTTATCTTCTCTTGTCTGCCCAAAACATCATTGATAACGTCCAAATTGGAGCCACTTGAAAACATGAAAGTTTTAGGAAATTGTCTCAGATTTCTTGTGTAAAATATTCAGCTCATTTGGACTTCTAGAACTCCAGATATGGCCAAAATACTGAACAGTGCTCGGGCTAGAGGATAGATTCGGGCTTCTTTGTTGTTGTTACAATTTGGACTTGAACATGGTCTTGTTAGATCTTGGGCTCCATATGAAAGTTATAGGCCTATGTCTTACCTTTCCAGCCATATAAAGTAGACCTAAATATGAGATCTATAGCTGCAAATATGACCCAATTACCTAATAGTGTTCCGGTTTGGATTGCACCGACATCTCTTTTCTAAGTTTGGTCATCTCTTTGCCCTTGCAATTTAAGTTCTTAAAGTCATCAATCAATCCTTTCATTTATGTGATAGGCCTGCATTTAAAATGAACATTTACCACAAATTAAATGTATCTTATATTATTAGATATATTATTATAAAACATGCTTTAGTTAAGGAGTTATTGATACTTCAAGTGCAAAATGATGATATAAAAACATGATAAAAATGCACTTTTAAGTACATATCAATTCTCAAAGTCAATCCCTAAACCAATTAAACCTTCAAACTTGCATGCACACTCCTTCATTCGATTCATTTCTCCATCTATCTCAATTAAGTCTCATATGCAATACTCACATTCTCATAAACCAATAGGAGTTTAAAAGATCAAACATAGAAATTTGTTTTTTTTTCTTTTGAACAAGAAAAAAAACCAAAATAAGAAAAGCAACATTCTCCCAATAACCCCACACTTAAAACATAACATTGTCCTTAATGTTGAAATAAAAGAACAAGAATATAAGAGAATGACAAAAATAAAGTAAAATGTGAAAAATGAAAGATTAGGGGAAAAAAAAAAGCAAATGTTTTTTTATGCTAGGTTGCGTCCTAGTAAACGCTTTTGTTTTATGTCATTAGCTCGACATGTTGCATGCTTATTCTTTATAGATTGGTTCAGAAGTGGTGAGTTTTACCATCCAACCTTCATAAAAAGGTTTCAAGAGATGCTCATAAAAAGGTTTCAAGCGATGCTCATTGACCTTGAGTACTTTGTTGGTTTTTAAACTTGTAATTTCAACTGCACCATAGGGAAAAAGATTAGAAACAATAAAGGGTCCAATCCAACAAGAACGCAATTTTCCAAGAAAAAGTTTCAAACGCGAATGATAAAAAAGGACTTTTTCTCCAACATTAAACTCTTTTCTTATAATCATTCAGTCATAGAGACTTTTAGTCTTTTCTTTGTAAATCCTTGCATTCTCACAAGCATCATTTTGTATTTAACTCAACGTAATTCCAATCGTTTTTGGCACCAAAAAGATAGGCGCCACTCATTCACTGTCTATGATGGGGTAAATGACTTGTGCATCATGGAGGACAATTTGCAAAGCTTTTGAGTTATGTACATTTTGGGAAACACATATATGCCTCTCCATCTCTTCTATCTTGGTAAAATTATAGTTATAGCTCAAAGCTATCCTTAATCATCCTCGCTATCAAAATCACAAACTTGTTGCATACACTTATCAACTTGATCATAACACGTGATAGAATAAACATTGCTATAAGGATATGTCATTGCATCATGAAAATTAAATTCAATCTTTTCATCTCCAACTTCCATAGATAAAGTATCCTTATCACAATCAATTTTTGTATTAGTAGTTTTCAAGAACGGTCTCCTAAACAATATAGGAGTGCTATTTGATTAATCATAAGAATCATGTTCCATATCAAGAATATAAAAGTCATATAGAATGACCAAACTATCAATCTTAACTATGACATCCTCTATCACACCAAGTGGGTAAAAAAAACTATGATCCGTAAGTTGTATTACAATACTAGTTTTATTCAAAGGCTCAAGACTAAGAGAATCATAAACTTGTTTGGGCATAACACTAATGGATGCACTTAAATTGTATAAGGCCCTTTTAAAACTAGTATTACCATTAACACATGAGATAGTAAATGCACTTGGGTCTTTTTGCTTCAAAAGGCATATTCTTTTGAGCAACAATAGATACAACTTTACTCATACTTACCATTTCATGACCTTTTAGTTTGAAAGCTCTTTTGGTAGACTACAACTCCTTCAAAATTTTAGCATGCTTAGGAATTTGCTTGATAGCATCAAACAAAGGAATGTTGAGTTTTACTTTCTTGAAAACCTCTAAAATCTCTTTTTCTTTGACCTAGAAGAACTCACAAGAAAGGGTGAAATTGTTTTAAAATTGGAATTTATTGAGTGAGGAGTTAGCTTTGGAGTGTTGGTCAATGTTTTAGTTTGTAAAGGAGAAGGATGTTCCTTCTTTGGACTCAATTCAGTTTCTATCTCTTCTTCCTCCTCCATCTCAAATTGTTTTGACCTTTTCTCTTCAAGTTCTTTCCCACTTCGCAACATGATTGCACTAATATTCTATATTGGATTTGATGCTTAGGAGAGCAATTTTCTATTCATTTGTGCTTCTAATTTCCCCACACTTGAAGCTACTTACCCCGTTTGCTTCTTCAAGTTATGAATACTTGACTTGGTTTCCTATTGAAAAGACATGACTTTTTGTTGCAAGGCCATGGTGTTAGAAGCTAACGTTTTCATCATCTCATGAGGATCATCACTAGATGATTACCCCATAACATTGGAGTTTATAAATGGAGGGGGTTATGTTGCTTGATAATTCTATTAGGGCTGAAATCCATGGAAATGGAATTACCAACCTTGATTGCCTTGTTGAGGTTGCTTCCCATACCATAGGTTAGGATAATCTCTCCATCCATGATTGTACATGTGGGAAAAAGGATCATACTTATGCTGAGGTTATCCATTAAATACTCCATCAACTACATTAGCTTGTTCAGTGTAATCTTCTTGCATTATTGGGCACATATCTGAAACATGTCTTTGTAAAGAACATATACTATAAACTTTCACCTATTGTACATTGTCGCAAGCCAAAGAACATATAAGAGAAGTAAGATCATTAACTTTATTCTCAAGGTTAGAAATACTTACCTTATTTACTCGTTTATTTACGAAGTCTCCACGAGTGCTAAACTGTTTCGAGTTGGTTACCATGTTTGAGATCAATTGGCGTGCAACCTCAGGTGTCTTATCTACCAATGCCCCTCCACTTGCAGCATCAATGATACTACGATCAATAAGCATCAATCCCTTATAAAAATATTGAATGAGCAGCTGATTTGGTATTTGATGATAAGAGCATTGAATACACAGTTGCTCAAATCTTTCCTAATACTCAAAGTGTCTCTTCATGAGATTCCTAAATCCCACATATTTCTTTCCTTATGTTGGCTACTAGAAATGCTGGAAAATACTTTTCAAGAAAGATCTTCTTCATGCCATTCTAAGTTCCAACTAAGCCTGGGAGAATGGAGAAAAGTCATGTCTTCATTGCCCCTTTTAAAGAGAAAGGGAAAGCTTTCAACTTAACATATTCTTCATCAACTCTGTTCGGTTTCATGCTAACACAAACCATATGGAACTCTTTGAGATGAGTATGAGGATCTTCTCCTGCAAGACTATTAAATGTTGGTAGTAAATGTATAAAACCATATTGAGCTCAAAGTTTACATTATTGTTGATATTTATACATAATGGCTAATTTTCCATGTTAGGAGTAGCAAGCTCTTTAAGTGTTTGTTGTCATATAATAGTCATGGTGTTGAGGCGAGCTTCCTTTCGTAACCTATATAAAGTTTTTTCTATTTCGAGATCTAACTGCACTTGACTTTGATTAGTAGAATGGGTTACTGGCATAAATCATTAAGAAAACTTTAAAAAAAAACTACACAACAGATCGAAAACAATGCAAATTGTATGAAAATCCTATGGTAGAAAAATAAAACTACTTGAAAACCATAGAAAATTGCAGAATTTGGCCTTGATAAAGTCGGGCTAGTGGTCCACTAGTCTTGTTCAGAACATTGTTTCCCTTTAGGAAACAAAAGACCGATACCTAATTCCACCAAAAAATATGTTGCGAACAATATCGCAACAAGCAAAAATTCTGTTTTTTTTAATTATAATCACAGCAAATAAAAATAATAGTACAAGCACAAGAATCCATTAAAATTACTTCCTCGGCAATGGTACCAAAATTTATTGCGATGTCGTGGTCGCATAAATTAATTACCTTAGCTTAAAATATAACACACAAGATAATATAGAGCAAGCAAGGGGTTGATCTCACGAGGAAGGTTCAAGTTAGATTTTTATGCTAGATGATATGCAACTTGGGGGGGTTTTGGATGTTATCTAGGCTAAAGCAAAAGAAAACAGAAAACTATCAAGCAAAATTAAATAAAATTAGAAAATTATTAAGATAACAAACCTTGATCTCAAGCATACATTCACCTATAAAAATCAAAACTGATTATGGAAATGAAATATCAATTTATATTCTGAATTTTTATCTTTTCTTGATATTGGCTAGTTAATAGATCTGTTGTACAACTAACCCTGACCATCAAACAACCACAGTGTCCATACTAGTAATTTAATTTAATGACAACTTTTAGATCTAGATAAGTTTATTAATCAAAAAAACATAACTGTTTGCGATCCATGTTTGATTTGATTGAATGTTCTCCATAAGATTAATAACATAGATCCGCCACAATTATTAAACTTAGTTACTTCACAAGTTCATACCACAACTTTGGTTTTGATATCAAACTTAGTGATGGATTGTTTACAATAATAACTTAGAGTCTGCTCTAGCAATTAAAATAAACATAAGAGAACAAATATATTCATCATATAAACTGAAAAGAAAAGGTAAAATAAATCTCATTATTCTTGAAATCTGAAGGTTTTCGTGTCCTTGCATCCAAGAAAAAAGTGTTTAACCTTGCATGTTTGTTGAACAACTAATAAAAAAGAAGGAATAATGCATAATTTTGAGTTTCTTAGAGGAGGGGGCATTTTTCTCTTCTTAGGTGGCTCCCCACTTCTCTTCTCTCATTCTTTTTATATCCTAGGAAACCTTAGTCTCTATTTTACAAAATAGTCCTCCCTTAAGTAGACAGTTTATATTTAAGTACTTCAATAACTATTTTCCTAAAAAAAGAGAAATAGCCTTGCATGAAATCTTCAAGCTTTGGCTTAGAAGAGCTAAATTGCTGAAATAAAAACTTGGATATCAGTTTAGATGCTTTGGAACGTAATTTGGACTCGTTTCTTCACAAAACCTGTTTGTTGACAAAATTCAGCTATCATCTTTAAAAAATCATATCTCCCTCTTATGACAACTTTTTTAGTTGAAACTTTGAGCATTTGTACACTTTGAGTCAAGAATCTAAAAACATTAGTTTGCATCAATTAGACTTCTATAACTCCAGATATTTAAGTCGGAATGGCCAAAGGTCATCACTAGAATATTGTGAGATTTGACTCCAGGTATGAATGTTAGCTTTTTAATGCCAATAGAATCACTTCATTTCGACCTCTAGAGCTAACGTTCTACACAAAACATCGACTAAAGGTCAAATCTGCCAATTACCTCAAATTTACTCCTTTTTGCATCTTTCATCCAAAAGTGCCTTCAAATATATACAACAAAGAATATCAAGGCATTTTATATATAAAACATAGGCAAAATACTACTTAAATAAGGGTGAAACTATCAAATAATATCATTGCATCATCAAGGTGAAAAGGTTACACTAGTGGTGTAAGAATAAGTATAGTGTAAAACTTAACATGAACTTTAATATTTGATACTAACATGTTTTGTATTTGTTATCTTGTTCACTCTTTAATACTTGGTACAACAAATGCTTAACACTTTCATAGCCCATACTGTATGGCATAATCGACTCCTGAGCTATGAAAGGAACTTGATTTGTTGTTAACATAAGATATAATCATGAATGTCTGACAACACTTACAACTATTAGCATTATTCTAATAAGATAACTAATGTAATCATGTTAATAATTTATAATCTGATTGGAATCTCCTTTGTGTGTGGTTTTCAATTGAATAATAAGAGTTTATATTATACTTGTTTCACATATTATTAGTGGATCCTCTAACCTTGACATTTGTTGTTATTATTGTTTAATCTTTACGTTAATTTTTCATCTCAAAGTTCTCATCAACTTCTTCTTCTTCTTTACTACTACTACTACTACTGCTCCTCTTATTATTATTATTATTGTTGTTGTTGTTGTTATTGTTGTTGTTGTATTATTGTTATCTATAATTTATATGATTAACCTCCATGTGGTTTGACCTTAGTCTTTCCGGGTTATTTATTACTTCGACACTCCTGCACTTAGGAGAAGACATTAATCTTTTAGTCGTGTCAAGTTTTTATCATAAATCAGTTGTAAATTGTTGTTACCAAATAGGCAGAGTAAGGAGGAATTTTATTAACTCTTGAGACATATCTTGGTAAATATGTTTCAATGGTTATTTGCAATATTCATAATAAGGTCTATCATAATACTTCTTAAAATATTTAAGTTTACAAACTCTTGCATTTTATCACTTAATTCTGCTCATATACTAATTTAACATATATTCTTAAACCTTAATTTTCACACACACATTTTAACATATGATTGTGGGTTGCACATTAGATTATTACATTATTTATGTTCTTTTATTAAAGGTAACAACTAAGGGAAATGGATAGTATATAATTTGAAAACAAAAAACAAAAAAAAAGAAAAAAAATGATAATAATAAAAATGTAGATAAGTTTGGTTTCGTTGTTTAATCTTTACATTGATTTTCCATCTCAAAGTTCTCAACTTATTCTTCTTCTTCTTTATTATTAGTACAACTACTGCTATTATTAGTAGTATTTGTATTATTATTACTATTATTAATAATATTATTACTATTACTATTATTAGTAGTAGTATTAGTATTATTGTTGTTGTTGTTATATTATTGTTGTTTATAATTAATACAATTAACCTTTCTATGATTCGACCCTAGTCTTGCTGGATTATTTATTACTTTGACATTCCTGTACTTGAAAGAAGACATCAATCTTTTGATCGTGTCAATTATAATGTTTAAGTTTTGCTTACATTAATCTCTTGTTTATACTTCTTATTTCTTTTCCTTTACTTAGTTAACTTTTATCTTATTTATGTTCTTATCTTGTTTATTTATGTTTCTCTCCTTTATTATGTTTAGTTAAGTTTATTATGTCAAGGTAAAAAGGTTTTACTATGGTGTAAGAATAAGTATAATGTATACTCAATATGGACTTCAATGTTTGATACTAACATGTTTTTGTATTTGTTATCTTGTTCACTTTTAATACTTTACATATTAAATGGTTAGTCTAGATTTGTGTTATCTAACACTTGGTATAATAAATACTTGGCACTTTCATAGCCCAATCACATGGTATAACTGACACTTATGCTATGAAAAAAATTTGATTTGTTGTTAACATAAGTTATAATCATGAATACCTAACAATATTTATAAGTATGAGCATTATTCGAATAAGATAACTAATGCAATTATGTTAGCAATTTATAATCCAATTGGAACCTTCTTTGTGTGTGGTTTTCAATTGAGTAATAAAAAGAGTTAATACTATACTTGTTTGAAATACCATTAGTGGATCCTCTAACCATGACGTTTGTTTTTATCATTGTTTAATCCTCACATTAATCTTACAATCTCAAAGTCCTCTTGTTATTATTGTTATTATTATTACTACCATTACTATTGTTGTTGTTATTTATAATTTATATAGTTAATCTCCCTATGATTTGAACCTGGCCATGTTAGGTTATTTATCACTTTGACACTCCTACGCTTGGGAGAAGACATCAATCTTTTGGTCGTGTCAACCAATTGTTAGAAAACACAATAGTATTTTAGTTTATATTAAATAAATAAATAATATAGCTTATCTCAAGTAAGACGTATTGGTGGTGCCAATACCTACCCTTTATACAATTAGTCTCCTTACCTAGAATCTGAGATTAGTTAGGGTTTTTAGTGACCAAAATACTAGGTGGCGACCCCTATTCCCTTTTTTTATTTGATAAAAAACAATAATTCCTTGTCTTTTCCATCTACATCATTCTCAATGATCCTGATTCAGGAGGATGATCATCGTGACTCCGTATACATACGACAAAATGACGTCTCCATTAAGGAGCCGTAGATTAAGCTTTGTTTGTTTATCTATTTGTTGTGTTTGTTTTTGTTCACATGTATTTTTTTTCTTTTTTATGCTTCAAATTTTACTTATTTTTGTCCATAATTTTGTTTCTTTTATGATTACCAACATGTATTTTTTTGTACATATGACATATACCTTTATATGTTGGATATGGACTAATGCCTCATATATCACTTGCTTTAATTTTTTAAAACACATAAACTTCTAGGTTAGGCGGGGGATTAATGATATATCTTATTACTATTGGTTAGGATTCAGATGTGTAAAACACTCAACTCATATTTAAGTGTCTGCCTAGTAATGGCGGATATGCATGTCTTTACCATTCCTTGTAAAGCCCTTACATTGATCTTTACGAAGATCATCACTAGACAGATTTGAGACCCTTTTTAGAGATCAAGTAGTAAACATACCCCTTGTCTCACATAAAAGAATTAGAACATGCATTTAGGGTATATGCACCCTGATATATGTTTTGCATCAAGGTAAGCCTTTCATGAAGCATCTTAATTTCCAAACTTATAGGTGACACAATGGTTATAACTCATGAAATTTTTGTTATAAAGTTTGGGCAAAAATCAAAAATTTTATTCATTATGTAGGAGTTATGACTGTATGTCACTCCTTGACAAGTAAGCTCATCATATTGAATAAATGCTCATACATTTAACATACATGTTCATAGGTTGAAGTGTAGGTTCTCCATCGAAGATCTATTACACATGACTAAGACAAATGATGGAATGAATAAAAGGGATAAAAGCTCGTTATTAAAAGGAAAATGAGTGGATCAAAGGTGAAGTGGCTAGACTTATTAATTTGCTCGAACAAGCACTAAGTTTCAAGAGTAGAAAGGAACCATCTGCACAACCTACCATAGAGGCACTAATAGGTAATGTCCTTCCTGCACATCAAAACTTAGGGGTAGATTCATCGACTAGGTAATATTTTATCCCCATTGCCTCTATTCAGCCAATTCAAACTCTACTTACTAATCAGGATTTGATAGGTTAAGGACCTTTTGATGATAAAACTATTGGTCTTATCGAACATGATAAAAGGATTGTTTTAGAAAATAGATTGAGAGTAGTTGAAGGAAATAATCTAATTGACCCTATATTAGTAGCTAGAGTTTGCTTGCTTCTAAACATCATAGTGCCAAAGGAGCTTAGAATACTAGACTACATCAAGTATATGATAATAGAATGCTCAAACACCCATCTTCAATCATACTATAATAAGATGATTGAAGTTATCCACAATAAAAAAAAATGCAAATATATTTCTTTTAGGATAATCTCACATGATTTATGTTGGACTGATATATGAGATTGGATAATGCCAGGATCAATAATTAGAAGGATCTGATAGACACCATTTTGAAGTAGCATAAAATCAATCTAAATATTACTCTTAATAACAACTTGATGGTTATAGAGAAGGGAAACCAAAAGTCCATAAGAGTGATTAGTACTTAAAAGTCTATTTTTATTAAGGTTTTATATCATTATTTTGCACTTGAAGTATCAATAACTCCTTAACTAAAACATGTTTAATAATAACATATCTAATAATATAAGATATCATTAATTTATGGTAAATGTTCATTTTAAATACAGGCTTATCACATAAATAAAAGGATTGATTGATGAGTTTAAGAACTGAAATTGAAAGGACAAAGACATTGCGAAACTTAGAAAAGAGACGTTGGTGGAGTACAAAGCGGAATACTATTCGGTAATTGGGTCATATCTGGAGTTGTAGATCTCGGATTTAGGTCTACTTTATATGGATGGAAAGCTAAAACATAGACCTACAACTTTTATGAGAGCCTAAGATTTAAAAAGGCATTTTCAAGTCCAAATTATAGCAATAACAAAGAAGTCTGAATCTGTCTTGCTTCCCGAACACTGTTTAGTATTTGGTCCGTATCTGGAGTTCTAAGCTGAGACAATTTTCTAGAACTTTCATGTTCAAGTGGTTCTAATTCTGATGTTATTCATGATGTTTTGGATAGATAAGAGAAGATAAGAATTGTCACCAAGTCAAGAGTTGACCACCCATTCATCAATTAGTCATCGAATAAATAGTTTCCAATTTTAACCTATAAAAGGAGGCATTCACCATGTATTTAGCCATCTTGGTTTTCAGATCAAGATCATGCTCTTGCTTTGTCTCTTTGTATTGTTGTATTGCTTATGTTTTGCTTACATTAATATCAAGTTTATGCTTTTCATTTCCTTTCCTTTACTTAATTAACTTTTATCTTATTTATGTTTTTATTTTGTATTTATGTTTCTCTCTTTCATTATATTTAACTAAGTTTATTATGTCAAGGTGAAAAGGTTACCCTAATGGTGTAAGAATAAGTATAATGTAAATTCAATATGAACTTTAATGTTTAATACTAACATGTTTTGTATTTGTTATCTTGTTCACTCTTTAATATTTTGCTTGTTAAATGACTAATATGGATTTATGTTGTATAACACTTGATATAAAAAATACTCGTCACTTTCATAGCCCAACTATATGGTATAACCTACACCTGTGCTATAAAAGGAACTTGATTTGTTGTTAACATAAGTTATAATTATGAATGCCTAATAATACTTACAATTATTAACATTATTTGAATAAGATAACTAATGTAATCATGTTAACAATTTATAATTTGATTGGAACCTCCTATCTGTTTAGTTTTCATTTGAATAATAAGAGTTTATACTATGCTTGTTTGAAATAAGAGTGAGGAAAGACCCATGCTTGGTTAGGCATACTCCTTCATTGTTGACCTTGGGTTTGGCTGAAGACCTATTACTGGAATAAGGACTACTCGGGCAAGACTATTAAGACCTTGTGACTTCTAAAGAGATGAGACGTCTCAATGAGCCTTTATAGGATAGGCTTGGTTTCATACCTTTATAGGTCCTCGCCTATAGTGTAGAGTATAGGCTCATTTTCTTTCATATATAGATAGGTTCGTTTAATGATTAGCATAACTGTACTTGGCTATACAAAATACGAAGAAGGCTTCTTCCCTTAAAATAAGTGAAGCTCGCTTATTTCACTCTCTTCAACAGAAAAGGAAATAGGAAAATCCTTGATCATAGATCGATAGAAGGGAATTAAAATTACTTGAAAATCTTTTGCTTTTCTTTCCTTAAGGGCTAAGGTAAGGGCATCAATCCTTCTCAAAATTCTCATCAACTTCATCTTCTCTTCTTTTTTATTATTATTATTATTATTATTATTATTATTATTATTATTATAGTATTACTACTACTACTACTAGTACTACTACTACTAGTACTACTATTACTACTAATATTTTTGTTACTGTTATTGTTATTGTATTATTATTATCTATAATTTATACAATTAACCTCCCTATAGTTCGATCCTAGTCTTGTTGGGTTGTTTATTACTTCAACACTCCTATACTTGGAAGAAGACATTAATCTTTTGGTCGTGTCAAAGGGCATATGTTAAGTGATGGTTAATGATAGGATTAAAAGATTGATATCTTCTTCCAAGTGTAGGAGTGTCGAAGTAATAAATAACTCGATAACATTACAATTGAATCATAGGGTGATTAATTGTATAAATTATAAATAATAATACAATAACAACAACAACTATAATAATAAGAGTAGTAGTAGTAGTAGCAACAACAACAGTAGTAGTAGTAATAATAATAATAACAACAATAATAAAGAAGAAGAAGTTAATGAGAAGTTTGAGATAGAAGATCAATGTGAAGTTAACGATATAAATAATAAAATAGTAACAACAACAACAACAACAATAACAACAATAATAAAAATTTAAAGAGAACTTTGAGATTATAATACTAATGTAGGAGTGTCTACTATTGTTGTTGTTGTTGTTGTTGTTGTTGTTGTTTCTATTATTATTGTTGTTGTATTATGTCATCTATAATTTATATAATTAACCTCCCTGTGATTCGACCCCGGTCTTGCCAGGTTATTTTTTACTTAGACACTCCTACACTTGAGAGAAGACATTAATCTTTTAGTCGTGTCAATCAACATAAATTAGCATCATGAATACTTGATAAAATTTATAAGCATGGTGTTATTTAAATAAGATGACTAATATGATCATGTTGATAATTTATAAAGAGTTTATACTTTACTTATCTCTAATACTATTAGTGTATCCTGTAACTTTGACATTTGTTTTATCATTGTATAATCTTCACATTAATCTTACATCTTAAAGTCCTTTTTAACTCATCTTCACCACCATCATCATTGTTGTTGTTATTGTTGTTCTTATTCTTATTCTTATTATTATTTATAATTTATATAGTTAACTTCCCTATGATTCGATTCTGGTCTTGCCAGGTTATTTATTACTTTGACACTCCTACACTTAGGATAAGACATCAACTCTTTGATCGTGTCAATGCTATGAAAAAAACTTGATTTGTTGTTAATATAAGTTATAATCATGAATGCCTGACAATATTTACAAGTATTAGCATTATTCGAATAAGATAACTAATGTAATCATATTAACAATTTATAATCTGATTGGAACCTCCTTTGTATGTGGTTTCAAATTGAATTGTAAGAGTTTATACTATATTTGTTTGAAATACTATTAGTGGATCCTCTAACCTTGACATTTGTTATTATCATTGTTTAATTCTCGCATTGATCTTCCATCCCAATGTTCTTATCAACTTCTTCTTCTTCTTCTTCTTCTATTATTATTATTATTATTACTATTATTATTATTAGAATTATTATTACTATTGCTATTATTACTATTATTATTATTGTTGTTATTGTTGTTATTGTTACTTATAATTTATACAATTAACCTCCTTGTGACCCTGATCTTGCCGGGTTATTTATTACTTCAAGACTCCTACACTTGAGAGAAGACATCAATCTTTTGGACGTGTGATGTTTTTGGCATTGTTGCTAGGGAGGTAAATTCTTATACAAATTATAGTATTTATTTTATTTTTTTCTTTTCACTTTTCTTATATTTAACTTTGTTTCTTTTTTTTGTTTCTCCTTCTTTTGTTTTCTTTTTCTTTTTCTTTTATTCTTACATGTGCATAAGAGTGTGGTCACATACATTAAGTGATAGACTTTGTAGGGTATCCTCATCATTTTCAGAAAATATCACCAAAGAAGATAACCAGTCGCTTCATAATAAGAATAATGAGAATAACTATGTTAGAACAATTAGAGACCACATGAATTCCACAAGAAAAGGGCACCCTCATGCATAGTTTTTCCTCTTGATACATCTCATTTTAATTTTAAGTGAGGCATTATTCAACTTTTACCTTCTTTTCATGGCTTATATTTAGAAAATCCATACTTGCATTTAAGGAAATTTGAGGAGGTCTGCAACACATATAATGACCTAAATTGTAGCATGAACACCATCAGATTAAAGCTTTTTTCTTTTTCATTAAAAGATAAGGCTAAAACATGGCTATAAAATTTGAGATCAGGATCCATTCGTGCTTGGGATGAAATGCAACAATAGTTTTTAAAGAATTTTTTCTTTCTCACATAACAAACTTTTTCAGAAGATAAATCATCACTTTCACTCAAAAACTAGGAGAAACATTTTACTAACGTTAGGATAGATATAGAGACTTGCTTAATACTTGCCCTCATCATGGTTTTGAAACATGGAGATAGGTTTCACATTTTTATGAAAGGTTGACACCTAGGGATAGGCAAATGGTTGAATTGATGTGCAATGGAACTTTTGAAGATAATGATCATGATGAAGCAATGGAGTACGTAGACTTGTTAGCTAAAAATGGTCAAAATTAGGACACCATAGGTACTTATGAAGCACCGTGAAAAACTCAACATCATAGATCTGGTAAAGGTATGTACAACCTTAGGAAAGATCATGACCTCCAAGCCAAGTTTATATATTTAGTTAGAAAAGTCGAGACACTAGAATTAAAAAAGAGTGGTTAATTAAAATCTATTGAAGATATTATATGTCAAATCTGTGAAACAAATAAACACTCAACTAATGGTTGTCCAACTTTGCCTTCTTTTAAGGAATGTTTCTGATTAGTACTTAAAAGTGCATTTTTGTCATGGTTTTATATCATCATTTTGCACTTGAAGTATCAATAACTCCTTAACTAAAGCATGTTTTATAATAATATATCTAATAATATAAGTTACCTTTAATTTGTGGTAAATGTTCATTTTAAATACATGTCTGTCACATAAATGAAAGGATTGATTGATGACTTTAAGAACTTAAATTGCAAGGGCAAAGAGATGACCAAACTTAGAAAAGAGATCTCGGTGCAATCCAAACTGGAACACTATTAGGTAATTGGGTCATATTTGCAGCTATAGATCTCAGATTTAGGTCTACTTTATATGGCTGGAAAGGTAAGACATAGGCCTACAACTTTCATATAGAGCACAAGATCTAAAAAGGCCATATGTTTTGTAATTTTTATGCTTTGCTTTCATTAATATCAAGTTTATGCCTTTCATTTCCTTTCATTTACTTAGTTAACTTTAATCTTATTTATGTTCTTATTTTGTTTATTTATTTTTCTTTCATTCATTATGTCTAGCTAAGTTTATTATGTCAAGGTGAAAAAGGTTACACTAATGGTATAAAAATAAGTAAAGTGTAAACTTAATATGGACGTTAATGTTTGATACTAACATGTTTTGTATTTGTTATCTTGTTCACTCTTTAATACTTTGCTTATTAAACGACTAATCTTGATTTATGTTGTATAACACTTGGTACAATAAATACTTGGTACTTTCATAGCCCATATTGTATGGTATAACCGACACCTGACCTATAAAAGAAACTTGATTTGTTGTTAATATAAGTTATAATCAGGAATGCTTGACGAGATTTACAAGTATTAGCATTAATCGAATAAAATGACTAATGTAATCATGTTAACAATAAATAATCTAATTGGAACCTCCTTTATGTGTGGTTTCCAATTGAATAATAAGAGTTTACACTATACTTGTTTGACATACCATTAGTGGATCCTCTAACCTTGACATTGTTTGTTATCATTATTTAATCCATACATTAATTTTCCATCTCAAAGTTCTCATCAACTTTTCTTATTCTTCTTCTTCTTCTTTTTCTTTATTATGATTACTACTACTACTACTACTACTACTACTACTAGTATTATTATTGCTACTATTATTATTGTTGTTGTTATTGTTACTATTGTTGTTGTTTGCTTGACCGCTTTTTATGATCAGCTTGTTTTAACTCGCAAGTGCACGAGTGTGCGATGTAGCAATTAACTCGGTAAGATCGAGGTCATATCCACAGAGAGCTAGATCTGGAAATTAAGCTAAGTAACAAAAAAAACCTCAAGAGAAATTAAATTAACAATAACTTGGTTGAAAATAATTGATGGATTTGTTTTCAAAGATAAAAAAAATGTAAATAGATTTTAAATGACAAGAAAAGTAAGTCTTGGTCCAAATCAATTTTAATGGTGATGTATTGGTGATTTCTTCAACATATATAAGATAACTCAACCTAATCTCAACGATGGTGATATTAGATCGGAAGATATTACAATGAAGATTAGAAAGATGAAGATTGATTATTGCTTAAGAATGAACAAGTACTTTCATATTAAGTAAGACATTGAATCAAGCAATCTCTATACCAAAACTAAAGTTTGTGCATAAAAATTCAAGATTATAACATTACCTAAATGATTTCTAAAATTTCTTTACAATAATAAATCATTCATGAAGAAAATAAGAAGATAAACATTAAGATTCATTCATATCCTAAAGAACTTACCTCAATCACCATTATCCTTGATTTGGATCCAAGAAAGAGTTTAGCCAACCATGATTATATATAAGAACACTTCAATAAACATGAAAGAACTTGAATCCAACTGAAAAAATAAGTTTTACAAACTAAAGAACCGAAATCTATAAAGAAGAACACAATACAATTTCAGAAAAAATTCGGACACAAATCTGACTCTAACTTTGGACAGCAATTCGACCCTCTTAGAAGCTTTTTTTGGAGAAGTCTATTAGAGACATATTTATAAGCAATTCTGTCACCTTTCCAGATCATTAAAGAACAGCTCATTTGGACACCTGAGTCAAAAGTTATGGGCAAAACACCGAAAGGTGTTCTGAAAAATCAAATCAAGACAGCTTTACAACTACTTTGGTGCACGTTTTTCTTCCTCATTTATGAGGTGTCTCCTTCTTCTTTTTGACCCAAAATAATGTTAAAATATCCCCTCCAGCTTTCCATCCATGTGCTTGCCTTCTTGGATCAATGGATTACCCAAAATAAATCAATTGTTATTTGTTGTGTGGACATGTAAGATCATGGATTGTGTTTGGGTTGATTTGAAGGTTGATTTGGGGTTGATTTAGGGCTGATTTGGGTCTGATTTTTGGGCTGAATTTGAGCATCAAATAAGTATACAAATGTACTTATTATTTGGGCTAAGATTGACATTGAAACCTTGAGTGTTTAATGGTTGAAGTTTGCACACAACATAAGGCAAGTTTGGGCTTGAAATAAATCATATGATATTCTTTTCTAGAATTGGAATAGAATTGATTTTTGGGACAAATTTGGAGCACTTATTTGAACCAAGATTTGCTTCAATCTTCAACTAAATATCTCTTCAATTCTTTGTTCTGAATTCCGACGTTGAATTTTATGGATTAATTCATTTAAGCTCCAAAAACCTATCGAAACATTAAAACAAACTTCATTACTAAAAAACACATCAATTATTATAAAAACAACCAAATAAAAACAATAAATACATATGTAGAACAAGAGACTTAATGACACTTTTGATGCATAATCACACCCCCCAACTTAGATTTTGCTAGTCCTCAAGCAAAACAAAACATAAAACCTTTAAAATAAAAATAATAATAATAACAACCATAATTAGGCTCGATTCATCACACTTGAAGGACCTATCATGCAAACATTGGTATCTTTAACTTAGTGTACACAATAGCAAATAAAGAAAAATAAGCATACTCACATTCTCTAAATCAAACATCCATACAAAATTTCCAAATTCAGTCATATTTATCGTGCAACCAACATAATTGATTCATACGAAAACTCAACTTGTAATCTTCCATTCTCACCAACACAAACAAGGTAGCAAACTAGAGAAATATCTATATATTTTCTTTCTTTCTTTTTTTCTTTCTTTCTTTTTTTTTTTTTTGAAGATATGATTTATTTTTTGTCTTTAAGTAGTCACTTCCCTTTTGACGCGAATACAAACATTTGTGATGAATGCACCCGGTTACTCACAAAGTCACAAACTTAAAGTGCTTTGCATACTCATATTTTAAGCTGCCGTTTGACGTAAAGATAAACATTTGTGATGAATACCCCTAGTTACTGAGCAACTCAAAACATTGGAGTAGATAGAACTTTGTACACATTTATTTATTTATTCGTATAATAATTATTACTCTATTTACTTAAACCTTGTTTAGGACTGGATCAAAAGGGATAATCACAAGTAAAGCATCATACTCATCTTTCATGCATAATCACACAACTCACACAACTTTTACAAGGAAAGATGTATTTCAGTAATCTTAAAAAAAAAGTATGCTATATCTTGCTTTATAAGATATTATCTATCCCAAATTAAAGTATGCAATGTTCAACATAATAATGAATCCAAAAATGTAATGATGATCCTAAACAAGTCTCATTCACATACGAATGCAAGTTTTTTTTTTTTTTTAACAAGCATGGTTATCTCAAGCATTCAACATAATGAAATATCTAAAATTAAGTTTTACATTATCCTCAATGTAAAAGAGAAAGAGAAGAAAAGTATAAAGATTAGAAAATTGTTACTCCCCTTCTGTTTTCAAGGATGAATGTCTGATTGAATTGGGCATGAGCTGACTTCTTGCTTGATTTTTTTTTTAACCTGCATATCACAACTAAAAGAAAACATTGATGTTTTTTTTTTTTTTTTGAAAATAAAGAACCTCACACCCCCCAACTTAAAATAATGCATTGTCCCGAATGCATGAACACGAAAATATAAGAGATGGAAGAAAGAAGAAAAAATAATAAAAATAAAAATAAAAATAAAAATAAAATAAAAATAAAAACTCATTACTTCTAATACTACAATGGTATTGGATCTTGAAGATCCAATGTCTCAACTTCAGCCACAACATTTTCAAGATAAGGTTTCAATCGATGACCATTTACTTTGAAAATATTTCCATTCTTGGGATTTTCTACCTCAAATGCACCATGCTCAGAGATGGATTTAATCACAAATGGACCAGTCCATTTTGTCCTCAACTTCCCAGGAAAGAGATGTAATCGTGAATTATACAAGAGAACCTTTTGACCAACATGAAAGGATTTTCTAAGAATATGTTTATCATGCAAAGTTTTCATCTTATGTTTTGAAATTTTTGCATTTTCAAATGCATCATTTCTCAACTCCTCTAATTCATCCAATTGAAGCTTTCTATTTTTGCCAACCTCGTTTTCATTGTCATTGAATTGCCGAATAGCCCAATATGCACGGTGCTCAATCTCAACAGGGAGATGACAAGGCTTTCCATAAACTAGCCTATAAGGAGACATTCCTAAAGAGGTCTTATAAGCAGTGCGATATGCCCACAAAGCATCAACTAGTCGTAGGGACCAATCTTTACGGTTTGGATTGACTGTTTTCTCTAAAATATTCTTGATCTCCCTATTTGCCAACTCAGCTTGGCCACTAGTCTGTGGGTGATAGGGGGTACTGACCTTGTGAATTACACCATATTTTCTCATCAAAATCCCAACGGGCTTGTTACAAAAATGTTTTCCCCCATCACTAATCATAGCCCGGGGCATGCCAAAACGAGAGAAAATATTTTCTTTCAAGAATTTGACCACAACTCGATGGTCATTGGTTCGAGATGCAATGGCCTCCACCCATTTAGACACATAATCAACAGCAACAAGGATGAATTGGTAACCAAATGAACTTGGAAAAGGTCCCATGAAATCAATCCCCCAACAATCAAATATTTCCAAAACAAGGATGGGGTTAAGGGGCATCATGTTACGCCTAGTGAGGCTACCTAGTCGTTGGCATCGGTCACATGCAACACAGAAGGCATGAACATCTTTAAACATGGTAGGCCAATAAAAACCACACTGCAAGATTTTGGCAATGGTTTTCTTGGAAGAGAAATGCCCACCACAGGCTAATGCATGACAAAAATTAATGACCCTTGGAATTTCATGATCAGGGATGCACCGCCTAATAATTTGGTCAGGACAATATTTAAATAGGTAGGGGTCATCCCAAAAAAAGGTGCGCACATTGCGCAAGAATTTTTGTTTGTCAAGTTTAGACCAATGAGAAGGAATTTGACTTGTGGCTAGGTAATTTGCTATGTCAGCATACCATGGAGAACCAATGTAAGAGACAGTACCTGCACAAAATAAATTTTCATCAGCAAAGAGTTCATTTATTGGAGATTCATCAATTATGGTCTTATAGCTTGAAAGACGAGACAAATGATCAGCGACTACATTCTCTACTCCCTTTTTATCTCGAATTTCAATGTTAAACTCTTGGAGTAGGAGGATCCATCGAATCAAACGTGGTTTGGCATCTTGTTTTGTGAGCAAATATTTCAATGCTGCATGATCAGTGAAAACAATAACAAGAGATCCAACCAAATAAGACCTAAACTTGTCTAATGCAAAGACCACAGCTAAGAGTTCTTTTTCAGTTGTAGTGTAATTCAATTGAGCATCATTCAAAGTCTTGCTAGCATAATATATGACATGAGGTTTCTTGTCTTTTCTTTGCCCTAAAACAGCCCCAACCGCAAAATCACTAGCATCACACATCAGTTCAAATGGTAAAGACCAATCAGGAGCTTGTATGATTGGTGTAGTTGTCAACAACCCTTTAAGCTTTTCAAAAGCTTCTTGACATTTTGATGTCCAATCAAATGGGACATCTTGTGACAACAAGTTACACAATGGTTTGGCAATGGTACTAAAAGAATGAATGAATCTTCGATAAAAACCAGCATGTCCTAAAAAGGATCTCACATCTTTCACAGTCTTAGGGGTAGTTAATTTTTGAATGACTTCCACTTTTGACTTATCTACCTCTATCCCTTTTGAAGAGACAATGTGACCTAAAACAATGCCATGTGTCACCATAAAATGACACTTCTCCCAATTGAGTACAAGATTGCTCTCTTCACACCTTTCAAGAACTTTTTCTAGATTCATTAGACACAACTCATAAGAATCCCCATAAACTGAAAAATCATCCATGAAAACTTCCAAAAAATTTTCCACCATGTCACTAAAGATACTCATCATACACCTTTGAAAAGTGGCTGGTGCATTACACAAACCAAATGGCATTCTTCTATAAGCATAAGTACCAAAAGGACAAGTGAAAGTGGTTTTTTCTTGGTCTTCTAAAGAAATCTCAATTTGGTTGTAACCTGAGTATCCATCCAGAAAACAATAGAAAGCTCTTCCAGCTACTCTTTCAAGCACTTGGTCTAAAAATGGAAGCGGAAAATGGTCCTTCCTAGTCACCATGTTCAATTTACGATAATCAATGCACATACGCCATCCAGTTTGGATTCTAGTTGGTACCAGCTCATTATTTTCATTCTTCACTACCGTGACTCCAGATTTTTTTGGGACAACTTGGGTTGGACTAACCCATTTTGAGTTTGCAATAGGGTAAATGATACCTGCATCAAGTAGCTTAAGCACTTCACCTCTCACTACTTCCTTCATGTTTGGGTTCAATCGTCTTTGCATTTGCCTCACAGATTTAGCCTCTTCTTCAAGATAGATTCTATGTGTACATAAAAGAGGGCTAATTCCTTTCAAGTCAGTAATTTTCCACCCAATTGCTTTCTTGTGTTTTCTCACCACTCTCAAAAGTTTGTGTTCTTGCTCTATGCTAAGTTTTGATGAGATCACAATAGGATATGATTCATCTTCCCCTAGAAATGCATACTTAAGATCACTCGGTAAAGGCTTCCTTTCTAGTTTATCAGGCTGGACAAGAGATTCCTCAACTTTCACTTGGGGTGAAATCAAAGGCTCAAATGATGGGGTCCATTGACCTATTGACATAATAAGCATTGGATCTAGATAAGTCTCGAGTTCTCTTACTTCCTCATCAACACATTCCAAAGAACAAAATCTTTCATCATGAATTAAAGTTCTCTCCAATGGATCCTTGATCCACACTCTCTCAAAGTGTTCTTGACAAACTGTTTGGATGAAATCTACCTCTCTAATGTCCTCATGTTCCCCGATTTGTTTGGAGACATTGAATATGTTCATCTCCACAGTCATATTCCCAAAAGACAATTTCATCACCCCATTCCTACAGTTAATTAAGGCATTGGATGTAGCTAGGAAAGGTCTCCCTAAGATGACTGGGATGGAGGCATTAGAACCTTGAATTGGTGCGGTGTCTAACACTACAAAATCAACAGGAAAGTAGAATTTATCTACTTGGACCAACACATCCTCAACGATACCCCTGGGAATCTTGATTGACCTATCAGCTAATTGAAGGGTGATTCGAGTAGGCTTGATTTCTCCTAAACCTAATTGTTCGTAAACAGTGTAGGGTATTAAATTCACACTTGCTCCTAAATCCAACAAAGCTTGATCTATCTTATGACTTCCAATAATGCATGAAATGGTAGGACAACCAGGATCTTTGTATTTGGGAGGGGTCTTAAACTGGATGATGGCACTAGCATGTTCAGTTAGAAAGGCTCTTTCTTTCACATTCAATCTCCTTTTGACTGTGCATAAATCCTTAAGAAACTTTGCATAAGATGGAACTTGTTTAATTGCATCAAGGAGTGGAATATTGACTTTCACTTGTTTGAACAATTCATAAATTTCATTCAATCTCTTTCACTTGTTATTTATTACTTCGACACTCCTGCACTTGGGAGAAGACATCAATCTTTTAGTCGTGTCAAGTTTTTGGCGCCATTGCTGGGGAGGTAAGTTCTTGTACAAATTATAATATTTATTTTATTTTTTCTTTTCACTTTTCTTGTATATAACTTTGTTTCTTTTCTCTTATTTCTTCTTCTTTTGTTTTTTTTTCCTTTTATTTTATTCCTACACGTGCATGAGAGTGTGGTCACCTACATCAAGTGGTAGACTTTGTAGGGTATCCTCATCATTTTCAGAAAATATGGCCAAAAAAGATAATCAATCACTTCATAATGAGAATAATGAGAATAACCGTGCTAGAACACTTAGAGACTATATAAATCCCACAAGAACAAGTGCACCATCATGCATAGTTTCTCCTCCCGATGCATCTCATTTTAATTTTAAACCAGACATTATTCAACTTTTACCTTCTTTTCATGGCTTAGAATTGCAAAATCCAAACTTGCAGTTAAGGGAATTTGAGGAGGTCTGCAACACATATAATAATTTAAATTGTAGCATGAACACCATCAAATTAAAGCTTTTCCTTTTTCATTAAAAGATAAAGCTAAAACATCGCTACAAAATTTAAGACCAGGATCCATTCGTACTTGGGATGAAATGCAACAACAGAACAAACTCTTTCAAAAGACAAATCACTACTTTCACTCAAAAACCAGGAGAAACATTTTACCAATGTTGGGATAGGTATCGAGACTTGCTTAGTACTTGGTCTCATTATGGTTTTGAAATATGGAGATTGGTTTCACATTTCTATGAAGGGTTAACACCTAAAGATAGGCAAATGGTTGAATTGATGTGCAATGGAACTTTTAAAGATAAAGACCCTCATGAAGCAATGGAGTACTTAGACTTGTTAGCTGAAAATGCTCAAAATTGGGAAACCGCGGGTACTTATGAGGCACTGAGTAAAACTCAACCTCATACATCTAGTGGAAGTATGTACAACCTTAGGGAAGATCATGACCTTCAAGCCAAGTTTGCATCTTTAGCTCGAAAAGTCAAGGCACTAGAATTGAAAAGGAGTAGTCAATTAAAATTAGTTGAAAACATTGTGTGTCAAATATGTGAAACAAATGAACACTCAACCAACGGTTGTCCAACCTTGCCTTCTTTTAAGGAATGTCTCTATGAATAAACCCATGCTTTAAACAGTTTCCAAAGGCCTAACCACAACCCATACTCCTAAACATACAACCCTGGTTGGAGAAATCACCAAAATTTCAGTTGGAAGAGTGATAATAACAATGTACAAACTTCACAACCACCATTTCAAGAACACCACAATTTCCAAAATTCTCATGGATATGTACCTCATTATGCTCCACCTCCTAAAAGAAATCTTGAGGAAACATTGCATGTATTCATTGAAACGCAAGACACAATCAATACTCAACTTGCTCAAAACATGACAGATTTTAAAGATACTCTTGCAAAATTAACATCTACTCTCCGTTTCCAAGAGAAAGGTAAGTTTCCATCTCAACCACAACAAAATCCCAAGGGGCAATACAATGCAAATGCAAGTAGTTCCGGAAGCCAACACATGGATCAAGTCAAATCAGTCACTACTATTCGCAATGGTAAGGTTATTGAAAAACCCTCTTTTTAACCTTATGAGAAAGATGATGAGTCAATCTTTGAGGGTAAGGAAGGGGTTGAATCTGAAAATTCCATAGAAAAGACTGATTCTCCACCAGCACTTCCATTTCCTCAAGCCATGACCAAACAAAGGAAAGTCAAACACAACTCTGAATTTTTTGAAACTTTCAAACAGGTAAGAATCAATATACCTTTGCTGGATGCTATTAAACAGGTTCCTTCTTATGCTAAATTTTTAAAAGATCTATGCACTGTGAAGAGGAAACTGAATGTGAAAAAGAAAGCCTTTTTAGCAGAACAAGTAAGTGTTATTCTTCATAACAATAATGCTTTGAAATATAAAGACCCTAGTTGTCCTACAATTTCTTGCTTTATTGGAGAACATAGAATTGAAAGAGCCTTACTTGATCTTGGTGTTAGTGTGAATTTACTTCCATATTTAGTTTTTTAGAGTCTCAATCTAGGTGAGTTAAAACCAACTTCTATATCTCTTTTACTTGCCGATAGATTTGTAAAAGTGCCTAGAGGAATAATTGAAGATGTGTTAGTACAAGTCGATAAATTCATTTATCCTGTGGATTTTATTGTCTTGGACACAGAACCTGTTGAAGCATGTAATTCATTTCCTGTTATTTTAGGACGTCCATTTCTTGCAACTTCTAACGCATTGATTAATTGTAGGAATGGACTGATAAAGCTATCATTTGGAAACATGACATTGGAGATGAATATTTTCAACATTTGCAAGCAACCTGGAGATGATAATGATTTACAAGAAGTAGATCATATTGAGGAATTAGTTTATGATCAACTTGAATCTACTTTATGTAAAAATGAGTTGGATGAATCTGAAGATTTGCAAATGATTTATTCTGAGGAAGAAATCACGAATGAAACAAGCACCGAAAATGTTGATGCGAATCTTTTGTCAACAGTGACAACAGATTTGACATCTGACATCAGACCAATGGATGATTACTTTCCTAACGAATCCTTACTTTCTCTTAGTCCAATGCCTTGGTATGATAAAAATATCAATTTTCTTGCTTTAGGAGATTTGCTAGCTGATTGGAGTACCCAAGATAAATAAAAGTTTTTGAACAAAGTGAAGAGCTTTTATTGTGATGACCCTAACTTATTCAAATATTGTCCTGATCAAATATTTCAAAGATTCATTCCCGACAATGAGGTAAGTAGTGTCATTAAACTTTGTCATTCTGAAGCATGTGGAAGTTATTTCTCGTAAAAAAAGACACCTGCAATAATCTTTCAAAATGGATTTTATTGGCCCACCATGTTCAAGGACACGCATGCATTTTGCAAAACTTGTGAAAATTGTCAAAAAGTTGATACTGGTCAAAAAGTTTTGTTTTATAATTCTTAACTCTATGCATTCCCTAAAGAGCTAAGATTAAGATGGAGCAATCCTTATGGGGCATATGATATTGAGAATTCAATGAATGACAATGATTTTAAGGAAAATGGACATCGTTTGAAAGCTTACTTTGATAATTTTCCTAGTAAAAATGAATCAACTGGTTTGAATGATCTTGTAGATAAAGGTTGATGATTTTTTTTTCTCACATTGTTTTTGCGTTTCTTTTTGAGTGATTTTTGCTAGTTTCTGTCACCTCGGTCAAATGGCGAAAACGGTACTCCGTGACTTAAGTCGGCTCTTTTAGTTTCCCACAATAACTGATATTTGTGTATATATTTGTGAAATTCTTTGAATCTCTCTTCCAATTCTCATTTGAAAATGGACACTAATCTTGAAAAATTTTAAAAATATTTTCTTGCTCTACCTTAGAATGCGATTACAAAAGTTTACCATGCTAGATGTGCAAGATTGAGATTGTTCATGAATCATGGAATTCTTGAAGATATTCACTGGTTGATTGACACGACTAAAAGGTTGATGTCTTCTCCCAAGTGCAGGAGTGTCGAAGTAATAAATAACCCAGCAAGACCGGGGTCGAACCATAGGGAGGTTAATTGTACAAATTATAAACAACAATTATAAAACAACAATAACAACAACAACAATAGTAGTAATAATAATAATAATAATAATAATAATAATAATAATAATAATAATAGTAGAGAAAGAGAAGAAGAAGAAGATGATGATGATGAGAACATAGAGATGAAATATTAATGTAAGGATTAAACAATAATAATAAACAAATGTCAAGGTTAGAGGTTCCACTAATGGTATATCAAACAAGTATAGTATAAACTCTTATTATTGAATTGGAAACCACACACAAAGGAGGTCCCAATCAGATTATATATTGCTAACATGATTACATTAGTCATCTTATTCAATTAATGCTAATACTTGTAAATCTCGTCAAGCATTCATGATTATAACTTATGTTAACAACAAATCAAGTTCCTTTCATAGCTCAGGTGTCGGTTATACCATACATTATGGGCTATGAAAGTTCCAAGCATTTGTTGTACCAAGTGTTATACAACATAAATCAAGATTAGTCATTTAACAAGCAAAGTATTAAAGAGTGAACAAGATAACAAATATAAAACATGTTAGTATCAAACATTAAAGTCCATATTAAGTTTACATTATACTTATTCTCACACCATTAGTGTAACCTTTTCACCTTGACATAATTAACTTAGCTAGACATAATGAAAGAAAGCAAAATAGATAAACAAAATAAGAACATAAAAGTTAACTAAGTAAAGAAAAGGAAATGAAAGGCATAAACTTGATATTAATGAAAGCAAAGCATAAACATTACAAAAAATACAAAGAGAGAAAGGAAGAGCATGATCTTGATCTGAACACCAAGATGCCTAAATGCATGTCAAATGCCTCCTTTTATAGGCCAAAATTGGGAACTATTGATTTGATGACTAATTGATAAGTGGGTGGCCAACTTTTGACTTGGTGACAATCCTTATCTTCTCTTGTCTGCCCAAAATGTCATCGATAACTTCAAAATTGGAGCCAGTTGTAAACAGGAAAGTTGTAGGAAATTGTCTTATCTTTCTTGTGTAAACAATTCAGCTCATTTGGACTTCTAGAACTCCAGATATGGCTAAAATACCGAACAGTGCTCGGGCTGGAAGACAGATTCGGGCTTCTTTGTTGTTGCTACAATTTGGACTTGCAAATGGCCTTTTTAGATCTTGGGCTCCATATGAAAGTTGTAGTTATATGTCTTACCTTTCCATCCATATAAATGGGACCTAAATCGGAGATTTATAGCTCCAGATATGACCAAATTACCGAACAATGTTCCGGTTTGGATTGCACCGACATCTCTTTTCTATGTTTGGCCATCTCTTTGTCCTTGCAATTTAAGTTCTTAAAGTCATCAATCAATATTTTCATTTATGTGATAGGCCTGCATTTAAAATGAACATTTACCATAAATTAAAGGTATCTTATATTATTAGATATATTATTATAAAACATGCTTTAGTTAAGGAGTTATTGATACTTCAAGTGCAAAATGATGATATAAAACCATGATAAAAATGCACTTTTAAGTACTAATCATTGATTGAAGGAAAGGTCCGATTATCAGGTGAGTCTTCTAAATCCTTCATTTCACACATGCAGGAACAGGTAAAAGCACTTTTGCAAAGAAACGTCATGCAAAACGATTGAAAGTCTGTCATCGATGTGCTAGATAGACTTGTAATACACAATTTCATTCTTTAGGAATGGTATCTATAAACCGTGAAGATAAAATACAATTCATTAAGGATGGCCAGAGTAAGGAGTCTTTAGATAATCTTCTATTGACTCTTGAGACACATCCTAGTGGAGATGTGCATCATGTAATTCATGATTTATGGCCCTATTTTCATAAACAACATGATCGACTTAGTCTTGGGAATCTGACTAAAAAAGACCCTATATGCGAGTTTATAAGAAAACTAGATGGGAAGCCTATCCCCGACTTATAGAGGGCATTTAAGCTGTTCTTGGATGTATAACTAAGGGACGATGTGAGCCACAATCACAACTACCTGTATATACACATGCTTTTTCAAAAGTAAGTAAATAAATAAATAAATAAATAAGAAGAGAGAGAGAGAGTGTGAAACTCCAGTTGACCTACATATAGGTGGTATGATTGCCTTTCTAATTTCTCATCTATAAAATCCTCTCTTCCTTCCTTTCATTTCTACTCAACGCATACATTCAATAAATATAGAAGTGTGTAGAAATGGCAAGTTCCTCAAGTCATCATATAAGAAATATTTGTGTTTTCGGTGGATCTAGTGCTGGGAAAGAAAAAGAGTTTTTAGAATCAGCAAATCATCTTGGTCAGGTGCTAGCTGAGAGAAAGACTCATTTAGTGTATGGGGGAGGCAGTCTTAGGTTAATGGGAGGTGTGTCAATAATTGCATTTTTAGGAGGTAGTTAAGTTTTGGGGGTCGTCCCTGTAACTTTAGCACAAGGGGATATCATTGGAAAAAAAATTGGAGAGGAACTACAGGTCTCCACAATGTCTGCTCGAATGAATGCAATGTTTAACCATGCTGATGCCTTTATTGCTTTACCAGGTGGTCTAAGCACATTGGAAGAGATCTTTCATATTTCCTCTTGGGCCCAACTACAAATTCACCACAAAACCATAGGTTTGTTAAATGTTAATGGTTATTCTGATAAGTTGTTGTCTTCTTTTGATCATGGTGTGGAACAGGAATTTCTAACATCTTCTGCACGACAAATCATAATCTCTGCTGCTACTACTGAATAATTGATTAACCAACTACAATCTTTCATTCTTGTGATTGATCCTTCCATGAGTCATATAAATTGGTCAACTAAAAAAAGCCGTAAAAAGCTTAAATTAGATTTGAGCCTTCATTTATAAATATTTATGTCTTTTGGTTTTATTATTGTGTTTTGTTATTTCTTATATTTGTTTCAGTGTGTTTCAAGTTTGTTAGTGTTTGTTATTTCAGGTGATATCTTTTATACTCTATCTTTCTACCTTAGAACATTGAGGACAATGTCTCGTTTTGGTTGGGGGGAGAGGGTAGTAGTTGATAAAAAAAAATTATTTTCCATTTCATAAAGCATATCCAACATTGTTATTACTAGGATGGCAGAGTAAAGAAGCTCTTTTGTTAAAGTGACTCTTGAGACGCATCTTAGTAACCATTCTTAATAAGGTCTATCATAATACTTCTTGAAATATTCAGGTTTACAAACTCTCGCATTGTTATTACTTAATTCTGCACATATACTTATTTAACATGTATTCTTAAACCTTAATTTACACACACACACACACTTTAACATATGATTGTGGGTTACATATTGGATTATTATATTATTTATGTTATTTTGTTAAAGGTAACAACTAAGAGAAAGGGATAGTATATAATTAAAAAAAATAAAAATAAGAAGAAAAAAATGATAATAATAAAAATGTAGATAAGTTTGGTTTTGTAGCCTTCCTAGCCTAAGCAATTAAGTCCGAAGAAGTGTTTTAACACCTAATACCCTAATGTCAACTAACTTGGGAGCTATTGGCCCAATGCTTATTACATGGATTGAGGAGAAAAGCTTAAGGGAATCAAACATTACACTATCTACATATCAGTATCTACGACCCGACTTACTAAGCTCGTAGGGGTGTCTTAACACCTAATGCCCTAAAACCAACTCGTCTAGGAGTCATTAGCTGAAAGCTCATTACTTGGATTAAAGATGCATGGCGTTTTTAAATTATATGTATATATATATTTAAAAAAAAAGAAAAAGAAAAAAAAGACAAAAATAATAATCCCAACCCAAGAAAGTTAACCTTAAACATTAGAACAAAAATTTTGTTTTCTTCCAAGAAAAACCCCATAATTATGTGTTGATACATTGAGCACAAAAGAAAGGTTTATGAATATCTTGTTAAGAGGAATTGAGCAAGTATATCAATTTAATGAGAGTTTGTTTATCTGGATAGATTAATAGAAGTTAAATGATGAATACCTTACTTTGTGGAATTTGCAAATTGTTTTTCTATTTTAACACTTTGATTGCTAGGGACTAGTAATAAGCTAGTTGGGGGATGTGATTAGTACTTAAAAGTGCATTTTTATCATGGTTTTATATCATTATTTTGCACTTGAAGTATCAATAACTCCTTAACTAAAGCATGTTTTATAATAATATATATAATAATATAAGATACCTTTAATTTATGGTAAATGTTAATTTTAAATGCAGGTCTATCACATAAATGAAAGGATTGATTAATGACTTTAAGAACTTAAATTGCAAGGGCAAAGAGATGACCAAACTTAGAAAAGAGATATCGGTGCAATCCAAACCGAAACACTGTTAGGTAATTGGGTCATTGATTAGTACTTAAAAGTGTATTTTTATCATGGTTTTATATCATCATTTTGCACTTGAAGTATCAATAACTCCTTAACTAAAGCATGTTTTATAATAATATATTTAATAATATAAGATACCTTTAATTTGTGGTAAATGTTCATTTTAAATGCAGGCCTATCACATAAATGAAAGGATTGATTGATGACTTTAAGAACTTAAATTGCGAGGGCAAAGAGATGGTCAAACTTAGAAAAGAGATGTCGGTGCAATCCAAACCGGAACACTGTTCGGTAATTGGGTCATATCTGGAGCTATATATCTCCGATTTAGGTCCAATTTATATGGATGGAAAGGTAAGACATAGGCCTACAACTTTCATATGGAGCCCAAAATCTAAAAAGGCCATTATCAAGTCCAAATTGTAGCTACAACAAAGAAGCCCGAATCTGTCTTCCAGCCCGAGCATTATTTGGTATTTTGGCCATATCTGGAGTTCTAGAAGTCCAAATGAGCTGACGTTTTTACACAAGAAAGCTGAAACAATTGCCTACAACTTATGGGGCTTCTTTGTTAGCTATGACGTTTTGGGCAGACAAGAGAAGATAAGGATTGTCACCAAGTCAAAAGTTGGCCACCCACTTATCAATTAGTCATCAAATCAATAGTTCCCAATTTTGGCCTATAAAAGAAGGCATTTGCCATGCATTTAGGCATCTTGGTTTCCAGATCAAGATCATGCTCTTCCTTTCTCTCTTTGTATTCTTTGTAATCTTTATGCTTTGCTTTCATTAATATCAAGTTTATGCTTTTCATTTCCTTTCCTTTACTTAGTTAGCTTTTATGTTCTTATTTTGTTTATCTATTTTGCTTTCTTTCATTATGTCTAGCTAAGTTAATTATGTCAAGGAGAAAAGGTTACACTAATGGTGTGAGAATAAGTATAATGTAAACTTAATATGGATCTTAATGTTTGATACTAACATGTTTTATATTTGTTATCTTGTTCACTCTTTAATACTTTGCTTGTTAAATGACTAATCTTGATTTATGTTGTATAACACTTGGTACAACAAATGCTTGGCACTTTCATAGCCCATAATGTATGGTATAACCGACACCTAAGCTATGAAAGGAACTTGATTTGTTGTTAACGTAAGTTATAATCATGAATGCTTGACGAGATTTACAAGTATTAGCATTAATTGAATAAGATGACTAATGTAATCATGTTAACAATATATAATCTGATTGGAACCTCCTTTGTGTGTGGTTTCCAATTCAATAATAAGAGTTTATACTATACTTGTTTGATATACCATTAGTGGAACCTCTAACCTTGACATTTGTTATTATTATTGTTTAATCCTTACATTAATTTTCCATCTCCAAGTTCTCATCATCTTCTTCTTCTTCTCTTTCTTTATTATTATTATTATTATTACTACTATTACTATTACTATTATTATTATTATTATTATTATTATTATTATTATTATTATTATTATTATTATTATTATTATTATTATTATTATTATAGTTGTTGTTGTTATTGTTATTGTTGTTGTTATTATTGTTGCTTATAATTATTGTCTATAATTTGTACAATTAACCTCCCTGTGGTCCGTCCCCGGTCTTGCCGGGTTATTTATTACTTTGACACTCCTGCACTTAGGAGAAGACATCAAACTTTTAGTCGTGTCAAGTTTTTGGCGCCGTTGCCGGGGAGGTAAGTTCTTGTATAAATTATAGTATTTATTTTATTTCTCTTTTCACTTTTCTTGTATATAACTTTGTTTCTTTTCTTCCTCCTTCTTTTGCTTTCTTCTTCTTTTTTATTTTACTCCTACACGTGCATGAGAGTGTGGTCACGTACATCAAGTGGTAGACTTTGTAGAGTATCCTCATCATTTTCAGAAAATATGGCTGAAGAAGATAATCAATCACTTTATAATGAGAATAACCGTGCTAGAACACTTAGAGACCACATGAATCCCACAAGAACAAGTGCACCATCATGCATAGTTTTTCCTCCTGATGCATCTCATTTTAATTTTAAACCAGGTATTATTCAACTTTTACCTTCTTTTCATGGTTTAGAATTGGAAAATCCATTGCATTTAAGGGAATTTGAGGAGGTTTGCAACACATATAATAATTTAAATTGTAGCATGAACATCATCAGATTAAAGCTTTTTCCTTTTTCATTAAAGATAAAGCTAAAACATGGCTACAAAATTTGAGACCAGGATCCATTCGTGCTTGGGATGAAATGCAACAACAATTTTTAAAGAAGTTTTTCCCATCTCATAGAACAAACTCTTTCAAGAGACAAATCACCACTTTCACTCAAAAACCAGGAGAAACATTTTACAAATGTTGGGATAGGTATCGAGACTTGCTTAGTACTTGCCCTCATCATGGTTTTGAAACATGGAGATTGGTTTCACATTTCTATGAAGGGTTAACACCTAAAGATAGGCAAATGGTTGAATTGATGTGCAATGGAACTTTTGAAGATAAAGACCCTGATGAAGCAATGGAGTACTTAGACTTGTTAGCTGAAAATGCTCAAAATTGGGACACCGCGGGTACATATGAGGCACCGAGTAAAACTCAACCTCATACATCTAGTGGAGGTATGTACAACCTTAGGGAAGATCATGACCTTCAAGCCAAATTTGCATCTTTAGCTAGAAAAGTGGAGGCACTAGAATTGAAAAAGAGTGGTCAATTAAAATCTGTTGAAAACATTGTGTGTCAAATCTGTGAAACAAATGAACACTCAACCAACGATTGTCCAACCTTGCCTTCTTTTAAGGGATGTCTCCATAAACAAGCCAATGCTTTAAACAGTTTCCAAAGGCCCAACCACAACCCATACTCCCAAATATACAACCCTGGTTGGAGAAATCATCCAAATTTTAGTTGGAAGAGTGAGAACAACAATGCACAAACTTCACAACCACCATTTCAAGCACACCATAATTTCTAAAATTCTCATGGATATGCACCTCCTTATGCTCCACCGCTTAGAAGAAATCTTGAGGAAACATTGCATGCATTCATTGAAAAGCAAGAGACAATTAATACTCAACTTGCTCAAAACATGACAGATTTTAAAGATACTCTTGCAAAATTAACATCTTCTCTCAGCTTCCAAGAGAAAGGTAAGTTTCCATCTCAACCACAACAAAATCCTAAGGGGCAATACAATGCAAATGCAAGTAGTTCTGGAAGCCAACATATGAATCAAGTCAAATCAGTCACTACTCTGTGCAGCGGTAAGGTTATTGAAAAACCCTCTCTTGAACCTTATGAGAAAGATGATGAGTCAATCTCTGAGGGTAAGGAAGGGGTTGAATCTGAAAATTGCAAAGAAACGACTGATTCACCGCCAGCACTTCCATTTCCTCATGCCATGATGAAACAAAGGAAAGTCAATCAGAACTCTGAAATCTTTGAAATTTTCAAACAGGTAAAATCAATATACCTTTACTGGATGCTATTAAACAGGTTCCTTCCTATGCTAAATTTTTGAAAGATCTATACACTATGAAGAGGAAAATGAATGTGAAAAAGAAAGCCTTTCTAGCTGAACAAGTGTTGCGATGTCGCGGTCGCACAAATTAATTACCCTTACATTTAAATCACACAAGATAGTATAGAGCAAGCAAGGGATCGATCCCACGAGGAAGATTTAGTTCAGATTTTTATGCTATACCTTATGCAATTGGGGGGTTTTGATTTGTGATAATCTAAAATATGGAAGAAATTAAACTAGTGAACACGATCAATTAAAACTAAAATTTATCAAGAAAACAAACCTTGGTCACAAGCACACATCCACCTACAGAAATCAGAACTGATCCTTGAAACGAAACTCCAGTTTATATTCTGAATTTTTATCTTTTCTTAACTTTGGTTAATTAACGGATCTGCCGTATAACTAGCCTTAACCAACAAATAATCACAGTGTCCGCACTAATGATTTAATCTAATGGCAGCCTTAAGATCTAGATAAATTCATTAATCTTAACAACCAAGTTGTCTGCTTGTGTTGCTTTGATCGAATGTTTTCCCTAAGTTTAATAACGTAGTTCCGCCACAATTATCAAGCTTAGTTGCTTCACAAGTTTATATACCCTAACTCCGGTTTTGATATCAAACTTAGCAATAGATTGTTCACAATAATAACTTAGAGTCCGCTCTAGCAATTATCAACAACAATCATAGAAAACATGCATAGGAAAACAATCATACTCATTCATAATACAAACTGAAAATAAATGAAGAATAAATCTCATAGTTCTTGAAATCTGAAAGTTTCTGCGTCCTTGCAACCAAGAAAAGAGCTTAGCCTTGCATATCTATTGAACAACTACTCCTAAAGATAAAAGAAAGCATTATTTCTAGTATGTAGAGAGGAGAGTTTGTGTTTCTTCACTTCTAGTTGCTCCCACCTTTCTTTGATTCTATTGCACTCCCTCTTCTTCTTTCTTGGCTCTCTTGATGTCTATATATAGGCTTCAATGGCAGCTCCTCTTGCTTCTTTATCAATAATGGTGGTTGCCAAACTTGCCAAACTTTGACATTAGTAGTCACCACAAACAACCCACCATTGTAGCCTCCTTCTTTGACAATGGCAGCATTCCAACTTGCAGCTGGTTTGTGGTTGGTGATTTGAGGTTGGTGGATTGAGGTTGGTGGCTACTTTTCTTGACCTTCTAGATTGATTTACTAGAGGGGCTAAATTGCTGAAATTATAACTTGGATGATAGTTTAGAAGCTTCGAAACATAATTTGGACTCATTTCTTCACGAAACCTGATTGCTGGCAGAATTCAGTTGTCATCTTTGAAAAATCATATCGCCCTCATCTGACATTGTTTTTGGCTGAAAATTGGAGCGTTTCTAGACCTTTGAGTCCGGAATCCAACAAAATTGAGTTTGCATCAATTGGACTTCTATAGCTCCAGATATGGAATTTTTAATGGACAAAGGTCAACAGTGGCAGAATACGAGATTTGACTTTGAAGGATGTGATTTCCATGATCTTCCTCTTTGTATTTTTCTTGCATTACATTTCCAGAAAGGTATGGATGTTAGCTTTTTAGAGCCACTGGAATCACTTCATTTTGATCTCTAGAAATCACGCTCTGCACAAAACATCGACTGAACATCAAATCTGCCAATTATCTCCAATTTACTCCTTTTTGCATTTTTCATCCAAAAGTGCCTTCAAAACATAAAACAAAGAATATCAAGGCATTTTACATATAAAACATGGACAAAACATTAGGTAAATGTGGGTGAAACAATCGAATAATATGGTTACATCAACAAGTAAGTGCTATTCTTCAAAACAATAATGCTTTAAAATATAAAGACCCTGGTTGTCCTACAATTTCTTGCTTTATTGGAGAGCATAAAATTGAAAGAGCCTTACTTGATCTTGGTGATAGTGTGAATTACTTCCATATTCAGTTTTTCAGAGTCTCAATCTAGGTGAGTTAAAACCAACTTCTATATATCTCTTTTACTTACCGATAGATCTGTAAAAGTGCCTAGAGGAATAATTGAAGATGTGTTAGTACAAGTCGATAAATTCATTTATCCTGTGGATTTTATTGTTTTGGACACAGAAGCTGTTGAAGCATGTAATTCATTTCCTGTTATTTTAGGACGTCCATTTCTTGCAACTTCTAACGCATTGATTAATTGTAGGAATGGACTGATAAAGCTATCATTTGGAAACATGACATTGGAGATGAATATTTTCAACATTTGCAAGCAACCTGGAGATGATAATGATTTACAAGAAGTAGATCATATTGAGGAATTAGTTTATGATCAACTTGAATCTACTTTAAGTAAAAATGAGTTGGATGAATCTGAACATTTGCAAATAATTTATTCTGAGGAAGAAATCACGAATGAAACAAGCACCGAAAATGTTGATGCGAATCTTTTGTCAACAGTGACAACAGATTTGACATCTGACATCACACCAATGGATGATTACTTTCCTAACGAATCCTTACTTTCTCTTAGTCCACTGCCTTGGTATGATAAAAATATCAATTTTCTTGCTTTAGGAGATTTGCCAGCTGATTGGAGTACCCAAGACAAAGAAAAGTTTTTGAACGAAGTGAAGAGCTTTTATTGTGATAACCCTAACTTATTCAAATATTGTCCTGATCAAATATTTCAAAGATTCATTCCCGACAATGAGGTAAGTAGTGTCATTAAACTTTGTCATTCTAAAGCATGTGGAAGTTATTTCTCGTCAAAAAAGACAACTGCAAAAATCTTTCAAAATGGATTTTATTGGCCCACCATGTTCAAGGACACGCATGTATTCTGCAAAACTTGTGAAAATTGTCAAAAGATTGATACTGGTCAAAAAGTTTTGTTTTATAATTCTCAACTCTATGCATTCCCTAGAGAGCTAAAACCAAGATGGAGCAATCCTTATGGGGCCTGTGATATTAAGAATTCAATGAATGACAATGATTTTAAAGAAAATGGACATCGTTTGAAAGCTCACTTTGATAATTTTCTTAATGAAAATGAATCAACTGGGTTGAATGATTTTGTAGATAAAGGTTGATTATTATTTTTTGCTCACATTGTTTTTGTGTTTCTTTTTGAGTGATTTTTGCTAGTTTCTCTCACCCCGGTCAAATGGCAGACAACGGTACTCCGTGACTTAAGTCGGTTCTTTCAGTTTCCCACAATAAGTGATATCTGTGTATATATTTGTGCAATTATTTGAATCTCTCTTCCAATTCTCATTTGAAAATGGACACTAATCTTGAAAAATTGAAAAAGTATTTTCCCGCTCTGCCTCAAAATGCGATTACAAAAATTTATCGTGCTAGATGTGCAAGATTGAGATTGTTAATGAATCATGGAATTCCTGAAGATATTCGCTGGTTGATTGAAGCAAAGGTCCGATTATCAGGTGAGTCTTCTAAATCCTTCATTTCACACATGCCTGGAACAGGTAAAAGCACTTTTGCAAAGAAGCGTCGTGCAAAACGACTAGAAGTCTGTCATCGATGTGCTAGATGGACTTGTAATACACAATGTCGTTCTTTAGTAATGGTGTCTATAAACCGTGAAGATAAAATACAATTCATTAAGGATGGCCTGAGTAAGGAGTCTTTAGATAATCTTCTATTGACTCTTGAGACGCATCCTAGTGGAGATGTGCATCGTGCAATTCATGATTTATGGCCACTATTTCATAAATAACATGATCGACTTAGTCTTGGGAATCTGACTAAAAAAGACCCTGTTTGCCAGTTTTTAAGAAAACTGGATGGGAAGCCTATCCCCGACCCATAGAGGGTGTTTAAGCCATTCTTGGACGTAAAACCAAGGGAAGATGTGAGCCACAATGACAACTGCGATTTGAGTCTTAGCTTGTAAAAATTTGTGTCTTTTCTTTTTATTAATAGCATAATATTTGTGTTTTGTCATTTCTTATTTTTGTTTCAGTGTGTTTCAGGTTTTGTCAGTGTTCGTTATTTCAGGTGATATCTTCTATACTCTATCTTTCTACCTTAGAACATTGAGGACAATGTCTCGTTTTGGTTAGGGGGAGAGGGTAGTAGTTGATAAAAAAAATTGTTTTTCATTTCATAAATCATGTGCATAATTGTTGTTACTAGGATGACAGAGTAAATGAGCTCTTTTGTTAAAGTGACTCTTGAGACGCATCTTAGTAACCATTCTTAACAAGGTCTATTATAATACTTCCTGAAAAATTCAGGTTTACAAACTCTCGTATTTTTACCACTTAATTCTGCTTATATACTTATTTAACATGTATTCTTAAACCTTAATTTACACACACACACTTTAACATATGATTGTGGGTTGCATATTGGATTATTACATTATTTATGTTCTTTTGTTAAAGGTAACAACTAAGGGAAAGGGATTGTATATAATTTAAAAAAAAACATGAAAAAAAGAAAAAAGAAAAAAAATGATGATAATAAAAATGTAGATAAGTTTGGTTTCGTAGCCTCCCTAACCTAAGCAATTAAGCCCGAAAGGGTGTTTTAACACCTAATACCCTAAAGTCAACTGACTTGGGAGCTATTGGCCCAACGCTTGTTATATGGGTTGAGGAGAAAAGCTTAAGGGAATCAAACATTGCACTATCTACATATCAGTATCTGCGACCCGAGTTACTAAGCTCGTAGGGGTGTCTTAACACCTAATGCCCTAAGACCAACTGGTCTGGGAGTCATTAGCTGAAAGCTCGTTACATGGGTTAAAGATGCATGATGTTTTTAAATTATATGTCTATAGATTTTTTAAAAAAAAAAAAGAAAAAAAAACGACAAAAATAATAATCCCAACCCAAGGAAGTTAACCTTAAACATTAGAACAAAAATTTTGTTTTCTTCCAAGAAAAGCCCTATAATTATGTGTTGATACATTGAGCACAAAAGAAAAGGTTTATTAATATCTTGTTAAGTGGTATTGAGAAGATATATAAATTTAATGAGAGTTTGTTTATCTGGATAGATTAATGGAAGTTAAATGATGAATACCTTGCTTTGTGGAATTTGCAAATTGTTTTTCTATTTTACGCTTTAATTACTAGGGACTAGTAATAAGCTGGTTGGGGGGTGTGATTAGTACTTAAAAGTGCATTTTTATCGTGGTTTTATATCATCATTTTGCACTTGAAGTATCAATAACTCCTTAACTAAAGCATGTTTTATAATAATATATCTAATAATATAAGATACCTTTAATTTGTGGTAAATGTTCATTTTAAATGCAGGCCTATCACATAAATGAAAGGATTGATTGATGACTTTAAGAACTTAAATTGCGAGGGCAAAGAGATGCTCAAACTTAGAAAAGAGATGTTGGTGCAATCCAAACCGGAACACTGTTCGGTAATTGGGTCATATCTGGAGCTATATATCTCCAATTTAGGTCCAATTTATATGGATGGAAAGGTAAGACATAGGTCTACAACTTTCATATGGAGCCCAAGATCTAGAAAGGCCATTATCAAGTCCAAATTGTAGCAACAACAAAGAAGCCCGAATCTGTCTTCCAGCCCGAGCACTGTTCGGTATTGTGGCCATATCTGGAGTTCTAGAAGTCCAAATGAGCTGAATTGTTTACACAAGAAAGCTGAGACAATTGCCTACAACTTTCATGTTTACAACTGGCTCCAATTTGGACGTTAGCAATGACGTTTTGGGCAGACAAGAGAAGATAAGGATTGTCACCAAGTCAAAAGTTGGCCACCCACTTATCAATTAGTCATCAAATCAATAGTTCCCAATTTTAGCCTATAAAAAGAGGCATTTGCCATGCATTTAGGCATCTTGGTTTCCAGATCAAGATCATGCTCTTCCTTTCTCTCTTTGTATTCTTTGTAATATTTATGCTTTGCTTTCATTAATATGAAGTTTATGCTTTTCATTTCCTTTCCTTTACTTAGTTAACTTTTATGTTCTTATTTTGTTTATCTATTTTGTTTTCTTTCATTATGTCTAGCTAAGTTAATTATGTCAAGGTGAAAAGGTTACACTAATGGTGTGAGAATAAGTATAATGTAAACTTAATATGGACTTTAATGTTTGATACTAACATGTTTTATATTTGTTATCTTGTTCACTCTTTAATACTTTGCTTGTTAAATGACTAATCTTGATTTATGTTGTATAACACTTGGTACAACAAATGCTTGGCACTTTCATAGCCCATAATGTATGGTATAACCGACACCTGAGCTATGAAAGGAACTTGATTTGTTGTTAACGTAAGTTATAATCATGAATGCTTGACGAGATTTACAAGTATTAGCATTAATTGAATAAGATGACTAATGTAATCATGTTAACAATATATAATCTGATTGGAACCTCCTTTGTGTGTGGTTTCCAATTCAATAATAAGAGTTTATACTATACTTGTTTGATATACCATTAGTGGAACCTCTAACCTTGACATTTGTTATTATTATTGTTTAATCCTTACATTAATTTTCCATCTCCAAGTTCTCATCATCTTCTTCTTCTTCTCTTTCTTTATTATTATTATTATTATTATTACTACTACTATTACTACTATTACTACTACTATTATTATTATTATTATTATTATTATTATTATAGTTGTGAAGGAGAAGAAAAGGAAGAAGATGAGAACTTTGAGATGAAATATTAATGTAACGATTAAACAATGATAATAACAAATGTCAAGGTTAGAGGTTCCACTAATGGTATGTCAAACAAGTATAGTATAAACTCTTATTGTTCAATTGGAAACCACACACAAAGGAGATTCCAATCGGATTATAGATTGTTAACAAGATTACATTAGTCATCTTATTTAATTAATGCTAATACTTGTAAATCTCGCTAAGCATTCATGATTATAACTTATGTTACAACAAATCAAGGTCCTTTCATAGCTCAGGTGTCTGTTATACCATATAGTATGGGTTATGAAAGTACCAAGTATTTATTGCACCAAGTGTTATACAACATAAATCTAGATTAGTTATTTAACAAGAAAAATATTAAAAAGTGAACAAGATAACAAATAGAAAACATGTTAGTATCAAACATTAAAGTCCATATTAAGTTTACATTATACTTATTCCTACACCATTAGTGTAACCTTTTCACCTTGACATAATAAACTTAGTTAGACATAATGAAAGAAAGAAAAATAAATAAATAAAATAAGAACATAAATAAGCTAAGAGTTAACTAAGTAAAGAAAAGGAAATAAAAGGCATAAACTTGATATTAATGAAAGCAAAGCATAAACATTACAAAAAAAACAAAGAGAGAAAGGAAAAACATGATCTTGATCTGGACACCAAGATGCCTAAATGCATGGCAAATGCCTCCTTTTATAGGCCAAAATTAGGAACTATTGATTTGATGACTAATTGATAAGTGGGTGGTCAACTCTTGACTTGGTGGCAATGCTTATCTTCTCTTGTCTACACAAAACATCATTGATAACGTCAAAATTGGAGCCAGTAGAAAACATGAAACTTGTAGGCAATTGTCTCAGATTTCTTGTGTAAAACATTCAGCTTATTTGGAATTCTAGAACTCCAGATATGGCTAAAATACTGAACAATGCTCTGGTTGGAGGATAGATTCAGGCTTCTTTGTTGTTACAACAATTTGGACTTGAAAATGGCCTTTTTAGATCTTGGGCTCCATATGAAAGTTATAGGCCTATATCTTACCTTTTCATTCTATAAAGTAGACCTAAATCTGAGATCTATAGCCAATTACCAATTACCAAACAATGTTCCGGTTTGGATTGCACTGACATCTCTTTTCTAATTTTGGTCATCTCTTTGCCCTTGCAATTTAAGTTCTTAAAGTCATCAATCAATCCTTTCACTTATGTGATAAGCCTGCATTTAAAATGAACATTTACCATAAATTAAAGGTATCTTATATTATTAAATATATTATTATAAAACATGCTTTAGTTAAGGAGTTATTGATACTTCAAGTGCAAGATAATGATATAAAACCATGATAAAAATGCATTTTTAAGTACTAATCAGTTTCCAATTGAATAATAAGAGTTTATACTATACTTGTTTGACATACCATTAGTGGATCCTCTAACGTTGACATTGTTTGTTATCATTATTTAATCCTTACATTAATTTTCCATCTCAAAGTTCTCATCAACTTTTCTTGTTCTTCTTCTTGGTCTTCTTTATTATTATTATTATCATTATTACTACTACTACTACTACTACTAGTATTAGTATTAGTATTATTATTGCTACTATTATTATTGTTGTTGTTATTGTTACTATTGTTGTTGTTTATAATTGTTGTTTATAATTTGTACAATTAATCTCCTTGTGGTTCGACCCTGATCTTGCTAGGTTATTTATTACTTCGACACTCCTGCACTTGGGAGAAGACATCAATCTTTTAGTCGTTTCAGTTTCCATGAACAAACCCATGCTTTAAATATTTTCCAAAGAATCATAACTAATACTCACAAACATATAACCCTAGTTGACAAAATCACCTAAATTTCAGTTGGAAGAGTGATAATAATAATGCACAAACTTCACAATCACCATTTCAAGCATACCATAATTTCTAAAAATCTCATGGATATGCACATCATTATGCTCCACCTCCTAGAAGAAATCTTGAGGAAACATTGCATGGATTCATTGAAAAGCAAGAGATAATCAATACTCAACTTGCTCAAAGCATGACAGATTAAAATTTGCTCTCAGTTTATAAGAGTAAGGTAGGTTTCTATTTCAACCATAACAAAATCTCAAGGGGCAATACAATGCAAATACAAGTAGTTTTGGAAACCAACACATGGATCAAGTAAATCAGTCACTAGTCTTCATAGTGGTAATGTTATTGAAAAACCCACTCTTAAACCTTGCGAGAAAGATGATGAGTCAATCTTTGAGGGTAAGGAAGGGGTTGAATCTGAATATTATAAAGAAAAGATTGATTCCTTATTAGCACTTTCATTTTCTCATGCCATGACCAAACAAAGAAAAGTCAATCACATCTCTGAAATCTTTGAAACTTTTAAACAGGTAAGGATCCATATACCTTTGTTGAATGTTATTAAATAAGTTCCTTCTTATGCTAAATTTTTGAAAGATTTATGGACTATAAAGAGAAAAATGAATATGAAAAAGAAAGCCTTTTTAACCGAAGTCTCATTTTTCAGAACAATAATGCTTTGAAATATAAAGACCCTGGTTGTCCTACAATTTCATGCTTTATAGGAGAACATAAAATTGAAAGAGCCTTACTTGATTTTGGAGTTAGTGTGAATTTACTTCCATATTCAGTTTTTTAAAGTCTCAATCTAGGTGAGTTAAAAGCAGTTTATGTAACTCTCTTACTAGCTATAGATATATAAAAGTGCCTAGAGGAATAATTGAAGATGTGTTAGTACAAGTCAATAAATTTATTTATCCTGTGGATATTATTGTCTTAGACACACACCCTGTAGAAACATGTAATTCATTTCTTGTTATTTTAGGACGTTAGTTTCTTGTAATATCTAATACATTGATTAATTATAAGAATGGACTAATGAAGCTATCTTTTGAAAACATGACATTGGAGATGAATATTTTCAACATTTGCAAGCAACTTGGAGATGATAATGATTTATAGAAAGTGGACTTTATAGAAAAATTAGTTCATGATCAATTTCAAACCACTTCTAGTGAAACTGAGATTGATGAATTTGATGATTTGCAAATGGTTTATTTTCAGGAAGAATCAAAAGTCTATACTTTCAAGTGTTCAACTACCCAAGCTTGATTTGAAACCATTACCATTCAATCTCAGATACTCATTTTTTAGAGAAAATGAAACTTTTATGGTACTAGTCTCTGCCATACTTAATGCACATCAAGAAGGTAAGTTATTACAAACTCTGAAAATGCACAAAAATACATTAGGATGGACCATATCTGACAAACAAGGAATTACTTAATTGATTTGCACACATAGAATTTATTTAGAAGAAAATGCTAAACCCTATAGAGAAATGCAACAAAAGCTCAATCCTAATATGAAAGAAGTAGTGAAAAATAAAGTCATTAAGCTTTTAGATAATGAAATCATTTATCTTATTTTTATAGCAAATGGGTAAGTCCTACCCAAGTTGTACCCAAGAAGTCTGGAGTCACTTGATAACAAATAAGAATAATGAGTTAATTCCAACTATACTATTACTAAGATTTTAGTGTAATATCTAAGCCCTTAAGTAACCTTCTATCAAAGAATAATATTTTTTAATGGACTAAACATTGTGAAGAGGCCTTTATTAAACTTAAAAACTTCCTTACTTCTGCTCCTGTCATTTAACCTCCTGATTAGTCATTACCTTTTGAAATAATGTGTGATGTTAATGATTATGTCGTGGATGTTGTTTTGGAAAAAAAAAGATAAGAAACCTTATATGATTTACTATGCAAATAAAACTTTAAATAGTGCACAAATAAACTACACCACCACTGAAAAATAATTACTTATAGTAGTATTTGCATGTGAAAATTTTAGATCTTATCTTGTTGGCTCACTTGTTGTTGTTTTTGTGATCATGCAGCATTGAAATATCTTTTTTCTAAGAAAGATTTTGAGGCTAGATTGGTGTGATGGATTTTGTTACTTCAAAAATTTGAATTCACAATCAAAGATAAAAAAAAAAAAAAAGAGCACTGAAAATGTTGTCGCAAATCATTTGTTAAGATTGATAACAGATTGGAAAATTGACATCATACCAATCGATGACTACTTTTCTGATGAATCTTTACTTTCTGTCTCTACATTGCCTTGGTTTGCTAATATTGTCAATTTTCTTGTTTCAGGATAATTGCCAACTCATTGGAGTACCCAAGATAAAAGAAAGTTATTGAATGAAACGAAGAACTTTTATTGGGATGACCCTTATTTATTTAAATATTATCATGATCAAATATTTCAAAAATGCATTCCTAACAATAAGTGTAGTGTCATTAATTTGTGTTATTCTAAGGCATGTAGGGGTCATTTCTCATTAATAAAGACAACTGCAAAAATCTTATAAAGTGGATTTTACTAGCCCACCATGTTTAAGGACTCACACTCATTTTGCAAGACTTTTGAAAATTGTCAGAAGTTTTGATTTATTTCTAAACATCACATGATGCCTTTAAATCCTATTCTTGTCATTGAGATCTTTGATTGTTGAGATATAGATTTCATGGGTCCATTTCCTCCATCATTTGGTTTCTTGTACATATTAATCATAGTTGATTATATTTCAAAATGGATAGAGATAATTCCAAGTTGAAATAATGATCACAAAACTATGATAAAATTTTTGAAACAAAAAATCTTGAGTCTATTTGGAATCCCTCGAGCTATGATAAGTGATGGTGGAACACATTTTTGCAACAAGTCATTCGAGTCTTTAATGAAGAAATTTGGAATCATAAATAAAGTTGTCACCCCTTATCACCCTCACACAAGTAGACAAGTAGAGCTTGTTAATAGGGAGATCAAATAGATCTTAGAGAAAACAGTGTATCCTAATAGGAAAGACTGATCTTTAAGACTTAATTTACATTGGGCTTATCGAACTAGTTATAAAAAATCATTAGGTATGTCACCTTATAGACTTGTCTATGAAAAACCTTGTCACTTATCCGTGGAATGATTAGTAGTTAAAAGTGTATCTTTATCATGGTTTTATATCATCATTTTGCACTTGAAGTATCAATAACTCCTTAACTAAAACATGTTTTATAATAACATGTCTAATAATATAAGATACCTTTAATTTATGATAAATATTCATTTTAAATACAGGCTTATCACATAAATGAAAGAATTGATTGATGAGTTTAAGAAATGAATTGAAAGGACAAAGAAATGGTTAAACTTAGAAAAAAGATGCTGGTGTAGTCTAAATCGAAACACTGTTCGTTAATTGGATCATATCTAGAGTTGTAAATCTCAGATTTAGGTCTACTTTATATGGATGAAAAGGTAAGACATAGACCAATAAAAGAAGTCATTTGCCATTCATTTAGGCATTTTAGTTTCCAGATTAAGATCATGTTCTTGTTTTCTCTCTTTGTATTACTTAAGTTTTGCTTTCATTAATATAAAGTTTATGCCTTTCATTTCCTTTCCTTTACTTAGTTAACTTTTATCTTCTTTATGTTCTTATTTTATTTATTTATGTTTAGCTAATTTTATTATGTCAAAGAAGATAACCAATCACTTTATAATGAGAATAATTGTGTTAGAACACTTAGAAACCATATGAATCCCACAAGAACAAGTGTACCATCATGCATAGTTCCCTCCCTAATGCATCTCATTTCAATTTTAATTGCGGCATTATTCAATTTTTACCTTCTTATCATGGTTTAGATTTAGAAAATCCATACTTGTATTTAAGGGAATTTGAGGAGGTCTACAACACGTATAATGACTCAAATTGTAGCATGAACACCATCATATTAATGTTTTTTCCTTTTCCATTCATGTTTAGGATGAAATGCAATAATAATTTTTAAAGAAGTTTTTTCCATCTGATATAACAAACTCTTTCAAAAGACAAATCATCACTTTCACTAAAAAATCAGAAGAAACATTTTACCAATATTGTGATAGATATAGAGACTTGCTTAATACTTACCCTCATCATGATTTTGAAACATGAAGATTGATTTTACATTTTTATGAAGGGTTAACACCTAGAAATAGCCAAATTATTGAATTAATGTGCAATGGAACTTTTAAAGATAAAGACCCTGATGAAGCAATGAAGTACTTAGATTTGTTAGCTAAAAATGCTCAAAATTAGAACACTATAGGTACTTATGAGGCACCGTGAAAAACTCAACATTATCGATCTAGTGAAGGTATGTATAACCTTAGGGAAGATCATGACCTCCAAACCAAGTTTACATCTTTAGCTAGAAAAGTCGAGGCATTAGAATTAAAAAAGAGTGGTAAATTAAAATATGTTTAAGAGATTGTGTGTCAAATTTGTGAAACAAGTGAACACTCAATTAATGGTTGTCCAACTTTGTCTTCTTTTAAGGAATATCTCCATGAACAAACCCACGTTTAAAACGTTTTCCAAAGAATCATAACCTATACTTGCAAACATATAACCCTGGTTGGCAAAATCACCCAAATTTCAGTTGGAAAAGTGATAATAATAATGCACAAACTTTATAATCATCATTTCAAGCATACCATAATTTCCAAAATTCTCATGGATATGCACCTCCTTATACTCCACCTCCTAGAAAATTTTTTAAGGAAACTTTGTATACATTCATTGAAAAGCAAGAGACAATCAACACTCAACTTGCTCAATGCATAACAAATTTTAAAGATACTCTTCCAAAATTCGCATTTGCTCTTAGTTTTTAAGAGAAAGGTAAGTTTCCATCTCAAGCACAACAAAATCCTAAAGAGTAGTACAATGCAAATGCAAGTAGTTTTGGAAGCCAACATATGGATCAAGTTAAATCAGTCATCACTCTCCATAGTGGTAAGGTTATTCAAAAACCAATTCTTGAACTTTGTGATAAAGATAATGAGTCAATCTTTGAGTTTAAGGAAGGGGTTGAATCTGAACATTACAAAGAAAAGACTGATTCCCCACTAGTAGTTCCATTTCCTCATGCCATGATCAAATAGAAAGAAATCGATGATGAAAAAGGCACCAAAAATATTGATGTGGATCTTTTACCAATCTTTTTTCAAGAGTGACAATAGATTCGACATTCGACTCACACCAATCAATGATTACTTTTCTAACAAATCGTTACTTTCTCTTAATTCAATGTCTTGGTTTGCTAAAAATATCAATTTAATTGCTTCAGGATTTTTGCCATCTCACTCGAGTACTAAAAACAAAAGAAATTTTTTAGTGATATACAAAATTTTTATTAAGATGACCCTTACTTATTCAATTATTGTCCTAATCAAATATTTCAAAAATGCATTCCCGACTATAAGATAAGTAGTGTCATTAAATTTTTTCACTCTAAGGCACATGGGGATCATTTCTAAAAAAAAAAGAATTGCCGAAATCTTACAAAGTGGATTTTACTGGCCCACTATGTTCAAGGACTTATATGCATTCCGCAGAACATGTGAAAATTATCCAAAGGTGGGATCTATTTCAACACACAGAAAGTCTTTTGATAATCTTCTATTAACTTTTAAGGCTCATCATAGTGGAGATAAAGATTGTGCAATTCATGACTTATGAACCCATTTTTATAAAAAACATGTTGGGCATAGTCTTGGGAATCTGACTAAAAAAGACTGTTTACTAGTTTTTAAGAAAACTGGATGGGAAGCCTATCCCTGACCCATAGAGGGTGTTTAAACGATTCTTGAATGTAAAAATAAGGGAAGATGTGAGCCACAATCACAACTACCCGTACATACACATGCTTTTTTTTTTAAATAAATAAATAAAGAGAGAGAGAGTGTGTGTGTGTGAGGCTCCAGTTGGCCTATATATAGGTGGTATGTTTGCCTTTTTAATTTCTCATCTATAATATCTTCTCTTACTTCCCTTCATTTCTACTTAATCCATACATTTAACAAATATAAAAGTGTGTAGAAATGGCAAGTTCATTAGGTTATCACATAAAAAATATTTCTGTTTTCGGTGGATCTAGTCCTAGGAAAGAAAATGATTTTTTGAATCAGCAATTCATCTTGGTCAAGTGCTAGCTAAAAAAAAGATTTATTTAGTATATGGGGGAGGTGGTCTTTAGTTAATGGAAAGTGTGTCAATAACTACATTTTTAGGAGGTAGTCAAGTTTTGGGGGTTAAATATTTAATTATTACATTATTTATGTTCTTTTGTTAAAGGTAACAACTAAGGGAAATGGATAGTATATAATTTGAAAGAAAAACAAAACAAAAAAAAGAGCAAAAGAAATGATGATAACAAAAATATAGATAAGTTTGGTTTCATAGCCTCCCTAACCTAAACAATTATGCTCGAACGGGTATTTTAATACTTAATACCCTAAAGTGAACTAACATGGGAGCTATTAGTCCAACTCTTGTTACATGGGTTGAGGAGAGAAGTTTAATGGAATCAAACATTACACTATCTATGTATCAATATCTGCAACCCGAGTTACTAAGCTCGTAAGGGTGTCTCAACACCTAATGCTCTATGACTAGTTGGTCTGGGAATCATTATTCGAAAGCTTGTTACATTGGTTAAGTTATATATATGTATATTTTTTTAGAAAAAAAATCCTAACCCAAGTAAGTTAACCTTAAACATTAAAACAAAAAAAAAATTCTTCCAAGTAAAACCCCATAACTATATGATGATCACAAAAGAAAGGTTTATTAATATCTTGTTTAAGTTGTATTGAGCAGATATATAAATTTAATGAGAGTTTGTTTATCTAGATAGATTAATGAGAGTTGAATGATGAATATCTTATTTTGTAGAATTTGTAAATTATTTTTCTATTTTAATGATTTGGTTACTAGGGACTAGTAATAATTGATTAGTACTTAAAAGTGCATTTTTATCTAGGTTTTATATTATTATTTTGCACTTGAAGTATCAATAACTCCTTAACTAAAACATGTTTTATAATAACAAGTTTGATGCTATAAGATACCTTTAATTTATGGTAAATATTCATCTTAATTGCAGGTCTATTACATAAATAAAAGGATTGATTAATGAGTTGAAGTAATGAAATTGAAAGAACAAAGAGAGGGTCAAACTTATAAAAGAGATGCTAGTGTAGTCCAAACTGGAACACTATTTGGTAATTAGGTCATATCTAGAGCTGTAGATCTTGGATTTAGGTCTACTTTATATGGATGTAAAGTAAGGCATATACCTATAACGTTCATGCAGAGCTCAAATTTAAAAAGACCACTTTCAAGTATAAATTATAGCAACAATGAAAAAGTCTAAATCTGTCCTACAACTCGAATACTGTTTAGTGTTTGGCCTATATCTGGAGTTCTAGAAGTCCAAATGACCTCAAATGTTTTCTAGAAAGCTGAGACAATTTCCTAGAACTTTCATGTTTTCAAGTATTTCCAATTTTGACGTTATCAATAATGTTTTGGGCAGACAATAGAAGATAAGGATTGTCATCAAGTTAAGAGTTGGCCACCCACTTATCAATTAGTCATCAAATCAATAATTTTCAATTTTAGCCAATAAAAGGAGGCATTTGTCATGCATTTAGGTATCTTGGTTTCCAGATCAAGATCATGCTTTTGCTTTCTCTCTTGTATTTTTGTAATGCTTAAGTTTTATTTTTATTAATATCTTGTTTATGCCTTTTATTTTCTTTCCTTTACTTAGTTAACTTTTATCTTATTTATGTTTCTTTCTTTCATTATGTTTAGCTAAGTTTATTATGTCAAGGTGAAGAGGTTATATTAATGGTGTAAGAATAAGTATAGTGTAAACTTAACATGGATCTTAATGTTTGATACTAACATGTTTTGTATTTGTTATCTTGTTCACTCTTTAATATTTTGCTTGTTAAATGACTAATCTATATTTATGTTGTATAATACTTGGCACAACAAATACTTGGCACTTTCATAGCACATACTGTATGGTATAACCAACACGTGAGCTATGAAAAAAATTTGATTTGTTGTTAAGATAAGTTATAATTATGAATGTCCTCCAACATTTACAAGTGTTAGCAGTAATCGAATAAGATAACTAATATAATCAAGTTAACAATTTATAATTTGATTGGAACCTCTTTTGTGTGTAGTTTCCAATTGAATAATAAGAATTTATACTATACTTGTTTGACATATCATTAGTGAATCTACTAACCTTGATATTTGTTGTTATCATTGTTTAATTCTTACATTGATCTTCCATCTTCTTCTTCTTTATAATTATTAGTTTTATTATTATAATTACTATTTTTACTACTACTACTACTACTACTACTACTATTACTATTATTACTACTGCTACTACCACCATTATTATTGTTATTATTTGTTGTTGTTGTTATATTATTGTTATTTATAATTTATACAATTAACCTCCGCCTTACTGAGTTATTTATTATTCAGCACTCCAATACATAGGAGAAGATATCGATCTTTTGGTCATGTCATGAAACATGAACATAAAACTTATTGGGCTATTAAAACTTTCATTCAAACCTTGATGATGCTAGTCAACTGTAAAAATTACAAATAAATGAGTTTGAGGAAATGAAAAATGATGTATATGAAAATTCAAGAATTCATAAAGCAAGAATCAAAGAGTTTTATGAAAATAAAATACTGAGAAAAAAACATTTAATGTTGGTCAAAAAGTCTTGCTTTATAATTCTAGACTTTTATTGTGAAACATATGTATCCATATGGGGCATATGATATTGAGAACCAAAAAATAACAATGTTTTCAAGATGAATGGACATTATTTGAAAGTTTACTATGATAATTTTTCAGATAAAAATGACTTTATTTCATTAGGTGATCCTATATATATAGATTGATTTTTTCCTCACATTGTTTTTGTGTTTTTTTTCTATGATTTTTGTTTTGCTAGTTTCTCTCACTCAATTAAATGATCGATAACGACACTCAATGATTTAAGTTGGTTCTTTTAGTTTCCTATAATAACTAATATATGCGTATATATTTGTACAATTCTTTGCTCTTTCCCTTTTTCTTTGAATCTCTCCTCTAATTTTTATTTAAAAACAGACACCATTCTTAAAAAATTGAAAAAGTATTTTCCTACTCTACCTTAGAATGCGACTACAAAAATTTATCGTGCTAGATGTGTAAGATTGAAGTTGTTAATGAATAATGGAATTCTTAAAGATATTCATTGGTTAATTGAAGTAAAGGTTTGATTATTAGGTGAGCCCTTCAATTCCTTCATTTCACACATTTTTGAAATAGGTAAAAACACTTTTATAAAAAAACATAGCACAAAATGAATGAAAGTCTATCACAGATATGCTAGATAGACTTGTAATGTAACATGTTATTTTTTAGAAATGGTATCTATAAACCGAGAAGATAAAATACAATTCATTAAGGATGGCCTAAGTAAGGGGCCTTTAGATAATCTTCTATTGGCTCTTGAGATGTATCCTAGTGGAGATGCGTACTGTGTAATTCAAGATTTATAACTATAATTCTATAAAGAACATGATCGACTTAGTCTTGGAAATCTGACTTAAAAAGACCTTGTTTGGTGATTTTTAAAAGAATTTGATGGGAAGCCTATCCTCGACCCATAGAGGGTGTTAAAGATATTTTTGGATGTAAAACCAAAGGAAGATGTAAGCTACAATCACAACTACCTGTACATACACATTTTTTTTCAAATAAAAATAAAAATAAAAATAAATAAAATAAATACAGAGAGAGAGAGAGAGAGAGAGTATAAGACTCTAGCTAGCCTATATATAGGCGGTATGATTGCATTTTCAAGTTCTCATCTATAAAATTTTCACTTCTTTCCCTTCATTTATAGTCAAACCATACATTCACAAGATATAGAAGTATGTAGAAATGACAGGTTTCTCAAGTCATCACATAAACAACATTTGTGTTTTCAGTGGATCCAGTCATGGAAGGAAATAGAGTTTCTAAAATTAGCAAATCATCTTGGTCAGGTACTTGCTGAAAGAAAGATACATTTAGTGTATAGGGAAGGTAGCCTTAGTTTAATGGGGGTCAATAGTTGTATTTTTATGAGATAGTCAAGTTATAAGGGTGGTCCCTAAAGCTTTAGCACAAGAGGACATCATTGGAAAAATAACTAAAAAAGAACTACAAGTCTCTACAATGTTTGATCGAATGAATGCAATATTTAAACACGCCAATGCATTCATTGCCTTACCAAGTGGTTTAGACACATCAGAAGAGATCTTTCATCTTACCACTTGGGCCCAACTACACATTTACCATAAACCTATAGGTCTGTTAAATATTAATGGTTTTTATGATAAATTGTTATCTTTTCTTGATCATGCTGTGGAACAGGAATTTCTAACATCTCCAGCACGACAAATCATAATCTCTACTACTACTATTGAACAATTTATTGACCAACTACAATCTTTCACTCCTATAATTGATCCCTCCATAAGTCGCATAAATTGGTCAACTAAGGAAAGCCATAAAAAGCTTAGATTGGATTTGAGCCTTCAATTGTGAATCCTTGTGTCTTTTGATCTTCTTAATAGTATATTATTTTATTTTATTATTTTTTATATTTGTTTAAGTGTATTTCAGGTTTGTTAGTATTTAGTGTTTCAAGTGATGTCTTCCATACCCTATATTTCTACCTTAAGACATTGAGGACAATATCTCGTTTTGGTTGGAGGGAAAGGGTAGTAGTTTATATTAAAAAATATATAATTAATTGTGTTTTCTATTTCATAAATCATTTGCAAAACTGTTTGGTATTTTGGCCATATCTGGCGTTCTAGAAGTCCAAATGAGTTGAATTTTTTACACAAGAAAGCTGAGACAATTGCCTACAACTTTCATGTTTACAACTGGCTCCAATTTTGACATTATCAATGATGTTTTGGTCAGACAAGAGAAGATAAGGATTGTCACCAAGTCAAAAGTTAGCCACCCACTTATCAATTAGTCATCAAATCAATAGTTTCCAATTTTGGCCTATAAAAGGAGTCATTTGCCATGCATTTAGGCATCTTGGTGTTCAGATCAAGATCATGCTCTTCCTTTCTCTCTTTGTATTTTTTGTAATGTTTATGCTTTACTTTCATTAATATCAAGTTTATGCCTTTCATTTCCTTTCCTTTACTTAGTTAACTTTTATGTTCTTATTTTGTTTATTTGTTTTCCTTTCTTTCATTATGTCTAGCTAAGTTAATTACGTCAAGGTGAAAAGGTTACACTAATGGTGGAAGAATAAGTATAGTGTAAACTTAATGTGGACCTTAATGTTTGATACTAACATGTTTTATATTTGTTATCTTGTTCACTCTTTAATACTTTGCTTGTTAAATGACTAATCTTGATTTATGTTGTATAACACTTGGTACAACAAATGCTTGGCACTTTCATAGCCCATAATGTATGGTATAACCGACACCTGAGCTATGAAAGGAACTTGATTTGTTGTTAACATAAGTTATAATCATGAATGCTTGACGAGATTTACAAGTATTAGCATTAATTGAATAAGATGACTAATGTAACCATGTTAACAATATATAATCTGATTGGAACCTCCTTTGTGTGTGGTTTCCAATTCAATAATAAGAGTTTATACTATATTTGTTTGATATACCATTAGTGAAACCTCTAACCTTGACATTTGTTATTATTATTGTTTAATCCTTACATTAATTTTCCATCTCCAAGTTCTCATCATCTTCTTCTTGTTCTCTTTCTTTACTACTACTACTACTACTACTACTACTACTACTATTATTATTATTACTACTACTATTGTTGTTGTTGTTATTATTGTTTATAATTGTTGTCTATAATTTGTACAATTAACCTCTCTGTGGTTCGACCCCGGTCTTGCCGGGTTATTTATTACTTCTACACTCCTGCACTTAGGAGAAGACATCAACCTTTTAGTCGTGTCAAGTTTTTGGCGCCGTTGCCGGGGAGGTAAGTTCTTGTATAAATTATAGTATTTATTTTATTTTCTCTTTTCACTTTTCTTGTATATAACTTTGTTTCTTTTCTTTTGTTTCTTTTTATTTTGTTTTCTTCCTCCTTCTTTTGCTTTCTTCTTTTTTTTTTTTTATTCCTACACGTGCATGAGAGTGTGGTCACGTACATCAAGTGGTAGACTTTGTAGGATATCCTCATCATTTTCAGAAAATATGGCCGAAGAACATAATCAATCACTTCAAAATGAGAATAATGAGAATAACCGTGCTAGAACACTTAGAGAGCACATGAATCCCACAAGAACAAGTGCACCATCATGCATAGTTTTTCCTCCCGATGCATCTCATTTTAATTTTAAACCAGGTATTATTCAACTTTTACCTTCTTTTCATGGTTTGGAATTAGAAAATCCATACTTGCATTTAAGAGAATTTGAGGAGGTTTGCAACACATATAATAATTTAAATTGTAGCATGAACACCATCAGATTAAAGCTTTTTCCTTTTTCATTAAAAGATAAAGCTAAAACATGGCTACAAAATTTGAGACCAGGATCCATTCGTGCTTGGGATGAAATGCAACAACAATTTTTAAAGAAGTTTTTCCCATCTCATAGAACAAACTCTTTCAAGAGACAAATCACCACTTTCACTCAAAAACTAGGAGAAACATTTTACAAGTATTGGGATAGGTATCGAGACTTGCTTAGTACTTGCCCTCATCATGGTTTTGAAACATGGAGATGGGTTTCACATTTTTATGAAGGGTTAACACCTAAAGATAGGCAAATGGTTGAATTGATGTGCAATGGAACTTTTGAAGATAAAGAACCTGATGAAGCAATGGAGTACTTAGACTTGTTAGCTGAAAATGCTCAAAATTGGGACACCGCGGGTACTTATGAGGCACTGAGTAAAACTCAACCTCATACATCTAGTAGAGGTATGTACAACCTTAGGGAAGATCATGACCTTCAAGCCAAGTTTGCATCTTTAGCTAGAAAAGTCGAGGCACTAGAATTGAAAAAGAGTGGTCAATTAAAATCTGTTGAAAACATTGTGTGTCAAATCTGTGAAACAAATGAACACTCAACCAACGATTGTCCAACCTTGCCTTCTTTTAAAGAATGTCTCCATGAACAAGCCCATGCTTTAAACAGTTTTCAAAGGGCCAACCACAACCCATACTCCCAAACATACAACCCTGGTTGGAGGAATCACCCAAATTTCAGTTGGAAGAGTGAGAACAACAATGCACAAACTTCACAACCACCATTTCAAGCACACCATAATTTCCAAAATTCTCATGGATATGCACCTTTTTATGCTCCACCTTCTAGAAGAAATCTTGAGGAAACATTGCATGCATTCATTGAAAAGCAAGAGACAATTAAAACTCAACTTGTTCAAAACATGACAGATTTTAAAGATACTCTTGCTAAATTAAAATCTGCTCTTAGTTTCCAAGAGAAAAGTAAGTTTCCATCTCAAACACAACAAAATCCCAAAGGGCAATACAATGCAAATGCAAGTAGTTCCGGAAGCCAACACATGGATCAAGTCAAATCAGTCACTACTCTGCGCAGCGGTAAGGTTATTGAAAAACCCTCTCTTGAACCTTATGAGAAAGATGATGAGTCAATCTTTGAGGGTAAGGAAGGGGTTGAATCTAAAATTTGCAAAGAAACGACTGATTCACCGCCAGCACTTCCATTTCCTCAAGCCATGACCAAACAAAGGAAAGTTAATCACAACTCTGAAATCCTAGAGATGATAATGACTTACAAAAAGTGGACTTTACTGAAAATTTAATTCATGATCAATTTCCAATCACTTCTAGTGAAATTGAGATTGATGAATCTGATGATTTAGAAATGATTTATTTTCAGGAAGAATCAAAGACAAGTAATTGGAGGCCACAAATTGAGGAATTGCCACCACGATTAATTAAGTCCATACCTTCAAGTGTTCAACCACCAAAACCTGATTTGAAGTCGTTGCCATCCAATCTCAAATACTTATTTTTGGGAGAAAATGAAACTTTTCCGGTAATAATCTCTTCCAAACTTAATGCACATCAAGAAGGTAAGTTATTACAAACTCTGAAAATGCACAAAAATGCATTAGGATGGACCATAGCTGATATAAAAGGAATTAGTCCTTTGATTTGTACACACAGAATTTATTTAGAGGAAAATGCTAAACCCTCTAGAGAAATGCAACGAAGGCTAAATCCTAATATGAAAGAAGTAGTGAAAAATGAAGTCATTAAGCTTTTAGATAATGAAATCATTTATCCTATTTCTGACAGCAAATGGGTAAGTCCTACCCAAGTTGTACCTAAGAAGTCTAGAGTCACTGTGATAACAAATGAGAACAATGAGTTAATTCCCACTAGAACTGTTACTGGTTGGCGCATGTGCATTGACTATGGGAAACTTAATTCAATTACTAGAAAAGATCATTTTCCTTTACCTTTCATGGATCAAATCCTAGAAAGAGTTGCAGGTCATGAATTTTATTATTTCCTAGATGGCTATTCGGGTTACAACCAAATTGAAATTGCATTGGAAGATCAAGAAAAGACTACTTTCACATGTCCATTTGGTACTTTTGCATATCGAAGGATGCCTTTTGGATTATGTAATGCACCAGCCACATTTCAAAGATGCATGCTTAGTATATTTAGCGATATGGTTGAACATTTTCTTGAGATTTTCATGGATGATTTTTCTGTTTTTGGCGATTCATTTGATGATTGTTTGACTAATTTAGGAAAGGTTTTAACCAGGTGTGAAGAGAAGAATCTTGTGCTGAATTGGGAAAAATGTCATTTTATGGTAACAAACGGCATTGTACTTGGTCACATTGTTTCATCAAAAGGAATTGAGGTTGACAAATCTAAAATCGAGTTAATTGCAAACTTGCCAACACCAAAATCTCTTAAAGATGTTAGATCATTCCTGGGACATGCTGGTTTTTATAGAAGGTTCATCAAAGATTTTAGTGTAATATCTAAGCCTTTAAGTAACCTTCTAACAAAGGATACTATTTTTGAATGGACTGAATATTCTGAAGAAGCCTTTGTTAAACTTAAAAACTTGCTTACTTGTGCTCCTATCATTCAACCTCCCGATTGGTCATTACCTTTTGAAATAATGTGTGATGCTAGTGATTATGCCGTAGGTGCTGTTTTGGGACAAAGAAAAGATAAGAAACCTTATGTAATTTACTATGCAAGTAAAACTTTAAATAGTGCTCAAATGAATTATACCACCACTGAAAAAGAATTACTTGTAGTAGTATTTGCATGTGAAAAATTCAGATCTTATCTTGTTGGCTCACCTGTTGTTGTTTTTAGTGATCATGCAGCATTGAAATATCTTCTTTCTAAGAAAGATTCCAAGGCTAGATTGTTGCGGTGGATTTTATTACTTCAAGAATTTGATATCACAATCAAAGATAAGAAAGGCAGCGAAAATATTGTCACAAATCACTTGTCAAGATTGACAACAGATTCAAAAACTGACATCACACCAATCGATGACTACTTTCCTGATGAATCTTTACTTTCTGTCTCTACAATGCCTTGGTTTGCTAATATTGTCAATTTTCTTGTTTCAGGACAATTGCCAGCTCATTAGAGTACCCAAGATAAAAGAAAGTTTTTGAACGAAGTGAAGAATTTTTATTGGGATGATCCTTATTTATTCAAATATTGTCCTGATCAAATATTTCGAAGATGCATTCCTGACAATGAGGTAAGTAGTGTCATTAAATTTTGTCATTCTAAGGCATGTGGGGGCCATTTCTCATCAAGAAAGACAACTGCAAAAATCTTACAAAGTGGATTTTACTGGCCCACCATGTTCAAAGACTCACATGCATTCTGCAAGTCTTGTGAAAATTGTCAAAAGTTGGGATCTATTTCAAAATGTCACATGATGCCTTTAAACCCTATTATTGTCATTGAGATCTTTGACTGTTGGGGTATAGATTTCATGGGCCCATTCCCTCCATCATTTGGTTTCTTATACATATTAGTCGCAGTAGATTATGTTTCAAAATGGATAGAGGCAATTCCAAGTCGAAACAATGATCACAAAATAATGATAAAGTTTTTGAAAGAAAATATTTTGAGTCGATTTGGAGTCCTTCGAGCCATAATAAGTGATGGTGGAACACATTAATGAAGAAATATGGAATCACACATAAAGTTGCCACCCCTTATCACCCTCAAACAAGTGGACAAGTAGAGCTTGCTAATAGGGAGATCAAACATATTTTGGAGAAAACAGTGAACCCTAATAGGAAAGACTGGTCTTTAAGACTTAATGATGCACTTTGGGCTTATCGAACTGCTTATAAAACATCATTAGGTATGTCACCTTATAGACTAGTCTATGGAAAACCTTGTCACTTGCCTGTGGAACTTGAACATAAAGCTTATTGGGCTATTAAAGCTTTCAATTCAAATCTGGATGATGCTAGTCAACTGCGAAAACTACAAATAAATGAGCTTGAGGAAATAAGAAATGATGCATATGAAAATTCAAGAATTCATAAAGCAAGAATTAAAGAGTTTCATGACAAGAAAATACTAAGAAAAACCTTCAATGTTGGTCAAAAAGTCTTGCTTTATAATTCTCGACTGCATTTATCTCCTGGAAAATTAAGATCAAGATGGAGCGGTCCTTTTATTATGAAACATGTGTATCCATATGGGGCCTATGACATCGAGAATCCAAAGAATGCCAATGTTTTCAAGGTAAATGGACATCGTCTGAAAGTTTACTTTGACAATTTTTCAGTTGAACATAACTCTATTGAATTGGGTGATCCTGTATATAAAGATTTATTTTATTTTATTTTATTTTTATTTCTTTTTGAGTGATTTTTCCAAGTTTCTTTCACCCCGATCAAATGGCGGATAACGGTACTCCGTGACTTAAGTCGGTTCTTTCAGTTTCCCACAATTACTGATATCTGTGTATATATCTATGCAATTCTTTGAATCTCTCTTCCAATTCTCATTTGAAAATGGACACTAATCTTGAAAAATTAAAAAAGTATTTTCCTGCTCTGCCTCAGAATGCGATTACAAAAATTTATCGTGCTAGATGTGCAAGATTGAGATTGTTAATGAATCATGGAATTCCTGAAGATATTCGCTGGTTGATTGAAGCAAAGGTCTGATTATCAGGTGAGTCCTCTAACTTCATTTCACACATGCCTGGAACAAGTAAAAGCACTTTTGTAAAGAAGCGTCGTGCAAAACAACTGGATGTCTGTCACCGATGTGCAAGATGGACTTGTAATACACAATGTCATTCTTTAGGAATGGTATCTATAAACCGTGAAGATAAAATACAATTCATTAAGGATGGCCTGAGTAAGGAGTCTTTAGATAATCTTCTATTGACTCTTGAGACGCATCCTAGTGGAGATGTGCTTCGTGCAATTCATGATTTATGGCCACTATTTCATAAAGAACATGATCGACTTAGTCTTGGGAATCTGACTAAAAAAGACCCTGTTTGCTAGTTTTTAAGAAAACTGGATGGGAAGCCTATCCCCGATCCATAGAGGGCGTTTAAGTCGTTATTGGACGTAAAACCAAGGGACGATGTGAGCCACAATCACAACTACCTGTACATACACATGTTTTTTTTCAAAAGTAAATAAATAAATAAATAAAAAGAGAGAGAGAGCGTGTGAGACTCTAGCTGGCCGACATATAGATGTTATGATTGCCTTTCTACTTTCTCATCTATAAAACCCTCTTTTTCTTCCTTTCATTTCTACTCAACCCATACATTCAACAAATACAGAAGTGTGTAGAAATGGCAAGTTCCTCAAGTCATCAAATAAGAAATATTTGTGTTTTTGGTGGATCTAGTCCTGGGAAAGAAAATGAGTTTTTAGAATAAGCAAACCATCTTGGTCAGGTGCTAGCTGAGAGAAAGATTCATTTAGTGTATGGGGGAGGCAGTCTTGGGTTAATGGGAGGTGTGTCAATAGCTGCATTTTTAGGAGGTAGTCAAGTTTTAGGAATCGTCCCTGAAGCTTTGGCACAAGGGGACATCATTGGAAAAACAACTGGCGAGGAACTTCAGGTCTCCACAATGTCGGCTCGAATGAATGCAATGTTTAACCATGTTGATGCTTTCATTGCTTTACCAGGTGGTCTAGGCACATTGGAAGAGATCTTTCATATTTCCTCTTGGGCTCAACTGCACATTCACCATAAACCCATTAGTTTGTTAAATGTTAATGATTATTATGATAAGTTGTTGTCTTTTCTTGATCATGCTGTGGAACAGGAATTTCTAACATCTTCTGCACGACAAATCATAATCTCTGCTCCTACTGCTGAACAATTGATTGACCAACTACAATCTTTCATTCCTGTGATTGATCCTTCCATGAGTCGCATAAATTGGTCATCTACGGGAAGCCGTAAAAAGCTTAGATTGGATTTGAGCCTTCATTTGTGAATTTTTGTGTATTTTGGTTTTATTATTGTGTTTTGTTATTTCTTATTTCAGTGTGTTTCAGGTTTTGTCAGTGTTCGTTATTTCAGGTGATATCTTCTATACTCTATCTTTCTACCTTAGAACATTGAGGACAATGTCTCGTTTTGGTTGGGGGGAGAGGGTAGTAGTTGATAAAAAAAAAATTATTTTTCATTTCATAAAGCATGTGCATAATTGTTGTTACTAGGATGGCAGAGTAAAGGAGTTCTTTTGTTAAAGTGACTCTTGAGACGCATCTTAGTAACCATTCTTAACAAGGTCTATTATAATACTTCCTGAAATATTCAGGTTTACAAACTCTCGTATTGTTACCGCTTAATTCTGCTCATATACTTATTTAACATGTATTCTTAAACCTTAATTTTCACACACACACTTTAACATATGATTGTGGGTTGCATATTGGATTATTACCTTATTTATGTTCTTTTGTTAAAGGTAACAACTAAGGGAAAGGGATTGTATATAATTAAAAAAAAAAATGATGATAATAAAAATGTAGATAAGTTTGGTTTCGTAGCCTCCCTAACCTAAGCAATTAAGCCCGAAGGGGTGTTTTAACACCTAATACCCCAAAGTCAAGTGACTTGGGAGCTATTGGCCCAACGCTTGTTACATGGGTTGAGGAGAAAAGCTTAAGGGAATCAAACATTGCACTATCTACATATCAGTATCTGCGACCCGAGTTACTAAGCTCGTAGGGGTGTCTTAACACCTAATGCCCTAAGACCAACTGGTCTGGGAGTCATTAGCTGAAAGCTCGTTACATGGGTTAAAGATGCATGATTTTTTTAAATTATATGTATATAGATTTAAAAAAAAATGAAAAAAAAAGACAAAAAAAGTAATCCCAACCCAAGGAAGTTAACCTTAAACATTAGAACAAAAATTTTGTTTTCTTCCTAGAAAAGCCCCATAATTATGTGTTGATACATTGAGCACAAAAAAAAGGTTTATTAATATCTTGTTAAGAGGTATTGAGCAGATATATAAATTTAATGAGAGTTTGTTTATCTGGATAGATTAATGGAAGTTAAATGATGAATACCTTGCTTTGTGAAATTTGCAAATTGTTGTAACGCTTTGATTACTAGGGACTAGTAATAAGCTGGTTGAGGGGTGTGATTAGTACTTAAAAGTGCATTTTTATCATGGTTTTATATCATCATTTTGCACTTGAAGTATCAATAACTCCTTAACTAAAGCATGTTTTATAATAATATATCTAATAATATAAGATACCTTTAATTTATGGTAAATGTTTGACACGACTAAAAGATTGATGTCTTCTCCCAAGTGCAGGAGTGTCGAAGTAATAAATAACTCGGCAAGACCGGGGTCGAACCACAGGGAGGTTAATTGTACAAATTATAAACAACAATTATAAAACAACAACAACAACAATAGTAATGTTTGACACGATCAAAGAGTTGATGTCTTATCCCAAGTATAGGAGTGTCAAAGTAAAATAACCCGGCAAGACCGGGGTCGAACCACAGGGAGGTGAATTATATAAATTACAAATAAAGAAAAAGATTTAAAGAGAATAATAACAGAAAAGGAGTTGAAGAAAGTTTTGGGATGTGATATTGATGTAAGGATTAAACAATAACAAAACATATGTCAAGGTTATAGGATTCACTAATGGTATTTCAAATAAATATAATATAAACTCTTTTTATTACTCAACTAGAAACCACACACAAAGGAGGTTCTAATCGGATGATTTCTCGTTATTAGCTCATTATAAATTACTAACATGATCATATTAATTATCTTATATAAGTAATACCATACTTATAAATATCATCAAGCATTCATGTTACTAGTTTATGTTAACAACAAATCAAGTTTCTATCATAATAACGATTTCGGCCGAAAACTATGAAAGATCAAGCATTTGATGTACCAAATATTATACAACACAAATCTAAATTAAACATTTAATAAGCAAGGTATTAAGAATTAGTAAGATAAAAAGATAAAACATGTTAATAACAATCTTTCTTGGATATAAACATTTAAAGCTCATGTTGAGTTTATATTATACCTATTCTAACACCATTAGAGAAACCTTTTCACCTTGACATAATTAACTTAGCTAAACATTAAGAAGGAGAAAAACACAAATAAACAATATAAGAACATAAACATAATATAAGCTAACTAAGTATAGGAAAGGAAATGAAAGAGCATAAACAAGAGATTACTATAGCATAAAAGAAAACTTGAACATTACAACGATGTAGAGAGAAAGCAAGAAGATAACTTTGATCTGAAAATTAATATGACTAAATACATGGACAATGCCTCCTTTTATAGGCTAAGTTTCAGAACTATTGATTGATTGAAGAATTGGTGGGCATTCATTGATTTGGTGGCTGGTTTTTGACATTAATGGCTGCTGGTTTTTTGATATTGTGGGCTGATTTTTGATATTGTTGGCTGGCCAAAACGTCATTGCTCACATCAGAATTATAGCCAACTGAATTATGGAAGCTGTGGGCAATTGTCTTAGCTTTCCATAAAAAAAAACCAGAGCTCATTTGGACTTCTAGAACTCAAGATATGAGCCAAAAACCGAATAGTGCTTGAGCTGCAGGACAGCTTCCGACGTCTTCGTTGTTGCTAAGATTTGGGCTTGAAAACGGCAGAACTGAGTCTTTGACTTCATATGAAAGTTGTAGATCTATGTCTTACCTTTCCATCGATATAAAATGGACCTAAATCTGATATCTACAGCTCCAGATATGATCAAATTACTGAACGGTGTTCGAGTTTGGAATGCACCAGCAACACTTTGCTAAGTTTGGCCTTCTTTTTATCCTTTCAATTTCAATCCTTAAACTCATCAATCAATCCTTTTATTTATGTGATAGACCTGCATTTAGGATGAACATTTACCATGAATTAAAGATATATTATATTTTTAGACTTGCTAATATAAAACATGCTTTTGTTAGGGAATTTAATGATACTTTAGGTGCAATATGATGCATATAATTTAAAAACATCATGCATCTTTAACCCATGTAACGAGCTTTCAGCTAATGACTCCCAGACCAGTTGGTCTTAGGGCATTAGGTGTTAAGACACCCCTACGAGCTTAGTAACTCGGGTCGCAGATACTGATATGTAGATAGTGCAATGTTTGATTCCCTTAAGCTTTTCTCCTCAACCCATGTAACAAGCGTTGGGCCAATAGCTCCCAAGTCAGTTGACTTTAGGGTATTAGGTGTTAAAACACCCCTTCGGGCTTAATTGCTTAGGTTAGAGAGGCTACGAAACCAAACTTATCTACATTTTTATTATCATCATTTTTTTTTCTTTTTTTTTTAATTATATACAATCCCTTTCCCTTAGTTGTTACCTTTAACAAAAGAACATAAATAATGTAATAATCCAATATGCAACCCACAATCATATGTTAAAGTGTGTGTGTGTAAATTAAGGTTTAAGAATACATGTTAAATAAGTATATGAGCAGAATTAAGCGGTAACAATACGAGAGTTTGTAAACCTGAATATTTCAGGAAGTATTATAATAGACCTTGTTAAGAATGGTTACTAAGATGCGTCTCAAGAGTCACTTTAACAAAAGAACTCCTTTACTCTGCCATCCTAGTAACAACAATTATGCACATGCTTTATGAAATGAAAGACATTTTTTTTTTTATCAACTACTACCCTCTCCCCCCAACCAAAACGAGACATTGTCCTCAATGTTCTAAGGTAGAAAGATAGAGTATAGAAGATATCACCTGAAATAACGAACACTGATAAACCTGAAACATACTAAAACAAAAATAAGAAATAACAAAACACAATAATAAAGCCAAAAGACACAAATTTTTACAAAAAAAATTCAAATTGCAATTGTGATTGTGGCTCACATCTTCCCTTGGTTTTACGTCCAAGAACGGCTTAAACGCCCTCTATGGGTCGGGGATAGGCTTCCCATCCAGTTTTCTTAAAAACTGGCAAACATGATCTTTTTTAGTCAGATTCCTAAGACTATGCCAAGTATGTTGTTTATGAAAATGGGTTCATAAGTCATGAATTACACGATGTTTATCTCGACTATGATGAGACTTAAGAGTCAATAGAAAATTATCTAAAGACTCTCTGTGTTTTGAAATAAATCCCACCTTGTGACAATTTTCATAGTTTTTACGGAATGCATCTGACTCCTTGAATATGATGGGCTAGTAAAATCTACTTTGTAAGATTTCTACAATCCTCTTTTTTGATGAGAAATGATCCCCGTATGCCTTAGAGTGACAAAATTTAATGAAATTACTTACCTCATTGTCGAGAATGCATTTTTGAAATATTTGATCTGGACAATAATTGAATAAGTAAGGGTCATCCCAATAAAAATTTTGCTCGTTGCTCAAAATTTTTTTTTGTCTTCAATACTCCAGTGAGCTGGCAAAAATCCTGAAGCAAGAAAATTGATATTTTTAGCAAACCAAGGCATTGAACTAAGAGAAAGTAGAGATTTATCAGGAAAGTAATCATCGATTGGTGTGATGTCGGGTGTCGAATCTGTTGTCACTTTTGATAAAAGATTCGCATCAACCTTTTCGATGCCTTTTTCATCCTCGATTTCTTCCTGATTGGTCATGGCATGAGAAAATGGAAGTGCTGGCGGAGAATCAGTTGTTTCTTTGCAATTTTCAGATTCAACCCCTTCCTTTCCCTTAGAAATTGACTCATCATCTTTCTCATAAGGTTCAAGAGAGGGTTTTTCAATAACCTTACCACTGCGTAGAGTAGTGACTGATTTGACTTGATCCATGTGTTGGCTTCTGGAACTACTTGCATTTGCATTGTATTGCCCCTTAGGATTTTGTTGTGGTTGAGATGGAAACTTACCTTTCTCTTGGAAACTGAGAGTAGATGTGAATTTTGCAAGAGTATCTTTAAAATCTGTTATGCTTTGAGCAAGTTGAGTGTTGATTGTCTCTTGCTTTTCAATGAATGCATACAAAGTTTCCTCAAAATTTCTTGTAGGAGGTGGAGCATAAGGAGGTGCATATCCATGACAATTTTGGAAATTATGGTGTGCTTGAAACTGTGGTTGTGACGTTTGTGCATTGTCACTCTTCCAACTAAAATTTTGGTGATTTCTCCAACCAGGATTGTATGTTTGGGAGTATGGGTTGTGGTTGGCCCTTTGAAAACTGTTTAAAGCATGGGTTTGTTCATGGAAACATTCCTTAAAAGAAGGCAAGGTTGGACAATTGTTGGTTGAGTGTTCATTTGTTTCACAGATTTGACACACAATGTTTTCAACAAATTTTAATTGACCACTCTTTTTCAATTCTAGTGCCTCTACTTTTCTAGCTAAAGATGCAAATTTGGCTTGAAGGTCATGATCTTCCCTAAGGTTGTACATACCTCCACTAGATGTATGAGGTTGAGTTTTACTCGGTGCCTCATATGTACCCGCGGTGTCCCAATTTTGAGCATTTTCAGCTAACAAGTCTAAGTACTCCATTGCTTCATCAGGGTCTTTATCTTCAAAAGTTCCATTGCACATCAATTCAACCATTTGCCTATCTTTAGGTGTTAACCCTTCATAGAAATGTGAAACCAATCTCCATGTTTCAAAATCATGATGAGGGCAAGTACTAAGCAAATCTCCATACCTATCCCAACATTGGTAAAATGTTTCTCCTGGTTTTTGAGTGAAAATGGTGATTTGTCTCTTGAAAGAGTTTGTTCTATGAGATGGGAAAAACTTCTTTAAAAACTGTTGTTGCATTTCATCCCACGCACGAATGGATCCTGGTCTTAAATTTTGTAGCCATGTTTTAGCTTTATCTTTTAATGAAAAAGGAAAAAGCTTTAATCTGATGGTGTTCATGCTACAATTTAAGTTATTATATGTGTTGCACACCTCCTCAAATTCCCTTAAATGCAAGTATGGATTTTCCAATTCTAAACCATGAAAAGAAGGTAAAAGTTGAATAATACCTGGTTTAAAATTAAAATGAGATGCATTAGGAGGAAAAACTATACATGATGGTGCACTTGTTCTTGTGGGATTCATGTGGTCTCTAAGTGTTCTAGCACGGTTATTCTCATTATTTTCATTATGAAGTGATTGATTATCTTCTTCAGCCATATTTTCTGAAAATGATGAGGATACCCTACAAAGTCTACCACTTGATGTATGTGACCACACTCTCATGCACGTGTAGGAATAAAATAAAAAAGAAGAAGAAAGCAAAAGGAGGAAGAAAACAAAATAAAAAGAAACAAAAGAAAAGAAACAAAGTTATATACAAGAAAAGTGAAAAGAGAAAATAAAATAAATACTATAATTTATACAAGAACTTACCTCCCCGGCAACGGCACCAAAAACTTGACACGACTAAAAGATTGATGTCTTCTCCCAAGTGCAAGAGTGTCGAAGTAATAAATAACCCGGCAAGACCGGGGTCGAACCACAGGGAGGTTAATTGTACAAATTATAAACAACAATTATAAAACAACAACAACAACAATAGTAATAATAATAATAATAATAATAATAATAATAATAATAATAATAATAATAATAATAAAGAAAGAGAAGAAGAAGAAGATGATGATGATGAGAACTTAGAGATGAAATATTAATGTAAGGATTAAGCAATAATAATAACAAATATCAAGGTTAGAGGTTCCACTAATGGTATATCAAACAAGTATAGTATAAACTCTTATTATTGAATTGGAAACCACACACAAAGGAGGTTCCAATCAAATTATATATTGTTAACATGATTACATTAGTCATCTTATTCAATTAATGCTAATACTTGTAAATCTCGTCAAGCATTCATGATTATAACTTATGTTAACAACAAATCAAGTTCCTTTCATAGCTCAAGTGTCGGTTATACCATACATTATAGGCTATGAAAGTGCCAAGCATTTGTTGTACCAAGTGTTATACAACATAAATCAAGATTAGTCATTTAACAAGCAAAGTATTAAAGAGTGAACAAGATAACAAATATAAAACATGTTAGTATCAAACATTAAGGTCCATATTAAGTTTACACTATACTTATTCTTCCACCATTAGTGTAACCTTTTCACCTTGACATAATTAACTTAGCTAGACATAATGAAAGAAAGGAAAACAAATAAACAAAATAAGAACATAAAAGTTAACTAAGTAAAGGAAAGGAAATGAAAGGCATAAACTTGATATTAATGAAAGCAAAGCATAAACATTACTAAAAATACAAAGAGAGAAAGGAAGAGCATGATCTTGATCTGGAAACCAAGATGCCTAAATGCATGGCAAATGCCTCCTTTTATAGGCCAAAATTGGGAACTATTGATTTGATGACTAATTGATAAGTGGGTGGCTAACTTTTGACTTGGTGACAATCCTTATCTTCTCTTGTCTGCCCAAAACGTCATTGATAACGTCAAAATTAGAGCCAGTTGAAAACATGAAAGTTGTAGGCAAATGTCTCAGCTTTCTTGTGTAAAAACTTCAGCTCATTTGGACTTCTAGAACTCCAGATATGGCCAAAATACCGAACAGTGCTTGGGCTAGAAGACAGATTCGGGCTTCTTTGTTGTTGCTACAATTTGGACTTGATAATGGCCTTTTTAGATCTTGAGCTCCATATGAAAGTTGTAGGCCTATGTCTTGCCTTTCCATCCATATAAATTGGACCTAAATCTGAGATCTGTAGCTCCAGATATGACCCAATTACCGAACAGTGTTCCAGTTTGGATTGCACCGATATCTCTTCTCTAAGTTTGACCATCTCTTTATCCTTGCAATTTAAGTTCTTCAAGTCATCAATCAATCCTTTCATTTATGTGATAGGCCTGCATTAAAAATGAACATTGATTAGTACTTAAAAGTGCATTTTTATCATGGTTTTATATCATCATTTTGATCATGGTTTTATCGCATCCAGAGCGGAAAATAATTTTTCAATTTTTCAAGATTAGTGTCCATTTTAAAATGAGAATTGGAAGAGAGATTCAAAGAATTGCACAAATATATACACAGATATCAGTTATTATGGGAAACTAAAAGAATCGACTTAAATCACAGAGTACCATTGTCCGCCATTTGACCGGGGTGAGAGAAGCTTACAAAAATCACTCAAAAAGAAACATAAAAATAATATGAAAGAACAAAAATTATATATTGGATTACCTAATTCAATAGAGTCATTTTCAATTGAAAAATTATCAAAGTAAACTTTCAAACGATGTCCATTGACCTTGAAAACATTGTCATTCTTTGGATTCTCGATATCACAGGCCCCATATGGATACATATGTTTCACAATAAAAGAATCGGACCATCTTGATCTTAGTTTTCCAAGAAATTGTCTCGACTTTCTTATGTAAAAACTTTAGGTCATTTGGACTTCTAGAACTCTAGATATGGGTCAAACATTGAACAATGCTGGGGCTGGAAGACAGATTCAAACTTCTTTGTTGTTGCTACACTTTAAACTTGAAAATGACCTTTTTTAAATCTTGGGCTCCATATGAAAGTTGTAGACCTATATCTTACCTTTCCATCCATATAAAGTTGAACTAAATATCAAATTTATAGCTCCAGATATGACCCAATTACCGAACAGTGTTCCAATTTGGATTGTACCGACATCTCTTTTCTAAGTTTGGCCATCTCTTTGCCCTTTAAATTTCAATTCTTAAATTCATCAATGAATCCTTTCATTTATGTGATAGGCCTGCATTTAAAATGAACATTTACCATAAATTAACGGTATCTTATATTATTAGATATATCATTATAAAACATGCTTTAGTTGGAGTTATTGATACTCTAGGTGCAAAATGATGATATAAAACCTTGATAAAAATACACTTTCAAGTACTAATCACCTGACAATGAGGTAAGTACTGTTATTAAATTTTATCATTCTAAGGCATGTGAGGGTCATTTCTCATAAAAAAAAACAATGCAAATATGTTACTAAATGGATTTTATTGGCCCACTATATTCAAGGACTCACATGTATTTTGCAAGACTTATGAAAATAGTTAGAAGTTGGGATCTATTTCAAAACATCACATGATGCTTTTAAATCTTATTCTTGTCATTGAAAACTTTGACAATTGGGGTATAGATTTCATGGGTCCATTTCCTCCATCACTTGGTGTCTTGTACATGAGCCATGATAAGTGTGGCTCACATCTTCCTTTGATTTTACATCTAAGAATAGCTTAAATGCTCTCTATGGGTAGTGGATAGGTTTCCCATCTAGTTTTCTTAAAAACTAACAAATAGGGTCTTTTATAGTTAGATTCCCAAAACTAAGTCAATCATGTTCATTATGAAAATGAGGTCATAAATAATGAATTACATGATGCACATCTGTATTAGAATGTGTCTTAAGAGTTAATAAAAGATTATCTAAAGACTCTTTCATCAGGTCATCCTTAATTAATTGTATTTTATATTCATGGTTTATAAATACAATTCTTAAAGAATGACATTGTGCATTACAAGTTGACACGACTAAAAGATTGATGTCTTCTCCCAAGTGCAGGAGTGTCGAAGTAATAAATAACCCGGCAAGACCGGGGTCGAACCACAGGGAGGTTAATTGTACAAATTATAAACAACAATCATAAGCAACAATAATAGCAATAACATCAACAACAATAATAACAACAACAACAACTATAATAATAATAATAATAATAATAGTACTAGTAGTAATAATAATAGTAGTAGTAGTAGTAATAATAATAATAATAATAATAATAATAATAATAATAAAGAAAGAGAAGAAGAAGAAGATGATGAGAACTTGGAGATGGAAAATTAATGTAAGGATTAAACAATAATAATAACAAATGTCAAGGTTAGAGGTTCCACTAATGGTATATCAAACAAGTATAGTATAAACTCTTATTATTGAATTGGAAACCACACACAAAGGAGGTTCCAATCAGATTATATATTGTTAACATGATTACATTAGTCATCTTATTCAATTAATGCTAATACTTGTAAATCTCGTCAAGCATTCATGATTATAACTTATGTTAACAACAAATCAAGTTCCTTTCATAGCTCAGGTGTCGGTTATACCATACATTATGGGCTATGAAAGTGCCAAGCATTTGTTGTACCAAGTGTTATACAACATAAATCAAGATTAGTCATTTAACAAGCAAAGTATGAAAGGCATAAATTTAATATTAATAAAAGCAAAATATAAACATTACAAAAAATACAAAGAGAGAAAGGAAGAGCATCATCTTGATCTAGAAACCAAGATGCCTAAATGCATGGCAAATGCCTCCTTTTATAGGCCAAAATTGGGAACTATTGATTTGATGACTAATTGATAAGTGGGTGGCCAACTTTTGACTTGGTGACAATCCTTATCTTCTGTTGTTTGCCCAAAACGTCATTGATAACGTCAAAGTTGGAGCCAGTTGTAATATAAAAGTTGTAGGCAATTGTCTCAGCTTTCTTGTGTAAAAAATTCAGCTCATTTCGACTTCTAGAACTCCAGATATGGCCAAAATACCAAACAGTGCTCGGGCTGGAAGACAGATTCGGGCTTCTTTGTTGTTGCTACAATTTGGACTTGATAATGGCCTTTTTAGATCTTGGGCTCCATATGAAAGTTATAGGCCTATGTCTTACCTTTCCATCCATATAAGTTGGACCTAAATCTGAGATTTGTAGCTCCAGATATGACCCAATTACCGAATAGTGTTCCGGTTTGGATTGCACCGACATCTCTTCTCTAAGTTTGACCATCTCTTTATCCTTGCAATTTAAATTCTTCAAGTCATTAATCAATCCTTTCATTTATGTGATAGGCCTGCATTAAAAATAGACATTTACCACAAATTATAGGTATCTTATATTATTAGATACATTATTATAAAACATATTTTAGTTAAGGAGTTATTGATACTTCAAGTGCAAAATGATGATATAAAACCATGATAAAAATGCACTTCGTTCAAAATTCTTCACTTCGTTCAAAAACTTTTCTTTGTCTTGGGTACTCCAATCAGTTGGCAAATCTCCTAAAGAAAGAAAATTGATATTTTTATTATACCAAGGCATTGGACTAAGAGAAAGTAAGGATTCGTTAGGAAAGTAATCATTCATTAGTGTGATGTCAGATGTCAAATCTGTTGTCACTGTTGACAAAGGATTCGCATCAACATTTTCGGTGCTTGTTTCATCCGTGATTTCTTCCTCAAAATAAACCATTTGCAAATCTTCAGTTTCATCCAATTCATTTTTACTTAAAGTAGATTCAAGTTGATCATAAACTAATTCATCAATATGATCTACTTCTTGTAAATCATTATCATCTCCAGGTTGCTTGCAAATGTTGAAAATATTCATCTCCAATGTCATGTTTCCAAATGATAGCTTCATCAGTCCATTCCTCCAATTAATCAATGCGTTAGACGTTGCAAGAAATGGACGTCCTAAAATTACAGGAAATGAATTACATGCTTCAACAGGTTCTGTGTCCAAGACAATAAAATTCACAGGATAAATGAATTTATCGACTTGTACTAACACATCTTCAATTATTCCTCTAGGCACTTTTACAGATCTATCGGCAAGTAAAAGAGATATAGAAGTTGGTTTTAACTCACCTAGATTGAGACTTCGAAAAACTGAATATGGAAGTAAATTCACACTAGCTCCAAGATCAAGTAAGGCTCTTTCAATTTTATGCTCTCCAATAAAGCAAGAAATTGTAGGACAACCAGAGTCTTTATATTTCAAAGCATTATTGTTCTGAAGAATAGCACTTACTTGTTCGGCTAGAAAGGCTTTCTTTTACACATTCAGTTTCCTCTTCACAGTGCAGAGATCTTTCAAAAATTTAGCATAGGAAGGAACCTGTTCAATAGCATCCAGCAAAGGTATATTGATTCTTACCTGTTTGAAAATTTCAAAAATTTCAGAGTTGTGATTGACTTTCCTTTGTTTAGTCATGGCATGAGGAAATGGAAGTGCTGCCAGTGAATCAGTCATTTCTTTGCAATTTTCAGATTCAACCCCTTCCTTACCCTCAAAGATTGACTCATCATCTTTCTCATAAGGTTCAAGAGAGGGTTTTTCAATAACCTTACCGCTGCGCAGAGTAGTAACTGATTTGACTTGATCCATGTGTTGGCTTCCGGAACTACTTGCATTTGCATTGTATTGCCCTTTGGGATTTTGTTGTGTTTGAGATGGAAACTTACCTTTCTCTTGGAAACTAAGAGCAGATGTTAATTTAGCAAGGGTATCTTTAAAATCTGTCATGTTTTGAACAAGTTGAGTATTAATTGTCTCTTGCTTTTCAATGAATGCATGCAATGTTTCCTCAAGATTTCGTCTAGAAGGTGGAGCATAAGAAGGTGCATATCCATGAGAATTTTAGAAATTATGGTGTGCTTGAAATGGTGGTTATGAAGTTTGTGCATTGTTGTTCTCACTCTTCCAACTGAAATTTGGGTGATTCCTCCAACCAGGATTGTATGTTTGGGAGTATGGGTTGTGGTTGGGCCTTTGGAAACTGTTTAAAGCATGGGCTTATTCATGGAGACATTCCTTAAAAGAAGGCAAGGTTGGACAATCGTTGGTTGAGTGTTCATTTGTTTCACAGATTTGACACACAATGTTTTCAATAGATTTTAATTGACCACTCTTTTTCAATTCTAGTGCCTCAACTTTTCTAGCTAAAGATGCAAATTTGGTTTGAAGGTCATGATCTTCCCTAAAGGTGTACATACCTCCACTAGATGTACGAGGTTGAGTTTTACTCGGTGCCTCATATGTACCCGCAGTGTCCCAATTTTGAGCATTTTCAGCTAACAAGTCTAAGTACTCCATTGCTTCATCAGGGTCTTTATCTTCAAAAGTTCCATTGCACATCAATTCAACCATTTGCCTATCTTTAGGTGTTAACCCTTCATAGAAATGTGAAACCAATCTCCATGTTTCAAAACCATGATGGGGGCAAGTACTAAGCAAGTCTCGATACCTATCCCAATATTTGTAAAATGTTTCTCCTGGTTTATCTCTTGAAAGAGTTTGTTCTATGAGATGGGAAAAACTTCTTTAAAAACTGTTGTTGCATTTCATTCCAAGCACGAATAGATCCTGGTCTCAAATTTTGTAGCCATGTTTTAGCTTTATCTTTTAATGAAAAAGGAAAAAGCTTTAATCTGATGGTGTTCATGCTACAATTTAAGTTATTATATGTGTTGCACACCTCCTCAAATTCCCTTAAATGCAAGTATGGATTTTCCAATTCTAAACCATGAAAAGAAGGTAAAAGTTGAATAATACCTGGTTTAAAATTAAAATGAGATGCATCGGGAGGAAAAACTATGCATGATGGTGCACTTGTTCTTGTGGGATTCATGTGGTCTCTAAGTGTTCTAGCACGGTTATTCTCATTATTCTCATTATGAAGTGATTGATTATCTTCCATATTTTCTGAAAATGATGAGGATACTCTACAAAGTCTACCACTTGATGTATGTGACCACACTCTCATGCACGTGTAGGAATAAAATAAAAAGAAGAAGAAGAAGAAAGCAAAAGAAGGAGGAAGAAAACAAAACAAAAAGAAACAAAAGAAAAGAAACAAAGTTATATACAAGAAAAGTGAAAAGAGAAAATAAAATAAATACTATAATTTATACAAGAACTTACCGCCCCGGCAACGGCGCCAAAAACTTGACACGACTAAAAGATTGATGTCTTCTCCCAAGTGCAGGAGTGTCGAAGTAATAAATAACCCGGCAAGACCGGGGTCGAACCACAGGGAGGTTAATTGTACAAATTATAAACAACAATCATAAGCAACAATAATTGCAATAACAACAACAACAATAATAATAACAACAACAACTATAATAATAATAATAATAATAATAATAATAATAATAATAATAATAGTACTAGTAGTAATAATAATAGTAGTAGTAGTTGTAATAATAATAATAATAATAATAATAATAAAGAAAGAGAAGAAGAAGAAGATGATGAGAACTTGGAGATGGAAAATTAATGTAAGGATTAAACAATAATAATAACAAATGTCAAGGTTAGAGGTTCCACTAATAGTATATCAAACAAGTATAGTATAAACTCTTATTATTGAATTGGAAACCACACACAAAGGAGGTTCCAATCAGATTATATATTGTTAACATGATTACATTAGTCATCTTATTCAATTAATGCTAATACTTGTAAATCTCGTCAAGCATTCATGATTATAACTTATGTTAACAACAAATCAAGTTCCTTTCATAGCTTAGGTGTCGGTTATACCATACATTATGGGCTATGAAAGTGCCAAGCATTTGTTGTACCAAGTGTTATACAACATAAATCAAGATTAGTCATTTAACAAGCAAAGTATTAAAGAGTGAACAAGATAACAAATATAAAACATGTTAGTATCAAACATTAAAGTCCATATTAAGTTTACAGTATACTTATTCTCACACCATTAGTGTAACCTTTTCACCTTGACATAATTAACTTAGCTAGACATAATGAAAGAAAGAAAAATAGATAAACAAAATAAGAACATAAAAGTTAACTAAGTAAAGAAAAGGAAATGAAAGGCATAAACTTGATATTAATGAGAGCAAAGCATAAATATTACAAAAAATACAAAGAGAGAAAGGAAGAGCATGATCTTGATCTGGAAACGAAGATGCGTAAATGCATGGCAAATGCCTCCTTTTATAGGCCAAAATTGGGAACTATTGATTTGATGATTAATTGATAAGTGGGTGGCCAACTTTTGACTTGGTGACAATCCTTATCTTCTCTTGTCTGCCTAAAACGTCATTGATAACGTCAAAATTGGAGCCAGTTGTAACATGAAAGTTGTAGGCAATTGTCTCAGCTTTCTTGTGTAAAAACTTCAGCTCATTTGGACTTCTAGAACTCCAGATATGGCCAAAATACTAAACAGTGCTCGGGCTGGAAGACAGATTCGGGCTTCTTTGTTATTGCTACAATTTGGACTTGATAATGGCCTTTTTAGATCTTGGGCTCCATATGAAATTTGTAGGCCTATGTCTTACCTTTCCATCCATATAAATTGGACCTAAATCTGAGATCTGTAGCTCCAGATATGACCCAATTACCGAACAGTGTTCCGGTTTGGATTGCACCGACATCTCTTCTCTAAGTTTGACCATCTCTTTATCCTTGCAATTTAAGTTCTTCAAGTCATCAATCAATCCTTTCATTTATGTGATAGGCCTGCATTAAAAATAGAAATTTACCACAAATTATAGGTATCTTATATTATTAGATACATTATTATAAAACATATTTTAGTTAAGGAGTTATTGATACTTCAAGTGCAAAATCATGATATAAAACCATGATAAAAATGCACTTTTAAGTACTAATCACAAGTCCATCTAGCACATCGATGACAGACTTTAAATCCTTTTGCATGATGTTTCTTTACAAAAATGCTTTTACTTGATCCAGGCATATATAAAGTGAAAGAATTGGAGAACTCACCTCATAATCGAATAAGATGACTAATATAATCATGTTAACAATCTATAATTAGATTGAAACCTCCTTTATGTGTGGTTTCCAATTGAAAAATAAAAGTTTATACTATACTTGTTTGACATACCATTAGTGGATCCTCTAACCTTAACATTTGTTATTATCATTATTTAATCGTTACATTAATAGTCCATCTCAAAGTTCTCATCATCTTCTTCTTTTCCTTCTTTTTCTTTATTATTATTATTATTATTATTATTATTATTATAATTATTGTTGTTGTTTTTGTTATTATTGTTATTTATAATTTGTACAATTAACCTCCATGTGGTTCGACCCCGGTCTTGCCGGGTTATTTATTACTTCGACACTCCTACACTTGGGAGAAGACATTAATCTTTTAATCATGTCAATAGTATTTGTTTATTCTTAAGCAATAATTAATATTTATCATTTTAAACTTCATTGCAATATCTTCCTATCAAATATCATCATTGTTGATATTAGGTTAAGTTATCTTATATATATTGAAGCAATCACCAATACATCATTATTAAAACTAATTTGGACCAAGACTTACTTTTTCTTATCATTTAAAATCTATTTACATGTTTTTATCTTTGAAAACTAATCCATCAATTATTTTCAACCAAGTTATTATTAATTTAATTTCTCTTGAGTTTTTTGTTTTGTTGCCTGACTTATTTTCTAGATCTAACTCTATTTGGATATGACTTCAATTTTACAGAGTTAATTACTATATCACACACTCATACACTTGCAAGTTAAAACTAAAATATTGATGTCTTCTCCCAAGTGCAGGAGTGTCGAAGTAATAAATAACCAGGGAGTTAATTGTACAAATTATAAACAACAACAATAGTAACAATAACAACAACAATAATAATAGTAGCAATAATAATACTAATAATACTAATAGTAGTAGTAGTAGTAGTCGTATTAGTAGTAATAATAATAATAATAATAATAATAATAATGAAGAAGAAGAAAGGTTGATGAGAACTTTGAGATGGAAAATTAACATAATGATAACAAACCATGTCAAGGTTAGAGGATTCACTAATGGTATGTCAAACAAGTATAGTATAAACTTTTATTATTCAATTGGAAACCACACACAAAGGAGGTTCCAATCAGATTATAGATTGTTAACATGATTACATTAGTCATATTATTCAATTAATGTTAATACTTGTAAATTTCATCGAGCATTCATGAGTATAACTTATGTTAACAACAAATCAAGTTCCTTTCATAGCTTAGGTGTCAGTGATACCATATAGTATGGGCTATGAAAGTGTCAAGCGTTTGTTGTACCAAGTGTTATACAGTGTAAATCAAGATTAGTCATTTAACAAGCAAAGTATTAAAGAGTGAACAAGATAACAAATATAAAACATGTTAGTATCAAACATTAAAGTCCATATTAAGTTTATACTATACTTGTTCTTACACCATTAGTGTAACCTTTTCACCTTGACACCATTGTTGTTGCTATAATTTGGACTTGAAAATGACCTTTTTAGATCTTGCGCTCCTATGAAAGTTGTAGATTTATGTCTTACCTTTCCATCCATATGAAGTGGATCTAAATCTGAGATCTACAACTCCAGATATGATCCAATTACTAAACAGTGTTTCGGTTTGGACTGCATCGACATCTCTTTTCGGAGTTTAGCCATCTCTTTATCCTTTCACTTTCAGTTCTTAAATTCATCAATCAATCCTTTCATTTATGTGATAGTCCTACAATTAAAATGAACATTTACCATAAATTAAAGGTATTTTATATTATTACTTATATTATTATAAAATATGTTTTAATTAAGGAGTTATTAATACTTCAAGTGCAAAATGATGATATAAAACCTTGATAAAAATACACTTTTAAGTATCAATCACACCCCCCCAACTAGCTTATTACTAGTCCCTAGTAATCAAAGCGTTAATATAGAAAAATACTTTGCAAATTCCATAAAGCAAGGTAGTCATCATTGAACTTCCATTAATCTATCCAGATAAACAAACTTTCATTAAATTTATATACCTGCTCAATGCCTCTTAACAAGATATTCATAAACTTTTCTTTTGTGTTCAATATTGACACGACTAAAAGGTTGATGTCTTCTCCCAAGTGCAGGAGTGTCGAAGTAATAAATAACCCGGCAAGACCGGGGTCGAACCACAGGGAGGTTAATTGTACAAATTATAAACAACAATAATAGTAATAACGATAACAATAATAATAATAATAACAATAACAATAATAATAATAATAATAATAATAATAATAATAATAATAATAATACTAGTTGTAGTAGTACTAGTAGTAATAATAATAATAATAATAATAATAATAATAATAATAATAATAAAGAAAGAGAAGAAGAAGAAGATGATGATGATGAGAACTTATTAATGTAAGGATTAAACAATAATAATAACAAATGTCAAGGTTAGAGGTTCCACTAATGGTATATCAAACAAGTATAGTATAAACTCTTATTATTGAATTGGAAACCACACACACAAAGGAGGTTCCAATCAGATTATATATTGTTAACATGATTACATTAGTCATCTTATTCAATTAATGCTAATACTTGTAAATCTCGTCAAGCATTCATGATTATAACTTATGTTAACAACAAATCAAGTTCCTTTCATAGCTCAGGTGTCGGTTATACCATACATTATGGGCTATGAAAGTGCCAAGCATTTGTTGTACCAAGTGTTATACAACATAAATCAAGATTAGTCATTTAACAAGCAAAGTATTAAAGAGTGAACAAGATAACAAATATAAAACATGTTAGTATCAAACATTAAGGTCCATATTAAGTTTACATTATACTTATTCTCACACCATTAGTGTAACCTTTTCACCTTGACATAATTAACTTAGCTAGACATAATGAAAGAAAGAAACATAGATAAACAAAATAAGAACATAAAAGCTAACTAAGTAAAGGAAAGGAAATGAAAAGCATAAACTTAGTATTAATGAAAGCAAAGTATAAACATTACAAAAAATACAAAGAGAGAAAGGAAGAGCATGATCTTGATCTGAACACCAAGATGCCTAAATGCATGGCAAATGCCTCCTTTTATAGGCCAAAATTGGGAACTATTGATTTGATGACTAATTGATAAGTGGGTGGCCAACTTTTGACTTGGTGACAATCCTTATCTTCTCTTGTCTGCCCAAAACGTCATTGCTAACGTCAAAAGTGGAGCCAGTTGTAACATGAAAGTTGTAGGCAATTGTCTCAGCTTTCTTGTGTAAAAAATTCAGCTCATTTGGACTTCTAGAACTCCAGATATGGCCAAAATACCGAACAGTACTCGGGCTGGAAGATAGATTCGGGCTTCTTTGTTGTTGCTACAATTTGGACTTGATAATGGCCTTTTTAGATCTTGGGCTCCATATGAAAGTTGTAGGCCTATGTCTTACCTTTCCATCCATATAAATTGGACCTAAATCTGAGATCTGTAGCTCCAGATATGACCCAATTACCGAACAGTGTTCCGGTTTGGATTGCACCGACATCTCTTCTCTAAGTTTGACCATCTCTTTATCCTTGCAATTTAAGTTCTTCAAGTCATCAATCAATCCTTTCATTTATGTGATAGGCCTGCATTAAAAATAGACATTTACCACAAATTATAGGTATCTTATATTATTAGATACATTATTATAAAACATATTTTAGTTAAGGAGTTATTGATACTTCAAGTGCAAAATGATGATATAAAACCATGATAAAAATACACTTTTAAATACTAATCACACCCCCCAACCAGCTTATTACTAGTCCCTAGTAATCAAAGCGTTAAAATAGAAAACAAATTTGCAAATTTCACAAAGCAAGGCATTCATCATTTAACTTCCATTAATCTATCCAGATAAACAAACTCTCATTAAATTTATATATCTGCTCAATACCACTTAACAAGATATTAATAAACCTTTCTTTTGTGCTGAATGTATCAACACATAATTATGGGGCTTTTCTTGGAAGAAAACAAAATTTTTGTTCTAATGTTTAAGGTTAACTTCCTTGGGTTGAGATTATTATTTTTGTCTTTTTTCTTTCTTTCTTTTTTTTTTAAAAAAAAATCTATATACATATAATTTAAAAACATCATGCATCTTTAACCCATGTAACGAGCTTTTAGCTAATGACTCCCAGACCAGTTGGTCTTAGGGCATTAGGTGTTAAGACACCCCTACGAGCTTAGTAACTCGGGTCGCAGATACTGATATGTAGATAGTGCAATGTTTGATTCCCTTAAGCTTTTCTCCTCAACCCATGTAACAAGCGTTGGGCCAATAGTTCCCAAGTCAGTTGACTTTTGGGTATTAGGTGTTAAAACACCCCTTCGGGCTTAATTGCTTAGGTTAGGGAGGCTACGAAACCAAACTTATCTACATTTTTATTATCATCATTTTTTTTCTTTTTTCTTTTTTCTTTTTTTTCATGTTTTTTTTTAATTATATACAATTCCTTTCCCTTAGTTGCTACCTTTAACAAAAGAACATAAATAATGTAATAATCAAATATGCAACCCACAATCATATGTTAAAGTGTGTATGTGTAAATTAAGGTTTAAGAATACATGTTAAATAAGTATATGAGCAGAATTAAGTGGTAATAATATGAGAGTTTGTAAACCTGAATATTTCAGGAAGTATTATAATAGACCTTGTTAAGAATGGTTACTAAGATGCGTCTCAAGAGTCACTTTAACAAAAGAACTCCTTTACTCTGCCATCCTAGTAACAACAATTATGCACATGCTTTATGAAATGAAAAACAATTTTTTTTTTTATCAACTACTACCCTCCCCCCCAACCAAAATGAGACATTGTCCTCAATGTTCTAAGGTAGAAAGATAGAGTATAGAAGATATCACCTCAAATAACGAACACTGACAAAACCTGAAACACACTAAAACAAAAATAAGAAATAACAAAACACAATAATAAAACCAAAAGGCACAAGTTTTTACAAACAAAAAAATTCAAATCGCAGTTGTGAATGTGGCTCACATCTTCCCTTGGTTTTACGTCCAAGAACAGCTTAAACGCCCTCAATGGGTCGGGGATAGGCTTCCCATCTAGTTTTCTTAAAAACTAGCAAACATGGTCTTTTTAGTCAGATTCCCAAGACTAAGTCAAGTATGTTCTTTATGAAAATGGGTTCATAAGTCATGAATTACACGATGCTTATCTTGCCTATGATGAGACTTAAGAGTCAATAGAAGATTATCTAAAGACTCTCTGTGTTTTGAAATAAATCCCACCTTCTGACAATTTTCACAGTTTTTGCAGAATGCATCTGACTCCTTGAATATGATGGGCCAGTAAAATTCACTTTGTAAGATTTCTACAATCCTCTTTTTTGATGAGAAATGATCCCCACATGCCTTAGAGTAACAAAATTTAATGAAATTACTTACCTCATTGTCGAGAATGCATTTTTGAAATATTTGATCAGGACAATAATTGAATAAGTAAGGGTCATCCCAATAAAAATTTTGCTCGTTGCTCAAAAATTTTCTTTTGTCTTCAATACTCCAATGAGTTGGCAAAAATCCTAAAGCAAGAAAATTGATATTTTTAGCAAACCAAGACATTGAATTAAGAGAAAGTAGAGATTCATCAGGAAAGTAATCATCGATTGGTGTGATGTCGGGTGTCGAATCTGTTGTCACTTTTGATAAAAGATTCGCATCAACCTTTTCGATGCCTTTTTCATCCTCGATTTCTTCCTAATTGGTCATAGCATGAGAAAATAGAAGTGCTGGCGGAGAATCAGTCGTTTCTTTGCAATTTTCAGATTCAACCCCTTCCTTACCCTCAGAGATTGACTCATCATCTTTCTCATAAAGTTCAAGAGAGGGTTTTTCAATAACCTTCCACTGCGCAGAGTAATGACTAATTTGACTTCATCCATATGTTGGCTTTCGGAACTACTTGCATTTGCATTGTATTGCCCCTTGGGATTTTGTTGTGGTTGAGATGGAAACTTACCTTTCTCTTGGAAACTCAGAGCAGATGTTAATTTAGCAAGAGTATGTTTCAAATCTATCATGTTTTGAGCAAGTTGAGTATTGATTGTCTCTTGCTTTTCAATGAATGCATGCAATGTTTCCTCAAGATTTCTTCTAGGCGGTGGAGCATAAGGAGGTGCATATCCATGAGAATTTTGGAAATTGTGGTGTGCTTGAAATGGTGGTTGTGAAGTTTGTGCATTGTTGTTCTCACTCTTCCAACTCAAATTTGGGTGATTTCTCCAACCAGGGTTGTATGTTTGGGAGTATGGGTTGTGGTTCGCCATTTGGAGACTGTTTAAAGCATGGGCTTGTTCATGGAGACATTCCTTAAAAGAAGGCAAGGTTGGACAATTACTGGTTGAGTGTTCATTTGTTTCACAGATTTGACACACAATGTTTTCAACAGATTTTAATTAACCACTCTTTTTCAATTGTAGTGCCTCAACTTTTCTAGCTAAAGATGCAAATTTGGCTTGGAGGTCATGATCTTCCCTAAGGTTGTACATATCTCCACTAGATGCATGAGGTTGAGTTTTACTCGGTGCCTCATATATACCTGCAGTGTCCCAATTTTGAGCATTTTCTGCTAACAAGTCTAAGTACTCCATTACTTCATCAGGGTCTTTATCTTCAAAAGTTCCATTGCACATCAATTCAACCATTTGCCTATCTTTAGGTGTTAACCCTTCATAGAAATGTGAAACCAATCTCCATGTTTCAAAACCATGATGGGGGCAAGTACTAAGCAAATCTCGATACCTATCCCAACATTTGTAAAATGTTTCTCCTGGTTTTTGAGTGAAAGTGGTGATTTGTCTCTTGAAAGAGTTTGTTCTATGAGATGGGAAAAACTTCTTTAAAAACTGTTGTTGCATTTCATCCCAAGCACGAATGGATCTTGGTCTCAAATTTTGTAGCCATGTTTTAGCTTTATCTTTTAATGAAAAAGGAAAAAGCTTTAATCTAATGGTGTTCATGCTACAATTTAAGTTATTATATGTGTTGCAGACCTCCTCAAATTCCCTTAAATGCAAGTATGAATTTTCTAATTCCAAACCATGAAAAGAAGGTAAAAGTTGAATAATACCTGATTTAAAATTAAAATGAGATGCATCGGGAGGAAAAACTATGCATGATGGTGCACTTGTTCTTGTGGGATTCATGTGCTCTCTAAGTGTTCTAGCACAGTTATTCTCATTATTCTCATTTTAAAGTGATTGATTATCTTCTTCGGCCATATTTTTTGAAAATAATGAGGATACCCTACAAAGTCTACCACTTGATGTACGTGACCACACTCTCATGCACGTGTAGGAATAAAATAAAAAAAAAGAAGAAGAAAGCAAAAGAAGGAGGAAGAAAACAAAATAAAAAGAAACAAAAGAAAAGAAACAAATTTATATACAAGAAAAGTGAAAAGAGAAAATAAAATAAATACTATAATTTATACAAGAACTTACCACCCCGGCAACGGCGCCAAAAACTTGACACGACTAAAAGGTTGATGTCTTCTCCCAAGTGCAGGAGTGTCGAAGTAATAAATAACCCGGCAAGACCGGGGTCGAACCACAAGGAGGTTAATTGTACAAATTATAAACAACAATAATAGTAATAACAATAACAATAATAATAAGAATAACAATAACAATAAGAATAATAATAATAATACTAGTAGTAGTAGTAGTAGTAGTAGTAGTAGTAGTAATAATAATAATAATAATAATATTAATATTAATAAAGAAAGAGAAGAAGAAGAAGAAGATGATGATGATGAGAACTTATTAATGTAAGGATTAAACAATAATAATAACAAATGTCAAGGTTAGAGGTTCCACTAATGGTATATCAAACAAGTATAGTATAAACTTTTATTATTGAATTGGAAACCACACACAAAGGAGGTTCCAATCAGATTATATATTGTTAACATGATTACATTAGTCATCTTATTCAATTAATGCTAATACTTGTAAATCTCGTCAAGCATTCATGATTATAACTTATATTAACAACAAATCAAGTTCCTTTCATAGTTCAGGTGTCGGTTATACCATACATTATGGGCTATGAAAGTGCCAAACATTTGTTGTACCAAGTGTTATACAACATAAATCAAGATTAGTCATTTAACAAGCAAAGTATTAAAGAGTGAACAAGATAACAAATATAAAACATGTTAGTATCAAACATTAAGGTTCATATTAAGTTTACATTATACTTATTCTCACACCATTAGTGTAACCTTTGCACCTTGACATAATTAACTTAGCTATCAAAATTTTGTTCTATTATTTAAGGTTAACTTCCTTGGGTTGGGATTATTATTTTTGTCTTCTTCTTCTTCTTTTTTTTAATATATGTACATATAATTTAAAACACCATGCATCTTTAACCCATGTAACGAGCTTTTTTTGTTTTCTTAAAAACTAGCAAACAGGGTCTTTTTTAGTCAAATTCCCAAGACTAAGTTGATGATGTTCTTTATGAAAATAGGGTCATAAATCATGAATTGCACGATGCATATCTCCACTAGGATGCATCTCCAGAGTTAATAGAACATTATCTAAAGACTCCTTACTTAGGCCATCCTCAATGAACTGTATTTTATCTTCACGGTTTATAGATACCATTCCTAAAGAACGACATTGTGTATTACAAGTCCATCTAGCACATCGATGACAGACTTTCAATTGTTTTGCACAACCTTTCTTTGCAAAAGTGTTTTTACCTGTTCTAGGCATGTGTGAAATGAAGGAGTTAGAGGACTCACCTGATAATCGGACCTTTGCTTCAATCAACTAGCAAATATCTTCAAGAATTCCATGATTCATTAACAATCTCAATCTTGCACATCTAGCACGGTAAATTTTTGTAATTGCATTCTGATGTAGAGCGGGAAAATACTTTTTCAATTTTTCAAGATTAGTGTCCATTTTCAAATGAGAACTGGAAAATAGATCCAAAGAATTGCACAAATATATATACAAATATCAGTTATTATGGAAAACCGAAAGAACCTACTTAAGTCACGGAGTACTGTTGTTTGCCATTTGACCAGGGTGAGAGAAGCTAACAAAAATCACTAAAAAAGAAACACAAAAACAAAAGTAAGCTAAAAACAAAATAATCAACCTTTATCTACAAGATCATTCAAGCTAGTTGATTCATTTTCACTAGGAAAATTATCAAAGTAAGCTTCCATTTTGATCTTAGCTCTCTGAGGAATGAATAGAGTTAAGAATTATAAAACAAAACTTTTTGACCAATATCAACTTTTTGACAATTTTCACAAGTTTTACAGAATGCATGCGTGTCCTTGAACATGGTGGCCCAATAAAATCCATTTTGAAAGATTTTTACAGCTGTTTTTTTACAAGAAATAACTTCCACATGCTTCAAAATGACAAAGTTTAATAACACTACTTACCTCATTGTTGGGAATGAATCTTTGAAATATTTGATCAAGACAATATTTGAATAAGTTAGGGTCATCACAATAAAAGTTCTTCACTTCGTTCAAAAGCTTTTCTTTGTCTTGAGTACTCCAATCAGCTGGCAAATCTCCTAAAGCAAGAAAATTGATATTTTTATCATACCAAGGCATTGGACAAAGAGAAAGTAAGGATTCATTAGGAAAGTAATCATCGATTAGTGTGATGTCAAATGTCGAATTTGTTGTCACTGTTGACAAAAGATTCACATCAACATTTTTAGTGCTTTTTTCATCCATGATTTCTTCCTCATAATAAATCATTTGCAAATCTTCAGATTCATCCAACTCCTTTTTACTTAAAGTAGATTCAAGTTGATCATAAACTAATTCGTCAATATGACCTACTTCTTGTAAATCATTATCATCTCCAGGTTGCTTGTAAATGTTGAAAATATTCATCTCCAATATCATGTTTCCAAATGATAACTTCATCAGTCTATTCCTACAATTAATTAATGCGTTAGAAGTTGTAAGAAATGAATGTCCTAAAATAACAAGAAATGAATTACATGCTTCAACAGGTTGTGTGACTAAGACAATAAATTCCACAAGATAAATAAATTTATCGACTTGTACTAATATATCTTTAACTATTCCTCTAGGCACTTTTATAAATCTATCGGCAAGTAAAAGAGTTATAGAAGTTGGTTTAAACTCACCTAGATTGAGACTTTGAAAAACTGAATATGGTAGTAAATTCACAATAGCACCAAAATCAAGTAAGGCTCTTTCAATTTTATGTGCTCCAATAAAGCAAGAAATTGTAGGACAACCAGGGTCTTTATATTTCAAAGCATTATTGTTCAAAAGAATGATACTTACTTGTTCGGTTAAAAAGGCTTTCTTTTTCACATTCAGTTTTCTCTTCACCGTGCATAGATCTTTTAAAATTTTAGTATAAGAAGGAACCTGTTTAATAGCATCCAACTAAGATATATTGATTCTTACTTGTTTGAAAGTTTTAAAAATTTTAGAGTTGTTATTGACTTTCCTTTGTTTGGTCATGGCTTGAGGAAATGGAAGTGATAGCGGAGAATCAGTCTTTTCTTTGGAATTTTCAGATTCAACCCCTTCCTTACCCTCAGAGATTGACTCATCATCTTTCTCATAAGGTTCAAGAGAGGGTTTTTCAATAACCTTACCACTGCGAAGAGTAGTGACTAATTTGACTTGATCCATGTGTAGGCTTCTGGAACTACTTGCATTTCCATTGTATTGCCCCTTGGGATTTTGTTATGGTTAAGATGGAAACTTACCTTTCCTTGGAAACTGAGAGCAGATGTTAATTTTGCAAGAGTATCTTTAAAATCTATCATGTTTTAAGCAAGTTGAGTATTGACTATCTCTTGCTTTTCAATGAATGCATGTAATGTTTCCTCAAGATTTCTTCTAGGAGGTGGAGTAGAAGGAGGTACGTATCCATTAGAATTTTGGAAATTACGGTGTGCTTGAAACGGTCATTGTGATGTTTGTGCATTGTTGTTATCACTCTTCTAACTGAAATTTGGATGATTTCTCCAACCAGAGTTGTATGTTTGTGAATATGGGTTGTGGTTGGCCCTTTGGAAATTGCTTAAACTATAGGCTAGTTCATGGAGACATTCCTTAAAAGAAGGCAAGGTTGGACAGTTATTGGTTAAGTGTTCATTTGTTTCACATATTTGACACGCAATGTTTTCAACAGATTTTAATTTACCACTCTTTTTCAATTATAGTGCCTCGACTTTTCTAGCTAAAGATGCAAACTTGGCTTATAGGTCATGATCTTCCCTATTTTTGTACATATCTCCACTAGATGTATGAGGTTGAGTTTTACTCGGTGCCTCATAAGTACCCGCAGTGTCCTAATTTTGAGAATTTTTAGCTAACAAGTCTAAGTACTCCATTGTTTCATTAGGATCTTTATCTTTAAAAGTTTCATTGCACATCAATTCAACCATTTGTCTATCTTTAGGTGTTAACCCTTCATAGAAATGTGAAACCAATCTTCATGTTTCAAAACCATGATGAGGGCAAGTATTAAGTAAGTCTCGTGATTAGTACTTAAAAGTGCATTTTTATCATGGTTTTATATCATCATTTTGCACTTGAAGTATCAATAACTCCTTAACTAAAGCATGTTTTATAATAATATATCTAATAATATAAGATACCTTTAATTTATGGTAAATGTTCATTTTAAATGTAGGTCTATCACATAAATGAAAATATTGATTGATGACTTTAAGAACTTAAATTGCAAGGATAAAGAGATGGTCAAACTTAGAGAAGAGATGTCGGTGCAATCCAAACCGGAACACTATTCGGTAATTGGGTCATATCTGGAGCTACAGATCTCAGATTTAGGTCCAATTTATATGGATGGAAAGTTAAGACACAGGCCTACAACTTTCATATGGAGCCCAAGATCTAAAAAGGCCATTTGCAAGTCCAAATTATAGCAACAACAAAGAAGCCTGAATCTGTCTTCCAGCCCGAGCACTGTTCGGTATTTTGGCCATATCTGGAGTTCTAGAAGTCCAAATGAGTTGAATGTTTTATACAAGAAAGCTGAGACAATTGCCTACAACTTTCATGTTTACAACCGGCTCCAATTTTGACGTTATCAATGACGTTTTGGGCAGACAAGAGAAGATAAGGATTGTTACCAAGTCAAAAGTTGGCCACCCACTTATCAATTAGTCATCAAATCAATAGTTCCCAATTTCGGCCTATAAAAGGAGGCATTTGCCATGCATTTAGGCATCTTGGTTTCCAGATCAAGATCATGCTCTTCCTTTCTCTCTTTGTATTTTTTGTAATGTTTATGCTTTGCTTTCATTAATATTAAGTTTATGCCTTTCATTTCCTTTCCTTTACTTAGTTAGCTTTTATGTTTTTATTTTGTTTATCTATTTTGCTTTCTTTCATTATGTCTAGATAAGTTAATTATGTCAAGGTGAAAAGGTTACACTAATGGTTTGAGAATAAGTATAATGTAAACTTAATATGGACTTTAATGTTTGATACTAACATGTTTTATTTTTGTTATCTTGATCACTCTTTAATACTTTGCTTGTTAAATGACTAATCTTGATTTATGTTGTATAACACTTGGTACAACAAATGCTTGGCACTTTCATAGCCCATAATGTATGCTATAACCGACATTTGAGCTATGAAAGGAACTTGATTTTTTGTTAACATAAGTTATAATCATGAATGCTTGACGAGATTTACAAGTATTATCATTAATTGAATAAGATGACTAATGTAATCATGTTAACAATATATAATCTGATTGGAACCTCCTTTGTGTGTGGTTTCGAATTCAATAATAAGAGTTTATACTATACTTGTTTGATATACCATTAGTGGAACCTCTAACCTTGACATTTGTTATTATTATTGTTTAATCCTTACATTAATATTTCATCTCTAAGTTCTCATCATCATCATCTTCTTCTTCTTCTCTTTCTTATTATTATTATTATTATTATTATTATTATTATTATTATTAGTACTATTATTATTATTATTATTATTATTATTATTATTATTAGTACTACTACTACTACTACTACTACTACTACTACTATTATTATTATTATTATTATTACTATTGTTGTTGTTGTTATTGTTGTTTTATAATTGTTGTTTATAATTTGTACAATTAACCTCCCTGTGGTTCGACCCCGGTCTTGCCGGGTTATTTATTACTTCGACACTTCTGCACTTGGGAGAAGGCATCAACCTTTTAGTCGTGTCAAGTTTTTGGCGCCGTTGCCGAGGAGGTAAGTTCTTATATAAATTATAGCATTTATTTTATTTTCTCTTTTCACTTTTCTTGTATATAACTTTGTTTCTTTTCTTTTGTTTCTTTTTATTTTGTTTTTTTCCTCCTTCTTTTGCTTTCTTCTTCTTTTTTTTATTTTATTCCTACACGTGCATGAGAGTGTGGTCACGTACATCAAGTGGTAGACTTTGTAGGATATCCTCATCATTTTCAGAAAATATGGCCGAAGAAGATAATCAATCACTTCAAAATGAGAATAATGAGAATAACCGTGCTAGAACACTTAGAGACCACATGAATCCCACAAGAACAAGTGCACCATCATGCATAGTTTTTCCTCCTGATGCATCTCATTTTAATTTTAAACTAGGTATTACCTTTTTTTCATGATTTAGAATTGGAAAATCCATACTTGTATTTAAGGGAATTTGAGGAGGTCTGCAACACATATAATAACTTAAATTGTAGCATGAACACCATTAGATTAAAGCTTTTTCCTTTTTCATTAAAAGATAAAGCTAAAACATGGCTATAAAATTTGAGACCAGGATCCATTCATGCTTGGGATGAAATGCAACAACAATTTTTAAAGAAGTTTTTCCCATCTCATAGAACAAACTCTTTCAAAAGACAAATCACCACTTTCACTCAAAAACTAGGAGAAACATTTTACAAATGTTGGGATAGGTATCGAGACTTGCTTAGTACTTGCCCTCATCATGGTTTTGAAACATGGAGATTGGTTTCACATTTCTATGAAGGGTTAACACCTAAAGATAGGCAAATGGTTGAATTGATGTGCAATGGAACTTTTGAAGATAAAGACCTTGATGAAGCAATGTACTTAGACTTGTTAGCTGAAAATGCTCAAAATTGGGACACTGCGGGTACATATGAGGCACCGAGTAAAACTCAACCTCATACATCTAGTGGAGGTATGTACAACCTTAGGGAAGAACATGACCTTCAAGCCAAATTTGCATCTTTAGCTAGAAAAGTTGAGGCACTAGAATTAAAAAAGAGTGGTCAATTAAAATCTGTTGAAAACATTGTGTGTCAAATCTGTGAAATAAATGAACACTCAACAAACGATTGTCCAACCTTGCCTTCTTTTAAGGAATGTCTCCATGAACAAGCCCATGCTTTAAACAGTTTCCAAAGGCCAACCACAACCCATACTCCCAAACATACAACCCTGGTTGGAGAAATCACCCAAATTTTAGTTGGAAGAGTGAGAACAACAATGCACAAACTTCACAACCACCATTTCAAGCACCCCACAATTTCCAAAATTCTCATGGATATGCACCTCCTTATGCTCCACATCTTAGAAGAAATCTTGAGGAAACATTGCATGCATTCATTGAAAAGCAAGAGACAATTAATACTCAACTTGTTCAAAACATGACAGATTTTAAAGATACTCTTGCTAAATTAACATCTGCTCTTAGTTTCCAAGAGAAAGGTAAGTTTCCATCTCAAACACAACAAAATCCCAAAGGGCAATACAATGCAAATGCAAGTAGTTCCGGAAGCCAACACATGGATCAAGTCAAATCAGTCACTACTCTGCGCAGTGGTAAGGTTATTGAAAAACCCTCTCTTGAACCTTATGAGAAAGATGATGAGTCAATCTCTGAGGGTAAGGAAGGGGATGAATCTGAAAATTGCAAAGAAACGACTGATTCACCGCCAGCACTTCCATTTCCTCAAGCCATGACCAAACAAAGGAAAGTCAATCACAACTCTGAAATTTATGAAATTTTCAAACAGGTAAGGATCAATATACCTTTGCTGGATGCTATTAAACAGGTTCCTTCCTATGCTAAATTTTTGAAAGATCTATGCACTGTGAAGAGGAAACTGAATGTGAAAAAGAAAGCCTTTCTAGCCGAACAAGTAAGTGCTATTCTTCAAAACAATAATGCCTTGAAATATAAAGACCCTGGTTGTCCTACAATTTCTTGCTTTATTGGAGAGCATAAAATTGAAAGAGCCTTACTTGATCTTGGTGCTAGTGTGAATTTACTTCCATATTCAGTTTTTCAGAGTCTCAATCTAGGTGAGTTAAAACCAACTTCTATAACTCTTTTACTTGCCGATAGATCTATAAAAGTGCCTAGAGGAATAATTGAAGATGTGTTAGTACAAGTCGATAAATTCATTTATCCTGTGGATTTTATTGTCTTGGACACACAACCTGTTGAAGTATGTAATTCATTTCCTGTTATTTTAGGACGTCCATTTCTTGCAACTTTTAATGCATTGATTAATTGTAGGAATGGACTGATGAAGCTATCATTTGGAAACATGACATTGGAGATGAATATTTTCAACATTTGCAAGCAACCTAGAGATGATAATGATTTACAGGAAGTGGACTTTATTGAAAAATTAATTCAGGATCAATTTCCAACCACTTCCAATGAAATTGAGATTGATGAATTTGATGATTTGGAAATGATTTATTTTCAGGAAGAAAAAAAGACAAGTAATTGGAGGCCACAAATTGAGGAATTGCCACCACGACCAATTAAGTCCATACCTTCAAGTGTTCAACCACCAAAACCTGATTTGAAGCCGTTGCCATCCAATCTCAAATACTCATTTTTGGGAGAAAATGAAACTTTTCCAGTAATAATCTCTTCCAAACTTAATGCACATCAAGAAGGTAAGTTATTACAAACTCTGAAAATGCCCAAAAAAGCATTAGGATGGACCATAGCTAATATAAAAGGAATTAGTCCTTTGATTTGTACACACAGAATTTATTTAGAGGAAAATGCTAAACCCTCTAGAGAAATGCAACGAAGGCTAAATCCTAATATGAAAGAAGTAGTGAAAAATGAAGTCATTAAGCTTCTAGATAATGAAATCATTTATCCTATTTCTGACAGCAAATGGGTAAGTCCTACCCAAGTTGTACCTAAGAAGTCTGGAGTCACTGTGATAACAAATGAGAACAATGAGTTAATTCCCACTAGAACTGTTACTGGTTGGCGCATGTGCATTGACTATAGGAAACTTAATTCAATGACTAGAAAAGATCATTTTCCTTTACCTTTCATGGATCAAATCCTAGAAAGAGTTGCAGGTCATGAATTTTATCGTTTCCTAGATGGCTATTCGGGTTACAACCAAATTGAAATTGCATTGGAAGATCAAGAAAAGACTACTTTCACATGTCCATTTGGTTCTTTTGCATATCGAAGGATGCCTTTTGGATTATGTAATGCACCAGCCACATTTCAAAGATGCATGCTTAGTATATTTAGCGATATGGTTGAACATTTTCTTGAGATTTTCATGGATGATTTTTCTGTTTTTGGCGATTCATTTGATGATTGTTTGACTAATTTAGGAAAGGTTTTAACCAGGTGTGAAGAGAAGAATCTTGTGCTGAATTGGGAAAAATGTCATTTTATGGTAACAAACGGCATTGTACTTGGTCACATTGTTTCATCAAAAGGAATTGAGGTTGACAAATCTAAAATCGAGTTAATTGCAAACTTGCCAACACCAAAATCTCTTAAAGATGTTAGATCATTCCTGGGACATGCTGGTTTTTATAGAAGGTTCATCAAAGATTTTAGTGTAATATCTAAGCCTTTAAGTAACCTTCTAACAAAGGATACTATTTTTGAATGGACTGAACATTGTGAAGAAGCCTTTGTTAAACTTAAAAACTTGCTTACTTGTGCTCCTATCATTCAACCTCCCGATTGGTCATTACCTTTTGAAATAATGTGTGATGCTAGTGATTATGCCGTAGGTGCTGTTTTAGGACAAAGAAAAGATAAGAAACCTTATGTAATTTACTATGCAAGTAAAACTTTAAATAGTGCTCAAATGAATTATACCACCACTGAAAAAGAATTACTTGCAGTAGTATTTGCATGTGAAAAATTCAGATCTTATCTTGTTGGCTCACCTGTTGTTGTTTTTAGTGATCATGTAGCATTGAAATATCTTCTTTCTAAGAAAGATTCCAAGGCTAGATTGGTGCGGTGGATTTTATTACTTCAAGAATTTGATATCACAATCAAAGATAAGAAAGGCAGCGAAAATGTTGTCGCAGATCACTTGTCAAGATTGACAACAGATTCGAAAACTGACATCACACCAATCGATGACTACTTTCCTGATGAATCTTTACTTTCTGTCTCTACAATGCCTTGGTTTGCTAATATTGTTAATTTTCTTGTTTCAGGACAATTGCCAGCTCATTGGAGTACCCAAGATAAAAGAAAGTTTTTGAACGAAGTGAAGAACTTTTATTGGGATGATCCTTATTTATTCAAATATTGTCCTGATCAAATATTTCGAAGATGCATTCCTGACAATGAGGTAAGTAGTGTCATTAAATTTTGTCATTCTAAGGCATGTGGGGGCCATTTCTCATCAAGAAAGACAACTGCAAAAATCTTACAAAGTGGATTTTACTGGCTGACACGACGAAAAGATTAATGTCTTCTCCCAAGTGCAGGAGTGTCGAAGTAATAAATAACCCGGCAAGACCGGGGTCGAACCACAGGGAGGTTAATTGTACAAATTATAAACGACAATAGTACAACAACAATAATAATAATAATAACAACAATAACAACAATGACAATAACAATAATAACTATAATAATAATAATAATAATAATAATAATAGTAGTAGTAGTAATAATAATAATAATAATAATAATAATAATAATAATAAAGAAAGAGAAGAAGAAGATGATGATGATGAGAACTTAGAGATTAAATATTAATGTAAGGATTAAACAATAATAATAACAAATGTCAAGGTTAGAGATTCCACTAATGGTATGTCAAACAAGTATAATATAAACTCTTATTATTCAATTGGAAACCACACATAAAGGAGGTTCCAATCAAATTATAGATTGTTAACATGATTACATTAGTCATCTTATTCGATTAATGCTAATACTTGTAAATTTCGTCAAGCATTCATGATTATAACTTATGTTAACAACAAATCAAGTTCCTTTCATAGCTCAGGTGTCGGTTATACCATACATTATGGGCTATGAAAGTGCCAAGCATTTGTTGTACCAAGTGTTATACAACATAAATCAAGATTAGTTATTTAACAAGCAAAGTATTAAAGAGTGAACAAGATAACAAATATAAAACATGTTAGTATCAAACATTAAAGTCCATATTAAGTTTACATTATACTTATTCTCACACCATTAGTGTAACCTTTTCACCTTGACATAATTAACTTAGCTAGACATAATGAAAGAAAGCAAAATAGATAAACAAGATAAGAACATAAAAGTTAACTAAATAAAGGAAAGGAAATGAAAGGCATAAACTTGATATTAATGAAAGCAAAGCATAAACATTACAAAAAATACAAAGAGAGAAAGGAAGAGCATGATCTTGATCTGAACACCAAGATGCCTAAATGCATGGCAAATGCCTCCTTTTATAGGCCAAAATTGGGAACTATTGATTTGATGACTAATTGATAAGTGGGTGGCCAACTTTTGACTTGGTGACAATCCTTATCTTCTCTTGTCTGCCCAAAACGTTATTGATAACGTCAAAACTGGAGCCATGTGCAAACATAAAAGTTGTAGGCAATTGTCTCACCTTTCTTGTGTAAAAAATTCAGCTCATTTGGACTTCTAGAACTCCAGATATGGCCAAAATACCGAACAGTGCTCGGGTTGGAAGACAGATTCGGGCTTCTTTGTTGTTGCTACAATTTGGACTTGATAATGGCCTTTTTAGATCTTGGGCTCCATATGAAAGTTGTAGGCCTATGTCTTACCTTTCCATCCATATAAATTGGACCTAAATCTGAGATCTGTAGCTCCAGATATGACCCAATTACCGAACAGTATTGCGGTTTGGATTGCACCGACATCTCTTCTCTAAGTTTGACCATCTCTTTATCCATGCAATTTAAGTTCTTCAAGTCATCAATCAATCCTTTCATTTATGTGATAGGCCTGCATTAAAAATAGACATTTACCACAAATTATAGGTATCTTATATTATTAGATACATTATTATAAAACATATTTTAGTTAAGGAGTTATTGATACTTCAAGTGCAAAATGATGATATAAAACCATGATAAAAATGCACTTTTAAGTACTAATCACACCCCTCAACCAGCTTATTACTAGTCCCTAGTAATTAAAGCGTTAAAACAATTTGCAAATTTCACAAAGCAAGGTATTCATCATTTAACTTCCATTAATCTATCCAGATAAACAAACTCTCATTAAATTTATATATCTGCTCAATACCACTTAACAAGATATTAATAAACCTTTCTTTTGTGCTCAATGTATCAACACATAATTATGGGGCTTTTCTTGGAAGAAAACAAAATTTTTGTTCTAATGTTTAAGGTTAACTTCCTTGGGTTGGGATTACTATTTTTGTCTTTTTTTTTTTTAACTCTATATACATATACTTTAAAAACATCATGCATCTTTAACCCATGTAACGAGCTTTCAGCTAATGACTCCCAAACCAGTTGGTCTTAGGGCATTAGGTGTTAAGACACCCCTACGAGCTTAATAACTCGGGTCGCAGATACTGATATGTAGATAGTGCAATGTTTGATTGCCTTAAGCTTTTCTCCTCAACCCATGTAACAAGCGTTGGGCCAATAGCTCCCAAGTCAGTTGACTTTAGGGTATTAGGTGTTAAAACACCCCTTCGGGCTTAATTGCTTAGGTTAGGGAGGCTACGAAATCAAACTTATCTACATTTTTATTATCATCATTTTTTATTTTTTTTTCTTTTTTTTTTCATGTTTTTTTTTTAATTATATACAATCCCTTTCCCTTAGTTGTTACCTTTAACAAAAGAACATAAATAATATAATAATCCAATATGCAACCCACAATCATATGTTAAAGTGTGTGTGTGTAAATTAAGGTTTAAAAATACATGTTAAATAAGTAAATGAGCAGAATTAAGTGGTAACAATACGAGAGTTTGTAAACCTGAATATTTCAGGAAGTATTATAATAGACCTTGTTAAGAATGGTTACTAAGATGCGTCTCAAGAGTCACTTTAACAAAAGAACTCCTTTACTCTGCCATCCTAGTAACAACAATTATGCACATGCTTTATGAAATGAAAAACAATTTTTTTTTTTTATCAACTACTACCCTCTCCCCCCAACCAAAACAAGATATTGTCCTCAATGTTCTAAGGTAGAAAGATAGAGTATAAAAGATATCACCTGAAATAACGAACACTGACAAAACCTGAAACACACTGAAACAAAAATAAGAAATAACAAAACATAATAAAACCAAAAGACACAAAAATTCACAAATGAAGGCTCAAATCCAATCTAAGCTTTTTACGGCTTCCCGTAGATGACCAATTTATGCGACTCATGGAAGGATCAATCACAGGAATGAAAGATTGTAGTTGGTCAATCAATTGTTCAGCAGTAGAAGCAGAGATTATGATTTGTCGTGCAGAAGATGTTAAAAATTCCTGTTCCACAACATGATCAAGAAAAGACAACAACTTATCATAATAACCATTAACATTTAACAAACCTATGGGTTTATGGTGAATGTGCAATTGAGCCCAAGAGGAAATATGAAAGATCTCTTCTAATGTGCCTAGACCACCTGGTAAAGCAATGAAAGCATCAGCATGGTTAAACATTGCATTCATTCGAGCCGACATTGTGGAGACTTGGAGTTCCTCTCCAATTGTTTTTCCAATGATGTCCCCTTGTGCCAAAGCTTCAGGGACGACCCCCAAAACTTGACTACCTCCTAAAAATGCAGCTATTGACACACCTCCCATTATCCCAAGACTGCCTCCCCCATATACTAAATGAATCTTTCTCTCAGCTAGCACCTGACCAAGATGATTTGCTGATTCTAAAAACTCCTTTTCTTTCCCGGGACTAGATCCACCGAAAACACAAATATTTCTTATTTGATGACTTGAGGAACTTGCCATTTCTACACACTTCTCTATTTGTTAAATGTATGGGTTGAGTAGAAATGAAAGGAAGGAAAAGAGGGTTTTATAGATGAGAAATTAGAAAGGCAATCATAACACCTATATGCAGGCCAGCTGGAGTCTCACACTCTCTCTCTCTCTCTTTTTATTTATTTATTTATTTACTTTTGAAAAAAAAAACATGTGTATGTACAAGTAGTTGTGATTGTGGCTCACATCTTCCCTTGGTTTTACGTCCAAGAACGGCTTAAACGCCCTCTATGGGTCGGGGATAGGCTTCCCATCCAGTTTTCTTAAAAACTGGCAAACAGGGTCTTTTTTAGTCAGATTCCTAAGACTAAGTCGATCATGTTCTTTATGAAATAGTGGCCATAAATCATGAATTGCACGATGCACATCTCCACTAGGATGCGTCTCAAGAGTCAATAGAAGATTATCTAAAGACTCCTTACTCAGGCCATCCTTAATGAATTGTATTTTATCTTCACGGTTTATAGATACCATTCCTAAAGAACGACATTGTGTATTACAAGTCCATCTAGCACATCGATGACAGACATCCAGTCGTTTTGCACGACGCTTCTTTGCAAAAGTGCTTTTACCTGTTCCAGGCATGTGTGAAATGAAGTTAGAGGACTCACCTGATAATCGGACCTTTGCTTCAATCAACCAGCGAATATCTTCAGGAATTCCATGATTCATTAACAATCTCAATCTTGCACATCTAACACGGTAAATTTTTGTAATCGCATTCTGAGGCAGAGCGGGAAAATACTTTTTCAATTTTTCAAGATTAGTGTCCATTATCAAATGAGAATTGGAAGGGAGATTCAAAGAATTGCACAAATATATACACAAATATCAGTAATTGTGGGAAACTGAAAGAACCGACTTAAGTCACGGAGTACCGTTATCCGCCATTTGACCGGGGTGAGAGAAACTAGCAAAAGTCACTCAAAAAGAAACATAAAAAAAAATGTGAGAAAAAAAATAATCAACCTTTATCTACAAGATCATTCAAACCAGCTGATTCATTTTCACAAGGAAAATTATCAAAGTAAGCTTTCAAACGATGTTCATTTTCCTTAAAATCATTGTCATTCATTGAATTCTCAATATCACAGGCCCTATAAGGATTGCTCCATCTTGGTGTTAGTTCTCTAGGGAATGCATAGAGTTGAGAATTATAAAACAAAACTTTTTGACCAGTATCAATCTTTTGACAATTTTCACAAGTTTTGCAGAATGCATGCGTGTCCTTGAACATGGTGGGCCAATAAAATCCATTTTGAAAGATTTTTGCAATTGTCTTTTTTGACGAAAAACAACTTCCACATGCTTCAGAATGACAAAATTTAATGACACTACTTACCTCATTGTCGGGAATGAATCTTTGAAAGATTTGATTAGGACAATATTTGAATAAGTTAGGGTCATCACAATAAAAGCTCTTCACTTCGTTCAAAAACTTTTCTTTGTCTTGAATACTCCAATCAGTTGGCAAATCTCTTAAAGCAAGAAAATTGATATTTTTATCATACCAAGGCATTGGACTAAGAGAAAGTAAGGATTCGTTAGGAAAGTAATCATCGATTGGTGTGATGTCAGATGTCGAATCTGTTGTCACTATTGGCAAAAGATTCGCATCAACATTTTCGGTGCGTTTTTCATCCGTGATTTCTTCCTCTGAATAAACCATTTGCAAATCTTCAGTTTCATCCAATTCATTTTTACTTAAAGTAGATTCAAGTTGATCATAAACTAATTCATCAATATGATCTACTTCTTGTAAATCATTATCATCTCCAGGTTGCTTGCAAATGTTGAAAATATTCATCTCCAATGTCATGTTTCCAAATGATAGCTTCATCAGTCCATTCCTGCAATTAATCAATGCGTTAGAGGTTGCAAGAAACGGACGTCCTAAAATAACAGGAAATGAATTACATGCTTCAACAGGTTCTGTGTCCAAGACAATAAAATCCACAGGATAAATGAATTTATCGACTTGTACTAACACATCTTCAATTATTCCTCTAGGCACTTTTACAGATCTATCGGCAAGTAAAAGAGATATAGAAGTTGGTTTTAACTCACCTAGATTGAGACTCTGAAAAACTGAATATGGAAGTAAATTCACACTAGCACCAAGATCAAGTAAGGCTCTTTCAATTTTATGCTCTCCAATAAAGCAAGAAATTGTAGGACAACCAGGGTCTTTATATTTCAAAGCATTATTGTTTTGAAGAATAGCACTTACTTGTTCGGCTAGAAAGGCTTTCTTTTTCACATTCAGTTTCCTCTTCACAGTGCATAGATCTTTTAAAAATTTAGCATAGGAAGGAACCTGTTTAATAGCATCCAGCAAAGGTATATTGATCCTTACCTGTTTGAAAATTTCATAAATTTCAGAATTGTGATTGACTTTCCTTTGTTTGGTCATGGCTTGAGGAAATGGAAGTGCTGGCGGTGAGTCAGTCGTTTCTTTGCAATTTTCAGATTCATCCCCTTCCTTACCCTCAGAGATTGACTCATCATCTTTCTCATAAGGTTCAGGAGAGGGTTTTTCAATAACCTTACCACTGCGCAGAGTAGTGACTGATTTGACTTGATCCATGTGTTGGCTTCCGGAACTACTTGCATTTGCATTGTATTGCCCTTTGGGATTTTGTTGTGTTTGAGATGGAAACTTACCTTTCTCTTGGAAACTAAGAGCAGATGTTAATTTTGCAAGAGCATCTTTAAAATCTGTCATGTTTTGAGCAAGTTGAGTATTAATTGTCTCTTGCTTTTCAATGAATGCATGCAATGTTTCCTCAAGATTTCTTCTAGGAGGTGGAGCATAAGGAGGTGCATATCCATGAGAATTTTGGAAATTATGGTGTGCTTGAAATGGTGGTTGTGAAGTTTGTGCATTGTTGTTCTCACTCTTCCAACTGAAATTTGGGTGATTTCTCCAAACAGGGTTGTATGTTTGGGAGTATGGGTTGTGGTTGGGCCTTTGAAAACTGTTTAAAGCATGGGCTTGTTCATGGAGACATTCCTTAAAAGAAGGCAAGGTTGGACAATCATTGGTTGAGTGTTCATTTGTTTCACAGATTTGACACACAATGTTTTCAACAGATTTTAATTGACCACTCTTTTTCAATTCTAGTGCCTCGACTTTTCTAGCTAAAGATGCAAACTTGGCTTGAAGGTCATGATCTTCCCTAAGGTTGTACATACCTCCACTAGATGTATGAGGTTGAGTTTTACTCGGTGCCTCATAAGTACCCGCGGTGTCCCAATTTTGAGCATTTTCAGCTAACAAGTCTAAGTACTCCATTGCTTCATCAGGGTCTTTATCTTCAAAAGTTCCATTGCACATCAATTCAACCATTTGCCTATCTTTAGGTGTTAACCCTTCATAGAAATGTGAAACCAATCTCCATGTTTCAAAACCATGATGAGGGCAAGTACTAAGCAAGTCTCGATACCTATCCCAACATTTGTAAAATGTTTCTCCTGGTTTTTGAGTGAAAGTGGTGATTTGTCTCTTGAAAGAGTTTGTTCTATGAGATGGGAAAAACTTCTTTAAAAACTGTTGTTGCATTTCATCCCAAGCACGAATAGATCCTAGTCTTAAATTTTGTAGCCATGTTTTAGCTTTATCTTTTAATGAAAAAGGAAAAAGCTTTAATCTAATGGTGTTCATGCTACAATTTAAATTATTATATGTGTTGCAGACCTCCTCAAATTCCCTTAAATGCAAGTATGGATTTTCCAATTCTAAGCCATGAAAAGAAGGTAAAAGTTGAATAATACCTGGTTTAAAATTAAAATGAGATGCATCAGGAGGAAAAACTATGCATGATGGTGCACTTGTTCTTGTGGGATTCATGTGGTCTCTAAGTGTTCTAGCACGGTTATTCTCATTATTTTCATTATGAAGTGATTGATTATCTTCTTCGGCCATATTTTCTGAAAATGATGAGGATACCCTACAAAGTCTACCACTTGATGTACGTGACCACACTCTCATGCACATGTTGGAATATAATAAAATGAAGAAGAAAACAAAAGAAGAAGGAAGAAAACAAAATAAAAAGAAACAAAAGAAAAGAAACAAGTTATATACAAGAAAAGTGAAAAGAGAAAATAAATACTATAATTTATACAAGAACTTACCTCCCCGGCAACGGCGCCAAAAACTTGACACGACGAAAAGATTAATGTCTTCTCCCAAGTGCAGGAGTGTCGAAGTAATAAATAACCCGGCAAGACCGGGGTCGAACCACAGGGAGGTTAATTGTACAAATTATAAAGGACAATAGTACAACAACAATAATAATAATAATAACAATAATAACAACAATGACAATAACAATAATAACTATAATAATAATAATAATAATAATAGTAGTAGTAGTAGTAATAATAATAATAATAATAATAATAATAATAATAATAATAATAATAATAAAGAAAGAGAAGAAGAAGATGATGATGATGAGAACTTAGAGATTAAATATTAATGTAAGGATTAAACAATAATAATAACAAATGTCAAGGTTAGAGATTCCACTAATGGTATGTCAAACAAGTATAATATAAACTCTTATTATTCAATTGGAAACCACACATAAAGGAGGTTCCAATCAAATTATAGATTGTTAACATGATTACATTAGTCATCTTATTCGATTAATGCTAATACTTGTAAATTTCGTCAAGCATTCATGATTATAACTTATGTTAACAACAAATCAAGTTCCTTTCATAGCTCAGGTGTCGGTTATACCATACATTATGGGCTATGAAAGTGCCAAGCATTTGTTGTACCAAGTGTTATACAACATAAATCAAGATTAGTTATTTAACAAGCAAAGTATTAAAGAGTGAACAAGATAACAAATATAAAACATGTTAGTATCAAACATTAAAGTCCATATTAAGTTTACATTATACTTATTCTCACACCATTAGTGTAACCTTTTCACCTTGACATAATTAACTTAGCTAGACATAATGAAAGAAAGCAAAATAGATAAACAAGATAAGAACATAAAAGTTAACTAAATAAAGGAAAGGAAATGAAAGGCATAAACTTGATATTAATGAAAGCAAAGCATAAACATTACAAAAAATACAAAGAGAGAAAGGAAGAGCATGATCTTGATCTGAACACCAAGATGCCTAAATGCATGGCAAATGCCTCCTTTTATAGGCCAAAATTGGGAACTATTGATTTGATGACTAATTGATAAGTGGGTGGCCAACTTTTGACTTGGTGACAATCCTTATCTTCTCTTGTCTGCCCACAACGTTATTGATAACGTCAAAACTGGAGCCATGTGCAAACATAAAAGTTGTAGGCAATTGTCTCACCTTTCTTGTGTAAAAAATTCAGCTCATTTGGACTTCTAGAACTCCAGATATGGCCAAAATACCGAACAGTGCTCGGGTTGGAAGACAGATTCGGGCTTCTTTGTTGTTGCTACAATTTGGACTTGATAATGGCCTTTTTAGATCTTGGGCTCCATATGAAAGTTGTAGGCCTATGTCTTACCTTTCCATCCATATAAATTGGACCTAAATCTGAGATCTGTAGCTCCAGATATGACCCAATTACCGAACAGTATTGCGGTTTGGATTGCACCGACATCTCTTCTCTAAGTTTGACCATCTCTTTATCCATGCAATTTAAGTTCTTCAAGTCATCAATCAATCCTTTCATTTATGTGATAGGCCTGCATTAAAAATAGACATTTACCACAAATTATAGGTATCTTATATTATTAGATACATTATTATAAAACATATTTTAGTTAAGGAGTTATTGATACTTCAAGTGCAAAATGATGATATAAAACCATGATAAAAATGCACTTTTAAGTACTAATCACACCCCTCAACCAGCTTATTACTAGTCCCTAGTAATTAAAGCGTTAAAACAATTTGCAAATTTCACAAAGCAAGGTATTCATCATTTAACTTCCATTAATCTATCCAGATAAACAAACTCTCATTAAATTTATATATCTGCTCAATACCACTTAACAAGATATTAATAAACCTTTCTTTTGTGCTCAATGTATCAACACATAATTATGGGGCTTTTCTTGGAAGAAAACAAAATTTTTGTTCTAATGTTTAAGGTTAACTTCCTTGGGTTGGGATTACTATTTTTGTCTTTTTTTTTTTTTAACTCTATATACATATACTTTAAAAACATCATGCATCTTTAACCCATGTAACGAGCTTTCAGCTAATGACTCCCAAACCAGTTGGTCTTAGGGCATTAGGTGTTAAGACACCCCTACGAGCTTAATAACTCGGGTCGCAGATACTGATATGTAGATAGTGCAATGTTTGATTGCCTTAAGCTTTTCTCCTCAACCCATGTAACAAGCGTTGGGCCAATAGCTCCCAAGTCAGTTGACTTTAGGGTATTAGGTGTTAAAACACCCCTTCGGGCTTAATTGCTTAGGTTAGGGAGGCTACGAAATCAAACTTATCTACATTTTTATTATCATCATTTTTTATTTTTTTTTCTTTTTTTTTTCATGTTTTTTTTTTAATTATATACAATCCCTTTCCCTTAGTTGTTACCTTTAACAAAAGAACATAAATAATGTAATAATCCAATATGCAACCCACAATCATATGTTAAAGTGTGTGTGTGTAAATTAAGGTTTAAAAATACATGTTAAATAAGTAAATGAGCAGAATTAAGTGGTAACAATACGAGAGTTTGTAAACCTGAATATTTCAGGAAGTATTATAATAGACCTTGTTAAGAATGGTTACTAAGATGCGTCTCAAGAGTCACTTTAACAAAAGAACTCCTTTACTCTGCCATCCTAGTAACAACAATTATGCACATGCTTTATGAAATGAAAAACAATTTTTTTTTTTTTATCAACTACTACCCTCTCCCCCCAACCAAAACAAGATATTGTCCTCAATGTTCTAAGGTAGAAAGATAGAGTATAAAAGATATCACCTGAAATAACGAACACTGACAAAACCTGAAACACACTGAAACAAAAATAAGAAATAACAAAACATAATAAAACCAAAAGACACAAAAATTCACAAATGAAGGCTCAAATCCAATCTAAGCTTTTTACGGCTTCCCGTAGATGACCAATTTATGCGACTCATGGAAGGATCAATCACAGGAATGAAAGATTGTAGTTGGTCAATCAATTGTTCAGCAGTAGAAGCAGAGATTATGATTTGTCGTGCAGAAGATGTTAAAAATTCCTGTTCCACAACATGATCAAGAAAAGACAACAACTTATCATAATAACCATTAACATTTAACAAACCTATGGGTTTATGGTGAATGTGCAATTGAGCCCAAGAGGAAATATGAAAGATCTCTTCTAATGTGCCTAGACCACCTGGTAAAGCAATGAAAGCATCAGCATGGTTAAACATTGCATTCATTCGAGCCGACATTGTGGAGACTTGGAGTTCCTCTCCAATTGTTTTTCCAATGATGTCCCCTTGTGCCAAAGCTTCAGGGACGACCCCCAAAACTTGACTACCTCCTAAAAATGCAGCTATTGACACACCTCCCATTATCCCAAGACTGCCTCCCCCATATACTAAATGAATCTTTCTCTCAGCTAGCACCTGACCAAGATGATTTGCTGATTCTAAAAACTCCTTTTCTTTCCCGGGACTAGATCCACCGAAAACACAAATATTTCTTATTTGATGACTTGAGGAACTTGCCATTTCTACACACTTCTCTATTTGTTAAATGTATGGGTTGAGTAGAAATGAAAGGAAGGAAAAGAGGGTTTTATAGATGAGAAATTAGAAAGGCAATCATAACACCTATATGCAGGCCAGCTGGAGTCTCACACTCTCTCTCTCTCTCTCTTTTTATTTATTTATTTATTTACTTTTGAAAAAAAAAAACATGTGTATGTACAAGTAGTTGTGATTGTGGCTCACATCTTCCCTTGGTTTTACGTCCAAGAACGGCTTAAACGCCCTCTATGGGTCGGGGATAGGCTTCCCATCCAGTTTTCTTAAAAACTGGCAAACAGGGTCTTTTTTAGTCAGATTCCCAAGACTAAGTCGATCATGTTCTTTATGAAATAGTGGCCATAAATCATGAATTGCACGATGCACATCTCCACTAGGATGCGTCTCAAGAGTCAATAGAAGATTATCTAAAGACTCCTTACTCAGGCCATCCTTAATGAATTGTATTTTATCTTCACGGTTTATAGATACCATTCCTAAAGAACGACATTGTGTATTACAAGTCCATCTAGCACATCGATGACAGACATCCAGTCGTTTTGCACGACGCTTCTTTGCAAAAGTGCTTTTACCTGTTCCAGGCATGTGTGAAATGAAGTTAGAGGACTCACCTGATAATCGGACCTTTGCTTCAATCAACCAGCGAATATCTTCAGGAATTCCATGATTCATTAACAATCTCAATCTTGCACATCTAACACGGTAAATTTTTGTAATCGCATTCTGAGGCAGAGCGGGAAAATACTTTTTCAATTTTTCAAGATTAGTGTCCATTATCAAATGAGAATTGGAAGGGAGATTCAAAGAATTGCACAAATATATACACAAATATCAGTAATTGTGGGAAACTGAAAGAACCGACTTAAGTCACGGAGTACCGTTATCCGCCATTTGACCGGGGTGAGAGAAACTAGCAAAAGTCACTCAAAAAGAAACATAAAAAAAAATGTGAGAAAAAAAATAATCAACCTTTATCTACAAGATCATTCAAACCAGCTGATTCATTTTCACAAGGAAAATTATCAAAGTAAGCTTTCAAACGATGTTCATTTTCCTTAAAATCATTGTCATTCATTGAATTCTCAATATCACAGGCCCTATAAGGATTGCTCCATCTTGGTGTTAGTTCTCTAGGGAATGCATAGAGTTGAGAATTATAAAACAAAACTTTTTGACCAGTATCAATCTTTTGACAATTTTCACAAGTTTTGCAGAATGCATGCGTGTCCTTGAACATGGTGGGCCAATAAAATCCATTTTGAAAGATTTTTGCAATTGTCTTTTTTGACGAAAAACAACTTCCACATGCTTCAGAATGACAAAATTTAATGACACTACTTACCTCATTGTCGGGAATGAATCTTTGAAAGATTTGATTAGGACAATATTTGAATAAGTTAGGGTCATCACAATAAAAGCTCTTCACTTCGTTCAAAAACTTTTCTTTGTCTTGAATACTCCAATCAGTTGGCAAATCTCTTAAAGCAAGAAAATTGATATTTTTATCATACCAAGGCATTGGACTAAGAGAAAGTAAGGATTCGTTAGGAAAGTAATCATCGATTGGTGTGATGTCAGATGTCGAATCTGTTGTCACTATTGGCAAAAGATTCGCATCAACATTTTCGGTGCGTTTTTCATCCGTGATTTCTTCCTCTGAATAAACCATTTGCAAATCTTCAGTTTCATCCAATTCATTTTTACTTAAAGTAGATTCAAGTTGATCATAAACTAATTCATCAATATGATCTACTTCTTGTAAATCATTATCATCTCCAGGTTGCTTGCAAATGTTGAAAATATTCATCTCCAATGTCATGTTTCCAAATGATAGCTTCATCAGTCCATTCCTGCAATTAATCAATGCGTTAGAGGTTGCAAGAAACGGACGTCCTAAAATAACAGGAAATGAATTACATGCTTCAACAGGTTCTGTGTCCAAGACAATAAAATCCACAGGATAAATGAATTTATCGACTTGTACTAACACATCTTCAATTATTCCTCTAGGCACTTTTACAGATCTATCGGCAAGTAAAAGAGATATAGAAGTTGGTTTTAACTCACCTAGATTGAGACTCTGAAAAACTGAATATGGAAGTAAATTCACACTAGCACCAAGATCAAGTAAGGCTCTTTCAATTTTATGCTCTCCAATAAAGCAAGAAATTGTAGGACAACCAGGGTCTTTATATTTCAAAGCATTATTGTTTTGAAGAATAGCACTTACTTGTTCGGCTAGAAAGGCTTTCTTTTTCACATTCAGTTTCCTCTTCACAGTGCATAGATCTTTTAAAAATTTAGCATAGGAAGGAACCTGTTTAATAGCATCCAGCAAAGGTATATTGATCCTTACCTGTTTGAAAATTTCATAAATTTCAGAATTGTGATTGACTTTCCTTTGTTTGGTCATGGCTTGAGGAAATGGAAGTGCTGGCGGTGAGTCAGTCGTTTCTTTGCAATTTTCAGATTCATCCCCTTCCTTACCCTCAGAGATTGACTCATCATCTTTCTCATAAGGTTCAGGAGAGGGTTTTTCAATAACCTTACCACTGCGCAGAGTAGTGACTGATTTGACTTGATCCATGTGTTGGCTTCCGGAACTACTTGCATTTGCATTGTATTGCCCTTTGGGATTTTGTTGTGTTTGAGATGGAAACTTACCTTTCTCTTGGAAACTAAGAGCAGATGTTAATTTTGCAAGAGCATCTTTAAAATCTGTCATGTTTTGAGCAAGTTGAGTATTAATTGTCTCTTGCTTTTCAATGAATGCATGCAATGTTTCCTCAAGATTTCTTCTAGGAGGTGGAGCATAAGGAGGTGCATATCCATGAGAATTTTGGAAATTATGGTGTGCTTGAAATGGTGGTTGTGAAGTTTGTGCATTGTTGTTCTCACTCTTCCAACTGAAATTTGGGTGATTTCTCCAAACAGGGTTGTATGTTTGGGAGTATGGGTTGTGGTTGGGCCTTTGAAAACTGTTTAAAGCATGGGCTTGTTCATGGAGACATTCCTTAAAAGAAGGCAAGGTTGGACAATCATTGGTTGAGTGTTCATTTGTTTCACAGATTTGACACACAATGTTTTCAACAGATTTTAATTGACCACTCTTTTTCAATTCTAGTGCCTCGACTTTTCTAGCTAAAGATGCAAACTTGGCTTGAAGGTCATGATCTTCCCTAAGGTTGTACATACCTCCACTAGATGTATGAGGTTGAGTTTTACTCGGTGCCTCATAAGTACCCGCGGTGTCCCAATTTTGAGCATTTTCAGCTAACAAGTCTAAGTACTCCATTGCTTCATCAGGGTCTTTATCTTCAAAAGTTCCATTGCACATCAATTCAACCATTTGCCTATCTTTAGGTGTTAACCCTTCATAGAAATGTGAAACCAATCTCCATGTTTCAAAACCATGATGAGGGCAAGTACTAAGCAAGTCTCGATACCTATCCCAACATTTGTAAAATGTTTCTCCTGGTTTTTGAGTGAAAGTGGTGATTTGTCTCTTGAAAGAGTTTGTTCTATGAGATGGGAAAAACTTCTTTAAAAACTGTTGTTGCATTTCATCCCAAGCACGAATAGATCCTAGTCTTAAATTTTGTAGCCATGTTTTAGCTTTATCTTTTAATGAAAAAGGAAAAAGCTTTAATCTAATGGTGTTCATGCTACAATTTAAATTATTATATGTGTTGCAGACCTCCTCAAATTCCCTTAAATGCAAGTATGGATTTTCCAATTCTAAGCCATGAAAAGAAGGTAAAAGTTGAATAATACCTGGTTTAAAATTAAAATGAGATGCATCAGGAGGAAAAACTATGCATGATGGTGCACTTGTTCTTGTGGGATTCATGTGGTCTCTAAGTGTTCTAGCACGGTTATTCTCATTATTTTCATTATGAAGTGATTGATTATCTTCTTCGGCCATATTTTCTGAAAATGATGAGGATACCCTACAAAGTCTACCACTTGATGTACGTGACCACACTCTCATGCACATGTTGGAATATAATAAAATGAAGAAGAAAACAAAAGAAGAAGGAAGAAAACAAAATAAAAAGAAACAAAAGAAAAGAAACAAGTTATATACAAGAAAAGTGAAAAGAGAAAATAAATACTATAATTTATACAAGAACTTACCTCCCCGGCAACGGCGCCAAAAACTTGACACGACGAAAAGATTAATGTCTTCTCCCAAGTGCAGGAGTGTCGAAGTAATAAATAACCCGGCAAGACCGGGGTCGAACCACAGGGAGGTTAATTGTACAAATTATAAAGGACAATAGTACAACAACAATAATAATAATAATAACAATAATAACAACAATGACAATAACAATAATAACTATAATAATAATAATAATAATAATAGTAGTAGTAGTAGTAATAATAATAATAATAATAATAATAATAATAATAATAATAATAATAATAATAAAGAAAGAGAAGAAGAAGATGATGATGATGAGAACTTAGAGATTAAATATTAATGTAAGGATTAAACAATAATAATAACAAATGTCAAGGTTAGAGATTCCACTAATGGTATGTCAAACAAGTATAATATAAACTCTTATTATTCAATTGGAAACCACACATAAAGGAGGTTCCAATCAAATTATAGATTGTTAACATGATTACATTAGTCATCTTATTCGATTAATGCTAATACTTGTAAATTTCGTCAAGCATTCATGATTATAACTTATGTTAACAACAAATCAAGTTCCTTTCATAGCTCAGGTGTCGGTTATACCATACATTATGGGCTATGAAAGTGCCAAGCATTTGTTGTACCAAGTGTTATACAACATAAATCAAGATTAGTTATTTAACAAGCAAAGTATTAAAGAGTGAACAAGATAACAAATATAAAACATGTTAGTATCAAACATTAAAGTCCATATTAAGTTTACATTATACTTATTCTCACACCATTAGTGTAACCTTTTCACCTTGACATAATTAACTTAGCTAGACATAATGAAAGAAAGCAAAATAGATAAACAAGATAAGAACATAAAAGTTAACTAAATAAAGGAAAGGAAATGAAAGGCATAAACTTGATATTAATGAAAGCAAAGCATAAACATTACAAAAAATACAAAGAGAGAAAGGAAGAGCATGATCTTGATCTGAACACCAAGATGCCTAAATGCATGGCAAATGCCTCCTTTTATAGGCCAAAATTGGGAACTATTGATTTGATGACTAATTGATAAGTGGGTGGCCAACTTTTGACTTGGTGACAATCCTTATCTTCTCTTGTCTGCCCAAAACGTCATTGATAACGTCAAAACTGGAGCCATGTGCAAACATAAAAGTTGTAGGCAATTGTCTCAGCTTTCTTGTGTAAACAATTCAGCTCATTTGGACTTCTAGAACTCCAGATATGGCCAAAATACCGAACAGTGCTCGGGTTGGAAGACAGATTCGGGCTTCTTTGTTGTTGCTACAATTTGGACTTGATAATGGCCTTTTTAGATCTTGGGCTCCATATGAAAGTTGTAGGCCTATGTCTTACCTTTCCATCCATATAAATTGGACCTAAATCTGAGATTTGTAGCTCCAGATATGACCCAATTACCGAACAGTATTGCGGTTTGGATTGCACCGACATCTCTTCTCTAAGTTTGACCATCTCTTTATCCATGCAATTTAAGTTCTTCAAGTCATCAATCAATCCTTTCATTTATGTGATAGGCCTGCATTAAAAATAGACATTTACCACAAATTATAGGTATCTTATATTATTAGATACATTATTATAAAATATATTTTAGTTAAGGAGTTATTGATACTTCAAGTGCAAAATGATGATATAAAACCATGATAAAAATGCACTTTTAAGTACTAATCACTGGCCCACCATGTTCAAAGACTCACATGCATTCTGCAAGTCTTGTGAAAATTATCAAAAGTTGGGATCTATTTCAAAACGTCACATGATGCCTTTAAACCCTATTATTGTCATTGAGATCTTTGACTGTTGGGGTATAGATTTCATGGGCTCATTCCCTCCATCATTTGGTTTCTTATACATATTAGTCGCAGTAGATTATGTTTCAAAATGGATAGAGGCAATTCCAAGTCGAAACAATGATCACAAAACAGTGATAAAGTTTTTGAAAGAAAATATTTTGAGTCGATTTGGAGTCCCTCGAGCCATAATAAGTGATGGTGGAACACATTTCTGCAACAAGCCATTTGAGTCTTTAATGAAGAAATATGGAATCACACACAAAGTTGCCACCCCTTATCACCCTCAAACAAGTGGACAAGTAGAGCTTGCTAATAAGGAGATCAAACATATTTTGGAGAAAACAGTGAACCCTAATAGGAAAGACTGGTCTTTAAGACTTAATGATGCACTTTGGGCTTATCAAACTGCTTATAAAACATCATTAGGTATGTCACCTTATAGACTAGTCTATGGAAAACCTTGTCACTTGCCTGTGGAACTTGAACATAAAGCTTATTGGGCTATTAAAGCTTTCAATTCAAATCTGGATGATGCTAGTCAATTGCGAAAATTACAAATAAATGAGCTTGAGGAAATAAGAAATGATGCATATGAAAATTCAAGAATTCATAAAGCAAGAATAAAAGAATTTCATGACAAGAAAATACAGAGAAAAACCTTCAATGTTGGTCAAAAAGTCTTGCTTTATAATTCTCGATTGCATTTATTTCCTGGAAAATTAAGATAAAGATGGAGCGGTCCTTTTATTGTGAAACATCTGTATTCATATGGGGCCTATGACATCGAGAATCCAAAGAATGACAATGTTTTCAAGGTAAATGGACATCGTCTGAAAGTTTACTTTGACAATTTTTCAGTTGAACATAACTCTATTGAATTGGGTGATCCTGTATATAAAGATTGATTTTCTTTTATTTTATTTTATTTTATTTTTGAGTGATTTTTGCAAGTTTCTTTCACCCCGGTCAAATGGCGGATAACGGTACTCCGTGACTTAAGTCGGTTCTTTCAGTTTCCCACAATTACTGATATCTGTGTATATATATGTGCAATTCTTTAATCTCTCTTCCAATTCTCATTTGAAAATGGACACTAATCTTGAAAAATTGAAAAAGTATTTTCCCGCTCTGCCTCAGAATGCGATTACAAAAATTTACCGTGCTAGATGTGCAAGATTGAGATTGTTAATGAATCATGGAATTCCTGAACATATTCGCTGGTTGATTGAAGCAAAGGTCCGATTATCAGGTGAGTCCTCTAACTTCATTTCACACATGCCTGGAACAGGTAAAAGCACTTTTGCAAAGAAGCGTCGTGCAAAACGACTGGATGTCTGTCATCGATGTGCTAGATGGACTTGTAATACACAATGTCGTTCTTTAGGAATGGTATCTATAAACCGTGAAGATAAAATACAATTCATTAAGGATGGCCTGAGTAAGGAGTCTTTAGATAATCTTCTATTGACTCTTGAGACGCATCCTAGTGGAGATGTGCATCGTGCAATTCATGATTTATGGCCACTATTTCATAAAGAACATGATCGACTTAGTCTTGGGAATCTGACTAAAAAAGACCCTGTTTGCCAGTTTTTAAGAAAACTGGATGGGAAGCCTATCCCCGACCCATAGAGGGCGTTTAAGCCGTTCTTGGACGTAAAACCAAGGGAAGATGTGAGCCACAATTACAACTACTTGTACATACACATGTTTTTTTTCAAAAGTAAATAAATAAATAAATAAAAAGAGAGAGAGAGAGAGTGTGAGACTCCAGCTGGCCTCCATATAGATGTTATGATTGCCTTTCTAATTTCTCATCTATAAAACCCTCTTTTCCTTCCTTTCATTTCTACTCAACCCATACATTCAACAAATACAGAAATGTGTAGAAATGGCAAGTTCCTCAAGTCATCAAATAAGAAATATTTGTGTTTTCGGTGGATCTAGTCCTGGGAAAGAAAAGGAGTTTTTAGAATTAGCAAATCATCTTGGTTAGGTGCTAGCTGAGAGAAAGATTCATTTAGTATATGGGGGAGGTAGTCTTGGGTTAATGGGAGGTGTGTCAATAGTTGCATTTTTAGGAGGTAGTCAAGTTTTGGGGGTCGTCCCTGAAGCTTTGGCACAAGGGGACATCATTGGAAAAACAATTGGAGAGGAACTTCAGGTCTCCACAATGTCGGCTCGAATGAATGCAATGTTTAACCATGCTGATGCTTTCATTGCTTTACCAGGTGGTCTAGGCACATTGGAAGAGATCTTTCATATTTCCTCTTGGGCTCAATTGCACATTCACCATAAACCCATAGGTTTGTTAAATGTTAATGGTTATTATGATAAGTTGTTGTCTTTTCTTGATCATGCTGTGGAACAAGAATTTCTAACATGTTCTGCACGACAAATCATAATCTCTGCTAATACTGCTGAACAATTGATTGACCAACTACAATCTTTCATTCCTGTGATTGATCCTTCCATGAGTCGCATAAATTGGTCATCTACGGGAAGCCGTAAAAAGCTTAGATTGGATTTGAGCCTTCATTTATGAATTTTTGTGTCTTTTGGTTTTATTATTGTGTTTTGTTATTTCTTATTTTTGTTTCAGTGTGTTTCAGTGTGTTTCAGGTTTTGTCAGTGTTCGTTATTTCAGAAGTCCAAATGAGCTGAAGTTTTTACACAAGAAAGCTGAGACAATTGCCTACAACTTTCATGTTTGCACCTGGCTCCAGTTTTGACTTTATCAATGACGTTTTGGGCAGACAAGAGAAGATAAGGATTGTCACCAAGTCAAAAGTTGGCCACCCACTTATCAATTAGTCATCAAATCAATAGTTTCCAATTTTGGCCTATAAAAGGAGGCATTTGCCATGCATTTAGGCATCTTGGTTTCCAGATCAAGATCATGCTCTTCCTTTCTCTCTTTGTATTTTTTGTAATGTTTATGCTTTGCTTTCATTAATATTAAGTTTATGCCTTTCATTTCCTTTCCTTTACTTAGTTAGCTTTTATGTTTTTATTTTGTTTATCTATTTTGCTTTCTTTCATTATGTCTAGATAAGTTTAATGACACTACTTATCTCATTGTCGGGAATGAATCTTTAAAATATTTGATCAAGATAATATTTGAAAAGGTAAGGGTCATCCCAATAAACATTTTGCATGTTGCTCAAAAACTTTTTTTTGTCTTGGGTACTTTAATGAGCTGGCAAATCTCCTAAAGCAAGAAAATTGATATTTATATCATACCAAGGCATTAGACTAAGAGAAAGTAAGGATTCGTTAGGAAAGTAATCATCGATTGGTGTGAGGTCATATGTCGAATATGTTGTCACTCTTGATAAAACATTTGCATCAACATTTTCTTTACATTTTTTATTTGTGATTTCATCCTGAAAATAAATCATTTGCATATCTTCAGATTCATCAAACTCAATTTTACTTAAAGTAAATTCAAGTTGATCATAAACTAATTCTTCAATATGATCTACTTCTTGTAAATCATTATCATCTCCAGGTTGCTTACAAACGTTGAAAATATTCATCTCCAATGTCATGTTTCCAAATGATGGCTTCATCAGTCCATTCCTACAATTAATCAATGTGTTAGAAGTTGTAAGAAATGGACGTCCTAAAATAACAAGAAATGAATTACATAATTTAATAGGTTATGTATCCAAGACAATAAATCCACAGGATAAATGAATTTGTCGACTTAAACTAACACATCTTTAACTATTCTTCTAGGCATTTTTACAAATCTATCGACAAGTAAGAGAGTTACAAAAATTGGTTTAACTCACCTAGATTGAGATTCTGAAAAACTAAATATGGAACTAAATTCAAACTAGCTCCAAGATCAAGTAAGGCTCTTTTAATTTTATGTTCTCCAAAAAAGTAAAAAATTATAGGATAACCAAGGTCTATATATTTCAAAGCATTATTGTTTTGAAGAATGACACTTACTTGTTTGGCTAAAAAGGCTTTCTTTTTTCACATTCAGTTTTCTCTTCACAGTGCATAGATCTTTCAAAAATTTAGCATAAGAAGGAACCTGTTTAATAGCATCTAGCAAAGATAAATTGATCCTTATTTGAAAGTTATAAATATTTTAGAGTTATGATTTACTTTCCTTTGTTTAGTCATGGCATGAGAAAATAGAAGTGCTCGCGCGGAATCAATCTTTTCTTTGCAATTTTCAGATTTAACCCCTTTCTTACCCTAAAAATTTGACTTATCATCTTTCTCACAAGGTTTAAAAGTGGGTTTTTCAATAACCTTACCAATATGAAGAGTAGTGACTGATTTGACTTAATCCATATGTTGGCTTCTAGAAATACTTGTATTTGCATTATATTGTCACTTAAGATTTTGTTGTGGTTGAGATGAAAACTTACCTTTCTCTTGAAAACTAAAAGCAGATGTTAATTTTGCAAGAGTATCTTTAAAATCTATCATATTTTGAGCAAGTTGAGTATTAATTGTCTCTTACTTTTCAATGAATGCATGCAATGTTTCCTCAAGATTTCTTCTAGGAGGTGAAGCATAAGGAGGTGCATATCCATGAGAATTTTGAAAATTATAATGTGCTTAAAATGGTGGTTGTGAAATTTGTGCATCACTCTTCCAACTAAAGTTTGTTTCAAAACCATGATGAGGGAAAGTATTAGGCAAGTCTCGATATCTATCCCAACATTGGTAAAATGTTTCTCTTAGTTTTTGAGTGAAAGTGATGATTTGTCTTTTGAAAGAGTTTGTTCTATGAGAATGGAAAAACTTCTTTAAAAACTGTTGTTACATTTCATCCCAAGCATGAATGAATCCAGGTCTCAAATTTTATAGCCATGTTTTAGCTTTATCTTTTAATTAAAAAGGAAAACACTTTAATCTGATAATGTTTATACTACAATTTGAGTCATCATATGTGTTGCAGACTTCCTCAAATTCCCTTAAATGCTTGAATTTTCTAAATCTAAGCCATGAAAAGAAGGTAAAGGTTGAATAATGCCTAGCTTAAAATAAAAATGAGATGCATCAAGAGGAAAAACTATACATGATGGTGCACTTATTCTTGTGGGATTTATTAGTCTATAAGTGTTCTAACACTGTTATTCTCATTATTCTCATTATGAAGTGACTGATTATCTTCTTTGACCATATTTTCTAAAAATGAAGAGGATACCCTACAAAGTCTACCACTTAATATAAGTGACCACACTCTCATGCACATGTAAGAGTAGAATAAAAGGAATAAGAAAAAAAAAAGGAGAAAAAAAGAGAAAAGAAACAAAGTTATATACAAGAAAAGTGAATAAAATAAAATAAATAATATAATTTGTACAAGAACTTGCCTCCCTAATAATGGTACCAAAAACTTGACATGACCAAAATATTGATGTCTTCTCCCAAGTGGAAGAGTGTCGAAACAATAAATAACCTGGCAAGACTAGGGTAGAACCACAAAAAGGTTAATTGTATAAATTATAAACAACAATAATAGTAATAATAGTAATAATACTAGTAGTAGTAGTAGTAGAAGAAGAAGAAGAAGAAGAAAAAGAAAAAGAAAAAGAAAAAAAGAAGTTGATTAGAACTTTGAGATAGAAGATCAACGTAAGAATTAAACAATGATAACACCAAATGTCAAGATCCACTAATGGTGTGTCAAACAAGTATAGTATAAACTCTTATTATTCAATTTAAAACCACACACAAAAGAGATTTCAATCAGATTATAAATTGTTAACAAGATTGCATTGATTAACTTATACAATTAATGTTAATACTTGTAAATGTTGTCAGGCATTCATGATTATAACTTATGTTAACAACAAATCAACTTTCTTTCATAGCATAGGTGTCGATTATACCATACAGTATGGGCTATGAAAGTGCCAAGCATTTGTTGTACTAAGTGTTATACAATATAAATCTAGATTAGTCATTTAACAAGCAAAGTATTAAAGAGTGAACAAGATAACAAAAACAAAATATGTTAGTATGAAACATTAAAGTCCATGTTAGGTTTACACTATACTTATTCTTACACCATTAGTGTAACCTTTTCACCTTGACATAATAAATTTAGCTAAACATAATGAAAGAGAGAAACATAAATGATTAGTACTTAAAAGTGCATTTTTATCATGGTTTTATATCATCATTTTGCACTTGAAGTATCAATAACTCCTTAACTAAAATATGTTTTATAATAATGTATCTAATAATATAAGATACCTATAATTTGTGGTAAATGTCTATTTTTAATGCAGGTCTATCACATAAATGAAAGGATTGATTGATGACTTGAAGAACTTAAATTGCATGGATAAAGAGATGGTCAAACTTAGAGAAGAGATGTCGGTGCAATCCAAACCGGAACACTGTTCGATAATTGGGCCATATCTGGAGCTACAGATCTCAGATTTAGGTCCAATTTATATGGATGGAAAGGTAAGACATAGGCCTACAACTTTCATATGGAGTCCAAGATCTAAAAAGGCCATTATCAAGTCCAAATTGTAGCAACAACAAAGAAGCCCGAATCTGTCTTCCAGCCCGAGCACTGTTCGGTATTTTGGCCATATCTGGAGTTCTAGAAGTCCAAATGAGTTGAAGTTTTTACACAAGAAAGCTGAGACAATTGCCTACAACTTTCATGTTTGCACCTGGCTCCAGTTTTGACGTTATCAATGACGTTTTGGGCAGACAAGAGAAGATAAGGATTGTCACCAAGTCAAAAGTTGGCCACCCACTTATCAATTAGTCATCAAATCAATAGTTCCCAATTTTGGCCTATAAAAGGAGGCATTTGCCATGCATTTAGGCATCTTGGTGTTCAGATCAAGATCATGCTCTTCCTTTCTCTCTTTGTATTTTTTGTAATGTTTATGCTTTGCTTTCATTAATATTAAGTTTATGCTTTTCATTTCCTTTTCTTTACTTAGTTAGCTTTTATGTTCTTACTTTGTTTATCTATTTTTCTTTCTTTCATTATGTCTAGCTAAGTTAATTATGTCAAGGTGAAAAGGCTACACTAATGGTGTGAGAATAAGTATAATGTAAACTTAATATGGACTTTAATGTTTGATACTAACATGTTTTATATTTGTTATCTTATTCACTCTTTAATACTTTGCTTGTTAAATGACTAATCTTGATTTATGTTGTATAACACTTGGTACAACAAATGCTTGGCACTTTCATAGCCCATAATGTATGGTATAACCGACACCTGAGCTATGAAAGGAACTTGATTTGTTGTTAACATAAGTTATAATCATGAATGCTTGACGAGATTTACAAGTATTAGCATTAATTGAATAAGATGACTAATGTAATCATGTTAACAATATATAATCTGATTGGAACCTCCTTTGTGTGTGGTTTCCAATTCAATAATAAGAGTTTATACTATACTTGTTTGATATACCATTAGTGGAACCTCTAACCTTGACATTTGTTATTATTATTGTTTAATCCTTACATTAATTTTTCATCTCCAAGTTCTCATCATCTTCTTCTTCTTCTCTTTCTTTATTATTATTATTATTATTATTATTACTACTAGTACTACTACTACTACTACTACTACTACTACTATTACTATTATTATTATTATTATTATTATTATTATTATTATTATTATTGTTGTTGTTGTTGTTGTTGTTGTTATTATTATTATTGTTGTTGTTGTTATTATTGCTATTATTGTTGTTGTTGTTATTATTGCTATTATTGTTGTTTATAATTGTTGTTTATAATTTGTACAATTAACCTCCCTGTGGTTCGACCCCGGTCTTGCCGGGTTATTTATTACTTCGACACTCCTGCACTTGGGAGAAGACATCAACCTTTTAGTCGTGTCAATAAATAAATAAGATAAGAACATAAATAAGACAAAAGTTAACTAATTAAAGGAAAGGAAATGAAAGGCATAAACTTGATATTAATGAAAATAAAACTTAAGCATTACAAAAAATACAAAGAGAGAAAGCAAGAGTATGATCTTAATCTGAAAACCAAGATTCCTAAATGCATGTAAAATGCCTCCTTTTATAGGTCAAAATTGAAAACTATTAATTTGATAAGTGGGTAGTCAACTCTTAACTTGATAACAATCCTTATCTTTTATTGTCTGCCCAAAATGTCATTGATAATGTCAGAATTAGCACTACTTAAAAACATGAAAGTTCTAGGAAATTATGTTAGATTTCCAGAAGAAAAAAATTGAGTTCATTTGGACTTCTAGAACTCCAGATATGGGCCAAACATTGAATAGTATTCGGACTATAGGACAGATTCAAACTTCTTTGTTGTTGCCATAATTTGGACTTGAAAATAAACTTTTTAAATCTAGGACTCCCGTGAAAGTTGTAGGCCTATATCTTACCTTTTCATCCATATAAAGTTGACCTAGATTCGAGATCTGCAGCTCCAGATATGACCTAATTACCGAACAATGTTTTAGTTTGGACTCCACCAACATCTCTTTTCTAAGTTTGGTCATCTCTTTGTCCTTTCAATTTCGGTTCTTAAACTAATCAATCAATCCTTTTTATTGATGTGATAGACCTACATTTAAAATAAACATTTCCTACAAATTAAAGATATCCTATATTATTAGATATGTTATTATAAAATATACTTTAGTTAAGGAGTTGTTAATACTTCAAGTGCAAAATAATGATATAAAACCTTGATAAAAATGCACTTTTAAGTATTAATCATCTGTTTTATGAAAGGAACTTGATTTACTGTTAATATAAGTTATAATTATGAATGTCTGATAATATTTACAAATATTAGCATTATTCGAATAAAATAATTAATGTAATCATGTTAACAATTCATAATCCAATTGGAATCTTCTTTATGTGGTTTTAGTTGAATAATAAAAATTTATACCATACTTTTTTGAAATACCATTAGTGGATCCTCTAACCTTGACATTTGTTGTTATCATTGTTTAATATTCATATTGATCTTTCATCTCAATGTTCTTATTAACTTCTTCTTCTTCCTTCTTTTCTTCTTCTATTATTATTATTATTATTATTATTATTATTATTATTTATACAATTAACCTTTTTATGGTTTTTATTACTTCGATACTCCTATATTTGAAAGAAGACATTAATATTTTGGTCATGTCAGATTGCTAGTATAAATACCAACAAAAATTTTCATTGGTATAACTGTTAAATATAATAGTGCCTGTAATATTTTAACTTGATCTAATATATAATATAAAAAATATATTTGATCTCATAAAACTACTTTTGGTAGATATTTTAAAGCAAAATTCAAGCCTAATTTAATTGGTACCACATAAACTAGTAACTTCTATTTTATTTTATTTGCTAAATGAAGGTTCGTACTTCACTCATTTTTCATGTGCACACTCTTGAGCGTAAATGATATTCATCTTCACACTCCACACATCTTATGAGTGATTATGCTTAATTATGAATCCTTCATTGTAAGCTTCCATACAGGATTATCTTTCACTGTTACCTATTCGAAGATTTTAATACAAGGACGATCAGGGATAGTATTGTTCAGGATCAGTGATGAAAATGGGAACGACGACGGTAACCTATTTCCGTGGACCGTGGTTGATTGGTCAGTAAGGAGAGAATGGAAAAGTAGATAAAAAGGAAAAGATCTAAGAAGAGATTTAATTCATTTCTTTTGTTTGGATTGTAAAACTAGAAGCAGAAAGGAATGGAATGGATCGACAGCAAATTAGAGTGGAAACCAAACCTCCCAGTTTTCTTTTGTTCATAAAACATTTCTGCTAAATGGAGAGGAAAGCAAGGGGGGGGGGGGGGGGAATTGACACTATTTTCCACAAAATATCTTCCAAAAAAATACCCTAGCTAAACTAAATTTGTCTTTAATTAGCAACCCTCTAGTGCTAGCTTTGTTTCCCCATACATACACATTAGAGCTCTGATTTCTTATGGTTTTCTCATTAACAAACACGATCTCTAAATATTGCTTTACAGTACGTGGTCCCTTACTCCCCAAAAATTGCTGGTAAGAAACCCTAACCCTAGGCATTTACTTTAACCAATTTTCAACTTCTACCGGAATAGATACTACATGTATATTTGTTTAGATGTAGACCTCTGTGTATGAAAAGAAAATAAGTAGAACCCTAGAAAATGGCCTGATAGAAGAATGTTTGGATGATGATGATATACTTGATGCTAGAACTAGATGTAATTATGTTCCAAGCAATGAGATCTTAGATGAGATCCAAATGAATGAACTACAGTAATTCCTCAAAATCAACAAGATAAGGAATCATTATTCGTCAACATAAATGAACTGCAGTGTCAGCTAAACCCAATAATAAAATACATCAAAAAAGCTATTATCTAGTAATTGATATCAAACGAACGTTACAATTCAAAATTTTAAGTCATAAATTATATGAATTACTGGAAATAATTTATTAACCCAATAATCAAATACATTAAAAAAAATGAACAAGTATCTAATAATTGATATCAAAAAATCATTTCAATTTAAAAATTTAACGGATTAGATGAGTTTTTTAAAAATAATTTTATATTATTGTAAAGTAATACAATCAAACTAATATAATATATATATATATATATATATATAATGTGTGATCAGAGTATAATAAAATTAATGGTGAGAAAAAGATGAAATTTATCATCCATAATTTCTGATGAAAATTAAGCATGCTTGTGTTATAAACTAACCTCATACTTGTTGAAAACTGATAAGGTAGAGCAAAACCCAACTCTAACCACTTTCCAGACCAAGATCAATCAGAATATAAGCATATAGCAGCAATGTTTACATTTCCCAGCTCAATAGCAAAATCAATTCGATCAAAATATTGATCTACCTTTATCCCTACCACACAAGCTAAAGTTTCTTTCAATTCATGGAATATTATGCTGAGAAATGAAGATAAATCTAATCAAAAGGCAACAAAGTAGCTAGCCATATGTATATGAATAAAGGAAAAAACCCACAATAATCTTCCCACCTAATTAAGACTATAATCATTGTAGATTAAGCTAAAAATATTCATTTCTACTCCCGATCGATCTAAAACCTTAAATGACTTTGTAGGGCACCGATTCACGAATATCCCCCATCATATCAAACTTGAATAGAGCTGGAATTCATGAACTACATCCTGATTCCTTGATTATTTCTATATGACGAGGAGGAGGACGGTGGTGCTTCTTGTTCTTGATCAGCAATACTAGTATTATTAGTGTTAGCAGGCTTCTCTTGATTAGCTCTATCTCCTTCTATCTCTCTATATCTTTGAAGATACCTTCTTAGTGGCCCGGCATAGTCATCAAAACCTAGGGCTCCCATAGCCCAGCAGACATCATCTCCATTCACGGTTTTGCGCCTTTCTTTTCTACACTTCTCGGATGCTTCACCGGTGACAAAGCTAATAAACTCAGAAGCACATTCTTGCATCGTTTCCTTGGCTTCTTTGGAGATTTTCGCGTTAGGCGGCAGAATTTGCTTCATGATCCGTCCAACGTTGGCTATAGGCAACAACTTGTCTTGCTCCAGCTTGACGCCGCCATCCTCACTTGAAGCACCAGCACCAACATTATCGACCATGTCTACCTAGATGCAAAAAATTTAGTCCTCCTTTTTCCTCCAACCTAGCTAGACTTGCCGTTTGGTTGGTCAAAAACTCATCTTTTATATTGCATATATACACGTACATACGTACATAAATACAGTAGGGTATGTCTTCTTGTTCGAAATGGCATGTGTGAAGCCGACCACCTGGTTAAGTTGATTCACTAGTGGGCTCCATGTATACTCAATTCATTGGAGCTCATAATCCTAAATATTTAATTTGATTTTCGTGATTAATTAAGTCTGCTACCTTGCTCATACATATATATTATATATATATATTGACAACCATGCTTGACTGTACTTTCGATTATTATAATTTTATACCAGTTTACAGGGTTGTGCTGTAAAACAGTTTTTAAGGTAAAACAAATGTTAATATAATAAATAAAAAATTTGATATCGTTATTAAATTCAATTCAACAAATCAATTACTTAGTTTCTTTTAATTTAAAATTAAATTGTATAAAAATTATTTTAATATAATTCAATCAACTTAATTGATAAAAAACAATTTATTTCATAAAAATATTATTTAACTTCTTCAAAAATTCAAGATAATTTTTTTTTTATATTAAGACGTTAACATATTAATTCAATCTAGGTTTGGTGACAAGCCTTTTAAATTTACAATCTGAATAATGGACTCCATTGTGTATAATTTTATTTTTTAAAAATTATTTTTACTATATTATATGATAAAAATATAAAAATTTGTAAAATTAAGTACAAACTAAATGTTGTAATATTAGTTTAAGACGGTAATAACCTCATAAGAAATATATTAAAATAATTTATAAAAATAAATTTAAAATTAAACAAATATTAAAAAATAAAAATGAAATAAAAATATAAAAAATAAAATATAAATAAAACCCAACTCATTCATTGTTTATATTAAATAGTAAAGGGTTAAGTTGACTCTAACTCTTTTAAATATATTAGATAATTAATGTAAAAAGTTTTAAACTTGTATATCTATATTATTGCCAAAAAACTTTTTTATCTAAATTTAATTAAAAACTTACGCTATCAATGTGTTGTCATGCAGTTAATTTTATTAATTTAATATAAAAAAATAAAAATAGTAAAAAGTGAGGTTGAAACTCTTAATTACTTGCATTAAAATTGTATTACCACATCAAAAAATATTTTAATTCAAAAATATAAAACGACTCCTCATAAATGATTTCTGATTGGTTCAAGGAACCTTTAGCTAATCCACATGTTTTTACAGCTTTTACTCTTTAATGTTCACCAATAAGGAGAGACCAAGCACGTTTTAGAATAATGATAAGTGCTTTAAGCCTGTGAATTATTTAACACATCGTGTCTCCTTTTGGATTTAAACCATACCCTAAGGCTCATTGGCTAGACGTACCCTTATATATATATATATATTCACACACACACACTCACAAGATTGCGTCATGCATTGCGACAGCAAAGGTTTCCTCTTAATTAATGCGTGTAATTTTGTACCTTGTGGGGTAGCGCAAGGTCTCAACTTTGGAAGATGTGATGATATTGAAGCCATTAGCCATGGCTATCTATCAAAGAGCTTCTTCAAGCTAATTTGCGTTGTGGTATATCCACTTTACTTTTGGCTCCACATGCTTCATCTTGTAAGCTTCCATTCTTTATGAATTAATTTAAATACACCCGCAGAGTTTTGGCAATACTTTATCTTTTTCACATTTAACCAGTTTTCTTTTTTTAATTTCACAATAAATAATATTTTCAGATTAATTAATACATTAATGGGAACTAGTTTTCTTGTTAAAACAATACTCATTTTGGAAATCATTCCAACACCCCCATTGCTAGTTATATTTAATGGCTTCATTAATTATCTTTTGGAGTTTGTATTAGAAAGAACAACCTTTCATGCCTAGCCATTCAACTTAGTAGTTTGATTTTCCACGTGAAAACTTTAAACTACAAATTAAAAAATTTATACATGTATTCAATAAAAAATTTCAAGAATTATATATAATAATAACTTATAATAAATATATTGATTTCAATCAAAGATTAAATCAAGAAGTTAAAGATAAATATGTTACATTTTAAAGAAAAGAAAGTTGGATGTTTATTTCAATTTGAAATTGGGTTTTTAAAGTTTTAATTAATAAAATTAAATTTTATTTTACCAAATAGATTATTAAATCTATTATTAACATCACGGGAGCCTCATATAAAATTAATTAAAATAAAATATCAAATCTAATTTCAAGCAAACTTAATGAAAAATAATTAAATAAAAAATATCAAATCATAATTATTACAATCGATATTGGATTATATCTTTTTTTTTGGATATATTTTTATCATAATTTTTAATATTTTCATTTGACTAGCATGTTCTTAATTTCATATACTATTTTATAATTTATTAATCATTGATTTTGTAAAATAAAACAATAATTGTTAAATAAAAAAATTATATATATAAAAAAAAGAATGCTGATAGATTTTTGTTCAAGGAGCCAATAAGGAGATGCTCATAAAAAAAATTGGAGGCAGTAAAAAGGTCTAAAGGACCGAATAAAAAAAGGATTTAAGGTGACATGTATTGATAATAATTCGTAAAACTCTTCTATCTTTTCTTCTTGTTACTTGCTACTTCAAATCGTAAACAGAAACAATATACTTGATTGAAATCTTTACGGTGAATATTTTTCTTGTTTTGTTAATCAACGCTGGCTGTTTATATATATCATTTGGAAACTTGTTTTCTTTTCTTTAAAGTATTATACATACCCATTGAATATTTTTTATTTTAATTTCTTAATTAATTAAACCATCATATAATTACGAGGCGAGTTGCTAATTAATTTCACCCGAGGTACTTTTTTTTTTTTTTTACAATAAGACATATCTTTAAATTAGATTACACATGTCAACTGAGATTAAATCCCTCTTTGTTCCTCCATAAATTCAATAAAGTTTATTGAAACAGCTGACCTTAAAATTTCTGACCTAGATTATCATGGATGAGACACACCTCCTTTAACCACCATGCATGATAATCCCTTAAGATCCATATGTTGACATCAATCAGTTCATTAATTTCCACGAAATGAGGGAAATAGTACAATAAATCCTTTAATTAATATAATGGAGAAATTTTACCTCCATATATATCCGTCATGTAAGAAAAAACCTCGTATAAATCCAAACAACCATAAATTAGGTTAACAAGTGGACTTTATATATATAATTTACTAATGTCATGATGATATGTACAATAAGGATTCCACCAAGATTAGTCCATTAAATTAAGCATTGTTTTCTACAAGTGGGCGTAACAGTATGCAATGCTTCTTCTCCATCATGAAAAATAACTTAAATGTAAGCATAAAATAACAACCTGGCATTTTAAAATGTTCCTAGAACTTGGAAATATCTATTCAATTTGAGAGCCTTTTAGAATATATATAGACACACACACTATATGGTTCTTCTATGGCTTGAAGATTCTCATCCCATTTCTTTGTCACATATGATCTCGTTCCGGAGTTAAAGGATATTTGACCCACTAGGGTTTGGAGCAAAGCATAAAAAATTCTGCCATGAACCAAGTTATTACGATTTAGTCAACAAAAGAAACAAATTTGTTTCCTGACGTGCTACCTGTTCCAGGCTATTTGGTAGTCCAGAGGTGATGAAACTTAACACGTAAGAGGTTTAGAAATAAGATTTATTGGTGGATAATATGTTACGTAAGAGGTTTAGAAATAAGATTTATTGGTGGATAATATGTGAATTTCAAGATCAAGGAATCTGATTTATTTTTCATAGTTAAAGATGTTTGATAATTTGATATAAAAAATTTAAAAAATTGATAAATAATAATAAATAATATCTAATAAGTCAAATGAATAATAATTATAATAATAAAAGGTGATGACTAGTAAGTCCACTTGATCAAAAGCTATAGTAGTAGCTGGTGGTATCTAGTAAGTCAAGTGACTGGTAACTGTAGTAGTAGGAAGTAATATCTAGTAAGTCAAATGACTAGCAGCTGGTTATTTGATGAACATGAGGACTCTATCTATTGATAAAATGTGTAATTTTATATAGAAAGAAAATAAAATGATATTTTAGAGAGATAGATTTTGAAAATATATATATTAAAATATTGAGAATGAAGAGATTATGAACCTTTGACTTGAATAATTCATGATGTATTTCAAGCTCATGAATTTTATTTTTTTTATGGAGATGAGGGGCTAAAATGTAGTTTTATCCTTGTGATAATTTAAGTTATATTCTACTTAAAATAATACATATTGAAACAAAATAAAATATTGAGGAACCGACGTGGAGTTTTGAAAAACTTATTGGTGAAAGTTAGGCTCAAGCCCACGAGAGATGAGAAATGAGTCCAGACACACTGCCTAGACCTAAGCATATTGGGCTTAGGGAGTACTCTTAAGCCTAAGTCTATAGGGGTGTTGGGGTGGATGCCTTGTGTACTGATTAGTACTTAAAAGTGTATTTTTATCATGGTTTTATATCATCATTTTGCACTTAAAGTATCAATAACTCCTTAACTAAAACATATTTTATAATAATATAAGATACCTTTAATTTGTGATAAATATTCATTTTAAATGCAGGCCTATCACATAAATGAAAGGATTGATTGATGACTTTAAGAACTTAAATTGCAAGGGCAAAGAGATGACCAAAATTAGAAAAGAGATGTCAGTGCAATCCAAACCAGAACATTGTTCGATAATTGAGTCATATCTGGAGCTACATATCTCAGATTTAGGTTTATTTTATATGGATGGAAAGGTAAGATATAGGCCTACAACTTTCATATAGAGTACAAGATCTAAAAAGGTCCTTTTCAAGTCCAAATTGTAGCAACAACAAAGAAGCCGAATCTGTCCTCCAGCTCGAGCACTGTTCAGTATTTTGGCCATATCTGGAGTCCTAGAATTCCAAATGAGCTGAATATTTTACACAAGAAAGCTGAAACAATTGCCCACAACTTTCATGTTTTCGAATGACTCCAATTTAGATGTTATCAATGATATTTTGGACAGACAAGAAAAGATAAGGATTGTCACCAAGTCAAGAGTTGGCCACCCACTCATCAATTAGTCATCAAATCAATAGTTCTCAATTTTGGCCTATAAAAGGAGGCATTTTCCATGCATTTAGGCATCTTGGTTTCCAGATCAAGATCATGCTCTTGCTTTCTCTCTTTGTATTTTTTGCAATGTTTATGCTTTATTTTCATTAATATCAAGTTTATGCCTTTCAATTCTTTTCATTTGCTTTGTTAACTCTTATCTTATTTATATTCTTATTTTGTTTATTTATTTTATGTCTAGCTAAGTTTATTATGTCAAGGTGAAAAGGTTACACTAATAGTGTAAGAATAAGTATAGTGTAAACTTAATATGAACTTTAATGTTTGATACTAACATGTTTTGTATTTGTTATCTTGTTCACTTTTTAATACTTTGCTTGGTAAATGACTAATCTTGATTTATTATTGTTGTTGTTGTTTATAATTTGTACAATTAACTTCCCTATGGTTCAACTCCGGTCTTGCCGGGTTATTTATTACTTTGACACTCCTGCACTTGGAAGAAGACATCAATCTTTTAGTCGTGTTATGTAGACTTGGGTTTCTTACTGAAACCCAAGCTCTATGGGTGCTGGAATTGGGCAACCAAGCTCAAGTCTAAAGGGTGTTTTTTTTGTATATTTTGAAATAATTTTTCAGGTCTATTGTTTAGGGTTTTTTGGGTCCATTTTATTTGGATTCATCAAGAGGTAATATAATTATTATAGTTGAAAGTAAATTAAGATGCGTCCCCTATATTAGCTCTTGATTGATGGTTTGCTTAGATATTTTGAAAGGAAAAGAATATTTTACATTGAAAAGGAATCTTAATTAAATATATTTATAGTTCTACTTGGTATTTTATTTTATAATTTATTGATGTTTTAAAATTTAAGATGCTCAAAGATATTATTTTGTTGGTGGTTGGATTATAAATTAATCAATTGTTCATCCAATTAAATCCACTTTTTATAATAAAGAAAGATATTTCTTGATGAAAGTCTCCTAATACTTACATAAAGAAATCTTATTTGAGTGGATTTGAAAATCTTCAAATGTTTAAATTAATATTTTTGTAAAGGAAAATTAACAAATATATTAGAACATTAAAAACAAGGTTGTTTGTTCTTGTTTGTACATGAAATGAATGTCTTGTAAGAAGATGGTATATGTATGCTTGAGAATGAAAATTATAAATCTTTTATCTAAGTAATTCAGGAGGTATTTTTACCTTATAAACCTTATTATTTTGCTTGAGAGAGAGAGCTAAAAAATCATTATAGCCTTGTAGTATTAATAAGGAATAAATATCCTTTACACATGAATTAATATAAAATAAATATCTCTGACATAAATATGAACAAGAGACAAATATCTTTTACATGTGTTTTAATGAGATGAAAATATAACAAGTTATGAGAGACTCTTGTACACAAGAGGTGCATATTGAATAAAATCTAGGCAAAAAAGATAAGAATTTGATAAATAAAAAATCCTTCAAAGAGAATTGTTGGGTTGAGTGCTTCTGTGTGCCTAATATTTCGGTCTAAAACATGTTTATGGGTTTGGGTAAACTAAAAATCATATTTATAAAAATATTGATAAATCTTAGTTCATCATAATTGTTATAGGATCATATTGTTAAGTCATAATTAATTTCAATACAGGACCCAAGCCAATAAAAGCGAGCTAAAGAATGAGTTATGCTTAGAGTCCTAGATATTTTAAATTATAGTTATAAAATCTAGATTGACAAATTGATTTAGTATTATTAACCTAAAACATAGTCTATACTGAGTTTTTTTTAATCAATTTAGAGGTTGACCTAATTAAACCTAGGTGATATAACATGTTAATCTGTGATCAGATTACCCTTGCCAACCCCGATTAAGATGGTTCACGCTTAGGGTTTTTTTTTTATAGTTGTCTAAAATGATATATTTTATGTTTTTTTAATTAAAATAATGTTATTTAAGATAGATTGAGTTTGACTCATTTAACCATGAGGTGACAAAAAAAGCCACAATTCAAGTTGGTTTTAATAACTATATATGCTTTAACATTTTAAAATTACCCGGAAAGGTAAATGTTTACATTAAGGTTTTAGCCACGACAAAATACCGGAACTATATGCTTTCTTGGTATTAATTCCTAATGATTATTAATTCAAGGTGGAATTTTCTGCATTGTTGAAATTGAAAGCATATTAGTTAGTGCCTTTACTAGGAAAGGTAGTTCAAATACATAGTGATTTTAGAGAGATTTAATCGATTTAAAATAATCACTAAAAGATATTTAAAGGATCCGGATAATTATTCCTAATGATTATTTTATTGACTCACTTTTCTTCTTTATAAAAGAGCAAAAGCTAAATCATTATATTATACCGATAACAAAAAAAAATTATAAGGTTTTTATTAGTAAAAAACAGGTGTTAGGGAGAGACAAAATGAAAAAGGATGTTAAAAATATTTTTAACATGGATTTCTTCATCCGATATCGTGGCATGATTTAATTATATTATTTTATTTGAGCATTACGCAGAAAATATTATATTTTTTATTCTTACAATTAGTATTTTCAATCCAGGGACCTATGGATTATGGTTCTACGGTGAATACAAATATATGGATTATGTTTTGATATTAAATCAATTTGCCACTTAATGTTTTCATGAATTTTGATTGAGTTTCATTGAACTTGGACAATGTTTATATTCCTGCTAACACTAAAAAGAGAATTTGACCTTGACTTATAATCGTTTTAATTCTAGCTTGCACTTTAGTGATTATGAGCGTACACATAATTAATTTTGTTAATTAAATGGGTTGTTAGTTTCTTACTTTGGTTTATTAATAAAATAATTAAAATTTATAAATTACGTATAACTTTATTTGTGCACATATGTATTAGACTTAACAATGACTAATTTGGTTTATTTAGGTATTTAATATTAGAGACATTAATATTAAAAAATTAAACATGTTATAACCTATTTTTAAATTATTCTCCTATTCATATTTTTTTTTAAATAAAAAATAAAAAAAATAAAAACAATATTATAAAAAAATATGACAATAAAAAGAGGATGTTATAGCTCCCTAAAAATAGTTAAAAATTGATCAAGGAGGTTCAAAAATACAAATGCTATTTTGTTAACTAATGAAAGCCCTGTTAATAAAGAAAATTAAATTTAATGAAGAAAAGTTCAAAATCAGATATTTATGGACTCAATTAAATTTTATTGAAGGTTTTATTGAATTTATAGAGAGTTTGATTGCAAAAAAAAATTAATTTTGGAGTCAATTGGGGATTTAATTGGTAGAAATTAAAGTTTTGGGGTTAAATTATAGTTTTTGAGAGTTAATTTATTCAAATCAGGGGCTTAATTGCATAAATATTAAAGTTCAATGACCAACTAGGGATTTAGTTGAAGAAATCCAAAACTAAGGATCAAAATAAAAAAAATACAAGTAAATAGAGAGGATGTAATTAAACCGAATTAAGAGCTAAATTGAAAAAAAAATAAAAGTTTATTACTTAATTGAGCGTCAAATTGTACAAATTCAAGATTAAGGATTAAAATGAAAAAGGCAAACAACTTTAGGGATGCTGTTTGATTTTTGGTAAGGGCGATTGCATTGATTTTTAAATCAAAATTGCAATTTAAGACTCGATTGAATAATTCACAAATTAAGGATTGATTTGGACTTTGACATGTTTTGCTGCCTTTTTTCTTTGAAATGCAATGGCGTGTTTTAACCAAAACGATGTTGTTTCATATATTGTTCATTAAAAAAAAAAAACCTGAAACGATGCTATTTTGACGACACTATGAGATTTCTTCTTCCCCTAAATGTGCGAGGCAGGGAAAGAAGATTTATGTTCCTCCTGTTTTCATCAACTTTCTTCCTCTAAAAAGCATAAAAAAGACGTCAACTAAGGACCCACTTGCTCACAACTTTCCACGTGTTGGAGAGGTGGTGGAGGGGTAGCAACATAGTGGCTACCACGTCCACTTTCTCCCTTGTTTTTTGCCTATAAAAAAAGTGGAGCATAGATGACCAAAAAAAAAAGGAGAGAGAAGGGAGAGGGTAGAGCAGAAAAGAGAGAAAAGAAAAGCAGAAAAAAAAAAGAAAATAACAAAGGAAAGAGAAGAAGAAGAAGGAACAACACCACTAGCCACTATGCCCCTATTGTTGCCACCACCACAATCACCAGAAGATCCTTGAGCAATCACAGGTAAGCCCTCCTCCCCATTGTTTGTTTCCTTGTTGGCGTCGCCTATATTTTTGCATGAAAAACATGAAAATTTCACGTTCTATTGCAAAATACAGCATGGTTGGTTACTGTGCTAATGTACAATAACCAACCCATTTGGGCCTGGCTGGGACATCAGCCTAGCCCACAGTAGATGGGCTGGATCCAGCTCAACCAAGAAAGGGTGTGCTAAGTTCGATCGAGTTCAGTTTTTTTTAAATAAAAATATTTACTTCTGAATTTGAAAATTTTTTCGCGTAGATTTTATGTCATTTTGAATAAAATCGGGCAATAGTTTTATGTCGTAAAAATATAAATTCGGTATTAAAATACCTGATTTTCTTCAAAGCTTTCAAAAATACAAAAAAAATTGAAAAAGAAAAAAAATATTTTTGTATATACAACCAAGTGTCTCAAAACTAAAAAATCATATTGTGTTTTCCATACATAAAAAAAATAATATTTTAGTATGTATTTTGGCTTTAATACCTAGTTTATTAAAAAATCAATAAAACATTGGTCATAATTGCAAAGACAACAAAAAATTTATTTTGTTTTAGTATCAAGAATTATGAATTTATATGTAAAATGTATTCCTGATATTTTTTTTTTTTTTGTTGCCAACATAGAACAGTTAGGTTTTTTTATCCGATAAGATAAGAATCTCCATATAGAGATGAACTTTTCTTAAACCGTAGATAGACTGACAAAGTTTAGACATCATAATCAAACCTTAGATTTTATCAAACAAAACAATGCAGCTTACCTTAGATATGACATAGTTAAGGTACTAATATATTTTCTTTACGCAACTAGTCTCTGTACCTCATTTTTTAGACTAGTTAGAGTTCTTAGTGACTAGAATACTAAGTGACGACTCTTATTCCAATTTTCTACTGATAAGATACAAGAATTCATTGTCTCTCCATGTTTTTCCAGAATAGACTATATATTTGTCTATGACATATAATTTTTAAGTGGTAGACAATCATTGCAATGTCACATATATACGACAAAAAAATACCTAATAAAAAAATTAGAAAATATTGTTGATTAATTTAACATTATGAGATTTATTAGTTTAGTTGTTGCCAAGGTGACTGATTAGTACTTAAAAGTGCATTTTTATCATGGTTTTATATCATCATTTTGCACTTGAAGTATCAATAACTCCTTAACTAAAATATGTTTTATAATAATGTATCTAATAATATAAGATACCTATAATTTGTGGTAAATGTCTATTTTTGATGCAGGTCTATCACATAAATGAAAGGATTGATTGATGACTTGAAGAACTTAAATTGCATGGATAAAGAGATGGTCAAACTTAGAGAAGAGATGTCGGTGCAATCCAAACCAGAACACTGTTCGGTAATTGGGTCATATCTGGAGCTACAGATCTCAGATTTAGGTCCAATTTATATGGATGGAAAGGTAAGACATAGGCCTAAAACTTTTATATGGAGCCCAAGATCTAAAAAGGCCATTATCAAGTCCAAATTGTAGCAACAATAAAGAAGCCCGAATCTGTCTTCCAGCCCGCGCACTGTTCGGTATTTTGGCCATATCTGGAGTTCTAGAAGTCCAAATGAGCTGAATTTTTTACACAAGAGAGTTCTAGAAGTTCTAGAAGTCCAAATTTTTTCCAAAATTCTCATGGATATGCAGCTCCTTATGCTCCACCTCTTAGAAGAAATCTTGAGGAAACATTGCATGCATTCATTGAAAAGCAGGAGACAATCAATACTCAACTTGCTCAAAACATGACAGATTTTAAAGATACTCTTGCAAAATTAACATCTGCTCTCAGTTTCCAAGAGAAAGGTAAGTTTCCATCTCAACCACAACAAATTCCCAAGGGGTAATACAATGCAAATGCAAGTAGTTCTAGAAGCCAACACATGGATCAAGTCAAATCAGTCACTACTCTACGCAGTGGTAATGTTATTGAAAAACCCTCTCTTGAACCTTATGAGAAAGATGATGAGTCAATCTCTAAGGGTAAGGAAGGGGTTAAATCTGAAAATTGCAAAGAGAAATCTGATTCACCGCCAGCACTTCCATTTCCTCATGCCATGACCAAACAAAGAAAAGTCAATCATAACTTTGAAATTTTTGAAATTTTCAAACAGGTAAGAATCAATATACCTTTGTTGGACGCTATTAAACAGGTTCCTTCTTATGCTAAATTTTTGAAAGATCTATGCACTGTGAAGAGAAAACTGAATGTGAAAACGAAAGTCTTTCTAGCTGAACAAGTAAGTGCCATTCTTCAGAACAAAAATGCTTTGAAATATAAAGATCCTGGTTGTCCTACAATTTCTTGCTTTATTGGAGAACAAAAAATTGAAAGAGCCTTACTTGATCTTGGTGCTAGTGTGAATTTACTTCCATATTCAGTTTTTCAGAGTCTCAATCTAGGTGAGTCAAAACCAACTTCTATATCTCTTTTACTTGTCGATAGATCTGTAAAAGTGCCTAGAGGAATAATTGAAGATGTGTTAGTACAAGTCGATAAATTCATTTATCCTGTCGATTTTATTGTCTTGGACACAGAACCTGTTGAAGCATGTAATTCATTTCTTGTTATTTTAGGACGTCCATTTCTTGCAACGTCTAACACATTGATTAATTGTAGGAATGGACAGATGAAGCTATCATTTGGAAACATGACATTGGAGATGAATATTTTCAACATTTGCAAGCAACTTGGAGATGATAATGATTTACAAGAAGTAGATTATATTGACGAATTAGTTTATGATCAACTTGAATCTACTTTAAGTAAAAATGAATTGGATGAAATTGAGGATTTGCAAATGATTTATTCTGAACAAGAAATCATGGATGAAACAAGCATTGAAAATGTTGATGCGAATCTTTTGTCAACAGTGACAACATATTCGACATCTGACATCACACCAGTTGATGATTACTTTCCTAACGAATCCTTACTTTCTCTTAGTCTAATGCCTTGGTATGATAAAAATATCAATTTTCTTGTTTTAGAAGATTTACCAGCTGATTGGAGTACCCAAGACAGAAAAGTTTTTGAACGAAGTGAAGAGCTTTTATTGTGATGACTGATTAGTACTTAAAAGTGCATTTTTATCATGGTTTTATATCATCATTTTGCACTTGAAGTATCAATAACTCCTTAACTAAAATATGTTTTATAATAATGTATCTAATAATATAAGATACCTATAATTTGTGGTAAATGTCTATTTTTAATGTAGGTCTATCACATAAATGAAAGGATTGATTGATGACTTGAAGAACTTAAATTGCATGGATAAAGAGATGGTCAAACTTAGAGAAGAGATGTCGGTGCAATCCAAACCGGAACACTGTTCGGTAATTGGGCCATATCTGGAGCTACAGATCTCAGATTTAGGTCCAATTTATATGGATGGAAAGGTAAGACATAGGTCTACAACTTTCATATGGAGCCCAAGATCTAAAAAGGCCATTATCAAGTCCAAATTGTAGCAACAACAAAGAAGCCCGAATCTGTCTTCCAGCCCGAGCACTGTTCGGTATTTTGGCCATATCTGGAGTTCTAGAAGTCCAAATGAGCTGAATATTTTACACAAGAAAGCTGAGACAATTGGCTACAACTTTCATGTTTGCACCTGGCTCCAGTTTTGACGTTATCAATGACGTTTTGGGCAGACAAGAGAAGATAAGGATTGTCACCAAGTCAAAAGTTGGCCACCCACTTATCAATTAGTCATCAAATCAATAGTTTCCAATTTTGGCCTATAAAAGGAGGCATTTGCCATGCATTTAGGCATCTTGGTGTTCAGATCAAGATCATGCTCTTCCTTTCTCTCTTTGTATTTTTTGTAATGTTTATGCTTTACTTTCATTAATATCAAGTTTATGCCTTTCATTTCCTTTCCTTTACTTAGTTAACTTTTATGTTCTTATTTTGTTTATTTATTTTCTTTTCTTTCATTATGTCTAGCTAAGTTAATTATGTCAAGGTGAAAAGGTTACACTAATGGTGTAAGAATAAGTATAGTGTAAACTTAATATGGACCTTAATGTTTGATACTAACATGTTTTATATTTGTTATCTTGTTCACTCTTTAATACTTTGCTTGTTAAATCACTAATCTTGATTTATGTTGTATAACACTTGGTACAACAAATGCTTGGCACTTTCATAGCCCATAATGTATGGTATAACCGACACCTGAGCTATGAAAGGAACTTGATTTGTTGTTAACATAAGTTATAATCATGAATGCTTGACGAGATTTACAAGTATTAGCATTAATTGAATAAGATGACTAATGTAATCATGTTAACAATATATAATCTGATTGGAACCTCCTTTGTGTGTGGTTTCCAATTCAATAATAAGAGTTTATACTATACTTGTTTGATATACCATTAGTGGAACCTCTAACCTTGACATTTGTTATTATTATTGTTTAATCCTTACATTAATTTTTCATCTCCAAGTTCTCATCATCTTCTTCTTCTTCTCTTTCTTTATTATTATTATTATTATTATTATTACTACTAGTACTACTACTACTACTACTACTACTACTACTATTATTATTATTATTATTATTATTATTATTATTATTATTACTATTGTTGTTGTTGTTATTGTTGTTTTATAATTGTTGTTTATAATTTGTACAATTAACCTCCCTGTGGTTCGACCCCGGTCTTGCCGGGTTATTTATTACTTCGACACTCCTGCACTTGGGAGAAGACATCAACCTTTTAGTCGTGTCAATGACCCTAACTTATTCAAATATTGTCCTGATCAAATATTTCAAAGATTCATTCCCGACAATGAGGTAAGTAGTGTCATTAAACTTTGTCATTCTGAAGCATGTGGAAGTTTTTTCTCGTCAAAAAAGACAGCTACAAAAATCTTTCAAAATGGATTTTATTGGCCCACCATGTTCAAGGACACGCATGCATTCTGCAAAACTTGTGAAAATTATCAAAAGATTGATACTGGTCAAAAAGTTTTGTTTTATAATTCTCAACTCTATGCATTCCCTAGAGAGCTAATACCAAGATGGAGCAATCCTTATGGGGCCTAGTTTGAAAGCTCACTTTGATAATTTTTCTAGTGAAAATGAATCAACTGGTTTGAATGATCTTTAGATAAAGGTTGATTACTTTTTTCTCACATTGTTTTTGTGTTTCTTTTTGAGTGATTTTTGCTAGTTTCTCTCACCCCGGTCAAATGTCGGACAACGGTACTCCGTGACTTAAGTCAGTTCTTTCAGTTTCCCACAATAACTGATATCTGTGTATATATTTGTGCAATTCTTTGAATCTCTCTTCCAATTCTCATTTGAAAATGGACACTAATCTTGAAAAATTAAAAAAGTATTTTCTCGCTCTGCCTCAGAATGCGATTACAAAAATTTACCGTGCTAGATATGCAAGATTGAGATTGTTAATGAATCATGGAATTCCTGAACATATTCGCTGGTTGATTAAAGCAGAGGTCTGATTATCAGGTGAGTCCTCTAACTCCTTCATTTCATATATGCCTGGAACAGGTAAAAGCACTTTTGCAAAGAAGCGTCGTGCAAAACGACTGAAAGTCTGTCATCGATGTGCTAGATGAAGTTGTAATACACAATGTCGTTCTTTAGAAATGGTATCTATAAACCATGAAGATAAAATACAATTCATTAAGGATGACCTGTGATTAGTACTTAAAAGTGCATTTTTATCATGGTTTTATATCATCATTTTGCACTTGAAGTATCAATAACTCCTTAACTAAAATATGTTTTATAATAATGTATCTAATAATATAAGATACCTATAATTTGTGGTAAATGTCTATTTTTAATGCAGGTCTATCACATAAATGAAAGGATTGATTGATGACTTGAAGAACTTAAATTGCAAGGATAAAGAGATGGCCAAACTTAGAAAAGAGATGTCGGTGCAATCCAAACCGGAACACTGTTCGGTAATTGGGCCATATCTGGAGCTACAGATCTCAGATTTAGGTCCAATTTATATGGATGGAAAGGTAAGACATAGGCCTACAACTTTCATATGGAGCCCAAGATCTAAAAAGGCCATTATCAAGTCCAAATTGTAGCAACAACAAAGAAGCCCGAATCTGTCTTCCAGCCCGAGCACGTTATCAATGACGTTTTGGGCAGACAAGAGAAGATAAGGATTGTCACCAAGTCAAAAGTTGGCCACCCACTTATCAATTAGTCATCAAATCAATAGTTCCCAATTTTGGCCTATAAAAGGAGGCATTTGCCATGCATTTAGGCATCTTGGTTTTCAGATCAAGATCATGCTCTTCCTTTCTCTCTTTGTATTCTTTGTAATATTTATGCTTTGCTTTCATTAATATCAAGTTTATGCCTTTCATTTTCTTTCCTTTACTTAGTTAGCTTTTATGTTCTTATTTTGTTTATTTATTTTGCTTTCTTTCATTATGTCTAGCTAAGTTAATTATGTCAAGGTGAAAAGGTTACACTAATGGTGTGAGAATAAGTATAATGTAAACTTAATATGGACTTTAATGTTTGATACTAACATGTTTTATATTTGTTATCTTGTTCACTCTTTAATACTTTGCTTGTTAAATGACTAATCTTGATTTATGTTGTATAACACTTGGTACAACAAATGCTTGGCACTTTCATAGCCCATAATGTATGGTACAACCGACACCTGAGCTATGAAAGGAACTTGATTTGTTGTTAACATAAGTTATAATCATGAATGCTTGACGAGATTTACAAGTATTAGCATTAATTGAATAAGATGACTAATGTAATCATGTTAACAATATATAATCTGATTGGAACCTCCTTTGTGTGTGGTTTCCAATTCAATAATAAGAGTTTATACTATACTTGTTTGATATACCATTAGTGGAACCTCTAACCTTGACATTTGTTATTATTATTGTTTAATCCTTACATTAATATTTCATCTCTAAGTTCTCATCATCATCATCATCTTCTTCTTCTTTTTCTTTATTATTATTATTATTATTATTATTATTATTATTATTATTATTATTATTATTATTATTATTATTATTACTACTACTAGTACTATTATTATTATTATTATTATTATTACTATTGTTGTTGTTGTTATTGTTGTTTTATAATTGTTGTTTATAATTTGTACAATTAACCTCCCTGTGGTTCGACCCCGGTCTTGCCGGGTTATTTATTACTTCGACACTCCTGCACTTGGGAGAAGACATCAATCTTTTAGTCGTGTCAAGTTTTTGGCGCCGTTGCCGGGGAGGTAAGTTCTTGTATAAATTATAGTTTTTATTTTATTTTCTCTTTTCACTTTTCTTGTATATAACTTTGTCTCTTTTATTTTGTTTCTCCTTATTTTGTTTTCTTCCTTCTTCTTTTGTTTTCTTCTTCCTTTTATTTTATTCCTACACGTGTATGAGAGTGTGGTCACGTACATCAAGTGGTAGACTTTGTAGGATATCCTCATCATTTTCAGAAAATATGGCCGAAGAAGATAATCAATCACTTCAAAATGAGAATAATGAGAATAACCGTGCTAGAACACTTAGAGACCACATGAATCCCACAAGAACAAGTGCACCATCATGCATAGTTTTTCCTCCTGATGCATCTCATTTTAATTTTAAACCAGGTATTATTCAACTTTTACCATCTTTTCATGGTTTAGAATTGGAAAATCCATACTTGCATTTAAGGGAATTTGAGGAGGTGTGCAACACATATAATAACTTAAATTGTAGCATGAACACCATCAGATTAAAGCTTTTTCCTTTTTCATTAAAAGATAAAGCTAAAACATGGCTACAAAATTTAAGACCAGGATCCATTCATGCTTGGGATGAAATGCAACAACAGTTTTTAAAGAAGTTTTTCCCATCTCATAGAACAAACTCTTTCAAGAGACAAATCACCACTTTCACTCAAAAACCAGGAGAAACATTTTACCAATGTTGGGATAGGTATCGAGACTTGCTTAGTACTTGCCCTCATCATGGTTTTGAAACATGGAGATTGGTTTCACATTTCTATGAAGGGTTAACACCTAAAGATAGGCAAATGGTTGAATTGATGTGCAATGGAACTTTTGAAGATAAAGACCCTGATGAAGCAATGGAGTACTTAGACTTGTTAGCTGAAAATGCTCAAAATTGGGACACCGCGGGTACTTATGAGGCACCGAGTAAAACTCAACCTCATACATCTAGTGGAGGTATGTACAACCTTAGGGAAGATCATGACCTCCAAGCCAAATTTGCATCTTTAGCTAGAAAAGTCGAGGCACTAGAATTGAAAAAGAGTGGTCAATTAAAATCTGTTGAAAACATTGTGTGTCAAATCTGTGAAACAAATGAACACTCAACCAACAATTGTCCAACCTTGCCTTCTTTTAAAGAATGTCTCCATGAACAAGCCCATGCTTTAAACAGTTTTCAAAGGGCCAACCACAACCCATACTCCCAAACATACAACCCTGGTTGGAGGAATCACCCAAATTTCAGTTGGAAGAGTGAGAATAACAATGCACAAACTTCACAACCACCGTTTCAAGCACACCATAATTTTCAAAATTCTCATGGATATGCACCTCCTTATGCTCCACCTCCTAGAAGAAATCTTGAGGAAACATTGCATGCATTCATTGAAAAGCAAGAGACAATCAATACTCAACTTGCTCAAAACATGACAGATTTTAAAGATACTCTTGCTAAATTAACATCTGCTCTCAGTTTCCAAGAGAAAGGTAAGTTTCCATCTCAAACACAACAAAATCCCAAAGGGCAATACAATGCAAATGCAAGTAGTTCCGGAAGCCAACACATGGATCAAGTCAAATCAGTCACTACTCTACGCAGTGGTAAGGTTATTGAAAAACCCTCTCTTGAACCTTATGAGAAAGATGATGAATCAATCTCTGAGGGTAAGGAAGGGGATGAATCTGAAAATTGCAAAGAAACGACTGATTCACCGCCAGCACTTCCATTTCCTCAAGCCATGACCAAACAAAGGAAAGTCAATCACAATTCTGAAATTTATGAAATTTTCAAACAGGTAAGGATCAATATACCTTTGTTGGATGCAATTAAACAGGTTCCTTCCTATGCTAAATTTTTGAAAGATCTCTGCACTGTGAAGAGGAAACTGAATGTGAAAAAGAAAGTCTTTCTAGCCGAACAAGTAAGTGCTATTCTTCAAAACAATAATGCTTTGAAATATAAAGACCCTGGTTGTCCTACAATTTCTTGCTTTATTGGAGAGCATAAAATTGAAAGAGCCTTACTTGATCTTGGTGCTAGTGTGAATTTACTTCCATATTCAGTTTTTCAGAGTCTCAATCTAGGTGAGTTAAAACCAACTTCTATAACTCTTTTACTTGCCGATAGATCTATAAAAGTGCCTAGAGGAATAATTGAAGATGTGTTAGTACAAGTCGATAAATTCATTTATCCTGTGGATTTTATTGTCTTGGACACACAACCTGTTGAAGTATGTAATTCATTTCCTGTTATTTTAGGATGTCCATTTCTTGCAACTTCTAATGCATTGATTAATTGTAGGAATGGACTGATGAAGCTATCATTTGGAAATATGACATTGGAGATGAATATTTTCAACATTTGCAAGCAACCTAGAGATGATAATGATTTACAGGAAGTGGACTTTACTGAAAAATTAATTCATGATCAATTTCCAACGACTTCCAATGAAATTGAGATTGATGAATCTGATGATTTGGAAATGATTTATTTTCAGGAAGAATCAAGGACAAGTAATTGGAGGCCACAAATTGAGGAATTGCCACTACGACCAATTAAGTCCATACCTTCAAGTGTTCAACCACCAAAACCTGATTTGAAGCCATTGCCATCCAATCTCAAATACTCATTTTTGGGAGAAAATGAAACTTTTCCGGTAATAATCTCTTCCAAACTTAATGCACATCAAGAAGGTAAGTTATTACAAATTCTGAAAATGCACAAAAAAGCATTAGGATGGACCATAGCTGATATAAAAGGAATTAGTCCTTTGATTTGTACACACAGAATTTATTTAGAGGAAAATGCTAAACCCTCTAGAGAAATGCAACGAAGGCTAAATCCTAATATGAAAGAAGTAGTGAAAAATGAAGTCATTAAGCTTCTAGATAATGAAATCATTTATCCTATTTCTGACAGCAAATGGGTAAGTCCTACCCAAGTTGTACCTAAGAAGTCAGGAGTCACTGTGATAACAAATGAGAACAATGAATTAATTCCCACTAGAACTGTTACTGGTTGGCGCATGTGCATTGACTATAGGAAACTTAATTCAATGACTAGAAAAGATCATTTTCCTTTACCTTTCATGGATCAAATCCTAGAAAGAGTTGCAGGTCATGAATTTTATTGTTTCCTAGATGGCTATTCGGGTTACAACCAAATTGAAATTGCATTGGAAGATCAAGAAAAAACTACTTTCACATGTCCATTTGGTACTTTTGCATATCGAAGGATGCCTTTTGGATTATGTAATGCACCAGCCACATTTCAAAGATGCATGCTTAGTATATTTAGCGATATGGTTGAACATTTTCTTGAGATTTTCATGGATGATTTTTCTGTTTTTGGCAATTCATTTGATGATTGTTTGACTAATTTAGGAAAGGTTTTAACCAGGTGTGAAGAGAAGAATCTTGTGCTGAATTGGGAAAAATGTCATTTTATGGTAACAAACGGCATTGTACTTGGTCACATTGTTTCATCAAAAGGAATTGAGGTTGACAAATCTAAAATCGAGTTAATTGCAAACTTGCCAACACCAAAATCTCTTAAAGATGTTAGATCATTCTTGGGACATGCTGGTTTTTATAGAAGGTTCATCAAAGATTTTAGTGTAATATCTAAGCCTTTAAGTAACCTTCTAACAAAGGATACTATTTTTGAATGGACTGAACATTGTGAAGAAGCCTTTGTTAAACTTAAAAATTTGCTTACTTGTGCTCCTATCATTCAACCTCCCGATTGGTCATTACCTTTTGAAATAATGTGTGATGCTAGTGATTATGCCGTAGGTGCTGTTTTGGGACAAAGAAAAGATAAGAAACCTTATGTAATTTACTATGCAAGTAAAACTTTAAATAGTGCTCAAATGAATTATACCACCACTGAAAAAGAATTACTTGCAGTAGTATTTGCATGTGAAAAATTCAGATCTTATCTTGTTGGCTCACCTGTTGTTGTTTTTAGTGATCATGCAGCATTGAAATATCTTCTTTCTAAGAAAGATTCCAAGGCTAGATTGGTGCGGTGGATTTTATTACTTCAAGAATTTGATATCACAATCAAAGATAAGAAAGGCAGCGAAAATGTTGTCGCAGATCACTTGTCAAGATTGACAACAGATTCGAAAACTGACATCACACCAATCGATGACTACTTTCCTGATGAATCTTTACTTTCTGTCTCTACAATGCCTTGGTTTGCTAATATTGTCAATTTTCTTGTTTCAAGACAATTGCCAGCTCATTGGAATACCCAAGATAAAAGAAAGTTTTTGAACGAAGTGAAGAACTTTTATTGGGATGATCCTTATTTATTCAAATATTGTCCTGATCAAATATTTCGAAGATGCATTCCTGACAATGAGGTAAGTAGTGTCATTAAATTTTGTCATTCTGAGGCATGTGGGGGCCATTTCTCATCAAGAAAGACAACTGCAAAAATCTTACAAAGTGGATTTTACTGGCCCACCATGTTCAAAGACTCACATGCATTCTGCAAGTCTTGTGAAAATTGTCAAAAGTTGGGATCTATTTCAAAACGTCACATGATGCCTTTAAACCCTATTATTGTCATTGAGATCTTTGACTGTTGGGGTATAGATTTCATGGGCCCATTCCCTCCATCATTTGGTTTCTTATACATATTAGTCGCAGTAGATTATGTTTCAAAATGGATAGAGGCAATTCCAAGTCGAAACAATGATCACAAAACAGTGATAAAGTTTTTGAAAGAAAATATTTTGAGTCGATTTGGAGTCCCTCGAGCCATAATAAGTGATGGTGGAACACATTTCTGCAACAAGCCATTTGAGTCTTTAATGAAGAAATATGGAATCACACACAAAGTTGCCACCCCTTATCACCCTCAAACAAGTGGACAAGTAGAGCTTGCTAATAGGGAGATCAAACATATTTTGGAGAAAACAGTGAACCCTAATAGGAAAGACTGGTCTTTAAGACTTAATGATGCACTTTGGGCTTATCGAACTGCTTATAAAACATCATTAGGTATGTCACCTTATAGACTAGTCTATGGAAAACCTTGTCACTTGCCTGTGGAACTTGAACATAAAGCTTATTGGGCTATTAAAACTTTCAATTCAAATCTGGATGATGCTAGTCAACTGCGAAAATTACAAATAAATGAGCTTGAGGAAATAAGAAATGATGCATATGAAAATTCAAGAATTCATAAAGCAAGAATAAAAGAAATTCATGACAAGAAAATACAGAGAAAAACCTTCAATGTTGGTCAAAAAGTCTTGCTTTATAATTCTCGACTGCATTTATTTCCTGGAAAATTAAGATCAAGATGGAGCGGTCCTTTTATTGTGAAACATGTGTATCCATATGGGGCCTATGACATCGAGAATCCAAAGAATGGCAATGTTTTCAAGGTAAATGGACATCGTCTGAAAGTTTACTTTGACAATTTTTCAGTTGAACATAACTCTATTGAATTGGGTGATCCTGTATATAAAGATTGATTTTATTTTATTTTATTTTATTTTTGTTTCTTTTTGAGTGATTTTTGCAAGTTTCTTTCACCCCGGTCAAATGGCGGATAACGGTACTCCGTGACTTAAGTCGGTTCTTTCAGTTTCCCACAATTACTGATATCTGTGTATATATTTGTGCAATTCTTTGAATCTCTCTTCCAATTCTCATTTGAAAATGGACACTAATCTTGAAAAATTGAAAAAGTATTTTCCCGCTCTGCCTCAGAATGCGATTACAAAAATTTACCATGCTAGATGTGCAAGATTGAGATTGTTAATGAATCATGGAATTCCTGAAGATATTCGTTGGTTGATTGAAGCAAAGGTCCGATTATCAGGTGAGTCCTCTAACTTCTTCATTTCACACATGCCTGGAACAGGTAAAAGCACTTTTGCAAAGAAGCGTCGTGCAAAACGACTGGATGTCTGTCATCGATGTGCTAGATGGACTTGTAATACACAATGTCGTTCTTTAGGAATGGTATCTATAAACCGTGAAGATAAAATACAATTCATTAAGGATGGCCTGAGTAAGGAGTCTTTAGATAATCTTCTATTGACTCTTGAGACGCATCCTAGTGGAGATGTGCATCGTGCAATTCATGATTTATGGCCACTATTTCATAAAGAACATGATCGACTTAGTCTTGGGAATCTGACTAAAAAAGACCCTGTTTGCCAGTTTTTAAGAAAACTGGATGGGAAGCCTATCCCCGACCCATAGAGGGCGTTTAAGCCGTTCTTGGACGTAAAACCAAGGGAAGATGTGAGCCACAATCACAACTACCTGTACATACACATGTTTTTTTCAAAAGTAAATAAATAAATAAATAAAAAGAGAGAGAGAGTGTGTGAGACTCCAGCTGGCCTCCATATAGATGTTATGATTGCCTTTCTACTTTCTCATCTATAAAACCCTATTTTCCTTCCTTTCATTTCTACTCAACCCATACATTCAACAAATACAGAAGTGTGTAGAAATGGCAAGTTCCTCAAGTCATCAAATAAGAAATATTTGTGTTTTCGGTGGATCTAGTCCTGGGAAAGAAAAAGAGTTTTTAGAATCAGCAAATCATCTTGGTCAGGTGCTAGCTGAGAGAAAGATTCATTTAGTATATGGGGGAGGCAGTCTTGGGTTAATGGGAGGTGTGTCAATAGCTGCATTTTTAAGAGGTAGTCAAGTTTTGGGGGTCGTCCCTGAAGCTTTGGCACAAGGGGACATCATTGGAAAAACAATTGGAGAGGAACTTCAGGTCTCCACAATGTCGGCTCGAATGAATGCAATGTTTAACCATGCTGATGCTTTCATTGCTTTACCAGGTGGTCTAGGCACATTGGAAGAGATCTTTCATATTTCCTCTTGGGCTCAATTGCACATTCACCATAAACCCATAGGTTTGTTAAATGTTAATGGTTATTATGATAAGTTGTTGTCTTTTCTTGATCATGCTGTGGAACAGGAATTTCTAACATCTTCTGCACGACAAATCATAATCTTTGCTTCTACTGCTGAACAATTGATTGACCAACTACAATCTTTCATTCCTGTGATTGATCCTTCCATGAGTCGCATAAATTGGTCATCTACTAGAAGCCGTAAAAAGCTTAGATTGGATTTGAGCCTTCATTTGTGAATTTTTATGTATTTTGGTTTTATTATTGTGTTTTGTTATTTTTTATTTTTGTTTTAGTGTGTTTCAGGTTTTGTCAGTGTTCGTTATTTCAGGTGATATCTTCTATACTCTATCTTTCTACCTTAGAACATTGAGGACAATGTCTCGTTTTGGTTGGGGGGAGAGGGTAGTAGTTGATAAAAAAAAAAAAAAAAATTATTTTTCATTTCATAAAGCATGTGCATAATTGTTGTTACTAGGATGGCAGAGTAAAGGAGTTCTTTTGTTAAAGTGACTCTTGAGACGCATCTTAGTAACCATTCTTAACAAGGTCTATTATAATACTTCCTGAAATATTCAGGTTTACAAACTCTCGTATTGTTACCACTTAATTCTGCTCATATACTTATTTAACATGTATTCTTAAACCTTAATTTACACACACACACTTTAACATATGATTGTGGGTTGCATATTGGATTATTACATTATTTATGTTCTTTTGTTAAAGGTAACAACTAAGGGAAAGGGATTGTATATAATTAAAAAAAAAAAAAACATGAAAAAAAAAGAAAAAAAAATAAAATAAAAATAAAAAATGATGATAATAAAAATGTAGATAAGTTTGATTTCGTAGCCTCCCTAACCTAAGCAATTAAGCCCGAAGGGGTGTTTTAACACCTAATACCCTAAAGTCAACTGACTTGGGAGCTATTGGCCCAACGCTTGTTACATGGGTTGAGGAGAAAAGCTTAAGGCAATCAAACATTGCACTATCTACATATCAGTATCTGCGACCCGAGTTACTAAGCTCGTAGGGGTGTCTTAACACCTAATGCCCTAAGACCAACTGGTCTGGGAGTCATTAGCTGAAAGCTCGTTACATGGGTTAAAGATGTATGATGTTTTTAAATTATATGTATATACATTTAAAAAAAAAAAAGAAAAAAAAAAGAAGTAAAAAAAAAAAGACAAATAATAATCCCATCCCAAGGAAGTTAACCTTAAACATTAGAAAAAAAAATTTTGTTTTCTTCCAAGAAAAGCCCCATAATTATGTGTTGATACATTGAGCACAAAAGAAAGGTTTATTAATATCTTGTTAAGTGGTATTGAGCAGATATATAAATTTAATGAGAGTTTGTTTATCTGGATAGATTAATGGAAGTTAAATGATGAATACCTTGCTTTGTGAAATTTGCAAATTGTTTTAACGCTTTAATTACTAGGGACTAGTAATAAGCTGGTTGAGGGGTGTGATTAGTACTTAAAAGTGCATTTTTATCATGGTTTTATATCATCATTTTGCACTTGAAGTATCAATAACTCCTTAACTAAAATATGTTTTATAATAATGTATCTAATAATATAAGATACCTATAATTTGTGGTAAATGTCTATTTTTAATGCAGGTCTATCACATAAATGAAAGGATTGATTGATGACTTGAAGAACTTAAATTGCAAGGATAAAGAGATGGCCAAACTTAGAAAAGAGATGTCGGTGCAATCCAAACCGGAACACTGTTCGGTAATTGGGCCATATCTGGAGCTACAGATCTCAGATTTAGGTCCAATTTATATGGATGGAAAGGTAAGACATAGGCCTACAACTTTCATATGGAGCCCAAGATCTAAAAAGGCCATTATCAAGTCCAAATTGTAGCAACAACAAAGAAGCCCGAATCTGTCTTCCAGCCCGAGCACGTTATCAATGACGTTTTGGGCAGACAAGAGAAGATAAGGATTGTCACCAAGTCAAAAGTTGGCCACCCACTTATCAATTAGTCATCAAATCAATAGTTCCCAATTTTGGCCTATAAAAGGAGGCATTTGCCATGCATTTAGGCATCTTGGTTTTCAGATCAAGATCATGCTCTTCCTTTCTCTCTTTGTATTCTTTGTAATATTTATGCTTTGCTTTCATTAATATCAAGTTTATGCCTTTCATTTTCTTTCCTTTACTTAGTTAGCTTTTATGTTCTTATTTTGTTTATTTATTTTGCTTTCTTTCATTATGTCTAGCTAAGTTAATTATGTCAAGGTGAAAAGGTTACACTAATGGTGTGAGAATAAGTATAATGTAAACTTAATATGGACTTTAATGTTTGATACTAACATGTTTTATATTTGTTATCTTGTTCACTCTTTAATACTTTGCTTGTTAAATGACTAATCTTGATTTATGTTGTATAACACTTGGTACAACAAATGCTTGGCACTTTCATAGCCCATAATGTATGGTACAACCGACACCTGAGCTATGAAAGGAACTTGATTTGTTGTTAACATAAGTTATAATCATGAATGCTTGACGAGATTTACAAGTATTAGCATTAATTGAATAAGATGACTAATGTAATCATGTTAACAATATATAATCTGATTGGAACCTCCTTTGTGTGTGGTTTCCAATTCAATAATAAGAGTTTATACTATACTTGTTTGATATACCATTAGTGGAACCTCTAACCTTGACATTTGTTATTATTATTGTTTAATCCTTACATTAATATTTCATCTCTAAGTTCTCATCATCATCATCATCTTCTTCTTCTTTTTCTTTATTATTATTATTATTATTATTATTATTATTATTATTATTATTACTACTACTAGTACTATTATTATTATTATTATTATTATTACTATTGTTGTTGTTGTTATTGTTGTTTTATAATTGTTGTTTATAATTTGTACAATTAACCTCCCTATGGTTCGACCCCGGTCTTGCCGGGTTATTTATTACTTCGACACTCCTGCACTTGGGAGAAGACATCAATCTTTTAGTCGTGTCAACCTGAGTAAGGAGTCTTTAGATAATCTTCTATTGACTCTTGACACGCATCCTAGTGGAGATGTGCATCGTGTAATTCATGATTTATGGCCACTATTTCATAAAGAACATGATCGACTTAGTCTTGGGAATCGACTTAGTCATGTACTTAAAAGTGCATTTTTATCATGGTTTTATATCATCATTTTGCACTTGAAGTATCAATAACTCCTTAACTAAAGCATGTTTTATAATAATATATCTAATAATATAAGATACCTTTAATTTGTGGTAAATATTCATTTTAAATGCACGCCTATTAGATAAATGAAAGCATTGATTGATGACTTTAAGAACTTAAATTGCAAGGGCAAAGAGATGACCAAAATTAAAAAAGAGATGTCGGTGCAATCCAAACTGGAATACTGTTCGGTAATTGGGTCATATCTAGAGCTATAGCTCTCAGATTAGGTCTACTTTATATAGATTTAAAGGTAAGACATAGGCCTCTAACTTTCATATGGAGCCCAAGATTTGAAAAGGTCATTTTCAAGTCCAAATTATAGCAAAAATAAAGAAGCCTGCATCTGTCCTCCAGCTAGAGCATTGTTCAGTATTTTAGCCATATTTGAAGTTCTAAAAGTCCAAATGAGCTGAATGTTTTACACAAAAAACATGAGACAATTGTCTACAACTTTCATGTTTTTGAGGGGCTCCAATTTTGACGTTATCAATGACTTTTTAGGCAGACAAGAGAAGATAAGGATTGTCATCAAGTCAAGAGTTGGCCACCCACTCATCAATTAGTCATCAAATCAATAGTTCCCAATTTTGGCCCATAAAAGGAGGCATTTATCATGCATTTAGGCATCTTGGTTTTTAGATCAAGATCATGCTTTTCCTTTCTCTCTTTGTATTTTTTGTAATGTTTATGCTTTGCTTTCATTAATATCAAGTTTATACCGTTCATTTCCTTTCATTTACTTAGTTAACTTTTATCTTATTTATGTTCTTATTTTGTTTAGTTATTTTTCTTTCTTTCATTATGTCTAGTTAAGTTTATTATGTCAAGGTTAAAAGGTTACACTAATGGTGTAAGAATAAGTATAGTGTAAACTTAATATGGACCTTAATGTTTGATACTAACATGTTTTATATTTGTTATCTTGTTCACTCTTTAATACTTTGCTTGTTAAATGACTAATCTTGATTTATGTTGTATAACACTTGGTACAACAAATGCTTGGCACTTTCATAGCCCATAATGTATGGTATAACCGACACCTGAGCTATGAAAGGAACTTGATTTGTTGTTAACATAAGTTATAATCATGAATGCTTGACGAGATTTACAAGTATTAGCATTAATTGAATAAGATGACTAATGTAATTATGTTAATAATATATAATCTGATTGGAACCTCCTTTGTGTGTGGTTTCCAATTCAATAATAAGAGTTTATACTATACTTGTTTGATATACCATTAGTGGAATCTCTAACCTTGACATTTGTTATTATTATTGTTTAATCCTTACATTAATATTTCATCTCTAAGTTCTCATCATCATCATCTTCTTCTTCTTCTCTTTCTTTATTATTATTATTATTATTATTACTACTACTACTACTACTACTACTACTACTTCTATTATTATTATTATTATTATTATTATTATTATTATTATTATTATTATCGTTATTACTATTATTGTTGTTTGTAATTGTTGTTTATAATTTGTACAATTAACCTCCTTGTGGTTCGACCCCGGTCTTGCCGGGTTATTTATTACTTCGACACTCCTGCACTTGGGAGAAGACATCAATCTTTTAGTCGTGTTAGTAACCTATACTAGTAAACCTTATTATAGGTGTAAAAATATAAAAGATTAGTCATAATTTATGACATCTCACAATGATTTCTTAAAAGACAATCATAAATAGAAAAATGAGAATAGCCCAAAGAAAAGTCATATTTATTAGTTATGAACCAACTATATAAAGTGATATAATTTTTATTTTTAGTTGTAGTATATACAAAAAATAAGACAACCATGTCTAAGTAATTAGAAATTATATCAAATCTATAAGGTGATTAATTTTTGTGTACTATAAAATAGATAATGTATACTATTAGGTTTTTGCCAAAGGTGAACCACCGTGACATGAAAAGTCCAACAATTTAGAATTATAAAATTCTATATTATAGAATTAGACTTTGTTATGAATTTGTTTTTCAAGTTCTAATCTCAATTTTCACTTTGTTGCCTTCAAATGCTTTAAATATTCTGATTTTCAATGGAAAATGAGCAAGTCCAATTCACACTATGAGTATTGGTGTTAAACTAGTAGGAAACTGGTTTAAGATATTTATATATTTAGATTGTTAAGCTAAAGTTATAATTTAACCATATGAAAAGAAGTTAGATCTAAGAATAATATTTAAATATTTTATTGGTTATCCAGATAAGTTTAAAAGATAAGGGTAGTTAAAACTGAAAATGTCAAATTTTTAGAGAGTGGTGAACTTAATGAGAGTGATGAATTTAAAAAAGATAAATCTTCAAAAAAAAGGGTAAATATATCATTATTTTTATCTTCTCATGTATATTTTTCTTCCCCAATCCACTCAACATGTTAGGGAGATTGAACAAAATAATGATAATATTACACCATTTCAAGAAAATATTACTGCTAAAAATATTGTAGAACCACTATAACAAGTAGTTTTTAGAAGGTCTCAGAAGAAAGAAGATTTGCTATTTCAAATAATTATATGGTGTATTTACTAAAATTTAATTTTGACATTAAAATTAAAAAAGATACGATTACATTTTTACAAACCATGAAAAAGTGATGATTCTAGAAAAATAATAAATAACATGACATGAATAAAAGGTTAAAGTCAACGAATGACAATGGTACATGGGATCTTGTCAAATTTCCTAATAAATATAAAAAATCTAGTTTTAAATGGGTTTCTTAAGACAAAACATGATGTAAAAAGTAATATCAAATGATATAAGGTAAAACCTGTTATCTAAGGTTTTACTTAAAAGGATGACATTAATTATATGGAAACTTTATCTCTATTTTCTAAGAAAAATTCCCTTAGAATTATTATGTTCATTATAGCTTGTTATAATTTATAGTTGTATCCAATTGATGTGAAAAATGCTTTTTTAAATGAGACTCGGATAAAGATATTTACATTGAATGACATAATGGTTTTATAAAAAAATAAAATGAACATATTGTTAAAGTATAGTGCATAAGATGATTATAAGTGTAAACTTGATTACCAAGTTTGTAGTTAGTTAGTTAGCAAAGTTAGTTACATGTAGTTAAGTTGTTATAGCTATATATATATATATATATATATATATATATATATATATATATATATATATATATATATATATAAAGCAAGATGAAAAATTGAATAACAGGAAACAAAGAGATTAACAAGATTTTTTCATTTTCTTTCATCTCTCACTCAATCTCTCTACATATGCAACAATAGATACATGTTAACATGGTATTAGAGCTCTTAGCTCATGCTTGAAGATCCTCTCTAGTTGCTTCCACATACTCTCTGCTTCTTCTTTTTCGTATTCTGCTCTCTCTGGTTGATAATCTAATAACCTTTTAATGGTGATTGCCTCACAACTTCAACTTTTGTAATCTCTAATCACAACTCTCATTTCTTCTATTCTTACATCGGTTAATGTCAAGCTGGATGATTCCAATTACCTTAATTGGAATTTTCAGATCCAAGTTATAATTGAAAACAATGACATTATAAGATATCTTGATGGATCAACTCACTGTCCACCTTAACTTAGCTTAACTTCATGCAAATCTGGCATCACTTCTTCTCAAAATGATGAATTCATAGTATGGAAAATGCATGCCCGAACCATTATACAATTGATCACTGCTACATTATCACATATTGCTATGTCTTGCGCAATTGGTAGCACTAACTCCAAGGATATGTGGAATCGATTGAAAGAACAGTTTTTAACTGTATCTAAAACTAGCATTTTTCATATGAAATCTAATCTATAAACAATTAAGAAAGGAGCAAATTTGGTTTCACAATATCTTCATCGTATTAAGGAAGCTAGGGACTATCTCTCTGTTACTGGTGTATACTTTGCTGATGAAGATGTAGTCATTCTAGCTTTAAATGGCTTGCCTACTGAGTATAACACATTCAGATATGTTATAAAGGGGCGTGAAAGTGTGATCTCCCTACATGAGTTTTGTTCATAGTTACTATAAGAGAAAGTGATTGTAGAAGCATCAACTCATTCTTCTCTATTGACAACAATGGTTGCAACTACAGGTTTTCCTATGAATCATTGCTCATTTTCAATTGTTAGAGGATTTAAGCCTTATAATGGGAATAAAAACATTGGTAGAGGTCGGTTTAATTAGGGAACTAGACACTTTCACTCTAGATCGATGTTTTCTTCTATAACACATGAACACCCACACTCTAATCTTGGAGTTCTTAGTCGTTCCCCTAATAAGTAGTTTCACAATCATTCTACATCTATGATGCAAATATGCCAATTATGCAATACTGAGGGTCATACTGCCCTGTTTTGTCATGCTTCCCCTTATCAAAAACCCAAATGTCATATATGTGGCCGCCTTAATCACACTACCTGGTTTTGCTTCTATAATGACAAAGGACCAAACTATATTGACATGTATTCTACTGCTACTTATCCTTCTCAGCAGTCTTATCCTACACAATCACCAACTATGCAACATTCCTTATATCAAGCTCCTTCACCTCATCCCTCATTCTTATTTACTCAATTTTTAGATTCTCAACCTACCATGCAAGCCATGCACAATATGCTCCACTCTACACCTACAACATCCAATTCTTCAGGATCATCTCAAGTATGACTCATTGATTCTAGTGCAACTAATCATATGACAACTGATTTGAATAATCTTACATTGGCCTCACCATATCCAATAGCTGACACAATTCATATTGCTAATGGTGAAGGTTTGACAGCATCTCACAATGGTCAGTTTATCATCAATTCTTCTATGTCTTCACTTAAGTTGGATTCTGTGCTACTAGTTCCTCAATTAGCTCAGAATCTATTGTCAGTCCATCAGCTCTACCTTGATAATAATTATTGGCTTATTTTTTATGCATTTTGCTTTTGGATTTAGGACAAAGCCACAAGGAGGATTCTTTACAAAGGCTTATGTAGTAATAGCCTGTATCCTATCCATGCCTTTTCATCCTCATCTTCCATTTAGCCTTTGCCAGTTCATGCATTTCTTGGCCAACTTGTTCAATCTAATCATAGGTTAGGACATCCCACAAATTCTGTTATCTCCATTATGCTGAATAAAGCTTATATTAATGTTCCCAAAACTTCTTCCCCTATGATGTGTCATCCCTGTCTTGCAGGGAAAGTTAGTAAATTACCTTTTCCTCAGCATCATCATAAATTCACTTCTCCCTTTGCTACTGGCACGATCAAAGAGTTGATGTCTTATCCCAAGTGCAGAAGTATCAAAGTAATAAATAACCCGACAAGACCGGGGTCGAATCACAAAGAGGTTAACTATATAAATTATAAATAAAAACAACAACAACAACAATAATAATAATAAAAACAACAACAACAATAATGATAGTGGTGGTAAAGATGAGTTAAAAAGGACTTTGAGATGTAAAATTAATGTGAAGATTATACAATGATAAAAACAAATATCAAGGTTAGAGGATACAATAATAGTATTAGAGATAAGTAAGGTATAAACTCTTTATTCATTATCAACATGATCATATTAATCATCTTATTTACATAACACCATACTTATAAATTTTATCAAGTATTCATGATGCTAACTTATGTTGACAACAAATCAAGTTCCTCTCATAATAACGATGTCAGTCGAATACTACGAAGGATCAAGTATTTGATGTACCAATTATTATATAACAAAAATCTAGATTAACCATTTAACAAGTAAGGTATTCAGAATTAATAAGATAAAAATGATAAGACATGTTAATAACAAGTTGTTTAGGATATAAGCATTGAAGTCCATATTGAGTTTATATTTACTTATCCTAACACCATTAGTAAAACCTTTTCACCTTGACATAATTAACTTAGCTAGACATTATGAAGGAGAAAAACTTAAAAAAATAATATAAGAACATAAACATGATATAAGTTAACTAAGTATAGTAAAGAAAATAAAAAGCATGAACAAGAGATTAATGAAAGCAAAACTTAAGCATTACAACAATATAAAGAGAAAGAGTAAGAACATGATCCTGAAATGAAAAAAAAATGCCCAAATGAATGGCAAATGCCTCTTTTTATAGGCTAAAATTCAGAACTATTTATGTGGTAATTGATAGTTGATGTAGTGGCCAACTATTGATTAGTGGACTTGGTGGACAACATCACTCAAGCACTTTAGATGGCTGAATTGACATTGTTGCAATCTGAATTTGGCAAAGTGTTCTTCATGAAAGTTGTTGAAAATTGTCTTTTCCTTCCACTTATAAAATTCCAGATCATTTGGATCACTACAACTCGAGATATGTCTAAAATATTGAGAAGTGCTACTGGTGGACTTAGTGGATAGCCCTCATGCTCTTATGTGGATGAAATCTCATTTCTACCATCCTAATTTGAGTTGGTTCTTTTCATGAAAGTTGTTGGAAAGTGTCTTTTCCTTCAACCCACCTAATATGAAATCATTTGGACTTCTAGAACTCCAGTTATGGATAAAACTTTGAGTAGTGTTTGGGCTAGATTGCAAGACAGATTCGGACTTCTCTTTTGTAGCCAAACTTTGAATTTGAAAATGGAAAATTTGGGTCTTTCCATATCCATGGAAGTTGTAGGCCTATTTGTTATCTTTCCAGCCATATAAATTAATATGAAATCTAAGATCTATAGCTCTAGATATGATCCGATGATGAAACAATGTTCGAATTTGAAGTGAATCGGCATCTCCTTCGTAAGCTTAGCCTTTTCTTTGTCCTTTCACTTCCAATAGTTAATCACAACAATCAATCCTTTGAATTGTGAAAATACCTACATTTAAAATGAGCATTTATCATAAATTAAATGTATCTTATATTATCAAACTTGTTATTACAAAACATGTTCTAGTTAAGGAGTTATTGATACTTCAAATGCAAAATGATGATATAAAGCCTTGATAAAAATGTACTTTTAAGTACTAATCAGCTACTATCCATACTGACTTGTGAGGACCTGCACCATGTGTCTCAGTGGATGGTTATATATATTATACTATCTTTATTGATGAATGTACACGTTTTTGCTAGTTGTTTCCTTTAGTCAATAAATCTTATTTGTTCTTTATGTTTGCTGCATTCTATTCCTTTCTTGTTATATAATATTTTGCTACCGTTAAAATTCTAAATTTGATGGGGGGAATATACCTGCAATCATTTAAAACAATTTCTTCTTGACAAAAGCATTGTCCATCACCACTCTTGTCCACACACCCCTGAACAAAATAGGGTAGTTAAGAGGAAACATAAACATGTTATGGAAATCACAATCACTCTATTGCACACATCCAAACTACCATCTTAATTTTGGTCTTATACATGTTTAACAGCTACATATCTCATCAACCATATGCCAACTCCTATCTTTCTTTACAAGTCTCCTTTTAAGATGTTATTTGGGTCTTCTCCTAAACTTAATCATCTTAGGATATTTGGTTGTGCATTTTTCTTCTTCTTCATCCTTATAAGCATAACAAACTATAGCCCAAAACTTCCAAGTACGTGTTTCTTGGATACGACATCAAGTACAAAGGTTATTTGAGCTATCATGTGCCTACTTTATGATTGTTTGTTTCAAGACATGTTATATTTGATGAAACACAATTTTCATATCTTGAATTCTTACAATCCTCGCTCACAACTTAGTCCTCACCATCCTCTTCTTCCTCCACATATTTTATGCTTCTTGTTAATATAGAGAACACAATTATTCCTTTCAGCCTTGGTTCCCCTTCCCACTATACACCTAGTTTATCTACAGTTTCTCCTAGTTCTCAGTCCATTACTGCTTTCATTCATGCTTCTCCTTCTATGGCACCTAATATCAGTATCATTCCTACTACTTTTAATCCTAACAACTTACAAGTGGTCCTATCCATTCTTTCTTCTAATTTGCATCCTATGCAAACCAAAAGCAAAAGTGGCATTACTAAACGAAAGGATTTCTTAGCTAGTATTCAGGATTCTAGCATGGTTGATATATCTTTAACAGAGCCAGCAACTTATAAATCTGCCATCGAAGCTCCTGTATGGTTACAAGCCATACAAGATGAAATTAATGCATTATATACTTAAGGCACCTGAAGTCTTGTTCCATTACTAGTAAAGAGGAACTTGGTGGGGGGGGGGGTATAAGTGCATTTTTAAGATCAAACATCATTTGAATGGGTTTATTACTAGACATTATTTGGATGGGTTTATTGCTAGACATAAAGCACGATTGGTTGCTAAAAGGTTTAGTCAGGAACCTGGCTTGGACTATGGTGACACTTTTAGTCTTGTGGTGAAACCTGCCACCATTCGACTAGTTCTTGCCCTTGCTGCTCATTTCAATTGGTCTCTTAGACAATTAGATGTCAAAAATGCATTCCTACATGGCATTCTTCAAGAAGTGGTTTACATGTCCCAATAATTAGTACTTAAAAGTGCATTTTTATTAAGGTTTTATATTATTATTTTTCACTTGAATAAAAGGATACCTTTAATAACATATCTAATAATATAAGATACCTTTAAATATTTTTAAGATCATAAACATGTTTTATAATAACATATCTAATAATATAAGATACCTTTAATTTATGGTAAATATTTATTTTAAATGGAGGCCTATCACATAAATAAAAAGATTGATTGATGAGTTTAAGAACTCAAATTGAAAGGACAAAAAGATGGCTAAACTTAAAAAAGAGATGTTGGTGTAGTCCAAACCAAAACAATGTTCGGTAATTGGGTCATATTTGGAACTGTAGATCTCGGCTTTAGGTCTACTTTACATGGACGGAAAGGTAAGACATGCGCTTATAACTTTCATAAAGCTCAAGATTTAAAAAGGTCATTTTCAATTCTAAATTGTAGCAACAACGAAGAAGATTGAATCTATCCTACATCCCGAACACTATTTAGTGTTTGACCCATATCTAGAGTTCTAGAAGTCCAAATGACCTCTATTTTTTTTATTAAAAAGTTGAGATAATTTCCTACAATTTCATATTTCAAGTGGTTTAAACTCTAACATTATCAATAATATTTTGGGCAAACAAAAAAAGATAAGGATTGTCACCAAGTTAAGAGTTGGTCATCCACTCATCAATTAGTCATCAAATCAATAGTTCTTAATTTTGGCCTATAAAAATAGGCATTTGCCATGTATTTAGGCATCTTGGTTTTCAAATCAAGATCATGCTTTTGCTTTCTCTTTTTATTTTTTATAATGCTTAAGTTTTATTTTTATTAATATCTTGTTTATGCCTTTCATTTCCTTTTCTTTACTTAATTAACCTTTATCTTATTTATGTTCTTATCTTATTTATTTAGGTTTCTCTCTTTCATTATATTTAACTAGGTTTATTATGACAAGGTGAAAAGGTTATACTAATGGTGTAAGAATAAGAATAGTGTAAACTTAATATGGACTTTAATGTTTGTTACTAACATGTTTTATATTTGTTATCTTGTTCACTCTTTAATACTTTTCTCCTTAAATGACTAATGGTACAATAAATGCTTGGCACTTTCATAGCCTATACTGTATGGTATAACCAAACCTGAACTATGAAAGGAACGTAATTTGTTGTTAACATAAGTTATAATCATGAATGTCAGGTGAGATTTACAAGTATTAACATTAATCAAATAAGATAACTAATGTAATCATGTTAACAATTTATAATCTGATTGAAACCTCCTTTGTGTATGGTTTTTAATTGAATAATAAGAGTTTATATTATACTTATTTGATATATCATTAGTGGATTTTTTAACCTTGATATCTGTTGTTATCATTATTTAATCCTTACATTAATCTTTCATCTCAAGTTCTCATTAACTTTTTTTTTTCTTTTTCTTCTTCTTCTTCTACTACTACTACTATTGTTATTGTTATTGTTATTGTTATTGTTGTTACTATTATTGTTATTGTTGTTGTTGTATTATTGTTATCTATAATTTATACACTTATTCTCCCTATGATTCTACCTTGATCTTGTCAGGTCATTTATTACTTCAACACTCATGCACTTAGGAGAAGACATTAATCTTTTAGTTATGTCAACCAACCCCCTGGCTTTGAAGATTCATTACATCCTCATCATGTGTGTAAACTGCATAAATCCCTCTATGGCTTAAAAATGGCACCTAGGGCTTGGAATGAATGATTTACTCAGTTTCTACCTTTCTCAGGGTTTGCCACCACTTATCCTGATTCATCCTTGTTTGTCAAGCATGTTGGTTCTCAGATTCTGATCCTACTACTCTATGTGGATGATATTATCCTTATAGGAAGTACGTCTACTGCCATTCTATAGCTTATCCCAGCTCACCACTGAATTTGATATCACATATTTAGGCTCCCTTCATTTCTTCCTGGGGATACAGATCACTCACACCTCTACTGGCTTGTTCTTATCACAATCTAAATATTTTGAGGATTTGCTACTTAAATCTGAGATAGTTAATGCTAAACTATGTGATACTCCATGTCTTCCTTATCATCGCCTACTTAAAGAAGATAGGGCACCGTATCCCAATCCTATAGTATATCACAACATTATAGGGGCTCTACAATACTTAACCTTCACACGACCTGACATTGTGTTTTCTATGCATCAAGTTTGCCAATTTATGCAGAAACCGATGGTGTATCATTTCACTGCCATGAAATGAATTTTACACTACCTTAAAGGCACACTACATGCTGGTATTTCTTACACTAAAGGAGATTTGTAGTTAAAGGCGTTTAATGATGCTAACTAGGCAGGGGACCCTAATAACAGACGCTCCATTATTAGCTTGGTAATTTTTTCGAGCAACAATCCTATATCATGGTCCTCCAAAAAGCAACAAACTATGTCCAGATCATCAATAGAGGCTGAGCATTAAGCTTTATCCTTCACTATAGTTTAAGTGGATTGACTCAAGTAGTTATTAGCTTTTCTGCATATTTCATTACCCCATATTCCTGTTCTTTCCTGTGATAATCTCTCTGCTATTACTCTATTCTTTAATCTTGTTCAGTATCAATGGACCAAACACATTGAGGTAGATGTGCATTTTATTCGTGAACAAGTTTCCCAAAAGCAATTGTCAGTTCAATTTGTTTCCTCACAAGAATAGCTTGTTGATAGTCTCATAAAGGGGTTAAGTGCTTCTCTCTTTCACACTTATTGCTACAATCTCAGACTTAGTTCTTCACACGCCTAATCTCAAAGGGGAATGTTAGAGTATAGTGCATAAGATGATAATGAGCGTAAACTTGATTACTAAGTATGTTAGTTAGTTAATTAGTAAAGTTAGTTACATACATACATACATACATATATATATATATGTATATATATATATAAAGCAAGATGAAGAATTGAATAACAAAACAAAGAGATTAACAAGTTTTTTTTTTATTTTCTCTCATTTCTCACTCAATCTCTCTACATATACAACAATAGATATATATCAACACATATAACTTGCAAATCAAATAAATTCATTTATGAACTTAAATAAGTTTCTAAGCAATGATATATTAAGTTTAATGATATCATTATTCTTTTAGATTTAAATAAAATATTGTTAACCTATCTAAAGTTTAATGAAACCAAGTTTATCTTTTTGAATGATATTTTGCTAAATAAAAATGATTTTAGTTTGATGTATGAAACCAAAGATTATCTTCACATGAACTTTAAGATGGTTTAAGATGGTTGATATCAGTAAAATATCCTATTTCATTGCCATAAATAGTTGATCTCACCATTGAAGAAGAAAGAAGATTAAGAACTCGATATCAGATGTAGGTTAAAGATGAGAGAGAAGCAAGGTGGGTAGTTAAGTCAGACATGAAGGAATACTTGGACAAGATAAATGGTATGAGAAACCGAATGTTTGTAATAAAAGCTGAGCTTGAGTCCCAAGAAGAAGAAGCAAAGGAAATGCAAGAGCAATTTGAGGAATGGCAAGACTATATTAGCAGTTTCGATGCACAACTAAACACTAAGATAGCCGAGCTTGATATAGAGAAGGAAGAATTGCAAAGGGCCAGAAAGCAGATTCAATAGTTAGAAAAGATGGTTCAAATTTTGGAGACAAACAATGAATCATTAGTCGCCAGCAATGGAACATTACTTCAAAATAACATCGTGTTCCATTACAAGATAGAACAAACTCATAGGTTAATTGACATGGTGGCCAGGAAGGCAAATGAGCTACGAGTGAAGGCTGCAAGGATTGCCAACAGCCGTCATAGATACGAGGAATATTTGAATGAAGTTTCCTCTTTCATCAAGAATGTGGCCAATAGAGAAATATCATTTGAATTAAGACACTTTGTATGAACCATTTTGTAACTTTCATAATGTACGAAATTTAATAAATCAAAGGAATTGGGTAAAACCTCTTTGTATATTATCAGACTTCAGACTTCGGATGTTACCTGTATTTGGAAAAGGAAGTCACAGATTAGCTCTTTAATCCATATGCATGCATTTGCATCCATGTTTGCACATTCATTCATTATAACACACACACATACACCAGGTCAAAATATAGGTCCCTAAAGAGCTTACAACACCCGACTTCAAGCAAGGAACATAGAAGATGAAAAGCGTGCTTACCGTGATGCTCATTTCCAAGAAGAGTTGGATTCCTTAAAAGATAATGTGGCTCGCCTCACCGACTTACTCAAGCAAGTACTAAGGAACACCTTGGGTGAAGGTCCTTCAACTAGGCCTGCCCCTCTCCCAACAAATCAACCTGAAGAAATAATAGGAGAACATGCATAAGAGCCTCGCCATAATCCAATATTTATGCAGTCAACAACACCAATACCAACACTTGTAGTTGCAAATGCATTCGTTAATGAGTCCCACAAAACCAAGTCATCCGAGGACATTGATTAAGACAAAATGGCAGCATTAGAGGCTAGGATTAAGGTCATTGAGGGAGTAGACTTATATGACCCTATACGAGCTGTAGAAATGTGTCTAGTCCCTAATGTGGTGGTACCAAAGAAATTTCGAGTTCCTGAATTTATCAAATACACCGGCACTCAATGCATGGTTACCCATCTCAAATCCTATTGCAATAAAATGATAAAAGTAGTTCACGATGAGAAGCTACTAATGCATTTCTTCCAAGACAGCTTGAGTGGAGTAGCGTTAAGCTGGTATATGAAGTTAGATAATACCAGGATCCATACATGGAAGGACCTCGTAGATGCTTTCATCAAGCAATACAAATATAACATGGATATTGCTCCTGATAGAACCAGTCTGTCTAACTTGGAGAAAAGAGATAAAGAAAGCATAAGAGAATATGCTCAAAGATGGAGAGATTTGGTAGCACAAGTCCACCCCCCTCTCCTGGAAAAGGAAATGGTTGCTCTATTTGCTAACACGGTAAAAACACCATACTATGAACACGTGATGGGTAGTTCGGCCCAACAATTCACGAATGTCGTGGTAGTGGCTGAACGAATAGAGCAAGGAGTAAAGAGTAGAAGAATGTTGAAAAAAGGTTTCAGAGTGAAGAAAAGAGAGATTGATCATGTTGAAAGTAGTTACAGAAGCAAGAAAGGCCCTTTCCAAAGATATAATACTCAATCCTCTTCACCCCAAATTGCCAATACCAATTTCAAATTCTTGAGCCCAGCTAGAAAACTTGACCCCTAAAACCACCAAGTACAAAAAACCAAGCCGAGAGTTTCCCCAAAAGGAATTACCAAAGAACCTAAGAACAATTGCCTCCATTACCTTTACCCCTAAATGAAATGTACCAAAAGCTGATAAGTATTGGGAAAGTAGTCCCCGTGCCTTTGACACCCATACAACCACCTTACCCCAGCTGGTATAAGCCAGATCTCACTTGCGAATATCATGTCGGTATAGCTGGACACAATATTCATACCTACAATGCCTTCTGAAGAAAACTTTTGCAACTGATCAAAACAGGATGGATAGTATTTGAAGATGCTCCTAATGTGAATGTGAATCCTCTACCTAATCATGCTTCAGATAGTGGGTTTGTAAACATGTTAGACATGGAACACTCAAACATCATAAAAGTGTCGATGGATAGAATCTACCAAATGATGGTAGATGCAAGGTACAATGAAGGTAGCGAGAAGTGCTGTGAACTGCATAATGTAAAAGGCCACGTGATCAACCATTGCGAGGGTTTTAACAAAAAAGTGATGCAAATAATGAGTCATGGGTTGCTACGAATTGAGAAAGCAACAAGTGGAGAGGTGCTCATGATGGAGGCACCAAATAAAGAGGTGTGTCGAGTACAATTCACTACCGGAAAGCCACCCAAATTGGTCCTATCTAAACTAGTAGTGGAACATAAAGGGAATTATAGTGCTTTACCTCACGACTATGGGTATTCTTTCAAAAGCACTCTGCAACCGCCCGTTTTTCAAGTAGAAACTAATGAATTCTTAAAACTGATGAAACATAGTGAATATAGTGTTGTTGAACAGCTCAAGAAAACTCTATCAAGAATATCATTATTTTCTCTGATTTTAAGCTTTAAGCCACACAAGAAGGCTCTACAAAAGGTATTGAATGAAGCATACATTCCTCAAGACATCAATCAATAAGCCATGGAACATTTAATGGGAAGAATCCAGGCCTCGAATTATATATACTTCACTAAAGATGAATTGAGTCCTGATGGTACTTGGCACAACAAGCCACTATACATTACGGTGCGTTGCAAGGATATTCTGATTGGAAAGGTACTCATCGACAATGGTTCTACGCTGAATGTTACCATTACATATGTTGAAAGAAATGCTTTTCAATGAGTCACATATGAAGCCCAACACCTTGATGGTGAGAGCATATGATGGTTCGCCAAGACCAATAATTGGGACCCTAGAAGTAGAGTTATATGTAGGGTCGCAGATGTTCTTGATAACATTACATGTAATGGACATTCACCCATCTTATAGCATATTATTAGGAAGGTCGTGGATTCATGCAGTTGGTGTAGTGGCTTCTTCATTGCACTAGTGTTTGAAGTATATCATGAATGGAATGTTGATAACTGTCAAAGCTGAAGAGACAGTTTCCATGATAAAAAAATATGGCCATACCTTTTATTGAAGTAGAAGATTGTAGAGATGGGAATATTCATGCTTTTGAAATTGTGAATGCAGCATAGGTTCCTAAAGGTACAATGCTAAGAAAGCCTAAAATCCCATAAACAACAAAGATGACTGCCAAATGCTTCTTAAAGAAGGGAGCTCCTTTTCAATGTAATCCTAAGACCAGAATGCCTAGCCTAATCAAGCTAAACAACACAAATCAAAGGTTTGGGCTTGGATATAAGCCCAAGAAAGATGATTACAAGCGGGTTACTCAAGTTAAAAGAGAAGTAAGAATGGCGAGGATTGAAGGAAGAGAGCTAAAAGAAGAGGAACTTGTCATCCCACCACTTCAAGTATATTTCTCAAGGGCTGTAGAAGTGATTAGATCTAACATAATGGATATCCACATCAATACCCTGGAGAGCCAAGAAGAAAAATGAATAGAGGAAGTAGATTTGGAGATGAAGGATGAAGTGTTGCCACAACTCTCCATTCACACCATTGATGAACCTCCTACCAGATTTTTCGTGAGAAGATTAGCTAAAGGGGAGGTGTACCAGAATTGGAAGATGGAGCCTACTCCTATTGTTTTTAAAAAGTAATTGTTCTTGTTTGATGATGCTCAGACTTATTTGGTCTTCTTTTGACTTGTGCTGATCTTGTTGGTATTTTAGCTCATAGTACCGCAAGATTTTCTATGTTAACCAAGCACTTTCGTTTTAATGAGATCATGCATTTTCTTGTATCCAAAGTGTGCCTGCATCTTTTATCTTTTCATGAATCACACTTACACAAGCACGCATTGCACTTTCAGGAATCCTGAAAGTTCCATTGATTCACAAAACCAATACACTAAGAATAATTGGCAAAATTTTGATAATATGATTGCAATGGATGATAAAGAATGGGGAGAGGAAGATATAAGAGAGTTTACTAAGCTGGTAGAAAGTTCAAAAAAGGCCTAGGAACTAGCCAGTGAGAAACTAGAAGCCATTAACGTGGGAGACGAACAAGAAAATAAGGAATTAAAGATTGACACTCTTGTTACAACGAAAGAAAGAAATATACTAGTTTCTCTATTACACGAGTATGTAGATGTTTTTGCCTGGTCTAGATATTGACATAGTAGTACATAAGATTCCTTTAATAAAAGGAAGCAAGCCAATTAAGTAGAAATCCAAGTGAATGCGCTCGGACATGTTACTCAAAGTAACATCTGAGATACGAAAACAGTGGGATACAAGGTTTCTAGATGTAGTCCAATATCCACAATGGGTAGCCAATGTGGTCGTAGTCCCAAAAGAGGATGGGAAGATTCGGGTGTATATGGACTATAGAGATTTGAACAAGGCGGGCCCAAAAGATGATTTTTATTTGCCCCATATAGACATTCTCGTTGATAATACTACAAGAAATGCTACATATTCCTTTATGGATGGATTCTCTAGTTATAATCAAATTAGAATGGCAGAAGAAGATAAAGAGAAAACCACTTTTGTCACACCTTGGGAGATATTTTGCTATAAAGTAATGCTTTTCGGATTGAAAAATGCTAGAGTCACATATCAAAGAGCAATGGTTACCCTGTTCCAAGATATGATGCACCGAGAAGTGGAAGTTTATGTGGATGACATACTTGCAAAATCGAAGAAAGAGGAAGATCACGTGCAAGTGTTAAGAAGACTATTTGAAAGGCTGTGAAAATTCCAGCTAAAGTTGAATCTCATAAAATGCTCATTCGGGGTGAAAACAGGAAAACTATTAAGCTTCATAGTAAGTGGTCGAGGAATAGAAGTTGATCCTGATAAAGCTAAAGCTATTCAGGAGATGCCTGCCCCTAAGATAGAAAAGGAGGTAAAAAGTTTCCTCGGGTGCCTGAATTACATAACTTGGTTTATATCCTAGTTGACGGTGACTTGTAAACCAATTTTTTGTTTGCTCAGGAAGAAAAATCCGGGAGTATGGGACAACGATTGTCAGGAAGCCTTTGATAAAATAAAGAGGTACTTGCAAAATCCACCATTATTAGTACCTCTAACACTGGGGAGGCCTTTGATTCTATACTTAACAGTAACAAAAATAGCTATAGGTTGTGTGCTGGGACAACATGATGAGTCAAGAAGGAAAGAGCAAGCTATTTACTACTTGAGTAAAAAATTCAATGATTGTGAGTCGAGATATACAACAATTAAGAGGTTGTGTTGTGCCTTGGTTTGGAGTGTGAAAAGTCTCTAGCAGTATATGTTGTACTACACAACCTGGTTGATTTCAAAATTAGACCCGCTCAAATATATTTGTGAAAAACTTGCTTTATGTTGTGTGCAAACTTCAACTTTTAAACACTCAAGGTTTCAATGTCAATCTTGGCCCAAATAATAGGTACATTTGTATACTTATTTGATGCTTAAATTCAGCCCTAAATCAACCCCAAATCAACCTTCAAATCAGCCCAAACACAATCCATGATCTTACATGTCCACACAACAAATAACAATTGATTTATTTTGGGTAATCCATTGATCCAAGAAGGCAAACACATGGATGGAAAGTTGGAGGGGATATTTTTACATTATTTTGGGTCAAAAAGAAGAAGGAGACAACTGATTAGTACTTAAAAGTGCATTTTTATCATGCTTTTATATCATCATTTTGCACTTGAAGTATCAATAACTCCTTAACTAAAGCATGCTTTATAATAATATATCTAATAATATAAGATACCTTTTATTTATGGTAAATGTTCATTTTAAATTCAGGCCTATTACATAAATAAAAATATTGATTGATAACTTTAAGAACTTAAATTGCAAAGGCAAAGAGATGGTCAAACTTAGAAAAGAGATGTCGGTACAATCCAAACCAGAACACTGTTCGATAATTGGGTCATATATGGAGCTACAGATCTCAGATTTAGGTCCAATTTTAATACATAAATGAAAATATTGATTGATGACTTTAAGAACTTAAATTGCAAAGGCAAAGAGATGGTCAAACTTAGAAAAGAGATGTCGGTGCAATCCAAACCAGAACACTGTTCGGTAATAGGGTCATATGTGGAGCTACAGATCTCAGATTTAGGTCCAATTTATATGGATGGAAAGGTAAGACATAGGCCTACAACTTTCATATGGAGCCCAAGATCTAAAAAGGCCATTATCAAGTCCAAATTATAGCAACAACAAAGAAGCCCGAATCTATCTTCCAGCCCGAGCACTGTTCGGTATTTTGGCCATATCTGGAGTTCTGGAAGTCCAAATGAGCTGAATTTTTTACACAAGAAAGCTGAGACAATTTCCTACAATTTCATGTTTACAACTTTCTCCAATTTTGACGTTATCAACGATGTTTTGGGCAGACAAGAGAAGATAAGGATTGTCACCAAGTCAAAAGTTGGCCACCCACTTATCAATTAGTCATCAAATCAATAGTTTCTAATTTTGGCCTATAAAAGGAGGCATTTGCCATGCATTTAGGTATCTTGGTTTCCAGATCAAGATCATGCTCTTCCTTTCTCTCTTTGTATTTTTTGTAATGTTTATGCTTTGCTTTCATTAATATCAAGTTTATGCCTTTCATTTCCTTTCCTTTACTTAGTTACCTTTTATGTTCTTATTTTGTTTATCTATTTTGCTTTCTTTCATGATGTCTAGCTAAGTTAATTATGTCAAGGTGAAAAGGTTACACTAATGGTGTGAGAATAAGTATAATGTAAACTTAATATGGACTTTAATGTTTGATACTAACATGTTTTATATTTGTTATCTTGTTCACTCTTTAATACTTTGCTTGTTAAATGACTAATCTTGATTTATGTTGTATAACACTTGGTACAACAAATGCTTGGCACTCTCATAGCCCATAATGTATGGTATAACCGACACCTGAGCTATGAAAGGAACTTGATTTGTTGGTAACATAAGTTATAATCATGAATGCTTGACGAGATTTACAAGTATTAGCATTAATTGAATAAGATGACTAATGTAATCATGTTAACAATATATAATCTGATTGGAACCTCCTTTGTGTGTGGTTTCCAATTCAATAATAAGAGTTTATACTATACTTGTTTGATATACCATTAGTGGAACCTCTAACCTTGATATTTGTTATTATTATTGTTTAATCCTTACATTAATTTTCCATCTTCAAGTTATCATCATCATCTTCTTCTTCTCTTTCTTTATTATTATTATTATTATTATTATTGTTATTATTATTATTATTATTACTACTATTATTACTACTACTACTACTACTACTACTACTACTACTACTATTATTATTATTATTATTATTATTATTATTATTATTATTATTATTATTATTATTGTTATTATAGTTCTTTTTGTTATTGCTATTATTGTTGTTTATAATTTGTACAATTAACCTCCCTATGGTTCGACCCCGGTCTTGCCGGGTTATTTATTACTTCGACACTCCTACACTTGGGAGAAGATATCAACCTTTTAGTCGTGTCAAGTTTTTGGCGCCGTTGCCGGGGAGGTAAGTTCTTGTATAAATTATAGTATTTATTTTATTTTCTCTTTTCACTTTTGTTGTATATAACTTTGTTTCTTTTCTTTTGTTTCTTTTTATTTTGTTTTCTTCCTCCTTCTTTAACTTTTTTTTTTATTTTATTCCTACACGTGCATGAGAGTGTGGTCACGTACATCAAGTGGTAGACTTTGTAGGGTATCCTCATCATTTTCAGAAAATATGGCCGAAGAAGATAATCAATCACTTCATAATGAAAATAATGAGAATAACCGTGTTAGAACACTTAGAGACCACATGAATCCCACAAGAACAAGTGCACCATCATGCATAGTTTTTCCTCCCGATGCATCTCATTTTAATTTTAAACCAGGCATTATTCAACTTTTACCTTCTTTTCATGGCTTAGAATTGGAAAATCCATACTTGCATTTAAGGGAATTTGAGGAGGTGTGCAACACATATAATAATTTAAATTGTAGCATGAACACCATCAGATTAAAGCTTTTTCCTTTTTCATTAAAAGATAAAGCTAAAATATGGCTACAAAATTTGAGACCAGGATCCATTCGTGCTTGGGATGAAATGCAACAACAGTTTTTAAAGAAGTTTTTCCCATCTCGTAGAACAAACTCTTTCAAGAGACAAATCACCACTTTCACTCAAAAACCAGGAGAAACATTTTACCAATGTTGGGATAGGTATCCAGACTTACTTAGTACTTGCCCTCATCATGGTTTTGAAACATGGAGATTGGTTTCACATTTTTATGAAGGGTTAACACCTAAAGATAGGCAAATGGTTGAATTGATGTGCAATGGAACTTTTGAAGATAAAGACTCTGATGAAGCAATGGAGTACTTAGACTTGTTAGCTAAAAATGCTCAAAATTGGGACGCCGCGGGTACTTATGAGGCACCGAGTAAAACTCAACCTCATACATCTAATGGAGGTATGTAAAACCTTAGGGAAGATCATGACCTTCAAGCCAAGTTTGCATCTTTAGCTAGAAAAGTCGAGGCACTAGAATTAAAAAAGAGTGGTCAATTAAAATCTGTTGAAAACATTGTGTGTCAAATCTGTGAAACAAATGAACACTCAACCAACGATTGTCCAACCTTGCCTTCTTTTAAAGAATGTCTCCATGAACAAGCCCATGCTTTAAACAGTTTTCAAAAGGCCAACCACAACCCATACTCCCAAACATACAACCCTGGTTGGAGGAATCACCCAAATTTCAGTTGGAAGAGTGAGAACAACAATGCACAAACTTCACAACCACCATTTCAAGCACACCACAATTTCCAAAATTCTCATGGATATGCACCTCCTTATGCTCCACCTCCTAGAAGAAATCTTGAGGAAACATTGCATGCATTCATTGAAAAGCAAGAGGCAATCAATACTCAACTTGCTCAAAACATGACAGATTTTAAAGATACTCTTGCTAAATTAACATATGCTCTTAGTTTCCAAGAGAAAGGTAAGTTTCCATCTCAAACACAACAAAATCCCAAAGGGCAATACAATGCAAATGCAAGTAGTTTCGGAAGCCAACACATGGATCAAGTCAAATCAGTCACTACTCTGCGCAGTGGTAAGGTTATTGAAAAACCCTCTCTTGAATCTTATGAGAAAAATGATGAGTCAATCTCTGAGGGTAAGGAAGGGGATGAATCTGAAAATTGCAAAGAAAAGACTGATTCACCGCCAGCACTTCCATTTCCTCAAGCCATGACCAAACAAAGGAAAGTTAATCACAACTCTGAAATTTTTGAAATTTTCAAACAGGTAAGGATCAATATACCTTTGTTGGATGCTATTAAACAGGTTCCTTCCTATGCTAAATTTTTGAAAGATCTATGCACTGTGAAGAGGAAATTAAATGTGAAAAAGAAAGCCTTTCTAGCCGAACAAGTAAGTGCTATTCTTCAAAACAATAATGCTTTGAAATATAAAGACCCTGGTTGTCCTACAATTTCTTGCTTTATTGGAGAGCATAAAATTGAAAGAGCCTTACTTGATCTTGGTGCTAGTGTGAATTTACTTCCATATTCAGTTTTTCAGAGTCTCAATCTAGGTGAGTTAAAACTAACTTCTATATCTCCTTTACTTGCCGATAGATCTGTAAAAGTGCCTAGAGGAATAATTGAAGATGTGTTAGTACAAGTCGATAAATTCATTTATCCTGTGGATTTTATTGTCTTGGACACAAAACCTGTTGAAGCATGTAATTCATTTCCTGTTATTTTAGGATGTCCATTTCTTGCAACTTCTAATGCATTGATTAATTGTAGGAATGGACTGATGAAGCTATCATTTGGAAACATGACATTGGAGATGAATATTTTCAACATTTGCAAGCAACCTGGAGATGATAATGATTTACAAGAAGTAGATCATATTGAGGAATTAGTTTATGATCAACTTGAATCTACTTTAAGTAAAAATGAATTGGATGAAACTGAAGATTTGCAAATGATTTATTCTGAGGAAGAAATCACGGATGAAACAAGCACCGAAAATATTGATGCGAATCTTTTGTCAACAGTGACAACAGATTTGACATCTGACATCACACCAAAGGATGATTACTTTCCTAACGAATCCTTATTTTCTCTTAGTCCAATGCCTTGGTATGATAAAAATATCAATTTTCTTCCTTTAGGAGATTTGCCACCTGATTGGAGTACCCAAGAAAAAGAAAAGTTTTTGAATGAAGTGAAGAATTTTTATTGTGATGACCCTAACTTATTCAAATATTGTCCTGATCAAATATTTCAAAGATTCATTCCCGACAATGAGATAAGTAGTGTCATTAAAATTTGTCATTCTGAAGCATGTGGAAATTGTTTCTCGTCAAAAAAGACAATTGCAAAAATATTTCAAAATAGATTTTATTGGCCCACCATGTTCAAAGACACGCATGCATTCTGCAAAACTTGTGCAAATTGTCAAAAAGTTGATACTGGTCAAAAAGTTTTGTTTTATAATTCTCAATTCTATGCATTCCCTAAAAAGATAAGATTAAGATGGAGCAATCCTTATGGGGCCTGTGATATTGAGAATTCAATGAATGACAATGATTTTAAGGAAAATGAACATCGTTTGAAAGCTTACTATGATAAGATTCCTAGTGAAAATGAATCAACTGGTTGGAATGATCTTGTAGATAAAGGTTGATTATGTTATTTTTCTTATATTTTTTTTGTGTTTCTTTTTGAGTGATTTTTGCTAGTTTCTCTCACCCCGGTCAAATGGCGGATAACGGTACTCCGTGATTTAAGTCGGTTCTTTCAGTTTCCCATAATAACTGATATCTGTGTATATATCTGTGCAATTCTTTGAATCTCTCTTCCAATTCTCATTTCAAAATGGACTCTAATCTTGAAAAATTAAAAAAGTATTTTCCCGCTCTGCCTCAGAATGCGATCACAAAAATTTATCGTGCTAGATGTGCAAGATTGAGATTGTTAATGAATCATGGAATTCCTGAAGATATTCGCTGGTTGATTGAAGCAAAGGTCCGATTATCAGGTGAGTCCTCTAACTTCATTTCACACATGCCTGGAACAGGTAAAAGCACTTTTGCAAAGAAGTGTCATACAAAATGACTGGATGTCTGTCATCGATGTGCTAGATGGACTTGTAATACACAATGTCGTTCTTTAGGAATGGTATCTATAAACCGTGAAGATAAAATACAATTCATTAAGGATGGCCTGAGTAAGGAGTCTTTAGATAATCTTCTATTGACTCTTGAGATGCATCCTAGTGGAGATGTGCATCGTGTAATTCATGATTTATGGCCACTATTTCATAAAGAACATGATCGACTTAGTCTTGGGAATCTGACTAAAAAAGACCCTGTTTGCTAGTTTTTAAGAAAACTAGATGGGAAGCCTATCCCCGACCCATAGAGGGCGTTTAAGCCGTTCTTGGACGTAAAACCAAGGGAAGATGTGAGCCACAATCACAACTACCTGTACATACACATGTTTTTTTCAAAAGTAAATAAATAAATAAATAAAAAGAGAGAGAGAGTGTGTGAGACTCTAGCTGGCCTACATATAGATGTTATGATTGCCTTTCTACTTTCTCATCTATAAAACCCTCTTTTCCTTCCTTTCATTTCTACTCAACCCATACATTCAACAAATACAGAAGTGTGTAGAAATGGCAAGTTCCTCAAGTCATCAAATAAGAAATATTTGTGTTTTTGGTGGATCTAGTCCTGGGAAAGAAAAGGAGTTTTTAGAATCACCAAATCATCTTGGTCAGGTGCTAGCTGAGAGAAAGATTCATTTAGTGTATGGGGGAGGCAGTCTTGGGTTAATGGGAGGTGTGTCAATAGCTGTATTTTTAGGAGGTAGTCAAGTTTTAGGAATCGTCCCTGAAGCTTTGGCACAAGGGGACATCATTGGAAAAACAATTGGAGAGGAACTTCAAGTCTCCACAATGTCGGCTCGAATGAATGCAATGTTTAACCATGCTGATGCTTTCATTGCTTTACCAGGTGGTCTAGGCACATTGGAAGAGATCTTTCATATTTCCTCTTGGGCTCAATTGCACATTCACCATAAACCCATTGGTTTGTTAAATGTTAATGGTTATTATGATAAGTTGTTGTCTTTTCTTGATCATGCTGTGGAACAGGAATTTCTAACATCTTCTGCATGACAAATCATAATCTCTGCTACTACTGCTGAACAATTGATTGACCAACTACAATCTTTCATTCCTGTGATTGATCCTTCCATTAGTCACATAAATTGGTCATCTACGAGAAGCCGTAAAAAGCTTAGATTGGATTTGAGCCTTCATTTGTGAATTTTTGTGTATTTTGGTTTTATTATTGTGTTTTGTTATTTCTTATTTTTGTTTCAGTGTGTTTCAGGTTTTGTCAGTGTTCGTTATTTCAGGTGATATCTTCTATACTCTATCTTTCTACCTTAGAACATTGAGGACAATGTCTCGTTTTGGTTGGGGGGAGAGGGTAGTAGTTGATTAAAAAAAAATTGTTTTTCATTTCATAAAGCATGTTCATAATTGTTGTTACTAGGATGATAGAGTAAAGGAGTTCTTTTGTTAAAGTGACTCTTGAGACGCATCTTAGTAACCATTCTTAACAAGGTCTATTATAATACTTCCTGAAATATTCAGGTTTACAAACTCTCGTATTCTTACCGCTTAATTCTGCTCATATACTTATTTAACATGTATTCTTAAACCTTAATTTACACACACACACTTTAACATATGATTGTGGGTTGCATATTGGATTATTACATTACTTATGTCTTTTGTTAAAGGTAACAACTAAGGGAAAGGGATTGTATATAATTTACAAAAAAAAAGAAAAAAGAAAAAAAAATGATGATAATAAAAATATAGATAAGTTTGGTTTCGTAGCCTCCCTAACCTAAGCAATTAAGCCCGAAGGGGTGTTTTAACACCTAATACCCTAAAGTCAACTGACTTGGGAGCTATTGGCCCAACGCTTGTTACATGGGTTGAGGAGAAAAGCTTAAGGGAATCAAACATTACACTATCTACATATCAATATCTGTGACCCGAGTTACTAAGCTCGTAGGGGTGTCTTAACACCTAATGCCCTAAGACCAACTGGTCTGGGAGTCATTAGAAAGCTCGTTACATGGGTTAAAGATGCATGATGTTTTTAAATCATATGTATATAGATTAAAAAAAAAAAAGACAAAAATAGTAATCTCAACCCAAGGAAGTTAACCTTAAACATTAGAACAAAAATTTTGTTTTCTTCCAAGAAAAGCCCCATAATTATGTGTTGATACATTGAGCACAAAAGAAAGGTTTATTAATATCTTGTTAAGTGGTATTGAGCAGATATATAAATTTAATGAGAGTTTGTTTATCTGGATAGATTAATGGAAGTTAAATGATGAATACCTTACTTTGTGAAATTTGCAAATTGTTGTAACGCTTTGATTACTAGGGACTAGTAATAAGCTGGTTGAGGGGTGTGATTAGTACTTAAAAGTGCATTTTTATCATGGTTTTATATCATCATTTTGCACTTGAAGTATCAATAACTCCTTAACTAAAATATGTTTTATAATAATGTATCTAATAATATAAGATACCTATAATTTATGGTAAATGTCTATTTTTAATACAGGCCTATCACATAAATGAAAGGATTGATTGATGACTTGAAGAACTTAAATTGCAAGGATAAAGAGATGGTCAAACTTAGAGAAGAGATGTCGGTGCAATCCAAACCGGAATACTGTTATGTAATTGGGTCATATCTGGAGCTACAAATCTCAGATTTAGGTCCAATTTATATGGATGGAAAGGTAAGACATAGGCCTATAACTTTCATATGGAGCCTAAGATCTAAAAAGGCCATTATCAAGTCCAAATTGTAGCAACAACAAAGAAGCCCGAATCTATCTTCTAGCCCGAGCACTGTTCGGTATTTTAGCCATATCTGGAGTTCTGGAAGTCCAAATAAGCTGAATTTTTTATACAAGAAAGCTGAGACAATTTCCTACAATTTCATGTCTACAACTGGCTCCAATTTTGACGTTATCAATGATGTTTTGGGCAGACAAGAGAAGATAAGGATTGTCACCAAGTCAAAAGTTGGCCACCCACTTATCAATTAGTCATCAAATCAATAGTTCCCAATTTTGGCCTATAAAAGGAGGCATTTGCCATGCATTTAGGTATCTTGGTTTCCAGATCAAGATCATGCTCTTCCTTTCTCTCTTTGTATTTTTTGTAATGTTTATGCTTTGCTTTCATTAATATCAAGTTTATGCCTTTCATTTCCTTTCCTTTACTTAGTTACCTTTTATGTTCTTATTTTGTTTATCTATTTTGCTTTCTTTCATGATGTCTAGCTAAGTTAATTATGTCAAGGTGAAAAGGTTACACTAATGGTGTGAGAATAAGTATAATGTAAACTTAATATGGACTTTAATGTTTGATACTAACATGTTTTATATTTGTTATCTTGTTCACTCTTTAATACTTTGCTTGTTAAATGACTAATCTTGATTTATGTTGTATAACACTTGGTCTCATAGCCCATAATGTATGGTATAACCGACACCTGAGCTATGAAAGGAACTTGATTTGTTGGTAACATAAGTTATAATCATGAATGCTTGACGAGATTTACAAGTATTAGCATTAATTGAATAAGATGACTAATGTAATCATGTTAACAATATATAATCTGATTGGAACCTCCTTTGTTTGTGATTTCCAATTCAATAATAAGAGTTTATACTATACTTGTTTGATATACCATTAGTGGAACCTCTAACCTTGACATTTGTTATTATTATTGTTTAATCCTTACATTAATTTTCCATCTTCAAGTTATCATCATCTTCTTCTTCTTCTCTTTCTTTATTATTATTATTATTATTATTATTATTATTCCTACTATTACTACTACTACTACTACTACTACTACTATTATTATTATTATTATTATTATTGTTATTGTTATTATAGTTCTTTTTGTTATTGCTATTATTGTTGTTTATAATTGTTGTTTATAATTTGTACAATTAACCTCCCTGTTGTTCGACCCCGGTCTTGCCGGGTTATTTATTACTTCGACACTCCTGCACTTAGGAGAAGACATCAACCTTTTCGTCGTGTCAACAACTCATAAATGAGGAAGAAAAACGTGCACCAAAGTGATTGCAAAGCTATCCTGATTTGATTTTTCAGAACACTTTTCGGTGTTTTACCCATAACCTTTGACTCAAGTGTCCAAATGAGCTGTTCTTTAATGATCTGGAAAGGTGAAAACATTTCCTATAAATATGTCTCTAATAGACATCTCGAGTGGAGGCTTCTAGAAGGGTCAAATGGCTGTCCAAAGTTAGAGTCAGATTTGTGTCCGAATTTTTTCTGAAATTCTGTTGTGTTCTTTAGTTTGTAAAACTTATTATTTCAATCTGATTCAAGTTATTTCATGTTTATTGAAGTGTTCTTATATATAATCATGGTTGGCTAATCTCTTTCTTGGATCCAAATCAAGGATGCTGGTGATTGAGGTGAGTTCTTTAGGATATGAATGAATCTTAATGTTTATCTTCTCATTTTCTTCATGAATGATTTATTATTGCAAAGAAACTTTAGAAATCATTTAGGTAATGTTATAATCTTGAATTTTTATGCACAAACTTTAGTTTTGGTATAGAGATTGCTTGATTCAATGTCTTACTTAATATGAAAGTACTTGTTCATTCTTAAGCAATAATCAATCTTCATCTTTTTAAACTTCATTGTAATATCTTCCGATCTAATATCATCATCGTTGATATTAGGTTGAGTTATCTTATATATGTTGAAGAAATCACCAATACATCATTATTAAAATTGATTTGGACCAAGTTTTTTTTTTGTTACCTAGCTTAATTTTCAGATCTAGCTCTCTGTAGATATGACCTCGATCTTACCTAGTTAATTGCTAGATCGCACACTCGTGCACTTGCGAGTTAAAACAAGCCGATCATAAAAAGCGGTTAAGCAATTTTGGCGCCATTGCCGGGGAGCTAGCAAGCAAAGGTAACAAATTTATATTTGATTATTGGAAAACAAAAAAAATCCATATAAATAAAAAATCAAGTGGTTGGTTTTACCGTCTAAAAAAAATAGATTTGACCTTAACGTTTCGGATATTGGACTGTGGACTAGACAATTAATTGTTGGATTTTGATTGGTTTAACTATTTTTCTTTTATTGTCTATTTTATTAGTTTCTAATATTTTTCTTGTTTATTTCATTTTATTTTGTTGATATTGTTTTTATTCATGCTTGTTATAATTATCTTTTAATGTTTATTGTTGTTATTTTTCTTAAATTTATTGTCTAAAGTGTTTGGCCGCTATTACCGCCTCTTGTTTATTTCAGTTATTTTGTTGTTTTGTTATGATTATTTTTCTTATAGTTATTGTTTGAAGTGCTTGGCCGGTATTACCGCCCCTTGTTTATTTCATTTTATTTTATTGTTTTGTTATGATTATTTTTCTTATATTTATTGTTTGAAGTTCTTGGCCAGTATTACCGCCTTATTATTCAAGCTTGTTATAATTATCTTTTAATATTTATTGTTGTTAATATTGCTTATTAGTTGGAGAGTGAATTTCTTAATTTGTTGTATTTTTATTTTTGAGCTATTACTTTTATTTGCAATTTTTTTTCTTTCCTTTCCTTTCATATTCATATAATTGTTATATTATTATTGTTATTATTATTATTTTATCATGGCTAATGTTGAAGAAGTAAAGGTTGAAGAGAGTGTTCAAGGTAATGGACCTCCACAATTCAATGATCAACCTAATTTTCAAACTCTTAGAGAGTATCTTCACCCGGCTAGACAAAGTACACCTTCGTGTATTATCTTACCTCTTAACCAACAAGCTTTCAATTTGAAACCGGGCATGATTCAACTTCTTCCCACATTTCATGGTATGGATTCTGAAAATCCATACATACATATTAAAGACTTTGAAGAGGTATATAATATTTTTATTGATAGAACATACACCAAGGAAACCATTCGACTTAAATTGTTCCCATTCTCTCTAAAGGATAAAGCCAAGATTTGGCTAAACTCCTTACGCCCTAGGTCTATAGGTACATGGAGAGAAATGCAAGCTAAATTTTTGAAAACAAATACTTCCCCACTCATAGGACAGCAGCCTTACAACGTCAAATGATGAATTTTTCTTGTAGTCCAAATGAGTCATTTCACCAAGCTTGGGGAAAGGTTCAAAGACTTGTTAAATGCATGCCCTCACCATGGTTTTGAGATGTGGAGATTAGTGAGTTTCTTCTATAACTCTCTTACCGAAGATTAGTGTCAACCATGTGTAATGGTGAGTTTTATGACAAAGAACCAAGTGAGACCTTTGATTTTTTTTGATCAATTGGCTGAAAACACAAAGCGATGGGAGACTTCTCTCCCAGTTCATGTTAAGCCTAGAAACACCATTTCTCATTCAAGTGGGAAGTTTCAATTGAAAGAGACTAATGACCTCAATGTTAGATTAGCCTCATTGGCTAGGAAAGTAGAGTCTCTTGAGATTAAAAAAGTGCATGTCATGAGTGAACAACAAGAGGAAAGTTGTGTTGTTTGTGAGAGCAAAGGGCATAGGACAATTGAGTGTCCTACCATTCCAGCCTTCAAGGAAGTGCTATATGGCCAAACTTTTTATTCAAGTAATGTTAGAAAGCCATTTCCAAACCAAGTAGGCAATCCTTACTCTAAGACCTATAATCCTAGATAGAGGAACCACCCAAATTTTGGATGGAGAAATGAGGGCTCTTCAGTACCTCAAACATTTCAACCTCCACCCCAACCATTTCATGCTCCCACACATAACACATACCAACCACCTCATAAGAGATCCCTAGAGGATACTCTTCAACAATTCATGCAAACACAAGGAGGAATCAACAACCAAGCTTACAAATTTCAAGACCAGACTAATAAGACCTTAGATGACATTTGAAGTCAACTAACTAAGTTGACTCCATCACTAAGCATTCAAGAGAAGGGAAAGATCTCAACTCAACCAATGCCAAATCCTAGAGGTCAAGTACACATTAGTGAATCCTCACCTAGTGAACCTTTAAACCATGAACAAGTCCAAGCTATCACCACCCTTAGAAGTTGAAAGATTGTAGATAAAGCCATAAGTTTCGGGATTCCTAGAGGTATTGTGAAGGAGAAATCTAAGGAAAGTGAAGAGGGAATCAAAGCACAAGTGACAAATGAGAGTTTGAGTGACAAAGAAGGCAAGATAAATGAGAAAGAGAGGAGTGAGAAAGGATATGATTCAAGAAACATTGAAGTCAAAGTGAGTGATTTAGAATTTGTTCCTAGAGCACCATTTCCACAAAGGTTAGGGAAACCTAAACATGATATTATGAACTTAGAAATCTATGAATTGTTCAAACAAGTGAAAGTTAATATTCCACTCCTTGATGCAATTAAACAAGTTCCATCTTATGCAAACCTCCTCAAATTCCCTTAAATGCAAGTATGGATTTTCCAATTCCAAGCCATGGAAAGATGGTAAAAGTTGAATAATGCCTGACTTAAAATTAAAATGAGATGCATTGAGAGAAAAAACTATGCATGATGGTTCACTTGTTCTTGTGGGATTCATGTGGTCTCTAAGCGTTCTAGCACGGTTATTCTCATTATTCTCATTATGAAGTGATTGATTATCTTCTTCGGCCATATTTTCTGAAAATGATAAGGATACCCTACAAACTCTACCACTTGATGTACATGACCACACTCTCATGCACGTGTAGGAATAGAATAAAAGGAAGAAGAAAACAAAAGAAGAAGTAAGAGAAAAGAAACAAAGTTATATACAAGAAAAGTGAAAAGAGAAAATAAAATAACTACTATAATTTATACAAGAACTCACCTCCCTGGTAACGGCGCCAAAAACTTGACATGACCAAAAGATTGATCTCTTCTCCCAAGTGCAGGAGTGTCAAAGTAATAAATAACCCGGCAAGACCGGGGTCGAACTGCAGGAACATTAATTGTACAAATTATAAATAACAGTAATACAACAACAATAACAAGAACAAGAACAACAATAATAATAGTAATAACAACAACAACAACAATAATAATAATAATAATACTACTAGTAGTAGTAGTAGTAGTAGTAGTAGTAGTAGTAGTAGTAGTAATAAAGAAAAAGAAAAAGAAGAAGAAGAAGAAGATGATGATGAGAACTTTGAAATGGAATATTAACGTAAAGATTTAACAATGATAATAACAAATGTCAAAGTTAGAGGATCCATTAATGGTATGTCAAACAAGTATAATATAAACTCTTATTATTTAATTGAAAACCACACACAAAGGTAGTTCCAATCAAATTATAGATTGTTAACATGATTACATTAGTCATCTTATTCGACTAATGCTAATACTTGTAAATCTCGTCAAGCATTCATGATTATAACTTATGTTAACAATAAATCAAGTTTCTTTCATAGCTTAGATGTCGGTTATACCATACAGTATGAACTATGAAAGTGTCAAGCATTTGTTGTACCAAGTGTTATACAACATAAATCAAGATTAGTTATTTAACAAGCAAAGTATTAAAGTGTGAACAAGATAACAAATATAAAACATGTTAGTATCAAACATTAAAGTCCATATCAAGTTTACATTATACTTATTCTTACACCATTAGTGTAACCTTTTCACCTTGACATAATAAACTTAGCTAGACATAATGAAAGAAAGAAAACTATATAAATGCTTGACCGCTTTTTATGATCGGCTTGTTTTAACTCGCAAGTGCACGAGTGTGCGATGTAGCAATTAACTCGGTAAGATCGAGGTCATATCCACAGAGAGCTAGATCTGGAAATTAAGCTAAGTAACAAAAAAAACTCAAGAGAAATTAAATTAACAATAACTTGGTTAAAAATAATTGATGGATTTGTTTTCAAAGATAAAAAAAATGTAAATAGATTTTAAATGACAAGAAAAGTAAGTCTTGGTCCAAATCAATTTTAATGGTGATGTATTGGTGATTTCTTCAACATATATAAGATAACTCAACCTAATCTCAACGATGGTGATATTAGATCGGAAGATATTACAATGAAGATTAGAAAGATGAAGATTGATTATTGCTTAAGAATGAACAAGTACTTTCATATTAAGTAAGACATTGAATCAAGCAATCTCTATACCAAAACTAAAGTTTGTGCATAAAAATTCAAGATTATAACATTACCTAAATGATTTCTAAAATTTCTTTACAATAATAAATCATTCATGAAGAAAATAAGAAGATAAACATTAAGATTCATTCATATCCTAAAGAACTCACCTCAATCACCATTATCCTTGATTTGGATCCAAGAAAGAGTTTAGCCAACCATGATTATATATAAGAACACTTCAATAAACATGAAAGAACTTGAATCCAGCTGAAAAAATAAGTTTTACAAACTAAAGAACCGAAATCTATAAAGAAGAACACAATACAATTTCAGAAAAAATTCGGACACAAATCTGACTCTAACTTTGGACAGCAATTCGACCCTCTTAGAAGCTTTTTTTGGAGAAGTCTATTAGAGACATATTTATAGGCAATTCTGTTACCTTTCCAGATCATTAAAGAACAGCTCATTTGGACACCTGAGTCAAAAGTTATGGGTAAAACACCGAAAGGTGTTCTGAAAAATCAAATCAAGACAGCTTTACAACTACTTTGGTGCACGTTTTTCTTCCTCATTTATGAGGTGTCTCCTTCTTCTTTTTGACCGAAAATAATGTTAAAATATCCCCTCCAGCTTTCCATCCATGTGCTTGCCTTCTTGGATCAATGGATTACCCAAAATAAATCAATTGTTATTTGTTGTGTGGACATGTAAGATCATGGATTGTGTTTGGGTTGATTTGAAGGTTGATTTGGGGTTGATTTAGGGCTGCTTTGGGGCTGATTTTTGGGCTGAATTTGAGCATCAAATAAGTATACAAATGTACTTATTATTTGGGCTAAGATTGACATTGAAACCTTGAGTGTTTAATGGTTGAAGTTTGCACACAACATAAGGCAAGTTTGGGCTTGAAATAAATCATATGATATTCTTTTCTAAAATTGGAATAGAATTGATTTTTGGGACAAATTTGGAGCACTTATTTGAACCAAGATTTGCTTCAATCTTCAACTAAATGTCTCTTCAATTCTTTGTTCTGAATTCCGACGTTGAATTTTCTGAATTAATTCATTTAAGCTCCAAAAACCTATCGAAACATTAAAACAAACTTCATTACTAAAAAACACATCAATTATTATGAAAACAACCAAATAAAAACAATAAATACATATGTAAAACAAGAGACTTAATGACACTTTTGATGCACAATCACACCCCTCAACTTAGATTTTGCTAGTCCTCAAGCAAAACAAAACATAAAACCTTTAAAATAAAAATAATAATAATAACAACCATAATTAGGCTCGATTCATCACACTTGAAGGACCTATCATGCAAACATTGGTATCTTTAACTTAGTGTACACAATAGCAAATAAAGAAAAATAAGCATACTCACATTCTCTAAATCAAACATCCATACAAAATTTCCAAATTCAGTCATATTTATCGTGCAACCAACATAATTGATTCATACGAAAACTCAACTTGTAATCTTCCATTCTCACCAACACAAACAAGGTAGCAAACTAGAGAAATATCTATATATTTTCTTTCTTTCTTTTTTCTTTCTTTGTTTTTTTTTTTTGAAGATATGATTTATTTTTTGTCTTTAAGTAGTCACTTCCCTTTTGACGCGAATACAAACATTTGTGATGAATGCACCCGGTTACTCACAAAGTCACAAACTTAAAGTGCTTTGCATACTCATATTTTAAGCTGCCGTTTGACGTAAAGATAAACATTTGTGATGAATACCCCTAGTTACTGAGCAACTCAAAACATTGGAGTAGATAGAACTTTGTACACAATTATTTATTTATTCGTGTAATAATTATTACTCTATTTACTTAAACCTTGTTTAGGACTGGATCAAAAGGGATAATCACAAGTAAAGCATCATACTCATCTTTCATGCATAATCACACAACTCACACAACTTTTACAAGGAAAGATGTATTTCAGTAATCTTAAAAAAAAGTATGCTATATCTTGCTTTATAAGATATTATCTATCCCAAATTAAAGTATGCAATGTTCAACATAATAATGAATCCAAAAATGTAATGATGATCCTAAACAAGTCTCATTCACATACGAATGCAAGTTTTTTTTTTTTTTTAACAAGCATGGTTATCTCAAGCATTCAACATAATGAAATATCTAAAATTAAGTTTTACATTATCCTCAATGTAAAAGAGAAAGAGAAGAAAAGTATAAAGATTAGAAAATTGTTACTCCCCTTCTGTTTTCAAGGATGAATGTCTGATTGAATTGGGCATGAGCTGACTTCTTGCTTGATTTTTTTTTAACCTGCATATCACAACTAAAAGAAAACATTGATTTTTTTTTTTTGAAAATAAAGAACCTCACACCCTCCAACTTAAAATAATGCATTGTCCCGAATGCATGAACACGAAAATATAAGAGATGGAAGAAAGAAGAAAAACTAATAAAAATAAAAATAAAAATAAAAATAAAATAAAAATAAAAACTCATTACTTCTAATACTACAATGGTATTGGATCTTGAAGATCCAATGTCTCAACTTCAGCCACAACATTTTCAAGATAAGGTTTCAATCGATGACCATTTACTTTGAAAATATTTCCATTCTTGGGATTTTCTACCTCAAATGCACCATGCTCAGAGATGGATTTAATCACAAATGGACCAGTCCATTTTGTCCTCAACTTCCCAGGAAAGAGATGTAATCGTGAATTATACAAGAGAACCTTTTGACCAACATGAAAGGATTTTCTAAGAATATGTTTATCATGCAAAGTTTTCATCTTATGTTTTGAAATTTTTGCATTTTCAAATGCATCATTTCTCAACTCCTCTAATTCATCCAATTGAAGCTTTCTATTTTTGCCAACCTCGTTTTCATTGTCATTGAATTGCCGAATGGCCCAATATGCACGGTGCTCAATCTCAACAGGGAGATGACAAGGCTTTCCATAAACTAGCCTATAAGGAGACATTCCTAAAGAGGTCTTATAAGTAGTGCGATATGCCCACAAAGCATCAACTAGTCGTAGGGACCAATCTTTACGGTTTGGATTGACTGTTTTCTCTAAAATGTTCTTGATCTCCCTATTTGCCAACTCAGCTTGGCCACTAGTCTGTGGGTGATAGGGGGTACTGACCTTGTGAATTACACCATATTTTCTCATCAAAATCCCAACGGGCTTGTTACAAAAATGTTTTCCCCCATCACTAATCATAGCCCGAGGCATACCAAAACGAGAGAAAATATTTTCTTTCAAGAATTTGACCACAACTCGATGGTCATTGGTTCGAGATGCAATGGCCTCCACCCATTTAGACACATAATCAACAGCTACAAGGATGAATTGGTAACCAAATGAACTTGGAAAAGGTCCCATGAAATCAATCCCCCAACAATCAAATATTTCCAAAACAAGGATGGGGTTAAGGGGCATCATGTTACGCCTAGTGAGGCTACCTAGTCGTTGGCATCGGTCACATGCAGCACAAAAGGCATGAACATCTTTAAACATGGTAGGCCAATAAAAACCACACTGCAAGATTTTGGCAATGGTTTTCTTGGAAGAGAAATGCCCACCACAGGCTAATGCATGACAAAAATTAATGACCCTTGGAATTTCATGATCAGGGATGCACCGCCTAATAATTTGGTCAGGACAATATTTAAATAGGTAGGGGTCATCCCAAAAAAAGGTGCGCACATTGCGCAAGAATTTTTGTTTGTCAAGTTTAGACCAATGAGAAGGAATTTGACTTGTGGTTAGGTAATTTGCTATGTCAGCATACCATGGAGAACCAATGTAAGAGACAGTACCTGCACAAAATAAATTTTCATCAGCAAAGAGTTCATTTATTGGAGATTCATCAATTATGGTCTTATAGCTTGAAAGACGAGACAAATGATCAGCTACTACATTCTCTACTCCCTTTTTATCTCGAATTTCAATGTTAAACTCTTGGAGTAGGAGGATCCATCGAATCAAACGTGGTTTGGCATCTTGTTTTGTGAGCAAATATTTCAATGCTGCATGATCAGTGAAAACAATAACAAGAGATCCAACCAAATAAGACCTAAACTTGTCTAATGCAAAGACCATAGCTAAGAGTTCTTTTTCAGTTGTAGTGTAATTCAATTGAGCATCATTCAAAGTCTTGCTAGCATAATATATGACATGAGGTTTCTTGTCTTTTCTTTGCCCTAAAACAGCCCCAATCGCAAAATCACTAGCATCACACATTAGTTCAAATGGTAAAGACCAATCAGGAGCTTGTATGATTGGTGCAGTTGTCAACAACCCTTTAAGCTTTTCAAAAGCTTCTTGACATTTTGATGTCCAATCAAATGGGACATCTTGTGACAACAAGTTACACAATGGTTTGGCAATGGTACTAAAAGAATGAATGAATCTTCGATAAAAACCAGCATGTCCTAAAAAGGATCTCACATCTTTCACAGTCTTAGGGGTAGTTAATTTTTGAATGACTTCCACTTTTGACTTATCTACCTCTATCCCTTTTGAAGAGACAATGTGACCTAAAACAATGCCATGTGTCACCATAAAATGACACTTCTCCCAATTGAGTACAAGATTGCTCTCTTCACACCTTTCAAGAACTTTTTCTAGATTCATTAGACACAACTCATAAGAATCCCCATAAACTGAAAAATCATCCATGAAAACTTCCAAAAAATTTTCCACCATGTCACTAAAGATACTCATCATACACCTTTGAAAAGTGGCTGGTGCATTACACAAACCAAATGGCATTCTTCTATAAGCATAAGTACCAAAAGGACAAGTGAAAGTGGTTTTTTCTTGGTCTTCTAAAGAAATCTCAATTTGGATGTAACCTGAGTATCCATCCAGAAAACAATAGAAAGCTCTTCCAGCTACTCTTTCAAGCACTTGGTCTAAAAATGGAAGCGGAAAATGGTCCTTCCTAGTCACCATGTTCAATTTACGATAATCAATGCACATACGCCATCCAGTTTGGATTCTAGTTGGTACCAGCTCATTATTTTCATTCTTCACTACCGTGACTCCAGATTTTTTTGGGACAACTTGGGTTGGACTAACCCATTTTGAGTTTGCAATAGGGTAAATGATACCTGCATCAAGTAGCTTAAGCACTTCACCTCTCACTACTTCCTTCATGTTTGGGTTCAATCGTCTTTGCATTTGCCTCACAGATTTAGCCTCTTCTTCAAGATAGATTCTATGTGTACATAAAAGAGGGCTAATTCCTTTCAAGTCAGTAATTTTCCACCCAATTGCTTTCTTGTGTTTTCTCACCACTCTCAAAAGTTTGTGTTCTTGCTCTATGCTAAGTTTTGATGAGATCACAATAGGATATGATTCATCTTCCCCTAGAAATGCATACTTAAGATCATTCGGTAAAGGCTTCCTTTCTAGTTTATCATGCTGGACAAGAGATTCCTCAACTTTCACTTGGGGTGAAATCAAAGGCTCAAATGATGGGGTCCATTGACCTATTGACATAATAGGCATTGGATCTAGATAAGTCTCGAGTTCTCTTACTTCCTCATCAACACATTCCAAAGAACAAAATCTTTCATCATGAATTAAAGTTCTCTCCAATGGATCCTTGATCCACACTCTCTCAAAGTGTTCTTGACAAACTGTTTGGATGAAATCTACCTCTCTAATGTCCTCATGTTCCCCGATTTGTTTGGAGACATTGAATATGTTCATCTCCACAGTCATATTCCCAAAAGACAATTTCATCACCCCATTCCTACAGTTAATTAAGGCATTGGATGTAGCTAGGAAAGGTCTCCCTAAGATGACTAGGATGGGGGCATTAGAACCTTGAATTGGTGCGGTGTCTAATACTACAAAATCAACAGGAAAGTAGAATTTATCTACTTGGACCAACACATCCTCAACGATACCCCTGGGAATCTTGATTGACCTATCAGCTAATTGAAGGGTGATTCGAGTAGGCTTGATTTCTCCTAAACCTAATTGTTCGTAAACAGTGTAGGGTATTAAATTCACACTTGCTCCTAAATCCAACAAAGCTTGATCTATCTTATGACTTCCAATAATGCATGAAATGGTAGGACAACCAGGATCTTTGTATTTGGGAGGGGTCTTAAACTGGATGATGGCACTAGCATGTTCAGTTAGAAAGGCTCTTTCTTTCACATTCAATCTCCTTTTGACTGTGCATAAATCCTTAAGAAACTTTGCATAAGATGGAACTTGTTTAATTGCATCAAGGAGTGGAATATTGACTTTCACTTGTTTGATCATAGATTTCCGAGTTCATAAGATCTTGTTTAGGTTTTCCTAACCTTTGTGGAAATGGTGCTCTAGGAACAAATTCTAAATCACTCATTTTGACTCCAATCTTTCTTGAATCATCTCCTTTCTCACTCATCTCTTTCTCATTTATCTCACCTTCTTTGTCACTCAAACTCTCATTTGTCACTTGTGTTTTGATTCCCTCTTCACTTTCCCTAGATTTCTCCTCCACAATACCTTTAGGAATCCTAAAACCTACACCTTTATCAACAATCTTTCCACTTCTAAGGGTAGTGATGGCTTGGACTTGTTCATGGTTTGAAGGTTCACTAGGTGAGGATTCACTCATGTGTACCTGACCTCTAGGATTGGGCATTGGTTGAGCTGGGATTTTTCCCTTCTCTTGAATGCTTAGTGATTGAGTCAACTTAGTTAGTTGACTTCGAATGTCATCTAAGGCCCTATTGGTCTGGTCTTGGAATTTGTAAACTTGGTTGTTGATTCCTCCTTGCGTTTGCATGAATTGTTGAAGAGTATCCTCTAAGGATCTCTTATGAGGTGGTTGGTATGTGTTATGTGTGGGAGCATGAAATGGTTGGGGTGGAGGTTGAAATGTTTGAGGTACTGAAGAGCCCTCATTTCTCCATCCAAAATTTGGGTGGTTCCTCCATCCAGGATTATAGGTCTTAGAGTAGGGATTGCCTACTTGGTTTGGAAATGGCTTTCTAACATTACTTGAATCAGAAGTTTGGCCATATAGCACTTCCTTGAAGGCTGGAATGGTAGGACACTCAGTTGTCCTATGCCCTTTGCTTTCACAAACAAGACAACTTTCCTCTTGTTGTTCACTTATGACATGCACTTTTTTAATCTCAAGAGACTCTACTTTCCTAGCCAATGAGGCTAATCTAGCATTGAGGTCATCAGTCTCTTTCAATTGAAACTTCCCACTTGAATGAGAAATGGTGTTTCTAGACTCAACATGAACTGGGAGAGAAGTCTCCCATTGCTTTGTGTTTTCAGCCAATTGATCAAAAAAATCAAAGGCCTCACTTGGTTCTTTGTCATAAAACTCACCATTACACATGGTTGACACTAGCTTTTTAAAATCTGCGGTAAGAGAGTCATAAAAGAAACTCACTAACCTCCACATCTCAAAACCATGGTGAGGGCATGCATTTAACAAGTCTTTGAACCTTTCCCAAGCTTGGTGAAATGACTCATTTGGACTACAAGAAAAATTCATCATTTGACGTTGTAAGGCTGCTGTCCTATGAGTGGGGAAGTATTTTTTCAAAAATTCAGCTTGCATTTCTCTCCATGTACCTATAGACCTAGGACGCAAAGAGTTTAGCCAAAGCTTGGCTTTATCCTTTAGAGAGAATGGGAACAATTTAAGTCGAATGGTTTCCTCTGTGCATGTTCTATCAATAAAAGTATTACATACCTCTTCAAAGTCTTTAATGTGTATGTATGGATTTTCAGAATCCATACCATGAAATGTGGGAAGAAGTTGAATCATGCCCGGTTTCAAATTGAAAGCTTGTTGGTTAAGAGGTAAGATAATACACGAAGGTGTACTTTGTCTAGCCGGGTGAAGATACTCTCTAAGAGTTCGAAAATTAGGTTGATCATTGAATTGTGGAGGTCCATTACCTTGAACACTCCCTTCACCCTCTACATCTTCAACATTAGCCATGACAAAATAATAATAATAATAATAATAATAATAATAATAATATAACAATTATATGAATATGAAAGGAAAGGAAAGAAAAAAAATGCAAATAAAAGTAATAGCTCAAAAATAAAAATACAACAAATTAAGAAATTCACTCTCCAACTAATAAGCACTATTAACAACAATAAATATTAAAAGATAATTATAACAAGTATGAATAAACAAAAGGCGGTAATACCGGCCAAGCACTTCAAACAATAAATATAAGAAAAATAATCATAACAAAACAACAAAATAAAAAGGAAATAAACAAGAGGCGGTAATACCGACCAAGCACTTTAGACAATAAATATAAGAAAAATAACAATAATAAACATTAAAAGATAATTATAGTAGGCATGAATAAAAAGGCGGTAATACCGGCCAAGCACTTCAAACAATAAATATATATATAAAAAATAAGCATAACAAAACAACAAAATAAACTGAAATAAACAAAAGGCGGTAATACCGGCCAAGCACTTCAAACAATAAATATATATATAAAAAATAAGCATAACAAAACAACAAAATAAACTGAAATAAACAAGAGGCGGTAATACCGGCCAAACACTTTAGACAATAAATAAAAACAATATCAACAAAATAAAATGAAATAAACAAGAAAAATATTAGAAACTAATAAGAGTAGACAATAAAAGAAAAATAGTTGAACCAACCAAAATCCAACAATTAATAGTCCAGTCCACAGTCCAATATCCGAAACGTTAAGGTAAATTTTTTTTAGGCGGTAAAACCAGTCAATTGATTTTTTTATATGATTTTTTTTTAGTTTTCCAATAATCAAATCTAAATTTGTTACCTTTGCTTGCTAGCTCCCCGGCAACGGCGCCAAAATTGCTTGCTCGCTTTTTATGATCGGCTTGTTTTAACTCGCAAGTGCATGAGTGTGCGATGTAGCAATTAACTCGGTAAGATCGAGGTCATATCCATAGAGAGCTAGATCTGGAAATTAAGCTAAGTAACAAAAAAAACTCAAGAGAAATTAAATTAACAATAACTTGGTTGAAAATAATTGATGGATTTGTTTTCAAAGATAAAAAAAATGTAAATAGATTTTAAATGACAAGAAAAGTAAGTCTTGGTCCAAATCAATTTTAATGGTGATGTATTGGTGATTTCTTCAACATATATAAGATAACTCAACCTAATCTCAACGATGGTGATATTAGATAGGAAGATATTACAATGAAGATTAGAAAGATGAAGATTGATTATTGCTTAAGAATGAACAAGTACTTTCATATTAAGTAAGACATTGAATCAAGCAATCTCTATACCAAAACTAAAGTTTGTGCATAAAAATTCAAGATTATAACATTACCTAAATGATTTCTAAAATTTCTTTACAATAATAAATCATTCATGAAGAAAATAAGAAGATAAACATTAAGATTCATTCATATCCTAAAGAACTCACCTCAATCACCATTATCCTTGATTTGGATCCAAGAAAGAGTTTAGCCAACCATGATTATATATAAGAACACTTCAATAAACATGAAAGAACAAGAATCCAGCTGAAAAAATAAGTTTTACAAACTAAAGAACCGAAATCTATAAAGAAGAACACAATACAATTTCAGAAAAAATTCGGACACAAATCTGACTCTAACTTTGGACAGCAATTCGACCCTCTTAGAAGCTTTTTTTGGAGAAGTCTATTAGAGACATATTTATAGGCAATTCTGTTACCTTTCCAGATCATTAAAGAACAGCTCATTTGGACACCTGAGTCAAAAGTTATGGGTAAAACACCAAAAGGTGTTCTGAAAAATCAAATCAAGACAGCTTTACAACTACTTTGGTGCACGTTTTTCTTCCTCATTTATGAAAGAAAGAAAACTATATAAATGCTTGACATAATAAACTTAGCTAGACATAATAAACTTAGCTAGACAACTAATTAGGCTCGATTCATCACCTTGACATAATAAACTTAGCTAGACATAATGAAAGAAAGAAAACTATATAAATGCTTGACCGCTTTTTATGATCGGCTTGTTTTAACTCGCAAGTGCACGAGTGTGCGATGTAGCAATTAACTCGGTAAGATCGAGGTCATATCCACAGAGAGCTAGATCTGGAAATTAAGCTAAGTAACAAAAAAAACTCAAGAGAAATTAAATTAACAATAACTTGGTTAAAAATAATTGATGGATTTGTTTTCAAAGATAAAAAAAATGTAAATAGATTTTAAATGACAAGAAAAGTAAGTCTTGGTCCAAATCAATTTTAATGGTGATGTATTGGTGATTTCTTCAACATATATAAGATAACTCAACCTAATCTCAACGATGGTGATATTAGATCGGAAGATATTACAATGAAGATTAGAAAGATGAAGATTGATTATTGCTTAAGAATGAACAAGTACTTTCATATTAAGTAAGACATTGAATCAAGCAATCTCTATACCAAAACTAAAGTTTGTGCATAAAAATTCAAGATTATAACATTACCTAAATGATTTCTAAAATTTCTTTACAATAATAAATCATTCATGAAGAAAATAAGAAGATAAACATTAAGATTCATTCATATCCTAAAGAACTCACCTCAATCACCATTATCCTTGATTTGGATCCAAGAAAGAGTTTAGCCAACCATGATTATATATAAGAACACTTCAATAAACATGAAAGAACTTGAATCCAGCTGAAAAAATAAGTTTTACAAACTAAAGAACCGAAATCTATAAAGAAGAACACAATACAATTTCAGAAAAAATTCGGACACAAATCTGACTCTAACTTTGGACAGCAATTCGACCCTCTTAGAAGCTTTTTTTGGAGAAGTCTATTAGAGACATATTTATAGGCAATTCTGTTACCTTTCCAGATCATTAAAGAACAGCTCATTTGGACACCTGAGTCAAAAGTTATGGGTAAAACACCGAAAGGTGTTCTGAAAAATCAAATCAAGACAGCTTTACAACTACTTTGGTGCACGTTTTTCTTCCTCATTTATGAGGTGTCTCCTTCTTCTTTTTGACCGAAAATAATGTTAAAATATCCCCTCCAGCTTTCCATCCATGTGCTTGCCTTCTTGGATCAATGGATTACCCAAAATAAATCAATTGTTATTTGTTGTGTGGACATGTAAGATCATGGATTGTGTTTGGGTTGATTTGAAGGTTGATTTGGGGTTGATTTAGGGCTGCTTTGGGGCTGATTTTTGGGCTGAATTTGAGCATCAAATAAGTATACAAATGTACTTATTATTTGGGCTAAGATTGACATTGAAACCTTGAGTGTTTAATGGTTGAAGTTTGCACACAACATAAGGCAAGTTTGGGCTTGAAATAAATCATATGATATTCTTTTCTAAAATTGGAATAGAATTGATTTTTGGGACAAATTTGGAGCACTTATTTGAACCAAGATTTGCTTCAATCTTCAACTAAATGTCTCTTCAATTCTTTGTTCTGAATTCCGACGTTGAATTTTCTGAATTAATTCATTTAAGCTCCAAAAACCTATCGAAACATTAAAACAAACTTCATTACTAAAAAACACATCAATTATTATGAAAACAACCAAATAAAAACAATAAATACATATGTAAAACAAGAGACTTAATGACACTTTTGATGCACAATCAATAAACAAAATAAGAACATGAATAAGATTAAAGTTAACTAAGTAAGTGAAAGGAAATGAAAGACATAAACTTGATATTAATGAAAACAAAGCATAAATATTACAAAAAATACAAAGAGAGAAAGGAAGAGCATGATCTTGATCTGGAAACCAAGATGCTTAAATGCATGGCAAATGCCTCCTTTTATAGACCAAAATTAGGAACTATTGATTTGATGACTAATTGATGAGTGGGTAGCCAACACTTGACTTGGTGACAATCCTTATCTTCTCTTGTCTGCCCAAAATGTCATTGATAACATCAAAATTGGAGCCACTCGAAAACAAGAAAGTTGTAGGCAATTGTCTCATCTTTCTTGTGTAAAAACATCAGCTCAGTTGGACTTCTAGAACTCCAGATATGGCCAAAATACTGAACAGTGCTCGACTAGAGGACAAATTCAGGCTTCATTGTTGTTGCAATACGTTGGACTTGAAAATGGTCTTTTTAGATCTTGGGCTCCATATGAAAGTTGTAGGCCTTTCTCTTACCTTTCCATCCATATAAAGTAGACCTAAATGTGAGATCTATAGCTCCAGATATGACCCAATTACCGAACAGTGTTCCGGTTTGAATTGCACCGACATCTCTTTTCTAAGTTTGGCCATCTCTTTATCCTTGCAATTTAAGTTCTTAAAGTCATCGATCAATCCTTTCATTTATGTGATAGGCCTGCATTTAAAATGAATATTTACCATAAATTAAAGGTATTAAGTATTATTAGATATATTATTATAAAACATGCTTTAGTTAAGGAGTTATTAATACTTCAAGTGCAAAATGATGATATAAAACCATGATAAAAATGCACTTTTCAGTACTAATCAGAAATCACCAAAATTTGAGTTGGAAGAGTGAGAATGCATAAACTTCACCACCACAGTTTCAAGTACACCATAATTTCCACAATTCCCATGGATATGCACCTTCTTATGCTCCACCTCCTACAACAAATTTTAAGGAAACTTTATATGCATTCACTGAAAAGCAAGAGACAATCAATACTCAACTTGTTCAAAACATGACAGATTTTAAAGATACTATTGCAAAATTAACATCTGTTCTCAGTTTCCAAGAGAAAGGTAAGTTTCCATCTTAACCACAGCAAAATCCCAAGGGGCAATACAATGCAAATGCAAGTAGTCGTGGAAGTCAACACATGGATCAAGTCAAATCAGTCATCACACTTCGTAGTGGTAAGGTTATTCAAAAACTCACACTTGAACCTTGTGAGAAAGATGATGAGTCAATCTCTAAGGGTAAGGAAGGGGTTGAATCGAACATTGCAAAGAAAAGAATGATTCCCCTCCAACACTTTTATTTTCTCATACCATGACCAATCAAGAAGAAATCAAGGATGAAAAAGGCATCGAAAATGTAGATGTGGATCTTTTATCAAAAGTGACAACAGCTTCGACACCCGACATCACACCAATCGATGATTACTTTCCTGATGAATCTCTACTTTCTCTTAGTTTAATGCCTTGGTTTGCTAAAAATATCTATTTTCTTGCTTCAGGATTTTTGCCAACTCATTGGAGTACCGAAGACAAAAGAATTTTTTTGAGCAATGTGCAAAATTTTTATTGGGATGACCCCTACTTATTCAATTATTCTCCTGATCAAATATTTCAAAAATACATTCTCGACAATGAGGTAAGTAACTTCATTAAATTTTGTCACTCTAAGGCATGTGGGGATCATTTCTCGTAAAAAAAAAGGATTGTAGAATGCAAATGCAAGTAGTCGTGGAAGTCAACACATGGATCAAGTCAAATCAGTCATCACTCTTTGTAGTGGTAAGGTTATTCAAAAACCCACTCTTGAACCTTGTGAGAAAGATGATTAGTCAATCTTTAAGGGTAAGGAAGGGGTTGAATCGAATATTGCAAAGAAAAGACCGATTCCCCTCCAACACTTCCATTTTCTCATACCATGACCAATCAAGAAGAAATCAAGGATGAAAAGGGCATAAAAAATGTAGATGCGGATCTTTTACAAAAGTGACAACAGATTCGACACCCGACATCACACCAATCGATGATTACTTTCCTGATGAATCTCTACTTTCTCTTAGTTTAATGCCTTGGTTTGCTAAAAATATCTATTTTCTTGCTTCAGAATTTTTGCCAGCTTATTGGAGTACCGAAGACAAAAGAAATTTTTTGAGCAATGTGCAAAATTTTTATTGGGATGACCCCTACTTATTCAATCATTCTCCTGATCAAATATTTCAAAAATGCATTCTCGACAATGAGGTAAGTAATTTCATTAAATTTTGTCACTCTAAGGCATGTGAGGATCATTTCTCGTCAAAAAAGAGGATTGTAGAATGCAAATGCAAGTAGTCGTGGAAGTCAACACATGGATCAAGTCAAATCAGTCATCACTCTTCGTAGTGGTAAGGTTATTCAAAAACCCACTCTTGAACCTTGTGAGAAAGATGATGAGTCAATCTTTAAGGGTAAGGAAGGGGTTGAATCTAACATTGCAAAGAAAAGACCGATTCCCTTCCAACACTTTCATTTTCTCATACCATGACTAATCAAGAAGAAATCAAGGATGAAAAGGGCATAAAAAATGTAGATGCGGATCTTTTACAAAAGTGACAACAGATTCGACACCCGACATCACACCAATCGATGATTACTTTCCTGATGAATCTCTACTTTCTCTTAGTTTAATGCCTTGGTTTGCTAAAAATATCTATTTTCTTGCTTCAGGATTTTTGCCAACTCATTGGAGTACCGAAGACAAAAGAAATTTTTTAAGCAATGTGCAAAATTTTTATTGGGATGACCCCTACTTATTCAATCATTCTCCTGATCAAATATTTCAAAAATGCATTCTCGACAATGAGGTAAGTAATTTCATTAAATTTTGTCACTCTAAGGCATGTGGGGATCATTTCTCGTAAAAAAAAGGATTGTAGAAATCTTACAAAGTATATTTTATTGGCCCACCATATTCAAGGAATCACATGCATTCCGCAAAACCTGTGAAAATTGTCAAAAGGTGGGATTTATTTCAAAACACAGAGTCTTTAAATAATCTTCAATTGACTCTTAAGTCTCATCATAGTCGAGATAAGCATCGTGCAATTCATGATTTATGGCCAATATTCCATAAGAAACATGCTCGACATAGTCTTGAGAATCTGACTAAAAAAGACCCTGTTTGCTGGTTTTTAAGAAACTGGATGGGAAGCCTATCCCTGACCCATAGAGGGCGTTTAAGCCGTTCTTGGACGTAAAACCAAGGGAAGATGTGAGCCACAATCACAACTGTGATTTGAGCCTTCATTTGTGAATCTTTGTGTCTTTTGGTTTTATTATTATGTTTTTTTGTTACATATATTTGTTTTAGAGTGTTTCAGGTTTGTTAGTGTTCGTTATTTCAAGTGATATCTTATATACTCTATCTTTCTACCTTTAAACATTGAGGACAATGTCTTGTTTTAGTTGGGGGGAGAGGGTAGTAGTTGATACAAAAAAAATTGTTTTCCATTTCATAAAGCATATGCAACATTGTTGTTATTAGGATGATGGAGTAAAAGAGCTCTTTTGTTAAAGTGACTCTTAAGACGCATCTTAGTAACCATTCTTAACAAGTATTCAGGTTTACAAACTCTCACATTGTTATCACTTAATTCTGCTCATATACTTATTTAACATGTATTCTTAAACCTTAATTTACACACACACACACTTTAACATATAATTGTGGGTTGCATATTGGATTATTACATTATTTATATTCTTTTATTAAAGGTAACAACTAAGGGAAAGGTATTTATATAATTAAAAAAAAGAAAAAAAAAGAAAAAATGATAATAATAAAAATGTAGATAAGTTTGGTTTGGTAGCCTTCCTAACCTAAGCAATTAAGCTTGAAGGGGTGTTTTAACACCTAATACCCTAAAGTCAACTGACTTGGAAACTATTGGCCCAATGCTTGTTACATGGGTTGAGGAGAAAAGCTTAAGGAATCAAACATTGCACTATCTATATATCAGTATCTGCGACCCGAGTTACTAAGCTCATAGGGGTGTCTTAACACCTAATGCCCTAAGACCAACTGGTCTGGAGTCATTAGTTGAAAGCTCGTTACATGGGTTAAAGATGCATGATGTTTTTAAATTATATATATATATATATATATATATATATATATATATTTAAAAAAAGAAGACAAAAATAATAATCCTAACCCAAGGAAGTTAACCTTAAACATTAGAACAAAAAAATTTTGTTTTCTTCCAAGAAAAACTCCATAATTATGTGTTGATATATTGAGCACAAAAGAAAGGTTTAGTAATGTTTTGTAAGAGGTATTGAGCATATATATAAATTTAATGAGAGTTTGTTTATCTGGATATATTAAGGGAAGTTAAATGATGAATACCTTGCTTTGTAGAATTTGCAAATTGTTTTTCTATTTTAACGCTTTGATTACTAGGGACTAGTAATAAACTGGTTGGGGGGGGGGTGTGATTAGTACTTAAAAGTGCATTTTTATCATGGTTTTATATTATCATTTTGCACTTGAAGTATTAATAACTCCTTAACTAAAGCATATTTTATAATAATATATCTAATAATACTTAATACCTTTAATTTATGGTAAATGCTCATTTTAAATGCAGGCCTATCACATAAATAAAAAGATTCATTGATGACTTTAAGAACTTAAACTGCAAGGGCAAAGAGATGACCAAACTTAGAAAAGAGATGTCGGTGCAATCCAAACCGGAACATTGTTCGGTAATTGGGTCATATGTGGAGCTATAAATCTCAGATTTAGGTCTACTTTATATGGATGGAAAGGTAAAACATAGGCCTACAACTTTTATATGAAGCCCAAGATCTAAAAAGACCATTTTCAAGTCCAAATTATTGCAACAACAAAGAAGCCCGAATCTGTCCTCCAGCCCGAGGACTGTTCAGTATTGTGGCCATCTCTGGAGTTCTAGAAGTTGAAATGAGTTGAAGGTTTTACACAAAAAAGCTGAGACAATTTCCTACAACTTTCAAGTTTTCAAGTGGCTCCAATTTTGACGTTATCAATGATGTTTTGGTCATACAAGAGAAGATAAGGATTGTCATCAAGTCAAGAGTTGGCCACACACTCATCAATTAGTCATCAAATCAATAGTTCCTAATTTTGGCTTATAAAAGAAGGCATTTGCCATGCATTTAGGCATCTTGGTTTCCAGATCAAGATCATGCTTTTGCTTTCTCTCTTTGTATTTTTTGTAATGTTTATGTTTTGCTTTCATTAATATCAAGTTTATGCCTTTCATTTCCTTTCATTAACTTAGTTAAGTTTTATCTTATTTATGTTCTTATTTTGTTTATTTATTTTTCTTTCTTTCATTATGTCTAGCTAAGTTTATTTTATCAAGGTGAAAAGGTTACACTAATGGTGTAACAATAAGTATAGTGTAAACTCAATATGGACTTTAATGTTTGATACTAACATGTTTTGTATTTGTTATCTTGTTCACTCTTTAATATTTTGCTTGTTAAATCACTAATCTTGATTTATGTTGTATAACACTTGGTACAACAAATGCTTGGCACTTTCATAGCTCATACTGTATGGTATAACCGACACCTGAGCTATGAAAGAAACTTGATTTGTTGTTAACATAAGTTATAATCATGAATGCTTGATGAAATTTACAAGTATTAACATTAATTGAATAAGATGACTAATATAATCATGTTAACAATCTATAATCTGATTGGAACCTCCTTTGTGTGTGGTTTTTAATTGAATAATAAGAGTTTATATTATACTTGTTTGACATACCATTAGTGGATCCTCTAACCTTGACATTTGTTATTATCATTGTTAAATCTTTACGTTAATATTCCATCTCAAAGTTCTCATCATCATCTTCTTCTTCTTTTTCTTTATTATTATTATTATTATTATTATTATTATTATTATTATTATTATTAGTATTACTACTACTACTACTACTACTACTACTATTATTATTATTATTATTATTAGTATTACTACTACTACTATTATTGTTGTTGTTGTTGTTGTTGTTATTGTTGTTTCATTATTGTTATTTATAATTTGTACAATTAACCTCCCTATGGTTCGACCCCAGTCTTGCCGGGTTATTTATTACTTCGACACTCCTGCACTTGGGAGAAGACATCAATCTTTTGGTCGTGTCAATTTCTCCAATCTGGATTGTATGTTTGCAAATATGGGTTATGATTGGGCCTTTCGAAACTATTTAAAGCATGAGCTTGTTCATGGAGACATTTCTTAAAAGAAGGCAAAGTTGGACAATTATTGGTTGAGTGTTCATTTGTTTCACATATTTGACATGCAATGTTTTCAATAGATTTAAATTGACCATTCTTTTTCAATTCTAGTGCCTCGACTTTTCTAGTTAAAGATGCAAACTTGGCTTGAAGGTCATGATCTTCCCTAAGGTTATTTATACATACCTCGACTAGATGTATGAGGTTAAGTTTTACTCGGTGCCTCATGAGTACCCGCGGTGTCCCAATTTTGAGCATTTTCAGCTAACAAGTCCAAGTACTCCATTGCTTCATCAGGGTCTTTATCTTCAAAAGTTCCATTGCACATCAATTCAACCATTTGCCTATCTCTAGGTGTTAACCCTTCATAGAAATGTGAAACCAATCTCCATGTTTCAAAACCATGATGAGGGAAAGTACTAAGCAAGTCTCGATACCTATCCCAACATTGGTAAAATGTTTCCCCTGGTTTTTAAGTGAAAGTAATGATTTGTCTTTTGAAAGAGTTTGTTTTGTGAGATGGGAAAAACTTCTTCAAAAACTATTGTTGCATTTCATCCCAAGCACGAATGGATCCTAGTCTTAAATTTTGTAGCCATGTTTTAACTTTATCTTTTAATGAAAAAGGAAAAAAGCTTTAATATGATGGTGTTCATGCTACAATTTAAATTATTATATGTGCTCCATACCTCCTCAAATTCCCTTAAATGCAAGTATGGATTTTCCAATTCTAAACCATGAAAAGAAGGTAAAAGTTGAATAATACCTGATTTAAAATTAAAATGAGATGCATTGGGAGGAAAAACTATGGATGATGGTGCACTTGTTCTTGTGGGATTCATGTGGTCTCTAAGTGTTCTAGCACGGTTATTCTCATTATTCTCATTATTCTCATTATGAAGTGATTGATTATCTTCTTCGGCCATATTTTCTGAAAATGATGAGGATACCCTACAAACTCTACCATTTGATGTACATGACCACACTCTCATGCACGTGTAGGAATAGAATAAAAGGAAGAAGAAAACAAAAGAAGAAGAAACAAGAGAAAAGAAACAAAGTTATATACAAAAAAAGTGAAAAGAGCAAATAAAATAACTACTATAATTTATATAAGAACTCACCTCCCCGGCAACGACGCCAAAAACTTGACAGACCAAAAGATTGATGTCTTCTCCCAAGTGTAGAAGTGTCGAAGTAATAAATAACCCGGCATGACCGGGGTCGAACCACAGGGAGATTAATTGTACAAATTATAAATAACAATAATACAACAACAATAACAATAACAACAACAACAACAACAACAAGAATAATAATAATAATAATAATAATAATAAAATAATAATAATAAAAATAGTATTAGTAGTAATAGTAGTAGTAGTAGTAGTAATAATAATAATAATAATACAGAAAAAGAAGGAGAAGAAGAAGAAGAAGATGATGAGAACTTTGAGAAGGAATATTAATGTAACGATTAAACAATGATAATAACAAATATCAAGGTTAGTGATTCCACTAATGGTATGTCAAACAAGTATAATATAAATTCTTATTATTCAATTGGAAACCACACATAAAGGAGGTTCCAATCAGATTATAGATTGTTAAGATGATTACATTAGTCATCTTATTCGATTAATGCTAATACTTGTAAATCTCGTCAAGCATTCATGATTATAATTTATGTTAACAACAAATCAAGTTCCTTTCATAGCTCAAGTGTCAGTTATACCATACAGTATGAACTATAAAAGTGTCAAGCATTTGTTGTACCAAGTGTTATACAACATAAATCAAGATTAGTCATTTAACAAGCAAAGTATTAAAGAGTGAACAAGATAACAAATATAAAACATGTTAGTATCAAACATTAAAGTCCATATTAAGTTTACATTATACTTATTCTTACACCATTAGTGTAACCTTTTCACCTTGACATAATAAACTTAGCTAGATATAATGAAAGAAAGAAAAATAAATAAACAAAATAAGAACATAAATAAGATAAGAGTTAACTAAGTAAAGGGAAGGAAATGAAAGGCATAAACTTGATATTAATGAAAGCAAAGCATAACCATTACAAAAAATACAAAGAGAGAAAGGAAGAGCGTGATCTTGATCTGAAAACCAAGATGCCTAAATGCATGGCAAATACCTCCTTTTATAGGCCAAAAATGGGAACTATTGATTTGATGACTAATTGATGAGTGGGTGACCAACTCTTGACTTTGTGACAATCCTTATCTTGTCTTGTCTGCCCAAAACGTCATTGATAACGTCAAAATTGGAGCCACTCAAAAACATGAAAGTTGTAGGCAATTGTCTCAGCTTTCTTGTGTAAACAAGTTAGCTCAGTTGAACTTCTAGAACTTCAGATATGGCAAAAATATTGAACAATGCTCGTGCTGGAGGACAGATTCAGGCTTCTTTGTTGTTGCTACAATTTGGACTTGAAAATGGCCTTTTTAGATCTTGAGCTCTATATGAAAGTTGTATACCTATGTCTTATCTTTTCATCCATATAAAGTAGACCTAAATCTGAGATCTATAGCTCCAGATATGACCCGATTACCGAATAATGTTTTGATTTGGATTGCACAGACATTTCTTTTCTAATTTTGGTCATCTCTTTGCCCTTGCAATTTAAGTTCTTAAAGTCATCAATCAATCCTTTTATTTATGTGATAGGCCTGCATTGAAAATGAACATTTACCATAAATTAAAGGTATCTTATACTATTAGATATATTATTATAAAACATGCTTTAGTTAAGGAGTTATCGATATTTCAAGTGCAAAATAATGATATAAAACCATGTACAAATGCACTTTTAAGTACTAATCACTTGGATCTTTCATAGCACAAACTGTATGAATTGGTTCTCAAACTTCAATTTAAAGTCACTCTAAGTCAGTGTTTTAGTTGCACGTCTTAGTTGAACAATTTATCACCATGTCAAGTCTCAATCAGACAATAATTTAATGGCATAGTTTACATGTAAGCCCTTAAGTATGTTAATTTGGATCATAGTCTTATCTACCTTCCTGATCCACCTCTCTGCTATTTTAGCATCTTGCTCCCACATAAATGGTTCACAACTTATTTTACTCATACTTTTGATCAATTGTACAAGTAACACCACATTCTCCATGGTAGTGACAATACCTAAGGTGGCTTGCAGAACTCGTATGATTAGAATTGGCTAAGTTATAGAGCTAGCCATGCCTTCTACCACTACCTTAACTATTTGGACCAAGAGTTCCGGATCTGCATAAGGCGGGGGCACCCCTGTTGGAATGGTTAAGAGGTGTGCCTCTATTCTTTTTTATTGTCCTACCCCTATTAGGGGTACCTTTTCCATTTAATTTGGTACCCGTTCTTCCTCAACTTTCACGATTCTTCCTCAAAAGGGCTCAAATGACATCACTAGATAATGAGAAGAAGTATCATCCAATGGATCCTCATTCTGTTAGTCTTAGGCGTTTCGGCCTCCACTCCTCCTTTCTATGGAAGGTGGCTCGATTCACATTCCTTGTTGATTACGCACCATCCTAAAATAAATCACAATAACATCATCATCATCATCAATCCTCAGGATCCAAACCAGGTGCTATAATACCAACTGTAATATCCCAATAATTCAAAGCCAAAATCGATGGTAATTGTTTTTATTTATAAGTCATTATATTCTCGATGCTTCTTATAGTAACATTATGAGGGTTAGTACATAGGTTTCATCCATCAGCATGGTATAATACTCATATGATTGTGTAAATTCAACATCTCCGTATAAAAAGCACTCAACACACCTACCACACAACATCATATTTACACATATATAGGTTTACATTACATCATAAGAACATATGCATAAGTTAACATCCATATTCAAATATTGTTTTGTTACTAGATTATGTAAAAGTGTCGAAGGACAATTCTACAAGTAGTACATTCACTACTGCAAAATACATAACACTTAAACATGTGATTACATAGTTTTTTAAAAAATATATGGACCCGTGGATCAGGATTTTCTATGCACCTTGATTGTGTGATGTTCTTGCTACAAAAGCAAATTGAATACAAGAATTATAAATAATCTAAACATGATAATAAATAATTAGAAGAATGTTGTCATTACTTTTTAAGCAACTTAGCAAGTACATTCCTTTTTTTACTTCTCATATACATAATACAATCCTTATTAATTTGTCCACTATCTTATCCTTACTCATACACCCTAACCTCTTCATAGAACTTGTGGGCTGGAATTAAAACATCGACCAAGGTTAATCACTTCACTTTAACCCGATCATCTACCTTGGATACAATCCTTATTATTTCATTCATTGTATTATCCTTACTTATATGCCCTAACCTCTTTATAGAACTTGTAGGGTTGAAGTTAAAATATCGGTCAAGGTTAATCACTTCACTTTAACCCAGTCATCCAACTTGGTTGCTTTTAGCGGTAGCTAACACAATATTCAAACTCAATCATTTATCTCGAAGACCATTAGTCAAAACTAACCACAATACTGATCTCTTTTAGATGTCATTAGCTAAAGCCAAGCATCATTTAGAACTCCTATTTTGAATAGGACTAAATATTTCTGATCAATTATATGAATTTTTTTTGTTGTCATCGATTACTTTCCTTTAATGAATCATGACTGCTAATCGATTTCATTATTGATTTAAGCTTTCCTTTTCTTATTTGGTTGTGAACAACCATTATTTTTATCTAAACAACATACAAATATTTATTTTTTATGTAAATATATATAGAGAATTTTGGTGGAAGAGTAGTAACAAGGAGATATTTTGTTAGATATGATGGTAAAGATTGAGAGAGACATGATATTTAACCATGATCCCAAACAATTTTGTTTAAAAATTAACATAGTATTGGTTTCCTAAATGTCATACATGCAATGAAAACTAAACAAAATTATTCAAGAGTCTCTAGGATCCTGTTAGATAGATTCTAAAGATATGACCTTCTTCGATTTTGAATAATTTTTTAAATGTTAAGTTGTTGCAAATCACAAGTCGTCCAATTATCCAACTTCTAACAGTAATCCATACAAATCACTAGTGAAATATCTTCTAAATTTTTATTTAGGAGATAATGATTGTTATATGACATGACTAAAAGATTGATGTCTTCTCCCAAGTGTAGGAGTGTCGAAGTAATAAATAACCCGGCAAGACCGGGGTCGAACCACAGGGAGGTTAATTGTACAAATTATAAACAACAAGTATAAAACAACAAGAACAACAACAACAACAACAACAACAACAACAACAACAACAACAACAACAACAATAATAATAATAATAATAATAATAAAGAAAGAGAAGAAGAAGAAGATGATGATGATGAGAACTTAGAGATGAAATATTAATGTAAGGATTAAACAATAATAATAACAAATGTCAAGGTTAGAGGTTCCACTAATGGTATATCAAACAAGTATAGTATAAACTCTTATTATTGAGTTGGAAACCACACATAAAGGAGGTTCCAATCAGATTATATATTGTTAACATGATTACATTAGTCATCTTATTCAATTAATGCTAATACTTGTAAATCTCGTCAAGCATTCATGATTATAACTTATGTTAACAACAAATCAAGTTCCTTTCATAGCTCAGGTGTCGGTTATACCATACATTATGGGCTATGAAAGTGCCAAGCATTTGTTGTACCAAGTGTTATACAACACAAATCAAGATTAGTCATTTAACGAGCAAAGTATTAAAGAGTGAACAAGATAACAAATATAAAACATGTTAGTATTAAACATTAAAGTCCATATTAAGTTTACATTATACTTATTCTTACACCATTAGTGTAACCTTTTCACCTTGACATAACTAACTTAGCTAGACATAATGAAAGAAAGCAAAATAGATAAACAAAATAAGAACATAAATAAGATAAAAGTTAACTAAGTAAAGGAAAAGAAATGAAAGGCATAGACTTAATATTAATGAAAGCAAAGCATAAACATTACAAAAAATACAAAGAGAGAAAGGAAGAGCATGATCTTGATCTGGAAACCAAGATGCCTAAATGCATGGCAAATGCCTCCTTTTATAGGCCAAAATTGGGAACTATTGATTTGATGACTAATTGATAAGTGGGTGACCAACTTTTGACTTGGTGACAATCCTTATCTTCTCTTGTCTGCCCAAAACGTCATTGATAACATCAAAATTGGAGCCAGTACATGAAAGTTGTAGGCAATTGTCTCAACTTTCTTGTGTAAAAATTTCAGCTCATTTGGACTTCTAGAACTCCAGATATGGCCAAAATACCGAAGAGTGCTCGGGCTGGAAGACAGATTCGGGCTTCTTTGTTGTTGCTACAATTTGGACTTGATAATGGCCTTTTTAGATCTTAGGCTCCATATAAAAGTTGTAGGCCTATGTCTTACCTTTCCATCCATATAAATTAGACCTAAATCTGAGATCTGTAGCTCCAGATATGACCCAATTACCGAATAGTGTTCTGGTTTGGATCGCACCGACATCTCTTTTCTAAGTTTGGCCATCTCTTTGCCTTTGCAATTTAAGTTCTTAAAGTCATCAATCAATATTCTCAGTTATGTGATAGGCTTGCATTTAAAATGAACATTTATCATAAATTAAAGGTATTTTATATTATTATATATATTATTATAAAACATGCTTTAGTTAAGGAGTTATTGATACTTCAAGTGCAAAATGATGATATAAAACCATGACAAAAATGCACTTTTAAGTGCTAATCATTATACCTAGAGTGCTAGCTCGCTATTCTATGACTTACATAGTTTTTCTATCTAATAGGCAACCTCGATTGAAAAATAAGAGGCATAACTTATTATTTATAAGGACATCTGAAAAACCTTATAAAATAGCAAAATATCAATTTGTCCTTTAAATAATATTCATATAATTTTATAAATTCAATGAATTAAGTCCCTACTTGATTATTCTAGGACTAAAATTATAATCCCAAAATTAAATATATTCTAGTACTTAATTTCTAAAATTATTTTCAATCAAGTCATACTTGATTAATTATCCTAGTTTGATTTTTGACTAATAGTTCTTAATATATGTGACCCATTAGGTTTCTAATATGTTGATCTAAATATAAATTATAATTATAATTATAATTAAATAAATTAAAAAATTTAATTTATTATTAATTCAACAATTGATTAATTTATATTTGAAGACTAGGTACATCATCTAAAAACATATCATAATCCCTAAAATATTAGAAAATTTATTAGTGGTTTGACTTAATATTTCAGTGATTGGTTTCTCAATGTAATTAATATCTCTTTATCAATAATGTTTTAATTTAACATTAAGCATGGAGTATATCTGTCGTGTTAAATCATGTTTATTCTTTAGATAATAATCATTGATTGCTTGAATACGATTTAAAAGGAGTTTCAAATGTAATTTCACTTTAACTAAGGATTTTTCAGTTAATACTATTTGAGAATAGATTAAATATTTTTTCTAATTCATCTAAGATGATTAATCCTCTCATTATCACTCAAGTACATTCATATAATTCACGTTATACCTAATAACTGTCTTTTTGTTACCTCGATTAAGATAAAATGTAATAAAATAAAAGTATAACATTCTTTATATAAGATAAATTAGTAATCTCAAGTCTATAAATCACTTACACAACCATCACGTGAGCCTTTTCATAGACATAGATGATCTCTTTATATAAAATTCTCATGCAGGTTAATTTAGCATATATGTTTTTATAACAAACACTAACATATTAATTCTAGACATCTCTTATACCTTAATTTTTTAGAACAACTGCTTCTTTTCATAAAGGAAAGAATATAATATATATCAGTTTTTATGGCTCTAATAAATTAACAATATTTAAAATAACATCGACCATAAATATTTTAGAAACAATATTTTAATGCAATAGAAATTTTATAATTATAACTTTATAATTTTTTTTGTAAATTATTTTTTTGTGAACTTTATATTCACTCTAAATTCATAAATAAAATATTAAATTTATTAATTTAATATCATATAAATATTAAAATTAAATTAAATTTTTATTAATAATAAATATATATTTACACAAATATAATAATAATATATGTAACCAACCGATTGAAATATTAAACTACGACATAACCACCTTTAATAGAGATTTGGGAATAGAGGATTTAATAGACAACGTGATAATTGTTATAAACTGATGGAATATACAAGATTGTCTACAGAAAAGATAAAATAAATGGTTGAATTGAAATTGAGGAGGTAAAAGAAGTTTTGACAAAAGATAAGATGAATTTTCAAAGTTCATTTTACATTAGAATACTATGGCGAGGGATATTTGTTCTACATTGAAAATAAAAAGCTTTGAGAAAAATAATTTTCAAGTTAGAAAAAAAAAATGGGAACATATTCTACCGATAACAAGAGAATTACCTCTATCTATCATAATCATGTTGATGTAATTCCAAACGCCAAAGGAAAAGTCAGTATCACGGTATTCAAGAGGTCGAGTTTGGAAAGGCAGGCATAAATAACTGTGAAGTTGTTCCTTTTCATTCACATCTCGGTATTCTTTGTATAGAGGAACATGTAGACATCGAGGAAGGTTCACTCAAAGAACTTGCTAGTCATGAAGTCAAGGTCGACTACAAAGATTTGTTTGGATGTTCGAGCCCTAGTGAATGGGCAAAGCCCTGACTTTCTTGGTCTTGTACAGTTTGGTCTAAGTTAAAAAAGAATCCTATATCATAGATGGTGAGGATTTTTCGACTTCTGGTAGCCCGTTAGGCTATTTCCCATGTCGACTCGACAATGCATTGCGTGGGCTACATGCCATTTCGAAGCCAATGCTAAAATGTTGGGCGGGTTCCCGTTCAATCCATTCCGTTGATGGGGCCTAGAGGCTCAATCCATATCTTCTTAAATTTTGAAAATTTGGGGGAGTCTTCAGTAACGGAGAAACACTCTATTTTCCCAGGAAAAATGGAAAAATGAACATGGAAAACGTAATATGTTTACAAACTAGAAAAGAAAAGGTGATTTTCCATGATATAGCTTTGGTTTTTATGGAGGAAGGGCTTGGAGATATTGGGTTTTTGAGAGTGTCTGAGGGTGAAAGTAAGATGATGGAACCAGTAAAGGGGTCGCATGATTTTGTGGTTTTTGTGTGACAGTGGGTGAGAACCATCATCCGGCAGACAGGAAGTGAGGGATGACAGGAGGAAACAGGTCTGTGTTGCTATTCTTGCTTATCATGAATTAATTCAATTGCTGGGATTAAGGAATTTGAATCATGAATTAATCAGGGGCTAGATGGAATCAATTTGATAAAATCATTGGACTAAATTGGGCTGAATTAAATCAATTGTACTGAAATGATTGGAATGAAACAAATGGGACTTGAATGAAATTAACTAAAATCACTGAAAAAAAAACATATTTTCTTAAGATTTGAAGTCCAAAAAACTAAAATTGAGTATGATTTTCATTTTATTATTTTTCTCGAAATGGAAAACTGAATAACATGAACTCATTTCTCTGATTTTTTATTGGAAATGAAATACTGTAAAAAAAAATGAAAATGAAAAAAAAAATTGTTTTGCGATTCTCATTTTTTATTTTCAGAGTTAAAAACAAACACATTTTAAAACATGAAAACTAATGGTTCAGGAACACTACCTTCTATCGTTCACGTAATCCGATACCAATTCATCTTTTCATTAAACTAAGGGTAAGGGATGCATATTTCTAAATTACAGAAGTATCAAACTGGAATGAAAACAACAGAAATATATATTAACCTGATAGAATATTTATATTTTGAAGGTGGGAGAGAAGATACGATGGATTGATAAATGTATTTTGTTCATCAAAGATCATAAATAGTTGTTAAATCGATGGTAGCCTGCATTTATTTTAATTTTTTAGGTGAAAAAAATATATTTTCTGTGTCAATCTTTAAACTAAATCTTCTTTATGAATGAACGAGATAGCACGATTGTATACTATCATAAGCTTATAAAATAAATAAATTTAATAATATTATAATTTTAAATTAATATTTGATGATTGAGTTAATATTTTATAATAAAAAAATTATGTTGGTAATAAAAAATTTATAAACTGAATAAAATAATTTGTAGCAATTCATAATATTTTATAAAAAAAAATGCCTTATTTTTTCTATATTATTTAACTTTTTTGTTAATAAAAAAAATATAAAGCTAAATTTTCTACCAACTTAATATTAAAAAAAATGACAGATAATTTTAGGAGAAAAAAAACCTATAAGAAAAAACATTGTAACAATTGACAATGTTTTTTTTATAAAAATTACAATGCTTTCCACAATAAAATTGACAAAGATAATTTTAAAAAAATCATAAAAAAACCATTTAGAGAAATATTATAGTTATCCATAGTGTTTTGTGAGAAAAACTACAATATTTTTCCTATATAATTTAACTTTATTTTAATTATAATTCTTAACCAACTCAATATTCAAAAAAATAAAATTGACAAAGATAATTTTGAAAGAAATCATAAAGCAAAATCATATGAAAAAATACTGCAGCAATTCATAGTATTTTAAAGAAAAAAAAGTTACAAAGTTAAATTCTCAATCAACTCATTGTTAAAAAAATAAAATTAACAAAGATAATTTTAGAAAATAACATAATAAAAAAAGAAAAAAAACCAAATTGGAAACACTATAGCAATTCACTGTATTTTGTAATGAAAGCTATAGTGTTTCTCCATATGATTTAGCCTTATTTTAAATTAATTGTAATTATAATTCTCAACTAGTTTAATATTAAAAAAGTAAAATTGACAAAGATAATTTAAAAAAATCATATGAAAAAAAACTATGTGGAGAGATACTATAGCAATCCACAGTATTTTGTGAGGAAAGTTGTGTTTTCCTTATATGATTAAGCTTTATTATAAACTTAAATTTTAACCAGCTTAATATTAAAAAAATAAAATTAATAAAGTTAATTTAAAAAATGTATTAAAAAAACATGAAAAAATTGAAAAAATTGTCATATGAAGAAAAACTTTAGCAATCCATGGTATTTTGTAAGGAAAGCTACGTCGTTTTCTCCACATAATTTAGCATTACTTGTATTTACTTGTAATTGTAATTCTTAACCAGTTTAATATTTAGAAAATAAAATTGGCAAACATACTTCAAAAAAAAACCATGTGGTAAAAAAGATATTGTAACAATCCATAGTAATTTGTAAGAAAAACTAGAGTATTTTGCTCATATATTGTAATTATAATTCTTAACCAATTCAATATGAATAAATAAAATCAATAAAGATAATTTTAGATAAAATAAAAAAATAAAACAAAATCATGTGGAAAAACACTATAGTAATCAACAATGTTTCAAAGAAAAAAATTGTAAAACTAAATTCTTAATGAACTCAATATTAAAAAATAAAAAATCAACAAATATAATTTTAAAAAATAAAAAAATAAAAAAACTATATAGGAAAATACCATAGCAATTCATAATATTTTAAAGGAAAAATATTCAAAATTAAATTTTTAACTAGCTCAATATTAAAAAAAAAAAGATTAAAAAAGATAATTTTAGGAAAAAAACAAAAAAAAAAGAAAAAAGGGGAAACTACTATAGGAAAAAGAAAAAAAAAGAGAAAGTAATGTAGAAATTCATAACAACATTTGAGGAAAATTACAGTACTTTCCCCAGTTGTTTTGCTTTATGTATAATAAAATAGAAAAATCATGTTGAAAAACACCATAGCAATTTACTATATTTTAAAGGGAAAAGATAACAAAGTTAATTTTTTAACCAGCTCAATATTAAAATAATAAAATTAACAAAAATAATTTTGAAAAGAAATAAAAAAAAAAAAGAAGCATTGTAGCAATTCACAGTAACATGTGAGGAAAGCTATAATACTTTCTCCACATATTTTAATTTTATGTATAATGATTTTTTTCCTTAAACTATTGTTTTTAACTATATGGGATAAATGATAACAAACTCAAATTCAATTAAAAAGAAAATAATCCCATCAAACTTGTAAACCGGAATAACTTAGGTTACCATAGCAAATAGATAAATTATTTTAACTATGTAAAAAGGTAAAATAAAAAGAAATAAATTATAAATTATAATTTTCAATTACATCAATATTAAAAAAAACAAAATTAAAAAAAAGTGAAAAAAATAAAAAAATGACAAAAAAAAAATGCATTGTGGATCACTATTGTAATCCACAGTGCAAGTAGGTATGGGTGAACAATGAATTCCCCCATAGCTTTTAGCTTTATGTATAATGATCTTAAAAATATATATGATACACTCATAAATATTACTAAATTTTATGAATATTGATCTTAAAATTATACCTTTTATACTAAAAAATTTAGGATACAACATATCTCTTTTATTGTTCATATAAATAGTGAAGGAGATTTTTTCTTTTTAGTGTTTGCATTTTCCCTTCTTTTTTATTCATTATTTTTTTTAATTTTATCCTTTAACATTTGCTTTGTTTAGAATTTATCTTCATAAGTTATTTTAGTTTATTTTCTATGAGGTTATTTCATTATCAAATAAACATCTCGACATTTGATGTATGTTTAGTTTATACTTGATTTTATAAGCATATATTTTTGTTATCATATAATTATGTAAAAAATAGTTTTAAAAAACAAAGTTCTTAAACCCTATGGATTTCATAACCCGGACTATAGATTTTTGGCGTGTTAAGCCATAAAATCCAGATCAAATCAATTTATAGTTGTTTTAATATTACAAAAAAAAAGAAAATCATCTTGATTTTTTTATGTCAAACAATATTTTTTTACTAATCGTCCAAGTTTTCTTTAGACTTGTCGACTAAGTGATGCGAAGCTCTTAATCATATGGTCAAACAACCCCCAAAAAAGTAGATAACAACTCATAAAGCTAAAATTTAGGTTTGATAAAATCTTGATCTAGAGTAACCCTTACTTAAGAACCAAAGATATTGAAAAAAGACTTCAGCCTAGAGATAACATTGTATCTAAGAACCCTAAATATGTGGATGACATCATAAAGCCAATTGATTTTCAATAAGTCAAATTTATTCTTTATCCTAACAAAAAAAAACGTGTTGCATAACATTAAACACAAATTTCTTTCATAAATCCATGGTTGCTAAAGATTTTTTCTTATAAAACCTTATATAATAGCTCAACTAGTAACCTAAAGGGATCATTTTTTAGGCTGCAAGTTAATGGATCTAAATTAGTAATCAACTAATACAAGTCTAGTAATGAAATAAATTCATAAATAATATCCAAAGGTTCAGAAAAAAAACCAAATAAATAAATAATTATTCATAAATAAATAAATAAAATAAAATGATAAAAGAAAATTTTTCATGCTAAAATTTCATTATATAGCTCAAATCTCTAATTTTCAACTTTCTAAGTGACACGACTAAAAGATTGATGTCTTCTCCCAAGTGCAGGAGTGTCAAAGTAATAAATAACCCGGCAAGACCGGATTCGAACCACAGGACGATTAATTGTATAAATTATAAACAATAATTATAAACAACAACAACAACAACAATAATAATAGTAACAATAATAATAATAAAGAAAGAGAAGAAAAAGAAGATGATGAGAACTTGGAGATGAAATATTAATCTAAGGATTAAACAATAATAATAACAAATGTCAAGGTTAGAGGTTTCACTAATGGTATATCAAACAACTATAGTATAAACTCTTATTATTTAATTGGAAACCACACATAAAGAAGGTTTCAATTTGATTATAGATTGTTAACATGATTACATTAGCCATCTTATTCGATTAATGCTAATACTTGTAAATCTCATCAAGCATTCATGATTATAACTTATGTTAACAACAAATCAAGTTCCTTTCATAGCTCAAGTGTCGGTTATACCATACAGTATGGGCTATGAAAGTGCCAAGTATTTGTTGTACCAATTGTTATACAACATAAATCAAGATTAGTCATTTAACAAGCAAAGTGTTGAAGAGTGAACAAGATAACAAATATAAAACATGTTAGTATTAAACATTAAAGTCCATATTAAGTTTACACTACACTTATTCTTACACCATTAGTGTAACCTTTTCACCTTGACATAATAAACTTAGCTAGACATAATGAAAGAAAGAAAAATAGATAAACAAAATAAGAACATAAATAAGATAAAAGTTAACTAAGTAAAGTAAAGGAAATGAAAGGCATAAACTTAATATTAATGAAAGCAAAGCATAAGGAATACAAAAACTACAAAGAGAGAAAACAAGAGCATGAACTTGATCTGGACACTAAGATGCCTAAATGCATGGCAAATGCCTCCTTTTATAGGCGAAAATTAGGAACTATTGATTTGATGACTAATTAATGAGTGGGTGACCAACTCTTGACTTGGTGACAAACTCTTGACTTGGTGACAATCCTTATCTTCTCTTGATAATCGGACCTTTGCTTCAATCAACCAGCGAATATCTTCAGGAATTCCATGATTCATTAGCAATCTCAATGTTTCACATCTAGCACGGTAAATTTTTGTAATCGCATTTTGAGGTAGAGTGAGAAAATTCTTTTTCAATTTTTCAAGATTAGTGTCCATTTTCAAATGAGAATTGGAAGAGAGATTCAAAGAATTGCACAAATATATACACATATATCAGTTATTGTGGGAAACTGAAAGAACCAACTTAAGTCACGGAGTATCGTTGTCTGCCATTTGATTAGGGTGAGAGAAACTAGCAAAAATCACTAAAAAAGAAACACAAAAACAATGTAAGAAAAACAAAATAATTAACCTTTATCAACAAGATCATTCAAACCAGTTGATTCATTTTCACTAGGAAAATTATCAAAGTAAGCTTTGAAACGATGTCCATTTTCCTTAGAAACATTATCATTCATTGAATTCTTAATATCATAGGCCCCATAAGGATTGCTCCATCTTGGTCTTAGCTCTCTAGGGAATGCATAGAGTTGAGAATTATAAAACAAAATGTTTTGACTGGTATAAACTTTTTGACAGTTTTCACAAGTTTTGTAGAATGCATGCGTGTCCTTGAACATGGTGGGCCAATAAAATCCATTTTGAAAGATTTTTGCAGTTGTCTTTTTTTATGAGAAATAACCTCCACATGCTTCAGAATGACAAAGTTTAATGACACTACTTAGCTCATTGTCGAGAATGAATCTTTGAAATATTTGATCAGGACAATATTTGAATAAGTTAGAGTCATCACAATAAAAATTCTTCACTTTGTTCAAAAAATTTTCTTTGTCTTGAGTACTCCAATCAACTAGCAAATCTCCTAAAATAAGAAAATTAATATCTTTATCATACCAAGGCATTGGACTAAGAGAAAGTAAGGATTTGTTAGGAAAGTAATCATCGATTAATGTGATGTCAGATGTCGAATCTGTTGTCACTATTGACAAAAGATTCGCATCAACATTTTCGGTGCTTGTTTCATCCATGATTTCTTCCTTAGAATAAATCATTTGCAAATCTTCAGATTCATCTAACTCATTTTTACTTAAAGTAGATTCAAGTTGATCATAAACTAATTCGTCAATATGATCTACTTCTTGTAAATTATTATCATCTCCAGGTTGCTTGCAAATGTTGAAAATATTTATCTCTAATGTCATGTTTCCAAATGATAACTTCATCAGTCCATTCCTACAATTAATCAATGCGTTAGATGTTGCAAGAAACGGACGTCCTAAAATAACAAGAAATGAATTACATGCTTCAACAGGTTTTATGTCCAAGATAATAAAATCCACAGAATAAATGAATTTATCGACTTGTACTAACACATCTTCAATTATTCCTCTAGGCACTTTTACAGATCTATCGGCAAGTAAAAGAGATATAGAAGTTGGTTTTAACTCACCTAGATTGAGACTCTAAAAAACTGAATATGGAAGTAAATTCACAGTAGCACCAAGATCAAGTAAGGCTCTTTCAATTTTATGCTCTCCAATAAAGCAAGAAATTGTAGGACAACCAAGGTCTTTATATTTCAAAGCATTATTGTTTTGAAGAATAGCACTTACTTGTTCGGCTAGAAAGGCTTTCTTTTTCACATTCAGTTTTCTCTTCACAGTGCATAGATCTTTCAAAAATTTAGTATAGAAATGGAAATGCTGGCGGGAATCAGTCGTTTCTTCGCAATTTTTAGATTCAACCCCTTATCCTCAGAGATTGACTTATCATCTTTCTCATAAGGTTCAAGAGTGGGTTTTTTAATAACCTTACCACTGCGCAGAGCAGTGACTGATTTGACTTGATCCATGTGTTGGCTTCCGGAACTACTTGCATTTACATTGTATTGCCCCTTGGGATTTTGTTGTGGTTGAGATGGAAACTTACCTTTCTCTTGGAAACTAAGAGCAAATGTTAATTTTGCAAGAGTATCTTTAAAATCTGTCATGTTTTGAGCTAGTTGAGTATTAATTGTCTCTTGCTTTTCAATGAATGCATGCAATGTTTCCTCAAGATTTCTTATAGAAGTTAGAGCATAAGGAGGTGCATATCCATGAGAATTTTGGAAATTGTGGTGTGCTTGACACGACGAAAAGATTAATGTTTTCTCCCAAGTGCAGGAGTGTCGAAGTAATAAATAACGCGGCAAGAACATGATCGAACCATATGGAGATTAATTATACAAATTATAATACAACAACAACAACAACAACAACAACAACAACAACAACAACAATAATAATAATAATAATAATAATAATAATAATTAAGAAAAAAAAGGAGGAGGAGAAAAAGATGATAAATTGATGAGAACTTTGAGATGGAAAATTAACGTAAAGATTAAACAACGATAATAACAAATGTCAAGGTTAGAGGTTCCACTAATGGTATGTCAAACAACTATAGTATAAACTTTTATTATTCAATTGGAAACCACACAGAAAGGAGGTTCTAATATGATTATAGATTGTTAACATGATTACATTAGTCATCTTATTCGATTAATGCTAATACTTGTAAATCTCGTCAAGCATTCATGATTATAACTTATGTTAACAACAAATCAAGTTCCTTTCATAGCTCAAATGTCGGTTATACCATACAGTATGGGCTCTAAAAGTGCCAAACATTTGTTGTACCAAGTGTTATAAAACATAAATCAAGATTAGTCATTTAACAAGCAAAGTATTGAAGAGTGAATAAGATAACAAATATAAAACATGTTAGTATCAAACATTAAAGTCTATATTAAGTTTACACTATACTTATTCTTACACCATTAGTGTAACCTTTTCATATTGACATAATAAACTTAGCTAGATATAATGAAAGAAAGAAAAATAGATAAATAAAATAAGAACATAAATAAAATAAAAGTTAACTAAGTAAAGGAAAGGAAATGAAAGGCATAAACTTTATATTAATGAAAGCAAAGCATAAGGAATACAAAAACTACAAAGAGAGAAAACAAGAGCATGATCTTGATCTGGACACCAAGATGCCTAAATGCATGGCAAATGCCCCCTTTTATAGGCCAAAATCGGGAACTATTGATTTGATGACTAATTGATGAGTGAATGACTAACTCTTGACTTGGTGACAATCCTTATCTTCTCTTGTCTGCCTGACACGTTATTGATAATGTCAAAATTGGAGCCACTTGAGAACATGAACATTGTAGGAAATTGTCTCAACATTCTTGTGTAAAAACTTCAGCTCATTTTGACTTCTAGAACTGTAGATATGGCCAAAATACTAAACAGTGCTCGGGTGGAGGACAGATTCAGGCTTCTTTGTTGTTGCTACAATTTGAACTTGAAAATGGCCTTTTTAGATCTTGGGCTATGAAAGTTGTAGGCCTATGTCTTACCTTTCCATCCATATAAAGTAGACCTAAATCTGAGATTTATAGCTCCAGATATGACCCAATTACCGAAGAATGTTCCGGTTTGGATTGCACCGACATTTCTTTTCTAATTTTGGTCATCTCTTTGCCCTTGCAATTTAAGTTCTTAAAGTCATCAATCAATCCTTTCATTTATATGATAGGCCTGCATTTAAAATGAACAGTTACCACAAATTAAAGGTATCTTATATTATTAGAGATGACAAAAAGAGATACCAGTAAGACATAGGCTTATAACTTTCATAGGAGCCCAAAATCTAAAAATGTCATTTTCAAGTCCAAATTGGAGCAACAACAAAGAAGCTAAGGATTGTCACCAAGTCTAATTGCCTACAACTTTCATGTTTTCGAGTGGCTCCAATTTTGACGTTATCAATAACGTTTTGGGCAGACAAAAGAAGATAAGGATTGTCACCAAGTCAAAAGTTGGCCACCCACTCATTAATTAGTCACCAAATCAATAGTTCCCAATTTTGGCCTATAAAAGGAGGCATTTGCCATGCATTTAGGCATCTTGGTGCCCAGATCAAGATCATGCTCTTCCTTTCACTCTTTGTATTTTTTGTAATGTTTATGCTATGCTTTCATTAATATCAAGTTTATGCCTTTCATTTCCTTTACTTTACTTAGTTAACTCCTATCTTATTTATGTTCTTATTTTGTTTATTTATTTTTCTTTCTTTCATTATGTCTAGCTAAGTTTATTATGTCAAGGTGAAAAGGTTACACTAATGGTGTAAGAATAACTATAATGTAAACTTAATATGGACTTTAATGTTTGATACTAATATGTTTTATATTTGTTATCTTGTTCACTCTTTAATACTTTGCTTGTTAAATAACTAATCTTGATTTATGTTGTATAACACTTGGTACAACAAATGCTTGACACTTTCATGGTTCATACTATATGGTATAACCGACACCTGAGCTATGAAATGAACTTGATTTGTTGTTAACATAAGTTATAATCATGAATGCTTGATGAGATTTACAAGTATTAGCATTAATCGAATAAGATGACTAATATAATCATGTTAACAATCTATAATCTGATTGGAACCTCTTTTATGTGTGGTTTCCAATTGAATAATAAGAGTTTATATTATACTTGTTTGACATACCATTAGTGGAATCTCTAACCTTGACATTTGTTATTATCATTGTTTAATCATTACATTAATATTCTTTCTCAAAGTTCTCATCTTCTTCTTCCTCTTCTTCTTCTCCTTCTTTTTATTTATTTATTATTATTTATTATTATTATTATTATTATTATTATTATTATTATTATTAGTACTACTACTACTACTACTACTATTGTTATTATTATTGTTGTTGTTATTGTTATTGTTATTGTTATTATTGTTGTATTATTGTTATTTATAATTTGTACAATTAACCTCCCTATGGTTCGACCCCAGTCTTGCCGAGTTATTTATTACTTCGACACTCCTGCGCTTGGGAGAAGACATCAATCTTTTAGTCGTGTCACATACTTTGAAAATTATTATGTGCTTGAAACAATGGTTGTGAAGTTTATACATTAGTGTGACCACTCTTCTAACTGAATTTTGAGTAATTTCTCTAACTAGGGCCATATATTTGAGAGTATGGGTTATGATGAGACCTTTGAAAACTATTTAAAGCATGAGCTTGTTTATGGACTTAAAAGAAGGCAAAGCTAGACAGTCCTTGGTTAAGTGTTTATTTGTTTCATAGATTTGATACATAATGTCTTGAATAAATTTTAATTGACCACTCTTTTTTTAATTCTAGTGCCTCGATTTTTCTACCTAAAGATGCAAACTTGGCTTAGAGGTCATGATCTTCTCTAAGGTTGTACATACCTCCACCAAATGTATGAGGTTGCATTTTACTCGGTGCCTCATAAGTGTATCCTAATTTTGAGCATTTTCAGCTAGCAAGTCTAAGTACTCCATTACTCCATTAGGGTCTTTCTCTTCAAAAGTTCCATTGCACAGATTAGCTAAGTGTTTATTTGTTTCACAGATTTGACACAATGTTTTCAACAGATTTTAATTGACCACTCTTTTTCAATTCTAGTGCCTTAACTTTTCTAGCTAAAGATGCAAACTTGGCTTGAAGGTCATGATCTTCCCTAAGGTTGTACATACCTCTACTAGATGTATGAGGTTGAGTTTTCCTCGATGCCTCATAAGTACCCGCGGTGTCCTAATTTTGAGCATTTTCAGCTAACAAGTCTAAGTACTCCATTGCTTCATTAGGGTCTTTATCTTCAAAAGTTCCATTGCACATCAATTCAACCATTTGCCTATTTTTAGGTGTGAAGCCTTTATAAAAATATGAAACCAATCTCCATATTTCAAAACCATGATGAGGGCACATATTAAGCAAATCTCGATACTTATCTCAATATTGGTAAAATGTTTCCCCTCGTTTTTGAGTGAAGTGGTGATTTATCTTTTGAAAGAGTTTGTTCTATGAGATGGAAAAAACTTCTTTAAAAACTATTGTTGCATTTCATCCCAAGCACGAATGGATCCAGGTCTCAAATTTTATGGCCATGTTTTAGATTTATCTTTTAATAATAATAAAAAAAGCATTAATCTGATGGTGTTTATGTTACAATTTGAATCATTATAGGTGTTACAGACCTCATTAAATTCCATTAAATGCAAGTATGGATTTTCTAAATCTAAGCCATGAAAAGAAGGAAAAAGTAAATGTCTGTCTTAAAATTAAAATAAGATGCATCAAGGGGAAAAACTATGGATAATGGTGCACTTGTTGTTGTGGGATTCATATGGTCTCTAAGTGTTCTAGTATGGTTATTCTCATTATTCTCATTATGAAGCGACTGGTTATCTTTTTTGGCAATATTTTCTGAAAACAATGAGGATAACTTACAAAGTCTGGCACTTATTGTAGGTGACCACACTCTCATGCACGTGTAGGGATAGAATAAAAAGAAAAAGAAAATAAAAGAAGAAGAAAGAAAAGAAAAGAAACAAAGTGAGATATAAGAAACGAGAAAAGTGAAAATAAAACAAATAATATAATTTATACAAAAGTTTATCTCCCCCGACAATGGCGCCAAAAACTTGACACGACCAAAAGATTGATGTCTTCTTCTAAGTGCAGGAGTGTTGAAGTAATAAATAACTCGACAAGATCGAGGTCGAACCATAGAGAGGTTAATTGTATAAATTATAAACAATAATAATACAACAACAACAACAACAACAACAACAACAACAATAACAATAATAATAATAATAATAATAATAATAATAGCAGTAGTAGTAGTAGCAGCAGCAGCAGTAGTAGAAGAAGAAGAAGAAGAAGAAGAAAAAGTTGATGAGAACTTTGAGATGGAAGATTAATGTAAGGATTAAATAATGATAACAACAAATGTCAAGGTTAGAGGATCCACTAATGGTATTTGAAACAAGTATAGTATAAATTCTTATTATTCAATTGGAAACCACACACAAAGGAGGTTCCAATCGGATTATAAATTGTTAACATGATTACATTAGTCATCTTATTCAATTAATGCTAATACTTGTAAATCTCGTCAAGCATTCATGATTATAACTTATGTTAACAACAAATCAAGTTCCTTTCATAGCGCAAATGTAGGTTATACCATATGATTGAGCTATGAAAGTGTCAAGCATTTATTGTACCAAGTGTTATACAACATAAATCTAGATTAGTCATCTAACAAGCAAAGTATTAAAAAATGAACAATATAACAAATACAAAATGTGCTAGTATCAAATATTAAAGTCCATATTGAGTTTACACCAAACTTATTCTTACACCATTAGTGTAATCTTTTCACCTTGACATAATAGACTTAGTTAAATATAATGAATGAAAGAAAAATAAATAAATAAAATAAAAACATAAAAAGATAAAAGTTAACTAAGTAAAAGAAAGGAAATGAAAGATATAAACTTAATATTAATGAAAACAAAACTTAAACATTACAAAAATAAAAATAGAGAAAGCAAGAGTGTGTTCTTGATCTAGAAACCTAGATACCTAAATGTATGGCAAATGCCTCCTTCTATAAGCCAAAATTAAGAACTATTGATTTGATGACTAATTGATGAGTGGGTGACCAACTCTTGACTTGGTGACAATCCTTATCTTCTCTTGTCTGCCCAAAACATCATTAATAAAATTAGAATTGAAACCACTTGAAAACATGAAAGTTGTAGGAAAGTGTCTCACCTTTCCAGAAAAAAAAATGGAGGTCATTTGGACTTCTAGAACTCCAGATATAGGCCAATCACTAAACAGTGGGTGGCCAACTCTTGACTTGGTGACAATCCTTATCTTCTCTTTATCCTTTCAATTTCACTTATTAAACTCGTCAATCAATCCTTTCATTTATGTAATAGGCTTGCCTTTAAAATGAACATTTATCACAAATTAAAGGTATCTTATATTATTAGATATGTTATTATAAAATATTTTTTTAGTTAAAAGAGTTATTGATACTTCAAGTGCAAAATGATGATATAAAACCTTGATAAAAATACACTTTTAAGTACTAATCATGTCCCCATTACAAAAGAAAAATAGATATAAGAATTATAATTAATTTAAAACATTCTTATAGATAATTAAAAGCATATTGTAGTCTAAGTAAGTATAATCATTTTGCTCCTCCTTACATGCATAATACAATCTTAATATTTCTTCAATTATAATATCCTTACTCTAACATCCCAACCTTCCTATAGGTGTGATAAGGATTGGAGTTAATTCATTTGCCACAGTTACTTTATTATGTTTTATTCCCATTATCCTTTGCTAGACCAATTATATATTTATCCATCTTTTTTCAAGCTAGTTATCCATTTGAATGTTGTTAGCCATCGTTAATCTCAATATGACCATCCGACCATCCATCTCATATGTCATTAGCCGTAGCTAATCATAATATATATTGGTTCATCCCTATCAAGTGTTATTGGTCGTAGCTAATCATAATATACACACTCAGTCATCCACTTCGAATATTATTAGTCATAGCTAATCATAATTTCCAACTCGGTCATCTATCTCAGATACCTTTAGCCAAAGTTAATTATAGCATACACACTCAATCGTCCATCTAGGATACCTTTAGTCAAAGTTAATCATCAAAATAACCTGGTCATTGATTAGGACATAAAAATGTATTTTTATTAAGGTTTTACATCATCATTTTGCACTTAAAGTATTAATAACTCCTTAACTAAAGCATGTTTTATAATAACATATCTAATAATATATAATACCTTTAATCTGTGGCAAATTTTCATCTTAAATGCAGGCCTATCACATAAATAAAAGGATTGATTGATGAGTTTAAGTATTGAAATTGAAAGAATAAAGAGATGCTCGTACAGTCCAAACGTGAATAATGTTTGGTAAGTGGATAATATCTGGAGCTGTAGATCTCAGATTTAAGTCTACTTTATATGGATAGAAAGGTAAGATATAGGCTTACAACTTTTATGCAGTCCAAGTTTAAAAAGGTCATTCTCAAGTCCAAATTGTAGTAACAATAAAAAAGTTTGAATCTATCTTGTAACCTATATACTATTCAGTGTTTAGTCCATATCTTAAGTTTTAGAAGTCCAAATGACCTATATTTTTTTTTCCAGGAAAGCTAAGACAATTTCCTAGATGTGGAGGTCTGGTTCAAATTCTGACGCTATCAATGACTTTTTATTCTAACAAGAAGATAACGATTGTCATCAAGTCAACATGTGGCCACCCACTCATCAATTAGTCATCAAGTCAATAGTTTCCAATTTTTGCCTATAAAAGAAGGCATTCGGCATGCATTTAAGCATCTTGGTGTCTAAATCAAGATCATGCTCTTGCTTTCTCTTTTTATATTTTTATAATGCTTAATTTTTACTTTTATTAATATCTTGTTTATACCTTTTATTTTCTTTCGTTTACTTAGTTAACTTTTATTTTATTTATGTTATTATCTTGTTTATTTATGTTTTTCTCTTTTATTATGTTTAACTAAGTTTATTATGTCAGGTGAAAAGGTTGCACTAATGATATAAGAATAACTAAAATGTAAACTTAACATGGACTTTAATGTTTGATACTAAGATGTTTTGTATTTGTTATCTTGTTCACTTTTTAATACTTTGCTTATTAAATGACTAATCTAGATTTATGTTGTATAACACTTGGTAAACAAATGCTTGGAACTTTCATAGCGTATACTGTATGGTATAACCAACACATATGCTATGAAAGGAACTTGATTTGTTGTTAACATAAGTTATAATTATGAATGTTAGATGAGATTTATAAGTATTAATATTATTCGAATAAGATAACTAATGTAATCATGTTAACAATTTATAATCTAATTGGAACCTCCTTTATGTGTGGTTTCCATTTGAGTAATAAGAGTTTATACTATACTTGTTTGACATACCATTTATGGATCTTGTAACCTTGACATTTGTTATTAACATTATTTAATCATTACATTAATCTTTCATCTCAAAATTCTCATCAATTTTTTCTTTTTTTTTCTTTATTATTATTATTATTATTACTTCTACTACTATTACTATTACTATTACTATTATTACTATTACTACTATTATTGTTATTATTTTTTTTTTTGTATTATTATTATCTATAATTTATACAATTAACCTCCATGTGGTTCGACTTCAGTCTTGCCAAATTATTTATTACTTCGACACTCCTGCACTTAAGACAAAACATCAATCTTTTGGTCATGTCAAGTTTTTGGCATCTTTACCAGGAAGGTAAGTTCTTGTACAAATTATAATATTTATTTTATTTTTTCTTTTCACTTTTTTTATATATAACTTTGTTTCTTTTGTTTTGTTTCTCCTTCTTTTGTTTTCTTCTTCCTTTTATTCTACTCCTACACGTGCATGAAAATGTGGTCATGTACATTAAGTGGTAGACATTGTAGGATATCCTTATCATTTTAAAAAAATATGATCGAAGAAGATAATCAGTCACTTCATAATAAGAATAATGAGAATAACCGTGTTAGAACACTTAGAGACCACATGAATCCCACAAGAACAAGTGCACCCTCATACATGGTTTTCTCCCCTGATGCATCTCATTTTAATTTTAAACCAAGCATTATTGAAATTTTACCTTCTTTTCATGGCATAGATTTAAAAAATTCATACTTGCATTTAAAGAAATTTGAGGAGAATTGTAACACCTATAATAACTCAAATTATAGCATGAACATTATCAGATTAAAGCTTTTTCCTTTTTCATTAAAAGATAAAGCTAAAACTTGGCTATAAAATTTGAGACTTGGATCTATTTGTGCTTGGGATGAAATGCAATAATAATTTTAAAGAAGTTTTTTCTATCTCATAGAACAAACTCTTTTGAAAGACAAATAATCACTTTCACTCAAAAACTAGGAGAAATATTTTACTAATGTTGGGATAGATATTGAGACTTGCTTAATACTTTTGCCCTCATCATAGTTTTAAAACATGGAGATTGGTTTCACATTTTTATGAAGGATTAACACCTAAAGATAGGAAAATGGTTGGATTGATGTGCAATAGAACCTTTGAAGATAAAGACTTTAATGAAGTTTTTATGAAGGATTAACACCTAGAGATAGGCAAATGGTTGAATTGATGTACAATAAAACCTTTGAAGATAAAGACCTTAATGAAGTAATAGAGTACCTAGACTTGCTAGCTGAAATGCTCAAAATTAAGACACTACAGGCACGCATAAGACTTCAAGTAAAATTCAACCTCATACATCTAATGCAAATATGTATAACCTTAGGGAAGATCATGACCTTCAAGTCAAGTTTGCATCTTTAGCTAGAAAAGTCAAGGTACTAGAATTGAAAAAGAGTGGTCAATTAAAATATATTCAAGACATTATGTGTCAAATCTATGAAACCAATGAACATTCAACCAATGGCTATCCAACTTTGCCTTCTTTTAAGGAACGTCTCCATGAACAAGCCCATACTTTAAATAGTTTTCAAAGGCCCAATCATAACCCATACTTATAAACATACAACCCTTGTTGGAGAAATCACCCAAATTTCAATTGGAAGAGTAACAATGCACAAACTTCACAACCACAGTTTCAAGTACATCATAATTTCCAAAATTCTCATGGATATGCACCACCTCCTAGAAGAAATTTTGAGGAAACTTCGTGTGCATTCATTGAAAAGCAAGAGACAATCAACACTTAACTTACTCAAAGCATAACAAATTTTAAAGATACTCTTGCAAAATTCACATATGCTCTCAATTTTCAAGAAAAAAGTAAGTTTCCATCTTAACCACAACAAAATCCTATAGGGCAATACAATGCAAATGCAAGTAGTTCGAGAAGTCAACACATAGATCAAGTTAAATCAGTCATCACTCTTCGTAATGGTAAGGTTATTGCAAAACCCACTCTTGAACCTTGTGAGAAAAATGATGAGTTAATCTCTAAAGGTAAGGAAGGGATTAAGTTTGAATATTGCAAGGAAAAAACTAATTCCCCACCAGTACTTCCATTTCCTCATGTCATGACCAAACAAAAGAAAGTTAATCATCATTGTGAAATCTTTAACACTTTCAAACAAGAAGAAATTGACACGACTAAAAGGTTGATGTCTTCTCCCAAGTGTAGGAGTGTCGAAGTAATAAATAATCTGACAAGACCGGGGTCGAACCATAGGGAGGTTAATTGTACAAATTATAAATAACAATAATACAACAACAATAACAATACCAATAACAACAACAACAACAACAACAACAACAACAACAACAACAACAACAATAACAATAGTAGTAGTAGTAGTAGTAGTACTAATAATAATAATAATAATAATAATAATAAAGAAGAAGAAGGAGTAGAAGATGAGAACTTTGAGAAGGAATATTAATGTAATGATTAAACAATGATAATAACAAATGTCAAGCTTAGAGATTCCATTAATGGTATGTCAAACAAGTATAATATAAACTCTTATTATTTAATTAGAAACCACACGTAAAGGAGGTTCCAATCAGATTATAGATTGTTAACATGATTACATTAGTCATCTTATTTGATTAATGTTAATACTTGTAAATCTTGTCAAGCATTCATGATTATAACTTATGTTAACAACAAATCAAGTTCCTTTCATAGCTCAGGTGTCGGTTATACCATATAGTATGGGCTATGAAAGTGCTAAGCATTTGTTGTACCAAGTGTTATACAACATAAATCAAGATTAGTTATTTAGCAAGCAAAGTATTAAAAAGTGAACAAGATAACAAATATAAAACATGTTAGTATCAAACATTAAAGTCCATATTAAGTTTACATTATAGTTATTCTTACACCATTAGTATAACCTTTTCACCTTGACATAATAAACTTAGCTAGACATAATGAAAGAAAGAAAAATAAATAAATAAAATAAGAACATAAATAAGATAAGAGTTAACTAAGTAAAGGAAAGGAAATGAAAGGCATTAACTTGATATTAATGAAAGCAAAGCATAAACATTATAAAAAATACAAAGAGAGAAAGGAAGACCATGATTTTGATCTGGACACCAAGATGCCTAAACGCATGAAAAATTCCTCCTTTTATAGGCCAAAATTGGGAACTATTGATTTGATGACTAATTGATGAGTGGGTGGCCAACTCTTGACTTGGTGACAATCCTTATCTTCTCTTGTTTGCCCGACATGTTATTGATAACGTCAAAATTGGACCCACTCGAAAACATGAAAGTTGTAGCAATTATCTGAGCTTTCTTGTGTAAACCATTCAGCTCATTTCGACTTCTAGAACTCCAAATATGGCCAAAATACTGAACAGTGCTCGGGCTGGAGGATAGATTCAGGCTTCTTTGTTGTTGCTACAATTTGGACTTGAAAATGACCTTTTTAGATCTTGGGCTCCATATAAAAGTTGTAGGCTTTTGTCTTACCTTTGCATCCATATAAAGTAGACCTAAATCTAAGATCTATAGCTCTAGATATGGCCTAATTACCGAATAGTGTTCTGGTTTGGATTGCACCGACATCTCTTTTCTAATTTTGGTCATCTCTTTACCCTTGCAATTTAAGTTCTTAAAGTCATCAATCAATATTTTCATTTATGTGATAGGCCTGTATTTAAAATGAACATTTACCACAAATTAAAGGTATCTTATATTATTAGATATATTATTATAAAACATGCTTTAGTTAAGGAGTTATTGATACTTGAAGTGCAAAATGAAGATATAAAACCATAATAAAAATACACTTTTAAGTACTAATCAGAAATCAAGGATGAAAAAGGCATTGGAAATGTTGTTGCAGATAATTTGTCAAAATTAGCAATAGATTCAACATTTGATATTACATCAATTGATGATTACTTTCTTATTAAATCTTTACTTTCTTTTAGTTCAATGCCTTGGTTTGCTAAAAATATTAATTTCTTTGCATTAGGATTTTTGCAAGCTCATTTAGATAACCAAGACAAAAGAAAGTTTTTGAGTGATGTGCAAAACTTTTATTGGGATGACCCTTACTTATTCAAATATTTCAAAGTTGCATTCCTAACAATAAGGTAAGTAGTGTCATTAAATTTTGTCACTCTAAGGCATCTAGAAGTCATTTCTCATTAAAGAAAACAATTGTAAAAATCTTACAAAGTGGATTTTATTGGTCCACCATGTTTAAGGATTCACGTGTATTCTGCAAAACCTAGAAAAATTGTCCAAATATGAGATTTATTTCAAAACACAGAGAGTCTTTAGATAATCTTCTATTGACTCTTAAGTCTCACATATATGCATCGTGCAATTCATGACTTACGAACCCACTTTCATAAAGAACATGCTTGGCATAGTCTTGGTAATCTAACTAAAAAAAAAACCTTGTTTGCCATTTTCATAAACTATTTGCAAACTGTTATTATTAAAATGACAGAGTAAGGATGAATTTTATTGACTCTTAAGACGTATCTTGGTAAATATTTTTCAATAGTTATTTGTAATATGCATAACAAAGTCTATCCAAATACTTCTTGAAATATTCAAGTTTGCAAACTCTTGCATTGTTATCACCTAATTCTACTCATATACTTATTTAACATGCATTCTTAAACCTTAATTTTCACACACACACTTTAATATATGATTGTGGGTTGTAAACTGGATTATTACATTATTTATGTTTTTTTTGTTAAAGGTAACAACTAAGGGAAAGGGATAGTATATAATTTGAAAAAAAAAACAAAAAATAATGATAATAACAATATAGATAAGTTTGGTTTCGTAGCCTCCCTAACCTAAGCAATTAAGTCTGAATGGTTGCTTTAACATCTAATACCCTAACGTCAACTGACTTGGAGTTATTGGCTCAACACTTGTTACATGAGTTGAGGCGAAAAGCTTAAAGGAATTAAACATTGCACTATCTACATATCAGTATCTGCAACCCGAGTTACTAAGCTCATAGGAGTGTCTCAACACCTAATGTTTTAAGACCAACTAGTCTAAGAGTCATTAGCTGAAAACTCGATACATGACTTAAAGATGCATTGTGTTTTAAGTTACATGTATATATATTTAAAAAAAAACAAAAAACAATCTCAACCTAAGAAAGTTAACCTTAAACATTAGAACAAGAATTTTGTTTTCTTCCAAGTAAAGCCTCATAACTATGTGTTGATATATTGAGTACAAAAGTAAGATTTATTAATATCTTGTTAAAGAGGGATTGAGCAGAATTCTAAATTTAATGAGAGTTTGTTTATCTAGATAGATTAATGGAAGTTGAATGATGAATACCTTACTTTGTAGAATTTGCAAATTATGTTTCAATTAGTGATTTGCAAATTATGTTTCAATTAGTACTTAAAAGTGCATTTTTATCAAGGTTTTATATTATTATTTTGTACTTGAAGTATCAATAACTCCTAACTAAAGCATGTTTTATAATAACATATCTATTAATATAAAATACATTTGATTTGTGATAAATATTTATTTTAAATGGAGGCATATCACATAAATGAAAGAATTGATTGATGAGTTTAAGAACTGAAATTGAAAGGACAAAGAGATGGTCAAACTTAAAAAACAGATGCTGGTGCAGTTCAAACCGGAATACTATTCGGTAATTGGGTCATATCTAGAGTTATAAATCTCAGATTTAGGAACTGAAATTGAAAGGACAAAAAGATGGTCAAACTTAAAAAAGAGATGCTGGTGCAATCCAAACCGGAACACTATTCAGTAATTAGGTTATATATAGAGTTATAAATCTCAGATTTAGGTCTACTTTATATGGAAGGAAAGGTAAGACATAGGCTTGCAACTTTCATGGGAGCCTAAGATTTAAAAAGTCTATTTTCAAGTCCAAATTGTAGTAACAATGAAGAAGTCTAAATCTATCCAGCAGCCCCAATATTGTTCAGTGTTTAGCCCGTATCTAGAGTTCTAAAAGTCCAAATGACCTCCATTTTTTTTGGAAAGTTGAAATAATTTCCTACAACTTTAATTTTTTCCAGTGGTTCCAATTTTGATGTTATCAATGATGTTTTGGGCAGATTAGAGAAGATAAGGATTGTTACCAAGTCAAGAGTTGGTCACCCACTCATCAATTAGTCATCAAATCAATAGTTCCCAATTTTGGCCTATAAAAGGAGGTATTTGCTATACATTTAGGCATCTTGGTCTTTAGATCAAGATCATACTCTTGCTTTCTCTCTTTGTATTTTTGTAGTGCTTAAGTTTTATTTTCATTAATATCTTGTTTATATCTTTCAATTCCTTTCCTTTCCTTAGTTAACTTTTATTTTATTTATGTTTCTATTTTATTTTTTTTCTTCATTATGTTTAGTTAAGGTGAAAAGGTTACACTAATGGTTTAAGAATAAGTATAGTGTAAACTTAATATAACCTTTAATGTTTGATACTAACATGTTTTATATTTGTTATCTTGTTCACTCTTTAATACTTTGCTTGTTAAATGACTAATCTAGATTTATGTTATATAACACTTGGTAAATAAATGCTTAACACTTTCATAGCACATACTATATGGTATAACCGATATTTGTGCTATGAAAGGAACTTGATTTATTATTAATATAAGTTATAATCATGAATGCCTAACAAGATTTACAAGTATTAGCATTAATCGAATAAGATAATTAATGTAATCATGTTAACAATTTATAATCTGATTGGAACCTTCTTTGTATATGGTTTCTAAGTGAATAATAAGAGTTTATATTATAGTTGTTTGACATACCATTAGTGGAACCCCTAACCTTGACATTTGTTATTATCATTGTTTAATCAATACATTAATCTTGCATCTAAAAGTTCTCATCAACTTCTTATTTTTTATTCTTTATTATTATTATTATTACTTTGACTACTACTACTATTACTACTATTGCTATTACTATTATTACTACTAGTAGTAGTATTATTATTATTGTTATTGTTGTTGTTGTTGTTGTTGTTGTTGTTGTATTATGTTATTTATAATTTATACAATTAACCTCCCTATGATTTAACCCTACTCTTGTCGGGTTATTTGTTACTTCGATATTCCTGCACTTGGGTTGACATCAAACTTTTAGTCGTGTCATTATACCATACGGTTATGCTATAAAAGTATCAAGTATTTGTTGTACTAAGTGTTATACAACACAAATCTAGACTAACTATTTAACAAACAAAGTATTAAAAATGAACAAGATAACAAATACAAAACATGTTAAACAAGACATAATAAAAGAGAGAAATATAAATAAACAAGATAATAACATAAATAAAATAAAAGTTAACCAAGTAAAGGAAAGGAAATAAAAGGTATACTTATCAAATATTAAAGTCCATGTTGAGTTTACACCATTAGTATAACCTTTTCACCTTGACATAATAAACTTAGCTAAACATAATAAAAGAGGAAAATATAAATAAACAAGATAATAACATAAATAAAATAAAAGTTAACCAAGTAAAGGAAAAGAAATAAAAGGTATAAACAAGATATTAATAAAAGTAAAAATTAAGCATTATAAAAATACAAAGAGAGAAAGCAAGAGCATGATCTTGATCTAGACACCAAGATGCTTAAATGCATTCCGAATGCCTCCTTTTATAGGCTAAAATTGAAAACTATTGACTTGATGACTAATTGATGAGTGGGTGGCCACATCTTGACTTGATGACAATCCTTATCTTCTTGTCTAAATAAAACATCATTGATAATGTTAGAATCTGAACCAAACCTCCACATGAAAGTTCTAGGAAATTTTCTCATCTTTCCAAGAAAAAAAATAAATTCATTTAGACTTCTAGAACTATAGATATGGGCTGAACACTGAACAGTGTCTAGGTTGGAGGATAGATTTGTACTTCTACATTGTTGATAAGGCTTGGACTTCCAAATAGTAGAATTGGCTCTTAACTTTTATATGAAAATTTTGGGCCTATTTCTTAGCTTTTTATCCATATAAAGCAGCCCTAAATCTAAGATATACAACTCCAGATATGACTTAATTACTAAACATTGTTCTTGTTTGGACTGCATTAGTATCTCTTTTCTAAGTTTAACCCTCTCCTTTGTCCTTCCAATTTCAATACTTCAACTCATCATTCAATCCTTTCATTTATATGATAAACCTACATTTATGATGAACATTTACCATAAATTAAAGGTATCTTATGGTATCAAACTTGTATTATAAAACATGTTTTAGTCAAGGAGTTATTGATACTTCAAGTGTAAAATGATAATATAAAACCTTAATAAAAATACACTTTTAAGTACCAATCAACAACATTCTCGGGCAAAATAAGGAAAGACAATCAACAGTGACTAGCAACACGTCTTCTAGTTTTTTTTTTTAATTTAAAGCAACGCTATTTTGGGCTAACTTCGTGATTTTTTGCTAATCTTTAATTTAGTCCTACAGCTTGCACTATTGTGAAATTATACCTCTAATTGACTATAAACTTTCAATATAATGTAATTAAGCGCTTAATGAACTTTAATTTGAACCTTGAAGCAATGTATATTGCGATTTGGTCCTTGATCTTAGATTTATACAATTTAACCCCTAATTGACTATTAAACTTTCAGTTGACTATTATGAAGTGATTGATTATCTTCTTCGGCCATATTTTCTGAAATGATGCGAATACCCTACAAAGTCTACCACTTGGTGTACGTAACCACAGTTTCATGCACGTGTAGAAATAGAATAAAAAAAAGAAAATAAAAGAAGAAGAAACAAGAGAAAAGAAACAAAGTTATATACAAGAAAAGTGAAAAGTGAAAATAAAATAAATATTATTATTTATACAAAACTTACCTTCCCTGCAACGATGCTAAAAACTTGACACGACTAAAAGAAACAAGTGCAGGAGTGTCGAAGTAATAAATAACTCGACAAGATCGAGTTCGAACCATAGGGAGGTTAATTATACAAATTATAAATAACAACAATAGTAATAATAACAATAACAATAATAATAGTAGCAATAATAATACTAGTAGTAGTAGTAGTAGTAGTAGTAGTAGTAGTAGTAAGAACAACAACAACAACAATAATAAAGAAAAAGAAAAGGAAGAAGAAGAAGAAAAGTTGATGAGAACTTTGAGATGAGAAATTAATGTCAAGATTAAACAATGATAACAAACAATGTCAAGGATAGAGGATCCACTAATGGTATGTCAAACAAGTATAATATAAACTCTTATTATTCAATTGGAAACCACACACAAAGGAGGTTCTAATCAGATTATAGATTGTTAACATGATTATATTAGTCATCTTATTTGATTAATGCTAATACTTGTAAATCTCGTCAAGCATTCATGATTATAACTTATGTTAACAACAAATCAAGTTCCTTTCATAGCTTAGGTGTCGATTATACCATACAATATGGGCTATGAAAGTGTCAAGCATTTGTTGTACCAAGTGTTATACAACATAAATCAAGATTAGTGATTTAACAAGCAAAATATTAAAGAGTGAACAAGATACCAAATACAAAACATGTTAGTATCAAACATTAAAGTCCATATTGAGTTTACACTATACTTATTCTTACACCATTAGTATAACCTTTTCACCTTGATAAAATAAACTTAGCTAGACATAATGAAAGAAAGAAAAATAAATAAACAAAACAAGAACATAAATAAGATAAAACTTAACTAAGTAAATGAAAGGCATAAACTTGATATTAATGAAAGCAAAGCATAAACATTACAAAAAATACAAAGAGAGAAAGCAAAAGCATGATCTTGATCTGGAAACCAAGATGCCTAAATGCATGGCAAATGCCTTCTTTTATAAGCCAAAATTGGGAACTATTGATTTGATGACTAATTGATGAGTGTGTGGCCAACTTTTGACTTGGTGACAATCCTTATCTTCTCTTGTATGGCCAAAACATCATTGATAACGTCAAAATTGGAGCCACTTGAAAACTTGAAAGTTGTAGGAAATTGTCTCATCTTTTTTCTGTAAAACCTTCAACTCATTTCAACTTCTAGAACTCTAGATATGACCACAATACTGAACAGTCCTCGGGCTGGAGGACAAATTCGAGCTTCTTTGTTGTTGCAATAATTTGGACTTGAAAATGGCCTTTTTAGATCTTGGGCTTCATATAAAAGTTGTAGACCTATGTCTTACCTTTCCATCCATATAACGTAGACCTAAATGTGAGATCTATAGCTCCAGATATGACCCAATTACCAAACAGTGTTCCAGTTTGAATTGCACTAACATCTCTTTACCTTTCAATTTTAGTTCTTAAATTCATCAATCAATCCTTTCTTTATGTGATAGGTCTGCATTTAACATTTAACAAACCTATGGGTTTATGGTGAATGTGCAGTTGGGCCCATGAGAAAATATAAAAGATCTCTTCTAATGTGCCTAGACCACCTGGTAAAGCAATGAAGGCATCAGCACGGTTAAACATTGCATTCATTTGAGCTGACATTGTGGAGACTTGAAGTTCCTCTCTAATTGTTTTTCCAATGATGTCCCTTTGTGCTAAAGTTTCGGGGACGACCCCCAAAACTTGACTACCTCCTAAAAATACAGCTATTGACACATCTCTCATTGACCCAAGACTGCCTCCCCCATACACTAAATGAATCTTTCTCTCAGCTAACACTTGACCAAGATGATTTGCTGATTCTAAAAACTCCTTTTCTTTCTTAGGACTAGATCCACCGAAAACATAAATATTTCTTATATGATGACCTAAGGAACTTGTCATTTCTACACACTTCTATATTTGTTGAATGTATGGGTTGAGTAGAAATGAAAGGAAGGAAGAGAGTGTTTTATAGATGAGAAATTAGAAAGGCAATCATACCATCTATATATAAGCCAGCTAGAGTCTCTCACACACACACTCTCTCTCTCTCTCTCTTTATTTATTTATTTATTTACTTTTAGAAAAGCATGTGTATGTACAGGTAGTTGTGATTATGGCTCACATCTTTCTTTGGTTTTACATCCAAGAACGGCTTAAACGCCCTCTATGGATCGAGGATAGGCTTCCCATCCAGTTTTCTTAGTGAGATTCCCAAGACTAAGTCGATCATGTTCTTTATGAAAATGGGTTCATAAGTCATGAATTGCACGATGCTTATCTCGACTATGATGAGACTTAAGAGTTAATAGAAGATTATCTAAAGACTTTATGTTTTGAAATAAATCCCACCTTTTGATAATTTTCACAGGTTTTGCAGAATACATGTGATTCCTTGAATATGATGGGCCAGTAAAATCCACTTTATAAGATTTCTACAGTCCTCTTTTTTTATGTGAAATGATCCCCACGTGCCTTAGAGTCAAAATTTAATAACATTACTTACCTCATTGTTAGGAATGCATCTTTGAAATATTTGATGAAGACAATAATTGAATAAGTAAGGGTCATCCCAATAAAAGTTTTGCACGTCGCTAAAAAATTTTCTTTTATCTTCGGTACTTTAGTAACCTGGCAAAAATCTTGAAGCAAGAAAATTGATATTTTTAGCAAACCAAGGCATTGAACTAAGAGAAAGTAGAGATTCATCAAGAAAGTAATCATCGATTGTGCGATGTTAGAAGTTGAATCTGTTGTCACTTTTGATAAAAGATCCGCATCAACATTTTCGGTGCCTTTTTCATCCTCGATTTCTTCTTGATTGGTCATGGCATGAGAAAATGGAAGTGCTGGTGGGGAATTAGTCTTTTCTTTGCAATGTTTAGATTCAACCTCTTCCTTACCTTTAGAGATTGACTCATCATCTTTCTCACAAGGTTTAAGAATTGGTTTTTGAATAACCTTACCACTACAAAAAATGATGACTAATTTGACTTGATCCATGTGTTGGCAAGGTTGGACAATTATTGGTTGAATGTTCATTTGTTTCACATATTTGACAAGCAATCTTTTGAACAGATTTTAATTGACCACTCTTTTTCAATTATAGTGCCTTGACTTTTCTAGCTAAAGATGCAAACTTCGCTTGAAGGTCATGATCTTCCCTAAGGTTGTACGTACCTCCACTAGATGTATGAGGTTGAGTTTTACTCAGTACCTCATAAGTACCTGCGGTGTCCTAATTTTGAGCATTTTCAGCTAACAAGTCTAAGTACTCCATTACTTCATCAGGATCTTTATCTTCAAAAGTTCCATTACACATCAATTCAACCATTTGCCTATCTCTAGGTGTTAACCCTTCATAGAAATGTGAAACCAATCTCCATGCTTCATGACCATGATGAGGGCAAGTACTAAGCAAGTCTCGATACCTATCCCAACATTGGTAAAATATTTCTCCTGGTTTTTGAGTGAAAGTGGTGATTTGTCTTTTGATTAGTACTTAAAAGAACATTTTTATCATGGTTTTATATCATCATTTTGCACTTGAAATATCAATAACTCCTTAAGTAAAGCATGTTTTATAATAATATATCTAATAATATAAGATACCTTTAATTTGTGGTAAATGTTCATTTTAAATGCAGGCCTATCACTTAAATGAAAGGATTGATTGATTAATTTAAGAACTTAAATTGCAAGGGCAAAGAGATGACCAAACATAGAAAAGAGATGTTGGTGCAATCCAAAACAGAACATTGTTCGGTAATTGGGTCATATCTGGAGCTATAGATCTCAGATTTAGGTCTACTTTATATGGATGGAAAGGTAAGACATAAGCCTACAACTTTCATATGAATCCCAAGATCTACAAAGGTCATTTTCAAGTCCAAATTATAGCAACAACAAAGAAGCCCAAATCTATCCTCCAGCCCGAGCACTATTTAGTATTTTGGCCATATCTAGCGTTCTAAAAATCTAAATGAGCTGAAGTTTTTACACAAGAAAGATGAGACAATTGCGTACAACTTTTGTGTTTTTGAGTGGCTCCAATGTTGATGTTATCAATGATGTTTTGGGCAGACAAGAGAAGATAAGGATTGTCACGAAGTCAAGAGTTGGCCACCCACTCATCAATTAGTTATCAAATCAATAGTTCCCAATTTTGGCCTATAAAAGGAGGAATATGTCATGCATTTAGGCATCTTGGTCTCCAGATCAAGATCATGCTTTTTCTTTCTCTCTTTGTATTTTTTTGTATTGCTTATGCTTTGCTTTCATTAATATCTTTATGCCTTTCATTTCCTTTCCTTTACTTAGTTAACTTTTATCTTGTTTATATTCTTGTTTTGTTTATTTATTTTTCTTTCTTTTATTATGTCTAGCTAAGTCTATTATGTCAAGGTGAAAAGGTTACACTAATGGTGTAATAATAACTATAGTGTAAACTTATTATGGACTTACATGTTTGATACTAACATGTTTTGTATTTGTTATCTTGTTCACTCTTTAATACTTTGCTTGTCAAATGACTAATCTTGATTTATTTTGTATAACACTTGGTACAACAAATGCTTAACACTTTTATAGCCTATACTGTATGGTATAACTAACACCTGAGCTATAAAAGGAACTTGATTTGTTGTTAACATAAGTTATAATCATAAATGCTTGACGAGATTTACAAGTATTAGCATTAATCGAATAAGATGACTAATGTAATCATGTTAACAATCTATAACTGATTGGAACCTCGTTTGTGTGTGGCTTCCAATTGAATAATAAGAGTTTATATTATACTTGTTTGACATACCATTAGTGGAATCTCTAACCTTGACATTTGTTATTATCATTGTTTAATCATTACATTAATATTCCTTCTCAAGGTTCTCATCTTCTTCTTCTTCTTCTCCTTCTTCTTCTTTATTACTACTACTACTACTACTACTACTACTACTACTACTATTACTATTATTATTATTATTATTATTATTATTATTATTATTATTATTATTATTGTTATTGTTATTGTTATTATTATTATTGTTGTTGTTGTTGTTGTTGTTGTTGTTGTTGTTATTGTTATTGTTATTGTTCTTGTTGTTGTTGTTGTATTATTGTTTTTTATAATTTGTACAATTAACCTCCCCGTTGTTCGACCCCGGTCATAGTTTTTCCTCCCGATACATCTCATTTTAATTTTAAGCCAGGCATTATTCAACTTTTACCTTCTTTTCATGGCTTAGAATTGGAAAATCCATACTTGCATTTAAGGGAATTTAAGAAGGTCTGCAACACATATAATAATTTAAATTGTAGCATGAACACCATCAGATTAAAGCTTTTTCCTTTTTCATTAAAAGACAAAGCTAAAACATGGCTACAAAATTTGAGACAAGGATCCATTTGTGCCTGGGATGGAATGCAACAACACTTTTTAAAGAAGTTTTTCCCATCTCATAGAACAAACTCTTTCAAAAGACAAATCACCACTTTCACTAAAAAACCAGGAGAAACATTTTACCAATGTTGGGATAGGTATCAAGACTTGCTTAGTACTTGCCCTCATCATGGTTTTGAAACATGGAGATTGGTTTCACATTTCTATGAAGGGTTAACACCTAGAGATAGGCAAATGGTTGAATTGATGTGCAATGGAACTTTTGAAGATAAAGACCCTAATGAAGCAATGGAGTACTTAGACTTGTTAGCTGAAAATGCTCAAAATTAGGACACCGCGGGTACTTATGAGGCATCGAGGAAAACTCAACCTCATACATCTAGTAGAGGTATGTACAACCTTAGGGAAGATCATGACCTTCAAGCCAAGTTTGCATCTTTAGCTAGAAAAGTTAAGGCACTAGAATTGAAAAAGAGTGGTCAATTAAAATCTGTTAAAAACATTGTGTCAAATCTGTGAAACAAATAAACACTTAGCTAATGATTGTCCAACCTTGCCTTCTTTTAAGGAATGTCTCCATGAACAAGCCTATGCTTTAAATAATTTTTAAAGGCCCAACCACAACTCATACTCCCAAACATACAACCCTGATTGGAGAAATCATCCAAATTTTAGTTGGAAGAGTGAGAACAACAATGCACAAACTTCACAACCACCATTTCAAGCACACCATAATTACCACAATTCTTATGGATATGCACCTCATTATGCTCCACCTCCTAGAAGAAATCTTGAGGAAACATTGCATGCATTCATTGAAAAGCAAGAGACAATCAATACTCAACTTGCTGAAAACATGACAGATTTTAAAGATACTCTTGCAAAATTAACATTTGTACAAACTCTGAAATTTGTGAAACTTTCAAACAGGTAAGAATAAATATACCTTTGCTGGATGCTATTAAACAAGTTCCTTCCTATACTAAATTTTTAAAAGATCTATGCACTCAAAAGAGGAAACTGAATGTGAAAAAGAAAGCTTTTTTAGCCGAACAAGTAAGTGCTATTCTTTAGAACAATAATGCTTTGAAATATAAAGACCCTGGTTGTCCTACAATTTCTTGCTTTATTGGAGAGCATAAAATTGAAAGAGCCTTACATGTTCTAGGTGAGTTAAAACCAACTTCTATAACTCTTTTACTTGCTGATAGACTGGTTAACTGAAAATGCTCAAAATTAGGACACCGCGGGTACTTATGAGGCATCGAGTAAAACTTAACCTTATATATCTAGTAGAAGTATGTACAACCTTAGGGAAGATCATGACCTTAAAGTCAAGTTTGCATCTTTAGCTAGAAAAGTCGAGGCACTAGAATTGAAAAAGAATGGTCAATTGAAATCTGTTGAAAACATTGTGTGTCAAATTTGTGAAATAAATGAACACTCAACCAACGATTATCCAACCCTGCCTTTTTTTAAGGAATGTCTCCTTGAACAAGCACATGCTTTAAATAGTTTTCAAAGGGCCAACCACAATACATACTCACAAACATGCAACCTTGGTTGGAGAAATCATCTAAATTTTAGTTGGAAGAGTGAAAACAATAATGCACAAACTTCACAACCACCATTTCAAGCACACCATAATTTTCAAAATTCTCATGGATATGCACCTCCTTATGCTCCACCTCTAAGAAGAAATCTTGAGGAAACATTGCATGCATTCATTGAAAAGCAAAAGACAATCAATACTCAACTTGCTCAAAACATGATAGATTTTAAAAATACTCTTGCAAAATTAACATCTGTTCTTAGTTTCCAAGAGAAAGGTAAGTTTCCATCTCAACCACAACAAAATCCCAAGGGGCAATACAATGCAAATGCAAGTAATTTCGGAAGCCAACACTTGGATCAAATCAAATCAGTCACTACTCTGCGCAGTGGTAAGGTTATTGAAAAACCCTCTCTTAAACCTTATGAGAAAGATGATGAATCAATCTCTAAGGGTAAGGAAGGGGTTGAATATAAAAATTGCAAAGAGAAGACTAATTCTCCACCAGCACTTCCATTTCCTCATGTCATGACCAAACAAAGGAAAGTCAATCACAACTCTGAAATTTTAGAAATTTTCAAATAGGTAAGAATCAATATACCTTTGTTGGATGCTATTAAACAGGTTCCTTCCTATGCTAAATTTTTAAAAGATCTATGCACTGTGAAGAGGAAACTGAATGTGAAAAAGAAAGCCTTTTTAGCAAAACAAGTAAGTGTCATTCTTCAGAACAATAATGCTTTGAAATATAAAGACCCTAGTTGTCCTACAATTTCTTGCTTTATTGGAGAACAAAAAATTGAAAGAGCCTTACTTGATCTTGGTGCTAGTGTAAATTTACTTCCATATTCAGTTTTTCAAAGTCTCAATCTAGGTGAGTTAAAACCAACTTCTATATCTCTTTTACTTGCCGATAGATCTGTAAAAGTGCCTAGAGGAATAATTGAAGATGTGTTAGTACAAGTCGATAAATTCATTTATCCTGTGGATTTTATTGTCTTGGACACAAAACCTGTTGAAGCATGTAATTCATTTCCTGTTATTTTAGGACGTCCGTTTCTTGCAACCTCTAACGCATTGATTAATTGTAGGAATGGACTAGTGAAGCTATCATCTGAAAACATAACATTGGAGATGAATATTTTCAATATTTGCAAGCAACCTAGAGATGATAATGATTTACCAGAAGTAGATCATATTGATGAATATTCGTTTGAAAGCTTAGTTTGATAATTTTCCTAGTGAAAATGAATCAACTAGTTGGAATGATCTTGTAGATAAAAGTTGATTATTTTATTGTTCTTACATTGTTTTTGTGTTTCTTTTTTAGTGATTTTTTGCTAGTTTCTCTCACCCCGGTCAAATGGCGGATAACGATACTCCGTGACTTAAGTCGGTTCTTTCAGTTTCCCACAATAATTGATATCTGTGTATATATTTGTGCAATTCTTTGAATCTCTCTTCCAATTCTCACTTGAAAATGGACACTAATCTTGAAAAATTGAAAAAGTATTTTCTCGTTTTGCCTCAGAATGCTATTACAAAAATTTACCGTGCTAGATGTGCAAGATTGAGATTGTTAATGAATCATGGAATTCCTGAAGATATTTGTTGGTTGATTAAAGCAAAGGTCCGATTATCAGGTGAGTCCTCTAACTCTTTCATTTCACATATGCCTGGAATAGGTACAAGCACTTTTGCAAAGAAACGTCATGCAAAACGACTGAAAGTCTATCATCGATGTGCTAGATGGACTTATAATACACAATGTCGTTCTTTAGGAATGGTATCTATAAACCGTGAAGATAAAATACAATTCATTAAGGATGGCCTAAGTAAAGAGTCTTTAGATAATCTTCTATTGATTCTTGAGATGAATCCTAGTGGAGATGTGCATCGTGTAATTCATGATTTATGGCCACTATTTCATAAAGAACATGATCAACTTAGTCTTGGGAATCTAACTAAAAATGACCATGATTGCCAGTTTTTAAGAAAATATTGAGGACAATGTCTCGTTATGGTTGGCGGGAGAGGGTAGTAATTGATAAAAAAAAATTGTTTTTCATTTCATAAAGCATGTGCATAATTGTTGTTACTAGGACGGCAGAGTAAAGGAGCTCTTTTGTTAAAGTGACTCTTGAGACACATCTTAGTAACAATTCTTAACAAGGTCTATTATAATACTTCTTGAAATATTCAGGTTTACAAACTCTCGCATTGTTATCACTTAATTCTGCTCATATACTTATTTAACATGCATTCTTAAACCTTAATTTACACACACACACACATTTTAACATATGATTGTGGGTTGCATATTGGATTATTACATTATTTATGTTATTTTGTTAAAGATAACAACTAAGGAAAAATGATTGTATATAATTAAAAAAAAGAAAAAAAAAGAAAAAAAATGATAATAATAAAAATATAGATAAGTTTGGTTTCGTAGCCTCCCTAACCTAAGCAATTAAGCCTGAAGGGGTGTTTTAACACCTAATACCCTAAAGTCAACTTACTTAGGAGCTATTGGCTCAACGCTTGTTACATGGGTTGAGGAGAAAAGCTTAAGGGAATCAAACATTGCACTATCTACATATCAGTATCTGCAACCCGAGTTATTAAGCTCGTAGGGGTGTTTCAACACCTAATACCCTAAGACCAAGTAGTCTGGGTGTCATTAGCCAAAAACTCGTTACATGGGTTAAAGATGCTTGGTGTTTCAAGTTATATGTATATATCTATATACATATATAAGACAAAAAAAAGACAAAAAAAATAATCTCAATCTAAGGAAGTTAACCTTAAACATTAAAACAAAAATTTTGTTTTCTTCCAAGAAAAGCCCCATAATTATATGTTGATACATTGAGCACAAAAGAAAGGTTTATTAATATCTTGTTAAGAGGTATTGAGTAGATATATAAATTTAATGAGAGTTTGTTTATCTGGATAGATTAATGGAAGTTAAATGATGAATATCTTGCTTAGTGGAATTTGCAAATTATTTTTCTATTTTAACACTTTAATCACTAGGGACTAGCAATAAGCTGGTTGGGGGAGTGTGATTAATACTTAAAAGTGCATCTTTTAAAAGAGTTTGTTCTATAAGATGGAAAAAACTTCTTTAAAAACTGTTGTTGCATTTCATCCCAAGCACGAATGGATCTTGGTCTCAAATTTTGTAGCCATATTTTAGCTTTGTCTTTTAATGAAAAAGGAAAAAGCTTTAATCTGATGGTGTTCATGCTACAATTTAAATTATTATATGTGTTGCAGACCTCCTCAAATTCCCTTAAATGCAAGTATGGATTTTCCAATTCTAAGCCATGAAAAGAAGATAAAAGTTGAATAATATCTGGCCTAAAATTAAAATGAGATGCATCGGGAGGAAAAACTATACATGATGGTGCACTTGTTCTTGTGGGATTCATGTGGTCTCTAAGTGTTCTAACATGGTTATTCTCATTATTCTTATTATGAAGTGATTGATTATCTTCTTCGGCCATATTTTCTGAAAATGATAAGGATATCCTACAAAGTCTACCACTTGGTGTACATGACCACACTCTTATGCACGTGTAGAAATAGAATAAAAGAAAAAAGAAAACAAGAGAAGAAACAAGAGAAAAGAAACAAAGTTATATACAAGAAAAGTGAAAAGAGGAAATAAAATAAATATTATAATTTATACAAAACTTACCTCCCTCGCAACGGCACCAAAAACATGACACGACTAAAAGATTGATGTCTTCTCCCAAGTGTAGGAGTGTCGAAGTAATAAATAAATCGGCAAGACCGGGGTCGAACCACAAGGAGGTTAATTGTACAAATTATAAACAACAATTATAAATAACAACAATAGTAACAATAACAACAACAATAATAATAGTAGCAATAACTGACACGACGAAAAGATTGATGTCTTCTCCCAAGTGCAGGAGTGTCGAAGTAATAAATAACCCGGTGCCTCATAAGTACCCGCGGTGTCCCAATTTTGAGCATTTTCAGCTAACAAGTCTAAGTACTCCATTGCTTCATCAGGATCTTTATCTTTAAAAGTTCCATTGCACATCAATTCAACCATTTGCCTATCTTTAGGTGTTAACCCTTCATAGAAATGTGAAACCAATCTCCATGTTTCAAAACCATGATGAGGGCAAGTACTAAGCAAGTCTCGATACCTATCCCAACATTGGTAAAATGTTTCTCCTGATTTTTGAGAGAAAGTGGTGATTTGTCTCTTGAAAGAGTTTGTTCTATGAGATGGGAAAAACTTCTTTAAAAATTGTTGTTGCATTTCATCCCAAGCACGAATGGATCCTGGTCTTAAATTTTGTAGCCATGTTTTAGCTTTATCTTTTAATGAAAAAGGAAAAAGCTTTAATCTGATGGTGTTCATGCTACAATTTAAATTATTATATGTGTTGCAGACCTCCTCAAATTCCCTTAAATGCAAGTATGGATTTTCCAATTCTAAGCCATGAAAAGAAGGTAAAAGTTGAATAATGCCTGGTTTAAAATTAAAATGAGATGCATCAGGAGGAAAAACTATGCATGATGGTGCACTTGTTCTTGTGGGATTCATTTGGTCTCTAAGTGTTCTAGCACGGTTATTCTCATTATTCTCATTTTGAAGTGATTGATTATCTTCTTCGACCATATTTTATGAAAATGATAAGGATATCCTACAAAGTCTACCACTTGATGTACGTGACCACACTCTCATGCACGTGCAAGAATAAAATAAAAGAAAACAGAAAATAAAAGAAGAAGAAACAAGAGAAAAGAAATAAAGTTATATACAAGAAAAGTGAAAAGAGAAAATAAAATAACTATTATAATTTATACAAAACTTACCTCCCCGGCAACGGCGCCAAAAACATGACACGACGAAAAGATTGATGTCTTCTCCCAAGTGCAGGAGTGTCGAAGTAATAAATAACCCGGCAAGACCGGGGTCGAACCACAAGGAGGTTAATTGTACAAATTATAAATGACAATAGTACAACAACAATAACAACAACAACAACAATAACAATGACAATAACAATAATAATAATAATAATAATAATAATAATAATAATAATAATAATAATAATAATAATAATAATAATAGTAGTAGTAGTAGTAGTAGTAGTAGTAATAAAGAAAGAGAAGAAGAAGATGATGATGAGAACTTGGAGATGGAAAATTAATGTAAGGATTAAACAATAATGATAACAAATGTCAAGGTTAGAGGTTCCACTAATGGTATATCAAACAAGTATAGTATAAACTCTTATTATTGAATTGGAAACCACACACAAAGGAGGTTCCAATCAGATTATATATTGTTAACATGATTACATTAGTCATCTTATTCAACTAATGCTAATACTTGTAAATCTCGTCAAGCATTCATCATTATAACTTATGTTAACAACAAATCAAGTTCCTTTCATAGCTCAGGTGTCGGTTATACCATACATTATAGGCCATGAAAGTGCCAAGCATTTGTTGTACCAAGTGTTATACAACATAAATCAAGATTAGTCATTTAACAAGCAAAGTATTAAAGAGTGAACAAGATAACAAATATAAAACATGTTAGTATCAAACATTAAAGTCCATATTAAGTTTACATTATATTTATTCTTACACCATTAGTGTAACCTTTTCACCTTGACATAACTAACTTAGCTAGACATAATGAAAGAAAGCAAAATAGATAAACAAAATAAGAACATAAAAGTTAACTAAGTAAAAGAAAGGAAATGAAAGGCATAAACTTAATATTAATGAAAGCAAAGCATAAACATTACAAAAAATACAAAGAGAGAAAGGAAGAGCATGATCTTGATCTGGAAACCAAGATGCCTAAATGCATGGCAAATGCCTCCTTTTATAGGCAAAAATTGGGAACTATTGATTTGATGACTAATTGATAAGTGGGTGGCCAACTTTTGACCTGGTGACAATCCTTATCTTCTCTTGTCTGCCCAAAACGTCATTGATAACGTCATAATTGGAGCCAGTTGTAAACATGAACGTTGTAGGCAATTGTCTCAGCTTTCTTGTGTACAAAATTCAGCTTATTTGGACTTCTAGAACTCCAGATATGGCCAAAATACCGAACAGTGCTCGGGCTGGAAGACAGATTCGGGCTTCTTTGTTGTTGCTACAATTTGGACTTGCAAATGGCCTTTTTAGATCTTGGGCTTCATATGAAAGTTGTAGGTCTATGTCTTACCTTTCTAGCCATATAAATTGGACCTAAATTTGAGATCTGTAGCTCCACATATGACCCAATTACCGAACAGTGTTCCGGTTTTGATTGCACCGACATCTCTTTTCTAAGTTTGACCATCTCTTTGCCTTTGCAATTTAAGTTCTTAAAGTCATCAATCAATATTTTCATTTATGTGATAGGCCTGCATTTAAAATGAACATTTATCACAAATTAAAGGTATCTTATATTATTAGATATATTATTATAAAACATGTTTTAGTTAAGGAGTTATTGATACTTCAAGTGCAAAATGATGGTATAAAACCATGACAAAAATGCACTTTTAAGTACTAATCAATAACAATACCAATAATACTACTAGTAGTAGTAATAGTAATAATAATAATAATAATAACAACAACAACAACAACAACAATAACAATAAAGAAAAAGAAGAAAAAGAAGAAGAAGAAAAGTTGATGAGAACTTTGAGATGAAAAATTAAAGTAAAGATTAAACAATGATAACAAACAATGTCAAGGTTAGAGGATCCATTAATGGTATGTCAAACAAGTATAGTATAAACTCTTATTATTCAATTGGAAACCACATACAAAGGAGGTTCCAATCAGATTATAGATTATTAACATGATTATATTAGTCATCTTATTCAATTAATGCTAATACTTGTAAATTGTATCAAGCATTCATGATTATAACTTATGTTAACAACAAATCAAGTTCCTTTCATAGTTTAGGTGTCGGTTATACCATACAGTATGGGCTATGAAAGTGTCAAGCATTTGTTGTACCAAGTATTATACAACATAATCAAGATTAGTCATTTAACAAGTGACACGATTAAAAGATTGATGTCTTCTCCCAAGTGCAGGAGTGTCGAAGTAATAAATAACCTAGCAAGACCGGGATCGAATCATAGGGAGGTTAATTATACAAATTATAAACAATAATTATAAACAACAACAATAGTAACAATAACAACAATAATAATAATAGTATCAATAATAGTAGTAATAATAGTGGTGGTGGTAGTAGTAGTAGTAGTAGTAGTAGTAGTAGTAGTAGTAGTAGTAGTACTAGTAATAACAACAACAACAACAATAATAATAATAATAAGAAAAAAAATGGAGAAGAAGAAGAAGAAGATGAGAACTTGGAGATAGAATATTAATTTAAAGATTAAACAATGATACTAACAAATGTCAAGATTAGAGGTTCCACTAACAATATGTCAAACAAGTATAGTATAAACTCTTATTACTCAATTGGAAACCACATACAAAGGAGGTTCAAATCTGATAATAGATTGTTAACATGATTACATTAGTCATCTTATTCAATTAATGCTAATACTTGTAAATCTCGTCAAGCATTCATGATTATAACTTATGTTAACAACAAATCAAGTTCCTTTCATAGCTTAGGTGTCGGTTATACCATACAGTATGGGCTATAAAAGTGTCAAGCATTTGTTGTGCCAAGTGTTATACAACATAAATCAAACATAAATCAAGATTAGTCATTTAACAAGCAAAGTATTAAAGAGTGAACAAGATAACAAATACAAAACATGTTAGTATCAAACATTAAAGTCCATATTAAGTTTACACTATACTTATTCTTACACCATTAGTGTAACCTTTTCACCTTTACATAATAAACTTAGCTAGACATAATGAAAGAAATAAAAATAGATAAACAAAATAAGAACATACATGTTAGTATCAAACATTAAAGTCCATATTAAGTTTACACTATACTTATTCTTACACCATTAGTGTAACCTTTTCACCTTTACATAATAAACTTAGCTAGACATAATGAAAGAAATAAAAATAGATAAACAAAATAAGAATATAAATAAGATAAGAGTTAACAAAGCAAAGGAAAGGAAATGAAAGGCATAAACTTGATATTAATGAAAGCAAAGCATAAACATTACAAAAAATACAAAGAGAGAAAGCAAGAGCATGATCTTGATCTGAAAACCAAGATGCCTAAATGCATGGAAAATGCCTCATTTTATAGGTCAAAATTGGGAACTATTGATTTGATGACTAATTGATGAGTGGGTGGTCACCTCTTGACTTGGTGATAATCCTTATCTTCTCTTGTCTACCCAAAACATCATTGTTAACATCAAAATTGGAGCCACTTGAAAACATGAAAGTTGTAGTAAATTATCTCATCTTTCTTGTGTAAACACTTCAGCTCATTTGGACTTCAATAACTCCAGATATAGGCCAAATACTGAATAGTGCTCGAGCTGGAAGACAGATTTGGGCTTCTTTGTTGTTGCTATAATTTGAACTTGAAAATGGCTTTTTTAGATCTTGAGCTCTATATAAAAGTTGTAGGCCTATGTCTTCCCTTTCCATCCATATAAATTAGACCTAAATCTGAGATCTACAACTCTAGATATGATCCAATTACTGAACAGTGTTCTGGTATGGACTACACCGGCATCTCTTTTCTAAATTTGGTCATCTCTTTGCCCTTGCAATTTAAGTTCTTAAAGTCATCAATCAATCCTTTCATTTATGTGATAGGCCTGCATTTAAAATGAACATTTACCACAAATTAAAGGTATCTTATATTATTAGATATATTATTATCAAACATGCTTTAGTTAAGGAGTTATTGATACTTCAAGTACAAAATGATGATATAAAACCATGATAAAAATGCACTTTTAAGTACTAATCACACCCCCCCAACCAGCTTATTACTAGTCCCTAGTAATCAAAGCGTTAAAATAGAAAAACAATTTGCAAATTCCACAAAGCAAGGTATTCATCATTTAACTTCCATTAATCTATCCAGATAAACAAACTCTCGTTAAATTTATATACCTACTCAATACCTCTTAACAAGATATTCATAAACCTTTTTTTTGTGCTCAGTGTATCAACACATAATTATGGGGTTTTTCTTGAAAGAAAACAAAATTTTTGTTCTAATGTTTAAGGTTAACTTCCTTAGGTTGAGATTATTATTTTTGTCTTTTTTTTTTAATATATATATATATATATACATATAATTTAAAACACCATGTATCTTTAACCCATGTAACGAGCTTTCAGCTAATGACTCCCAGACCAGTTGGTCTTAGGGTATTAGGTGTTAAGACACCCTTACAAGCTTAGTAACTCGGGTCGCAGATACTGATATGTAGATAGTGCAATATTTGATTCCCTTAAGATTTTCTCCTCAACTCATATAACAAGCGTTGGTCCAATAGCTCCCAAATCAGTTAACTTTAGGGTATTAGGTGTTAAAACACCCCTTCGAACTCAATTACTTAGGTTAATGAGGCTATGAAACCAAACTTATCTAAATTTTTATTATTATCATTTTCTTTCTCTTTTTTTTGTTTTTCTTTTTTTAATTATATATTATCCCTTTTTCCTTAGTTGTTACCTTTAATAAAAGAACATAAATAATGTAATAATCCAATATGCAACCCACAATCATATGTTAAAGTGTGTGTGTGTAAATTAAGATTTAAGAATACCTGTTAAATAAGTATATGAACAGAATTAAGTGATAACAATACGAGAGTTTGTAGATTTAAATATTTCAAGAAGTAATATGATAAACCTTGTTACGAATAATTACTAAGATGAGTCTCAAGAGTCATAAAAAGTTCTCGTTACTTTTTTATTTATTTATTTACTTTTGAAAAAGCATGTGTATGTACAGGTAGTTGTGATTGTGGCTCACATCTTCCCTTGGTTTTATGTCCAAGAATGGCTTAAACGCCCTCTATGGGTCGGGGATAGGCTTCCCATCCAGTTTTCTTAAAAACTAGCAAACAAGGTCTTTTTTAGTCAGATTCCCAAGACTAAGTCGATCATGTTCTTTATGAAATAGTGGCCATAAATCATGAATTCCATGATGCACATCTCCACTAGGATGCGTCTCAAGAGTCAATAGAAGATTATCTAAAGACTCCTTACTCAGGCTATCCTTAATGAATTGTATTTTATCTTCACGGTTTATAGATAACATTCCTAAAGAACGACATTGTGTATTACAAGTCTATTTAGCACATCAATGACAAACTTTCAGTCATTTTGCATGACGTTTCTTTGTAAAAATGCTTTTACCTATTTCAGGTATGTGTGAAATGAAGTTAGAGGACTCACTTGATAAGCGGACATTTGCTTCAATCAACCAGCAAATATCTTCAGGAATTCCATAATTCATTAACGTCCAAGAACGGCTTAAACGCCCTCTATGGATCGGGGATAGGCTTTCCATCCAGTTTTCTTAAAAACTAGCAAACAGGGTCTTTTTTAGTCAGATTCTCAAGACTAAGTCGATCATGTTCTTTATAAAATAATGGTCATAAATCATGAATTGCACGATTCACATCTCCACTAGGATGCGTCTCAAGAGTTAATAGAAGGTTATCTAAAGACTCCTTACTCAGGTCATCTGACACGACAAAAAGATTGACCTTTTCTCCCAAGTGCAAGAGTGTTGAAGTAATAAATAACCCGTCAAGACCAGGGTCGAACCATAGGGAGGTTAATTGTACAAATTATAAAAAACAATAATACAACAACAATAACAATAACAATAACAATAACAATAACAATAGCAACAATAACAACAACAACAACAACAACAACAACAACAACAACAACAATAATAATAGTGATACTAATAATAATAATAATAATAATAATAATAATAATAATAATAATAATAATAATAATAATAAAGAAAAAGAAGGAGAAGAAGAAGATGATGATGAGAACTTTGAGAAGGAATATTAATGTAACGATTAAATAATGATAATAACAAATGGTATGTCAAACAAGTATTATATAAACTCTTATTATTCAATTGGAAACCACACATAAAGGAGATTCCAATCAGATTATAGATTGTTAACATGATTATATTAGTCATCTTATTTGATTAATGCTAATACTTGTAAATCTCGTCAAGCATTCATGATTATAACTTATGTTAACAACAAATCAAGTTCCTTTCATAGCTCAGGTGTCGATTATACCATACAGTATGGGCTATGAAAGTGCCAAGCATTTATTGTACCAAGTGTTATACAATATAAATCAAGATTAGTCATTTAACAAGCAAAGTATTAAAGAGTGAACAAGATAACAAATATAAAACATGTTAGTATCAAACATTAAAGTCTATATTAAGTTTACACTATACTTATTCTTACACCATTAGTGTAACCTTTTCACCTTGACATAATTAACTTAGCTAGACATAATGAAAGAAAGAAAAATAAATAAACAAAATAAGAACATGAAAGCTAACTAAGTAAAGGAAAGGAAATGAAAGGCATAAACATGATATTAATGAAAGCAAAGCATAAACATTACAAAAGAGAGAAAGAGAGAAAGCAAGAGCATGATCTTGATCTAGAAACCAAGATGCCTAAATGCATGGCAAATGCCTCCTTTTATAAGCCAAAATTGGGAACTATTGATTTGATGACTAATTGATAAGTGGGTGGCCAACTCTTGACTTGGTGACAATCCTTATCTTCTCTTGTCTGCCCAAAACATCATTGATAACGTCAAACTTGGAGTCACACGAAAACATAAAAGTTGTAGCAAATTATCTCATCTTTCTTGTGCAAAAACGTCAACTCATTTGGACTTCTATAACTCCAGATATGGGCTAAATACTGAATAGTGCTCGGGCTGGAAGACAGATTCGGGCTTCTTTGTTGTTCTACAATTTGGACTTGAAAATGGCCTTTTTAGATCTTGGGCTCCTGTGAAAGTTGTAATCTTATATCTTACCTTTCCATCCATATAAATTGGACCTAAATCGGAGATCTATAGCTCCAGATATGATCCAATTACCAAATAGTGTTCCAGTTTAGATTGCACTGACATCTCTTTTCTAAGTTTGGCCATCTCTTTATCCTTGCAATTTAAGTTCTTAAAGTCATCAATCAATCCTTTCATTTATGTGATAGGCCTACATTTAAAATAAATATTTACCACAAATTAAAGGTATCTTATATTATTAGATATATTATTATAAAACATGTTTTAGTTAAGGAGTTATTGATACTTCAAGTGCAAAATGATGATATAAAACCATGATAAAAATGCACTTTTAAGTACTAATCATCATCCTTAATGAATTATATTTTATCTTCACAGTTTATAGATATCATTCCTAAAGAAAGACATTGTGTATTACAAGTCCATCTAGCACATCGATGACAGACTTTCAGTCGTTTTGCACGACGTTTCCGTAGCAGTAGTAGTAGTAGTAGTAGTAGTAGTAGTAATAATAAAAAAAAATAAAGAAAAAGAAAAGTTGATGAGAACTTTGAGATGAAAAATTAGTGCAAGGATTAAACAATGATAACAAACAATGTCAAGGTTAGAGGGTCTACTAATGACATGTCAAACAAGTATAGTATATAAATTCTTATTATTCAATTGGAAACCACACACAAAGAAGGTTTCAATCAGATTATAGATTATTAACATGATTACATTAGTCATCTTATTCAATTAATGTTAATACTTGTAAATTTCATCAAGCATTCATGATTATAACTTATGTTAACAACAAATCAAGTTCCTTTCATAGCTCAAGTGTCGGTTATACCATACAGTATGAGCTATGAAAGTATCAAGTATTTGTTGTACCAAGTGTTATAAAAAATAAATCAAGATTAGTCATTTAACAAGCAAAGTATTAAAGAGTGAACAAGATAACAAATACAAAACATGTTAGTATCAAACATTAAAGTCCATATTAAGTTTACACTATACTTATTCTTACACAATTAGTGTAACCTTTTCACCTTGACATAATAAACTTAGCTAGACATAATGAAAGAAAGAAAAATAGATAAACAAAATAAGAACATAAATAAGATAAGAGTTAACAAAGGAAAGGAAAGGAAAGGAAAGGCATAAACTTGATATTAATGAAAGCAAAGCATAAACATTACAAAAAATACAAAAAGAGAAAGCAAGAGTATGATCTTCATTTGGAAACCAATATGCCCAAATGTATGGCAAATGCCTCCTTTTATAGGCTAAAATTGGGAACTATTGATTTGATGACTAATTGATGAGTGGGTGGCCAACTCTTGACTTGGTGACAATCCTTATCTTCTCTTGTCTACCCAAAACGTCATTGTTAACGTCAAAATTGGAGCCACTCGAAAACATGAAAGTTGTAGCAAATTATCTCATCTTTCTTGTACAAAAAATTCAGCTCATTTGGACTTCTATAACTCCAAATATGAGCTAAATATTGAATAGTGCTCAGGCTAGAGGACAGATTCGGGCTTCTTTGTTGTTGCTATAATTTGAACTTGAAAATAGCCTTTTTAGATCTTGAGCTCCATATGAAAGTTGTAGGCCTATATCTTACCTTTCCATCCATATAAAGTGGACCTAAATATAAGATCTACAGTTCCAAATATAATCGAATTACCCAACAGTGTTCCGGTTTGGATTGCACCGATATTTTTTTTCTAAGTTTGGTCATCTCTTTGTCCTTTCAATTTCAGTTCTTAAATTCATCAATCAATCCTTTTATTTATGTGATAGGCCTGCATTTAAAATGAACATTTACCACAAATTAAAGGTATCTTATATTATTAGATACATTATTATAAAACATGCTTTAGTTAAGAAGTTATTGATACTTCGTGTGCAAAATGATGAAATAAAATTTTGATAAAAATACATTTTTAATTACTAATCAGAATGTTTTTATTTTACCAAAGTGATTTGAATTGGTCTCTCCTACTCATATTTTTCAATAGATGAAAGAAAAGATAGGTAATCTCTTGTTTTTAGAGTTATTGATTAGTACTTAAAAGTGCATTTTTATCATGGTTTTATATCATCATTTTGCACTTGAAGTATTAATAACTCCTTAACTAAAATATATTTTATAATAATGTATCTAATAATATAAGATACCTATAATTTGTGGTAAATGTCTATTTTTAATGCAGGCCTATCACATAAATGAAAGGATTGATTGATGACTTTAAGAACTTAAATTGCAAGGATAAAGAGATGGTCAAACTTAGAGAAGAGATGTCGGTGCAATCCAAACCGGAACACTGTTCGGTAATTAGGTCATATCTGGAGCTACAGATCTCAGATTTAGGTCCAATTTATATGGATGGAAAGGTAAGACATAGGCCTACAACTTTCATATGGAGCCCAAGATCTAAAAAGGTCATTATCAAGTCCAAATTGTAGCAACAACAAAGAAGCCCGAATTTGTCTTCCAGCCCGAGCACTGTTCGGTATTTTGGCCATATCTGGAGTTCTAGAAGTCCAAATGAGCTGAATGTTTTACACAAGAAAGCTGAGACAATGTTTTACAGCTTTCATGTTTGCACCTGACTCCAGTTTTGACGTTATCAATGACGTTTTGGGCAGACAAGAGAAGATAAGGATTGTCACCAAGTCAAAAGTTGGCCACCCACTTATCAATTAGTCATCAAATCAATAGTTCCCAATTTTGGCCTATAAAAGGAGGCATTTGCCATGCATTTAGGCATCTTGGTTTCCAGATCAAGATCATGCTCTTCCTTTCTCTCTTTGTATTTTTTGTAATATTTATGCTTTGCTCTCATTAATATCAAGTTTATGCCTTTCATATCCTTTCCTTTACTTAGTTAGCTTTTATGTTCTTATTTTGTTTATCTATTTTGCTTTCTTTCATTATGTTTAGCTAAGTTAATTATGTCAAGGTGAGAAGGTTACACTAATGGTGTAAGAATAAGTATAATGTAAACTTAATATGGACTTTAATGTTTGATACTAACATGTTTTATATTTGTTATCTTGTTCACTCTTTAATACTTTGCTTGTTAAATGACTAATCTTGATTTATGTTGTATAACATTTGGTACAATAAATGCTTGGCACTTTCATAGCCCATAATGTATGGTATAACCGACACCTGAGCTATGAAAGGAACTTGATTTGTTGTTAACATAAGTTATAATCATGAATGCTTGACGAGATTTACAAGTATTAGCATTAATTGAATAAGATGACTAATGTAATCATGTTAACAATATATAATCTGATTGGAACCTCCTTTGTGTGTGGTTTCCAATTCAATAATAAGAGTTTATACTATACTTGTTTGATATACCATTAGTAGAACCTCTAACCTTGACATTTGTTATTATTATTGTTTAATCCTTACATTAATATTTCATCTCTAAGTTCTCATCATCATCATCATCTTCTTCTTCTCTTTCTTTATTATTATTATTATTATTACTACTACTACTACTACTACTACTACTATTATTATTACTACTATTATTGTTATTGTTATTGTTGTTGTTATTATTGCTATTATTGTTGCTTATAATTGTTGTCTATAATTTGTACAATTAATCTCCTTGTGGTTCGACCCCGGTCTTGCCGGGTTATTTATTACTTTGACACTCCTGCACTTGGGAGAAGATATCAACCTTTTAGTCGTGTCAGTTATCACCCCACAACACTTATACAAAACATAACAAATACATGGTTTCACATTTCATATAACTAGCATTTATGTATTCCAAATCCATAATTTTCTAAAACACCAAGTCAAATCATAATCTACTAGTTAATTCTAACAATCACATCATTCAAATAATTCTCTCTATTTTGACAAGCCACATCACTCAACCAAAACACATAATTTTTTCTTTTATTTTTATTATTTTACACCATTCACAATCCATTCCATCTTAATTACATCAAACATCAACAATTCTATATTTACCCCAAATTCTTTCAACCTTAAATCAAAAAATTCAACAATTATGCATAATTTTTAATTTTTTCTATTCAAACTTGTTTAAATAGACTTAGAACAACTTACCTAGCACTAACAAAAATTTCAAATATCAACCAATTAAGATTTCTCCACTCCCCTAGCTCTTCCCTCCATTGTCGAGTTGCTGTTAATTTTCTCTTAATTCTTTGCTTGATTGATTGTTTAAGGTCTCACACCATCTAACTTTTAGTTTTAGTCCAATTTATGTGTTTTCTCTCTAGGTTTTTAGTTAATTTTTCTTCTCTTTCTCATTATATTTTTTCTAGCTCAATCAACATATTTAAAAAGGAAGAGAAGCTGTTTGTTTAATTGTTTTATCCAAATGATCATCTTGCCTTTAATAAGTCCTGCCCTTAATAAGTCCTTTTATGATTCTATTCGACAGTCACTATATTTGTTTTTAGCTCTTTCAAACTCTAATCATCCTAAATTTTTACCCAACTATAAAATAATATATTTTAAGACTCTTCATAAAATTTCAGTCCAATCTAACAATTCAATTAAAAGATATACTTAATAGCGTAAAATTATATAATAAGAGATTTTACCTTAAAAATCTAAATTTCTTATTTTCTTCTTTTATATATTATATTTAAAAAAATCTCATTAATTCTCAAGACTATTTCCTTATTCCTAGATAACTTTATCCTATGTTTTCATCCTTAAGCTCAATTATAGCTTATTCCATATTCTTTGTGCTATTTCGATTATTACCCAAATTTTTACCAACATATTATTATTGTTATTGTTGTTGTTCATTTTTGTATTATTCATTTATTTTTCTTTTTTTGGGGGCTTTGTAGCTTCGATAAGTCAGAACTTACAGATTGAATCCAAACATTTATAAAGGAAATAAAGACCTTTACCAATAGATAAAGTTGTTGTTTGTTTACATTGTATTTTTCTAGAGTATCCTTTTATTTAGTAAGGAATTTTTTATTATTTGAATATTAATTTTTTTCTGATAAGAGGATAATTTAATCATTTTTATATGAGGTGAAGATAAACTTAATTTTATATAAACAGTAGAAATTAAATCAATGGTCTTTTAATAAATAATGAGAGATAACTATCAATTTGATCAAGAAAATATTAAATAAAATGCTATAATAAATTAAGCAAGTTATTATCAAATCATTATCTCAACTCAAAATATTATATAAAACAATTATAATAAATAAAGTAATATATTATTAAATAGTCATCTCAACTCAAGTTCTTAAGTTTTTATGTGAGGTGTTGGACTTCAATAATGATTTTATATTATTCTTTGATATACTTCCTCGAGTTTCAAGTCTTTTTTACTTGAAGCTTGTATCTTTTTACCATTATCTTGTCTATTATTTTATTAATTTAGTTAGATTAAATAAGAGTAATGAAATTTAAACTCAAACCATTTAATTAACAAAGCTCTAATATAATATTATATTAAATAAAATTTTAGTTAAAAAACCTTAAATTATTATATAAAATTCTAAGATTAATTTATATCACCCTTTATCATGTCTGTTAGGTTTTTCAAAACACATATACATAGAGAAAATGGTAAATTTAAATTTTTTCGAGAGTCCCAAGGATATTGTTAGATAAATTTAGAGTTGTTTAGGATTTATGCAAAAATTTCAGAAGAGTAGATATTATTTTTGGCTTTGAATTTTTGCTTCATAATTGAATTGTCGCAAACCACAAATCATTCAAATATCTAACAGAAAATGGTAATCCATACAAATTATTAGTGAGAAACCTTCTAAATGCTTTTAGGATTAAGGGATTGTTATATCTTGGAGTGCTAATTCTTTTTTTTTTTAGATGTTTATGTATTATACTTTTCTCATCTTTTTTTTTTCTTCATAGAAAACAAGAGACATAACATTATATTCTACAAAAGCCTTATAAATAAATAAAATATCAATTTTCCCTTAAAATAATATCACATATATTATTTTAGGATAATTTTATAAATTTATCCAATTAAGTCTTTCCTTGATTTTTTTAGATCTAAAATTATAATTTCATACATTAATTACATTCTAATTCTCAATTTCTAAACATTACTTACAATCAAGTTACACTTGATTAATCATTTCATTTTAATTTATGACTAATGATTTTTATGTGCATGGCCATTAAGTTTCTTAATAAGTTGGTTCAAATATAAATCATAATTCTATGTAAAATAAAATTAAATAAATCAAAAAATTTAATTTATTATCACTTCAATAATTCATTAATTTATATTTGAAAATCAAATACAATATTTAACAACTTATTATGATTTTTCAAATATTAATAAAGTCATAAATAGTTTGACCTTACATTTCTGTGATTAGTTTCTCAGTGTAATTATTATTTTTTCATTGTTAATGTTTAAATTTAAACATTATAGCATGAAGTATATCTGCTTTATTAAATCATTTTAACTCTCAACATTATAGTCATTGATTATTTGAATAAGATTTTGAAACTCTTTTCAAGACTTATTTCACCTTGGTAAAGGATTTCATTATTAATATATACTATTTGAAAATAGATAAAATATATTTTTTAATTCATCTAATGTGATGAATCATTTATTAATCACTTAAATACATTTATATAATTTATATTATACCCGATATCTATATATTTTCTATCATTGATTAGGACAACATGTGGTCAATATTAAAGCATAACACTCCTTATATAAGATAACTTAGTAATATCAAATTTAAGAATTAATTACACAACTAGTACAAAAATTTTTCCATAAATATATGTGATCTCTTCATATACAATTTTCTCATGGATCAACTTAGTGTATATGTTGTAAGATAAACACTTGCATATTAATTTGAAGTATCTCTCATACTTTAGTTTATAAGAGTAGTTGTTTCCATTCATAAAGAAATAAATATAATATGTACCATTATCAACAACTTTAATTAATATATAATTTTAATAGAATATTAACTAGAAATAATGTTTTGATGTAAAATAAATCTCATAGTTATAAAAACTTTATAATTTTCTTTGTAGGATATTTTTATCTTATGGACCTTATTTTTATTATAGATTCATTATTTAAATATTAAATTCATTTATAAAATATAAATTAATAAAAAAATAAAAAAAACTTTTATTAATAATAAATATATTTTACATTAATAAAATCGACTAATTAGGTTCCTCTGATGTTAACTAACAACCTTTACATAGAACATTTTAGTGCCAGCAAATGTTTGACCATATAAATATAAAGAAAAAAGTAACAACCAGAATGCATATTTTATTAGTGTGGTGGGTTTTGTTTTTTTTGAGTTAAAGGTATATGGATAAAAAAAAACTGTAACTATGCCTAGGCAATGGTGAGACAAGTAATTTTACACCACCTTCACATATTTAAAACGTGTTTAACATTGTAGTTAAAATATTATTTGTTAACAATTAAATTTTTTATTTAAAATTAACTTATTTTAGTGTTTTTAAATTATTTTTATATGTTGAAATTAAAAATAAATTTTTAATGTATTTTTAAATAAAAATATTTTAAAAAATAATTATTATCATACTATTAAATACATGTCTTACTTGCACATTTAAGATTTAATATTTTTTTAATTTTTTAATTATTTTTGTTAGAAAAATTAATTTTGTGAGACAAGTTGTGCAAGGGTTGAAGTATATACTATATCTTGATATCTAATTAATTTAGAATTTGAATTAATTAGGGTTCAAAAAATATTAGTTATACTAGTTAAAAACCTAGATTAATTTTATTAACTTGAATCTTATCTATCAAAATTTAACTACTAACACAATGATTTTTTTATTTTTATCAAAATAATTAGTTTTAGTTATTTTTAAAAAATAATTATTTTGAAATCAATTTAAATTGATTTTTTTAACCTTATAATTTTAATTTTATTTCAAGCTGTTTTATTTTTTATATATCTTATCTAATTTTATTTTAATAACTAACTAGAGGAGGGAAGAAAATTAATCAACTTCTGCTCCTATTGTTTGTAACCATCAATTCATAATATCATTTGCATCGCATCTATACATTAAGGTAATATCTTATCATAAAATTACTTTATCATTAATTATTATAATGTTTGATATTAAAATGATTATCTTTACTTGTTATTAATAAATTAATTTAATTAGTATTAAATTCAAAAATTTAAAATTTAAAAATAAATTAACTTGAATTCATAAATATAAATATATGAGTTTTTTTAAATGATAATTGGTATTCACATGTATATTTATTATTTATTGGATAAGAAAGTCAATTATTTATGCTCTGGCCTTGAATATTTATCACTTAATCACTATTTATTATTTAATATAAAATAAAAATATTATACACCTATCATATATATATATATATATATATATATATATATAATTGATCCAAATTATATTTGTTCTTGATAAGAAAAATCAAACGTCCTGACGAATCTAGATAGAGGGTATATTGGTCATTTCAATAGATAAATTCTAAAGATTTTTTATTTACACGCTCAGACTTTGGCGCGTGGTCACACTTTCTTAAACCATCCCCGGCAACCATGCCGTCTTCTCTTAGCAATACCACCCTACAGTCCCTCCCGTTTTCCTCTCTTGCCACCTAACCACCTTCACCAAAAGCATCTAACGAACCATGACGTGGCGAGTTTCTATTCTAAGAACAATTACAATTAGGCTACAATAGTACCTTTTAGACCTACACTGTACTCACAGCGGCGGAACTATTTTATCACATTGAACCTCCTACTACGAAAATGTGCAATTACATCCTTGAAATTTGATTTGTTTTTGTCAACCTAGTTTTTAGTACACGTTGTGTATCTTCAACTAGGATAGTAAAAATTATTAAAAAAAACAAAGAAAAAAAATATTGAATAAAGTTTCAATAATACTTTATATTAATTTACTTGCATAATTCTTTGAGTTAATCTTTTAAAACATGAAACTTGCAAAATTTATATTGATCTAATTTTAAAATTTATTTTAATTATAAAAATATAGATGTTAAAATTTAAATTTGTGACTATTTTATTATTAAATTTTTAATATTACATCAAATAACTATATTAATTTTTAAATATTTTGATGAACTTTAAAATATATTTTTATATTAACTTATTCACAAAGAATGGTATAGTAAAAGCATTGTTCTTTTATCAAATTTTTTGTTATAAAATTTATAATTTACATCTTGAATGTTCATTAGAATCTTTTATATTTCATGAAGGTAAGGTTTAGTCTTTTAGTTTTAGTTTTTCATGATATTTGAATTTTTTTAGTGTACTTTAATATTTTTATTCTTTTCTCCTATAAATAGATTACTTGTATTATATTTTAAGTATTAAAAAAATATATAAAAAAATATATGAATTTCTCTTTTAATTTTTATTTTAAATATATATGTTCTTACTTGTTCTTTATTTTTTTAACATATTATCTACACGATCACTCTAATTAATTTATATTAAAATTTTGGCACACATGAACTCTTGTATTATATAGCTTGTATCAATTTCAATATTTGTTTCATTATTTTTCATATTTTATGGAATATATTTGGTTTCATAACTTATTTTGACAAAGAACTAATATTGTAAGTTCATAAAGAATTAAACAAATTAAATATAATTCTTGAAAAATTAATATTTTTAAAAAACTAAATAAATAGAAGTCTTAAAAGAATTTTTTTTTATATTCATGATTTTATTTAATAAGTTATTTTTTTATATAGATAATGTTGAATCTGATGAAACTTAAATTTATTATCCTTGATATATCTGAAAATAATTATTTGTTATGGATCCTTGACACTGAAATTCATTTGAAAGTTATAAATTTTTGAGAGACCATCAAAAGAGAAAATAACATATCCTTGAAGGATCATGTAGAAAGAATGATTTTCATTCACAACTATCTCCATGAAAAATTAGAAGTTGAATATCTTATAATAAAAGATAATCTTGTTATGTGACATGATCAAAGATTAATGTTTATTCATATATGTAAGAGTGTTAAAATAATAAATAATTTGATAAGACCAATGTCAAATAACAAAGAGGTTAACTATAATAATAATAATAATAATAATAATAATTTAATCATGATGATGATGATAGTAATGATGATGATGAATTAAATAGGATTTTGAGATGTAAAATTAATGTAAAGATCAGACAATAATAAAAATAGTTGTCAAAGTTAAAGGATCCACTAATTATATTTCAAATAAATATAATATTTTTTTTTTATTACTCAATTAGAAACCACATGCAAAGAAAATTTTAATTGGATGATTTGTCATTAATAGTTCATTATAAATTATTAACATGATCGTACTAATTATTTTTTTTAAGTAACATCAAACTTTTAAATATTATTAGGAATTTATGATGTCAACTTATATTAATAAAAAATCAAATTCCTTTCATAGCACAAATATAGGTTATGCTATACGGGTAATTATGAAAGTATCAAGTATTTGTTATATCAAGTATTAAATAACATAAATCTAGATTAACCATTTAACAAGTAAGTTATTAAGAATTAATAAGATAAAAAATGAAAAGACATGTTAATAACAAGTTGTTTGAGATATAATCATTAAAGTCTATATTAAGTTTATATTATACTTATCTTAACATCATTGGTAATTTTTTTTTTATTTTGACATAATAAACTTAACTAAATGATACGATCAAAAGATGGATATCTTCTTATAAGTATAAGAGTGTCAAAATAATAAATAACATGATAAAACCGAGATCAAACTATAAAGAGATCAACTATATAAATTATAAATAATAATGATAATAAGGATGGTAGTGATAATGAGTTAAAGAGGACTTTGAGATATAAAATTAATATAAAAATTAAATAATAATATAAATAATTATTAAAGTTAAAGTATTCACTAATAATATTTTAAATAAATATAATATAACAGGTTAAAACTTGATTATTAATTTATTAATTTTTTTAATTTTTTAATCAAAATAATATTATTTTAATTAAAAAAAAAACCTTACCTTTTCAACTTATAACCATGGCTTCTCCCGTATTGATCGAGTTAAGTTTCAAAACCATGTGAAGTAGTGCACTGGGCAAAATATCGATGAAATGGCGTCCAAGTAATAGACTATTAATCTTTAATGATTTGTGCTCTTTTTGTATCGTGCAAGATAATATATACTATATAGTACAAGGACGAGAAAAGTCACGAGGTGGAGGAATCTAAACTTAAAGCCAGGTGTCAACTAAATGAAGAGAGTAAAATTATAAACAGAAACAGCGAGTGGAGATATCATTCTTGTCCTTGTAAACGGACCAGAAATAGAGACCCCAACCTTCTCTTGATGAAATACACAATTAATCCCTTATTTTGAGAATCTTAACATATTTATCCCTATAGTTGTGGTTTAGTCATTATTGCCCTCATGCTTAAAACTCGTGGTCATATTTTCTCTTTGTTTTTTATTTTCTGGGTCATTTCTACCCCTATATTTTCTGTTATTCTGTTTATATATATATATATATATATATATATATATATATATATATATATATATATATATATATATATATAAGAATTGTAAGTACAAGGGTAATAGTAAGTAAATCAAGAGTATAAGAGTAAATATGACCAAATATTAAATACAGAGACCAAACAAATATATTTCACTCATCTGTCTCTTTATAAAGAAAGAACTGAACCCGTAAAAATATTTCAGTTCTCCTCAACCAAGAAGTTAAATCTTTCTCCTCCATGAACACCTAGCTTCCTTGAGGCAAGTACGTCTCCCTCCCTCCCCCTCTCTTTCTAACTTTATCTCTCGATATGTATATAATATAAATATATTTTTATATACATACATCATGCTGCTGCTGCTGCTGCTGCAGTTTATGTTGTGTTTTCTTAAGTGGGTATATATACAAGGTCACGTTTTGTTTACTTTTAATCTATAACTTGTGAATCGGTGCGTAACAAAGCACAACCATTTCTGCTTTCAGCCTGCCTATTGCGCTTTCCTCTCTGTATATCAAACTTTGGTCTTGACGGGTTTTGTGTTTTATCAATGGAGGTATAGTAAATTTTTTATCTTGAATATTGTTGGTTTGGTTGTTGTTACTTTTAATTTCTTTCTTTAACATAGATTATCTAGTTTTGGATTAATATTTTTAGTCTTTTTGGGTTTTGGTAACGGTTTCTTGTAGTATTATGAAGGAGAAGAAATAGTAGAATTTGTTGGGGGATCATTTTGGAGTTCTTGTTTTTGTTGGTAGTAAATATCTTCGTCTCTCTTGTGCCTTTTGGCTGTGTGTAAGTATGTTTAAGCTTTGAGCTTTTGTTGTGTTTTGGGGTTTGGGATTGGTTATGGAGGTGAATGATTAAATATGCGTAATGGGTTCTTTTCATTGTATTTTTGGCTTTGTAAAGTTTGAGTCTTTTTGATACGGGGTTGCGTCGCTGCTGGTCTCGGGTTGGAAAATGGATATGGGTTGGAGACTTTTGGCATGGTTACTATGGTTTTACTAAAGTTGCCTGGTTTTATCTGTAAAACTGTGCATGTATTTTTGTTTTCGGGGTTTGGTGATTTTCTGTAAAACTGTGCTTATGATTATTTTTTGCATTTACAGCTTATTAAATTTCCTTAGGAACCTTTTTTTTTTTTGTTCAATACTACTTTAATTGGGAAAAAATATTTTTCCTTAATTTTGATAAGTAAATAATTAAATAAATTACTGTTTTGCATATCTTTTGACTGATATGGAAAATAATTTAATTCTAGCTGAAAGTATGGATTTTTATAATTCGTTGGAACCTTTTTTTAAAAAAAAAAGCTGAAATTTTTTGTTTGATTAGAGCACAAGGATAGATGTTTGAGCAAATTAAAAAAAATTGTTTTGTGTTCATTTCTTTTGTTTATATTTTGGTTGGAAAACATGATCAGTGATATAGGAGTAGCCGTTATCTTCATAGTATTCATCAATCATCAAGCCTAAGTTTTTTTTTTTTGCTTACAATGCAAGACACCTTTGTTCCTTTTATTTGTTTTTTCTTTTAAATTTTAATTAATCATTTTTGTTTTTTTGAACTCCTTATGCAGATGGATGTTATAAAAGGGAATACTGAGTGGAATTGCATTGAAGATGAACCTGCTGAGCAATTACTTTCTCCAGGTATTTGTGATGCCTACAGAGATCCTGAGCTGCTTCCTCGCATTGGAGATGAGTATCAAGTTCAAATTCCAGCTCTTATGACAGAATGTGTCTACGGGTTGCTTGTAGAAAGTCCAGCTGATGCAATAATCTCATCTGCTACTTACCTTGATTTTTTGGTTGGATTGCCTTTATCATTAATGTGGGTCATTGAGGAAGTTGAGAGCATTAAACATGAACCACGAGATTATCCCTGTGGTTTGACTGACACTTCCGATATAAATAAGTCTGTAAAACCTGAAAGCATTATTAGAGAGGCAAATATTGTTCCAGAAGTTGACTTGAAAGCTAATGTTGAGCTTATGGATGTTACTGTGAATGATGGCATAGAAGTAGGAGAATCTGCGAAGTTATGTCTTCAGCCTGAAATAAGTAATGAAATGCTTTGTGAACTTGGTGGCAAAGATTACTGCTTGGTTCCTGGTTCTGTGGGCAACCCTTGGAGTGATTCAGAGGAGGACAGTTTTCTTCTTGGTTTATATATTTTTGGAAAAAATCTTGTTCAAGTGAAGAACTTTGTTGAGAGCAAGACGATGGGTGACATACTCTCATTTTATTACGGGAAATTTTATAGGTCAGACAGATACCATAAATGGTCAGAATGCCGTAAAATAAGAAGCAGAAAATGTGTTTATGGGCAAAGGATTTTTACAGGATCAAGGCAACATGAAATGTTATCTCGTTTGCTTCCACAATTGTCAGAGGAATGCAAAAATATTTTGCTTGAGGTATTTTATGAAGTATTTCTAGATGCAGCACAATGTTAAATGCCAAGATTCACCAAATGAGTGAACTCATGGACGACTATTGACAAAAGACAAACACATAGATGACCATGCATAAAAGACAAACACGTTCTCACATATCTGAAGGTCACAATGTATATTCTGAATTAGTTAATTGCTTTCAAGAAATATGTTTTAAGCACCTTTTTTTTGCCAAAATTATTGTGTGAGCTTCTTTAAACATTGCATTATTTGTACAAAATGTGAGAATGTTTCACCTTTCAATACTACATACAGAATAGATGTTTATACTTTCTCCATGAATTGACAGATGGAGCTGGTATAAATTCTTTAGATGATATGCTACTGCATTATTTTCATCCTTTATTTGGCTGATGTTATCACATTATTGAAACAAGCCATTTTGCTAATGATTTGTGATTGGTTGCGTGGAAGCCTACAAATGCAGTTAATTTTTTCCCACTGAGGATGGCTGTTAGGTGACTGTACAAAAAAGGTGGCGTGAACATTGATTTGAGATGCAAACTTCATAGTTTCTCTGCTGATAGACCTGTCCTATGTTTGTGGTTCTTATTTTTTGAAAAGAAAATTTTGCAGTTGTTTCTCTTTGATCTTATCTAGTTCATCGCAAGTCCATAACATCCTATTTGAATATTAGTTTCATCATTTGGCAGGCTGCTAAGGCATTTGGTGAGGGAAAAATGTTGCTGGAAGAATATGTGTTCACTTTAAAGGTGTTGGTCGGATTGCATGCCCTAGTAGAAGCTGTGGGAATTGGTAAAGGGAAGCTAGACCTCACAGGCATTACCACGGAGCCTCTGAAGTCCAATCAAGTTGCTCCTGTCCGTCCAGAAATACCAATTGGAAAAGCATGCTCGACCCTTACACCTGTTGAAATTATCAACTACCTAACTGGTGGCTACCGCTTAAGCAAAGCCCGATCAAATGATCTGTTCTGGGAAGCTGTTTGGCCTCTTTTACTTGCAAGAGGTTGGCATTCTGAGCAGCCTAATGATCATGGTTTTGCTGCTGCCTCCAGGCATTCTCTGGTCTTTCTGATCCCTGGCATCGAGAAGTTTTCAAGAAGGAAACTAGTGAAAGGAGACCACTATTTTGATTCTGTCAGTGATGTCCTGAATAAAGTTGCTTCGGATCCAACACTTCTTGACCTTGACATTGGAGAGGATAAGGGTGATGGTAGCAAGGAAGAAACTGCATGGAGCAATCAGACAAATTTGAACCGGGGAAATTTTCCTAGTCAACAACGCCATTGTTACCTCAAACCTAGAACTCCAAGCCGCACTTCAAATGCCATGATGTTTACCGTTGTTGATACAAGTCTTGCCACTGGGGAATCAAAAAGGGTGAGGGAACTGAAGAGTTTACCCGTTGGACTGATGAGCATATGCAGCTCCAGAAGTGATTCTGAAGATAGTGAATCTGATTCTTTGAAGGTGCCAGCTGATGAACCTGATTGTTCTGAGAACCTGTGTTCTGATATGAATGGGACTACCATGACAAAATGCACAAAGAATGATTTGGACAAGGGAGTATTTTCTGACAGGGAAGATGTTGAAGATAATGCTTTAAAGCAGAGTTTCCATATAAATGGTTCAGGTTTTGCCAAGGTTCCTGGAAAAATTCCCGAGTACCAGAAAGCTGGTAAGTGTGATAGCATGCAGACAAGAAAGCGTATCAAGCGTCAAGCAACCCAGAGAGGCATACTTTGTGACAGAAAACTTTTGGATCCAGTGGCTAAACGTCAACAGAGATTAATTGCTTGTGACCACACAAAGACAAGCCGCCGTGGCACAATTGATAGACATGGATCAAAACAAGATGAGCCTGGTTGTGCTGGAGAAGGTGATATCAGAGAGGATTTTCTCTTTCGAGTGGATCCACCCATGGAGAGGTTATCAGCTACAATTTCTTCTAGAGGCAGTCCAAATATTAGTAATGAATGCACCCTCAGTAGTAATTCTTCTTGTGATGACCATATTCATGAGAAACTTCAAACTCGGGCACTGATAGACCTGAACATGCCTGTACCTCATGATGCCGAAACAGAACCTTTAATGATGGGAGTGACAGAGGTAAAAGATGATAAATCAAGCAGGCAAACAAAGGATTTTGGGATGCTAAAAATCTCCACATCAGTATGTGATTCTACTCCTCAGCAGTCACCTAATATGAACTTGCGAAGACACAGCACAAGAAACCGACCACTAACCACTAAAGCTTTAGAGGCTCTCGCTTGTGGCTTTTTAAGCATAAAGCAGAAGCGGAAGAGTAGAGATGTTTTTTCTCTAGATAACCAGATGTCGAGGCCTTCACGATGTGCTCGTAGTAAGATGAGAATCACTGAAAACTTCCAGGCTGATATGACAGATTTTGAAGGAGATGAAAGAAGAAATGGTGGTTGCAAGAGTAATGGTGAAATGGTTAGTGAGGTTCAGATTTAACTCATGGGTAGTGTTGCAACTTTGGGCTTCAAGATTCTTTTGGTGCTGATTTGCCAATTTGAAGCATAGGAATGAGACCTTAAGACTCAGCTGCTGAAGTACCCAGAACTGCAATGGAGCACTCCTTTTTCTTTGCTTCAAACTACAACATGCAAGGCTTCATGCTAACTTCTCAATGATCAGAATAGAACTATATACTTTCCAAGACCATGTCTACAATGGACAGAGAACCCTGCGAAATGTCCAGCATCAGACATCAAGATGGAGAAAATGCTACTTAATAGTCAAAATGTTCTTTTTCAACAACATTTGACAGTACAGATACTTCTTGATTCCCACCTCACCTTTTGCTTGATCGAGCCACCCATTTCTCCTTGATCCAAGGCTTGGATCAAAGTCAATTGTAGCCTTAAAAGCCCATGCATATGACCGAAGCTTGACTACTGTTTTACTTCTTGAAAATGTTTTTTGAGTTTTATTTCATTAGAAAAATGTCATTGAGCTAATCCTTTATAAATTGTCATCTTTAAAATCTTGACTCAAAAAAAGAAGAAAGAAAAGAAAAGAAAAATTTTGTGGTCAACTTAATAAAAAATAAATTAGAAATAAAAAGTTATATAAATATAATAATGTTTGCAAATTGATTTAAATTATTATTTTAATTTTTATTATACAGGATTAATTTTTAACTAAATTTGTGTCAAATTTTACTTTACTAAATATATGAAAACTTTCAATTTTAACTTCAATCTTTTAAGAAATTGCTTACTGTAAATTATTTTATTTATTTATTTTTTAAATACATATTTAACTTTGATTATATTTCATCATTATTTATAAAAATGGCTATCGATTATGATTCAAGGTTAAAACTTGTTTCCATTATCACATGCTAAATGTTTATTTTTAGATAGTTATTAGTTAATTATGTTATGATTAATATTTAAAAGTGTATTTTTATCATGATTTTATATTATCATTTTGCACTTAAAGTATCAATAACTTCTTAGCTAAAACATGTTTTATAATAATATATTCAATAATATAAGATATATTTAATTTATGGTAAATTTTTATCTTAAATGTAGGCCTATCATATAAATAAAATGATTATTTATTGAGTTTAATTACTAAAATTGAGAAGACAAAGAAAACACTAAGATTAGAAAAGAGATGTTGGTTCAATTCAAATTGGAACACCATTCATTTATTATATCATAACTAGAATTGTAGAATTTGGATTTAGGTATGCTCTATAGATGAAAAGCTAAGACATAGGCCTAAAACTTTCATGGAGTCCAAGATTTAAAAATGTCATTTTCAAGTTTAAATTATAGCAATAATGGAAAAGTCCAAATCTATTCTGTAACCTGGATACTGTTTAATGTTCAACCCATATCTTGAGTTCTAGAAGTCCAAATGCATTAATTTTTTTTGTTGGAAAGCCGGGACAATTTCCTAGAACTTTCATGAAGAAAACTTGTTCAAATTCTGATGTTAGCAATGATATTTTTGACAAATAAGAAAATACAGATTGTCACAAAGTCAAGAGTTGGCTACCCACTCAACAATTAGTTAACAAATCAATAGTTTCAAATTTTAGCCTATAAAAGAAGGTATTTGCCATACATTTAGGCATCTCAGTTTTCAGATTAAGATCATGTTCTTGTTCTATTTCTTTATATTTTTGTAATGCTTAAGTTTTGCTTTAATTAATCTCTTATTTATGCCTTTCATTTTCTTTACACTACTTATATAATCATGTTCTCTTTTGTTTATTTATATTTCTCTCTTTCATTATATTTAATTAAGTTTATTATGTCAAGGTGAAAAGGTTACACTAATGGAGTAAGAATAAGTATAGTATAAACTCAACATGAACGTTAATATTTGATAATAACATGTTTTGTATTTGTTATTTTATTCACTCTTAATACTTTTCTTGTTAAATGGTTAATCTAGATTTGTATTGTATAACACTTGGTACAATAAATACTTGACACTTTCACAGCTCAATTGTATAGTATAACCTACACTTGTGCTATGAAAGAAACTTGATTTGTTGTTAATATAAGTTATAATCATGAATACTTGACAACATTTACAAGTATTAATATTATTTGAATAAGATAACTAATGTAATCATATTAACAATTTATAATCCGATTGAAACCTTCTTTGTGTGTGGTTTTTAATTGAGTAATAAAAAGAATTTATACTATACTAGTTTTAAATTACAATTAGTGGATCCTCTAACATTGACAATTATTTTATTCTTATTTAATTCTTACATCAATATCACATTTCAAAACTCTCTTCAACTTCTTTTTTGTTATTATCTATTTCTTTATTTGTAGTTTATATAGCTAACCTCCCTATGGTTCGATCCTAGTCTTGTCGGATTATTTATTACTTTGACACTCCTATACTTGGGAGAAGACATTGATCTTTTGGTTGTGTCATTGTACATGGAGATAAGATTCAAAATTAACTATAAACTAAAAGAGGAGAGAGTTTTATTATACCTCTCCAAGCACAATTTATTTAAATAGTGCTTTGTTTTTTTTTCTTTTAATTTTCTTTTAATTTTATTATTTAATATTAGATTTATTTTTTTTATTGAACTATCATGCTTTCATGATATGTATTGTAGATTTAGCGGGTTAACTCAGTTGACATAATTTTTTTCTTAATTAACTTTTTTTTTCTAACTTTATCATTTAATATTGAGTTGATTGGGAATTAATGTAAACTTTTGGATGAAATCCACAAAGTTAATAATGAAAAATATCATGTTGAGTGAGTAAATTGAGTATTAGAGTTAAAAAGATGACTTTGAATTTTGAGAATTTAAAATAAAATGTTCATGTATTGATTTAAAAATAAAAGTATGAAAATGAAGGAAAATAAAAAAAATAAAATGCATATAACTATTGAATGATAAAAAGAGATAGTAATGTTCTAGGATATAAATTAAGGAAATTCAATGTAATTTGTTTAAACTTGATATTAAAAATGTGTGAATTTGGAAAATATGACCCAACAAATATAAAGAGTACAATGTAGACTCATAGCTCAAAAATTGATAAATTAGCGATAAATATGCATAATTTTAATGAATTTAAGGTGAAAATATTTAGAAAAATATTTTAGATTTTTTAAATGAATTAATGTAAATTTTTATATGTGAATGATTTTGACTACTGCTATAAGCCTGTGTGTAATCACAACTTTTTTAACTTGACAAAGAACAAGATTTGATGAAAATTTGCATTATAAATAGGTATGGAAGTTCATAATGGATTAGTTAAAAATATGGATGAAATAAGAAGATAAAATAGTACCAAATTTTGGATTTTAGCGTAAAAATTACATATTGACCAATTTTACTTTATCATATATAACTCTCAATCTGATTGATGTAACCATATTATTCGATAGTTTCACCCACATTTACCTAATATTTTGTCCATGTTTTATATGTAAAATGCCTTGATATTCTTTGTTTTATGTTTTGAAGGCACTTTTGGATGAAAAATGCAAAAAGGAGTAAATTGGAGATAATTGGCAGATTTGATGTTCAGTCGATGTTTTGTGCAGAGTGTGAGTTCTAGAGATTGAAATGAAGTGATTCCAGTGGCTCTAAAAATATAACATCCATACCTTTCTGGAAATGTAATGCAAGAAAAATAAGAAGAGGAAGATCATGGAAATCACATCCTTCAAAGTCAAATCTCGCATTTTGCCACCGTTGACCTTTGTCCATTCAAAATTCCATATCTAGAGCTATAGAAGTCCAATTGATGCAAACTTAATGTTTTTGGATTCCTGACTCAAAGGTCTAGAAACGCTCCAAGTTTCAGCCAAAAAAGATGTCAGACGAGGGAGATATGATTTTTCAAAGATAACAACTGAATTTTGCCAACAAACAGGTTTCGTGAAGAAATGAGTCCAAATTATGTTTTGAAGCTTCTAAACTGTCATCCAAGTTGTAATTTCAGAAATTTAGCCCTCTAGTAAATCAATCTAGAAGGTCAAGAAAAGTAGCCACCAACCTCAAACCACCAACCACAAACCAGCTGCAAGTTGGAATGCTGCCATTGTCAAAGAAAGAAGGCCAACTTGTGAGAGTAAAAGAGGGTTGCTGGAGCAGCATTTACAACCTCTTGATATTGTCAAAGAAGGAGGCTATAATGGTGGGTTGTTGGTGGTAAATACTAATGTCAAAGTTTGGCAGCCACCATTGTTGATAAAGAAGCAAGAGGAGCTGCCATTGAAGCTTATATATAGACACCAAGAGAGCCAAGAAAGGAGAAGAGGGAGTGCTGTAGAATCAAAGAAAGGTGGCAAAAACCAAAAGTGAAGAAATACAAACTCTCCTCTCTACATACTAGAAATAATGCTTTCTTTTATCTTTAGGATTAGTTGTTCAATAGATATGCAAGGCTAAGCTCTTTTCTTGGTTGCAAGGATGCAAAAACTTTCAGATTTCAAGAACTGTGAGATTTATTCTATGATTGTTGTTGATAATTGCTAGAGCGGACTCTAAGTTATTATTGTGAACAATTTATTGCTAAGTTTGGTATCAAAACCAGAGTTAGGGTATATAAACTTGTGAAGCAACCAAGCTTGATAATTGTGGCGAAACTACGTTATTAAACTTAGGAAAAACATTCGATCAAAGCAACAAAAACAAACAACTTGGTTGTTAAGATTAATGAATTTATCTAGATCTTAAGGCTGCCATTAGATTAAATCATTAGTGCGAACATTGTGATTATTTGTTGGTTAGGGCTAGTTATACGGCAGATCCATTAATTAACCAAAGTTAAGAAAAGATAAAAATTCAGAATATAAACTGGAGTTTCGTTTCAAGGATCAGTTCTGATTTCTGTAGGTGGAGGTGTGCTTGTAACCAAGGTTTGTTTTCTTGATAAATTTCAATTTTAATTGATTGTGTTCACTAGTTTAATTTCTTCCATAGTTTAGATTATCACAAATCAAAACCCCCCCAATTGCATAACGTATAGCATAAACATCTAAACTAAATCTTCCTCGTAGGATCGATCCCTTGCTTGCTCTATACTATCTTGTGTGATTTAAGCTAGGGTAATTAATTTGTGCGATCACGACATTGCAACACTGATCGTTAGATTGAGATAAAATTTATGAGTAACATGATATTTTTGCCAACCTTCTTTTAAAATTTTAGGTCAATCAGATTTTAAAAAGACCATTCAAAATTATTAGTGGCAAAGGGGTACACCTAAGAAATTTTAAGAAGTATAATTTGAGAAAAATTATTAAAAAAAAACAAGTTAGCCGTTCTAAATGAAAGGTCAACAATAGCTTAAGGAAAAGAACAAAAAATGAGTTTTTTCTTATTTCCTTCTCGTATTTATTTCAAATTGAAATTGTAGCTACCCTCTCAATGTGAAAGATGAAATGAAAATTTGATGATTATGTGAGAGAAACAAGTTTAGAAGATGATAAATTGGGTGATGTGAGAGAAACAAGTTTAGAGCGGGAGAGAAAAAGAGGATAAAAGGCTAACAACAAGGAAAATTTAGAGGTAGAAAGAGACCATAAGTTGAGAAGAAAAAAGGTGTTAATGAAGAAATTCATATAGGAATTTTTCATTGCCCATCCAAATATATTAAGTGATTAGTACTTAAAAGTGAATTTTTTTATCAAGGTTTTATATCATCATTTTGGACTTGAAGTATCAATAACATCTTAACTAAAGTATGTTTTATAATAACATATCTAATAATATAAAATACCTTTAATTTGTGATAAATATTTATTTTAAATGCAAGTCTATTACATAAATAAAAGGATTGATTGATAAATTTAAGAATTGAAATTGAAAGGACAAAGAGATAGCCAAATTTAGAAAAGAGATGCTGATGCAGTCCAAACCGGAATACTGTTCGGTAATTGGGTCATATCTGGAGCTATAGATCTCATATTTAGGTCTACTTTATATGGATGAAAAGGTAAATTATAGGCCTATAACTTTTATATGGACTTGAAGACTTAAAAAGACCATTTTCAAGTCCAAATTGTAGCAACAACAAAGAAGTCTGAATATGTACTCCAGACCGAGCACTATTCAATTTTTAGCCCATATATGGAGTTATAGAAGTCCAAATGACCTCAATGTTTTACACTAAAAACCTGAGACAATTTCTTATATTTTTCATGTTTTCAAGTGGTTCCAATTTGGACGTTATCAATGACTTTTTGGGCAGACAAGAGAAGATAAGGATTGTCACCAAGTCAAGAGGTGGTCACCCACTCATCAATTAGTCATCAAATCAATAGTTCCCAATATTGGCTTATAAAAGGAGGTATTTGCCATGCATTTAGGCATCTTGGTTTCCATATCAAGATCATACTCTTGCTTTCTCTCTTTGTATTTTTTGTAATGTTTATGCTTTGCTTTCATTTATATCAAGTTTATGCCTTTCATTTCCTTTCATTTATGATTAGTACTTAAAAGTGCATTTTTATCATGGTTTTATATCATCATTTTGCACTTGAAGTATCAATAACTCCTTAACTAAAATATATTTTATAATAATGTATCTAATAATATAAGATACCTATAATTTGTGGTAAATGTCTATTTTTAATGCAGGCCTATCACATAAATGAAAGGATTGATTGATGACTTGAAGAACTTAAATTGCAAGGATAAAGAGATGGTCAAACTTAGAGAAGAGATGTCGGTGCAATCCAAACCGGAACACTGTTCGGTAATTGGGTCATATCTGGAGCTACAGATCTCAGATTTAGGTCCAATTTATATGGATGGAAAGGTAAGACATAGGCCTACAACTTTCATAGGAGCCCAAGATCTAAAAAGGCCATTATCAAGTCCAAATTGTAGCAACAACAAAGAAGCCCGAATCTGTCTTCCAGCCCGAGCACTGTTCGGTATTTTGGCCATATATGGAGTTCTAGAAGTCCAAATGAGCTGAAGTTTTTCAACAAGAAATCTGAGACAATTGCCTACAACTTTCATGTTTACAACTGGCTCCAGTTTTGACGTTATCAATGACGTTTTGGGCAGACAAGAGAAGATAAGGATTGTCACCAAGTCAAAAGTTGGCCACCCACTTATCAATTAGTCATCAAATCAATAGTTCCCAATTTTGGCCTATAAAAGGAGGCATTTGCCATGCATTTAGGCATCTTGGTTTCCAGATCAAGATCATGCTCTTCCTTTCTCTCTTTGTATTTTTTGTAATGTTTATGCTTTACTTTCATTAATATCAAGTTTATGCCTTTCATTTCCTTTTCTTTACTTAGTTAACTTTTATGTTCTTATTTTGTTTATCTATTTTGCTTTCTTTCATTATGTCTAGCTAAGTTAATTATGTCAAGGTGAAAAGGTTACACTAATGGTGTAAGAATAAGTATAATGTAAACTTAATATGGACTTTAATGTTTGATACTAACATGTTTTATATTTGTTATCTTGTTCACTCTTTAATACTTTGCTTGTTAAATAATTAATCTTGATTTATATTGTATAACACTTGGTACAACAAATGCTTGGCACTTTCATAGCCCATAATGTATGGTATAACCGACACCTGAGCTATGAAAGGAACTTGATTTGTTGTTAACATAAGTTATAATCATGAATGCTTGACGAGATTTACAAGTATTAGCATTAATCGAATAAGATGACTAATGTAATCATGTTAATAATCTATAATCTGATTGGAACCTCCTTTGTGTGTGGTTTCCAATTCAATAATAAGAGTTTATACTATACTTGTTTGATATACCATTAGTGGAACCTCTAACCTTGACATTTGTTATTATTATTGTTTAATTCTTACATTAATATTTCATCTCTAAGTTCTCATCATCATCATCATCTTCTTCTTCTCTTTCTTTATTATTATTATTATTATTATTATTATTATTATTACTACTACTACTACTAGTATTATTATTATTATTATTATTATTATTATTATTATTATTATTATTATTATTACTATTGTTGTTGTTGTTATTGTTGTTTTATAATTGTTGTTTATAATTTGTACAATTAACCTCCCTGTGGTTCGACCCCGGTCTTGCCGGGTTATTTATTACTTCGACACTCCTGCACTTGGGAGAAGACATCAACCTTTTAGTCGTGTCAATTTACTTAATTAACTTTTATCTTATTGAAGTTCTTATTTTGTTTATTTATTTTTTTTCTTTCATTATGTTTAGTTAAGTTTATTATGTCAAGGTGAAAAGGTTACACTAATGGTCTAAGAATAAGTATAGTGTAAACTTAATATGGACTTTAATGTTTGATACTAACATGTTTTGTATTTGTTATCTTGTTCACTCTTTAATACTTTGCTTGTTAAATGACTAATCTAGATTTATATTGTATAACACTTGGTACAACAAATACTTGATACTCTCATATCCCATGTTGTATGGTATAACCGACACCTAATCTATGAAAGGAACTTGATTTGTTGTTAACATAAGTTATAATCATAAATGCCTTATGAGATTTACAAGTATTAGCATTAATCGAATAAGAAAACTAATATGATCATGTTAACAATTTGTAATATGATTGGAACCTCTTTTGTGTGTGGTTTCCAATTGAAAATAGTTTATACTATACTTGTTTGACATACCATTAGTAGAACCTCTAACCTTGATATTTGTTATTATCATTGTTTAATCCTTATATTAATATTCTATCTCAAAATTCTCATCTTTTTTTTTTTATTATTATTGGTATTACTATTATTATTGTTGTTGTTGTTGTTGTTGTTATTGTTATTATTGTTGTATTATTATCATCTATAATTTATACAATTAACCTCCATGTGGTTCGACCCCGGTCTTGCCGGGTTATTTATTACTTCAACACTCTTGCACTTGAGAGAAAATATCAATCTTTTAGTCGTGTCAAGGTTTTGGCGCCATTGTCGGGGAGGTAAGTTCTTGTATAAATTATAGTATTTATTTTATTTTTTCTTTTCACTTTTCTTGTATATAATTTTGTATCTTTTCTCTTGTTTCTTCTTCTTTTATTTTCTTTTTTCTTTTATTCTATTCCTACACGTGCATGACAGCGTGGTCACGTATATTAATTGGTAGACTTTGTAGGGTATCCTCATCATTTTTTAAAAATATGACCGAAGAAGATAATCAATCACTTCATAATGAGAATAATGAGAATAACCATGTTAGAACACTTAGAGATCACATGAATCCCACAAGAACAAGTGCACCATTATGCATAGTTTTTCCTCCTGATACATCTCATTTTAATTTTAAACCAGATATTATTCAACTTTTACCTTCTTTTCATGTCTTAGATTTAGAAAATACATACGTGAATTTAAGGAAATTTGAGGAGGTCTGCAACACCTATAATGACTCAAATTATAGCATGAACAACATCAGATTAAAGCTTTTTCCTTTTTCATTAAAAGATAAAGCTAAAACATGGCTACAAAATTTGAGACCAGGATCCATTTGTGCTTGGGATGAAATGCAACAATAGTTTTTAAAGAAGTTTTTCCCATCTCATAGAATAAATTCTTTCAAAAGACAAATCACCACTTTCAGTTAAAAACTAGGAGAAATATTTTACCAATGTTGGAATAGGTATCGAGACTTACTTAATACTTGCCCTCATCATGGTTTTGAAACATGGAGATTGGTTTTATATTTTTATGAAGGGTTAACACCTAGAGATAGGCAAATGGTTGAATTAATATGCAATGAAACTTTTGAAGATAAAGACCCTAATGAAACAATAGAGTACTTAGACTTGTTAGCTGAAAATGCTCAAAATTAGGACACCGCGGGTGCTTATGAGGCACCGAGTAAAACTCAACCTTATATATCTAGTGGAGGTATGTACAACCTTAGGGAAGATCATGACCTTTAAGCCAAGTTTGCATCTTTAGCTAGAAAAGTCAAGGCTCTAGAATTGAAAAAGAGTGGTGCATCAAAATCTGTTGAAAACATTGTATGTCAAATATGTGAAACAACTAAACACTCATCCAATAACTGTCCAACCTTGCTTATCATGATGACCTTGATAGAAAAGTCGAGGAAGAAATCACAAATGAAAAAAACACCGAAAATGTTGATGCAAATATTTTGTTAAGAGTGACAACAAATTCGATATCTGACATCACACCATTCGATGATTACTTTCTTAACAAATCCTTACTTTCTCTTAGTCTAATGCCTTGGTATGATAAAAATATCAATTTTCTTGCTTTAGGAGATTTACCAGCTAATTAAAGTACCTAGGACAAAGAAAAGTTTTTGAACGAAGTGAATAACTTTTATTGTGATGACCTTGACTTATTCAAATATTATCCTGATCAAATATTTCAAAAATACATTCCTGACAATAAGGTAAGTAGTGTTATTAAACTTTGTCATTCTAATGCATGTAAGAGTCATTTCTCATCAAAAAAGACAGCTGCAAAATTTTTTCAAAATTGATTTTATTGGCTCCCCATGTTCAAGGACATGCATGCATTCTGCAAAACTTGTGAAAATTGTCAAAAAGTTGATACTGATCAAAAAGTTTTATTTTATAATTCTCGACTCCATTTATTCCCTAGAGAGCTAAGATCAAGATGGAGCAGTCCATTTATTGAGAAACATATGTATCATTATTGAGCCTTTGATATTGAGAATCCAAAGAATGACAATGTTTTTAATGAACATTGTTTGAAAGTTTACTTTGATAATTTTTCTAGTGAAAATGAATCAACTAGTTTAAATGATCCTGTAGATAAAATTTGATTATTTTATTTTTCTCATATTGTTTTTGTGTTGAAATTGAAAGGACAAAAAGATGGCTAAACTTAGAAAAGAGATGTTGGTGCAGTCCAAACCGGAACATTGTTTGGTAATTAGGTCATATTTGGAGCTGTAGATCTCGGATATAGGTCTAATTTATATGGAAGAAAAGATAAGATATAAGTCTATAACATTCATATAGCCTAAGATTTAAAAATACCATTTTTAAGTCCACATTGTAGCAATAATAAATAAGTCTGAATTTTTCCTTCAGCCCAAATATTATTTAGTGTTTGGTCTATATCTAGAGTTCTAGAAGTCCAAATGACCTCATTTTTTTTCCTGAAAAGCTGAGACAATTTTTTAGAACTTTCATGTCGAGTGGCTCCAATTATGACATTATCAATGATGTATTGAGCATACAAGAGCAGATAAGAATTGTCACCAAGTCAAGAGTTCGCCACTCGCTCATCAATTAGTTATCAAATCAATAGTTCCCAATTTTGGCCTATAAAAGAAGGCGTTTGCCATACATTTAAGCATTTTGGTTTTTAGATCAAGATCATGTTCTTGCTTTCTCTCTTTGTATTGCTTATGTTTTTCTTTCAATAATAACAAGTTTATACCTTTCATTTCCTTTCCTTTACTTAGTTAAGTTTATTATGTCAAGGTAAAAAGGTTACACTAAAGGTGTAAGAATAAGGATAATAATGTCTGAAGACAAAAGAATGCTTTTGAACAACATGTAAAACTTTTATTGGGATAACCCTTATTTATTCAAATATTGTTCTAATCAAATATTTCAAAGATGCATTCCTGATAATGAAGTAAGTAATGTCATTAAACTTTATCATTTTAAAGCATGTGAGAGTCATTTCTCGTAAAAAAAATAGCTGCAAAAATCTTACTATATGGATTTTATTGGTCCATCATGTTCAAAGACACATGTGTTTTGCAAAGCTTGTGAAAATTTTCAAAAGTCAGGATTTATTTCAAAACATAAGGAATCTTTATAATCTTTTATTGATTTTTGAGACATATCCTAAAGGAGATGTGCATTTTCCATCTCATGATTTATAACCCCTGTTTCATAAAGAACATGCTCGATATAATCTTGGGAATCTAACTAAAAAAGACCTTATTTGCCAGTTTTTTAGAAAACTAGATGGGAAGTCTATCCCCGACTCATAGAGGGCGTTTAAGCCATTCTTGGATGTAAAACCATAGAAAGATATGAGCCATAATCACAACTACCTGTACATACACATGTTTTTTCAAAAATAAACAAATAGAGAGAGAGAGAGAGAGAGTGAGTGAGTGAGACTCCAGCTAACCTATATATAGGTGGTATGATTGTCTTTTTAATTTCTCATCTATAAAATCCTCTCCTCTTTTCTTTCATTTCTACTCAACCCATACATTCAACAAATATAGAAGTATGTAGAAATGACAAGTTTCTGAGGTCATCACATAAGAAATGTTTGTATTTTTGGTGGATATAATCCTTGGCAAGAAAAGGAGTTTTAGGGATAAATCTAGTTTAGGGATTTAACAAGCAAAGTATTAAAGAGTGAATAAGATAACAAATACAAAACATGTTAGTATTAAACATTAAAGTCCATATTAAGTTTACACTATACTTTTTCTTACATCATTAGTGTAACGTTTTCACCTTGACATAATAAACTTAGCTAGATATAATGAAAGAAAGAAAAATAAATAAACAAGATAAGAACATAAATAAGATAAAAGTTAACTAAGTAAAGGAAAGGAATTGAAAGGTATAAACAAGATATTAATAAAAATAAAACTTAAAAATACAAAAAAAATATAAAGAGAGAAAGTAAAAGCATGATCTTGATCTGGAGACTAAGATGCCTAAATGCATTACAAATACCTCTTTTTATAGGCCAAAATTAGAAACTATTGATTTGATGACTAATTGATGAGTGGGTGGGCAACTCTTGACTTGGTGACAATCCTTATATTTTATTGTCTACTTAAAAAATCATTGATAACGTTAAAATTAGAGCCACTTGAAAACATGAAAGTTGTAGGAAATTGCCTCAACTTTCTTGTGTAAAACATTCAAGTCATTTGGACTTTTAGAACTCCAGATATGGGCCAAACACTGAACAATGCTCGTATTGAAAGACAGATTCAGACCTCTTTGTTGTTGCTCTAATTTGGACTTAAAAATGACATTTTTAGATCTTGGACTCCATATGAAAGTTGTAGGCCTATGTCTTGCCTTTCCATCCATATAAAGTAGACCTAAATCTGAGATATACAGCTCCAGATATGACTTAATTACCAAACAGTATTCTAGTTTGGATTGCACCGACATCTCTTTTCTAAGTTTGACCATCTCTTTATCCTTTCAATTTTAGTTCTTAAATTCATCAATCAATCATTTCATTTACGTGATAGGCCTGCATTCAAAATGAACATTTTCTATAAATTAAAGGTATCTTAAATTATTAGATATGTTATTATAAAACGTGCTTTAGTTAAGGAGTTATTGATACTTCAAGTGCAAAATGATGATGCAAAATCTTGTTAAAAATGCACTTTTAAGTACTAATCAATATATATATATATATATATATATATATATATTGATTAGTACTTAAAAGTGCATTTTTAACCTATATAATGAGCTTTCGACTAATGACTCTTAGATTAGTTGGTCTTAGGATATTAGGTGTTGAAACACCCCTACGAGCTTAGTAACTTGGTTTGCCAATAATCATACGTAGATAGTGCAATGCTTGATTTCCTTAAGCTTTTCTCTTCAACCCATATAACAAGCGTTGGGTCAATAGCTCCCAAGTCAGTTGACTTTAGGATATTAGGTGGTAGAACACCCCTTCGGGCTTAATTGCTTAGGTTAGAGTGGCTACGAAACCAAAATTATCTATATTATTATTATTATTATTATTATTATTATTATTATTATTGATCTTTTTCTATTTTGTCTTTTTGTCTTTTTTTCAAATTATATACTATCACTTTCCTTTAGTTGTTACCTTTAATAAAAAAATATAAATAATGTAATAATCCATTGTGCAACCCACAATCATATGTTAAAATATGTGTGTGAAAATTAAGGTATAAGAATACATGTTAAATGAGTATATGAGCAGAATTAAGTCATAATAATGTGAGAGTTTGTAAACCTAAATATTTCAAGAAGTATTATGATAGATCTTGTTAAGAATGGTTACTACGATGCGTCTTAAGAGTCACTTTAACAAAAGAGCTCCTTTACTCTACCATCCTAGTAACAACAATTTTGCACATACTTTATGAAATAGAAAACATAATTAGTTAATTTTTTTTGTCAACTACTACCCTCCCCCCCAACCAAAACGAGATATTGTTCTTAATATCCTAAGGTAGAAAGATAGAGTACAGAAGATATCACTTGAAATAACGAATACTAATAAACTTGAAATACACTTAAATATAAATAAGAAACAACAAAAGACAATAATAAAACTAAAAGACACAAAAATTCACAAATAAAGACTCAAATCCAATCTAAGCTTTTTACAACTTTCCTTAGATGATCAATTTATGCGACTCATAGAGGGATCAATTACAGGAATGAAAGATTGTAATTGGTCAATCAATTATTCAGTAGTAGTAACAAAGATTATGATTTTTCATGCAGAAGATGTTAGAAATTCCTGTTTCACAGCATGATTAAGAAAAGACAACAACTTATTATAATAACCATTGACATTTAACAGACCTATGGGTTTATAGTAAATGTGAAGTTGGGCCCAAGAGGAGATATGAAAGATCTCTTTCAATGTGCCTAGTCCACTTGGTAAGGCAATGAAGGTATTAGCATGGTTAAACATTGCATTCATTCGAGCAGACACTATAAAGACTTGTATTTCCCCTCTAATTGTTTTTGCAATGATGTCTCTTTGTGCTAAAGCTTTGGGGACGACCCCTAAAACTTGACTGCCTTCTAAAAATGCAGCTATTGACACACCTCCCATTAACCTAAGGCAACCTCCTCCATACACTAAATGAATTTTTCTCTCAGCTAGCACCTAACCAAGATGATTTGCTAATTCTAAAAACTCCTTTTCTTTCCCAAACTAAATCCACCAAAAACATAAATATTTCTTATGCAATGACTTGAGAAACTTGCTATTTCTACACACTTTTATATTTGTTGAATGTTTGGGTTGAGTAGAACTGAAAAGAAGGAAGAAAGGATTTTATAGATGAGAAATTAAAAAGACAATCATACCACCTATATATAGGCCAGCTAAAGTCTCTCTCTCACACACACACTCTCTCTATCTCTTTATTTATTTATTTAAAAAAAATGTGTATGTATAGGTGGTTGTGATTGTGGCTCACATCTTCCCTTGGTTTTACGTACAAGAATTAAACTTGACATGACAAAAAAATTGATGTCTTCTCCCAAGTGCAAGAGTGTCGAAGTAATAAATAATCTGGCAAGACTAGGTTCAAACCATAGGGGAGTTAATTGTACAAATTATAAACAACAATAATAGCAATAACAACAATAACAACAACAACAACAACAACAACAATAACAATAACAATAACAATAACAACAATAACAACAATAACAACAACTATAATAATAATAATAATAATAATAATAATAGCAGCAGTAGTAGTAGTAGTAGTAGTAGTAGTAAAGAAAAAGAAGGAGAAGAAAAAGAAGAAGAAGATGAGAACTTTGAGATGGAATATTAATGTAACGATTAAACAATGATAATAGCAAATGTCAAGGTTAGAGGTTCCACTAATAGTATGTCAAACAAGTATAGTATAAACTCTTATTATTCAATTGGAAACCACACACAAAGGAGGTTCCAATCAGATTATATATTGTTAACATAATTACATTAGTCATCTTATTCAATTAATGCTAATACTTGTAAATCTTGTCAAGCATTCATGATTATAACTTATGTTAACAACAAATCAAGTTCCTTTCATAGCTCAGGTGTTGGTTATACCATACATTATGGGCTATGAAAGTGCCAAGCATTTGTTGTACTAAGTGTTATACAACATAAATCAAGATTAGTCATTCAACAAGTAAAGTATTAAAGAGTGAACAAGATAACAAATATAAAACATGTTAGTATCAAACATTAAAGTCCATATTAAGTTTATACTATACTTATTCTTACACCATTAGTGTAACCTTTTCACCTTGACATAATAAACTTAGCTAGACATAATGAAAGAAAGAAAAATAAATAAATAAAACAAGAACATAAATAAGATAAGAGTTAACTAAGTAAAGGAAAGGAAATGAAAGGCATAAACTTGATATTAATGAAAGCAAAGGATAAGCAATACAAAAAATAAAAAGAGAGAAAGGAAGAGCATGATCTTGATTTAGAAACCAAGATGCCTAAATGCATGGCAAATGCCTTCTTTTATAGGCCAAAATTGAGAACTATTAATTTGATGTCTAATTGATGAGTGGGTGGCCAACTCTTGACTTGGTGACAATCCTTATCTTCTCTTGTCTGACTAAAACGTCATTGCCACTTGAAAACATGAAAGTTGTAGGCAATTGTCTCAGCTTTCTTTTGTAAAACATTCAACTCATTTGGATTTCTAGAACTCCAGATATGGCCAAATTACTGAACAGTGCTCGGGCTGGAGGACAGATTTGGGCTTCTTTGTTGCTGCTATAATTTGGACTTGAAAATGACCTTTTTAGATCTTGGGCTCCATATAAAAGTTGTAGGCCTTTGTCTTACCTTTACATCCATATAAAGTAGACCTAAATCTAAGATCTATAGCTCTAGATATGGCCTAATTACCGAATAGTGTTCTGGTTTGGATTGCACCGACATCTCTTTTTTAATTTTGGTCATCTCTTTACCCTTGCAATTTAAGTTCTTAAAGTCATCAATCAATCCTTTCATTTATGTGATAGGCCTGCATTTAAAATGAATATTTACCACAAATTAAAGGTATCTTATATTATTAGATATATTATTATAAAACATGCTTTAGTTAAAGAGTTATTGATACTTCAAGTGCAAAATGATGATAAAAAACCATGATAAAAATGCACTTTTAAGCACTAATCACACCTCCTAACCAGCTTATTAGTAGGCCCTAGTAATCAAAGCGTTAAAATAGAAAAACAATTTGCAAATTCCACAAAGCAAGGTATTCATCATTTAACTTCCATTAATCTATCCAGATAAACAAACTCTCATTAAATTTATTTATCTGCTCAATACCTCTTAACACGATATTAATAAACCTGTCTTTTTTGCTCAATATATCAACACATAATTATGGGGCTTTTCTTGGAAGAAAACAAGATTTTTGTTCTACTGTTTAAGGTTAACTTCCTTGGGTTGGGATTATTATTTTTGTCTTTTTTTTAAATATATATACATATAATTTAAAACACCATGCATCTTTAACACATGTGATAAGCTTTCGGCTAATGACTCCCAAACCAGTTAGTCTTAGGGCATTAGGTGTTAAGACACCCCTACGAGCTTAGTAACTTGGGTTGCAGATACTGATATGTAGATAGTAAAATGTTTGATTCCCTTAAACTTTTCTCCTCAACCCATGTAACAAGCGTTGGGCCAATACCTTCCAAGTCAATTGACTTTAGGGTATTAGGTGTTAAAACACCCGTTCAGGCTTAATTGCTTAGGTTAGGGAGGCTACGAAACCAAACTTATCTACATTTTTATTATTATCATTTTTTTCTTTTTTTTTCTTTTTTTTTAATTATATACTATCCCATTCCCTTAGTTGTTACCTTTAACAAAAGAACATAAATAATGTAATAATCCAATATGCAACCCATAATCATATGTTAAAGTCTGTGTGTATAAATTAAGGTTTAAGAATACATGTTAAATAAGTATATGAGCAGAATTAAGTGATAACAATGCGAGAGTTCGTAAACCTGAATATTTCAAGAAGTATTATAATAGACATTGTTAAGAATGGTTACTAAGATGTATCTCAAGAGTCATTTTAACAAAAGAGCTCCTTTACTCTGCCATCCTAATAACAACAATTATGCACATGATTTATGAAATGAAAAATAATATTTTTTTTATCAACTACTACCCTCTCCCCCCAACTAAAATGAGACATTGTCCTCAATATTCTAAGGTAGAAAGATAGAGTATAGCAGATATCACCTGAAATAACGAACACTGACAAACCTGAAACACACTAAAACAAAAATAAGAAATAACAAAACACAATAATAAAACCAAAAGACACAAAAATTCACAAATGCAGGCTCAAATCCAATCTAAGCTTTTTATGGCTTTCCTTAGTTGACCAATTTATGCGACTCATGGAATGATCAATTACAGGAATGAAAGATTATAGTTGGTCAATCAATTGTTTAGCAGTAGCAGTAGAGATTATGATTTGTCGTGTAGAAGATGTTAGAAATTGTTGTTCCACAGCATGATCAAGAAAAGACAACAACTTATCATAATAACCATTAACATTTAACAAACCTATAGGTTTATAGTGTATGTGCAGTTGGGCCCAATAGGAAATATGAAAGATCTCTTCCAATGTGCCTAGACCACCTAGTAAAGTAACGAAGGCATCAACATGGTAAAACATTGCATTCATTCGAGCTGACATTGTGAAGACCTGAAGTTCCTCTCTAATAGTTTTTCCAATGATGTCCCCTTGTACTAAAGCTTTGGGGACGACCCCCAAAACTTGACTACCTCCTAAAAATGCAGCTATTGACACACCTCCTATTAACCCAAGACTGCCTCCCCCATACACCAAATGAATCTTTCTCTCAGCTAGCACTTAACCAAGATGATTTGTTGATTCTAAAAAATCCTTTTCTTTCCCAACACTAGATCCATCGAAAACACAAATATTTCTTATATGATGACCTGAGGAACTTGCCATTTCCACACACTTAAGTATTTGTTGAATATATGGGTTGAGTAGAAATGAAAGGAAGGAAGAGAGGATTTTATAGATGAGAAATTAGAAAGGCAATCACACCACCTATATGGAGGCCAGCTAGAGTTTCACACTCTCTCTTCTTTATTTATTTATTTATTTATTTATTTTGAAAAAACATGTGTATGTACAGGTAGTTGTGATTATGGCTCACATCTTCCCTTAGTTTTACTTCCAAGAATGACTTAAATGCCCTCTATGGGTCGGGGATAGGCTTCCCATCCAATTTTCTTAAAAACTGGCAAACAAGGTCTTTTTTAGTCAGATTCTCAAGACTAAGTCGATCATGTTCTTTATGAAAGAGTGGCCATAAATCATGAATTACATGATGCACATCTCCACTAGGATGCGTCTAAAGAGTTAGTAGAAGATTATTTAAAGACTCATTACTCAAGCCATCCTTAATAAATTGTATTTTATCTTCACGGTTTATAGATACCATTCCTAAAGAACGACATTCTACATTACAAGTCCATAAAGCACATTGATGACAAACTTTCAGTCATTTTGCACAACGTTTCTTTGCAAAAGTACTTTTACCTGTTCCAGGCATGTATGAAATGAAGGAGTTAGAGATTCACCTGATAATCGGACCTTTGCTTCAATCAACCAATGAATATCTTCAGGAATTCCATGATTCATTAACAATCTCAATCTTGCACATCTAGCATGGTAAATTTTTGTAATCGCATTCTGAGGAAGAGCGGGAAAATACTTTTTCAATTTTTCAAGATTAGTGTCCATTTTCAATGAGAATTGGAAGAGAGATTCAAAGAATTGCACAAATATATACACAAATATTAGTTATTGTGGGAAACTGAAAGAACCGACTTAAGTCACAAAGTGAGAAAAAAAAAATTAACCTTTATCTACAAGATCAGTCCAACCAGTTGATTCATTTTCACTAGGAAAATTATCAAAGTAAGCTTTCAAACGATGTCCATTTTTCTTAAAATCATTGTCATTCATTGAATTCTCAATATTACAAGCCCCATAAGGATTGCTCCATCTTGGTCTTAGCTCTCTAGAGAATGCATAGAGTTGAGAATTATAAAAAAAACTTTTTTGACTAGTCTAAACTTTTTGATAATTTTCACAAGTTTTGCAAAATGCATGCGCGTCCTTGAACATAGTGGGCCAATAAAATCCATTTTGAAATATTTTTGCAGATGTTTTTTTTTACAAGAAATAACTTCCACATGCTTTAGAATGAAAAAGTTTAATGACACTACTTACCTCATTTTCAGGAATGAATCTTTGAAATATTTGATCAGGATAATATTTTAATAAGTTAGGGTCATCACAATAAAAGTTCTTCTCTTTGTTCAAAAATGTTTCTTTGTCTTGGGTACTCCAATTAGCCAGCAAATCTCCTAAATCAAGAAAATTGATATTTTTATCATACCAAGTCATTAGACTAAGAGAAAGTAAGGATTCGTTAGGAAAATAATCATTGATTGGTGTGATGTTAGATGTCAAATTTGTTGTCACTTTTGACAAAAGATCAGCATCAACATTTTCGGTGCGTTTTTCATCCGTGATTTCTTCCTCAGAATAAATCATTTGCAAATCTTCAGATTTCTCCTACTCATTTTTACTTAAAGTAGATTCAAGTTGATCATAAACTAATTAGTCAATATGATCTACTTCTTGTAAATGATTATCATCTCCAAGTTGCTTGCAAATGTTGAAAATATTCATCTCCAATGTCATGTTTCCAAATGATAGCTTCATGAGTCCATTCTTGCAATTAATCAATGAGTTAGAGGTTGTAAGAAATGAACGTCCTAAAATAACAGGAAATTAATTACATGCTTCAACAGGTTCTGTGTCCAAGACAATAAAATCCACACGATAAATGAATTTATTGACTTGTACTAACACATCTTCGACTATTCCTCTAGGCACTTTTATAGATCTATTAGCAAGTAAAGAGTTATAGAAGTTGGTTTTAACTCACCTAGATAAAGTAAGGCTCTTTCAATTTTATGCTCTCCAATAAAGCAAGAAATTGTAGGACAACCAGGGTCTTTATATTTCAAAGCATTATTGTTCTAAAGAATAACACTTGTTCGGCTACAAAGACTTTTTTTTTCACATTCAGTTTCCTCTTCTTAGTGCATAGATCTTTTAAAAATTTAGCATAGGAAGGAACCTATTTAATAACATTCAGCAAAGGTATATTTATTCTTAACTGTTTGAAAGTTTTAAAAATTTCAGAGCTGTGATTGACTTTCTTTTGTTTGGTAATGGCTTGAGGAAATGGAAGTGCTGGTGGAGAATCAATCTTTTCTTTGTAATTTTCAGATTCAACCCCTTCCTTACCCTCAGAGATTGACTTATCAACTTTCTCATAAGGTTGTAGAGAGGGTTTTTCAATAACTTTACCATTGCGTAGAGTAGTGACTAATTTGACTTGATCTATGTGTTGGCTTCTGGAACTATTTGCATTTGCATTGTATTGCCCCTAGGGATTTTGTTGTGGTTAAGTAAAATCTATCATGTTTTAAGCAAGTTGAGTATTGATTGTCTCTTGATTTTCAATGAATGCATGCAATGTTTCCTCAAGATTTCTTCTAGGAGGTGGAGCATATCCATGAGAATTGTGGTAATTGTGGTGTGCTTGAAATGGTGGTTGTGAAGTTTGTGCATTGTTGTTCTCACTCTTCCAACTAAAATTTGGGTGATTTCTCCAATCAGGGTTGTATGTTTGGGAGTATGAGTTGTGGTTGGGCCTTTGAAAATTGTTTAAAGCATGGAGACATTCCTTAAAAGAAGGCAAGGTTGGACAATCGTTGGCTGAGTGTTTATTTGTTTCACATATTTGACACAATGTTTTCAACAGATTTTAATTGACCACTCCTTTTCAATTCTAGTGCCTCGACTTTTCTAGCTAAAGATGCAAACTTGGCTTGAAGGTCATGATCTTCCCTAAGGTTGTACATACCTCTACTAGATGTATGAGGTTGAGTTTTCCTCGGTGCCTCATAAGTACCCGCGGTGTCCTAATTTTGAGCATTTTCAACTAATAAGCTAAGTACTCCATTGCTTCATCAGGGTCTTTATCTTCAAAAGTTCCATTGCACATCAACTCAACCATTTGCCTATCTCTAGGTGTTAACCCTTCATAGAAATGTGAAACCAATCTCCATGTTTCAAAACCATGATGAGGGCAAGTACTAAGCAAGTCTCGATACCTATCCCAACCGTGGTAAAATGTTTCTCCTGGTTTTTGAGTGAAAGTGGTGATTTGTCTTTTGAAAGAGTTTGTTCTATGAGATGGGAAAAACTTCTTTAAAAACTGTTGTTGCATTTCATCCCAAACACGAATGGATTCTGGTCTTAAATTTTATAGCCATGTTTTAGCTTTATCTTTTAATGAAAATGGAAAAAGCTTTAATCTGACGGTGTTCATGCTACAATTTAAATTATTATATGTGTTGCAGACCTCCTTAAATTCCTTTAAATGCAAGTATGGATTTTCCAATTCTAAACCATGAAAAGAAGGTAAAAGTTGAATAATGTCTGGCTTAAAATTAAAATGAGATGCATCAGGAGAAAAAACTATGCATGATGGTGCACTTGTTCTTGTGGGATTCATATGGTCTTTAAGTGTTCTAGCACGGTTATTCTCATTATGAAGTGATTGATTATCGTCTTCGGCCATATTTTCTGAAAATGATGAGAATACACTACAAAGTCTACCATTTGATGTACATGACCACACTCTCATGCACGTGTAGGAATAGAATAAAAGGAAAAAGAAAACAAAAGAAGAAGAAACAAGAGAAAAGAAACAAAGTTATATAGAAGAAAAGTGAAAAGAGAAAATAAAATAAATATTATAATTTATACAAAACTTACCTCCCCAATAACAGCGCCAAAAACTTGACACGACGAAAAGATTGATGTCTTCTCGCAAGTGCAGGAGTGTCGAAGTAATAAATAACTCGGTAAGACCGGAGTCGAACCACAAAGAGGTTAATTGTACAAATTATAAACAACAATAATAGCAATAACAACAATAACAACAATAACAACAACAACAACAACTATAGTAGTAGTAGTAGTAGTAGTAGTAGTAGTAGTAGTAGTAATAATAAAGAAAAAGAAGGAGGAGAAGAAGAAGAAGATGAGAACTTTGAGATGGAATAACAAATGTCAAGGTTAGAGGTTCCACTAATGGTATGTCAAACAAGTATAGTATAAACTCTTATTATTCAATTGGAAACCACACACAACGGAGATTCCAATCAGATTATATATTGTTATAAGGTCACAGTGTTAGAAGCCAAAGTTTTTCATCATCTCATGAAGATCATCACTAGATGACGACCTTATAACATTGGAGTTTATGAATGAAGGGGGTTGTCTTGCTTGATTGTTCTGTTGGGGCTGAAATCCATAGAGATGGAACTGTCAGCCTTGATTGCCTTATTGAGGTTGGTTCCCATAACGTAGGTTAGTATGATCCCTCTATCTAGGATTGTACATTTGGGAAAAAAGATCATACTTATACTAAAGTTGTCCATTGAATGCTCCATCAACTGTATTAACTTGTTCAATGTAATCTTATATTATTGGGCACATATCTGAAACATGTCCTTATAAGGAGCATATGCTACAAACTTTTACTTGTTGTACATTTCCATAAGCTAAAGAACACATAAGAGAAGTAAGATCATTAACTTTAGTTTCAAGGTTAGAAATACTTACCTCATTTACTCATTTGTTTGCAAAGTCTCATCGCGTGCCAATTTGTTTTGAGTTGACTATCTGATTAGTACTTAAAAGTGTATTTTTATCATGGTTTTATATCATCATTTTGCACTTGAAGTATCAATAACTCCTTAACTAAAGCATGTTTTATAATAATATATCTAATAATATAAGATACCTTTAATTTATGGTAAATGTCTATTTTTAATGCAGGCCTATCACATAAATGAAAAGATTGATTGATGACTTGAAGAACTTAAATTGCAAGGATAAAGAGATGGTCAAACTTAGAGAAGAGATGTCGGTGCAATCCAAACCGGAACACTGTTCGGTAATTGGGTCATATCTGGAGCTACAGATCTCAGATTTAGGTCCAATTTATATGGATGGAAAGGTAAGACATAGGCCTACAACTTTTATATGGAGCCCAAGATCTAAAAAGGCCATTATCAAGTCCAAATTGTAGCAACAACAAAGAAGCCCGAATCTGTCTTCCAGCCCGAGCACTGTTCGGTATTTTGGCCATATCTGGAGTTCTAGAAGTCCAAATGAGCTGAATTTTTTACACAAGAAAGCTGAGACAATTTCCTACAACTTTCATGTTTGCACCTGGCTCCAGTTTTGACGTTATCAATGACGTTTTGGGCAGACAAGAGAAGATAAGGATTGTCACCAAGTCAAAAGTTGGCCACCCACTTATCAATTAGTCATCAAATCAATAGTTCCTAATTTTGGCCTATAAAAGGAGGCATTTGCCATGCATTTAGGCATCTTGGTTTTCAGATCAAGATCATGCTCTTCCTTTCTCTCTTTGTATTTTTTGTAATGTTTATGCTTTACTTTCATTAATATCAAGTTTATGCCTTTCATTTCCTTTCCTTTACTTAGTTAACTTTTATGTTCTTATTTTGTTTATTTGTTTTCCTTTCTTTCATTATGTCTAGCTAAGTTAATTATGTCAAGGTGAAAAGGTTACACTAATGGTGGAAGAATAAGTATAGTGTAAACTTAATATGGACTTTAATGTTTGATACTAACATGTTTTATATTTGTTATCTTGTTCACTCTTTAATACTTTGCTTGTTAAATGATTAATCTTGATTTATGTTGTATAACACTTGGTACAACAAATGCTTGGCACTTTCATAGCCCATAATGTATGGTATAACCGACACCTGAGCTATGAAAGGAACTTGATTTGTTGTTAACATAAGTTATAATCATGAATGCTTGACGAGATTTACAAGTATTAGCATTAATTGAATAAGATGACTAATGTAATCATGTTAATAATATATAATCTGATTGGAACCTCCTTTGTGTGTGGTTTCCAATTCAATAATAAGAGTTTATACTATACTTGTTTGATATACCATTAGTGGAACCTCTAACCTTGACATTTGTTATTATTATTGTTTAATCCTTAAATTAATTTTGCATCTCCAAGTTCTAATCATCTTCTTCTTCTTCTCTTTCTTTATTATTATTATTATTATTATTATTATTATTATTATTATTATTATTATTAGTACTACTACCACTATTATTATTATTGTTGTTGTTGTTATTGTTGTTTTATAATTGTTGTTTATAATTTGTACAATTAACCTCCCTGTGGTTCGACCCCGGTCTTGCCGGGTTATTTATTACTTCGACACTCCTGCACTTGGGAGAAGATATCAATCTTTCAGTCGTGTCTAGTTTTTGGCGCCGTTGCCGGGGAGGTAAGTTCTTGTATAAATTATAGTATTTATTTTATTTTCTCTTTTCACTTTTCTTGTATATAACTTTGTTTCTTTTTATTTTGTTTTCTTCCTCCTTCTTTTGCTTTCTTCTTCTTCTTTTTATTTTATTCCTACACGTGCATGAGAGTGTGGTCACGTACATCAAGTGGTAGACTTTGTAGGGTGTCCTCATCATTTTCAGAAAATATGGCCGAAGAAGATAATCAATCACTTCATAATGAAAATAATGAGAATAACCGTGCTAGAACACTTAGAGACCACATGAATCCCACAAGAACAAGTGCACCATCATGCATAGTTTTTCCTCCCGATGCATCTCATTTTAATTTTAAACCAGGTATTATTCAACTTTTACCTTCTTTTCATGGCTTAGAATTGGAAAATCCATACTTGCATTTAAGGGAATTTGAGGAGGTGTGCAACACATATAATAACTTAAATTGTAGTATGAACACCATCAGATTAAAGCTTTTTCCTTTTTCATTAAAAGATAAAGCTAAAACATGGCTACAAAATTTAAGACCTGGATCCATTCGTGCTTGGGATGAAATGCAACAACAGTTTTTAAAGAAGTTTTTCCCAGCTCATAGAACAAACTCTTTCAAGAGACAAATCACCACTTTCACTCAAAAACCAGGAGAAACATTTTACAAATGTTGGGATAGGTATCGAGACTTGCTTAGTACTTGCCCTCATCATGGTTTTGAAACATGGAGATTGGTTTCACATTTCTATGAAGGGTTAACACCTAAAGATAGGCAAATGGTTGAATTGATGTGCAATGGAACTTTTAAAGATAAAGACCCTGATGAAGCAATGGAGTACTTAGACTTGTTAGCTGAAAATGCTCAAAATTGGGACACTGCGGGTACTTATGAGGCACCGAGTAAAACTCAACTTCATACATCTAGTGGAGGTATGTACAACCTTAGGGAAGATCATGACCTCCAAGCCAAATTTGCATCTTTAGCTAGAAAAGTCGAGGCACTAGAATTGAAAAAGAGTGGTCAATTAAAATCTGTTGAAAACATTGTGTGTCAAATCTGTGAAACAGATGAACACTCAACCAACGATTGTCCAACCTTGCCTTCTTTTAAAGAATGTCTTCATGAACAAGCTCATGCTTTAAACAGTTTTCAAAGGGCCAACCACAACCCATTCTCCCAAACATACAACCCTGGTTGGAGAAATCACCCAAATTTCAGTTGGAAGAGTGAGAACAACAATGCACAAACTTCACAACCACCGTTTCAAGCACACCATAATTTCCAAAATTCTCATGGATATGCACCTTCTTATGCTCCACCTCCTAGAAGAAATCTTGAGGAAACATTGCATGCATTCATTGAAAAGCAAGAGACAATCAATACTCAACTTGCTCAAAACATGACAGATTTTAAAGATACTCTTGCTAAATTAACATCTGCTCTTAGTTTCCAAGAGAAAGGTAAGTTTCCATCTCAAACACAACAAAATCCCAAAGGGCAATACAATGCAAATGCAAGTAGTTCCGGAAGCCAACACATGGATCAAGTCAAATCAGTCACTACTCTGCGCAGTGGTAAGGTTATTGAAAAACCCTCTCTTGAACCTTATGAGAAAGATGATGAATCAATCTCTGAGGGTAAGGAAGGGGATGAATCTGAAAATTGCAAAGAAACGACTGATTCACCGCCAGCACTTCCATTTCCTCAAGCCATGACCAAACAAAGGAAAGTCAATCACAATTCTGAAATTTATGAAATTTTCAAACAGGTAAGGATCAATATACCTTTGCTGGATGCAATTAAACAGGTTCCTTCCTATGCTAAATTTTTGAAAGATCTATGCACTGTGAAGAGGAAACTGAATGTGAAAAAGAAAGCCTTTCTAGCCGAACAAGTAAGTGCTATTCTTCAAAACAATAATGCTTTGAAATATAAAGACCCTGGTTGTCCTACAATTTCCTGCTATATTGGAGAGCATAAAATTGAAAGAGCCTTACTTGATCTTGGAGCTAGTGTGAATTTACTTCCATATTCAGTTTTTCAAAGTCTCAATCTAGGTGAGTTAAAACCAACTTCTATATCTCTTTTACTTGCCGATAGATCTGTAAAAGTGCCTAGAGGAATAATTGAAGATGTGTTAGTACAAGTCGATAAATTCATTTATCCTGTGGATTTTATTGTCTTGGACACAGAACCTGTTGAAGCATGTAATTCATTTCCTGTTATTTTAGGACGTCCATTTCTTGCAACCTCTAACGCATTGATTAATTGTAGGAATGGACTGATGAAGCTATCATTTGGAAACATGACATTGGAGATGAATATTTTCAACATTTGCAAGCAACCTGGAGATGATAATGATTTACAAGAAGTAGATCATATTGATGAATTAGTTTATGATCAACTTGAATCTACTTTAAGTAAAAATGAATTGGATGAAACTGAAGATTTGCAAATGGTTTATTCTGAGGAAGAAATCACGGATGAAACAAGCACCGAAAATATTGATGCGAATCTTTTATCAACAGTGACAATAGATTCGACACCCGACATCACACCAATGGATGATTACTTTCCTAACGAATCCTTACTTTCTCTTAGTCCAATGCCTTGGTATAATAAAAATATCAATTTTCTTGCTTTAGGAGATTTGCCAGCTGATTGGAGTACCCAAGACAAAGAAAAGTTTTTGAACGAAGTGAAGAGCTTTTATTGTGATGACCCTACCTTATTCAAATATTGTCCTGATCAAATATTTCAAAGATTCATTCCCGACAATGAGGTAAGTAGTGTCATTAAACTTTGTCATTCTGAAGCATGTGGAAGTTGTTTCTCGTCAAAAAAGACAGCTACAAAAATCTTTCAAAATGGATTTTATTGGCCCACCATGTTCAAGGACACGCATGCATTCTGCAAAACTTGTGAAAATTGTCAAAAGATTGATACTGGTCAAAAAGTTTTGTTTTATAATTCTCAACTCTATGCACTCCCTAGAGAGCTAAGAACAAGATGGAGCAATCCCTATGGGGCCTGTGATATTGAGAATTCAATGAATGACAATGATTTTAAGGAAAATGGACATCGTTTGAAAGCTTACTTTGATAATTTTCCTAGTGAAAATGAATCAGCTGGTTTGAATGATCTTGTAGATAAAGGTTGATTATTTTGTTTTTCTCACATTTTCTTTTTTATGTTTCTTTTTGAGTGATTTTTGCAAGTTTCTTTCACCCCGGTCAAATGGCGGATAACGGTACTCCGTGACTTAAGTCGGTTCTTTCAGTTTCCCACAATTACTGATATCTGTGTATATATCTGTGTAATTCTTTGAATCTCTCTTCCAATTCTCATTTGAAAATGGACTCTAATCTTGAAAAATTGAAAAAGTATTTTCCCGCTCTGCCTTAGAATGCGATTACAAAAATTTACCGTGCTAGATGTGCAAGATTGAGATTGTTAATGAATCATGGAATTCCTGAAGATATTCGCTGGTTGATTGAAGCAAAGGTCCGATTATCAGGTGAGTCCTCTAACTTCTTCATTTCACACATGCCTGGAACAGGTAAAAGCACTTTTGCAAAGAAGCGTCGTGCAAAACGATTAGAAGTTTGTCATCGATGTGCTAGATGGACTTGTAATACACAATGTCGTTCTTTAGGAATGGTATCTATAAACCGTGAAGATAAAATACAATTCATTAAGGATGGCCTGAGTAAGGAGTCTTTAGATAATCTTCTATTGACTCTTGAGACGCATCCTAGTGGAGATGTGCATCGTGCAATTCATGATTTATGGCCACTATTTCATAAAGAACATGATCGACTTAGTCTTGGGAATCTGACTAAAAAAGACCCTGTTTGCCAGTTTTTAAGAAAACTGGATGGGAAGCCTATCCCCGACCCATAGAGGGCGTTTAAGCCGTTCTTGGACGTAAAACCAAGGGAAGATGTGAGCCACAATCACAACTACCTGTACATACACATGCTTTTTTAAAAGTAAATAAATAAATAAATAAAAAGAGAGAGAGAGAGTGTGAGACTCCAGCTGGCCTATATATAGGTGTTATGATTGCCTTTCTAATTTCTCATCTATAAAACCCTCTCTTCCTTCCTTTCATTTCTACTCAGCCCATACATTCAACAAATACAGAAGTTTGTAGAAATGGCAAGTTCCTCAAGTCATCAAATAAGAAATATTTGTGTTTTCGGTGGATCTAGTCCTGGGAAAGAAAAGGAGTTTTTAGAATCAGCAAATCATCTTGGTCAGGTGCTAGCTGAGAGAAAGATTCATTTAGTGTATGGGGGAGGCAGTCTTGGGTTAATGGGAGGTGTGTCAATAGCTGCATTTTTAGGAGGTAGTCAAGTTTTAGGAATCGTCCCTGAAGCTTTGGCACAAGGGGACATCATTGGAAAAACAATTGGAGAGGAACTTCAGGTCTCCACAATGTCGGCTCGAATGAATGCAATGTTTAACCGTGCTGATGCTTTCATTGCTTTACCAGGTGGTCTAGGCACATTGGAAGAGATCTTTCATATTTCCTCTTGGGCTCAACTGCACATTCACCATAAACCCATTGGTTTGTTAAATGTTAATGGTTATTATGATAAGTTGTTGTCTTTTCTTGATCATGCTGTGGAACAGGAATTTCTAACATCTTCTGCACGACAAATCATAATCTCTGCTACTACTGCTGAACAATTGATTGACCAACTACAATCTTTCACTCCTGTGATTGATCCTTCCATGAGTCGCATAAATTGGTCATCTAAGGAAAGCCGTAAAAAGCTTAGATTGGATTTGAGCCTTCATTTGTGAATTTTTATGTATTTTAGTTTTATTATTGTGTTTTGTTATTTCTTATTTTTATTTAAGTGTGTTTCAGGTTTTGTCAGTGTTCGTTATTTCAGGTGATATCTTTTATACTCTAGAACATTGAGGACAATGTCTCGTTTTGGTTGGGGGGAGAGGGTAGTAGTTGATAAAAAAAAATTGTTTTTCATTTCATAAAGCATGTGCATAATTGTTGTTACTAGGATGACAGAGTAAAGGAGTTCTTTTGTTAAAGTGACTCTTGAGACGCATCTTAGTAACCATTCTTAACAAGGTCTATTATAATACTTCCTGAAATATTCAGGTTTACAAACTCTCGTATTATTACCGCTTAATTCTGCTCATATACTTATTTAACATGTATTCTTAAACCTTAATTTACACACACACACTTTAACATATGATTATGGGTTGCATATTGGATTATTACATTATTTATGTTCTTTTGTTAAAGGTAACAACTAAGGGAAAGGGATTGTATATAATTAAAAAAAAAAACATGAAAAAAAAAATAAAAATAAAATAAAAATAAAAAATGATGATAATAAAAATGTAGATAAGTTTGATTTCGTAGCCTCCCTAACCTAAGCAATTAAGCCCGAAGGGGTGTTTTAACACCTAATACCCTAAAGTCAACTGACATGGGAGCTATTGGCCCAACGCTTGTTACATGGGTTGAGGAGAAAAGCTTAAGGCAATCAAACATTGCACTATCTACATATCAGTATCTACGACCCGAGTTACTAAGCTCGTAGGGGTGTCTTAGCACCTAATGCCCTAAGACCAACTGGTCTGGGAGTCATTAGCTGAAAGCTCGTTACATGGGTTAAAGATGCATGATGTTTTTAAAGTATATGTATATAGAGTTAAAAAAAAAAAAAAAAAGACAAAAATAGTAATCCCAACCCAAGGAAGTTAACCTTAAACATTAGAACAAAAATTTTGTTTTCTTCCAAGAAAAGCCCCATAATTATGTGTTGATACATTGAGCACAAAAGAAAGGTTTAGTAATATCTTGTTAAGTGGTATTGAGCAGATATATAAATTTAATGAGAGTTTGTTTATCTGGATAGATTAATGGAAGTTAAATGATGAATACCTTGCTTTGTGAAATTTGCAAATTGTTTTAACGCTTTGATTACTAGGGACTAGTAATAAGCTGGTTGGGGGGTGTGATTAGTACTTAAAAGTGTATTTTTATCATGGTTTTATATCATCATTTTGCACTTGAAGTATCAATAACTCCTTAACTAAAGCATGTTTTATAATAATATATCTAATAATATAAGATACCTTTAATTTATGGTAAATGTCTATTTTTAATGCAGGCCTATCACATAAATGAAAAGATTGATTGATGACTTGAAGAACTTAAATTGCAAGGATAAAGAGATGGTCAAACTTAGAGAAGAGATGTCGGTGCAATCCAAACCGGAACACTATTCGGTAATTGGGTCATATCTGGAGCTACAGATCTCAGATTTAGGTCCAATTTATATGGATGGAAAGGTAAGACATAGGCCTACAACTTTTATATGGAGCCCAAGATCTAAAAAGGCCATTATCAAGTCCAAATTGTAGCAACAACAAAGAAGCCCGAATCTGTCTTCCAGCCCGAGCACTGTTCGGTATTTTGGCCATATCTGGAGTTCTAGAAGTCCAAATGAGCTGAATTTTTTACACAAGAAAGCTGAGACAATTTCCTACAACTTTCATGTTTGCACCTGGCTCCAGTTTTGACGTTATCAATGACGTTTTGGGCAGACAAGAGAAGATAAGGATTGTCACCAAGTCAAAAGTTGGCCACCCACTTATCAATTAGTCATCAAATCAATAGTTCCTAATTTTGGCCTATAAAAGGAGGCATTTGCCATGCATTTAGGCATCTTGGTTTTCAGATCAAGATCATGCTCTTCCTTTCTCTCTTTGTATTTTTTGTAATGTTTATGCTTTACTTTCATTAATATCAAGTTTATGCCTTTCATTTCCTTTCCTTTACTTAGTTAACTTTTATGTTCTTATTTTGTTTATTTGTTTTCCTTTCTTTCATTATGTCTAGCTAAGTTAATTATGTCAAGGTGAAAAGGTTACACTAATGGTGGAAGAATAAGTATAGTGTAAACTTAATATGGACTTTAATGTTTGATACTAACATGTTTTATATTTGTTATCTTGTTCACTCTTTAATACTTTGCTTGTTAAATGATTAATCTTGATTTATGTTGTATAACACTTGGTACAACAAATGCTTGGCACTTTCATAGCCCATAATGTATGGTATAACCGACACCTGAGCTATGAAAGGAACTTGATTTGTTGTTAACATAAGTTATAATCATGAATGCTTGACGAGATTTACAAGTATTAGCATTAATTGAATAAGATGACTAATGTAATCATGTTAATAATATATAATCTGATTGGAACCTCCTTTGTGTGTGGTTTTCAATTCAATAATAAGAGTTTATACTATACTTGTTTGATATACCATTAGTGGAACCTCTAACCTTGACATTTGTTATTATTATTGTTTAATCCTTAAATTAATTTTGCATCTCCAAGTTCTAATCATCTTCTTCTTCTTCTCTTTCTTTATTATTATTATTATTATTATTATTATTATTATTATTAGTACTACTACCACTATTATTATTATTGTTGTTGTTGTTATTGTTGTTTTATAATTGTTGTTTATAATTTGTACAATTAACCTCCCTGTGGTTCGACCCCGGTCTTGCCGGGTTATTTATTACTTCGACACTCCTGCACTTGGGAGAAGATATCAATCTTTCAGTCGTGTCACTATCATATTTGAGATCAATTGGCATGCAGCGTGTCTTATCTACCAATACCCCTCTATTTGCAATATCAATGATACTACGATCAGAGGCATCAGTCCTTCATAGAAATATTGAATGAGTAGTTGATTGAGTATTTGATGATGAGGGTATTGAATACACAGTTGCTCAAATCATTTCTAATACTCGAAAAGTGTCTCTTCATGAGATTACCAAATCCCACATATTTCTTTCCTTATGTTGGCAACTCGAGATGCTAGGAAATGCTTTTCAAGGAAGATCTTCTTCATGCCATTCCAAGTTCCAATTGAACTTGGGAGAATGGAGAAAAGCCATGCCTTTGTTGCCCTTTTTAAAGAGAAAGGGAAAGCTTTCAACTTAACATGTTCTTCATCAACTCCGTTTAGTTTCATGCCAATACAAACCATATGAAACTCCTTGAGATGAGTATGAGGATCTTCTCCTACATGACCATTAAATATTGGTAGTAAATGCATAAAACCAGATTTGAGCTCATAGTTTACATTATTGTTGATGTTTATGCACAATGGTTAATTTTCCACATTAGGAGCATTAAGCTCTTTGAGTGTTTGTTATCATGCAATAGCCATGTTGTTGAGGCGACCTTCCTTTCGTAACCTATGTAAAGTTTTTTCTATTTTGAGAGCCAACTACATATGACTTTGATTAGTAGAACAGGTTACTAAATAAATCATTAAGAAAACTCAAAAGAAACCAACCAAACAAGAGATTGAAAATAATACAAATTGTACGAAAATCCTATGCTAGAAAACTAAAATTGCGTAAAAATCCTAGAAAATAGCAGAATCTAGCCTCAATAAGTTGGGCAAGTGGTATATCACTAATCCTATTTAAAATGTTGTTTTCCTTTAGGAAACAAAAGGCTGATACCTAATTCCACAAAACAATCTGTTTTGAATAGTACCACTACCATAAATGAACAGTACTGCAATAAGCAAAGATTTTTTTTTTTGGAAAATAATAACAATCATAACAAATAAAAATAATAGCACAAGAATCAACTCAAATTATTTTCCCGGCAATGACGCTAAAATTTGTTGTGATGTTGTGGTCGCACAAATTAATTACCCTAGCTTAAAACACACTAGATAGTATAGAATAAGTAAGGGGTCAATCCCACAAGGAAAGTTTAGTTTAGATTTTTATGATATATGTTATGCAATTAGAGGGTTTGATTTGTAATGATTTAAACTATGGTAGAAATTAAACTAGCAAACAAAATCAATTAAAACTGAAATTTATCAAGAAAACAAATCATGGTCGCAAGCACACATCCACCTATAGAAATCAGAACCAATCCTTGAAACGAAACTCCAATTTATATTTTGAATTTTTTGATCTTTTCTTAATGTTGATTAGTTAAGAGATTCGCTGTAAAACTAATCCTAACCAACAAACAATCACAATATCCACACTAATGATTTATTTTAATGGCAGCCTTAAGATCTAGATAAATTCATTAATTTTACCAACCAAGTTGTCCGCAACTTGTGTTACTTTGATCAAATGTTCTCCCTAAGTTTAATAACATAGTTTTTCCATAATTATTAATCTTAGTTGCTTCACAAGTTTATATACCACAACTCCGGTTTTGATACCAAACTTGGCAATAGATTGTTCAAAATAATAACTTAAAGTCCACTCTAGCAATTAAGATAAACAATCATAGGAAATGTACATCAGAAAACAAGCATACTCATTTATAATACAAACTGAAAATAAATGGAAGAATAAATGTCATAGTTCCTAAAATCTGAAGGTTTTTGCATCCTTCCAATCAAGAAAACAGGTTTAGCCTTTATATTTATTAAACAACTACTCCTAAAGATAGAAGAAAGCATTATTTCTGATATGTAGAGAGGAGAGTTTGTTTTTTTCACTTCTAGCTATTGCCTCCTTTCTTCCCTCTTTCCCTTCTCTCTTTCTTTTTATATGCTAAGAAACCCTAGTCCCTACTTTACAAAATAGTCCTCCCTTAAGTTGACAGTTTACATTTAAATACTTTAATAACTATTTTCCTACAAAGGAGAACTAGCCTTGCATTAAATCTTTAAAAATTAACTTAGAGGAGCTAAATTGCTAAAATAAAAACTTGGACACAGGTTTAGATTCTTCAAAACATAATTTGTACATATTCCTTCACGAAACCTGTTTGTTGGCAGAATTTAATTGTCATTTTTGAAAAATCATATATCCCTTCACGAAACCTGTTTGTTGGTAGAATTTAATTGTTATTTTTGAAAAATCATATATCCCTCATATGACATCCTTTTTTTCTAAAATTTTGAGAATTTATAGGCATTTTAGTCAAAAATCCAAAAAACTTAAGTTTTTATTAATTGGACTTCTATAGCTCCAAATATTCAAGTCGGAATAATCAAAGGTCAACATTGGCAGATTGCAAGATTTGACTTTGAAAGCTGTGATTTCCATGCTCTGTCTTATTTTATTTTCTTGCCTTAGATATCCAGAAAAGTATGGATGTTAGCCTTTTAGTGCCACTATAATCACTTCAGTTCAACCTTTAGAGCTCACACTCTGCACAAAATATCGAATGAAGGTCAAATTTACCAATTACCTCCAATTTACTCCTTTTTGCATCTTTCATCCAAAAGTTCCTTCAAAACATAAAACAAAGAATATCAAGGTATTTTATATAAAAAACATATGCAAAACACTAGTTAAATAAGGGTGAAATGATCGAATAATATGGCTTCATCATTGAATAGTGTCTAAATTGCAGGACATATTTTGACTTCTCTGTTGTCACTAAGATTTAGCATTCAAAATAGTAGAATTGAGTCTTGCATTCTCATGAATGTTTTAGGCTTATGTCTTAGCTTTCTGATTAGTACTTAAAAGTTCATTTTTTTTATCAAGGTTTTATGTCATCATTTTACACTTGAAGTATCAATAACTCCTTAACTAAAGCATGTTTTATAATAATATATCTAATAATATAAGATGCCTTTAATTTTTAGTAAATGTTCATTTTAAATGCAGGCCTACCACATAAATGAAAGGATTGATTGATGAATTTAAGAACTGAAATTGAAAGGACAAAGAGATGGCCAAACTTAGAAAAGAGATGTCGATGCAATCCAAATTGGAACACTATTTGGTAATTGAGTTATATCTGGAGCTGTAGATCTTAGATTTAGATCTACTTTATATGAATGGAAACGTAAGACATAGGTCTATAACTTTCATATAGAGCCCAAGACTTAAAAGGCCATTTCCAAGTCCAAATTATAGCAACAACAAAAAAGTCAGAATCTGTCTTCCAACCCAAGCACTGTTCAGTATTTGGCCCATATCTATAGTTCTAGAAGTCTAAATGATCTGAATGTTTTACACAAGAAAGCCGAAACAATTTCCTACAAATTTCATGTTTTCAAATGGCTTCAATTTTAAGGTTATCAATGATGTTTTGGGCAAACAAGAGAAGATAAGGATTGTCACTAGGTCAAGAGTTGGTCACCCACTTATCAATTAGTCATCAAATCAATAGTTCCCAATTTTGGCCTATAAAAGGAGGCAGTTGACAAAAATTTAATCATCTTGGTTTCCAGATCAAGAGCATGCTCTTGCTTTCTCTCTTTGTATTTTTTGTAATGCTTATACTTTGCTTTCATTAATATCAAGTTTATGCCTTTCATTTCCTTTCCTTTACTTTGTTAATTCTTATCTTATTTATGTTCTTATTTTCTTTATTTATTTTTCTTTCTTTTATTATGTCAAGTTAAGTTTATTATATCAAGGTGAAAAGGTTACATTAATGGTGTAAGAATGAGTATAATGTAAACTTAATATGAACTTTAATATTTGATACTAACATGTTTTGTATTTGTTATCTTGTTCACTCTTTAATACTTTGCTTGTTAAATGACTAATCTTGATTTATGTTGTATAACACTTGGTACAACAAATGCTTGACACTTTCATAATTCATATTATATGGTATAACCGACACCTGAGCTATGAAAGGAACTTGATTTGTTGTTAACATAAATTATAATCATGAATGCTTGACGAGATTTCCAAGTATTAGCATTAATCGAATAAGATGACTAATGTAATCATGTTAACAATCTATAATCTGATTGGAACCTCCTTTGTGTGTGGTTTCCAATTGAATAATAAGAGTTTATACTATACTTGTTTGACATACCATTACTGGAACCTCTAACATTGACATTTGTTATTATCATTGTTTAATCCTTACATTAATATTCCATCTCAAAGTTCTCATCTTTTTCTTCTTCTTGTCTTTCTTTTTCTTTATTATTATTATTATTATTACTACTACTACTGCTGCTACTACTACTACTACTATTATTGTTATTATTGTTATTGTTGTTGTATTATTGTTATGTGTAATTTATACAATTAACCTCCTTGTAGTTCGATTCCAGTCATGCCAGGTTATTTATTACTTTGACACTCCTGCACTTGGAAGAAGACATTAATCTTTTAGTCGTGTTACTTTCTAGCTATATAAACAAAATTGAAATCCAAGATCTACAACTTTAGATATTACCTAATGACTAAATAGTGTTTTAGTTTGGATTGAATCAACATCTGTTTTCTATGTTTAACCCTCTCTTTATCTTTTCAATTTCAGTAGTTTAACTCATCAATCAATCCTTTGATTTATATATGGTAGGCTTGCATTTAAGATGAACATTTATCATAAATTAAAGTTATCTTATATTATTAGATATACTATTATAAAACGTGTTCTAATTAAGGAGTTATTGCAAGTTTTGCAGTGAATTTGCGATTCGCTGTCATAGTGGAGTTGTCTATAGCAAATCACTACCGAAGTTGAGTTGGCTGTAGTGAAATTGTGATTTGCTGCCAAAGCTGAGTTGTTTGCTACGAGTAAGCATTTGTTGCCGAAACTGTGGCGCTAGCAGCAAAATAGTTCTCACTGCTAAATTGGCTGCCTACAGCAAAATAGTTCTCGCTATCGAACTAGGCACCCTGCAGCAAACCAGTTCTCACTGCCGATTTCTACAATAAGCCTCCTAGGCAGAAATGACTTAAATGCTAATAACAATTTCATGGTATGATGTTGTAAAATGTGGATCACTTGAATGAGAACATATGAACTCTTGAAATAAGTGTGGGGACAAATGTGATTCAAAAATACAAATGTACTGATTTGTGACCATTGATGTCTTAGGTGGTGCGGTCGAGATTGGACCATTGTCAAGACAAGAACAACCCACAGGTAGAGCAGGTAGGTGACTTGCACCTTCCTTTTCATATATTAAATAGTGAGATATTTTAACATGAATGTTACCATAATGGGTTAGAACAAATATTGGTGTCTTCTCCAATGACTTTAGGGCGGGAGCATCGGTGAGCACTGGAAAGGTTGGCTTTCTCCCTCCCATTTCTGAGTTTCATCGTCGTTCGACCCACTGGTCAACTTCAAAGCAGAAAGGAACTCCCACTCAACCATCTGGGTTCATTCCAATCTCCACAAGGGCTACCTCCAGGCCCTCCATTGACATTCCTATTTGAACACAAACAAAGGACAAGGAACCCTAACAAGGTACTTCTCAGTCTCCTGGTCTTGTTCATTTCCCTTATTTTGCATCCTCTACTTATGCTAACCTAAAGATACATACATAGCCAGCCCTGCTGATTTGGGGAAGTTTTGTTTGATTGGGTTTGTTGCTAGACAATATCCTGGTTATGCATCCTTATCTTGTTATATTATGAAAAACTGGAAACATCATGCAAACTTTACAATGCATGATTCTAGGTGGCTCATATTTGCATTCCCTACTAAACATGAAATACTAGAAGTTCTTGGTAAGGGACCATATTATGTTTTTGGCAAGCTGTTACTTCTTCAGGTCATGCCCGATTTTTTTTATTTCAAACCTGATGACATGACCAAGTTGCCCATATAGGTAAGATTCCCCAACTTGCCTCTTCGGTGCTGGACCCCCCTTTTTTTTTGTCTAAATTGGCTAGTGTTATTGGGAAACCAATACACTGTGATGACTCTACAACTAATATGACAAGGCTATCCTATGCCCAGGTTCTTATTGAGGTTGATCTACTAGGAGATTTGCCTAGCTTTGTAAATGTTATTCTCCCTAATGGCTCCAACCTTGCTCAGCAAGTTCTATATGAGTCACTCCCCTACTTTTGTAAATCATGACATGTCCTGGGGCACACTAAAAATGCATATCATAAAGGCACAAAGTCAAAGTGCAAAACCAGGCCTCAAGTCATTCATGAAGTCTCTGGTTCTCCTTCTACAGACACAGTGGCAGTTGAGAAATAACAACCATACAGTTTGGGGCCTCTTGTGGACACTTCTATTGATCCTATGTCCACTAAAGTGGCCACCTCTGAGTCTAAAAGCCACTCCTCCCTTGGGTGTAAAAAAACCAAGTTTGCTGACCCCAAGCAAGCCTTAGATTTTGGATAGGGAGAGGAAGTTTTGCCAGTTACCAAACAATACTTAACTAGGAGCAAAGCTAGAAAAAAGGATGCTCAATCCAGTTTCGGTAAACTAGGGTCATCCAAGGGCCCCGTGCTCGTACATTGAAGCTCTAATGATCCAGCACCATCCTTATTGATGTAGTTGGGTTAGGGGCTTACCCTAATTTTGCTTTTCTTGTGTAGTCATTCTGCTGGTCGGGTTTTTTTATGTGTGTTTTCTTTGTTCTTGTTAGTTTGGATTGGTTTCCAGGGTGGTGTAGGATATTCTTGCTTGCTGTTTTGTTTAGCTTGTTGATGGCTGAGGCTTGCTAGTTTGCTTATTGCCTGTTCTGATTATGTTTTTTAGATTGTTCCTTCCTTGCTGTTGTTTTTATGCTTTGCTTACTGTTGGCTAGATCCTTGCTAGTTCTACTAAGAGTGGTTTCTTGCGGTTTTCCCTGGTGCTGCTTTTGCTCCAGGTTCTTCTCTTGTAAGATGTTTGTGCCTTCCTGGTTTAATTGTTGTTTGGATTGTTGTGAGATGTGGCTTGTTATGATGTTCAGCTACGTTACTAGCTTGTTTGTTCCTTGTAATGGGTGCTGGTAGTCAACAGTCCAGTCTGTTGATGTTAGGAAATCTTATCTTCTTGTTCAGCTTAATAGGAGTATGTTCCCCTAAGCTTTCTGCATTTTATTTTGCTTTGCATGAGGGCTGTTCATGCTTTTGTCCATAGGTTCCCTTGATGGCTTTTTGGGAGCAGGGGCTCTATGTATAGGGGATCCTTATTTTCTGGCTGGCTTGTGCTAGGGAGAATGTTCTCTAACAATAGCCTCTTGTGTTTTGCTAAGGTTTGTTCAAGGGAGCTTGTTCCCTTTGCTGGTGATTGTAAAGTTCTGCTGGTTTCCAGGTTGTACTACAAGCTTGTCTTACTCTTGTTTGATCTGTATAATTCTTACATTTGATAAAAAAAAAATAGATTGTCAAACATTTAAATGTTGTCAAATGGTTGATTAGCTTTAGCTAATGGCATCCAAAGGGATGACCGGGATAAGGGAATGATTAGCCACTGCTAATGGCATCCGAAAGGATGACCAGAACAAAGAAATGATTAGCCTCGACTAATGGCATCTGAAGGGATGACCGGGAAAAATGACTAATTAGCCTCGGCTAATGGCATTCAAAGGGATGACTAGGACAAAGGAATGATTAGCCTTGACTAGTGGCATCCAAAGGGATGACCGGGATAAACGACTGATTAATAGCATCTAAAGGGATGATCGGGACAAACGATTGAGTAATTTCGGCTAAAGGCATTTGAAGTGGATGATTAGGGGGAGTGAATGGCTAACCCTAGCAAATAATGCCTTAAGAGGATAGTTGGGTTTAAGATTAGGATTGATTGCAAGAATTGGTGCATCTATATGCATTATAAATTGTGTATACCAAATACATGAAGAAACTATAAATATCATGCATCAAACATGGAATAATGTTAATGTTTTATTAATCTCCCGGATCATTTAATTATCATTATTATTAAAAAGCAATTGCATTCTCTTAAATATTTTGTACTGCAACAGGGACGTCACATTAACGAGATGCCTAGAAAGCTCGATACACGGGAACCTACTTTTACAAGGAATCATGTAGTTGCATCCTAAATCATGATGTATTTTGTATGAATCAATGTATTAAATGTATAACTTTTATTGGATCCTTTTGTTAAATTCATGATGACTATTATTAGGATAGAAATGTAAACTCATGTCTTTATATGTATATTATAATGTGAACTGCTAATCATGCAAATATAATATTATGTGTTTGTGTAAGATTCACTTTTAAATGAAATGTTGAATGTCGTTGATGTATGTATTGCATCTTAATGATGTGAGGAAACATGTTTGTCAATTACCGACACGATGTGTGTCAAGTAAAAAAAATTAAGGTTGTTTGGGGCTTGAAAAGTCAGGTTGTTACAGTTTCCAAAAAGAAAAAGTGGAATTGGTAGATTCCAACTTACTCGAAACGAACCACCAAAACCTACCAAAACTCATCTTGATAAGGCCCACTTTTACCCATAATAAAAACTATAGTGCACTATTGTATAATTATGAAGGCTCTTCCTTATTTTTGGAAATTGAGATTGACATATTAACTTTGAGTTGCAGGTGCTTTACAGTTGAAGAACTGGAGAAACAATAAAAGACCAATGGCAGGAAGTTATGGAAGCTACTCAAGATATAGAGGTAAAAAATTGATAAGCAAGAAGGAGATAGAAGAATTTCTGAAGCTAATGAAGCACAACGAGTATAGCGTGGTAGAACAACTGAAGAAAACCCTTACCAAGATATTCCTTGTTTCTCTTATCTTAAGTTTTGAGCCCTACCACAATGCTTTGCAAAAATGTTTGAATGAGGCATATGTTCCTCAAGGCATGACCCAACAGATTATGAAGCATTTGGTTAGAAGAATCTAAGCAACCAACTACTATTTGTACTTCACTGAAGATGAGCTCGATGTTAGAGGTCATAATAAACCTCTATACATTATAATAAGATGCCAAGATTGCACCATCAGTAAGCTATTAATGGACAATGGCTCAGCTTTGAACGTACTCTTAAAAAATGTGTTGGATGAAATGCCGGTTGATCTAACCCATATATTGATAAGCACTATGACAGTTAAGGCATATGATTGGTCTCTAAAATAAGTGGTAGGGACCACTGAAATAGATTTGTTTATCAACCTGCAAGCATTCCTAGTAACTATGCCAATAATGGACATTCACCTATCATATAACATGTTACTATGAAGGTCTTGGATACACACTATTAGTGTTGTAACTTCTTCCTTGCACAAATGTCTAAAGTATATTATTAATGGAACATTGGTGACAATTAGGGCTAAAGAAACCCTAGCAATGATACAAAACATGGTGGTAACTTACATAAAGGCCAAAGAGAGCAAGGATAGGAATCTTCATGCCTTTAAAATTGTTAACAAACATTGGGTTCCAAGAACTTCAATGCTAAGAAATCCAACCATTTTTTAAGCTGCAAGGATGGCAGGTAGGTATTTCTTTAAACATAAGCTTCCTTTCTAGTACAACCCTGTCACAAGAAATCCAGAAAGGATAAACTTGATGATTAATACTTAAAAGTGCTTTTTTATCAAGGTTTTATATCATCATTTTACACTTGAAGTATCAATAACTACTTAACTAAAGCATGCTTTATAATGACATATCTAATAATATAATGTACCTTTAATTTATAGTAAATATTCATCTTAAATATAGGCCTATCACATAAATAAAAGGACTGATTGATGAGTTTAAGTTTTGAAATTGAAAGGACAAAGAGAAGACCATCCTTAAAAAATAGATGCTAGTGTAATCCAAACCAGAAAACTGTTTGGTAATTGGGTCATATCTAGAGCTGTAGATCTCAGATTTAGATCTACTTTATATGGATGGAAAAGTAAAACATAGGCCTACAATGTTTATGTGGAGGTCTAGTTTAAAAAAGATCATTTTCAAGTCCAAATTATAGCAACAACAAATAAGTCTAAATATGTACTACAGCCCAAACACTATTTAGTGTTCAACCCATATTTTGAGTTATAGAAATCTAAATGACCTTAATTATTTTTTTCTGGAAAACTGAGACAATTTTCTAGAATTTCATACATAAAAGTGGTTTCAATTCTGACGTTATCAATGATGTTTTATTTAGATAAGAGAGGATAAGGATCGTCACTAAATTAAGAGTTGGCCACTCATTCATCAATTGGTCATCAAATCAATAGTTCCTAATTTTGGCTTATAAAAGGAGGCACTCACTGACACAACTAAAAGGTTGATGTCTTCTCCCAAGTGCAGGAGTGTCGAAGTAATAAATAACCCGGCAAGACCGGGGTCGAACCACAGGGAGGTTAATTGTACAAATTATAAACAACAATAACAACAACAACAATAGTAATAATAATAATAATAATAATAATAATAATAATAATAATAGTAGAGAAAGAGAAGAAGAAGAAGATGATGATGATGAGAACTTAGAGATGAAATATTAATGTAAAGATTAAACAATAATAATAACAAATGTCAAGGTTAGAGGTTCCACTAATGGTATATCAAACAAGTATAGTATAAACTCTTATTATTGAATTGGAAACCACACACAAAGGAGGTCCCAATCAGATTATATATTGCTAACATGATTACATTAGTCATCTTATTCAATTAATGCTAATACTTGTAAATCTCGTCAAGCATTCATGATTATAACTTATGTTAACAATAAATCAAGTTCCTTTCATAGCTCAGGTGTCGGTTATACCATACATTATGGGCTATGAAAGTGCCAAGCATTTGTTGTACCAAGTGTTATACAACATAAATCAAGATTAGTCATTTAACAAGCAAAGTATTAAAGAGTGAACAAGATAATAAATATAAAACATGTTAGTATCAAACATTAAAGTCCATATTAAGTTTACATTATACTTATTCTTACACCATTAGTGTAACCTTTTCACCTTGACATAATTAACTTAGCTAGACATAATGAAAGAAAGCAAAATAGATAAACAAAATAAGAACATAAAAGGTAACTAAGTAAAGGAAAGGAAATGAAAGGCATAAACTTGATATTAATGAAAGCAAAGCATAAACATTACAAAAAATACAAAGAGAGAAAGGAAGAGCATGATCTTGATCTGGAAACCAAGATGCCTAAATGCATGGCAAATGCCTCCTTTTATAGGCCAAAATTGGGAACTATTGATTTGATAACTAATTGATAAGTGGGTGGCCAACTTTTGACTTGGTGACAATCCTTATCTTCTCTTGTCTGCCCAAAACGTCATTGATAACGTTAAACTTAGAGCCAGTTGTAAACATGAAAGTTGTAGGCAATTGTCTCAGCTTTCTTGTGTAAAACATTCAGCTCATTTGGACTTCTAGAACTCCAGATATGGCCAAAATACCGAACAGTACTCTGGCTGGAAGATAGATTCGAGCTTCTTTGTTGTTGCTATACTTTGGACTTGATAATGGCCTTTTTAGATCTTGGGCTCCATATGAAAGTTGTAGGCCTATGTCTTACCTTTCCATCCATATAAATTGGACCTAAATCTGAGATCTGTAGCTCCAGATATGACCCAATTACCGAACAGTGTTCCGGTTTGGATTGCACCGACATCTCTTCTCTAAGTTTGACCATCTCTTTATCCTTGCAATTTAAGTTCTTCAAGTCATCAATCAATCCTTTCATTTATGTGATAGGCCTGCATTAAAAATAGACATTTACCATAAATTATAGGTGACACGACTAAAAGGTTGATGTCTTCTCCCAAGTGCAGGAGTGTCGAAGTAATAAATAACCCGGCAAGACCGGGGTCGAACCACAGGGAGGTTAATTGTACAAATTATAAACAACAATTATAAACAACAATAATAGTAATAACGATAACAATAATAATAATAATAATAATAATAATAATAATAATAATAATAATAATAATACTAGTAGTAGTAGTAGTAGTAGTAGTACTAATAATAATAATAATAATAATAATGATAAAGAAAGAGAAGAAGATGAAGAAGATGATGATGAGAACTTGGAGAAGGAATATTAATGTAAGGATTAAACAATAATAATAACAAATGTCAAGGTTAGAGGTTCCACTAATGGTATATCAAACAAGTATAGTATAAACTCTTATTATTGAATTGGAAACCACACACAAAGGAGGTTCCAATCAGATTATATATTGTTAACATGATTACATTAGTCATCTTATTCAATTAATGCTAATACTTGTAAATCTCGTCAAGCATTCATGATTATAACTTATGTTAACAACAAATAAAGTTCCTTTCATAGCTCAGGTGTCGGTTATACCATACATTATGGGCTATGAAAGTGCCAAGCATTTGTTGTACCAAGTGTTATACAACATAAATCAAGATTAGTCATTTAACAAGCGAAGTATTAAAGAGTGAACAAGATAACAAATATAAAACATGTTAGTATCAAACATTAAAGTCCATATTAAGTTTACATTATACTTATTCTTACACCATTAGTGTAACCTTTTCACCTTGACATAATTAACTTAGCTAGACATAATGAAAGAAAGGAAAACAAATAAACAAAATAAGAACATAAAAGCTAACTAAGTAAAGGAAAGGAAATGAAAAGCATAAACTTAATATTAATGAAAGCAAAGCATAAACATTACAAAAAATACAAAGAGAGAAAGGAAGAGCATGATCTTGATCTGAACACCAAGATGCCTAAATGCATGGCAAATGCCTCCTTTTATAGGCCAAAATTAGGAACTATTGATTTGATGACTAATTGATAAGTGGGTGGCCAACTTTTGACTTGGTGACAATCCTTATCTTCTCTTGTCTGCCCAAAACGTCATTGATAACGTCAAAACTGGAGCCAGGTGTAAACATGAAAGTTGTAGGCAATTGTCTCAGCTTTCTTGTGTAAAAAATTCAGCTCATTTGGACTTCTAGAACTCCAGATATGGCCAAAATACCGAACAGTGCTCGGGCTGGAAGACAGATTCGGGCTTCTTTGTTGTTGCTACAATTTGGACTTGATAATGGCCTTTTTAGATCTTGGGCTCCATATGAAAGTTGTAGGCCTATGTCTTACCTTTCCATCCATATAAATTGGACCTAAATCTGAGATCTGTAGCTCCAGATATGGCCCAATTACCGAACAGTGTTCCGGTTTGGATTGCACCGACATCTCTTCTCTAAGTTTGACCATCTCTTTATCCATGCAATTTAAGTTCTTCAAGTCATCAATCAATCCTTTCATTTATGTGATAGACCTGCATTAAAAATAGACATTTACCACAAATTATAGGTATCTTATATTATTAGATACATTATTATAAAACATATTTTAGTTAAGGAGTTATTGATACTTCAAGTGCAAAATGATGATATAAAACCATGATAAAAATGCACTTTTAAGTACTAATCACACCCCTCAACCAGCTTATTACTAGTCCCTAGTAATTAAAGCGTTAAAACAATTTGCAAATTTCACAAAGCAAGGTATTCATCATTTAACTTCCATTAATCTATCCAGATAAACAAACTCTTATTAAATTTATATATCTGCTCAATACCACTTAACAAGATATTAATAAACCTTTCTTTTATGCTCAATGTATCAACACATAATTATGGGGCTTTTCTTGGAAAAAAACAAAATTTTTGTTCTAATGTTTAAGGTTAACTTCCTTGGGTTGGGATTACTATTTTTGTCTTTTTTTTTTTTTAACTCTATATACATATACTTTAAAAACATCATGCATCTTTAACCCATGTAACGAGCTTTCAGCTAATGACTCCCAGACCAGTTGGTCTTAGGGCATTAGGTGTTAAGACACCCCTACGAGCTTAGTAACTCGGGTCACAGATACTGATATGTAGATAGTGCAATGTTTGATTCCCTTAAGCTTTTCTCCTCAACCCATGTAACAAGCGTTGGGCCAATAGCTCCCAAGTCAGTTGACTTTAGGGTATTAGGTGTTAAAACACCCCTTCGGGCTTAATTGCTTAGGTTAGGGAGGCTACGAAACCAAACTTATCTACATTTTTATTATCATCATTTTGTTTTTTTTTTCTTTTTTTTTTCATGTTTTTTTTTTTTTAAGTATATACAATCCCTTTCCCTTAGTTGTTACCTTTAACAAAAGAACATAAATAATATAATAATCCAATATGCAACCCACAATCATATGTTAAAGTGTGTGTGTGTAAATTATGGTTTAAAAATACATGTTAAATAAGTATATGAGCAGAATTAAGTGGTAACAATACGAGAGTTTGTAAACCTGAATATTTCAGGAAGTATTATAATAGACCTTGTTAAGAATGGTTACTAAGATGCATCTCAAGAGTCACTTTAACAAAAGAACTCCTTTACTCTGCCATCCTAGTAACAACAATTATGCACATGCTTTATGAAATGAAAAACAATTTTTTTTTTTTTATCAACTACTACCCTCTCCCCCCAACCAAAATGAGACATTGTCCTCAATGCTCTAAGGTAGAAAGATAGAGTATAAAAGATATCACCTGAAATAATGAACACTGACAAAACCTGAAACACACTGAAACAAAAATAAAAAATAACAAAACACAATAATAAAACCAAAATACATAAAAATTCACAAATGAAGGCTCAAATCCAATCTAAGCTTTTTACGGCTTTCCTTAGATGACCAATTTATGCGACTCATGGAAGGATCAATCACAGGAGTGAAAGATTGTAGTTGGTCAATCAATTGTTCAGCAGTAGTAGCAGAGATTATGATTTGTCGTGCAGAAGATGTTAGAAATTCCTGTTCCACAGCATGATCAAGAAAAGACAACAACTTATCATAATAGCCATTAACATTTAACAAACCAATGGGTTTATGGTGAATGTGCAATTGAGCCCAAGAGGAAATATGAAAGATCTCTTCCAATGTGCCTAGACCACCTGGTAAAGCAATGAAAGCATCAGCATGGTTAAACATTGCATTCATTCGAGCCGACATTGTGGAGACCTGAAGTTCCTCTCCAATTGTTTTTCCAATGATGTCCCCTTGTGCCAAAGCTTCAGGGACGACTCCTAAAACTTGACTACCTCCTAAAAATGCAGCTATTGACACACCTCCCATTAACCCAAGACTGCCTCCCCCATACACTAAATGAATCTTTCTCTCAGTTAGCACCTGACCAAGATGATTTGCTGATTCTAAAAACTCCTTTTCTTTCCCAGGACTAGATCCACCGAAAACACAAATATTTCTTATTTGATGACTTGAGGAACTTGCCATTTCTACACACTTCTGTATTTGTTGAAGGTATGGGTTGAGTAGAAATGAAAGGAAGGAAAAGAGGGTTTTATAGATGATAAATTAGAAAGGCAATCATAACATCTATATGTAGGCCAGCTGGAGTCTCACACTCTCTCTCTCTCTTTTTATTTATTTATTTATTTACTTTTGAAAAAAAGCATGTGTATGTACAGGTAGTTGTGATTGTGGCTCACATCTTCCCTTGGTTTTACATCCAAGAACGGCTTAAACGCCCTCTATGGGTCGGGGATAGGCTTCCCATCCAGTTTTCTTAAAAACTGGCAAACAGGGTCTTTTTTAGTCAGATTCCCAAGACTAAGTCGATCATGTTCTTTATGAAATAGTGGCCATAAATCATGAATTGCACGATGCACATCTCCACTAGGATGCGTCTCAAGAGTCAATAGAAGATTATCTAAAGACTCCTTACTCAGGCCATCCTTAATGAATTGTATTTTATCTTCACGGTTTATAGATACCATTCCTAAAGAACGACATTGTGTATTACAAGTCCATCTAGCACATCGATGACAGACATCCAGTCGTTTTGCACGACGCTTCTTTGCAAAAGTGCTTTTACCTGTTCCAGGCATGTGTGAAATGAAGAAGTTAGAGGACTCACCTGATAATCAGACCTTTGCTTCAATCAACCAGCGAATATCTTCAGGAATTCCATGATTCATTAATAATCTCAATCTTGCACATCTAGCACGGTAAATTTTTGTAATCGCATTCTGAGGCAGAGCGGGAAAATACTTTTTCAATTTTTCAAGATTAATGTCCATTTTCAAATGAGAATTGGAAGAGAGCTTCGAAGAATTGCACAGATATATACACAGATATCAGTAATTGTGGGAAACTGAAAGAACCGACTTAAGTCACGGAGTACCGTTATCCGCCATATGACCGGGGTGAGAGAAACTAGCAAAAATCACTAAAAAAAAAAACATAAAAAAAAGAAAATGTGAGAAAAAAAATAATAATCAACCTTTATCTACAAGATCATTCAAACCAGTTGATTCATTTTCACTAGGAATCTTATCAAAGTAAGCTTTCAAACGATGTCCATTTTCTTTAAAATCATTGTCATTCATTGAATTCTCAATATCACAGGCCCCATAAGGATTGGTCCATCTTAATCTTAGCTCTTTAGGGAATACATAGAGTTGAGAATCATAAAACAAAACTTTTTGACCAGTGTCAATTTTTTGACAATTTTCACAAGTTTTGCAGAATGCATGTGTGTCCTTGAACATGGTGGGCCAATAAAATCCATTTTGAAAGATTTTTGCAATTGTCTTTTTGGACGAGAAATAACTTCCACATGCTTCAGAATGACAAAGTTTAATGACACTACTTACCTCATTGTCGGGAATGAATCTTTGAAATATTTGATCAGGACAATATTTGAATAAGTTAGGGTCATCACAATAAAAGCTCTTCACTTCGTTCAAAAACTTTTCTTTGTCTTGAGTGCTCCAATCAGCTGGAAAATCTCCTAAAGCAAGAAAATTGATATTTTTATCGTACCAAGGCATTGGACTAAGAGAAAGTAAGGATTCGTTAGGAAAGTAATCATCGATTGGTGTGATGTCAGATGTCGAATCTTTTGTCACTGTTGATAAAAGATTCGCATCAACATTTTGGGTGCTTGTTTCATCCGTGATTTTTTCCTCAGAATAAATCATTTGCAAATCTTCAGTTTCATCCAATTCATTTTTACTTAAAGTAGATTCAAGTTGATCATAAACTAATTCATCAATATGATCTACTTCTTGTGAATCATTATCATCTCCAGGTTGCTTGCAAATGTTGAAAATATTCATCTCCAATGTCATGTTTCCAAATGATAGCTTCATCAGTCCATTCCTACAATTAATCAATGCGTTAGAAGTTGCAAGAAACGGACGTCCTAAAATAACAGGAAATGAATTACATGCTTCAACAGGTTCTGCGTCCAAGACAATAAAATCCACAGGATAAATGAATTTATCGACTTGTACTAACACATCTTCAATTATTCCTCTAGGCACTTTTATAGATCTATCGGCAAGTAAAAGAGTTATAGAAGTTGGTTTTAACTCACCTAGATTGAGACTCTGAAAAACTGAATATGGAAGTAAATTCACACTAGCACCAAGATCAAGTAAGGCTCTTTCAATTTTATGCTCTCCAATAAAGCAAGAAATTGTAGGACAACCAGGGTCTTTATATTTCAAAGCATTATTGTTTTGAAGAATAGCACTTACTTGTTCGGCTAGAAAGGCTTTCTTTTTCACATTCAGTTTCCTCTTCACAGTGCAGAGATCTTTCAAAAATTTAGCATAGGAAGGAACCTGTTTAATAGCATCCAGCAAAGGTATATTGATCCTTACCTGTTTGAAAATTTCATAAATTTCAGAATTGTGATTGACTTTCCTTTGTTTGGTCATGGCTTGAGGAAATGGAAGTGTTGGCGGTGAGTCAGTCGTTTCTTTGCAATTTTCAGATTCATCCCCTTCCTTACCCTCAGAGATTGACTCATCATCTTTCTCATAAGGTTCAAGAGAGGGTTTTTCAATAACCTTACCACTGCGCAGAATAGTGACTGATTTGACTTGATCCATGTGTTGGCTTCCGGAACTACTTGCATTTGCATTGTATTGCCCCTTGGGATTTTGCTGTGGTTGAGATGGAAACTTACCTTTCTCTTGGAAACTGAGAGCAGATGTTAATTTAGCAAGAGTATCTTTAAAATCTGTCATGTTTTGAACAAGTTGAGTATTAATTGTCTCTTGCTTTTCAATGAATGCATACAAAGTTTCCTCAAGATTTCTTCTAGGAGGTGGAGCATAAGGAGGTGCATATCCATGAGAATTTTGGAAATTGTGGTGTGCTTGAAATGGTGGTTGTGAAGTTTGTGCATTGTTGTTCTCACTCTTCCAATTGAAATTTGGGTGATTTCTCCAACCAGACTTGTATGTTTGGGAGTATGGGTTGTGGTTGGGCCTTTGGAAACTGTTTAAAGCATGAGCTTGTTCATGGAGACATTCTTTAAAAGAAGGCAAGGTTGGACAATCGTTGGTTGAGTGTTCATTTGTTTCACAAATTTGACACACAATGTTTTCAACAGATTTTAATTGACCACTCTTTTTCAATTCTAGTGCCTCGACTTTTCTAGCTAAAGATGCAAATTTGGCTTGAAAGTCATGATCTTCCCTAAGGTTGTACATACCTCCACTAGATGTATGAGGTTGAGTTTTACTCGGTGCCTCATATGTACCCGTAGTGTCCCAATTTTGAGCATTTTCAGCTAACAAGTCTAAGTACTCCATTGCTTCATCAGGGTCTTTATCTTCAAAAGTTCCATTGCACATCAATTCAACCATTTGCCTATCTTTAGATGTTAACCCTTCATAGAAATGTGAAACCAATCTCCATGTTTCAAAACCATGATGGGGGCAAGTACTAAGCAAATCTCGATACCTATCCCAACATTTATAAAATGTTTCTCCTGGTTTTTGAGTGAAAGTGGTGATTTGTCTTTTGAAAGAGTTTGTTCTATGAGATGGGAAAAACTTCTTTAAAAACTGTTGTTGCATTTCATCCCAAGCACGAATGGATCCTGGTCTCAAATTTTGTAGCCATGTTTTAGCTTTATCTTTTAATGAAAAAGAAAAAAGCTTTAATCTAATGGTGTTCATGCTACAATTTAAATTATTATATGTGTTGCAGACCTCCTCAAATTCCCTTAAATGCAAGTATGGATTTTCCAATTCTAAACCATGAAAAGAAGGTAAAAGTTGAATAATACCTGGTTTAAAATTAAAATGAGATGCATCAGGAGGAAAAACTATGCATGATGGTGCACTTGTTCTTGTGGGATTCATGTGGTCTCTAAGTGTTCTAGCACGGTTATTCTCATTATTTTCATTATGAAGTGATTGATTATCTTCTTCGGCCATATTTTCTGAAAATGATGAGGATATCCTACAAAGTCTACCACTTGATGTACGTGACCACACTCTCATGCACGTGTAGGAATAAAATAAAAAAGAAAATAAAAAAGCAAAAGAAGAAGAAGCAAAAGAAAAGAAACAAAGTTATATATGGATTTTCCAATTCCAAACCATGAAAAGAAGGTAAAAGTTGAATAATACCTGGTTTAAAATTAAAATGAGATGCATCAGGAGGAAAAACTATGCATGATGGTGCACTTGTTCTTATGGGATTCATGTGGTCTCTAAGTGTTCTAGCACGGTTATTCTCATTAATTTCATTATGAAGTGATTGATTATCTTCTTCGGCCATATTTTCTGAAAATGATGAGGATATCCTACAAAGTCTACCACTTGATGTACGTGACCACACTCTCATGCACGTGTAGGAATAAAATAAAAAGAAGAAGAAAATAAAAGAAGAAGGAAGAAAACAAAATAAAAAGAAACAAAAGAAAAGAAACAAAGTTATATACAAGAAAAGTGAAAAGAGAAAATAAAATAAATACTATAATTTATACAAGAACTTACATCCCCGGCAACGGCGCCAAAAACTTGACACGACTAAAAGGTTGATGTCTTCTCCCAAGTGCAGGAGTGTCGAAGTAATAAATAACCCGGCAAGACCGGGGTCGAACCACAGGGAGGTTAATTGTACAAATTATAAACAACAATTATAAACAACAATAATAGTAATAACGATAACAATAATAATAATAATAATAATAATAATAATAATAATAATAATAATAATAATAATACTAGTAGTAGTAGTAGTAGTAGTAGTACTAATAATAATAATAATAATAATAATGATAAAGAAAGAGAAGAAGATGAAGAAGATGATGATGAGAACTTGGAGAAGGAATATTAATGTAAGGATTAAACAATAATAATAACAAATGTCAAGGTTAGAGGTTCCACTAATGGTATATCAAACAAGTATAGTATAAACTCTTATTATTGAATTGGAAACCACACACAAAGGAGGTTCCAATCAGATTATATATTGTTAACATGATTACATTAGTCATCTTATTCAATTAATGCTAATACTTGTAAATCTCGTCAAGCATTCATGATTATAACTTATGTTAACAACAAATAAAGTTCCTTTCATAGCTCAGGTGTCGGTTATACCATACATTATGGGCTATGAAAGTGCCAAGCATTTGTTGTACCAAGTGTTATACAACATAAATCAAGATTAGTCATTTAACAAGCGAAGTATTAAAGAGTGAACAAGATAACAAATATAAAACATATTAGTATCAAACATTAAAGTCCATATTAAGTTTACATTATACTTATTCTTACACCATTAGTGTAACCTTTTCACCTTGACATAATTAACTTAGCTAGACATAATGAAAGAAAGGAAAACAAATAAACAAAATAAGAACATAAAAGCTAACTAAGTAAAGGAAAGGAAATGAAAAGCATAAACTTAATATTAATGAAAGCAAAGCATAAACATTACAAAAAATACAAAGAGAGAAAGGAAGAGCATGATCTTGATCTGAACACCAAGATGCCTAAATGCATGGCAAATGCCTCCTTTTATAGGCCAAAATTAGGAACTATTGATTTGATGACTAATTGATAAGTGGGTGGCCAACTTTTGACTTGGTGACAATCCTTATCTTCTCTTGTCTGCCCAAAACGTCATTGATAACGTCAAAACTGGAGCCAGGTGTAAACATGAAAGTTGTAGGCAATTGTCTCAGCTTTCTTGTGTAAAAAATTCAGCTCATTTGGACTTCTAGAACTCCAGATATGGCCAAAATACCGAACAGTGCTCGGGCTGGAAGACAGATTCGGGCTTCTTTGTTGTTGCTACAATTTGGACTTGATAATGGCCTTTTTAGATCTTGGGCTCCATATGAAAGTTGTAGGCCTATGTCTTACCTTTCCATCCATATAAATTGGACCTAAATCTGAGATCTGTAGCTCCAGATATGGCCCAATTACCGAACAGTGTTCCGGTTTGGATTGCACCGACATCTCTTCTCTAAGTTTGACCATCTCTTTATCCATGCAATTTAAGTTCTTCAAGTCATCAATCAATCCTTTCATTTATGTGATAGACCTGCATTAAAAATAGACATTTACCACAAATTATAGGTATCTTATATTATTAGATACATTATTATAAAACATATTTTAGTTAAGGAGTTATTGATACTTCAAGTGCAAAATGATGATATAAAACCATGATAAAAATGCACTTTTAAGTACTAATCAATAGGTATCTTATATTGTTAGATACATTATTATAAAACATGCTTTAGTTAAGGAGTTATTGATACTTCAAGTGCAAAATGATGATATAAAACCATGACAAAAATACACTTTTAAGTACTAATCACTCACCATGCATTTAGGTATCTTGGTTTCTATATCAAGATCATGCTCTTGCTTTCTCTCTTCTTCTTTTTTGTAATGCTTAAGTTTTGCTTTCATTAATATTAAGTTTATGTCTTTCATTTCCTTTCCTTTACTTAGTTAACTTTTATCTTATTTATGTTCTTATTTTGTTTATTTATGTTTCTTTCTTTCATTATATTCAGCTAAGTTTATCATGTTAAGGTGAAAATGTTACACTAATGATGTAAAAATAAATGTTCAGCTAAGTTTATTATGTCAAGGTGAAAAGATTACACTAATGATGTAAGAATAAGTATAATATAAACTCAACATGGACCTTAATGTTTGATACTAACATGTTTTATATTTGTTATCTTATTCACTTTTAATACTTTGTTTATTAAATGACTAATCTAGATTTGTGTTATATAACACTTCGTACAATAAATACTTGGCACTTTCATATCCCATAGTGTATAGTATAACCGACATCTATGAAAGAAACTTGATTCGTTGTTAATATAAGTTATAATTATGAATGTTTGAAAACATTTACAATTATTAGTATTAATCGAATAAGATAACTAATATAATTATATTAACAAATTATAATCTGATTGGAACCTCCTTTGTGTGTCTTTCTAATTAAATAATAAGAGTTTATATTATACTTGTGATGTAACCATATTATTTGATAGTTTCACCCATATTTACCTAATGTTTTGTCCATGTTTTATATGTAAAATGCCTTGATATTCTTTGTTTTATGTTTAGAAGGCACTTTTGGATGAAAAATGCAAAAAGGAGTAAATTGGAGATAATTAGCAGATTTGACATTCAGTCGATGTTTTGGGTAGAGCATGAGTTCTAGAGATTGAAATGAAGTGATTCCAGTGGCACTAAAAATCTAACATCCATACCTTTCTGGAAATGTAATGCAAAAAAAATAAAAAAAGAAAGATCATGGAAATCACATCTTTCAAAGTCAAATCTCGCATTCTGCCACTATTGACTTTTGTTTATTCAAAATTCAATATCTGGAGCTATAGAAGTCCAATTTATGCAAACTCAATTTTGTTGGATTATTGATGCAAAGTGCTATAAATGTTCCAAATGTAAACCAAAAATAATGTCTCATGAGAGGGAGATATGATTTTTCAAAGATGACAACTAAATTTTGCCAACAATTAGGTTTCGCGAAGAAATGAGTCCCAATTACATTTTGAAGCTTCTAAACCGTCATCCAAGTTTTTATATCAGCAATTTAGCTCCTCTAAGTCAAAGCTTGAAGATTTCATGCAAGGCTATTTCTTCTTTTTAGGAAAAATAGTTACTGAAGTACTTAAATATAAATTGTCAACTTAAAGGAGGACTACTTTATTAATTAGGCACTAGGGTTTCTTAGCATATAAAAAGAAAGAGAGAGGGGAGAGAAGGAGCAGCAACTAGAAGTTAAGAAACACAAATTCTCTCCTCTATGAATCCCAAAAAAATCATGCTCTCTTCATTCTTTAGGAGTAGTTGTTCAATAGTTATGTAAGGCTAAGCTCTTTTCTTGGTTGCAAAGACACAACAAAACTTTGGATTTCAAGAACCGTGAGATTTATTCTTCCTTTTATTTTCAGTTTATATTATGAATGAGTATGATTGTTTTCCTATGCATATTTTCTATGATTGTTATTGATAATTGCTAGAGTGGAACTCTAAGTTATTATTGTGAACAATTTATTGCTAAGTTTGATATCAAAACCGGAGTTGTGATGTATGAACTTGTGAAGCAGCTAAGCTTGATAATTGTGGTGGAACTACATTATTAAACTTAGGGAGGATACTCAAATATCTAGTTCTTAGGGCTGTCATTGAACTAAATCATTAATGCAGACATTGTGATTGTTTGTTGGTTAGAGTTACTTATACGGCAGATCCGTTAATTAACCAACATTAAGAAAAGATATAAATTTAGAATATAATTGTAGTTTTGTCTCAAGGATCGGTTATAATTTTCGTTGGTGGATGTGTGCTTGTAACCAAGGTTTATTTTCTTGATAAATTTCGATTTCAATTGATTTTGTTTGCTAGTTTAATTTCTTCCATAGTTTAGATCATCACAAATCGAAACCACTTAATTGCATAAAAATCTGAACTAAATCTTCCTTGTGGGATCGACTCCTTGCTTGCTCTATACTATCTTGTGTGTTGTGTTTTAAGCTAGGGTAATTAATTTGTGCGACCATGACATCGCAACAAATTTTGGCACCGTTGTCAGGGAATTAATTTTAGTTGATTCTTGTGCTTGTATTGTTATTTTTATTTGTTGTGATTGATATTTATATTTCTAAAAAAAAATAGAGAAACATAATTTTTTTTGCTTGCGGCGGTACTATTCACTTGCGACGACGGTACTATTCAAAATAGAATTATTTGTGGAATTAGGTTTCAACTTTTCTTTTCTTGAAGGAAAACAACGTTTTGAAGAAGACTAGTAGAACACTACTAGCCCCACCCTATTGAAGCCAAATTCCACTGTTTTTTAAGGTTTGTAGGCAGTTTTAGTTTTCTAGCGTAGGATTTTCATACAATTTACATTATTTTCAATCTTTTATGTGGTTGGTTTCATTTGAGTTTTCTTGATGATTTATGCCAGTAATACGTTCTACTAATCAAAGTCAAGTGTAATTGGATCTTGAAATAGACAAAACTTTACGCAGGTTACGAAAGGAAGCTCACCTCAACACCATGGCTATTGTACAACAACAAACACTCAAAGAGCTTTCTACTCCTAACATGGAAAATCAGCCGCCATGCATAAACATCGACAATAATGTAAACTTTGAGCTCAAATATGGTTTTATACATTTGTTACCAACATTTAATGGTCTTGTAGGAGAAGATCCTCATACTCATCTCAAGGAGTTCCATATGGTTTGTGTTGGCATAAAACTGAATGGAGTTGATGAAGAACAAGTTAAGTTAAAAGCTTTCCCTTTCTCTTTAAAAGGGGCAGCAAAGGCATGGCTTTTTTCTATTCTCCCAGGATCTATTAGAATTTGGAATGCCATGAAGAAGATTTTCCTTAAGAAGTATTTCCTAGCATCTCGAGTTGACAACATAAGGAAAGAAATATGTGGGATTCGAAAATCTCATGGAGAAACACTCTTCGAGTATTGGGAAAGATTTGAGCAACTATGCATTCAATGCCCTCATCATCATATACCCGATCAGCTGCTCATTCAATATTTATATGAAGGATTGATGCCTACTGACCGTAGTATCATTGATGCTGTAAGTGGAGGTGCATTGGTGGATAAGACACTCGAGGCTACACACCAATTGATCTCAAACATGGCAGCTAACTCAAAACAGTTTGGCATTCGTGGAGACTTCTCTAACAAACGAGCAAATGAGGTAAGTATTTCTAACCTTGAAAATAAAGTTAATGATCTTACTTCTCTTGTACGTTCTTTGGCTTGTGGAAATGTGCGTAGGTGAAAGTTTGTAGCATATGCTCCTTACAATGACATGTTTCAGATATGTGCCCAACAATGCAAGAAGATTACATTGAACAAGCTCATGTAATTGATGGAGCCTTCAACAGACAGCTCCAGTGTAAATATAATCCTTTTTCCAACACATACAATCTCGGATGGAGAGATCATCCCAACTTACGTTATGGCAACCCATCCCAACTTACACTGTGGCAACACATCCCAACAAGGCATCAAGGCTGACAGTTCCATCTCCATGGATTTCAGCCCCAACAGAATTATCAAGCAACACAACCCCCTCCATTCACAAACTCTAATGTTACGAGGTCGTCATCCAATGATGAAAACTTTGGCTTCTAATATTGTTACCTTGCAACAAAATGTCATGTTTTTTTAACAGGAAACAAGGTCAAGTATTCACAACTTGGAGAAGCAATTGGGACAAGTAGCTTCAAGTGTAGGGAAATTGGAGGCACAAATGAATGGAAAATTGCCCTCCTAAGCATTGAATCCAAAAGAGAATGTTAGTGCGATCATGCTGAGAAGTGGGAAAGAACTTGAAGAGAAAAGGTCAAAACAAATTGAGATGGAGGAATAAGAAGAGATAGAAACTGAATTGAGTATAAGGAAGGAACATCATCCTCCTCCACAAACTAAAACATCGACCAACACTCCAAAGGTAACTCCTTACTTAATGAATTCTAGTTTTAAAGCAATTCCACCCTTTCCTGTGAGTTCTTCTAGGTCAAAGAAAGAGGACAAAGAAAAAGAGATTTTAAAGGTTTTCAAGAAAGTAGAACTCAACATTCCTTTACTTGATGCTATCAAGCAATTTCCTAAGTATGCTAAATTTTTGAAGGAGTTGTGTACTACCAAGAGAGCTTTCAAATTAAAAGGTCATGAAATGGTAAGTATGGGTGAAGTTGTGTCTGTTGTTGTTCAAAAGAATATGCCTTTGAAGCAAAAGAACCTAGATGTGTTTACTATCCCATGTGTTATTGGTAATGCTAGTTTTAAAAGGGCCTTGTGTGATTTAGGTGCATCCATTAGTATTATGCCCAAACATGTTTATGATTTTCTTAGTCTTAAGCCTTTGTATAAAACAAGCATTGTAATACAACTTGCAGATTGTAGTTTTGTTTACCCACTTAGTGTGATAGAGGATTTTCTAGTCAAGATTAATACTTTGGTTATTCCATGTGACTTTTATATTCTTGATATGGAACATAATTCTTGTGATTCATTAACCAACACTCTTATATTGTTTAGGAGACCATTCTTAAAAACTGCCAACATAAAGATTGATTGTGGTAAGGATACCTTATTTATGGAGGTAGGAGATGAAAAAATTGAATTCAATTTTCATGATGCAATGAAATATCCTTATAGCAATGTTTATTCTAACACATGCTATGACCAAACTGATAAGTATGTGCAGCAAGTTTGTGATTTTGATTGTGAAGACGGATTAAACATAGCTTTGAGCTATGGCTATGATTTCACCAAGATAGAAGAGATGGAGAGGCACATATGTGTTCCCCAAAACATGCATGAATCAGTATTGGTCTTACAAGCTTTACAAACCGTTCCCCATAGTAATGTCTTTATTGATTTATTACTCTCACATAAAAAGCTTTTGCCATCTATTTTATAGGCCCCCGAGTTAGAATTAAAATCTTTGCTCAATAATTTGGAGTATGTATTCATTGGCGCCAACAATACACTTGTCGTTATCATAGTAGAAGGTTTGACAAGTATGCAAGAGGAAAAACTTGTGAAGTTGTTGTGTGATCACAAGACGACCATTGGATGGACTTTAGCTGACATTGAGGGCATTAGTCCCTCAATGTGTATGCATCACATACTATTGGAGAACAATGCAAAACCAATAAGGGAAATGCAAAGGAGGTTGAACCCGCCTATGATGGAGGTAGTGAAAGCTGAAATTTTAAAATTGTTAGATGCAAGAGTCATTTACCCTATCACTGATAGTAAATGGGTAGCGTCAATCCATGTGATGCCTAAAAAGACCGGAATCATGTTGGTGAAAAACAAAAATGATGAGCTCATTCCTACTTGCATCTTGAATGGATGGAGAATGTGTGTTGATTACAGAAAGCTGAATCTTTCTACATGCAAAGATCATTTCCCATTACCATTCATGGATCAAATGCTTGAACCCCTAGCAAGTAAGTCTTTTATTGCTTTCTTGATGGATATAGTGGATACAATTAGATTGTTATTAATCATGAGGATCAAGAAAAAACTACATATACATGTCCATTTGGTACATATGCATATAGGAGAATGCCTTTTGGTCTTTGTAATGCTCTTGCAACTTTTCAAAGATGCATGATGAGTATTTTTTTTTACTATGTTGAAAGAATAATCGAGGTTTTTATGGATGATTTCATGGTGTATGGTGATTCTTTTGATAAATGTCTAGAAAATTTATCTTTGATCCTAAAAAGGTGCATTGAAACAAACCTTGTCTTGAACTATGAAAAGTGTTATTTTATGGTAGAACAGGGAATAGTCTTGCGCATGTTGTGTCTTCATGTGGATTACAAGTTGATAGAGCTAAGATAGATGTTATTTCATCATTGCCTTACCCCTCATGTGTAAGGGAAGTTCGTTCTTTTCTAGGCCATGCAGGTTTCTATCGATGCTTTATCAAAGATTTCTCAAAGATTATAGCACCTTTGTGCGGACTATTAGCCAAAGAAGTGGATTTTGCATTTGATCAAGCCTATAAAGATGCCCATGATGAGCTTAAGAAATGTGTGACATCTGCCCCTATCATCCAACCACCAAATTGGGATGAACCTTTTGAGATAATGTGTGATGCGAGTGAATATGCGGTAGGAGTTGTGCTTGGGTAAAGAATTGGGAAGAATTTGCATGTTATCGCCTACGCTTTTCGCATGTTGGATGGAGTACAATGCAATTACCATACAACTAAAAAGGAACTTTTTGCAGTGGTGTTTGCTCTTGAAAAATTCAGGTCATATCTACTTGGTACAAAAGTCATTGTTTTTACTAACCATGCAACTCTCAGGTATCTTTTGAAGATGAAGGAGTCCAAACCAACACTGATTAGGTGGATCTTGCTTTTACAAGAATTTGATCTTGAGATCAAAGACAAAAAAAGTGCCGAAAACCATGTGGCTGATCACTTGAGTTGACTGAGGACCGAGGATATTCCAACCGAAACAATAAGAGAAACATTTCCTGATGAACAGTTATATGTGCTACATTCCTCTACAAGACCATGGTATGCTGATTTGGTGAACTATTTAGTCACCAAACAATTCCCTCCAAGTTTGTCTACATCCCAAAAGGACAAGATACAAGTTGATGCTAAATATTATTTTTGAGACACTCCTTACTAGTGGAAATTTTATGTGGATCAAGTAGTAAGGAGATGTATACCACAAGATGAATTTCATTCCATTCTTACTTTTTGTCATTCTCATTCTTGTGGTGTATATTTTTTAGCAAAAAGAACGGCCCATAAAGTACTTGAAAGTGGTTTCTATTGACCTTCTATTTTTAAAGATGCATATCATTTTTGCAAATCATGTGAAAAATGCCAAAGAATAGGTAATATCACTCATAAAAATCAAATGCTTTTAACAAATATTCTTGTAAGTGAAATTTTTGATGTTTGGGGTATTGACTTTATGGGTCCATTTCCTTCTTCTTTTGGAAATCTTTATATTCATCTTGTTATTGATTATGTGTCCAAATGGATTGAGGCAAAAGCCACACGAACTAATGATGCTAAGGTTGTTTTAAATTTTATCAAGACTCATATATTTGATAGGTTTGGCATCCCTAAAGACATTAGTGATCGTGGCACTCATTTCTGCAATCGTTCTATGGAAGCATTACTACGCAAATATCATGTGACTCATCGAACTTCCATAGCATATCATCCACAAATGAATGGCCAAGCTGAAATTTCCAATCAAGAAATCAAGTCCATTTTGGAGAAAACAGTGCAACCTAACCAACGAGATTGGAGTCTACATCTTGGAAATGCACTTTGTGCTTATAGGACTGCTTATAAATCACCTATAGGAATATCACCTTATAGAATGATTTATGGGAAAGCATGTCATCTAGCAGTGGAGCTTAAACACAAAGCTTTTTGGGCCATTAAACAATGCAACATGGATTATGATGCTGCTGGATTGTAAGAAAATTGCAACTGCAAGAGTTGGGAGAAATTCAAAATGATGCTTATAAGAATGCAAGGATTTACAAAGAAAAGACTAAGAATCTTCATGATTGAATGCTTACAAGAAAGGCATTTCATGTTGGAGATAAAGTCCTTTATCATTCGCGTTTGAAACTTTTTCCTAGAAAATTACGCTCTCGTTGGATTGGACCCTTTATTAGTTGTAATATTTTTCCTTATGGTGCACTTGAAATTACAAGTTTAGAAACCAGCAAAGTACTAAAGGTCAATTACATCGTTTGAAACCTTTCTATGAAGGTTGGATGGCAGAACTCACCGCTTCTGTAGAGTTAGCTAAACCAATCTATGAAGAATGAGCATGCCACATGTCAAGCCAATGACATAAAACAAAAGTGTTTACTAGGAGGCAACCCAGCACAAAAAAAAAATCAGATTTGCTTTCTTTTTCCTTATCTTTTATTTTTTTGCATTTTAATTTATTTTATGTCATTCTTTTATGTTCCTTTGCTTTTATTTCAACATTGAGGACAATGTTGTGTTTTAAGTGTGGGGGGGTATTTGGACAATTTTTGTTTTCTTATTTTAGTTTTCTTTGTTGTTCTAAAAAAAAATTGTGTTTGATATTTTTAACTCTCGTTGTTTTTTAAGAATATGAGTATTATGTATGAGAATTAATTGAAATAGATGAAGATATAAATCAAATGAAAGAGTATGCATACAAATTTTAAGGTTTAATTGGTTTAGGGATTGACTTTAAGAATATGTCATGTTGACTTTATAGTGTTATACCACTGCAAGTTTTTGAGCCTTCAACATTGTATTCTTTGAGTGTGCATTCTTTCAATGATATGTATCTCTAGAACTTGCTTCATATCTTATTGAGATTATATTCCAGTACAAATATACATGAAGATTATAAAGGCATTAGGAATTTTAATCAGTTGAACCAAAAGGCCAACCTAAAGCATATTATCCTTAGTAAGCCCCTTTTGAGCTTGTTTGTCTTTTCTTTGCTTTATCCATGTATATATTTTCCTTTTCCCCTGGCCAAGGATTAGTAGAGCATATACTTGTGATACTTCATGGAATTATGGTGGGACATTATGTGAAAAGATGGGAAAAATTAGAAAAAAATGTTCCTTTATATCCTTAAGATTTTATGTTAAAAGTGCTTAAAATCAAAAGGAGTTAAGCATTGGTGATTAAAGATGAAAAATTTATGAGCTTTGATGGAATATCTTGTTTGAAATATCATTTTTCAGAATGCTCTACTTTCTTTGATTTGAACCTTTTCTTTTACTCTCTTTTACCTCACCTTAACCTTAGCCCCATTACAACCGGAAAATAAGACCGTTTGATTCATGCATTGTTTGTAATATGTTAGTAATTGAGATGAGATTGAAAAGCAAGCTTATGGTAGAACATACTCTTTGATTGAATTTGAGAGATTTAAACACATAAACCCTAAACACATAAGTGTTGGAGTGTATATCAATGAGAGGACCTATCACTTTGGCATGACATAGATTTCATTTAAATCCCGGTGATTGATTGAATTTTGAAGTTTGCATGTAAACAAATTCATAAAAAATTATTTATTTTACCCTTTTTTATTATATTATTATTTATAATGCTTGTACTCTTGGACATTGATGGGAGATTAAGAGATTGATCATGGTTATTTTTAATTTAATTTTATTTATACTTTCTTAAGGATGAGCAAGAGTTAAGTGTGGGGGTATTTGATGTAACCATATTATTCAATAGTTTCATCCATATTTACCTAAGTTTTTGGTCATGCTTTATATGTAAAATGCCTTGATATTCTTTGTTTTATGTTTAGAAGGCACTTTTGGATGAAAAATGCAAAAAGGAGTACATTGGAGATAATTGGTAGATTTGACATTTAGTCGATGTTTTGTGTAGAGCATGAGTTCTAGAATCAAAATGAAGTGATTCTAGTGGCACTAAAAAGCTAACATCTATACCTTTCTGGAAATGTAATGCAAGAAAAATAAAAAGAGAAAGATCATGGAAATCACATCTTTCAAAGTCAAATCTCGCATTTTGCCACTCTTGACCTTCGTCTATTAAAAATTCAATATCTGGAACCATAGAAGTCCAATTTATGCAAACTCAATTTTGTTGGATTCTTGATGCAAAGGTCTATAAACACTCCAAATGTAAACAAAAAAAAATGTCTGATGAGGGTGATATGATTTTTCAAAGATAACTAAATTTTGCCAGCAATCTGGTTTCGTGAAGAAATGAGTCCAAATTACATTTCTAAGCTTCTAAACCGTCATTCAAGTTTTTATATCAACAATTTAGCTCCTCTAAGTCAGAGCTTGAAGATTTCATGCAAGGCTATTTCTCATTTTTAGGAAAAATAGTTATTGAAGTACTTAAATGTAAATTGTCAACTTAAGGGAGGACTATTTTATAAATTAAGAACTAGGGTTTCTTACCATATAAAAAGAAAGAGAAAGGGGAGAGAAGGAGCAACAACTAGAAGTTAAGAAACACAAATTCTCTCCTCTATGAACTCCAAAAAAATCATGCTCTCTTCATTATTTAAGAGTAGTTGTTCAATAGTTATGCAAGGCTAAGCTCTTTTCTTGGTTGCAAGGATACAACAAACCTTCGGATTTCAAGAACCATGAGATTTATTCTTCCTTTTATTTTCAGTTTATATTATGAATGAGTATGATTGTTTTCCTATGTATATTTTCTATGATTGTTATTGATAATTGGTAGAGCGGAACTCTAAGTTATTATTGTGAACAATTTATTGCTAAGTTTGATATCAAAATCGGAGTTGTGATGTATGAACTTGTGAAGCAGCTAAGCTTGATAATTGTGGCAGAAGTACATTATTAAACTCAGGGAGCACACTTAAATATCTAGTTCTTAGGGCTGCCATTGAACTAAATCATTAATGCAGACATTGTGATTGTTTATTGGTTAGGGTTAGTTATACAACAAATCCATTAATTAACCAACATTAAGAAAAGATATAAATTCAGAATATAAATTGTAATTTTGTTTCAATGATTGGTTCTAATTTTCATTGGTGGATGTGTGCTTGTAACCAAGGTTTGTTTTCTTGATAAATTTCGATTTCAATTGATTTTGTTTGCTAGTTTAATTTCTTCCATAGTTTAGATCATCACAAATCAAAACCCCCCAATTGCATAACGTATAGCATAAAAAATTGAACTAAATCTTCCTTTTGGGATCAACCCTCTCTTGCTCTATACTATCTAGTGTGTTGTGTTTTAAGTTAGGGTAATTAATTTGTGCAACCACGACATCGCAACAAATTTTGCCACCGTTGTCAGGAAGTAATTTTAGTTGATTCTTGTGCTTGTACTGTTATTTTTATTTGTTGTGATTGATATTTATATTTGTGAAAAAAAACAGAGAAACATAATTTTTTTTGGCTTGCGGCGGTACTATTCACTTGCGGCGGCGATACTATTCAAAATAGAATTGTTTGTGGAATTAGGTTTCAACTTTTCTTTTCTTGAAGGAAAACGACGTTCTGAACAAGACTAGTAGTATACTACAAGCCCCATCTTATTGAAGCCAAATTCCACTATTTTGTAAGGTTTGTAGGTAGTTTTAGTTTTCTAGCATAGGATTTTCATATAATTTACATTTTTTTTATCTTTTGTGTGGTTGGTTTCTTTTGAGTTTTCTTGATGATTTATGCAGTAACATGTTCTTGTATGCTCCTTACAAGGACATGCTTCAGATATGTGCTCAACAATACAAGAAGATTACATTGAACAAGCTCATGCAATTGATGGAGCATTCAACGGACAACCCCAGCGTAAATATAATCCCTTTTCCAACACGTACAATCCTGGATGGAGAGATCATCCCAACTTATGCTATGGCAACCCATCCCAATAAGAGATCAAGGCCGACAGTTCCATCCCCATGGATTTCAACCCCAACAGAATTATCAAGCAAGACAACCCCGTCTATTCACAAACTCTAATGTTACGGGGTCATCATCCAATGATGATCTTCATGAGATGATGAAAACTTTGGCTTCTAATACTATTACCTTGCAAGAAATTATCATGTCTTTTCAACAAGAAACAAGGTCAAGTATTCACTTTTCTTTTGTTTCTTCTTCTTTTGTTTTCTTCTTCCTTTTATTCTATTCCTACACGTGCATAAAAGTGTGGTCACGTACATTAAGTGGTAAACTTTATAGGGTATCCTTATTATTTTTAGAAAATATGGCCAAAGAAGATAACCAATCATTGGATAATGAGAATAATCATGTTAGAACACTTAGAGATCATATGAATCCCACAAGAACAAGTGAACCATCATTCATAGTTTTCCCCCCTAATACATCTCATTTTAATTTTAAGCCAAGTATTATTCAACTTTTACCTTCTTTCCACGACTTGGCTTTAGAAAATTAATACTTGCATTTAAGGGAATTTGAGGAGGTCTCTAACACCTATAATGACTCAAATTGTAGCATGAAACACAATCAGATTAAAGCTTTTTCCTTTTTCATTAAAAGATAAAGTTTAAGCATGACTACAAATTTTGAGACATGAATCTATTTGTGATTGGGATGAAATGCAACAATAATTTTTAAAGAAGTTTTTTCCATCTCACAAAACAAACTCTTTCAAAAGACAAGTCACCACTTTCACTCAAAAACCAAGAGAAACATTTTACCAATGTTGGGATAGGTATCGAGACTTGCTTAATACTTGTCCTTATCATGGTTTTGAAACATGGATATTAGTTTCACATTTTTTTATGAAGGGTTAACACCTAGAGATAGGCATATGGTTGAATTAATGTGGAATGAAACTTTTAAAGATAAAGACCCTGATGAAGCAATTGAGTACTTAGCCTTATTAGTTGAAAATACTCAAAATTGGGACACCGCAGGTATTTATGAGGCACCGAGTAAAACTCAATCTCATATATCTAGTGGAGGTATGTATGTACAGCCTTAATGAACATCATGACCTTCAAGCCAAGTTTGCATCTTTAGCTAGAAAAGTCGAGGCACTAGAATTGAACAAAAGTGGTCAATTAAAATCTGTTCAAAACATTGTGTGTTAAATCTATGAAATCAATGAACACTCAACCAATGATTGTCCAACCTTGCCTTCTTTTAAAGAATATCTCCATGAACAAGCCCATTGTCTAAACAGTTTCCAAAGGCCCAAACATAACCCATGCTCGTAAACATACAACCTTGATTGGAGAAATCACCCAAATTTCAGTTGGAAGAGTGATAATAATAATGATGCACAAACTTCATAACCACCATTTCAATCACATCATATTTTCCAAAATTCTCATGGATATGCATCTTTTTATGCTCCACTTTTTAGAAGAAATCTTGAGGAAACATTGCATGCATTTATTAAAAGCAAGAGACAATTAATACTCAACTTGCTCAAAGCATGATAGATTTTAAAGATACTCTTGTAAAATTGAGATATGCGAAGTTTCCAAGAGAAAGGTAATTTTGCATCTCAACCACAACAAAATCTCATGGGGTAATACAATGCAAATGCAAGTAGTTTTAAAAGCCAACACTTGAATCAGGTCAAATCAGTCATCGCTCCTCACAATGGTAAGATTACCAAAAAATCTACTCCTGAACCTTATGAAAAAGATGATGAGTTAATATCTAAGGGTAAGGAGGGGGTTGAATATAAAAATTGCAAAGAAAAGATTGATTCCTGATTAGTACTTAAAAGTGCATTTTTGTCATAGTTTTATATCATCATTTTGCACTTGAAGTATCAATAACTCCTTAACTAAAGCATGTTTTATAATAATATATCTAATAATATAAGATACCTTTAATTTATGGTAAATGTTCATTTTAAATGCAGGCCTATCACATAAATGAAAATATTGATTGATGACTTTAAGAACTTAAATTGCAAAGACAAAGAGATGGCCAAACTTAGAAAAGAGATGTCGGTGCGATCCAAACCGGAACACTATTCGGTAATTGGGTCATATCTGGAGCTACAGATCTCAGATTTAGGTCCAATTTATATGGATGGAAAGGTAAGACATAGACCTACAACTTTCATATGGAGCCCAAGATCTAAAAAGGCCATTTTCAAGTCCAAATTATAGCAACAACAAAGAAGCCCGAATCTGTCTTCCAGCCCGAGCACTGTTCGGTATTTTAGCCATATCTGGAGTTCTAGAAGTCCAAATGAGCTGAATTGTTTACACAAGAAAGCTGAGACAATTTCCTACAACTTTCATGTTTACAACTGGCTCCAATTTTGACGTTATCAATGACGTTTTGGGCAGACAAGAGAAGATAAGGATTGTCACCAAGTCAAAAGTTGGCCACCCACTTATCAATTAGTCATCAAATCAATAGTTCCCAATTTTGGCCTATAAAAGGAGGCATTTGCCATGCATTTAGGCATCTTGGTGTTCAGATCAAGATCATGCTCTTTCTTTCTCTCTTTGTATTCTTTGTAATGTTTATGCTTTGCTTTCATTAATATTAAGTTTATGCTTTTCATTTCCTTTCCTTAGTTAGCTTTTATGTTCTTATTTTGTTTATCTATTTTTCTTTCTTTCATTATGTCTAGTTAAGTTAATTATGTCAAGGTGAAAAGGCTACACTAATGGTGTGAGAATAAGTATAATGTAAACTTAATATGGACTTTAATGTTTGATACTAACATGTTTTATATTTGTTATCTTGTTCACTTTTTAATACTTTGCTTGTTAAATAACTAATCTTGATTTATGTTGTATAACACTTGGTACAACAAATGCTTGGCACTTTCATAGCCCATAATGTATGGTATAACCGACACCTGAGCTATGAAAGGAACTTGATTTGTTGTTAACATAAGTTATAATCATGAATGCTTGACGAGATTTACAAGTATTAGCATTAATTGAATAAGATGACTAATGTAATCATGTTAACAATATATAATCTGATTGGAACCTCCTTTGTGTGTGGTTTCCAATTCAATAATAAGAGTTTATACTATACTTGTTTGATATACCATTAGTGGAACCTCTAACCTTGACATTTGTTATTATTATTGTTTAATCCTTACATTAATATTTCATCTCTAAGTTCTCATCATCATCATCTTCTTCTTCTTCTCTTTCTTTATTATTATTATTATTATTATTATTATTATTATTATTAGTACTACTACTACTACTACTACTATTATTATTGTTATTATTATTACTATTACTATTGTTGTTGTTGTTATTGCTGTTTTATAATTGTTGTTTATAATTTGTACAATTAACCTCCCTGTGGTTCGACCCCGGTCTTGCCGGGTTATTTATTACTTCGACACTCCTGCACTTGGGAGAAGACATCAATCTTTTCGTCGTGTCAAGTTTTGGCGCCGTTGCCGGGGAGGTAAGTTTTGTATAAATTATAATAGTTATTTTATTTTCTCCTTTCACTTTTCTTGTATATACCTTTGTTTCTTTTCTCGTGTTTCTTCTTCTTTTGTTTTCTTCTTCCTTTTATTTTATTCCTACACGTGCATGAGAGTGTGGTCACGTATATCAAGTGGTAGACTTTGTAGGGTATCCTCATCATTTTCAGAAAATATGGCCGAAGAAGATAATCAATCACTTCATAATGAGAATAATGAGAATAACCGTGTCAGAACACTTAGAGACCACATGAATCCCACAAGAACAAGTGCACCATCATGCATAGTTTTTCCTCCTGATGCATCTCATTTTAATTTTAAACCAGATATTATTCAACTTTTACCTTCTTTTCATGGTTTAGAATTGGAAAATCCATACTTGCATTTAAGGGAATTTGAGGAGGTGTGCAACACATGTAATAACTTAAATTGTAGCATGAACACCATCAGATTAAAGCTTTTTTCTTTTTCATTAAAAGATAAAGCTAAAACATGGCTACAAAATTTAAGACCAGGATCCATTCGTGCTTGGGATGAAATGCAACAACAGTTTTTAAAGAAGTTTTTCCCATCTCACAGAACAAACTCTTTCAAGAGACAAATCACCACTTTCATTCAAAAACCAGGAGAAACATTTTACCAATGTTGGGATAGGTATCGAGACTTGCTTAGTACTTGCCCTCATCATGGTTTTGAAAGATGGAGATTGGTTTTACATTTCTATGAAGGGTTAACACCTAAAGATAGGCAAATGGTTGAATTGATGTGCAATGGAACTTTTGAAGATAAAGACCTTGATGAAGCAATGGAGTACTTAGACTTGTTAGCTGAAAATGCTCAAAATTGGGACACCGCGGGTACATATGAGGCACCGAGTAAAACTCAACCTCATACATCTAGTGGAGGTATGTACAACCTTAGGGAAGATTATGACCTTCAAGCCAAATTTGCATCTTTAGCTAGAAAAGTCGAGGCACTAGAATTGAAAAGGAGTGGTCAATTAAACTCTGTTGAAAACATTGTATGTCAAATCTGTGAAACAAATGAACACTTGATTAGTACTTAAAAGTGCATTTTTATCATGGTTTTATATCATCATTTTGCACTTGAAGTATCAATAACTCCTTAACTAAAATATGTTTTATAATAATGTATCTAATAATATAAGATACCTATAATTTGTGGTAAATATCTATTTTTAATGCAGGCCTATCACATAAATGAAAGGATTGATTGATGACTTGAAGAACTTAAATTGCAAGGATAAAGAGATGGTCAAACTTAGAGAAGAGATGTCGGTGCAATCCAAACCAGAACACTGTTCGGTAATTGGGTCATATCTGGAGCTACAGATCTCAGATTTAGGTCCCATTTATATGGATGGAAAGGTAAGACATAGACCTACAACTTTCATATGGAGCCCAAGATCTAAAAAGGCCATTTTCAAGTCCAAATTGTAGCAACAACAAAGAAGCCCGAATCTGTCTTCCAGCCCGAGCACTGTTCGGTATTTTAGCCATATCTGGAGTTCTAGAAGTCCAAATGAGCTGAATTGTTTACACAAGAAAGCTGAGACAATTGCCTACAACTTTCATGTTACAACTGGCTCCAATTGTGACGTTATCAATGACGTTTTGGGCAGACAAGAGAAGATAAGGATTGTCACCAAGTCAAAAGTTGGCCACCCACTTATCAATTAGTCATCAAATCAATAGTTCCCAATTTTGGCCTATAAAAGGAGGCATTTGCCATGCATTTAGGATCTTGGTTTTCAGATCAAGATCATGCTCTTCCTTTCTCTCTTTGTATTTTTTGTAATGTTTATGCTTTGCTTTCATTAATATTAAGTTTATGCCTTTCATTTCCTTTCCTTTACTTAGTTAACTTTTATGTTCTTATTTTGTTGATTTGTTTTCCTTTCTTTCATTATGTCTAGCTAAGTTAATTATGTCAAGGTGAAAAGGTTACACTAATGGTGGAAGAATAAGTATAGTGTAAACTTAATATGGACCTTAATGTTTGATACTTGTTGCGATGTCGCGGTCGCACAAATTAATTACCCTAGCTTAAAACACACAAGATAGTATAGAGCAAGCAAGGGATCGATCCCACGAGGAAGATTTAGTTCAGATTTTTATGCTATACGTTATGCAATTGGGGGGTTTTGATTTGTGATAATCTAAAATATGGAAGAAATTAAACTAGTGAACACAATCAATTGAAACTGAAATTTATCAAGAAAACAAACCTTGGTCACAAGCACACATCCACCTACAGAAATCAGAACCGATCCTTGAAACGAAACCCCAGTTTATATTTTGAATTTTTATCTTTTCTTAACTTTGGTTAATTAACGGATCCGCCGTATAACTAACCCTAACCAATAAATAATCACAGTGTCCGCACTAATGATTTAATCTAATGGCAGCCTTAAGATCTAGATAAATTCATTAATCTTAACAACCAAGTTGTCTGCTTGTGTTGCTTTGATCGAATGTTTTCCCTAAGTTTAATAACGTAGTTCCGCCACAATTATCAAGCTTAGTTGCTTCACAAGTTTATATACCCTAACTCCGGTTTTGATACCAAACTTAGCAATAGATTGTTCACAATAATAACTTAGAGTCCGCTCTAGCAATTATCAACAACAATCATAGAAAATATGCATAGGAAAACAATCATACTCATTCATAATACAAACTGAAAATAAATGGAAGAATAAATCTCACAGTTCTTGAAATCTGAAAGTTTCTGCGTCCTTGCAACCAAGAAAAGAGCTTAGCCTTGCATATCTATTGAACAACTACTCCTAAAGATAAAAGAAAGCATTATTTCTAGTATGTAGAGAGGAGAGTTTGTGTTTCTTCACTTCTAGTTGCTACCACCTTTCTTTGATTCTATTGCACTCCCTCCTCTTCTTTCTTGGCTCTCTTGGTGTCTATATATAGGCTTCAATGGCAGCTCCTCTTGCTTCTTTATCAATAATGGTGGCTGCCAAACATGCCAAACTTTGACATTAGTAGTCACCACAAACAACCCACCATTGTAGCCTCCTTCTTTGACAATGGCAGCATTCCAACTTGCAGCTGGTTTGTGGTTGGTGATTTGAGGTTGGTGGATTGAGGTTGGTGGCTACTTTTCTTGACCTTCTAGATTGATTTACTAGAGGGGCTAAATTGCTGAAATTATAACTTGGATGATAGTTTAGAAGCTTCGAAACATAATTTGGACTCATTTCTTCACGAAACCTGATTGCTGGCAGAATTCAGTTGTCATCTTTGAAAAATCATATCGCCCTCATCTGACATCGTTTTTGGCTGAAAATTGGAGCGTTTCTATAACTTTGAGTTAGGAATCCAAAAAAATTGAGTTTGCATCAATTGGACTTCTATAGCTCCAGATATGGAATTTTGAATGGACAAAGGTCAACAGTGGCAGAATACGAGATTTGACTTTGAAGGATGTGATTTCCATGATCTTCCTCTTTGTATTTTTCTTGCATTACATTTCCAGAAAGGTATGGATATTAGCTTTTTAGAGCCACTAGAATCACTTCATTTTGATCTCTAGAAATCACGCTCTGCACAAAACATCGACTGAACATCAAATCTGCCAATTATCTCCAATTTACTCCTTTTTGCATTTTTCATCCAAAAGTGCCTTCAAAACATAAAATAAAGAATATCAAGTCATTTTACATATCAAACATGGACAAAACATTAGGTAAATGTGGGTGAAACAATCGAATAATATGGTTACATCAATACTAACATGTTTTATATTTGTTATCTTGTTTACTCTTTAATACTTTGCTTGTTAAATGACTAATCTTGATTTATGTTGTATAACACTTGGTACAACAAATGCTTGGCACTTTCATGGCCCATAATGTATGGTATAACCGACACCTGAGCTATGAAAGGAACTTGATTTGTTGTTAACATAAGTTATAATCATGAATGCTTGACGAGATTTACAAGTATTAGCATTAATTGAATAAGATGACTAATGTAATCATGTTAACAATATATAATCTGATTGGAACCTCCTTTGTGTGTGGTTTCCAATTCAATAATAAGAGTTTATACTATATTTGTTTGATATACCATTAGTGGAACCTCTAACCTTGACATTTGTTATTATCATTGTTTAATTAATATTTCATCTCAAAGTTCTCATCATCATCATCTTCTTCTTCTTCTCTTTCATTATTATTATTATTATTATTATTATTATTATTATTATTATTATTATTACTACTACTACTACTACTATTATTATTATTATTATTATTATTATTATTATTATTATTATTATTATTATAGTTATAGTTATAGTTATTATTGTTATTGCTATTATTGTTGTTTATAATTTGTACAATTAACCTCCCTGTGGTTCGACCCCGGTCTTGCCGGGTTATTTATTACTTCGACACTCCTGCACTTGGGAGAAGACATCAATCTTTTCGTCGTGTCAAGTTTTTGGCGCCGTTGCCGGGGAGGTAAGTTTTGTATAAATTATAATAGTTATTTTATTTTCTCCTTTCACTTTTCTTGTATATAACTTTGTTTCTTTTCTCGTGTTTCTTCTTCTTTTGTTTTCTTCTTCCTTTTATTTTATTCCTACACGTGCATGAGAGTGTGGTCACGTATATCAAGTGGTAGACTTTGTAGGGTATCCTCATCATTTTCAGAAAATATGGCCGAAGAAGATAATCAATCACTTCATAATGAGAATAATGAGAATAACCGTGTCAGAACACTTAGAGACCACATGAATCCCACAAGAACAAGTGCACCATCATGCATAGTTTTTCCTCCTGATGCATCTCATTTTAATTTTAAACCAGGTATTATTCAACTTTTACCTTCTTTTCATGGTTTAGAATTGGAAAATCCATACTTGCATTTAAGGGAATTTGAGGAGGTGTGCAACACATATAATAACTTAAATTGTAGCATGAACACCATCAGATTAAAGCTTTTTCCTTTTTCATTAAAAGATAAAGCTAAAACATGGCTACAAAATTTGAGACCAGGATCCATTTGTGCGTGGGATGAAATGCAACAACAGTTTTTAAAGAAGTTTTTCCCATCTCATAGAACAAACTCTTTCAAGAGACAAATCACCACTTTCACTCAAAAACCAGGAGAAACATTTTACAAATGTTGGGATAGGTATCGAGACTTGCTTAGTACTTGCCCTCATCATGGTTTTGAAACATGGAGATTGGTTTCACATTTCTATGAAGGGTTAACACCTAAAGATAGGCAAATGGTTGAATTGATGTGCAATGGAACTTTTGAAGATAAAGACCCTGATGAAGCAATGGAGTACTTAGACTTGTTAGCTGAAAATGCTCAAAATTGGGACACCGCGGGTACATATGAGGCACCGAGTAAAACTCAACCTCATACATCTAATGGAGGTATGTACAACCTTAGAGAAGATCATGACCTTCAAGCCAAGTTTGCATCTTTAGCTAGAAAAGTCGAGGCACTAGAATTGAAAAAGAGTGGTCAATTAAAATCTGTTGAAAACATTGTGTGTCAAATCTGTGTAACAAATGAACACTCAACCAACGATTGTCCAAACTTGCCTTCTTTTAAGGAATGTCTCCATGAACAAGCCCATGCTTTAAACAGTTTCGAAACGTCCAATCACAACCCATATTCACAAACATACAATCCTGGTTGGAGAAATCACCTAAATTTCAGTTGGAAGAGTGACAATGCACAAACTTCACCACCACAGTTTCAAGCACACCATAATTTCCAAAATTCTTATGGATATGCACCTTCTTATGCTCCACCTCTTAGAAGTAATTTTGAGGAAACTTTGTATGCATTCATTGAAAAGCAAGAGACAATCAACACTCAACTTGCTCAAAGCATAATAGATTTTAAAGATACTCTTGCAAAATTCACATCTGCTCTTAATTTTCAAGAAAAAGGTAAGTTTCCATCTCAACCACAGCAAAATCTCAAGAAGCAATATAATGCCAATGCAAGTAGTTCCGGAAGCCAACACATGGATCCAGTCAAATCAGTCACTACTCTATGCAGTGGTAAGGTTATTGAAAAACCCTCTCTTGAACCTTATGAGAAAGATGATAAGTCAATCTCTGAGGGTAAGGAAGGGGTTGAATCTGAAAATTGCAAAGAAACGACTGATTCTCCGCCAGCACTTCTATTTTCTCATGCCATGACCAATCAGGAAGAAATCGAGGATGAAAAAGGCATCGAAAAGGTTGATGCGAATCTTTTATCAAAAGTGACAACAGATTCGACACCCGACATCACACCAATCGATGATTACTTTCCTGATGAATCTCTACTTTCTCTTAATTCAATGCCTTGGTTTGCTAAAAATATCAATTTTCTTGCTTCAGGATTTTTGCCAACTCATTGGAGTATTGAAGACAAAAGAAAATTTTTGAGCAACGAGCAAAATTTTTATTGGGATGACCCTTACTTATTCAATTATTGTCCTGATAAAATATTTCAAAAATGCATTCTCGACAATGAGGTAAGTAATTTCATTAAATTTTGTTACTCTAAGGCATGTGGGGATCATTTCTCATCAAAAAAGAGGATTGTAGAAATCTTACAAAGTGCATTTTACTGGCCCATCATATTCAAGGAGTCAGATGCATTCCGCAAAAACTGTGAAAATTGTCAGAAGGTGGGATTTATTTCAAAACACAGAGAGTCTTTAGATAATCTTCTATTGACTCTTAAGTCTCATCATAGTCGAGATAAGCATCGTGTAATTCATGACTTATGAATCCATTTTCATAAAGAACATACTTGGCATAGTCTTGGAAATCTGACTAAAAAGATCATATTTGCCAGTTTTTAAGAAAACTGGATGGGAAGCCTATCCCCGACCCATTGAGGGCGTTTAAGCTGTTCTTGGACGTAAAACCAAGGGAAGATGTGAGCCACAATCACAACTACGATTTGAATTTTTTTTGTTTGTAAAAACTTGTGTCTTTTGGTTTTATTATTGTGTTTTGTTATTTCTTATTTTTGTTTCAGTGTGTTTCAGGTTTGTTAGTGTTCATTATTTCAGGTGATAACTTCTATACTCTATCTTTCTACCTTAGAACATTGAGGACAATGTCTCGTTTTGGTTGGGGGGAGAGCGTAGTAGTTGATAAAAAAAAAATTGTTTTTCATTTCATAAAGCATGTGCATAATTATTGTTACTAGGATGGTAGAGTACAGGAGCTCTTTTGTTGAAGTGACTCTTGAGACGCATCTTAGTAACCATTCTTAACAAGGTCTATTATAATACTTCCTGAAATATTCAGGTTTACAAACTCTCGTATTGTTACCGCTTAATTCTGCTCATATACTTATTTAACATGTATTCTTAAACCTTAATTTACACACACACACTTTAACATATGATTGTGGGTTGCATATTGGATTATTACATTATTTATGTTCTTTTGTTAAAGGTAACAACTAAGGGAAATGGATTGTATATAATTAAAAAAAAAGAAAAAAAGAAAAAAAAATGATGATAATAAAAATGTAGATAAGTTTGGTTTCGTAGCCTCCCTAACCTAAGCAATTAAGCCCGAAGGCGTGTTTTAACACGTAATACCCTAAAGTCAACTAACTTGGGAGCTATTGGCCCAACACTTGTTACATGGGTTAAGGAGAAAAGCTTAAGGGAATCAAACATTGCACTATCTACATATCAATATCTGCGACCCGAGTTACTAAGCTCGTAGGGGTGTCTTAACACCTAATGCCCTAAGACCAACTGGTCTGGGAGTCATTAGCTGAAAGCTCGTTACATGGGTTAAAGATGCATGATGTTTTTAAATTATATGTATATAGATTTAAAAAAAAACGGAAAAAAAAGGACAAAAATAGTAATCCCAACCCAAGGAAGTTAACCTTAAACATTAGAACAAAAATTTTGTTTTCTTCCAAGAAAAGCACCATAATTATGTGTTGATATATTGAGCACAAAAGAAAGGTTTATTAATATCTTCTTAAGAGGTATTGAGCAGATATATAAATTTAATGAGAGTTTGTTTATCTGGATAGATTAATGGAAGTTAAATGATGAATATCTTACTTTGTGAAATTTGCAAATTGTTTTAACGCTTTGATTACTAGGGACTAGTAATAAGCTGGTTGAGGGGTGTGATTAGTATTTAAAAGTGCATTTTTATCATGGTTTTATATCATCATTTTGCACTTGAAGTATCAATAACTCCTTAACTAAAATATGTTTTATAATAATGTATCTAATAATATAAGATACCTATAATTTGTGGTAAATATCTATTTTTAATGCAGGCCTATCACATAAATGAAAGGATTGATTGATGACTTGAAGAACTTAAATTGCAAGGATAAAGAGATGGTCAAACTTAGAGAAGAGATGTCGGTGCAATCCAAACCAGAACACTGTTCGGTAATTGGGTCATATCTGGAGTTACAGATCTCAGATTTAGGTCCCATTTATATGGATGGAAAGGTAAGACATAGGCCTACAACTTTCATATGGAGCCCAAGATCTAAAATGGCCATTATCAAGTCCAAATTGTAGCAACAACAAAGAAGCCCGAATCTGTCTTCCAGCCCGAGCACTGTTCGGTATTTTAGCCATATCTGGAGTTCTAGAAGTCCAAATGAGCTGAATTGTTTACACAAGAAAGCTGAGATAATTGCCTACAACTTTCATGTTTACAACTGGCTCCAATTGTGACGTTATCAATGACGTTTTGGGCAGACAAGAGAAGATAAGGATTGTCACCAAGTCAAAAGTTGGCCACCCACTTATCAATTAGTCATCAAATCAATAGTTCCCAATTTTGGCCTATAAAAGGAGGCATTTGCCATGCATTTAGGATCTTGGTTTTCAGATCAAGATCATGCTCTTCCTTTCTCTCTTTGTATTTTTTGTAATGTTTATGCTTTGCTTTCATTAATATTAAGTTTATGCCTTTCATTTCCTTTCCTTTACTTAGTTAACTTTTATGTTCTTATTTTGTTTATTTGTTTTCCTTTCTTTCATTATGTCTAGCTAAGTTAATTATGTCAAGGTGAAAAGGTTACACTAATGGTGGAAGAATAAGTATAGTGTAAACTTAATATGGACCTTAATGTTTGATACTAAAATGTTTTATATTTGTTATCTTGTTTATTCTTTAATACTTTGCTTGTTAAATGACTAATCTTGATTTATGTTGTATAACACTTGGTACAACAAATGCTTGGCACTTTCATGGCCCATAATGTATGGTATAACCGACACCTGAGCTATGAAAGGAACTTGATTTGTTGTTAACATAAGTTATAATCATGAATGCTTGACGAGATTTACAAGTATTAGCATTAATTGAATAAGATGACTAATGTAATCATGTTAACAATATATAATCTGATTGGAACCTCCTTTGTGTGTGGTTTCCAATTCAATAATAAGAGTTTATACTATATTTGTTTGATATACCATTAGTGGAACCTCTAACCTTGACATTTGTTATTATCATTGTTTAATTAATATTTCATCTCAAAGTTCTCATCATCATCATCTTCTTCTTCTTCTCTTTCATTATTATTATTATTAATATTATTATTATTATTATTATTATTATTACTACTACTACTACTACTACTACTATTATTATTATTATTATTATTATTATTATTATTATTATTATTATTATTATTATTATTATTATTATTATAGTTATTATTGTTATTGCTATTATTGTTGTTTATAATTTGTACAATTAACCTCCCTGTGGTTCGACCCCGGTCTTGCCGGGTTATTTATTACTTCGACACTCCTGCACTTGGGAGAAGACATCAATCTTTTCGTCGTGTCAACACTCAACCAATAACTGTCCAACCTTGCCTTCTTTTAAGAAATGTCTCCATGAACAAGCTCATGCTTTAAATAGTTTCCAAAGGCCCAACCATAACCCATACTCACAAACATACAATCCTGGTTGTAGAAATCACCTGAATTTCAGTTGGAAGAGTGACAATGCACAAACTTCACCACCACAGTTCCAAGCACACCATAATTTCCAAAATTATCATGGATATGCACCTCCTTATGCTCCATCTCCTACAAGAAAGTTTGAGGAAACTTTGTATGCATTCATTGAAAAGCAAGAGACAATCAACACTCAACTTGCTCAAAACATGACAGATTTTAAAGATACTCTTGCAAAATTAACATCTGCTCTCAGTTTCCAAGAGAAAGGTAAGTTTCCATCTCAACCACACCAAAATCCTAAGGGGCAATACAATGCAAATGCAAGTAGTTCCAGAAGCCAACACATGGATCAAGTCAAATCAGTCACTACTCTACGCAGTGGTAAGGTTATTGAAAAACCCTCTCTTGAACCTTATGAGAAAGATGATGAGTCAATTTCTAAGGGAAAGGAAGGGGTTGAATCTGAAAATTGCAAAGAAACGACTGATTCTCCGCCAGCACTTCTATTTTCTCATGCCATGACCAATCAGGAAGAAATCGAGGATGAAAAAGGCATCGAAAAGGTTGATGCGAATCTTTTATCAAAAGTGATAACAGATTCAACACCCGACATCACACCAATCGATGATTACTTTCCTGATGAATCTCTACTTTCTCTTAATTCAATGCCTTGGTTTGCTAAAAATATCAATTTTCTTACTTCAGGATTTTTGCCAACTCATTGGAGTATTGAAGACAAAAGAAAATTTTTGAGCAACGAGCAAAATTTTTATTGGGATGACCCTTACTTATTCAATTATTATCCTGATCAAATATTTCAAAAATGCATTCTCGACAATGAGGTAAGTAATTTGATTAGTACTTAAAAGTGCATTTTTATCAAGGTTTTATATCATCATTTTGCACTTGAAGTATCAATAACTCCTTAACTAAAACATGTTTTATAATAATGTATCTAATAATATAAGATACCTATAATTTATGGTAAATGTCTATTTTTAATGCAGGCCTATCACATAAATGAAAGGATTGATTGATGAATTTAAGAATTGAAATTGAAAGGACAAAGAGATGGCTAAACTCCGAAAAGAGATGTCGGTGTAGTCCATACCAGAACACTGTTCGGTAATTAGATCATATCTGGAGTTGTAGATCTCATATTTAGGTCCAATTTATATGGATGGAAAGGTAAGACATAGGCCTACAACTTTCATATGGAGCCCAAGATCTAGAAAGGCCATTTTCAAGTCCAAATTGTAGCAACAACAAAGAAGCCCGAATCTGTCTTCCAGCCCGAGCACTGTTCGGTATTTTGGCCATATCTGGAGTTCTAGAAGTCCAAATAAGCTGACTTTTTTACACAAGAAAGCTGAGACAATTGCCTACAAGTTTCATGTTACAACTGGCTCCAATTTTGATGTTATCAATGACGTTTTGGGCAGACAAGAGAAGATAAGGATTGTCACCAAGTCAAAAGTTGGCCACCCACTTATCAATTAGTCATCAAATCAATAGTTCCCAATTTTGGCCTATAAAAGGAGGCATTTGCCATGCATTTAGGCATCTTGGTGTTCAGATCAAGATCATGCTCTTCCTTTCTCTCTTTGTATTTTTTGTAATGTTTATGCTTTGCTTTCATTAATATCAAGTTTATGCTTTTCATTTCCTTTCCTTTACTTAGTTAGCTTTTATGTTCTTATTTTGTTTATCTATTTTTCTTTCTTTCATTATGTCTAGCTAAGTTAATTATGTCAAGGTAAAAAGGTTACACTAATGGTGTCAGAATAAGTATAATGTAAACTTAATATGGACTTTAATGTTTGATACTAACATGTTTTATATTTGTTATCTTGTTCACTCTTTAATACTTTGCTTGTTAAATGATTAATCTTGATTTATGTTGTATAACACTTGGTACAACAAATGCTTGGCACTTTCATAGCCCATAATGTATGGTATAACCGACACCTGAGCTATGAAAGGAACTTGATTTGTTGTTAACATAAGTTATAATCATGAATGCTTGACGAGATTTACAAGTATTAGCATTAATCGAATAAGATGACTAATGCAATCATGTTAACAATATATAATATGATTGGAACCTCCTTTGTGTGTGGTTTCCAATTCAATAATAAGAGTTTATACTATACTTGTTTGATATACCATTAGTGGAACCTCTAACCTTGACATTTGTTCTTATCATTGTTTAATCTTTACATTAATATTCCATCTTAAAGTTCTCATCGTCTTCTCCTTCTCCTTCTCCTTCTCCTTATTTATTATTATTATTATTATTATTATTATTATTATTATTATTATTAGTACTACTACTATTATTATTATTATTATTATTATTATTATTATTATTATTATTATTATTATTGTTATTGTTATCGTTATTACTATTATTGTTGTTTATAATTGTTGTTTATAATTTGTACAATTAACCTCCCTGTGGTTCGACCCCGGTCTTGCCGGGTTATTTATTACTTCGACACTCCTGCACTTGGGAGAAGACATCAATCTTTTAGTCGTGTCAAGTTTTTGGTCGAAGAGGTAAGTTCTTGTATAAATTATAGTAGTTATTTTATTTTTTTTTTCTTTTTGCTTCTCTTGTATATAACTTTGTTTCTTTTCTATTGTTTCTTCTTCTTTTGCTTTCTTCTTCATTTTTTTTTATTTTTACACGTGCATGAGAGTGTGGTCACGTATATCAAGTGGTAGACTTTGTAGGGTATCCTCATCATTTTCAGAAAATATGGTCGAAGAAGATAATCAATCACTTTATAATGAAAATAATGAGAATAACCGTGCTAGAACACTTAGAGACCACATGAATCCCACAAGAACAAGTGCACCATCATGCATAGTTTTTCCTCCTGATGCATCTCATTTTAATTTTAAACCAGGTATTATTCAACTTTTACCTTCTTTTCATGGTTTAGAATTGGAAAATCCATACTTGCATTTAAGGGAATTTGAGGAGGTGTGCAACACATATAATAACTTAAATTGTAGCATGAACACCATCAGATTAAAGCTTTTTCCTTTTTCATTAAAAGATAAAGCTAAAACATGGCTACAAAATTTAAGACCAGGATCCATTCGTGCTTGGGATGAAATGTAACAATTTTTAAAGAAGTTTTTCCCATCTCATAGAACAAACTCTTTCAAGAGACAAATCACCACTTTCACTCAAAAACCAAGAGAAACATTTTACCAATGTTGGGATAGGTATCGAGACTTGCTTAGTACTTGCCCTCATCATGGTTTTGAAACATGGAGATTGGTTTCACATTTCTATGAAGGGTTAACACCTAAAGATAGGCAAATGGTTGAATTGATGTGCAATGGAACTTTTGAAGATAAAGACCCTGATGAAGCAATGGAGTACTTAGACTTGTTAGCTGAAAATGCTCAAAATTGGGACACCGCGGGTACATATGAGGCACCGAGTAAAACTCAATCTCATACATCTAGTGGAGGTATGTACAACCTTAGGGAAGATCATGACCTTCAAGCCAAGTTTGCATCTTTAGCTAGAAAAGTCGAGGCACTAGAATTGAAAAAGAGTGGTCAATTAAAATCTGTTGAAAACATTGTGTGTCAAATCTGTGAAACAAATGAACACTCAACCAACGATTGTCCAACCTTGCCTTCTTTTAAGGAATGTCTCCATGAACAAGCCCATGCTTTAAACAGTTTCGAAACGTCCAATCACAACCCATATTTACAAACATACAATCCTGGTTGGAGAAATCACCTAAATTTCAGTTAGAAGAGTGATAATGCACAAACTTCACCACCATAGTTTCAAGCACACCATAATTTCCAAAATTCTTATAGATATGCACCTTCTTATGCTCCACCTCTTAGAAGTAATTTTGAGGAAACTTTGTATGCATTCATTGAAAAGCAAGAGACAATCAACACTCAACTTGCTCAAAGCATAATAGATTTTAAAGATACTCTTGCAAAATTCACATCTGCTCTTAATTTTCAAGAAAAAGGTAAGTTTCCATCTCAACCACAGCAAAATCTCAAGAAGCAATATAATGCCAATGCAAGTAGTTATGGAAGTCAACACATGGATCAAGTCAAATCAGTCATTACTCTTCGCACTGGTAAGGTTATTAAAAAACCCACTCTTGAACCTTGTGAGAAAGATGATGAGTCAATCTCTAAGGGTAAGGAAGGGGTTGAATCTGAATATTGCAAGGAAAAGACTGATTCCCTACCAGCACTTTCATTTCCTCATGCCATGACCAATCAGGAAGAAGTCGATGATGAAAAAGGCACCGACAATGTTGATGCGGATCTTTTATCAAAAGTGACAACAGATTCGACACCCGACATCACACCAATCAATTATTACTTTCCTAATGAATCTCTAATTTCTCTTAGTTCAATGCCTTGGTTTGCTAAACATATCAATTTTCTTACTTCAGGATTTTTGCCAGCTCATTAGAATACCGAAGACAAAAGAAAATTTTTGAGCAACGAGCAAAATTTTTATTGGGATGACCCTAACTTATTCAATTATTGTCATGGTCAAATATTTCAAGAATGCATTCTCGACAATGAGGTAAGTAATTTCATTAAATTTTGTTACTCTAAGGCATGTGGGGATCTTTTCTCATAAAAAAGAGAATTGTAGAAATCTTACAAAGTGGATTTTACTGGCCCATCATATTCAAGGAGTCAGATGCATTCCGCAAAAACTATGAAAATTGTCAGAAGGTGGGATTTATTTCAAAACACAGAGAGTCTTTAGATAATCTTCTATTGACTCTTAAGTCTCATCATAGTCGAGATAAGCATCGTGTAATTCATGACTTATGAACCCATTTTCATAAAGAACATACTTGGCATAGTCTTGGAAATCTGACTAAAAAGATCATGTTTGCCAGTTTTTAAGAAAACTGGATGGGAAGCCTATCCCTGACCCATTGAGGGCGTTTAAGCTGTTCTTGGACGTAAAACCAAGGGAAGATGTGAGCCACAATCACAACTACGATTTGAATTTTTTTTCGTTTGTAAAAACTTGTGTCTTTTGGTTTTATTATTGTGTTTTGTTATTTCTTATTTTTTTTTCAGTGTGTTTCAGGTTTGTTAGTGTTCATTATTTCAGGTGATATCTTCTATACTCTATCTTTCTACCTTAGAACATTGAGGACAATGTCTCGTTTTGGTTGGGGGGAGAGGGTAGTAGTTGATAAAAAAAAAAATTATTTTTCATTTCATAAAGCATATGCATAATTATTGTTACTAGGATGGTAGAGTAAAGGAGCTCTTTTGTTAAAGTGACTCTTGAGACGCATCTTAGTAACCATTCTTAACAAGGTCTATTATAATACTTCCTGAAATATTCAGGTTTACAAACTCTCGTATTGTTACCACTTAATTCTGCTCATATACTTATTTAACATATATTCTTAAACCTTAATTTACACACACATACTTTAACATATGATTGTGGGTTGCATATTGGATTATTACATTATTTATGTTCTTTTGTTAAAGGTAACAACTAAGGGAAAGGGATTGTATATAATAAAAAAAAACAAAAAGAAAAAAAAATGATGATAATAAAAATGTAGATAAGTTTGGTTTCGTAGCCTCCCTAACCTAAGCAATTAAGCCCGAAGGGGTGTTTTAACACCTAATACCCTAAAGTCAACTGACTTGGGAGCTATTGACCCAACGTTTGTTATATGGGTTGAGGAGAAAAGCTTAAGGGAATCAAACATTGCACTATCTACATATCAGTATCTGAGACCCGAGTTACTAAGCTCGTAGGGTTGTCTTAACACCTAATGCCCTAAGACCAACTGGTCTGGGAGTCATTAGCTGAAAGCTCGTTACATGGGTTAAAGATGCATGATGTTTTTAAATTATATGTATATAGATTTTTTTTAAAAAAAAAGAAAGACAAAAAAGACAAATAATAATCCCAACCCAAGGAAGTTAACCTTAAACATTAGAACAAAAATTTTGTTTTCATCCAAGAAAAGCCCCATAATCATGTGTTGATACATTGAGCATAAAAAAAAGGTTTATTAATATCTTGTTAAGTGGTATTGAGCAGATATATAAATTTAATGAGAGTTTGTTTATCTGGATAGATTAATGGAAGTTAAATGATGAATACCTTGCTTTGTGAAATTTGCAAATTGTTTTAACGCTTTGATTACTAGGGACTAGTAATAAGCTGGTTGGGGGGTGTGATTAGTACTTAAAAGTGCATTTTTGTCATAGTTTTATATCATCATTTTGCACTTGAAGTATCAATAACTCCTTAACTAAAGCATGTTTTATAATAATATATCTAATAATATAAGATACCTTTAATTTATGGTAAATGTTTATTTTAAATGCAGGCCTATCACATAAATGAAAATATTGATTGATGACTTTAAGAACTTAAATTGCAAAGGCAAAGAGATGGCCAAACTTAGAAAAGAGATGTCGGTGCGATCCAAACCGAAACACTGTTCGGTAATTGGGTCATATCTGGAGCTACAGATCTCAGATTTAGGTCCAATTTATATGGATGGAAAGGTAAGACATAGACCTACAACTTTCATATGGAGCCCAAGATCTAAAAAGGCCATTTTCAAGTCCAAATTGTAGCAACAACAAAGAAGCCCGAATCTGTCTTCCAGCCCGAGCACTGTTCGGTATTTTGGCCATATCTGGAGTTCTAGAAGTCCAAATAAGCTGACTTTTTTACACAAGAAAGCTGAGACAATTGCCTACAAGTTTCATGTTACAACTGGCTCCAATTTTGATGTTATCAATGACGTTTTGGGCAGACAAGAGAAGATAAGGATTGTCACCAAGTCAAAAGTTGGCCACCCACTTATCAATTAGTCATCAAATCAATAGTTCCCAATTTTGGCCTATAAAAGGAGGCATTTGCCATGCATTTAGGCATCTTGGTGTTCAGATCAAGATCATGCTCTTACTTTCTCTCTTTGTATTCTTTGTAATGTTTATGCTTTTCTTTCATTAATATTAAGTTTATGCTTTTTATTTCCTTTCCTTTACTTAGTTAGCTTTTATGTTCTTATTTTGTTTATCTATTTTTCTTTCTTTCATTATGTCTAGTTAAGTTAATTATGTCAAGGTGAAAAGGCTACACTAATGGTGTGAGAATAAGTATAATGTAAACTTAATATGGACTTTAATGTTTGATACTAACATGTTTTATATTTGTTATCTTGTTCACTCTTTAATACTTTGCTTGTTAAATAACTAATCTTGATTTATGTTGTATAACACTTGGTACAACAAATGCTTGGCACTTTCATAGCCCATAATGTATGGTATAACCGACACCTGAGCTATGAAAGGAACTTGATTTGTTGTTAACATAAGTTATAATCATGAATGCTTGACGAGATTTACAAGTATTAGCATTAATTGAATAAGATGACTAATGTAATCATGTTAACAATATATAATCTGATTGGAACCTCCTTTGTGTGTGGTTTCCAATTCAATAATAAGTGTTTATACTATACTTGTTTGATATACCATTAGTGGAACCTCTAACCTTGACATTTGTTATTATTATTGTTTAATCCTTACATTAATATTTCATCTCTAAGTTCTCATCATCATCATCTTCTTCTTCTTCTCTTTCTTTATTATTATTATTATTATTATTATTATTATTAGTACTACTACTACTACTACTATTATTATTATTATTATTATTATTATTACTATTGTTGTTGTTGTTATTGCTGTTTTATAATTGTTGTTTATAATTTGTACAATTAACCTCCCTGTGGTTCGACCCCGGTCTTGCCGGGTTATTTATTACTTCGACACTCCTGCACTTGGGAGAAGACATCAATCTTTTCGTCGTGTCAATTCCGCATTAGCACTTCCATTTCCTCATGCCATGACCAAACAAAAAAAGTCAATCACAACTCTAAAATCTTTGAAACTTTCAAATAGGTAAGGATCAATATACTTTTACTCGATGCTATTAAACAGGTTCCTTCTTATGCTAAATTTTTGAAAGATCTGTGCACCATGAAGAGAAAACTAAATGTGAAAAATAAAGCCTTTTTAGTCAAACAAGTGTCATTCTTCAAAACAATAATACTTTGAAATACAAAGACGCTGGTTGTCCTATAATTTCTTGTTTTATTGGAAAACATAAAATTAAAAAAAGCCTTTCTTGATCTAGAGCTAGTGTGAATTTACTTCCATATTCAGTTTTTCAAAGTCTCAATCTAGGTGAGTTAAAACCAACTTCTATAACTCTTTTACTTGCTTTATTGGAATAATTGAAGATGTGTTAGTACAAGTCGATAAATTCATTTATCCTGTGGATTTTATTGACTTGGACACACAACCTGTTGAAGTATGTAATTCATTTCCTGTTATTTTAGGACGTCTATTTCTTGCAACTTCTAATGCATTGATTAATTGTAGGAATGAACTGATGAAGCTATCATTTGAAAACATGACATTGGAGATGAATATTTTCAACATTTACAAGCAACCTAGAGACAATAATAATTTACCAGAAGTGGACTTTATTGAAAAATTAATTCATCATCAATTTCAAACCACTTCCAGTGAAATTGAGATTGATGAATCTAATGATTTGCAAATGGTATATTTTCAGGAAGAATCAAAGGCAAGTAATTAGAGACCATAAATTAAGGAATTGCCACCATGATCAATTAAGTCCATACCTTCAAGTGTTCAACCACTTAAACTTGATTGGAAGTTGTTACCATTCAATCTCAAATAATCATTTTTGGGAGAAAATGAAACATTTCTGGTAATAATCTCTTCCAAACTTAATGCACATCAAGAAGGTAAGTTATAACAAACTCTGAAAATGCATAAAAATGCATTAGGATGGACCATAGATGACATAAAAGCAATTAGTCCTTTGATTTGCACACATAATTTATTTGGAGTAAAATGTTAAACCCTCTAGGGAAATACAATGAAGGCTCAATCCTAATATGAAAGAAGTAGTGAAAAATGAAGTCATTTTGCTTATAGATATAAGAATAATTTATCCTATTTCTGACAACAAATTGATAAGTCCTACCCAAGTTGTACCCAAGAAGTCTAAAGTCACTATGATAACAAATGAGAAAAATAAGTTAATGTCCACTAGGATTGTTACTGGTTAGCGCATATGCTTTGACTATAAGAAACTTAATTCAATGACTAGAAAAGATTATTTTCCCTTACCTTTCATAGATCGATTCCTAGAAAGAGTTGTACGTCATAAATTTTATTATTTCTTAGATGGCTATTCAGGTTACAACCAAATTGAAATTGCATAGGAAGATCAAGAGAAGACTAATTTCACATGTCCATTTGATACTTTTTTATATCAAATGATGTCTTTTGGATTATGAAATGCAGCAGTCATGTTTCAAAGATCTATGCTCAGTATATTTAGTAATATGGTTGAACATTTTCTTGAGATTTTTATAGATGATTTTTTTGTTTTTAGCAATTCATTTGTTGATTGTTTGACTAACTTAGAAAAGGTTTTAAATAGGCATGAAGAGATTAATATTGTCCTAAATGGGGAAAAATATCACTTTATAGTAACAAACAACATTGTACTTGGTTACATTGTTTTATCAAAAGGAATTGAGGTTGACAAATCTAAAATCGAGTTAATTGTTAACTTGCCAACACCAAAATCTATTAAAGATGTTAGATGATTCTTAGGATATGCTAGTTTTTATAGAAGGTTTATCAAAGAATTTAGCGTAATATCTACGCCCTAACCTTCTAACAAAGAATAATATTTTTAAATCAACTAAACATTATGAAAAAGCCCTTGTTAAACTTAAAAACTTGCTTACTTTTGCTCTTATCATTCAACCTCCTGATTGGTCATTACCTTTTGAAATAATGTGTGATGCTAGTGATTATGTCATGGGTGCTATTTTGGGACAAAGAAAAGGTAAGAAACCTTATATAATTTACTATGCAAGTAAAACTTTAAATAGTGCTCAAATGAATTACATCACCATTGAAAGAAAATTACTTATAGTAGTATTTGCATATGAAAAATTCAGGTCTTATCTTATTGACTCACATGTTGTTATTTTTAGTGATCATTCAGCATTGAAATATCTTCATTTTAAGAAAGATTCTCAAGCTAGATTGGTGCGGTGAATTTTGTTACTTCAAGAATTTGATATCATAATCAAAGACAAGAAAGGCACTAAAAATATTGTCGCGGATCATTTTTCAAGATTAACAACATATTTGAAAACTGACATCACACCAATCAATGACTTATTTCCTGATGAATCTTTACTTTCTGTCTCTACAATTGTCAGCTCAATGGAGTACGTAAGGTAAAAAAAAAGTTCTTGAACGAAGTGAAAAACTTTTATTGGGATGATCCTTATTTATTCAGATATTGTCCTAATCAAATATTTCAAAAATTCATTTCTGACAATAAGGTAAGTAGTGTCATTAAATTTTGTCATTCTGATGCATGTGGGGGCCATTTCTCATTAAAAAAGACAATTACAAAAATCTTACAAAGTCATACCTTCAAGTGTTCAACCACTTAAACTTGATTTGAAGTCGAATTGAAATTTGCTATAGAACACACAATTCTGTAGAGAATGCTAATTCGCTATAGAAGACTCAGTTACAGAATTCTAATTTGCTGTAGAAAACTCAATTTCAGCAGCGAATACTAATTCGTTACGGCCGATACAATTTCTGCAGTGAATCGAAATTCGCTGCAGAACACGCAATTCTGTAGCGAATGCTGATTCACTAAAGAAGACTCAGTTTTGACAGCGAATGCTAATTCGCTGCGGTTGACACATTTTTTGCAGCAAATCAAAATTTCGCTGCAGAACACCTAATTCGGCAGCGAATTCTAATTCACTGCAAAAGACTCAATTTTGATAGCGAATATTAATTCACTGCAGCTATCACAGTTTCGACAGCGAATACTTATTCGCTGCAGAACACACAATTATGTAGTGAATGCTGATTCTCTATAGAAGACTCGGTTTCAGCAGCGAATGCTAATTCGCTGTAGCCGACATATTTTTGGCAGAGAATCAAAATTTCATTGCAGAATACCCAATTCGCCAACGAATTCTAATTCGCTGCAGAAGACTCAATTTCAACAGCAAATACTAATTCGTTGTAGCCGATACAGTTTCGGCTACGAATTGAAATTTCACTACAGAACACATACATTGAAAACCATCAACTACAACATATATCTTTCAATCATTCCAGCAGAATACACACATTGAAACTATCCATTCCAGCACATAATACTTCAAACAATCCCAACAAAACACATACATTGCATGCCGACCAACCACATAGTTAAAGTCGGCCCCCTACTATGATTTTTTGTTTCTATTTTATTCATTTTTCTTTGTTAGATGTTCTGAAATTGGCCTCATTTCATTTTTGTTTTCTTTGTCCTCTTAGTTAATTTATGTTTTCTTCACAGCTAGCTTAGGTCTTAAGTCAATTTTTTAAGGTTTTTCTTCTTCATTTCCGGTTCTATATCTTAAGGAGAAGAGGAAGGAAGTTTCATGACCCATACCTTACGAATCTAGCTAGGTTTGACAGTGTTCTTCCTCCTCTCCCGCTGGTTTTCTTCCTTCTTCTTCCTCTCACGCTGGTTCCCTTCTCCTTTCTCTCTAGGTGGCTGTCCGATCTTCTCTCAAGGTCTCCTCTCTCTCCCTCACATGTTCGCAAATCTTAGGCTTTTATTGGGGAGGAGAAAGGGAGAGTAACATGCAACTGGACATATAGCTGCAACAACTTTGAGAAAAGCTACGGTTACCTTCTCTCTCCTCCTTATAGTTATACTCCCCATTAAATGAGGTGGGTGTTTGGGGGTTGGTTTAGATGTGTTCTTATCCTTGTTTTGGTCTATCTAAAACCAGTTTTACCCCTCCCTCTCAACTCCTTAAGAAAATTATTATTATTTTATTTTTAGGACAAAAACTACATCACTGCCGATGCAAAAATCGACAGCGAGAAATGCTTCGCTGCAGATACAGAAATCGGCGGCAGAAACTCTGTCGCTGTCGATGCAAAAATCAACAGCAAAAGCTGCTTCACTGCAGATGCACAAATTGGCAGCGAAAACTGCATTGCTACAAATGCAAAAATCGGTAGCGGAAACTGCTTCGCTGTAGATGTAGAAATCGGCAGCAGAAACTGCTTCGCTACAAATGTAGAAATTGGCAGCAGAAACTACACCGCTGCCGATCAAGAAATCGACAACAAAAACTGCTTTGCTGCCGATGCAAAAATTGGCAGCGGAAACTGTGTCGCTGCTGATCGAGAAATCAGCAGCAGAAACTGCATCGCTGCCGATAGAGAAATCGGCAGCGAAAATTGCTTCGCTGTAGATGCATAAATTGGCAGCGGAAACTACATTGCTGCCGATGCAGAAATCAGTGGCGGAAACTATGTCGATGCCGATCAAGAAATCGACAGCGGAAACTACGTCGCTGCCAATCTAGAAATCAACAGGGAAAACTAAGTCATTAGTTCTGTCTATATATATATATATATTTTTTTTTTTTTCTTTTGGGTGTTTACATTCTCCCCCCTTAGTAGGAATTTCATCCTCGAAATTTAAGCAGTTTCATACTGCATACTTAGTAGTTCAAATAAATTAGGGTACTTTTTCCTCATCTCAACCTCCCTCTCCCAAGTTTCCTCTTCAACTTGAGCATTTCGCTATATGATTCTGACGATGGGGATCTTTTTGCTCCGTAGCTCCTTCACTTCCTAATCAAGTATCCTTATGGGCCTCAATTCTAGTGTTAAGTCTTCCTTGACTTCTACTGGAACCTGGGTTAGGATTCGAGTGGGGTCCACGTCAGCCTTTCTTAACAATGAGACATGGAACACATCATGGACCTTGGATAACTATGGGGGCAAGTCCACTTTATAGGCTACTTGTCCTACTCGCTGTAAGATTTTAAAGGGTCTAATGAAGTGGGGAGTTAGCTTCCCTTTCAATCCAAACCGTAACATGTTCTTCCATTGGGCTACCTTCAGGAACACCTAGTCCCCTATACTGAACTCGAGAGGTTTTCTCCTCACATCAGCATACTTCTTTTTTCTATCCTGTGTGGCTTTGATGCGATCCCTAATAGTTCTCACTTTCTCCATGGTGACTTGGACCAATTTCGGTCCTTGATTTCCTCCCAACATAAAGGAGTTCTGCACCTCCTACCATACAAGGCTTCATACGGGGCCATCCCTATTGTGGCTTGGTGACTATTGTTATACGTGAACTCCACTAATGCCATGTGTTCCTCCCAGTTTCCTCCAAATTCTAACATACAATCCTATAATAGGTCTTCCAAGACTTGGATAATTCTTTCTAACTGGCCATCTGTTTGAGGGTGAAACGCAGTGCTCATGTCCAATCTTGTTCCCAAGGCATGTTGTATGCTTGGCCAAAGTCGAGAGGTGAACTTGGGATCTCAATCCAATACAATGGACACTAGAATCCCATGAAGTCGTACGACCTCATTTACATAAATCTTGGCAAGCTTGTCTACCAAGTCAGTCATCTTTATAGGCAAGAATAGTGCGGATTTCATCAACCGATCTACGAAAACCCTCATCGTGTCATTTCTTTTCCTCCCTTTGGGAAATCCTAACACGAAATCCATGGTGATCATCTCCCACTTCCATTCTGGAATTTGTAATGGTTGTAATGGTCCCGCAGGTCTTTGGTGTTCAACCTTGACTTGTTGACATATCACATACTTAGACACATATTCAGCTATTTGCCTTTTCATATTAGGCCACCAATAGAGGTGTTTCAGGTCTCGATACATCTTAGTGCTGCCAGGATGTATAGAGAACCGGGACTCATGTGCTTTTTGTAGAACCATTCGTTTGACTGTTTCGTCACTAGGCACGTATAATTGTTGTCCTATCATCAAGGATTCATCAACCGCTACTCGAAATTTCATTTCTACTCCGGCCTTCACATTTTTCCTAATCTTACACCCCTCCTTGTCATGGAATTGGGCATGTAGTATTTGTTCCTGATATGTTGGTTGCACCAATAATTAGGCTACTAACCCACCTCCGGCATTAATGCCCAAATCTGCACCCATCTCTTTCAATTTTGCCATTTTCCGCTCCTTTCCCACTGTTAACCTTCCCAGGGTGGCTTTATTTTTGCGACTGAGGGCATTTGCCACCACGTTTGCTTTCCCCTGGATGGTATTCTATGGTGCAGTCATAATCCTTAATGAGCTCTATCCACCTTCTTTGTCACATGTTCAACTCCTTTTGCAACATCAAATACTTCAAACTCTTATAATCAGTAAAAATTTGGGTTCGAGACCCATACAAATAGTGTCTTCATATCCTTAAGGCAAAAACTATAGCAGCCAACTCCAGGTCATGCACTAGGTAGTTCACCTTATAAGTCTTTAACTATCTTGATGCATAGGCGATCACTTTCCCATGTTGCATCAAAACACACCCCAATCCCTTCCCCGAAGCATCACTATATACCACAAAACCCTCGGTCCCTGATGGAAGGGTCAACACTAAAGCAATGGTGAGCCTCCTCTTCAATTCTTGGAAGCTTTTCTCATATTCTTCTGACCACACCCATTTCTTATTCTTCCTAGTTAGCTGGGTCAAAGGGGTTGCAATCAGGGAAAAACCTTTGATAAACCTCCGATAGTATCCTGCAAGTCCTAGAAAGCTACGTATTTTGGTGATCGAAGTCGGTCTTTTCTATTTCAAGACTGCCTCAACTTTTTGGGGGTCTATAAAAATACCTTCAGCTGAAATGACATGTCCCAGAAATGTCACTCTCTTCAACCAAAATTCATATTTACTTAGTTTTGCATATAACTGGTGATCTCTCAAGGTTTGTAAGGTTTGTCTCAAGTGTTCTTCGAGCTCCTCAAAAGAATTCGAGTACACCAGTATATCATCAATGAACACCACCACAAACTTATCAAGATATGGTTGGAAAACCCGATTCATCAAGTCCATAAAGAGAGCTGGGGCGTTCCTCAACCCAAATGGTAGCACCAAAAATTCATAGTGTTCATAACGAGCTCTAAATACGGTCTTTGCTACATCTGCTTCTTTAATCTTCATCTGATAGTACCCTGATCTCAGATCTATCTTTGAAAATGCCCTCGCTCCCTTTAATTGATCAAACAAATCATCTATCCGAGGTAATGGATACTTGTTTTTCATTGTTATCTTGTTCAGTTGTCGGTAGTCAATACAAAGTTTATGGGTTCCATCTTTCTTTCTTACAAACAACATCGGTGCTCCCCATGGAGAATTACTAGGCCGTATGAACTCTTTTTCTAACAATTCCTGTAGTTGAGTCTTTAATTCATTCAGTTCTGTTAGAGCCATCCGATACAGTTGTTGGGCTATAGGTGGGACTCTAGGAAAAATGTCTATAGACACTTCTACCTCTCATTCTGGGGGTAGTCCTGGTAGTTCTTCGGGAAACACATTTGGGAATTCCTTCACCACAGGAATATATTTCAGTCGTGGACCTTCATCATCACAGTTTAAGATGTATGCGAGGTATCCCATACATTCCTTTCATAAAAGTTTTTGGGTTGTTACCACCGATATCAAGGCAATTGGTTTGAGAATTCTCTCTCCTTCAAAAATCATTCTCTTGCCCTTAGAGGTTTGGAAAGTAACAGTTTTAGCATAACAATCTATTAGAGCCTTGTATTTACTCACCCAATTCATGCCTAAGATTATGTCAAAATCATGCAGCTCAAAGGGAATCAAGTCTACTTTTGTTTCATACCCAGATAGACTAATCCCCATATCCATAAACACAATGTTTGTTTCAACCATGTTTCCCATTGGAGTTCCAATTAAGAATCCCTTCTTTACTTTTTCTACTCCCTTTCTCAGTTTAGTGACAATTCTCTTAGCAATGAATGAGTGGGTGGCACCCGGATCAAACAACACATCCACATTAAAATCATTCAATAATAGTGTACCTGCCACCACATCCGATGCAGCCCTGACCTCCTCTTGTGTTAGGTGGAAGACCCTCCCTCAGGTCCTATCATTTTGTGCCCCTGGTCTCCCTCGACTGGACTTTTGCTCCTAATTGAGAAGATCTCACTAGCCTATTCACGGTGACTGACTGTTGTTGGCTTTGGCTGGGTTGCCTATAGCTTTGTACCTGTCTAGTGTTCCTTTTTGGGCAGTCCCTCTTGAAATGACCTCTTCCACCATAATAATGACACCCTTGACTCAAATATTAGCAGTTCCTCCACCTATGACCTTCTTCTCTACACACAAAGCATCACCCGGAGGAAACTGAGCAGTCCCCAAGGTGTTTTAGTCCACATTTCATACAAAAAGGATAGTCAATACCCTTGCGGTCACCGGTCCCAATTAAAGAGTTTTCCCTCGAGTATGACCGTCCAACCATCACTCTCCCACTTGACTATTGTTGGGGCGGTAACATCAAATTCCCCTTCTTCTTGTACTGCTCAAACACTCCACTTTTTCCTTTCTTCGGGAGTGGTGGTCTGCTGCTGAAAAAGTCCCCATCTCTTTTTCTGCCTATGCCCTAGTATCCCCCTTGGCCTTCTCCAATACAAGCCTCCAAAGCTTGGGTAGCCTCAATCAACTCTCTCACTGATTTAAATCGTAAGGCAATCAATCCTTGTCTCAAGTCCTGTCGCAAACCATCTCTCAACTTCTCAATCATATGTTCCTCCGTTGGCATATAGTGTGGGGCGAACAACGAGAGATCATGGAACTTCCTTTCGTACTCTAATACCGACATATCACCCTGTCTTAATGCCAAGAACTCTTGTTCTTTCACCTTATGATGGTACCTGGAATAAAACTATTTCTCAAACTCTATCTTGAAATCACTCCAAGTTAGTGTCTCGGTTGCACGCCTCAGCTGAACTGTTTCCCACCATGTCATGGCCCTATCAGACAATAACTGGGTTGCACAGTTTACCCTCAACCCCTCGGGTATGTTTATTTGAACCATGGTCGTTTTACCTTCCTAATCCATCTTCCAGCTATCTCTGCATCTTGTTCCCTTATATATGATTCACAACCCATTTCCCTTATACTCTTGACTAGTTGCACCAATGGCACCACATTATCCGTAGTCATGCTTGTCATAGGGGCTGCTTGTGGAATTTGTATGGTGGGAGTTGTTTGTGTCACCGAACCTATCATGCCCTCCATCACTATTTTAACTATTTGTACAAGGAGTCTCGGGTCTACATATTGTGGGGGCACACCAGTTGGAATAGTCGATGGTTGTGCTTCTGATCTTTCTTGCTGCGCTGTTGCAACTAGGGGTACTCCCTCTGTTTGGTTAGACCTCCCGCCTTCCCCCGCTACTGCAACTTCCCCCTACAAGGTTTCGGGTGGTACTATCAGAGCATGAGATGTCGTATCATCCAAGGGATCCTCGTCTTGCCAACTTTGGGCACCTTGGTTCCCACCCCTCCTATCTAAGGAGGGCGGCTCAGTTCGTGTCCCTTGTTGGGTGCGTAGCATCCTGAAATTCACCACACCAACACAATTATCAGTGATCCCCAGGATCTAAACCATTCCTTTGTCTCGGTCATCCATTCGGATGCCATTAGCCGAGGCTAATCATTCATTTGTCTCGGTCATCCCTTTGGATGCCTTTAGCCGAGGCTAATCATTCCTTTATCCCGGTCATCCATTTGGATGCCATTAGCCGAGGCTAATCATTCCTTTATCCCGGTCATCCATTTGGATGCCATTAGCCGAAGCTAATCAACCATTTGACAACATTTAAGGTTTGACAATCTATTATCTATTCTAACCCAATATGGTAACATTCATGTTAAAGTATCGCATTATTTAACGTATGAAAAAGGAAAGTGGAAGTCACCTACCTGCTCCACCTGTGGTTTGTTCTTGTCTTAACGATGGTCCGATCCCGACTGCACCACCTAAGACAACAATGGTCACAAATCAGTACATTTGTATTTTTGAATCACATTTGTCACCACACTTATTTCAAAAGTTCATATATTCACATTCAAGTGTTCCATATTTTACTCCATCATACCATGAAATTGTTACTAGCATTTAAGTCATTTTTGCCTAGGAGGCTTATTGTAGAAATCGGCAGCGAGAACTACTTCGCTGCAGGCTGCCAAATTCCGCAGCGACAACTGTTTCGTTGCTGGCAGCCAGTTTGGCAGCAAAAACTACTTCGCTGTTAGCGTCACTATTCCGGTCGCAGATGCTAACTCGTAGGGGATAACTCAGTTTCGGCAACGAATCACAATTTTGCTGCAACCAACTCAACTTCAATGGCGAATCACAAATTCACTATAGAATATGAAACTCGACAGCGAATGTTAATTTGCTACAGACAACTCAACTTCTGCAACGATTCGTTGCAGCCAACACAGTTTCGGCAGCAAATCATAATTTTGCTGTGGAACATAAAATTCGACAGTGAATTCTAATTCACTACAGCTGACACAGTTTCAGCAATAAATGCTAATTCACACACAATTTTAGCAGCGAATACTTATTCGCTGTAGCTATCATAGTTTCGGCAACGAATTGAAATATGCTGCAGAACACACAATTCTGTAGTGAATGTTGATTCACTATAGAAGACTCAGTTATAAAATTCTAATTCGCTACAGAAGACTTAATTTCAGCAGCAAATACTAATTCGCTATGGTCGACACAGTTTCGGCAGCGAATCGAAATTCGCTATAGAACACACAATTCTATAGCGAATGCTGATTCGCTGTAGAAGACTTGGTTTCGGCAGTGAATGCTAATTCGCTGCGACCGACACATTTTTTCCAGCAAATCAAAATTTTGCTGCAGAACACCTAATTAGGCAGCGAATTCTAATTCGCTCCAAAAGACTCAATTTTGGCAGTGAATACTAATTCACTTCGACCGACACAGTTTCGGCAGCGAATCAAAATTTGCTATAGAACACACAATTTTGCAGTGAATGCTGATTCGCTACAGAAGACTCGATTTCGATAGCGAATGCTAATTCACTACCGCCGACACATTTTTCGCAGCGAATTAAAATTTCACTGCAGAACACCCAATTCGGTAGCGAATTCTAATTCACTACAAAAGACTCAATTTCGATAGCGAATATTAATTCACTGCAGCCGACACATTTTTGGCAGCGAATACTTATTCACTGCAGAACACCCAATTTTGCAGTGAATGCTGATTTGCTGCAGAAGACTTGGTTTCAATAGCGAATGCTAATTCACTACAGCCGACACATTTTTGGCAGCGAATTGAAATTTCACTACAGAACACCCAATTCGCCAATGAATTCTAATTTGCTGTAGAAGACTCAATTTTAGCAGCGATTACTAATTCGCTGCAGCCGATACAGTTTCGGTAGTGAATTGAAATTTCACTGCAGAACACACACATTGAAAACCATCAATTACAGCATATATCTTTCAATCATTCCAGCAGAATACACACATTGAAACTATCCATTCCAGCACATAATCCTTCAACCAATCTCAGCAAAAAACACACATTGCATGCCGACCAACCCCATAGTTAAAGTCGACCCCCTACTATGATTTGTTGTTTCTATTTTATTCATTTTTCTTTGTTAGATGTTCTGAAATTGACCTGATTTCATTTCTATTTTTTTTATCCTCTTAGTTAATTTCTATTTTCTTCACAGCTAGCTGAGGTCGTAGGTCAATTTTCTTAGGGTTTTTCTTCTTCATTTCCAGTTCCAGATCTTAAGGAGAAGAGAAAGGAAGTTTCATGACTCATACTTTACAAATCTAGCTAGGTTTGAGGAAGGTTTGACAGTTTTCTTCCTCCTCTCCCGCTGGTTTTCTTCCTTTTTCTTCCTCTCATGCTGATTCCCTTCTCCTTTCTCTATAGGTGGCTGTCTGATCTTCTCTCAAGGTCTCCTCTCTCTCCCTCACACGTTCACAAGGCTTAGGCTTCTGTTTGGGAGGAGAAAGGGAGAGTAACATGCAATTGGACATACAACTGCAACAACTTTGAGAAAAGCTAAGGTTACCTTCTCTCTCCTCCTTATATTTATACTCCCCATTAAAATGAGGTGGGTGTTTGGGGGTTAGTTTAGATGTGTTCTTATCTTTGTTTTGGTCTATCTAAAACCAGTTTTACCCCTCCCTCTCAACTCCTTAAGAAAATTATTATTATTTTATTTTTAGGACAAAAACTACATCGCTGCCGATGTAGAAATTGGCAGTGAGAACTGCATCGATACCGATACAGAAATCGACAGTGAGAACTGCTTTGCTGCAGATGCAAAAATCAGCAGTGAGAACTGCTTTGCTACAGATGCAGAAACTACGTCGCTGCTGATCGAGAAATCGGCAGCAAAAACTCCGTCGCTGCTGATCAAGAAATCGATAGCGGAAACTACGTCGCTGTCGATGCAGAAATCGGCAGCAAAAACTGCTTCGCGGCCGATCGAGAAATCGGTGGCGGAAACTGCATCGATGCCGATTGAGAAATAAGTAACGAAAATTGATTCATCAGTTTTGTCTATATATATATAGATATAGATATAGATATATTTTTCTTTTAGTGTTTACATTTGCAAAGAAACATTATGAAAAATAACTAAAAGTTTGTCATCGATGTTCCATATAGACTTGTAATGCATATTGTCATTCTTTAGGAATGGTATCTATAAACCGTGAAGATAAAATACAATTCATTAAGGATGGCCTGAGTAAGGAGTCTTTAGATAATCTTCTATTAACTCTTAATACACATCCTAGTGGAGATATGCATCGTGCAATTCATGATTTATAGCCTTATTTTCCTAAAGAACATGATCGACTTAGTCTTGGGAATCTGATTAAAAAAGACCATGTTTGCCAGTTTAAGAAAACTAGATGGGACCCGACCCATAGAAGACGTTTAAGATTTCTTGGATGTAAAACTAAGGGAAGATGTGAGCCATAATCACAACTACCTGTATATACACTTGTTTTTTTAAAAATGAATAAATAAATAAAAAGAGAGAGAGTGTGTGTAAAACTCCAGTTGACCTATATATGTATGATTACCTTTTTAATTTCTCATTTATAAAATCATCTCTTCCTTCCTTTCATTTCTACTCAACCCATACATTCAATAAATATAGAAGTGTGTAGAAATGGCAAATTCCTCAGGTCATCACATAAAAAATACTTGTATTTTCGGTGGATCTAGTCTTGAAAAAGAGGAGTTTTTAGAATCAACAAATCATCTTGGGTAGGTTCTAGCTGAGAGAAAGATTCGATTAGTGTATAGGGGAGGAAATCTTGGTGACCCGACTAAAAGATTAATGTCTTCTCCCAAGTGCAGGAGTGTCGAAGTAATAAATAACCGGGCAAGATAGGGGTCGAACCACTAGGAGGTTAATTGTACAAATTATAAACAACAATTATAAGCAACAACAATAGTAACAATAACAACAATAATAATAGTAGCAATAATAATATATTTTTTTTTTGATCAAATGTAAGAATATATTAAGATCAAAAGTCACCATGCCACGAAGGCAGCAAAAACAAATTATTTACAGATAAGAGGGTAATAGATACCCGAAACAAAACAAATGTGAAACAATCACCTTAGAAAACAACTAAGAGAAACAATCTCATGACAGAGATGATCATCATGTAGATAAAACATGCAGAAGCCGTGCGGGCCATGGAGGGTCCAGACCATACAAGCTGAAACGAAGCTGAGCCATGCAGCCCCACAAGCCAGAAAACATCCCATCAGTTCAGATGACAAAGACATTATGCACACCCCCCAGCTAAAGAATCAGCACCAACTGAAGAGCTCACCCATCCCATGTGGTACAGCATAGAAGCCGAAAACATCCTATCAGTTCAGACGACAAAGACATTTGCAGCCCCCAGCCAAAGAAATAGCAGCAACTCAGGAGCTCCTCCATGCAGGGACGTGAATCGTGGAAATTATCAGCCAAACATCTCATGAAACGAAGCACAAATCATGGAAACTGTCAACCAACATTGCAGAGATGAGGGAGGCTCAGCCAAGAAATGTGCATGACAAAAAGTACACGAGGGCCACCAGGATTACAAGATTCTAAGAGGAGAACCAGCCAATCAAAGTTGCTCAATCCCAGCTAGAATAAATGCAACGTATAATCTCATGCAAATGCCATGCATAGTTCTATTGAACCAAAGAGAACGTGAAGAGTAATTCCTTCCCCACACTCCCTTCAATTTTGTAGGGCCATAAAAACCCGTGACCGACTAACAGCAGGATGAAACTGAGCAGTCAGAGCAAGAGGATTACGACCACACCACGATAGGAGCTGTCACTATAGCCACACCGTTGCCAAGTCATGTAAAAGAGAAATCACCAGGCTATGGTTTCTCTCATGGAAGCATAGAACCATGTAGAAAAGAATTTGAAATTTCTAGAAGACAAGGTCAGGTAAGGCTCTCTTGTCCTCAAATATTCTTTTATTCCTTTCTTCCCATATCAAGTAGACTATCATGCTGAGAGAAGATCCGAAGATCCCACGTGAGCCATGAGGAGACCAAATCATATAGCCAGAAATTAGGCGAGCTAAACAAGATACCGGTATTTGAAGCACAGCCAAATAAAAGACATGCCAAAGTAAATAATATCAGCCAGCCACCAAAGCCAGTATAAAGTCCCAAACGGCTCTTCAAGTCAAGTAGGACAAAGGAACAAGCCAAGGGACGGCAGCTCATCCATGAATAATAAAGCATCCATGCAGACGCAGCTCAGCCATGTAGAGAGAAAGGCAGCCATTCATGCAGAGAGAAAGTCATCCATTCATACTAGTAGTAGTAGTATAGTAATAGTAATAATACTAATAATAATAATAATAATAACAATAATAATAATAATAATAATAATAATAACAATAATAAAGAAAAAGAAGAAGAACAAGAAAAGTTGATGAGAACTTTGAGATGGAAAATTAATGTAAGGATTAAATGATGAGGATAGCCTATAAAGTCTACCACTTCATGTGCGTGACCACACTTTCAAGCATGTGTAGGAATAGAATAAAAGAAAGAAGAAAACAAAAAAAAGAAGAAACAAGAGAAAAGAAACCAAGTTATATACAAGAAAAGTGAAAAGAGAAAATAAAATAAATACTATAATTTGTACAAGAACTTACCTCCGCGGCAACAGCGCCAAAAACCTGACACAACCAAAAGATTGATGTCTTCTCCCAAGTACACGAGTTTCGAAGTAATAAATAGCCCGACAAGATCGGGGTTGAACCACATGGAGGTTAATTGTATAAATTATAGATAACAACAACACAATAACAATACTAGTAGTAGTAGTAGTAGTAGTAGTAGTAGTAGTAGTAGTAGTAGTAGTAGTAGTAGTAGTAGTAGTAGTAATAAAGAAGAAGAAGAAGAAGAAGTTGATGAGAACTTTGAGATGGAAGATTAACGTAAGGATTAAACAATGATAATTACAAATGTCAAGGTTAGAGGATCCACTAATGGTATGTCAAACAAGTATAGTATAAACTCTTATTATTCAATTGGAACCCACACATAAAGGAGGTTCCAATCAGATTATAGATTGTTAACATGATTACATTAGTCATCTGATTCAATTAATGCTAATACTTGTAAAATGTCGTCAAGCATTCTTGATTATAACTTATGTTAACAACAAATCAAGTTCCTTTCATAGCTTAGGTGTCGGTTATACCATACAGTATGGGTTATGAAAGTGTCAAGCATTTGTTCTACCAAGTGTTATACAACATAAATCAATATTAGTCATTTAACAAGCAAAGCTTAAAGAGTGAACATGATAACAAATATAAAACATCTTAGTATCAAACATTAATGTCCATATTAAGTTTATACTATACTTATTCTTACACCATTAGTGTAACCTTTTCACCTTGACATAATAAACTTAGCTAGACATAATATAAAAAAGAAAAATAGATAAACAAAATAAGAACATAAATAAGATAAAAGTTAACTAAGTAAAAGAAAGGAAATGAAAGGCATAAACTTGATATTAATGAAAACAAAGCATAAACATTACAAAAAATACAAAGGGAGAAAACAAGAGCGTGATCTTGATCTGGAGACTAAGATGCCTAAATGCATGGTAAATGCCTCCTTTTATAGGCCAAAATTGGAAACTATTGATTTGATGACTAATTGATGAGTGGGTGACCAACTCTTGACTTGGTAACTATCCTTATCTCTTGTTGTCTACCTAAAACGTCATTGATAACGTCAAAATTGGAGCCACTTGAAAACATGAAAGTTGTAGGAAATTATCTCAGCTTTCTTGTATAAACAATTCAGCTCATTTGGACTTCTAGAACTTTAGATATGGGTCAAATACTGAATAGTGCTTGGGCTGCAAGATAAATTCATTCTTTGTTGTTGCTACAATTTGGACTTGAAAATGGCCTTTTTAGGTCTTGGGCTCCATATAAAAGTTGCAGGCCTATGTTTTATTGACACAATCAAAGAGTTGATGTCTTATCCCAAGTGTAGGAGTGTCAAAGTAAAATAACCCGGCAAGACCAGGGTCGAACCACAAGGAGGTGAATTATATAAATTACTAATAAAGAAAAAAATTTGAAGAGAATAATAACAGAAAAAGAGTTGAAGAAAGTTTTGGGATGTGATATTGATGTAAGGATTAAACAATAACAAAACATATGTCAAGGTTATAGGATTCACTAATGGTATTTCAAATAAATATAATATAAACTCTTTTTATTACTCAACTAGAAACCACACATAAAGGAGGTTCCAATCGGATGATTTCTCATTATTAGCTCATTATAAATTACTAGCATGATCATATTAATCATCTTATCTAAGTAACACCATACTTATAAATATCATCAAGCATTCATGTTGCTAGTTTATGTTAACAACAAATCAAGTTCCTATCATAATAACGATGTCGGCCGAAGACTATGAAGGATCAAGCATTTGATTTACCAAGTATTATACAACACAAATCTATATTAACCATTTAATAAGCAAGGTATTAAGAATTAGTAAGATAAAAAGATAAAACATGTTAAAAACAATCTTCCTTGGATATAAACATTTAAACCCATGTTGAGTTTATATTATACCTATTCTAACACCATTTGAGAAACCTTTTCACCTTGACATAATTAACTTAGCTAAACATTAAGAAGGAGAAAAACATAAATAAACAATATAAGAACATAAACATAATATAAGCTAACTAAGTATAGGAAAGGCATTGAAAGAGCATAAACAAGAGATTACTATAGCCTCCTTTTATAGGCTAATTTTTAGAACTATTGATTGATTGAATAATTGGTGGGCATCCATTAATTTGGTGACTGGTTTTTGACATTAATGGCTGTTGTTTTTTGATATTGTGGGCTGATTATTGATATTGTTGGTTGGCTAAAATGTCATTGCTAACATCAGAATTATAGCCAACTAAATTATGGAAGTTATGGGCAATTGTCTCAAATTTCCAACAAAAAAAAAAACCAGAGCTCATTTGGACTTCTAGAACTCAAGATATGAGCCAAAAATTGAATAGTGTTTCAGTTGTAGGACAGCTTCCGACGTCTTCGTTGTTGCTAAGATTTGAACTTAAAAATGACAGAACTGAGTCTTTGAGTCCATATGAAAGTTGTAGGTCTATGTCTTACCTTTCCATCCATATAAAATGGACCTAAATCTGAAATCTACAGTTTCAAATATGATCCATACCAAACAGTGTTCGAGTTTGGAATGCACTAGCAACACTTTACTAAGTTTGACCTTCACTTTATCCTTTCAATTTCAATCCTTAAACTCATCAATTAATCCTTTTATTTGTGTGATAGACCTGCATTTAGAATTAACATTTACCATGAATTAAAGGTATATTATATTTTCAAACTTGCTAATATAAAACATGCTTTTGTTAGGGAATTTAATGATACTTTAGGTGCAATATGATGACATAAATCCTTATTGAGAATGCACTTTTAAGTACTAATCACACCCCCTAACCAGCTTATTACTAGTCCCTAGTAATCAAAACATTAAAATAGAAAAACAATTTGCAAATACCACAAAGCAAGGCATTCATCATTTAACTTCTATTAATCTATCCAGAGAAACTCTCATTAAATTTATATATCTTCTTAATACCTCTAAAACAAGATATTAGTAAACCTTCTTTTGGTGCTCAATAAATCAAAACATAGTTATGGAGTTTTTTATAGAAGAAAACAAAATTTTTATTATAATGTTTAAGGTTAACTTCCTTAGGTTGGGAATGTTATCTTTTTTTTTTTGGAAGAGCAAGAATTTATAGCACAATATATCCCAAACCCATGTAATGAGCTTTCAGCTAATGACTCCTAGACTAGTTGGTCTTAGGGCATCACGTGTTGAGACACCCCTACGAGCTTAGTAACTCAGGTTGCAAATACTGATATGTAGATAGTACAGTGTTTGATTCCCTTAAGCTTTCTCCTCAACCCATGTAACAAGCATTGGGCCAATAACTTCCAAGTCAATTGACTTTAGGATACTAGGTGTTCAAACACCCCTTCGAGCTTATTTGCTTAAGTTAAGGAGGCTACGAAACCAAACTTATCTACTTTGTTTTTTTTATTATTATATTGTTTTTGTTTTTTTTTTTTGCATATTATATACTATCCCTTTCCCTTAGTTGTTACCTTTAACAAAAGAACACAAATAATGTAATAATCCAATGTGCAACCCACAATCATATGTTCGAGTGTGTGTGTGAAAATGAAGGTTTAGAAATACTTGTTAGATGAGCATATAAACAGAATCTATAGATAACAATCCAAGAGTTTGTAAACCTAAATATTTTATGAAGTATTATAATAGATCTTGTTAAGAATGTTTACTAAGATGCGTCTCAAGAGTCACTAAAGTTCCTTCGTTACTCTATCAGCCTAGTAACAATAGTTTTGCAAATGGTTTAAATAATAAAAAATATAGTTACTTAATAATAATTTTTTTTAATATCAACTACTACCCTCTCCCCCAACCAAAACAAGACATTGTCCTCAATATTCTAAGTAAGAAGATAGAGTGTAGAAGATATCACCTGAAACAGCGACTACTGACAAACCTGAAACACACTGAAATAAATATAAGAAACAACAAAACATAAATATTATGCTATTAATAAAACCAAAAGACATAATTTTTCACAAACTAAGGCTCAAATCCAATTTAAGCTTTTTACGGCGTTTCATGTTTGACCAATTGAGTTGACTTATGGAGAGATCAATTATAGGGATGAAAGATTGTAGTTAGTCAATCAATTGTTCATCAGTAGCAGTAAAGATTATGATTTGTCGTGCTGAAGATGTTAGAAATTCCTATTCCATAGCTTAATCAAGAAAAGACAACTTATCATAAAAACCATTAACATTTAACAAACCTATAGGTTTATAGTGAATGTGCAGATGGGCCTAAGAGGAAACATGAAAGATATCTTCCAATGTACCCAGACCACCTGGTAAGGCAATGAAGACATCAGCATGGTTAAACATTGTATTCATTCTATCAGACATTGTGGAGACCTGTAATTCCTCTCCAATTGTTTTTCCAATGATGTCCCTTTCAGCTAAAGCTTTGGGGACAACTCCTAAAACTTGACTGCCTCCTACAAATGTAGCTATTGAAACATCCCTCATTAACCCAAGGCTGCCTCTCCCATACACTAAATGAATCTTTCTCTCAACTAGTATCCGACCAAGATGATTTGTTGATTCTAAAAACTCTTTTTCTTTCCCATGACTAGATCCATCAAAAATACAAATAGTTTTTATTTTAGGAATAGAGGAACTTGCCATTTCTACACACTTCTATATATGTTGAATGAATGGGTTGAGTAGAACTGATGGGAAGGAAGAGAAGATTTTATAGATGAGAAATTGAAAATGCAAAACATACCACCTATATGCAAGCTAACTAAAGTCTCACTCGCTCTCTCTTTCTTTTTTATTTATTTATTTATTTATTTATTTATTTATTTATTATTATTATTATTATTATTATTATTATATATATGTATGTACAAGCAGTTGTGATTGTGGCTCACAACTTTCCCTTGGTTTTACGTCCAACAACGACTTAAACGCCCTTTATGAGTCGGGGATAGGCTTCCCATCCAATTTTCTTAAAAACTGGCAAACAGGGTCTTTTTTAGTCAAATTTCCAAGACTAAGTCGATCATGTTCTTTATGAAAATGAGGTCATAAATCATGAATTGCACGATGCACATCTCCACTAGGATGCATCTCAAGAGTTAATAGAAGATTATCTAAAGACTTCTTACTCAAGCCATCCTTAATGAATTGTATTTTATCTTCATGGTTTATAGATACCATTCCTAAAGAATGATATTTTGTATTACAAGTCCATCTGGCACATCGGTGACAGACTTTTAGTCATTTTGCACGACGTTTCTTTGCAAAAGTGCTTTTACCTATCCTAAGCATGTATGAAATAAAAGAGTTGGAAGACTCACCTGATAATCAAATCTTTGCTTCAATTATCCAGTGAATATCTTTAGGAATTCCATAGTTCATTAACAACCTCAATCTTTCACACCTAGCACGGTAAATTTTTGTAATCGCATTCTGAGGCAGAGTAGAAAATACTTTTTCAATTTTTCAAGAGTGGTGTCCATTTTTTTTTTGTTTTTAAAGAGAAGTGAAGAAGAGATGTAAAGAAAAAAGAAGGAACAAGGAATTGAGCAAATATATACAGAGATATCAATTATCATGGGAAATTAAAAGAACCGACTTAAGAGTCACAGAGTATCATTATCCACCATTTGATCGGGGTTGGAGAAAAACTAGCAAAACAAAAGTCATACCAAAAAGAAACACAAAACAAATATGAGAAAAACAAAATAATCAATAAAATCTACTTCCTATAAATCATTATCATCTCTAGGTTGCTTGCAAATGTTAATAACATTCATTTTTAATGTCATGTTTCCAAAAAGTAACTTCATCACTCCATTCCTACAATTAATCAATGCATTAAAAGTTGCAAGAAATGGACGTCCTAAAATAACAGGAATTGAATTGCATGCTTCAACAGATTATGTATTCAAGACAATAAAATCAACAGGAAAGATGAATTTATCAACTTGTACTAACACATCTTCAACTATTCCTCTAGGCATTTTTATAGATCTATTAGCAAGTAAAAGAGTTATAGAAGTAGGTTTTAACTCACCTAGATTGAGACTTTGAAAAACCGAATATGGAATTAAATTCACACTAGCTCCAAGATCAAGTAAAGCTCTGTCAATTTTATGTTTCCAATAAAGCAAGAAATTGTAGGACAACCAGGGTCTTTATATTTCAAAGCATTATTGTTCTGAAGAATGACACTTACTTGTTCGGCTAAGAAGGTTTTCTTTTTCACATTCAATTTTCTCTTTACAATGCACAGATCTTTCAAAAATTTAGCATAAGATGGTACCTATTTAATAGCATCTAGCAAAGGTATATTAATCCTTACCTGTTTGAAAGTTTCAAAGATTTCAGAATTGTGATTGACTTTCCTTTGTTTGGTCATGGCATGAGGAAATGGAAGTGCTGGTGGGGAATCAGTCTCGTCCTTGCAATGATCAGGTTCAACAATTTCCTTACCCTTGGAGACTAACTCACTTTCTTTCTCACAAGGTTCAAGAATGGGTTTTTTAATAACCTTACCACTACGGAGAGTAGTGACTGATTTGACTTGATCCAGATGTTGGCTTCCAGAACTGCTTGTACTTGAATTGTATTGCCCTTTGGAATTTTGCTAGGGTTAACATGGAAACTTACCTTTCTCCTGAAAACTGAGAGCAGATATGGACTTTGCAAGAGTATCTTTGAAATCAGCCATGGTTTGAGCATTTTGAGTGTTGATTGTCTCTTGCTTTTCAATAAATGCATGTAATGTTTCCTCAAGATTTCTTCTAGGAGAGGGAATATAAGGAGGTGCATATCTATGAGAATTTTGAAAATTATCTTGTGTTTGAAATGGTGGCTGTGAAGTTTGTGCAATATTGTTACCACTCTTCCAAGTGAAATTTGGGTGATTTCTCTAACCAGGGTTGTACATTTATGAGTACGGGTTATAACTTAGTCTTTGGAAACTATTTAAATCATTGGCTTGTTCATGGAGACATTTCTTAAAAGAAGGCAAAGTGGGATAATCATTGGTTGAGTGTTCATTGGTTTCACAAATTTGACACATAATTTTTTTGACAGATTTTAATTGACCACTCTTTTTTAATTTTAGTTCCTCAACTTTTCTAGCTAAAGATGCAAATTTGGCTTAGAGGTCATGATCTTCCCTAAGGCTATACATGCCTCCATTGGATGTATGAGGTTGAGTTTTACCTAGTGCCTTACAAGTACCTGTGGTGTCCCAATTTTGAGCATTTTCAACTAGCAAGTCCAGGTCCATTGCTTCATCAGGGTCTTTATTTTCAAAAGTTCCATTGCACATCAATTCCACCATTTGCCTATCTTTAGGTGTTCACCCCTCATAAAATTATGAAACCAATCTCCATGTTTCAAAACCATGATAAGGACAGGTATTAAACAAGTCTTTATATCTATCCCAACATTTGTAAAATGTTTCTCCTAGTTTTTGAGTAAAAGTGGTGATTTGTCTTTTAAAAGAGTTTGTTCTATAAGAAGGGAAAATTTTCTTTAAAAACTGTTTTTGCATTTCATCCCAAGCATGAATGGATCTTGACCTAATATTTTATAGCCATGTTTTAACTTTATCTTTTAATAAAAAAGGAAAAAGTTTTAATCTGATGGTGTTCATGCTACAATTTAAGTCATTATAAGCGTTACAAACTTCTTCAAATTCTCTTAAATGCAAGTATGGATTTTCTAATTCCAAGCCATGAGAAGTGGATAAAAGTTGAATAATACCTGACTTAAAATTAAAATGAGATGCATCAGGAGGAAAAAACAATACATGATGGTGCACTTGTTGTTGTTGGATTCATATGATCTCTAAGTGCAGGAGTGTCGAAATAATAAATAAACCGGCAAGACCGGGGTCGAACCACAGGGAGGTTAATTGTACAAATTGTAAATAACAATAATACAACAACAACAACAACAACAACAACAACAACAACAATAATAATAATAATAATAATAAATAGTAATACTAATAATAATAATAATAATAATAATAAATAATACTAATACTAATAATAATAATAATAATAATAAAGAAAAAGAAGAAGAAAAAGAAAAAGATGAGAACTTTGAGATGGAATATTAACGTAAAGATTTAACAATGATAACAAACAATGTCAAGATTAGAGGATCCACTAATGATATGTCAAACAAGTACAGTGTTTGGGCTGGAGGACAGATTCGGGCTTCTTTGTTATTGCTACAATTTGGACTTGAAAATCGCCTTTTTAGATCTTGGGCTCCATATGAAAGTTATAGGCCTATGTCTTACCTTTCCATCCATATAAAGTAAACCTAAATATGAGATCTATAGCTCTAGATATGACCCAATTACCGAATAGTGTTCTGGTTTGGATTGCACCGACATCTCTTTTCTAAGTTTGGCCATCTATTTATCCTTTTAATTTTAGTTTTTAAATTCATCAATCAATCCTTTCATTTATGTGATAGGCCTGCATTTAAAATGAACATTTACCACAAATTAAAGGTATCTTATATTATTAGATATATTATTATAAAACATACTTTAGTTAAGGAGTTATTGATACTTCAAGTGCAAAATGATGATATAAAACCTTGATAAAAATGCACTTTTAAGTACTAATCAGTGGTATAATTCATTTGAGCACTATTTAAAGTTTTACTTGCATAGTAAATTACATAAGGTTTCTTATCTTTTCTTTGTCCCAAAACAGCACCTACAACATAATCACTAGCATCACACATTATTTCAAAAGGTAATGACCAATCGGGAGGTTAAATGATAGGAGCACAAGTAAGCAAGTTTTTAAGTTTAACAATAGCTTCTTCACAATGTTCAGTCCATTCAAAAATAGTATCCTTTGTTAGAAGTTTACTTAAAGGCTTAGATATTACACTAAAATCTTTGATGAACCTTCTATAAAAACCAGCATGTCCTAGGAATGATCTAACATCTTTAAGAGATTTTGGTGTTGGCAAGTTTGCAATTAACTCGCTTTTAGATTTGTCAACCTCAATTCCTTTTGATGAAACAATGTGACCAAGTACAATGTCGTTTGTTACCATAAAATGACATTTTTCCCAATTCAGCACAAGATTCTTCTCTTCACACCTAGTCAAAACATTTCCTAAGTTAGTCAAACAATCATCAAATGAATCACCAAAAACAGAAAAATCATCCATGAAAATCTCAAGAAAATGTTCAACCATATCACTAAATATACTAAGCATGCATCTTTGAAATGTGGCTGGTGCATTACATAATCTAAAAGGCATCTTTCAATATGCAAAATTACCAAATGGACATGTGAAAGTATTCTTTTCTTGATCTTCCAATCCAATTTCAATTTGGTTGTAACCTAAATAGCCATCTAGGAAACAATAAGATTCATGACCTGCAACTCTTTCTAGGATTTGATCCATGAAAGATAAAGGAAAATGATCTTTTCTAGTCATTACATTAAGTTTCCTATAGTCAATGCACATGCGCTAATGATTAGTACTTAAAAGTGCATTTTTATCATGGTTTTATATCATCATTTTGCACTTGAAGTATCAATAACTCCTTAACTAAAGCATGTTTTATAATAATATATCTAATAATATAAGATACCTTTAATTTATGGTAAATGTTCATTTTAAATGCAGGCCTATCACATAAATGAAAATATTGATTGATGACTTTAAGAACTTAAATTGCAAAGGCAAAGAGATGGCCAAACTTAGAAAAGAGATGTCGGTGCAATCCAAACCGGAACACTATTCGGTAATTAGGTCATATCTGGAGCTACAGATCTCAGATTTAGGTCCAATTTATATGGATGGAAAGGTAATACATAGGCCTACAACTTTCATATGGAGCCCAAGATCTAAAAAGGCCATTATCAAGTCCAAATTGTAGCAACAACAAAGAAGCCCGAATCTGTCTTCCAGCCCGAGCACTGTTCGGTATTTTGGCCATATCTGGAGTTCTAGAAGTCCAAATGAGCTGAATTTTTTACACAAGAAAGCTGAGACAATTGCCCACAACTTTCATGTACAACTGGCTCCAATTTTGACATTATCAATGACGTTTTGGGCAGACAAGAGAAGATAAGGATTGTCACCAAGTCAAAAGTTGGCCACCCACTTATCAATTAGTCATCAAATCAATAGTTCCCAATTTTGGCCTATAAAAGGAGGCATTTGCCATGCATTTAGGCATCTTGGTGTTCAGATCAAGATCATGCTCTTCCTTTCTCTCTTTGTATTTTTTGTAATGTTTATGCTTTACTTTCATTAATATCAAGTCTATGCCTTTCATTTCCTTTCCTTTACTTAGTTAAGTTTTATGTTCTTATTTTGTTTATTTGTTTTTCTTTCTTTCATTATGTCTAGCTAAGTTAATTATGTCAAGGTGAAAAGGTTACACTAATGGTGGAAGAATAAGTATAGTGTAAACTTAATATGGACCTTAATGTTTGATACTAACATGTTTTATATTTGTTATCTTGTTCACTCTTTAATACTTTGCTTGTTAAATGACTAATCTTGATTTATGTTGTATAACACTTGGTACAACAAATGCTTGGCACTTTCATAGCCCATAATGTATGGTATAACCGACACCTGAGCTATGAAAGGAACTTGATTTGTTGTTAACATAAGTTATAATCATGAATGCTTGACGAGATTTACAAGTATTAGCATTAATTGAATAAGATGACTAATGTAATCATGTTAACAATATATAATCTGATTGAAACCTCCTTTGTGTGTGGTTTCCAATTCAATAATAAGAGTTTATACTATACTTGTTTGATATACCATTAGTGGAACCTCTAACCTTGACATTTGTTATTAATATTGTTTAATCCTTACATTAATTTTCCATCTCCAAGTTCTCATCATCTTCTTGTTCTTCTCTTTCTTTATTATTACTACTACTACTACTACTACTACTACTACTACTATTATTGTTGTTGTTGTTGTTGTTGTTGTTGTTGTTGTTGTTGTTGTTGTTGTTATTTATAATTTGTACAATTAGCCTCCCTGTGGTTCGACCCCAGTCTTGCCGGGTTATTTATTACTTCGACACCCCTGCACTTGGGAGAAGACATCAATCTTTTAGTCGTGTCACGTTTTTGGTGCCGTTGCCGGGGAGGTAAGTTTTGTATAAATTATAATATTTATTTTATTTTCTCTTTTCACTTTTCTTGTATATAACTTTGTTTCTTTTCTCTTGTTTCTTCTTCTTTTGTTTTCTTTTTCCTTTTATTCTATTCCTACACATGCATGAGAGTGTGGTCACGTACATCAAGTGGTAGACTTTGTAGGATATCCTCATCATTTTCAGAAAATATGATCGAAGAAGATAATCAATCACTTCTAAATAAGAATAATGAGAATAATCATGCTAGAACACTTAGAGACCACATGAATCCCACAAGAACAAGTGCACCATCATGCATAGTTTTTCCTCCCGATGCATCTCATTTTAATTTTAAGCCAGGTATTATTCAACTTTTACCTTCTTTTCATGGCTTAGAATTGGAAAATCCATACTTGCATTCAAGGGAATTCGAGGAGGTCTGCAACACATATAATAACTTAAATTGTAGCATGAACACAATCAGATTAAAGCTTTTTCCTTTTTCATTAAAAGATAAAGATAAAACATGGCTACAAAATTTGAGACCAGGATCCATTCGTGCTTGGGATGAAATGCAACAACAGTTTTTAAAGAAGTTTTTCCCATCTCATAGAACAAACTCTTTCAAGAGACAAACCACCACTTTCACTCAAAAACCAGGAGAAACATTTTACAAATGTTGGGATAGGTATCGAGACTTGCTTAGTACTTGCCCTCATCATGGTTTTGAAACATGGAGATTGGTTTCACATTTCTATGAAGGGTTAACACCTAAAGATAGGCAAATGGTTGAATTGATGTGCAATGGAACTTTTGAAGATAAAGACCCTGATGAAGCAATGGAGTACTTAGACTTGTTAGCTGAAAATGCTCAAAATTGGGACACCGCGGGTACATATGAGGCACCGAGTAAAACTCAACCTCATACATCTAGTGGAGGTATGTACAACCTTAGGGAAGATCATGACCTTCAAGCCAAGTTTGCATCTTTAGCTACAAAAGTTGAGGCACTAGAATTGAAAAAGAGTGGTCAATTAAAATCTGTTGAAAACATTGTGTGTCAAATCTGTGAAACAAATGAACACTCAACCAACGATTGTCCAACCTTGCCTTCTTTTAAGGAATGTCTCCATGAACAAGCCCATGCTTTAAACAGTTTCCAAAGGCCCAACCACAACCCATACTCCCAAACATACAACCCTGGTTGGAGAAATCACCCAAATTTCAGTTGGAAGAGTGAGAACAACAATGCACAAACTTCACAACCACTGTTTCAAGCACACCACAATTTCCAAAATTCTCATGGATATGCACCTCCTTATGCTCCACCTCTTAGAAGAAATCTTGAGGAAACATTGCATGCATTCATTGAAAAGCAAGAGACAATCAATACTCAACTTGCTCAAAACATGACAGATTTTAAAGATACTCTTGCAAAATTAACATCTGCTCTCAATTTTCAAGAGAAAGGTAAGTTTCCATCTCATCCACAGCAAAATCTCAAGAAGCAATATAATGCAAATGCAAGTAGTTATGGAAGTCAACACATGGATCAAGTCAAATCAGTCATTACTCTTCGCAATGGATTTTTCCCAGCCCACTGGAGTACTGAAGACAAAAGAAAATTTGTGAGCAACGAGCAAAATTTTTGTTGGGATGACCCTTACTTATTCAATTATTGTCCTGATCAAATATTTCAAAAATGCATTTTCGATAATGAGGTAAGTAATTTCATTAAATTTTATCACTTTAAGGCATGTGGGGATCATTTCTCGTCAAAAAAGAGGACTTTAATGGTGTGAGAATAAGTATAATGTAAACTTAATATGGACTTTAATGTTTGATACTAACATGTTTTATATTTGTTATCTTGTTTACTCTTTAATACTTTGCTTGTTAAATGACTAATCTTGATTTATGTTGTATAACACTTGGTACAACAAATGCTTGGCACTTTCATAACTCATAATGTATGGTATAACCGACACCTGAGCTATGAAAGGAACTTGATTTGTTGTTAACATAAGTTATAATCATGAATGCTTGACGAGATTTACAAGTATTAGCATTAATTGAATAAGATGACTAATGTAATCATGTTAACAATATATAATCTGATTGAAACCTCCTTTGTGTGTGGTTTCCAATTCAATAATAAGAGTTTATACTATACTTGTTTGATATACCATTAGTGGAACCTCTAACCTTGACATTTGTTATTAATATTGTTTAATCCTTACATTAATTTTCCATCTCCAAGTTCTCATCATCTTCTTCTTCTTCTCTTTCTTTATTACTACTACTACTACTACTACTACTACTACTACTATTATTATTGTTGTTGTTGTTGTTGTTGTTATTGTTGTTGTATTATTGTTATTTATAATTTGTACAATTAACCTACCTGTGGTTCGACCCCGGTCTTGCCGGGTTATTTATTACTTCGACACTCCTGCACTTGGGAGAAGACATCAACCTTTTAGTCGTGTCAGCTAACCAGTAACAGTTCTAGTGGGAATTAACTCATTGTTCTCATTTGTTATCACAGTGACTCCAGACTTTTTGCGTACAACTTGGGTAGGACTTACCCATTTGTTGTCAGAAATAGGATAAATGATTTCATTATCTAGAAGCTTAATGACTTCATTTTTCACTACTTCTTTCATATTAAGATTTAGCCTTTGTTGCATTTCTCTATAGGGTTTAGCATTTTCCTCCAAATAAATTCTATCTGTACAAATCAAAGGACTAATTCCTTTTATATCAGTTGTGGTCCATCCTAATGCATTTTTATGCATTTTCAGAGATTGTAATAACTTACCTTCTTAATGTGCATTAAGTTTGGAAAAGATTATTACCGAAAAAGTTTCATTTTCTCCCAAAAATGAGTATTTGAGATTGGATAGCAACGACTTCAAATCAGGTTTTGGTGGTTGAACACTTGAAGGTATGGACTTAATTGATCGTGGTGGCAATTCCTCAATTTGTGGCTCCAATTACTTGTCCTTAATTCTTCCCGAAAATAAATCATTTGCAAATCATCAGATTCATTAATCTCAATTTCACTGGAAGTGGTTGGAAATTGATCATGAATTAATTTTTCAGTAAAGTCCACTTCTTGTAAATTATTATCATCTCTAGGTTGCTTGCAAATGTTGAAAATATTCATCTCCAATGTCATGTTTCCAAATGATAGCTTTATCAATCTATTTCTACAATTAATCAATGTATTAGAAGTTGTAAGAAACGGACGTCCTATAATAATAGGAAATGAATTACATACTTCAACAAGTTGTGTGTCCAAGATAATAAAATCCACAAGATAAATGAATTTATCGACTTGTACTAACACCTCTTCAATTATTGCTCTAGGCACTTTTATAGATCTATTAACAAGTAAAAGAGTTATATAAGTTGGTTTTAACACACCTAGATTGAGACTCTGAAAAACTGGACATGGAAGTAAATTCACACTAGCACCGAGATAGAGTAAGGCTCTTTCAATTTTATGCTCTCCAATAAAGCAAGAAATTGTAGGACAACCAGGATCTTTATATTTCAAGGCATTATTGTTTTGAAGAATAGCACTTACTTGTTCGGCTAGAAAGGCTTTCTTTTTCACATTCAGTTCCCTCTTCACAATGCATAGATCTTTTAAAAATTTAGCATAGGAACTTGTTTAATAGCATCTAGTAAAGATATATTGATCCTTACCTCTTTGAAAATTTCAAAAATTTCAGAGTTGTGAGTGACTTTCCTTTGTTTGGTCATGGCTTGAGGAAATGGAAGTACTGGCAGAGAATCAATCTTTTCTTGGCAATTTTCAGATTCAACCCCTTCCTTACCCTTAGATATTGACTCATCATCTTTCTCATAAGGTTCAAGAGAGAGTTTTTCAATAACCTTACCACTGCACAGAGTAGTGACTAATTTAACTTAATCCATGTGTTGGCTTCTGGAACTACTTGCATTTGCATTGTATTGCCCCTTGGGATTTTGTTGTAATTGAGATGGAAACTTACCTTTCTCTTGGAAACTAAGAGCATGTGCTAATTTAGCAAGAGTATCTTTAAAATCTGTCATGTTTTGAGCAAGTTGAGTATTGATTGTCTCTTGCTTTTCAATGAATACATGCAATGTTTCCTCAAGATTTCTTCTAGTAGGTGGAGCATAAGGAGGTGCATATCCATGAGAATTTTGGAAATTGTGGTGTGCTTGAAACGATGGTTGTGAAGTTTGTGCGTTGTTGTTATCACACTTCCAACTGAAATTTGGGTGATTTCTCCAACGAGGGTTATATGTTTGCGCGTATGGGTTGTGGATGGCCCTTTGGAAACTGTTTAAAGCATGAGCTTGTTCATTGAGACATTCCTTAAAAGAAGGAAAGGTTGGACAGTTATTGGTTGAGTGTTCATTTGTTTCACATATTTAACACACAATATTTTCAATAGATTTTAATTGACCACTCTTTTTCAATTCTAGTGCCTCGACTTTTCTAGTTAAAGATGTGAACTTCGCTTGAAGGTCATGATCTTCCCTAAGGTTCTACATACCTCCACTAGATATATGAAGTTGAGTTTTACTCGGTGCCTGATAAGTACCCGCGGTGTCCCAATTTTTAGCATTTTTAGCTAACAAGTCTAAGTACTCCATTGCTTCATCAGGGTCTTTATCTTTAAAAGTTCCATTGCACATCAATTCAACCATTTGTCTATCTCTAAGTGTTAACCCTTCATAAAAATATGAAACCAAACTCCATATTTCAAAACCATGATGAGGGCAAGTACTATGCAAGTCTCGATACCTATCCCAATATTGGTAAAATGTTTCTCCTGGTTTTTGAGTGAAAGTGGTGATTTGTCTTTTAAAAGAGTTTGTTCCATGAGATGGGAAAAACTTGTTTAAAAATTGTTGTTGCATTTCATCCCAAGCACGAATGGATCCTAGTCTCAAATTTTGTAGCCATGTTTTAGCTTTATCTTTTAATGGAAAAGGAAAAAGCTTTAATCTGATGGTGTTCATGCTACAATTTAAGTTATTCTATGTATTGCAAACCTCCTCAACTTCCCTTAAATGCAAGTATAGATTTTCCAATTCTAAGCCATGAAAAGAAGGTAAAAGTTGAATAATGTCTAGCTTAAAATTAAAATGAGATGCATCGGGAGGAAAAACTATGCATGATGGTGCACTTGTTCTTGTGGGATTCATGTGGTCGCTAAGTGTTCTAGCACGGTTATTCTCATTATGAAGTGATCGATTATCTTCTTTGGCCATATTTTTCTGAAAATGATGAGGATACCCTACAAAGTCTACCATTTCATGTACGTGACCACACTCTCATGCACGTGTAGGAATAGAATAAAAGGAAAAGGAAAACAAAAAAAGAAGAAATAAGAGAAAAGAAACAAAGTTATATACAAGAAAAGTGAAAAGAGAAAATAAAATAAATATTATAATTTATACAAAACTTACCTTCCCGGCAACAGCGCCAAAAACTTGACACGACTAAAAGATTGATGTCTTCTCCCAAGTTTAGGAGTATCGAAGTAATAACTAACCCAGCAAGACCGGGGTCGAACCACAGGGAGGTTAATTGTACAAATTGTAAATAACAATAATACAACAACAACAACAACAACAACAATAATAGTAATAACAATAATAATAGTAATACTAATAATAATAATAATAATAATAATAATAATAATAAAGAAAAAGAAGAAGAAGAAGATGAAACTTTGAGATGGAATATTAACGTAAAGATTTAACAACGATAACAAACAATGTCAAGGTTAGAGGATCCACTAATGATATGTCAAACAAGTATAGTATAAACTCTTATTATTCAATTGGAAACCACACACAAAGGAGGTTCCAATCAGATTATAGATTGTTAACATGATTACATTAGTCATCTTATTCAATTAATGCTAATACTTGTAAATTTCATCAAGCATTCATGATTATAACTTATGTTAACAACAAATCAAGTTCCTTTCATAGCTCAACTGTCGGTTATACCATAGAGTATGGGCTATAAAAGTGGCAAGCATTTGTTCTACCAATTGTTATACAACATAAATCAAGATTAGTCATTTAACAAGCAAAGTATTAAAGAGTGAACAAGATAACAAATATAAAACATGTTAGTATCAAACATTAAAGTCCATATTAAGTTTAGACTATACTTATTTTTACACCATTAGTGTAACCTTTTCACCTTGACACAATAAACTTAGCTAGACATAATGAAAGAAAGAAAAATAAATAAACAAAATAAGAACATAAATAAGATACAAGTTAGCTAAGTAAATGAAAGGAAATGAAGGGCATAAACTTGATATTAATGAAAGCAAAGCATAAACATTACAAAAAATACAAGAGAGAAAGCATGAGCATGATCTTGACCTGGAGATCAAGATGCCTAAATGCATGGCAAATGCCTCCTTTTATAGACCAAAATTGAGAACTATTGATTCGATGACTAATTAATGAGTGATTGACCAACTCTTGACTTGGTGACAATCCTTATCTTCTCTTGTCTACCAAAAACATTATTGATAAAATCAAAATTGGAGCCACTTGAAAACATGAAAGTTGTAGGACATTGTCTCAGCTTTCTTGTGTAAAACATTCAGCTCATTTCGACTTCTAGAACTCCAGATATGGCCAAAATACTGAATAGTGCTCGGGCTAGAGGATAACTTCGGACTTCTTTGTTGTTGTTACAATTTAGACTTGAAAATAGCCTTTTTAAATCTTGGGCTCCATATGAAAGTTATAGTTCTATATCTTACCTTTCTATCCATATAAAGTAGACCTAAATCTGAGATCTATAGCTCCAGATATGACCCAATTACCGAATCGTGTTCCGGTTTGAATTGCACCGACATCTCTTTTCTCAGTTTGGTCATCTCTTTCCCCTTGCAATTTAAGTTCTTAAAGTCATCAATCAATCCTTTCATTTATGTGATAGGCCTGCATTTAAAATGAAAATTTACCACAAATTAATTGTATGTTATATTATTAGATATATTATTATAAAACATGCTTTAGTTAAGGAGTTATTGATACTTCAAATGCAAAATGATGATATAAAACCATGATAAAAATGCATTTTTAAGTACTAATCACTGCACTTACATTTTTTAAGCCAAAAGGCATGATTTTATAGCAATATATCTCTTTCAAAGTTTGAAAGGTTGTCTTCTCCTCATTTACGGGTGCCATTTGAATTTGATTATAGCCAAATAAACCATCCATAAGGGTTAATCTCTCATGGCTTGTGGTAGCGTCAACCATGATCTTAGTGATTGGAAGAAGAAATTCATCTTTAAGACAAACATTATTAAGGTTTCAAAAATCCATGCAAACATGAATTTTAGCATTCATTTTTTTACCAGCATGATACTTGAAATCCATGTAGTATATTTGACCTTATGAATGAAAACTGTTTGGATAAGTTTATTAACTTTAGCTTTAATTTGTGAGATAATTTCAGGGTGATAGCGATATTGGGTTTATTTTATAGTTCTATCCCTATTTTTTACTACTAATTACCCTTAGGTCTAAACCTGACATTTCATCATAGGAACAAATGAAGATATCTCGATACTCTATCAAAAGTTCCATCTAATTTGTTTTCTCTTTAGGTGATAAGTTTGTATTGATGAAGGTTAGGTGTGGGTTTTCAACGGTTCCAAAGTTAATCTCTTTAAGCTCATCCATTGTAGGAATATTTTTTTTATTGAAGGGAGGGCAAAGCTTCCTCAACATCTTTTTCAACGATAAGATCATCATTATCATCTTCTTTAATAGTAATGTGATTTGAAGTGAGATACATTATTTTATCTTTTTTTCTTCATTAGAGGGGTTTGTGATCATTATTGTGCATTTTTTCCTTTCAATGTCCCTTTAGCACTCACCACCCATTCACATTGTCTCTTCATGCATAAAGGTATTTTGTTACAAGAATCCTTTAAACTATCCATTAAATTTAGTTGATGATCAAGTACATGCTTGTCAACTTTTGGCTTGGATTGTCCAAGTCTTGTAAAGACTAATGTCTATTTTTATGTTTTTCCATTCTTTAAGGTTCCAATCCTAACAAAAATGAAAGCACGAGTTGTAGTCATACTAAAAAGATCCCAAACTAAAGCTATAAAAGGTATAGGCTGATTTTGTTATTTATCCTTCATCTCTTTTTTACCAATCTGAAAATGCAGTGGTGTGATGGACTTGTACCTAAGACCAACCTTTAAAGTTTTGTCATGAGTTTTCTTCTCTCTCCATATCTTTCTAGTCTTTACAAAAACTTGTTTACCTTTAAGTTAAGTCGTATTACCATCCTTTGCTAGTAATATCCTTATGACTATAATCAACCCTAGCTAAAAGATTTTAAGCATTGGGATTAAAGTCATTCACCCATTTATTAAAGAGTCTTTCAAGATATGTAATCATCAACTCAATATGATGAATAAACCCTTTTAATAAAAGTTTTAAAACCTTGTTCAATGCAAGATTAGTAACTAGAAAAGTCAAGTTTTTGAGCCCTTTATTGATCTTCTCTTCATATTTAGTAAAAAAAGAGTGACCTTCTTTTCTTGTTGATACTAAGATATATCATAGTATTATGGCTTTACATGATACCTTATCGCCAATAAAGTTTTCCAATACCTTTTCTTTTCCTTTATTCTTCGTTAAACAAATCACTCCTTCATTTTTAGATGACTTATGCTTTTCTAAGCTTTTACAGACAACTTTTCCCTCTTCTAGATCGTTAGAAGGGGATCATAGCTCTTCAATTATAGTTGATTTAAAATAAAACTTTATGTTAGCAAAGTGGGCTTCAACATGGTAAAGGAGTCAATGTCTATCACTATTTTTATCGCATGTACATCTTGACGATACTTAAAATATTAGTAGAGCATTAAGGAGATGATACCATTTTCATGTATTCATGGTCTTCCAAGTAGCATGTTATAAGTAGTTTTGACATCTATAACATGGAAAAGTGCATTGGATTCCATATCTTTCATGTGTATCACTAGTCTCATCTTTCCTATAGCATTTTGTCAAACCATCATCCATCAAGATACGATTCACCATTTTTTTATTGACATATTCTTTAATAAAAATAGGTTGATTATGGAGTTTTGATCAAAGCAACAAGTCTTCATCATTAAAGGATATCTTTATGGTACATACACAGTAAGACAAATTTGACTCTCTTGATAAGAGTCAATATCTTCATGGTGCATACACCATAACTCTCCTTTATGTTAAGTTCAATAAGCATTTTCTCTTTACCAACATGATTGACATGACCAAAAAATTGATGTCTTCTTTCAAGTGCAAGAGTGTCGAAATAATAAATAACCTGGCAAGACCGGGATCGAACCATAGGAAGGTTAATTGTATAAATTATAAACAACTACAATAGTAACAACAACAACAACAACAACAACAACAACAACAATACTAGTAGTAGTAGTAGTAGTAGTAGTAGTAGTAGTAGTAGTAGTAGTAGTAAAGAATAAGAAGAAGTTCATGAGAACTTTGAGTTGGAAGATCAATGTAAGAGTTAAACAATGATAACAACAAATGTCAAGGTTAGAGGATTCACTAATGGTATGTTAAACAAGTATAGTAAAAACTCTTATTATTCAATTGAAAACCACACACAAAGGAGATTCTAATTAAATTATAAATTATTAACATGATTATATTAGTTATCTTATTTGATTAATGTTAATACTTATAAATATTATCAGGCATTCATGATTATAACTCATGTTAACAATACATCAAGTTCCTTTTATAGCTCAGGTATCAGTTATACCATCAATATAGGCTATGAGAGTGCCAAGTATTTTTTGTAGCAAGTGTTATACAACATAAATCTAGATTAGTCATTTAACAACAAAAGTATTAAAGAGTGAACAAGATAACAAACAGAAAACATGTTAGTATGAAACATTAAAGTCCATCTTAAGTTTACACTATACTTATTATTACACCATTAGTGTAACATTTTCACCTTGACATAATAAACTTACCTAAACATAATGAAAGAAAGAAAAATAAATAAACAACATAAGAACATAAATAAGATAAAAGTTAACTAACTAATGGAAAGGAATTGAAAGGCATAAACTTGATATTAATAAAAGCAAAACTTAAGCATTACAAAAATATAAAGAGAGAAAGCAAGAGCATGATCTTGATCTAGAAACCAAGATGCCTAAATACATGGCAAATGCCTCCTTTTATAGGCCAAAATTAGGAACTATTGACTTGATGATTAATTGATGAGTGAATGACCAACTCTTAACTTCATGACAATCCTTATCTTTTTTTGTCTGCCCAAAACATCATTGATAACATTAGAATTGGAACCACTTGAAAACATGAAAGTTGTAGGAAATTGTCTTAGATTTCCAAAAAAAAAAAATGGAGGTCATTTGGACTTCTAGAACTCTAAATATGGGTCAAACACTAAACAATGCACAGACTATAGGACAGATTCAAACTTCTTTGTTATTGCTACAATTTGGACTTAAAAATGGCCTTTTTAGATCTTGGGCTCCATATGAAAGTTGTAGGCCTATGTCTTACCTTTCCATCCATATAAAATAGACCTAAATCCGAGATCTACAACTCCAGATATAACCTAAGTACCAAATAGTATTTCAGTTTGGACGGCACCAACATCTCTTTTCTAATTTTGGCCATCTTTTTATCCTTTCAATTTTAGTTCTTAAATTCATCAATTAATCCTTTCATTTATGTGATAGGCCTGCATTTAAAATGAATATTTACCATAAATTAAAGGTATCTTATATTATTAGATATGTTAGTATAAAACTTGTTTTAGTTAAGGAGTTATTGATACTTCAAGTGCAAAATAATGATATAAAACCTTGATACAAAATGCACCTTTAAGTACTAATCAATGATATCAAGCAACAAGTATATTTTTTATCCTTCTTATCTCTATTGGCATGTACTTATTTAGTGTAATGGGATTTCTTAAGCTTTGAGCTGGAAAAACCTCATTTCTAATTGGTATGGACTTTCATCAAATCTTTTAGTTTATCAACTCATAAATTAGCTTCCTCACCATCGAGATTTTTATTATAGTTGGATTTATCATCTGCATGCACTTCTTCGTTCCTCTTCTACACATGACGAAATTCCATCCTTTGTCATCATAATTTTTAGATGAATCAGGCTTCAAGTTGCCAACTTTGGTGCAAGGTTTATACATGAAGTTTGATTTAAGGATACAATAAAGCTCATAGGCAAAATGACACAAAGTTTTAAAGGTTCAAAGTAGTTGAAACTTATTATAAGGAGCGACTAATGTTGGCCTAAATTGACCATGATTGTGATATTAAACGTTGTTATTTCATCATCGAAAACAATATCTTTATTATCATGTAGCCTCATGATCTTGTCTTTTAGCATAAAACACTTCTCTACAGAATCACTGATCAAGTGATGTATTTGTAATAGTTTAGATTGTCCATTCAGTTTGCTTCTTTGGGACGCTTCATCTTTGGCAACTTAATGAGATTTGCCTCAAGAAATCATTTAGCATCCTAGATATGCTTAAGTTAAGGAATGGATACACCTTTTCTTGTCGCTCTTTTAGTAATGGCTTCTTTCTTTAACCCTTTTAAAAAGTATTTGGTGCTGCATGATCATTTCTCTTAACTTAGTTGGTACCTTTACGACAGCTGGGTTGACTATTAAAAACTACTTTCCCTCAACCTTTAGAGTGTTATTTTCAAATCTATGACCTTTAAGCTTATTTTTCATGGGCTCTTACATAGGTAATATTAATCTGTTAAATGTTGTAATGTTAAATTCCATGTTGTGTGCTCGAGTAGCCAATTCTTTAAAAGACTTTATTTTAATGCCTTGTAAAATATAGTGTAGTCCCTAATGCATCCCTTCAATACACATGTTTGGCATAGAAGTTTCAATGAGCCAATCTTTTCAATTAAGGCTAAGGTTTCTCTATCGATGAATGTAATCAATGATAGGCTATTCCTTCTACTAACATTGATTGGTGAGTTCAATCATGTCATCTGATTAGTATATAAAGTGCATTTTTGTCATGGTTTTATATCATCATATTGCACTTGAAGTATCAATAACTCCTTAACTAAAGCATGTTTTATAATAATATATCTAATAATATAAGATACCTTTAAGTTGTGGTAAATGTTCATTTTAAATGCAGGCCCATCACATAAATGAAAGGATTGATTGATGACTTTAAGAACTTAAATTGCAAGGGCAAAGAGATGACCAAAATTAGAAAAGAGATATCGGTGTAATCCAAACCGGAACATTGTTGGGTAATTGGGTCATATCTGGAGCTATAGATCTCAGATTTAGGTTTACTTTATATGGATGGAAAGGTAAGACATATGCTTACAACTCTCATATGGAGCCCAAAATCTAAAAAGGCCATTTTCAAGTCCAAATTATTGCAACAACAAAGCAGCCCGAAGCTATCCTCCAGCCCAAGCACCGATTAGTATTTTAGCCATATTTGGAGTTATAGAAGTCCAAATGAGCTGAATGTTTTACACGAAAAAGCTGAGATAATTGTCTACAACTTTCATGTTTTTGAATGGCTCCAATTTTGACGTTATCAATGATGTTTTGGGCAGACAAAAGAAGATAAGGATTGTCACCAAGTCAAGAGTTGGCCACCCACTCATCAATTAGTCATCAAATCAATAGTTCCCAATTTTGGCCTATAAAAGGAGGCATTTGCCATGCATTTAGGCATCTTCGTCTCCAAATCAAGATCATGCTCTTGCTTTATTTCTTTGTATTTTTTGTAATGTTTATGCTTTGTTTTCATTAATATCAAGTTTATGCCTTTCATTTCCTTTTCTTTACTTAGTTAACTTTTATCTTATTTATGTTCTTATTTTGTTTATCTATTTTTCTTTTTTATATTAATATGGACTTTAATGTTTGATACTAACATGTTTTATATTTGTTATCTTGTTCACTCTTTAATACTTTGCTTGTTAAATGACTAATCTTCATTTATGTTGTATAACAATTGGTACAACAAATGCTTGGCACTTTCATAACCCATACTGTATGATATAACCGACACCTGAGCTATGAAAGGAACTTGATTTGTTGTTAACATAAGTTATAATCATGAATGCTTGATGAAATTTACAAGTATTAGCATTAATTGAATAAGATGACTAATGTAATCATGTTAACAATCTATAATCTGATTGGAAACTCCTTTGTGTGTGGTTTCCAATTGAATAATAAGAGTTTATACTATACTTGTTTGACATACCATTGGTGGATCCTCTAACCTTGACATTGTTTGTTATCGTTGTTAAATCTTTACGTTAATATTCCCTCTCAAAGTTCTCATCTTCTTCTTCTTCTTCTTCTGCTTCTTCTTTATTATTATTATTATTATTATTATTATTATTATTATTATTATTATTATTATTGTTATTATTATTATTATTATTATTATTATTATTATTATTATTATTATTCTTGCTGTTATTACTATTATTGTTGTTGTTGTTGTTGTTGTTGTTGTTATTATTTATAATTTGTACAATTAGCCTCCCTGTGGTTCGACCCTAGTCTTGCCGGGTTATTTATTACTTCGACACCCCTGCACTTGGGAGAAGACATCAATCTTTTAGTCGTGTCACGTTTTTGGTGCCGTTGCCGGGGAGGTAAGTTTTGTATAAATTATAATATTTATTTTATTTTCTCTTTTCACTTTTCTTGTATATAACTTTGTTTCTTTTCTCTTGTTTCTTCTTCTTTTGTTTTCTTTTTCCTTTTATTCTATTCCTACACATGCATGAGAGTGTGGTCACGTACATCAAGTGGTAGACTTTGTAGGATATCCTCATCATTTTCAGAAAATATGATCGAAGAAGATAATCAATCACTTCTAAATGAGAATAATGAGAATAATCATGCTAGAACACTTAGAGACCACATGAATCCCACAAGAACAAGTGCACCATCATGCATAGTTTTTCCTCCCGATGCATCTCATTTTAATTTTAAGCCAGGTATTATTCAACTTTTACCTTCTTTTCATGGCTTAGAATTGGAAAATCCATACTTGCATTCAAGGGAATTCGAGGAGGTCTGCAACACATATAATAACTTAAATTGTAGCATGAACACAATCAGATTAAAGCTTTTTCCTTTTTCATTAAAAGATAAAGCCAAAACATGGCTACAAAATTTGAGACCAGGATCCATTCATGCTTGGGATGAAATGCAACAACAATTTTTAAAAAAGTTTTTCCCATCTCATAGAACAAACTCTTTCAAAAGACAAATCACCACTTTCGCTCAAAAACCAGGAGAAACATTTTACCAATGTTGGGATAGGTATCGAGACTTGCTTAGTACTTGCCCTCATCATGCTTAGTACTTGCCCTCATCATGGTTTTCACATTTCTATAAAAGGTTAACACCTAGAGATAGGCAAATGGTTGAATTGATGTGCAATGGAACTTTTAAAGATAAAGACCCTAATGAAGCAATGGAGTACTTAGACTTGTTAGCTGAAAATGCTCAAAATTGGGACACCGTAGGAACTTATGAGGCACCAAGGAAAACTCAACCTCATACATCTAGTGAAGGTATGTACAACCCTTAAGGAAGATCATGACCTATAAGCCAAGTTTGCATCTTTAGCTAGAAAAGTCGAGGCACTAGAATTGAAAAAGAGTGGTCAATTAAAATCTATTGAAAACATTGTGTGTCAAATCTGTGAAACAAATAAACACAAAACCAACGATTGTCCAACCTTGCCTTCTTTTAAGGAATGTCTCGATGAACAAGCTCATGCTTTAAACAGTTTCCAAAGGGCCAACCATAACCCATACTCACAAACATATAACCCTGGTTGGAGAAATCCCCCAAATTTCAATTGGAAGAATGAGAACAACAATGCACAAACTTCATAACCACCGTTTCAAGCACACCATAATTTTCAAAATTCTCATGGATATGCACCTCCTTATGCTCCACCTCCTAGAAGAAATCTTGAGGAAACATTGCATGCATTCATTGAAAAGCAAGAGACGATCAATACTTAACTTGCTCAAAACATGATAGATTTTAAAGATACTCTTGCAAAATTAACGTCTGCTCTAAGTTTCCAAGAGAAAGGTAAGTTTCCATCTCAACCACAATAAAATCCCAAGGGGCAATACAATGTAAATGCAAGTAGTTTTGGAAGCCAACACATAGATCAAGTTAAATCAGTCACTACTTTGCGCGGTGGTAAGGTTATTGAAAAACCCTCTCTTGAACCTTATGAGAAAGATGATGAGTTAATCTCTAAGGGTAAGGAAGGGGTTGAATCTGAAAATTCCAAAGAAAAGACTGATCTCCGCCAGCACTTCCATTTCCTCAAACCATGACCAAACAAAGGAAGGTCAATCACAACTCTGAAATTTTTGAAATTTTCAAACAAGTAAGAATCAATATAGCTTTGTTGGATGCTATTAAACAGGTTCCTTCCTATGCTAAATTTTTAAAAGATCTATACACTGTGAAGAGGAAACTGAATGTGAAAAAGAAAGCTTTTATAGCCGAACAAGTAAGTGTTATTCTTCAGAACAATAATGCTTTGAAATATAAAGACCCTGGTTGTCCTACAATTTCTTGCTTTATTGGAGAACAAAAAATTGAAAGAGCTTTACTTGATCTTAGTGCTAATGTGAATTTACTTTCATATTCAGTTTTTCAGAGTCTTAATCTAGGTGAGTTAAAACCAACTTCTATATCTCTTTTACTTGCCGATAGATCTGTAAAAGTGCCTAGAGGAATAATTGAAGATGTGTTATTACAAGTCGATAAATTCATTTATCCTGTGGATTTTATTGTCTTGGACACAGAACCTGTTGAAGCATGTAATTCATTTCCTGTTATTTTAGGACGTCCGTTTCTTGCAACCTCTAACGCATTGATTAATTGTAGGAATGGAGTGATGAAGCTATCATTTGGAAACATGACATTGGAGATGAATATTTTCAACATTTGCAAGCAACATAGAGATGATAATGACTTACAAGAAGTAGATCATATTGACGAGTTAGTTTATGATCAACTTGAATCTACTTTAAGTAAAAATGAGTTAGATGAATCTGAAAATTTACAAATGATTCATTCTAAGGAATCAACTGGTTGGAATGATCTTGTAGATAAAGGTTGATTATTTTGTTTTTCTCACATTGTTTTTGTGTTTCTTTTTGAGTGATTTTTGCTAGTTTCTCTAACCCCGGTCAAATGGCGGACAACGGTACTTCGTGACTTAAGTCAGTTCTTTTAATTTCCCACAATAACTGATATCTATGTATATATTTGTTCAATTCTTTACATCTCTCTTCCAATTCTCATTTGAAAATGGACACTAATCTTGAAAAATTAAAAAAGTATTTTCTCATTTTGCCTCAGAATGCGATTACAAAACTTTACCATGCTAGATGTGCAAGATTGAGATTGTTAATAAATCATGGAATTCTTGATGATATTCGATGGTTGATTGAAGCAAAAGTCCGATTATCAGGTGAGTCCTCTAACTCCTTCATTTCACATATGACTGGAACAGGTAAAAGCACTTTTGCAAAGAAACGTCGTGCAAAACGAATGAAAGTCTGTCATTGATGTGCTAGATGGACTTGTAATATACAATGTCGTTCTTTAGGAATGGTATCTATAAACCGTGAAGATAAAATACAATTCATTAAGGATGGCCTACGTAAGGAGTCTTTAGATAATCTTCTATTAACTCTTGAGACGCATCCTAGTGGAGATGTACATCGTGTAATTCATGATTTATGGCCATTATTTCATAAAGAACATGATCGACTTAGTCTTGGGAATTTGACTAAAAAAGACCTTGTTTGCCAGTTTTTAAGAAAACTGGCTAGGAAGTCTATCCCCGACCTATAGAGGGCGTTTAAGCCGTTCTTGGACGTAAAACCAAGGGAAGATGTGAGCCACAATCACAACTACCTATATATACACATGCTTTTTCAAAAATAAATAAATAAAAAGAGAGTGTGTGTGAGAGACTTCAATTGGCCTATATATAGGAGGTATGATTGCCTTTCTAATTTCTCATATATAAAATCCTCTCTTCCTTCCTTTCATTTCTACTCAACCCATATATTCAACAAATACATAAGTGTGTAGAAATGGCAAGTTTCTCAGGTCATCAGATAAGAAATATTTGTGTTTTTAGTGGATCTAGTCCTGGGAAAGAAAAAGAGGTTTTAGAATCAGCAAATCATCTTGGTCAGGTGCTAGCTGAGAGAAAGCTTCATTTAGTGTATGGGGGAGGCAGTCTTGGGTTAATGGGAGGTGTGTCAATAACTACATTTTTAGGAGGTAGTCAAGTTTTGGGGGTCGTCCCCGAAACTTTAGCATAAAGGGACATCATTGGAAAAACAATTGGAGAGGAACTTCAGGTCTCCACAATGTCGGCTCAAATGAATGCAATATTTAAACATGTTGATGCTTTCATTATTTTAATAGGTGGTCTAGACACATTGGAAGAGATCTTTCATATTTCCTTTTGGGCTCAACTGCACATTCACCATAAACCCATAGGTTTGTTAAATGTTAATGGTTATTATGATAAGTTGTTATCTTTTCTTGATCATATTATGAAATAGGAATTTCTAACATCTTCTACACGACAAATCATAATCTCTGCTGCTACTGTTGAACAATTAATTGACCAACTACAATCCTTCATTCATGTAATTGATCCCTCCATGAGTCACATAAATTGGTCAACTAAGGAAAGCTGTAAAAAGATGAGATTGGATTTGAGCCTTCATTTGTGAATTTTTATGTCTTTTGGTTTTATTATTGTGTTTTGTTATTTCTTATTTTTGTTTCAGTGTATTTCAGGTTTGTTAGTGTTCATTATTTCAGGTGATATCTTCTATACTTTATCTTTCTACCTTAGAACATTGAGGACAATGTCTCGTTTTGGTTAGGGAGAGAGGGTAGTAGTTGATAAAAAAAAAATATTTCATAAAGTATGTGCATAATTGTTGTTACTAGAATGACAGAGTAAATGAGCTCTTTTGTTAATGTGACTCTTGAAACGCATCTTAGTAACCATTCTTAACAAGGTTTATTATAATACTTCTTGAAATATTCAGGTTTACAAACTCTCACATTGTTATCACTTAATTCTGCTCATATACTTATTTAACATGTATTCTTAAACCTTAATTTACACACACACACACACTTTAACATATGATTGTGGTTTGCATATTAGATTATTACATTATTTATGTTCTTTTGTTAAAGGTAACAACTAAGGAAAATGGATTGTATATAATTAAAAAAAAAAAGAAATAAAAAGAAAAAAGAAAAAAATGATAATAATAAAAATATAGATAAGTTTGGTTTCGTAGCCTCCCTAATCTAAGCAATTAAGCCCGAAGAGGTATGTTAACACCTAATATCCTAAAGTCAACTAACTTGGGAGTTATTGGCCTAATGCTTGTTACATGGGTTGAGGAGAAAAGCTTAAGGGAATCAAACATTATACTATCTACATATCAGTATCAGCGACCCGAGTTACTAAGCTCGTAGGGGTGTCCTGACACCTAATGCCCTAAGACCAACTAGTCTCGAAGTCATTAGCTGAAAGCTCGTTACATGGGTTAAAGATGCATGGTGTTTTTAAATTATATATATTAAAAAAAAAAGATAAAAATAATAATCTCAACCCAGGGAAGTTAACCTTAAACATTAGAACAAAAATTTTATTTTCTTCCAAGAAAAGCCCCATAATTATGTGTTGATACATTGAGCACAAAAGAAAGGTTTATGAATATCTTGTTAAGAGGTATTGAGCACGTATGTAAATTTAACGAGAGTTTGTTTATCTAGAAATATTAATGGAAGTTAAATGATGAATACCTTGCTTTGTGGAATTTGCAAATTATTTTTCTATTTTAACGCTTTGATTACTAGGGACTAGTAATAAGCTGGTTGGGGGGTGTGATTAGTACTTAAAAGTGCATTTTTATCATGGTTTTATATCATCATGTTGCACTCGAAGTATCAATAACTCCTTAACTAAAGCATGTTTTATAATAATATATCTAATAATATAAGATACCTTTAATTTATTCTAAATGTTCATTTTAAATGCAGGCCTATCACATAAATGAAAAAATTGATTGATGACTTTAAGAACTTAAGTTGCAAGGGCAAAAAGATGACCAAAATTAGAAAAGAGATGTCGGTGCAATACAAAGCAGAACACTATTCGGTAATTGGGTCATATCTGGAGCTATAGATCTCAGATTTAGGTCTACTTTATATGGATGGAAAGGTTAGACATAGACCTACAACTTTCATATGGAGTCTAAGATCTAAAAGGGTCATTTTCAAGTCCAAATTGTAGCAACAACAAAGAAGCTCGAATCTGTCCTCCAGCCCGAGCACTGTTTCGTATTTTGGCCATATCTACAGTTCTAGAAGTCTAAATGAGCTGAAGTTTTTACACAAGAAATCTGAGACAATTGCCTACAAGTGTCATGTTTTTTAGTGGCTCCAATTTTGACGTTATCAATGACGTTTTGGGCAGACAAAAGAAGATAAGGATTGTCACCAAGTGAAGAGTTGGTCACTCACTTATCAATTAGGCATCAAATCAATAGTTCCCAATTTTGGCCTCTAAAAGGAGGCATTTGCCATGCATTTAGGCATCTTCGTCTCTAGATCAAGATCATGCTCTTGCTTTCTTTCTTTGTATTTTTTGTGATGTTTATCCTTTGCTTTCATTAATATCAAGTTTATGCCTTTCATTTCATTTCCTTTACTTAGTTAACTTTTATCTTATTTATGTTCTTATTTTGTTTATCTATTTTTCTTTTTTTCATTATGTCTAGCTAAGTTTATTATGTTAAGGTGAAAAGGTTACACTAATGGTGTAAGAATAAATATAGTGTAAACTTAATATGGACTTTAATGTTTGATACTAACATGTTTTATATTTGTTATCTTGTTCACTCTTTAATACTTTGCTTGTTAAATGACTAATCTTCATTTATGTTGTATAACAATTGGTACAACAAATGCTTGGCACTTTCATAACCCATACTGTATGATATAACCGACACCTGAGCTATGAAAGGAACTTGATTTGTTGTTAACATAAGTTATAATCATGAATGCTTGATGAAATTTACAAGTATTAGCATTAATTGAATAAGATGACTAATGTAATCATGTTAACAATCTATAATCTGATTGGAACCTCCTTTGTGTGTGGTTTCCAATTGAATAATAAGAGTTTATACTATACTTGTTTGACATACCATTAGTGGATCCTCTAACCTTGACATTGTTTGTTATCGTTGTTTAATCCTTACGTTAATTTTTCATCTTAAAGTTCTCATTAACTTTTCTTCTTCTTCTTCTTCTTTATTATTGTTGTTGTTATTGTTATTATTGTTGTTGTTTAAAATTGTTGTTTATAATTTGTACAATTAACCTCCCTGTGGTTCGACTCTAGTCTTGTCGGGTTATTTATTACTTCGACACTCCTGCACTTGGGAGAAGACATCAATCTTTTAGTTGTGTCAACATGGAAAAGTTTATATTGGTGAATTGTTGAATTCACCTTAAATATAGAAGAAAATTCCACACACCCTATTTGATTTTTGTAGTAGAGTTATTTATGGTTTCAGCTTTGGAGTGAGCTCTCGTGTCCCACTTGCATTTGAAGTTGATGCCACCTTGAAAGTCGACTTAATTTGTTCATAAAACTCAACGATGATTTTTGTAGTAGATTTTATTTTTAATGACAAGGTTAAAGAATCTTCAATGGTACGTCGATGACTTAAATCAATAGCCTTATTGCTTTTAGAAGCAACAATGATGATCATGTTCCTCCAAATTGCTAGTGAGAATTTGTTGAAAATTCTTTCTTAATTGAATAAGATAAGAGGTAAAGATTTCTCCAACTGAGTTACCAAAAAATTGTAGAAACAATTTTGAATACTTGAAATCAAACAAGCATACATGTACAAATATATTATTTATTAAATATATGAACTGGTATAATCTCTACCTAATATATTCTTTCAAAAAAATAGGATAATCCTTTGATTCTTCTTTTAAATTTGATATACGGTGACTTGATTTACTTGTGAAATCAAGCCAAGATTTGTACTTTGTAAGAACTCAAATTTAGATATATATTGTGAAATGAGATTTGGTGATTTGGTGATTTGATGATTTAAAGGGTACTTTTGATTTATCTTCGAAGTATTGTTGAAGAACTCTTATGTGGCATTTACGTTTGATCCAATAAAGCTTTGTTATTTGTGGACTTCAAGCATTGATGAAGGAGGTTTAAGAACTTTTAAGAGAACTTTCTTACTTGAAGAGCTTATCTTGAAGAAAATTTATGTCTCCAAAAATTCTTTATTTTTTTAGGTTGAGGTCCTCTATTTATAGGGATTTGTAAGGGTTCTCATATTCTTTTCCAATACCATATGGCATGATTTTATTGGTTGAACTTTATTGATGAGATATTGTATTTATTATAAGATACTTCATTTATAACAAAATATCTTGAATATCTCATTCTAGGTATTAACCTTTCATTGGCCAATAAATATATATAAAAACTCGTTTATTTTTCATGTTATTTATTTTTATTTTATTTTATCATTTCATATAAAAATAACATATGGTGAAATTTGATTAGTAAAAAGTTTTTGTTTTTATAATATCCATTATCTATTAAAAAATAAAATTGTTAATATTATATTTGAAGTGTGTGTATGTATACACACACATCTTAAATGATAAATATTATGCATATATATATATATATATATATATATATATATATGTGTGTGTGTGTGTGTGTGTGTGTGTGTGTGTGTTTTATATTAATATTAAAATATGTATATATTTTATTAAAAAACTATAAATGTTCTAAAAATTATCTATATAATATAAATATTTATTTTAGATTAATTTTGAGGTGGATTTGACAATATTCATATCCTATCTATTATATATTAGATAAAATAACTATTTTAAAGAATACTCATTTATTCAAATCAAATTGGATGAATATCCATTGAATTCAAATTAAATTTTCAATTATAGTCATGCTATGTATTGAATATAGATTTTTTCAATGGTTCTAAGATCATAAACTCAATATCAATAATTCACACACAACTCTTACATGTCACGTAAACTTATTATAATAAACTTATTATAATAGGTTAATATTATTTTGTAAAATAAAAAATAAAAAATTATTTTAAAAATTTTGACATGACACATAAATAATATTACTTGTGTTATATAAACTTATCAATACCTAATTTTTTAAATAATTTTCATTTAAAAAATTATTAAATTGATTGTTTTTAAAAACAATTAATGGTTTTGATATATTGATGTCAAAATAAAAAATTAAAAAAATATATTATTTTGATGTATTTTTATTTAAAAAAATTTTTACACAAATACTCTATATCGCAATACTAAACAAACAATAAATAATTTTCAATCTAAAAATTAATAATATAATAATTTCATAACTTTTTGAATAGTTTTCAAACTTTTTAAATGGGACATAGAATTGCTCATAAATATAATATATAAGATGGAAAAAATTTAATCATGATTATACCATGAAGGAAAGAGACTACCCATCTTTTAGCACAAATTATATTTTACAATCCATTATAATTAGTATGTTTAAAATTATAGTAGCACTTATAGTTTAAAAGTATTTTTTGTTTAAATATGTATTAAAAAAATATTTATGAGATCATCACATCAAAATATTTAAAAATATAAAAAATAGTAATTTTTTTTTAAATTTAAGAGTAAGAAAATAGAATTTCAATTGTATTTCCAAATAGACTTGAAATATTCCCCCACCTATCTCAAATATTACATGAGAATTCCTTGTTTGTTTGATAAATAGAGCAGACATCCCTACAAAATTGATACTTATTTTCATGAATATACTTTTAAATAAATATTTGAAAATGTAGTAGTGATTGTTTTTAAAAATATTTTTATGTAAAAATGTATTAAAATAATATTTTTAATTTTTTTAATTTTTTTTATTAACATATTAAAATGATCTAAAAACATATAAAAATATTAATTTGAAGTAAAGAGAAAAATATAAATAATTATTTTTTCAAAAATATTTTTAAAATTAAAAAACAAATTGGTCATAAATATACCATAAATAATATATTAAAGAAATAAAATTAATAATTTTTAAGTAATCTTCGATATTTCTAATGTGTTGATATTAAAAAATTAAAAATTATTATTTTAATTAAAAAATACTTTTACAAAAATATTAAATTACTAATTATAAAATAAATAAATAAAAGTTATATTTTAAACAATGTTGCGGTGGAAGTTGATCATAATTGCATTAAAAAGGAAAAAAAATTAAATTAAATTAAAGAACTCTTTGAAAGGGCTTTAGCGTAAGAGGCAAGGTCGATGCATCCCTTTTCATTTCTTGTAAAAAGATTAATTGATTGGAGAGAAGGTACTTTAGGAAGTTGTACAGGTTTACACTCGCACTTTTGAAAGCCTGCGTTTTTGGTATTTCTTTTGAATTTTTATTTTCTTAGCAAGTCAATCCTAGACGACACATTTGTTTTTGGAAAATTATCCTTTTATTTTTATATTTTTAATTTGAATAAATAATTATTTATTTTTTTTATTTTAAAAAATTCTTACATAATTGAATATTAACATAAAGATATGATGAATATATTTGACAATTTTAAAAATTTAAAACAATCAATTGATAGAATTAGATACACTTTTTTAGTTGAGAATAAACCACACAAACTTAATAATAATAAAAAGACTCAAAATAAAATTAAAGAGAAAAAGTTCAGTATGATTGACCTATCCATCAACATATTATGTGTCACTTTCAAAGTCATATCAATACATATACAAGGAATCATTTTACTATGAAAAAAATTGAAATTCAAAATAATCAAATAGAAGAAATAAAAATAAATACACTTGAATTAAAAAAAAAAGCACATCTTTTGGTAATAACATAAGACATAATTTTTATTATAACATTATATCTTAGAAAAAATAACATAAAAAGGAATAATTTTAACAAATACACATACATTTTAGTTTTAATTTTTTTTATGTGTTTGATAATAACCATATTAGAATAACATGATGAGATAATATTAGGAAAAAGACATATCTTTTGGAAAATTATTCATGTATACAAAACAAAATTACTAAAAATATAAAAAATCTCAACGAATATACAATAATAACACGGGAGAATACAAATTTTTGTTTATGGAGTTTTGAGACTATTTTGCTTTTTTTAAGAATGGCAAGAAAGAAAAATAAATGATTGATTTGGCTTAGTTAAAAATAAATGATTGATTTCGTTTAATTTTTCATTCTTCTTATCTTACCATTTAAATTTGGAACCAATGAAAACTTAAAAGACTTTAAATTACCTTTTTATTTATTATAATAATATATATGAGATTTTATAAACTTAAAATTTTATACTGGTTTATGAGTTTAAATGTGTTTGTTTGATCCTTTTGATCTAAAATTCTTAGATTATCTCAAACTTAAATGATGTCATATCTTAGATAAAAGAAATTATAGATTTATGATTCTATTTTCACTATAGTTATTAGTCCCATTTTGATATAGTATATTTATCTATAATTTATTTAACTTGTTATTTACATCAAATTAGTCAAAACAAATTATTTAAACTTGATATTATTTTATCTCAATTTGATATACTATATTGATCTAGTACTTGATTGACCTGTTGACAAGACGAAAAGATTAATGTTTTCTCTCAGATGCAAGAGTGTTGAAATAATAAATAACCCGGCAAGACCGGGGTCGAACCATAGGGAAGTTAATTGTACAAATTATAAACAACAACAATAGTAACAATAACAACAACAATAATAATAGGAGCAATAATAATATTAATAATACTAGTAGTAGTAGTATTAATAATAATAATAATAATAATAATAATAATAATAATAAAGAAAAAGAAGGAGAAGAAGAAGAAGAAGATGAGAACTTTGAGATGAAATATTAATGTAACGATTAAACAATAATAATAACAAATGTCAAGGTTAGAGGATTCACTAATGGTATGTCAAACAAGTATAGTATAAACTCTTATTATTCAATTGGAAACCACATACAAAGAAGGTTCCAATCAAATTATAGATTGTTAACATAATTACATTAGTCATGTTATTCAATTAATGCTAATACTTATAAATCTCGTCAAATGATTAGTACTTAAAAGTGTATTTTTATCATGGTTTTATATCATCATTTTGCACTTAAAATATCAACAACTCCTTAACTAAAGCATGTTTTATAATAATATATCTAATAATACAAGATACCTTTAATTTGTGATAAATATTCATTTTAAATGCAGGCCTATCACATAAATGAAAGGATTGATTGATAACTTTAAGAACTTAAATTGCAAGGGGAAAGAGATGACCAAAATTAGAAAAGAGATGTCGGTGCACTCCAAACCAGAACACTGTTCGGTAATTGGGTCATATCTGGAGCTATAAATCTCATATTTAGGTCTAATTTATATTAATGGAAAGGTTAGACATAGGCCTACAACTTTCATATGGAGCCCAAGATCTAAAAAGACTATTTTCAAGTCTAAATTGTAGCAACAACAAAGAAGCCCGAATCTGTCTTCTAGCCCAAACACTGTTCAGTATTTTAGCCATATATGGAGTTTTAAAAGTCCAAATGAGCTGAATTTTCTACACAAGAAAGCTGAGACGATTTCCTACAAGTATCATGTTTTCGAGTGGCTTTAATTTTGATGTTATCAATGACGTTTTGGGCAGACAAGAGAAGATAAGGATTGTCACCAAGTCAAGAGTTGGTCACCCACTCATCAATTAGTCATCAAACCAATAGTTCCTAATTTTGACCTATAAAAGGAGGCATTTGCCATGCATTTAGGCATCTTGGTGTCCAGATCAAGATCATGCTCTTGTTTTCTCTCTTTGTATTTTTTGTAATGTTTATACTTTGCTTTCATTAATATCAAGTTCATGCCTTTCAATTCCTTTCCTTTGCTTTGTTAACTCTTATCTTATTTATGTTCTTATTTTGTTTATTTATTTTTCTTTCTTTCATTATGTCTAGCTAAGTTTATTATGTCAAGGTGAAAAGGTTACATTAATGGTGTAAGAATAAGTATAATGTAAACTTAATATGAACTTTAATGTTTGATACTAACATGTTTTCTATTTGTTATCTTGTTCACTCTTTAATACTTTGCTTGTTAAATAAATAATCTTGATTTATGTTGTATAACACTTGGTACAAGAAATGCTTGGCACTTTCATAGTTCATATTATCTGGTATAACCGACACCTGAGTTATGAAAGAAACTTGATTTTTTGTTAACATAAGTTATAATCATGAATGCTTGATGAGATTTACAAGTATTAACATTAATCGAATAAGATGACTAATGTAATCATGTTAACAATCTATAATCTGATTGGAAGCTCCTTTATGTGTGGTTTCCAATTGAATAATAAAAGTTTATAGTATACTTGTTTGACATGCAATTAATGGAATCTCTAACCTTGACATTTATTATTATCATTGTTTAATCCTTATATTAATATTCCATCTCCAAGTTCTCATCATTTTCTTCTTCTTATCTTTCTTTATTATTATTATTATTACTACTATTAGTACTACTACTACTACTACTACTACTACTATTATTATTATTATTATTATTATTATTGTTAGTACTATTGTTGTTGTTGTTGTTGTTATTGTTATTGTTATTATTGTTTTATTATTATTATTTATAATTTGCACAATTGACCTCTTTGTGGTTCGACCCGGTCTTGCCGGGTTATTTATTACTTCGACACTCCTGCACTTGGGAGAAGACATCAATCTTTTAGTCGTGTCATCAAGCATTCATAATTATAACTTATGTTAACAACAAATTAAGTTCCTTTCATAGCTCAAGTATTGGTTATACCATACAGTATGGGCTATGAAAGTGCCAAGCATTTTGTACCAAGTGTTATACAACATAAATCAAGATTAGTCATTTAACAAGCAAAGTATTAAAGAGTGAACAAGATAACAAATACAAAACATGTTAGTATCAAACATTAAAGTCCATATTAAGTTTACACTATACTTATTCTTACACTATTAGTGTAACCTTTTCACCTTGACATAATAAATTTAGCTAAACATAATAAAAGAAATAAAAATAAATAAACAAAATAAGATAAGAGTTAACTAAGTAAAGGAAAGGAAAGGAAAGGCATAAACTTGATATTAATGAAAGCAAAGCATAAACGTTACAAAAAATACAAAGAGAGAAAACAAGAGCATGATCTTGATCTGGACACCAAGATGCCTAAATGCATGAAAAATGCCTCCTTTTATAGGCCAAAATTGGGAACTATTGATTTGATGACTAATTAATGAGTGGGTGACCAACTCTTGACTTGGTGACAATCCTTATCTTCTCTTGTCTACCCAAAACGTCATTGATAACTTCAAAATTGGAGCCACTTGAAAACATGAAAGTTATATGAAATTGTCTCAGCTTTCTTGTGTAAAACATTCAGCTCATTTTGACTTCTAAAACTCAAGATATGACCAAAATACTGAACAGTGCTCGGGCTGGAAGACAGATTCAGGCTTCTTTATTGTTGCTACAATTTGGACTTGAAAATAGTCTTCTTAGATCTTGGGCTCCATATGAAAGTTGTAGGACTATGTCTTACATTTCCATCCATATAAAATAAACCTAAATCTGAGATCTATAACTCCAGATATGACCCAATTACCGAACAGTATTCTGGTTTGGATTGCACCGACATCTTTTTTCTAAGTTTGGCCATCTCTTTATTCTTTCAATTTCAGTTCTTAAATTCATTAATCAATCATTTTATTTATTTGATAGGTCTGCATTTAAAATGAACAATTAAAGGTATCTTATATTATTATATATATTATTATAAAACATGCTTTAGTTAAGGAGTTATTGATACTTCAAGTGCAAAATGATGATATAAAATCTTGATAAAAATATACTTTTTAGCTAGGTTGATTAATTGGTTTTTTAAAATGGATATTATTTTATCCGTCAAAACGAGATTAGAATCTAAATTAACTTAAAAAACTATCTAAACAATATTATTTTAAATTTAAATTTTTTTATTAACCTACTTCTTTTATGACTTTGGCTTTACACTATTTTTTATCCCCAACTGTCATTAATAAATTTTTATAAGGGTTGAATGGATAATTATCTTCATTGATAACTTTTTTAAACTTACATGTCTTGTTAGTATACTTATTTTTACAATGAGAATAATGTTTTTCTTTTTATTGAGTTTTTTATTTAAAATTATATTTTGATATTTCTAGATTATTTTAATATATTAATATTAAAATTAATTTTTTTAAATAAAAAAATCTTAATATGTTTTCAAGTAAGAAATAATTTGAAAAATAATTATTTCCATAATATCAAATAAAAACTTAATTTTGCAACTTACTTTATCACACAAAAATCATAAATCACTGTAGCTAGTAGCTTCAATTTAACATAAATAAACTTATATCTTTAACAAATAGGCTATAATTTAATATAATCAGACTCATATCTTTTTTTTCTTTAAGAAATGATTAAATGAACAAATTAAGTTGGTTAAATTTAGATTTAAGTCTATTATAGAAAAACAAAATTCAAGAATTGATCTAATTTAATCTAATGAATCAACTTGTGTCTCAATCAACTCAATTCAAAATAATTAATTTTTTTAAATAATATTATTTTAATTTTTTTGAATTAATTTGATCAATCAATTAACTATACTTTATGTCATATCATATGTAATAAGTATTAATGGAGCATTTGTTTAATGTAAAATGCTTTTTTATATATATTGTTTTTTAATTTTTTCATGTTTGTTTTATTTTAGAAAAGGTGATAAATGAAAAGTGATTTTTAATTAAAAAAACATAAGCCTTTTTAAAAGAAATTGTTTTTCTTCTTTTAACTTTGAAAAATAAAAATTATTTTTCAGATTTTTAATAAAAAAATAAAATCAAATCAAATCACTAAATTTGTTAAATCGAGGTTCTAGGAGTTAATAGGATTTCTATATTAGCTTCTTAGTAATAATTAAATTGATTAAAAGAAAATGTAGTATTTTTGTAAATATAAAATATAATTTAAAAATAAAAAATATTTTGCACATGTATTAAACATATCAATATATGAAATTGTATAGTATATTTAAAAATTTTATTTTTTGATGTGATTATGATAATTCAGTGACACTTCTCTTCCCTTTTAAAAAGGTGTATATTATGTGTTAATTTTAGATATGAAGTCAATAATTTTTTTATTTTTTTATTAATTAATTTAAATTTTTAAAATAATTCTTTAATTTTTAATTGAAATAATTTATAAAATATATACTTTTTAAATTTCATTTATTTTTTTTATTTATTAGATCTTATTCTTTTAATAAACTTAAAAAGTAAATCATTAATAAATAATTTTCAATTCACGATATAACTACAAAGTGTAAGGGAATAATTAACGGGAGGATCCAAGGACTGAATGGAAAAAAAACAAGGCCACCACACACAGCACATAATAATACATTTCTCTCACCAACCTTCCCTTAAATCAAATGCCCTGTCGGAATCCGACCTCTCCCTCTTCCTCTTCTGTCCATGATTTTCTTTTTCTTCTATGACTTCGTTCAGAAAATTGAAAAAATAAATTAAAATCAGGTCCTTTTTTTCTCTTTCAATCGATCGATTTGGGATTAATTCCCTCGATCTCTTTTCTTTGATCGCTACTGTACGTTAAATGGATTGCCTTTTTTCCCCTCTAATCAATTTTGTTGATAGTCTATGTTGGAAGGCTCTGATTTTGGAATTCTTAGGATTCGCTTGAAATGTGTGAAAAATTAGGACTTTTAGTGTTAGGGTAGTTTCTCTGATCGTGAATCGAACTGGGTTTTAGTTTTTTAGTTAGTTTGTTTTTGGTCTTGCTCTGGAGAATTAGGGTTTTGCGTCAAAAGGGGGATTTTTTTACTGCCATTTTGGTTCAGGGGTTGTGAATTTGTTTGGGGGGATTTCTTGTTTGTTGAAAATAAAATTAGGGTTTTTATTTTCATTCCTGATGAGATTGATTTCCAGCCTTTTGTGGCTGGATATTGACTATTTGCTTATAAACTTGGGTGAATTTAATTGCTTGCTAAGTGTTTTATGTTTCGTTGTTTTTCTTAGAATATATTGTGGTTTTGTGTTAAGATGTGAAATGAGATATATGATTTTTTAGTTGTAATTCTGCAGGTGCTGGTATTCGGATTTTGGAATTGAGGTTTTGAAAGTATGGCGATAAATGAGCGGAAGACTATTGATCTTGAACAAGGATGGGAGTTTATGCAAAAGGGAATTACTAAGCTGAAGAACATCCTAGAAGGGTTGCAAGAGCCGCAGTTCAGCTCCGAGGACTACATGATGCTATACACGTAAACGCTTTTATGCCACATTTTGTTTTTGCTGATGTTTACCTGTGTGAATTAGCGTGTGTTTTGACTTGGTTTTTTTTTTTTGTTGTTGTTGTTGTTGATGATGATGATGATGATGATGATGTTGTTATTTCGTTCATTTTGTTTGCAGAACCATTTACAACATGTGTACGCAGAAGCCCCCTCATGATTATTCCCAGCAGCTATACGACAAATACCGGGAGTCTTTTGAAGAATACATTACTTCAACGGTAAGGAGCATATAATCAAAATTGCAGAATAATGTCTGCTCATAAATTTGTTCTTCATGTTTAGAATCAAACTTAATTCTCACTAAGAAGAAATGTCAACTTGTTTCTGTTGTCTGCCTCTTGACCAAGAAACTACATGTCTAGTTTTTACAGCTTTGAAAACTTTGTTCGCTTGGCATATGCTTTCATGTCAAATACCATATTGCCTGGGGGTTGAGAAGTTGCTATTTATGGTTTTTAATTGATTTTTTTAAGGAAATATTTATTTTTAAATGCTAGTGTAGTCTACCAATTATTGATAGCATCTCCTATTGCTGGAGTTGAAATATCTTGGTGAATCAACCGTGTTTTTTATGTCATGTCATGCTGAATGACACAGTTGGAAAACATAACTGCTTCTTGAAACTGTGATGTTTTTCACGATCATGGACTAGCAAAAACACAGGTGAGGCAGTGGCTCAGAAATCAGGCATCTTAAATTCAATCCCCCTGGCTAGTTGCGCTTTTGGGTTGGGTGGGTCTCATGCGTTCATGGGAATCAGTTTTGGATTTGATTCAAAAGTGAGCCAGGTTGATGTAATATTCTCGTACTTTGAGAAGGTCATCTGAACTTTCTATCCCTTTCCAAAAACACATGTTATGCATTTCTATCTTTTGATACTCTTGAGCAGAATAGCCTCCCTTTTCAAAAGGGGATAATGATGTGTTATGTACATTAGGTAGGTAGGTTGGGAGAGTGAGAAATCTTCTTATGCACTTTTTGAACACCATAATGATGTCCCCCATCTATTCTTTTGGTCTTCCTTCTGTTTCAAATGTAAGATTCCTCCATATGGATTGCTGAAATGTTGATAGAACCTTCCTGTACCAGAAGATAATACCTTTTCAACCTCTGTTACCACCACTGGTTATTGTTTACGTCAACACAATACATGTAGATGTATAATGGATTGGTCTTATTTTTCTTTTGATTATATTAAGGATGTAATAATCTGCTGTGTTTTTGCTAATGAATTCTTCTCAATCTCTCACAAATTAATTATCTATTTTCTGGTTCAGGTATTGCCATCGTTAAGGGAGAAGCATGATGAGTTTATGTTAAGAGAGCTAGTTAAAAGGTGGGCAAACCATAAAGTCATGGTTAGGTGGCTTTCTCGCTTCTTCCATTACCTTGACCGCTATTTCATTGCCCGGAGGTCACTTCCACCACTTAATGAAGTTGGGCTAACTTGCTTCCGTGATCTGGTATGTCATGGCTGAGTGTTATTGTATGTTTTTTTCTGTATTCTGTGTTGACAAAGGAAATATTTTCTTTCCATTGCTTCTTGAGCCATTGTACCAATTCAAACTACATTTTATTCTGTTTGACTTGATGATCCTCTTTCAAAAAGATACATCATAATGTAACTTTATGGATCATGTCTTTTGACTCCAGGTGTACCAGGAACTGAATGGGAAAGTGAGGGATGCTGTAATTTCTCTGGTAGGGTCATATTGTTTCTCCTAAATGTATGGTTTTTTTTTTTTTAACCCATGGACAAGTTAGTTAGCATGATTTTCCTAATCAGATTGATCAAGAGCGTGAAGGAGAGCAGATTGACAGAGCTTTATTGAAGAATGTCTTAGATATATTTGTTGAAATTGGAATGGGACAGATGCATTACTATGAAAATGACTTTGAAGCAGCGATGCTTAAAGATACAGCTGCTTATTATTTTCGGAAGGCATCAAACTGGATCCTTGATGATTCTTGCCCAGATTACATGCTAAAGGTAAACAGGATATGTATTCCATTAATGTGTTAAAAAGAATCCCCCCCCCCCCTTGAAATGGTCTTTTGTGCAAATAGTATCTTATGCATCTTGTTGGTGATTCCAGGCCGAGGAGTGTCTAAAACGGGAGAAAGATAGGGTTTCTCATTACTTGCATTCCAGTAGTGAGCCAAAATTGCTGGAGGTTTGTAGTTGATTGCATGTTGTGAATTTAAGTTTTTGGGTAGTTAGTTGCTTATTAGTGATGGTATTGTCACACGAAATACTAGAAAACCTTGTAAAATGGGATTTCAGTTCAGGGGTGCAAGCACAGCTGTGTTGCATGGTTTTAGGACTTGACATGCTGCTCTTGTTTTTATTCTTGTTGAAATCTTATTGCTGTATTAGAAGATGTATGTTCTTCTCTGCAGAAAGTTCAACATGAGTTGTTGTCTGTATATGCCACCCAACTGCTTGAAAAAGAGCACTCTGGATGCCATGCTTTGCTTAGAGATGACAAGGTATTCTTAATACATTTGTTTAGCTGTTTTTCTCCTTGGTGCAATTCCAAATTATTTAAAAGTTGCTGCTTTCTTTCTTTGTTTCATGCTGTTTTAGGTGGAGGATTTATCAAGAATGTTCAGGCTCTTTTCTAAAATACCTCGAGGCTTAGATCCTGTTTCTGGTATATTTAAGCAGGTTGGTAGGCATGCATTAATATTTCTTTTCCTTGGGCAATCTGAAATAGGCATTTGTTGATCCTGTCTTTTCTTTTTCCTTCCTTTCTTTTTTCCTCTTCTCTAAGATGGTTTCCGTTTCATAATGCAGCATGTCACTTCTGAAGGTACAGCTTTGGTGAAACAGGCTGAAGATGCAGCAAGCAATAAGAAGGTAGGTCTTTTAATGACTATTCTTACATTTGCGAATTACTTAATATGGCTTCTGGTGAAATTGTTTTCTCTATCTGTATTTTATTGCCTCTCCCACCCAATAAAAATTAGAGATAAAAATCCAGTTTTTCTCCTAGTTCACAATCTGTGCAGTTTGGTGTCTAAGATTGTTTGTTATGCTCTTTAAATAAACTTTGAACAGCTTGCATAAATCTCTCACTAATAGTCTGGTGATTTTAGGTGAACTTTAGATTTCATTTGGTGAGTAGTTTTTCAATAATAATGGCTATAATGAGGATGGTGAGACATACAATATGTCCTGGCTTATCTAATGCGAATATGACACCTTGCTGTGGAATGCATGAGGAAAAGCAAATTCTAGTTCCAAAAATTGGTGAAAGTCTTAATAATATCAGAATCCAATTCTATCACACAATCCAACCCTGCCACCCGCTGGCCCTAACTCATCAGCCTCCAAGACAAACTGGTGCTTGCTTTTGCACCATTGTAGTTTGCTAAGAATTATAAACATCGTGAATTTCTAAATATTTTGCTCACTATTCATGGCAATGATATCATTCTTTAGAAAAAGAGGAAGGCTAGCAAAATAACCTTGGCAAGCTTAAGGATCTAAAGTTTCTTCTGCTCTGCATCTTTAATTACATACCCTAGACATGGTTCCTTGGATACTTGTTGGGTATCTGTTTACCCTGGCATATTATCCTTGAATGAGTGTATGCTAATCTTGAATCATTGCTGGTTCTTCTTGTCTTTACAATATGCCAGAAAGTAGGAAGACAGACCATCCAAACTGAAATGAATGATTTATCAGATTGATGATGATATCTCTGCTATTGAACATTGCTGAATTGTCCTGAAGATGGTAGCCCAAAGCTTATAGATTAATCAAAGCTGTTGTTGCTGGCACCCTCAGTTAATTTTATGGATCTTTTCTGGGACACAAAGTGTTTTGAGGCCACTTTCTATCCCTTTTTACCCTTAATAAACATAGAGACCATGCATCCACTGCCATTCACCTAACTGCTTTGATGCAAAGCAATTTTGAGGATAAGTGCTCTCTGGTGCACCATAGATGAATTCATCTGGGTTAAAAACCTGGCATCATGGTTTCTGAACTTGCCTAAGGTTAATGAGATGGTCTATGATCTGTCTTGAAAACAACACAAATTTTATTCTTCACTTAGAGATAGCCTGAATTTGTTGTACTTGCCTCCAAGACAGCTGGTGTTGATTAATGCAGCTATTTTTTAGTTTCTACTACCTGAGAGTTATAGGATCTTTATGAGTTTATTTGAGGCTAAGAAATCAGTCAAGCGTGTAGTTCAGGTCTGTTTTGGTAAGTTGAGATTATCTGATCATTTTTTGCAATATCAATGTGCTTTTTACAAAATTGGTTGCATGCCACATTACTTTCACAAACATGCATAGTATTTTGGGAATGCTCATCTTTTTTCTTCTTTTTTTTTCATGTAATTCTCATGCCAGCTTTCTGCTATTTTTTTTTCAACAGGCAGATAAAAAGGATGTGGTTGGTTTGCAAGAACAGGTGAGTTTTCCAATTTGAAATCCAAATATTGACTGCACTGTTGAAATGGATTGAAGCTGATTTTATTGGCCTTCAGGTTTTTGTTAGGAAGGTGATTGAGCTGCATGACAAATATCTGGCATATGTCAATGATTGCTTCCAGAACCACACTCTCTTCCACAAGGTTTGTGCAGAACATTTATTGCGGGCATCCTAAGGTCAAACATATCCTTCTTGGTCTTTTGTGTCTGAATCTTGTCCTTCTTTAGGCCCTCAAGGAAGCTTTTGAGGTCTTTTGCAACAAGGGTGTTGCTGGAAGTTCAAGTGCAGAATTACTAGCAACCTTTTGCGATAACATTCTTAAGAAAGGTGGGAGTGAGAAACTGAGTGATGAGGCCATTGAGGAAACACTGGAGAAGGTCTGTTGTGCTTTTATTGCCTGGTTGTGTTGCTCATGTTATTATGCAACTTCATAATTGAATTTACTTGATTCATAGGTGGTCAAGCTGCTTGCTTATATTAGTGACAAGGACCTCTTTGCTGAATTTTATAGGTGAGTAATGTCATCTTCTGGTGTATAGGTTCTTTAATTGAACATTATATGGAGAAGTTTTTAACTCAAAGAGGATTATTTTTGCTGGGTGGTTTCTGGCAGGAAAAAACTTGCTCGGCGGCTTCTTTTTGATAAGAGTGCAAATGACGACCATGAGAGAAGCATTTTGACAAAGCTGAAACAGCAATGCGGTGGGCAATTCACCTCAAAGATGGAGGGGATGGTCAGTTGCCTTGAATCATCTCTTCTAATCAGAAGTTTATATTGCTATGCACACATGTAAGATTGGGATGCAAACTGTTATTCTTTCTTGTAATTGGATTTTGTTTTCTAGGTTACGGATTTGACATTAGCACGTGAAAACCAAACCAGTTTTGAGGAGTATCTAAACAACAACCCAAATGCAAATCCTGGGATTGACTTGACAGTTACTGTTTTGACAACTGGCTTCTGGCCTAGTTACAAGTCTTTTGATCTGAACCTTCCAGCAGAGATGGTATACTCATTAATTTATGCCTTAGTTTAACTGGTCATTGCTTTTGGGTTGATATGTGGTTTTCCAAGGTTGGCATCTTGGCAGAGTCACTAATGCAGACCTTTTTCTGTTGCTGCTGCTTTAGGTCAAGTGTGTTGAAGTTTTTAGGGAATTTTATCAAATAAAAACGAAGCACAGGAAACTTACCTGGATATACTCTTTGGGTACTTGTAATCTTATCGGAAAATTTGAACAAAAAACCATGGAGTTGATTGTGACAACCTACCAGGTATTATGTTAATGAATTTAGCTGCATATTTCCTTATTATTTGTGCTGATTGCAGGGTGGAAGTGCAGGTTCTCCATAAGTTTCTTTATTTCTAATATATATTTTTTTTTCTTAATAGGCATCTGCACTGTTACTTTTTAACTCCTCAGATAGATTAAGTTATTCCGAGATCATGACTCAATTGAACTTGACTGATGATGATGTTGTTAGACTGCTCCACTCACTGTCATGCGCGAAGTATAAGATTCTAAACAAAGAGCCAAATACAAAAATAATATCTCCTACTGATCACTTTGAGTTCAACTCCAAATTTACTGACAAAATGAGGAGGATCAAGGTGCTGAGAGCTTCTACAATGTCTTGTTCCAGTTCTGTTTTATGTGAATGCTAATGAACCTTCTTCTCTGCTCAACTTGCAGATTCCTCTGCCTCCTGTAGATGAAAAGAAGAAAGTAATTGAAGATGTTGATAAGGATAGAAGGTATGCTATTGATGCCTCAATTGTGCGCATCATGAAGAGTCGCAAAGTTTTGGGTCACCAGCAATTGGTTATGGAGTGTGTTGAGCAGTTGGGCCGCATGTTCAAGGTTTATATTGACATTTAGTTTACTCTTCATTATCTGTATTCCTTTTTATTCCTCTGTTTGAACTTACTGGTTAAATTGAAATGTGGATTTGCAGCCTGATTTCAAGGCAATTAAAAAACGGATTGAAGATCTGATTACTCGAGACTATCTTGAAAGGGACAAAGAAAACCCGAACTTGTTCAGATACTTGGCATAAAACGGCATGCTTGATCATTCATTAATAATGAAGTGGTGACTATTGTTGCTGCAAATCACACCAAAGAGCAACTGTACAAGGTTGAAGTAGCACGGGTGTGTATAAATGCAACTAATGAGTGCCTTTTCGGTGATTGATTGGAAGCAGGAGCCAGAACACTTGTATATTTTGCCTCTAGAGCCAGGTATGAACAACTTCGATAGATTGTGATCCCATGTTGGAGAATTGTAACTGTTTCCCTAATGAGGTCCAATGCGCCAATGGGACCATTGTGTAGCTTTACCCTGTTACATTGAGTCCACTGTTTGACTTGGTTGTTTGTTAATGGTGCTTTGCTTTTCCAATGGAAGGGGAAAAAATGTATTTTAGTTCTATTTACGAGACATTTTGTATGGCAGATCTAGAAACTATTAGGTGAATGGTTTGTCTTTGAATGTGAACATTTCCTGTGCCATTTTATGCTTTTCTTTATATTATCTGTAAGAGCAACTCTGAGTTTCCATTATTTTATGTGATGGATGTGTTGGTTATCGACTATTTTAGATTATTTAAACTTTTATCAAACTTGGAATTGCTTCAAGTCACGTCATTTTATTGATGGGGGCATAACTTTTTCCCATTTTATTGAAGGTTTATTTTTTCTATTGGGATCCGAAAGATCATTTTACTAGAGCAGCAAACCATAAGCATCATATTCCACTACATATTAATGTCTCTGTCAAAGGTTACTGCCCATGATGCAATTTCTATACCATACATCTCATTGGAGACCATATTGCTAGAGGATAGGACAGCTCCACAGCATCAAATGTTGGTTGATATAATAAACCTACAAACCCTGTTTCGTAACTCCTGTAGATAGTAATGAGAGAATTGTGAGTCAAATTGTCTTGACTTCTACTTGATACACCATCCTCACTTCCAACTCTCTGCCCTTTCTTGGGATGAAGAAAACTATTCAAGCATTCAATAGTTCACGCATGGCCTAATTGACATCCTTGATTTTATTATGGATTGTTATGATGCTTGTTAAATAAGAAAGAGCTTAAGTCTTTATATAATCAATTTTTTGGATTGCGCCAGCATGAAATAACATGTTTTCGTCGAAGGAATTTCTAGTTCAACGAAATCTTAAGTCTGTCTTGCACGCTCTAATGGGAAAGATGGAAGTTGTTTTCAACAAATATTTGTTCTAACAACGTGAAAGATTTGTGGTTTTGATGTCATGGTGAGAAATGAAATGACGTTTTCACTGGTTTGATTTGAATGGCAAAGACTTTTTATGTGATCAAACATAAGACGAATTTCTTCCTGACCTCGGTGGGCAAACACGGAACCAGCCAAATATGTCCCGGAAAAGTGATCAACTCACTGTGCGTAACCATTTGCTCTAAATCTCAGTTATGCTTGAACTGTCTGGGAGATTAATGGAGGACGAATTTGCCAGAAGAGTGCATGAAGAAGCTTGCTGTCGCCCCCATAAACATTAAGCTGAGAGCTGGAGCTGGGGCCTGTAGGCAGATGTCCGAGGCTTGAAATTATCTAGAGGAGAAAGGGGATTTTTCTCAGTTAAGTTGAGCTTGTAAGACAAGAAAAAATTCATCACGGATGATGTATTGCAAAGAGAGCTGATGAATGTGCGTGAAGCAAACATAGATTTGAAATCTGGACAAAGCAGCAACAGGGTCGCACAAGAATGGCCACCAATGGAGCAAAACCGACTGTTTTCTTTGCTTTCCCAAATCGAGAAGCAATCATTAGGAAGCAGTCGCGTCCATCCATGAATCGCCTGTGCCCTACTCTCTTCTTTTTGGCATCTCGTCTTGCGTTAACAATTCTACTAATCATTATTGCAGCTGCTGAATTTCCGCACGCCTTTTGGACCCATTTTGCTGAGATCACTCTAATGCAAAAGAGATCCTGAAAGAAAGGGGAGGTGATGCATGAGGTTTTGATCAGAGAACACAAGATTTTTAATTGGAATAATTATTTTTGTTAAAAAAATAATTGTTACAACGAAAGATAAAAAAAAAATCGATAAAATCATGTTTAAAATTTATTTAAAAATTCTAAGAATAAAAAAAAACAATTTGAACCAGATTTTCATGAACAATTTATTATTAGTATTATTTTTTTTAATAATAATTGAAAAGAAATAATTAAAATTTAGGTAAATTTTTTTAGTAATATTTTAAAACATAGTAAGCTAATCTGGTAAAAAAGATATGAGTGCTAAAAAATACCAAAGAAAACAAATGAAATGAAGGGGGGGGGGGGGGGGGGGGGGACCAAATGGTTGGGCCAAAATGCATGCTTCCACCAATGCTCAAACTCGTAACCTTGACATCCCATGCCTAGGAACCAACTAAGCTAAGGCGTGGAAATGATGTTTTGCTCGATTACATATATAAAGGCTCGTAGTTGATCTTAGTAAATGAATGCTTCCACAATGCTCAAACTCGCGACCTCAGATTCCTCACACACGAAACAACTCAACTAAGACATGGAATTGATTAAAAAAGAAGGTATTGAAGTGCTTTACTGTTGGAACCCGTCCCTTTAGTGTGTCACCTTGCGTCAGGAAAACGGTAATGGCCAGTTGGAAAACGCAAGAACTTGAACCCTTTTACTCTTCCATAGTTGGTTGTCAAATGTCATCATGGAAGGCTTCTCTCTTTTTCTGATGTAGATAATTTCTTCTAGCTTGCATAAGAAACTTTCTGCTTAATCTTTTCTTGCTGAACTATGAAATGTTGTTGTTCCCTACATCCTTCCACTTCTATCTGATGAGATTGAGCCTGGAGCAACTAGTTGCTCTTGCATGCATTTTCTGGTGCCCGGAAAGAAACATCATTTCCATTCTAGAGTTACCAGAGGCTTTTCCTCATGTTTTTCTGATGAATAGAGTAATAAGGGGAGGCAAGTTGCTTGCTCAGTGCCTCCCTCACACCAATAACATTAACAACTGACCAGCATGCATGGCATGATACATGTGGGCTCTCCTCTCTCCTACCAATGAGAACTGCTTTCCGATCCCCTTAAACAAATTAAGACCGATAGTTTTGTCCCTTCTGTGTTTTGATTCTTGCAGAAATATGGCTTTGCAGTGTCTTCGGGTTCTCCCCGCATGACTGCAAGTGTCTTTCCCCGTAAGGAATATGATATGTTATGAACAGTTGAAGTGACATTACTCTGTGTTTTGATTCTGGTTTTCCATCCTACTTGCTGCTTCTCACTCCCACAACCAAGCACATTGGACAAGAAATGCTTATGAACAAACAAGAGCCCACTACGATGTATTAATTGAAGAGCTAACACAAAGGAGTTCAACATAAGAATAGTGCAATATCCCATCAATGATTTAGAGTCCTCTACCCATTTTGACATGCTACCCAACTTGTGATTAATTTGGGCTTACATTCTAGGTAGAAGAAGACTTGTAGAATCGAAATATAAACGACAGCTTACATATATACGAAATCGTATGACAAGGTAGGTGGGGGCTGATCGGGGCCTTCTTAAGTAGGTTTCTTGCTTCTTTGGCAAATTCCAGGTTCTTCTTGCCTTGCATATTGTTAATTTCTTGCACTCTCCATGGTTGTATCTCCTACACTTGCATGGATTGTTCTCATCCAACAGCTCTGGAATTGGTCCAAGCTCTATTTCATAGCTAGGGGAATAAAATGTGACAAGAGAATCTGTCTTTTTCCCTGTGAGTCAATTGGTCCACACTTTTGTATTTTCCATTTGTTAAAACCTGTACAGCAAGATGGAAAGAGGGAAAGTCTAGGTTTAATTTTCTTACTTCTAAAGTGTCACCAACGTTGATGACCAAAGCATTTTGAATAGACACCAATATGCTTTCTTTTAGGAATTGGAGTCCTACTGAACTACCCCTCCCTTGCTGCAACACTGGAAGAGCACTTCCATCTGAATGTGGACTAAGACCTCAAACAAGGTCCGGTCTGGCGCCTCCTTATGGCTTGGACAGCCACCCCAAACTACATCTCTTCAAAAACATCTGCTCTCATGTTTATTGTCATGCCTATATATTTCAGTAGATGCTGACACAACCTCCTCTCTTCTCCTCTACAGTTTCACTGCAAAAGTAGCATTTTGGGGAATTGAAGTCTCGCCACCTAAATTCTTTAGGAAATGGAATTTGTACCCTGTTACCTGAACTTGGGTGGCTTTGCTGGCCCTGGACTTGGGACCCTTATAGAGTGGGGCTAGAGCCCAAGAGCAATCATATTGACCCAGTCCAGCTTTTGGTCCTCAGAGAACACAAAGGCCTGCCCATAACCCTGAATAATCCCTGGCAACATTGGATACTCCTGCTTCTCCTCTAAAGGCAGCATGAAGAAATCCATGGCCACCTTCTCTATGCTCTCCAGCAAACCCAGATCAATCCCCATGGTTAATCACCTGATAAAACATTTTAAAGACACCCTTTCACGTCCATGTTATCCTGCACTAACAAGGAAAAGGGCAAAAAGAAACATATCAACTTGTACCTGAAAAAAATCCCCACTCCTCGCACGCTCTTGTCAGCTCCCACATTTCACTTTGGTATTTATCTTTATTGCCTTCAACAAGCCTTGAGAAATTAATGGTGGGAATGGTAATGAGAGATGGTAGAACTGTGGCTGGTGCTGGTTTTCTGTCATGTCCCTAACAAATCTTTCAGGAATTGTTGTTGGCCTGTCCTTTCTAAGCTCTTGAACATCATCAAAATGACCAACCCTAATTGGAGCCATTGAAACAGGAGACATCGAAGCAGAATTCGGAAATATGTCAGATTTTTAGTGAAAGCTAAGGAAGATTGTTTTACTTGGTAGCTTCAAGGTTAGACAACTCTGCATTTATAGAAGGAGAGAGCAAATTGTTAGATGTTAATGTCTAGTATGCTGAAACAATGCTGGACCTACCATGCACTTTATAACATAATTTTACTCTTACACTACAGCTTATATATTCTTTTAAGTGTTATTCGCATTGTATAGATTTTGCGGTTCTGATATGAAAATGAAAAAAAAAATAAGTTTAAGGATTTATCGTGTGGTATGGTGATGTATGATTGAAATTATGATTTGTTTTGGTCATATATTTGAAATTATTTGATTAATTAATACACATTATAAATTTGCACAGTTACTCTAAAAGTCTCTTTCAAAACCTTACTTATAAAAAAGTTATGATTTGTAGTTTTTTTTTTTATATATATAAATCTACTAATTTAAAAGTAGCTATACTTCTCAACAGATTTGAAAGATCTGCTTGGAAAAGATGTGACTATAAATTTTAATTTTAATTGTGGTTGTAACTTTTTAAAATTATAGGTTTTAAAAATAATAAATAGAAATAACATTAATATTAGCTTTTAAAGTGTTACCTAACACTTAAAATTAAAAGCCACAACTACAATTAAATTGGTGTTTTTCAAACGGGCTTAAAAAAAAACAATAAATTATAGTTTATTTTTCACCAAGATTTCAAAAAAGAGTTTCCAATGAAATTTATATAAAATTATAATGTGTATTAATCAACTCAACATTTTTAATTATATAGTTCAGGCAAAATACAAACCGCATCATAAAAATAATCAAATCCTAAACAAATCTTCTAAAGTAGATATTATGTCCTAATATGAGGTATTTGTGAAAGTAATGCGTCTGGAGCATATTCTTCCAAAACAAAAAATGAAAAAGAGAAAAAATATATACAATTACAGCTTAAAAGTGCAATGATTGCACGTATTCATTTGACATTGCCATAATTTTAGCTTTTAATTTTTTTTATAAAATGCATTTTTAGGTATTTTTCAATAATTTTAATATCTTAATATAAAACAAAAAGTTCATAAAAAATATTATTTTAATATATTTTTTAATTAAAAAAATTTACATCACATCAACAAACACATATTAAATTAATTACGCTGAGTATAGATGATGTTTTTGTTAAAAGAAAAACATACATATTTTTCTTCCAAAAGTTTAGGCGTGAAAATTTTAAGGAATAATTATAGGATGAAGAAGGTTTTATTATTATTATTATTAATATTAGTATTTAGTTCAAATCTTCCGGATAGCACTTAATTAGAGGAATTAACTAAAAAACTTATTTTCGATTCACATGCAAGTTTATTTAAAAACACCCCATAGTTGTGTACCCAATAAAATGTGAAAAAAAAAAAGATCTTATGTCATTATAAACATGACCAAGTACTTTTGTAGTTTTTTACTAGTATTATCATATCAAATTCAGAGTAAGATATCCCATTAAAAATCCAATAATTTAATTATTTAACTAGTTTAGATTAATATTAAATTTTAAAAATTGCAAGAAATCATCAAAATTAGTCCAACCTGATCAAACCTAATAAAACCTAACTAATTTGGCTAACACTCAGAAAAAAAAAATAATTACAACTCTTGATATATAAACCTGGAGCCTCCAGGTTCTAAAATTATTTTTACAATTTCATCATTTTTTGTTTATATTGCTTTATATATTGTAATATATATGTTAGGCTCTTATACTTACCTTAAACCAATTTAAACACCTATAATAATATTTTCACTAATCAACTATCATTACTGTTAGCTTCCACATAAAAAAATATTATATTTCATATATCGTTGTTTATTTGTATTATAAGAGAGTAACAAGCAGGATGGAACTATAAGTTTTAGCCTAGAAGATTGAGGTACATTTATACAAGCAAAAACAAAATTAAATTTCATTTTAATAAGTTTAATAATTATAACAAAATGATTTCTATTTTTTTTATATGTAGTATTCTATTATATCTCAATAAACACTAAAAGTTAAAGATATTTAATATAAGCATAAAATAAAAAAAGAAATAGACAAAAAAAATTAAAATTAAATCATTATCAATGATTTTTTATTGAGTAGAACTCATTCATAATTATATAAGTTATGAAGTTCATGACAATCTCTCTTTCAAATTAAATTGTTGGTAGAAAATCATTATTATATTATTATAAAGCCTTTGTTTTCACCAACTTTAGTGTAGAGGAAACTCATTCTATAATTGTCATAAATGCATAAAGAATTAAGATTAATTGAATTAATCTATCAATTAAATGATAAATTTTAAATCTTCTAGAAGATGCTATTGCTTTACAAAACTTAGAAAGAGTAATCAATTTATGAAACTTTAGATGTTTTTGGCATTGATAATGATGCAATTAAAATTTCAAATGAAGTTTAATATTTAATTATTAAAAAAAAGTTTGATTTATTAAAATGCATTGTTTTACAAGAGATTGACATTTTTTTTATTAAAAAAACAGTCTAGAGTTTCTTTGTAGTTGACTCTCTACTCTTAAGATTTAATTCAAAAAATATTATAGATCAAGAATTAATCTTTAAGAGATATATATATATAGAAGTAGCCTGAAGGGAATATATACAAGTAAGCCTAAAGGGAATAGCTAATAGAAAATGTGAATTGTATGGTTTCAAATATACATGCTCAACAAAGACCCCATATACTCCATGGTGTTTGGTGATCTCAAAAGCTAAGCATAGCAGACATCACGAATAATCATGGTTTTCAGGCCATTTTCCTTTCCTGTGAAGGTGAGATCATGTTGGAAAATGCAAGTCAATTGGACATCAAAATGCAATTGGTAATCACACTAAACTGCACGACATTTCAAGATTCAGGGTAAGAAAGGTTTTTGAATGTTCCTTTTTCTAAATGATTACCCTTTTTGTGTTCTTGTACAAGTGCAAAATACAGGATAGGAGGCTTCAAAATACTAGAAGAACACATGTTCAGAGCATTTCATTAATAATGGAAAAGCTTGGTGTTGTGACCATTCCGTTCTATTTGCAAACATATATACACCGGAAATTACAGAGTAGGGTTTTGTTGTCAGCTACAAATGACTTGAAATAGACAACAAGAGTTGACAAGGACAGCGCCAGTCTTTCTTTACACAAGGTTTCCTTCGAGCAACCAGCAAGTTATTCTTGAAACCACACTTGGATTTACCATTTTGGCAAGTAGATTATCTAAATCTTGTCGGTTTCCTTTTCTTCCAGAGCCTTTGATGTCCTAATACACTCTTAAATATCAGAATTCTTGCACACTGGAAAAGTGAAAATAAGGACAAAATCATCTAAATTGTATAATGAAAACAATTTATCAGACCTACAAGATTTAATTTTTTCGTCACATATAGCAACTATTTCTATGAAAATTAAAATTAAGCCAAATATCAAGCATTTTAATCCTTGAGAAAATCATAAAATAAACAAAACACATTACAAAAAAGCCACTAACAAAGAGTGATTGCGAGTTGCAATTTTGTAAATGAAAACTCATGACAAATGGAGAGGCCAGAGACGTACGTGTTTGTGTAGAATTGATTATTGAGAGAATCAAAAAAATTGTCTTAATGTTAGTGGTCCTTTTTTGTTGTTTTAAATTATTTTCATGTTCCTTTTTGTATTAAATTGTTTAAATGCTAATGGCGCTCCACTCCAACATAATTATTATTGTTCTAGCATGTAAAGATGCACTCGAGTATTACAATATATTTATTTTTTCTGTCCAGGGTCTGCTTTAGTTAGTTGTCGTGTCATTTGATGTCTTTTACTTTACTGATTATTATTTAAAATTATATTTTTATTAAAATTTTATATTATTTTATAATTGAAGTATTAATAATTTTTTAATTAAAACATATTTTATAATAATATATTTAATAATATAAGATACCTTTAATTTATAATAAATATTCATTTTAAATGCAAGTTTATTATATAAATAAAAGCGTTGATTGATAAATTTAAAAACTGAAATTGAAAGGATAAAAAGATGACCAAACTTAGAAAAAAGATGTCAATGCAATCCAAATCAGAATATTTTTTGGTAATTGGATCATATCTGGAGCTATAAATCTCAGATTTAGGTCTATTTTATATGGATGGAAAGGTAAGACATAGACGTACAACTTTTATATGAAGCCCAAGATCTAAAAATATCATTTTCAAGTTTAAATTGTAGCAACAACAAATAAGCCCGAATCTGTCCTCCAGCTCGAGTACTATTCAGTATTTTGGCCATATTTGGAGTTCTAGATGTCAAAATGAGCTAAATTTTTTACACAAGAAATCTGAGACAATTTCCTACAACTTTTATGTTTTCAAGTGGCTCTAATTTTGACGTTATCAATGACGCTTTGGGCAGACAAGAGAAGATAAAGATTGTCATCAAGTCAAGAGTTGGTCACCCACTCATCAATTAGTTATAAAAGGAGGTATTTGTCATACATTTAGGCATATTGGTGTCTAGATCAAGATTATGTTCTTGTTTTCTCTCTTTGTATTTTTTGTAATGTTTATGTTTTGTTTTCATTAATATCAAGTTTATGTCTTTCATTTCCTTTCCTTTCCTTTCCTTTCCTTAGTTAACTTTTATCTTATTTATATTCTTATTTTATTTATCTATTTTTCTTTCTTTTATTATGTCTAACTAAGTTTATTATGTTAAGGTAAAAAGGTACACTAGTGGTGTAAGAATAAGTATAGTATAAACTTAATATGAACTTTAATGTTTGATACTAACATGTTTTCTATTTGTTATCTTGTTCACTCTTTAATACTTTGCTTGTTAAATGATTAATCTTGATTTATGTTGTATAACACTTGATACAACAAATACTTGACGCTTTCATAGCTCATACTGTATGGTATAACCAACAACTAAACTATGAAAAGAACTTGATTTGTTGTTAACATAAGTTATAATCATGAATACTTGACGAAATTTACAAGTATTAGCATTAATTGAATAAGATGACTAATGTAATCATGCTAACAATCTATAATCTGATTGGAATCTTTTTTGTCTGTGGTTTCCAATTGAATAATAAGAGTTTGTACTATACTTGTTTGACATACCTTTAGTGGATTCTCTAACCTTGACATTTGTTATTATCATTGTTTAATCCTTACATTAATATTTTATCTTAAAGTTCTCATCATCTTCTTTATTATTATTATTATTATTACTACTACTACTACTACTACTACTACTGTTGTTGTTGTTGTTGTTGTTGTTGTTGTATTATTATCATTTATAATTTGTACAATTAATCTCCCTGTGATTAGACCCCGGTCTTGCCGGGTTATTTATTACTTTGACACTCCTGCATTTGGGAGAAGACATCAATCTTTTAATCGTGTCATTTATATTTTGCCTTATGTGCGGTCGGGTATTATTACTTTGATTTGATTTCTTTCTAACCATTATCAACTAATTCTTTTAACTTATTTATAATTTCTTTGACTTTCATATAATTGGTTGATCAAAGAGTTTGTTTTTTTTTTAAAAAAACAATTCTACATGTAAATTTGCTGGTTATTCAACTTTATATATTTTTTATCTATTATATATACTTATATTTTGATAAAAAAAATATAAATTTATTTTTATTTTAAGGATACCTTGACACCTACAACACCTATTTTAAAACCACCCTTAATAAGAAACTATAATCTAATCCTCATTAGCTTTTGCTTTTATGAAAAATTTAATAGATTTCAATTATCTTAAAAGATAGTTGAAGTTGTTTTAGGGTTTAAATTGGCCATGTAAATTGATTTGGATATGAACTGATCAGGTTAAAAATAAAACAAAAAATTAGATGATTTAGTCAAAAACAATATCATATATATAGTATTACTAGTGACCAAATTAAATTTAAAACTATAGTTGTTGACTTCATGCATATGGTTGTTGTTTGTTATGAGTAGTAGTTGTAATAATATATGCATTTTAAATTACGTTTGTTTTATTGTAATAAAATGCAATGAAGAACTGAAACAAAATAAAAACTTAAGGCATATACAAATATTGTCTTTTAGGATATTTTTTCAATACAAGACTATTCTTCGGGATTCAATAAGTTTTTTTTTTAAACAAGATTTATAAAAATAGATAGACCAAAATCAAAAGGAAATACCAATAAAATTTGCAAACATAGGAAAATACTATAGTTTTTTCCAGCACACCTTGATCTAAGAGTGCATGATATATGTAGGTTATAGAAAATAAATTAGAGAATTAAATAGAGTTTATATATGTGTGTGTTGTCCAAAAAGAAAAATATCTAATGAAACAGATGAGAAATGAAAACAAAGTTGATTAACTATACTAGTTAGGAATTGTTAATGATATCAATAGGTTCCTTTAATATCAATATTTCTTTGGATTTGATTATTCAATTTTCGGGTACGTGATTAATACTTAAAAATATATTTTTATCAAGGTTTTATATCATTATTTTGCACTTGAAGTATCAATAACTCCTTAACTAAAGCATGTTTTATAATAACATATTTAATAATATAAGATACCTTTGATTTCTAGTAAATATTCATTTTAAATGTAGGTTTATCACATAAATAAAATGATTGATTGATAAGTTTAAAAACTGAAATTGAAATGATAAAAAGATGACCAAATTTAGAAAAAAGATATTAGTGTAATCCAGATTAGAATATTATCTTCAAAGTAAATGTCATTTTCTTTTACTAAAGAGAAATAGAGATTTCCTAGAACGAGACTATTTTTTTTTCTAAATCATGCAAACAAATCTTGTGTTATCATATATCATAGAGAAATAAACTTCGTTAACAAACTTTTTAATGATTGAAGATTTGAATTATTTAATGATGTTAATGGATATCAATCTCTTTTAATAACATAATATATAATTTTCAAATCTTTATTTGAATAATCTAATTTCCTAAAATGAGACTATTTTTTTTTCTTAATCATGTAGACAAATCTTATGTTATCATGGATCATAAAGGAATAGATCTCATTACCAAGTTTTACTGATTGGAGATTTTAATCATTCAACAGCGTTAATAGATATCATTCTTTTTCAATAACACAGTATATAATTTCCAAACATTTATTTGAATGATCTAATTTCCCTAGGATAAAGATAAATTTGATATATTTAGTGTAATATTTAATTTATTAACTTTGTAGGTTTACATTTATAACATAATATTTACACTGGTGTGTATATAAAAATAATTTTTCTAAATAATACTAGAAATCCAATTTCACTCCCTTTAAGATAAATCTTCAATTTACTCACTTGGAAAAATGGTTATTTTCCATTAAGTATAGATTTATTCAAAGTTTCACAACACAACTATCTTATTACATAAAAGAAATTAAATGATGAGAAAAATATAATTCATATAACAAAAAAAATAGAAAAGAACAATATAAAAAAAAAAGAAAAGAAAAGCATGAAATTTTTTTTACTCAAAGATTGTTAAAATTAGTGTTTGAAAGGAAATGTTTTATAAAGAAGAGATAAAGTGTGTGTCTATATATATATATATATATATATTCTCAACATACATAATAAAATTAATAGTGAGAAATGTATAAAAAATTAACACACATAATCAAATGATTAAAAAAAACTCATTGTTTTATATTTAATCATTTTAGTAAAAGTTATAAGCTATCATTAATAATAAACCTTCAGAATATAATTCTAAAACTAGCTAGAGTTGGGTTACAAGCTATGAAAATCAATTCTAATTTGTTTTTGTTTTTAAATCAAATTAACATTGTTTTAATTAAAAAAATTAAAAATTCAACAAGTTATTGCCTTCACTAAATATATAGAGATTTTTAACTGAGTCAATTAAGATTTTTTTTTTCTTCCCAATCTAAATTGTTTTGAACCCAAAGTTGACTAGATTTAAAATCAACCATATGTCTGGTACAAGTTTTAAAATAATGTATGATAAAGCAACTCCAATGTAAGAGATAAATGAAAAGTTAAAATAAAAAAAATATATTCTTTTAGCTATTATCTTTGATTTTAATAGCTCCAACAAGATAGCTGTTTGAATAACTAAAATATATTTTATACATCTTTATTAAAAAATCAAAAGTAAGAAGAAGGTACATATATTCATTAGTCAATATCTTTTTATCTGCAATTAGTCTTTGTTTTCCTCTTTAAAAGCAGAACAAGAAGGAAAAAAAACAGTCCGCAAACCTTAAAATCTCCTGCCTTAATTTTTCTTAGGTTTGAAAGAATTGAAAATTAAAAATATTTATATAAATAAATTTTAATTTTAAAAATTTAAAATTTAAACTTAAAATTATATCTTTTAACTTTCATATTACTTTTTAATTTTATATTTAATATTATAAATTACTCATATTAATTGTATAATTAATAACATGATTATATTATATAAAATATAATTAAATTAGTTATATAATTATATTAAAAATAGTGTAATATAAAATATATTAAAATATAATTAGCTTTTATAAATAGTTTTTTACCATTGAAATGAACATAAATAAATAAAATATATATTTATACTATTTAAAAAATTATTTTAGAATCTTAAAACATAACAACCTTAGTTGCTTTTAGGTATGAAAGAACTGAAAATTAAAAATATTTATAAAAATAAATTTTGATTTAAAAGTTTAAAATTTAAACTTATAATTATATCTTTTTATTTTCATATTGTTTCATTAATTTATATTTAATTTTATAAGTTATTTATATTAATTGTATAATTAATAACATGATTATTTTATATAAAAAATAATTAAATTAGTTATATAATTATATTAAAAACAGTTTAATATAAAATATATTAAAATATAGTTAATTTTTCTAAATATTTTTTTACCATTAAAGTACACATAAATTAAAAAAATTACACTATTTATAAAACTATTTTATCGATTTACAGCAAAATTGGAGTTGCTATATCTTGTTAAGAGTCTAGGAAAATTTGGGGAAAAAGGCAGAACGGTGTCGTTCTCGCCAACAAAAAAAAAAAAATATATTCTAAAAGCCACGAGTTAGAACTCCAGCAGCAGCAGCAGCAGCAGCATTATACGTGGGAGCAAAGGTATGGAAGAGGGACGGCATTGTTGGAGGCACCATTAAATAAATGCCATGTTATCATCAAGCAAGAGCAGTTCATATCACATTCAACAGCTTAAAAACTGTAAGGATTTCATTTCTGCAATATCAACACACGCAAATCTGTTCAAATTAGGCCTTTTAAATGATACCATCACCACTAATCATCTGCTCAATTCATACTTGAGATTCCGAAGGATTCAGTATGCACGCCATCTGTTCGATGAAATGCATGAACCAAATGTGGTCTCATGGACCTCGCTCATGTCAGGTTATGTCAACATGGGCCGACCCCAATCTGTTCCCTGGCTCTATACAAAGATGTCCGAGAGTGAAGTTAGTCCCAATGGTTTCACCCTTGCGACAGTGATCAATTCGTGTTCAATTCTTGCTGATATCAAAACTGGCAAGATGGTCCATGCCCATGTTCATATTCTGGGGCTTCAAGGCAACCTTGTGGTCTGTTCTTCGTTGGTTGATATGTATGGGAAATGCAATGATGTCGATGGAGCTAGGATGGTTTTTGATTCGATGAGCTGTTGGAATATTGTTTCTTGCACCGCAATGATTGCTGGTTATGCACAGAATGGAAAAGGATATGAAGCACTTGAGGTTTTTAGAGAGTTCAGTAGTTACATAATGGAACGTCCCAATCATTTTATGTTGGCCAGTGTGATCAATGCTTGTGCTGCCTTAGGGAGGCTGGTTTCAGGGAAAGTCACGCACGGGGCTGTGATACGTGGTGGGTATGAGTTGAATGAGGTGGTTGCGAGTGCGCTTGTGGACATGTATGCCAAATGCGGGAGTTTTCTTTACTCAAAGAAGGTTTTTAGGAGGATTCGAAATCCTTCTGTCATCCCATATACTTCAATGATAGTGGGTGCTGCAAAATATGGACTTGGGAAGCTATCGCTCAAACTCTTTGAAGAGATGACTGATAGAAAAGTCATGCCAAATGATGTCACCTTTGTTGGGATTTTACATGCATGCAGCCATTCAGGGCTCGTTGATGAAGGCCTTGGACTCCTGAATTCCATGCATGAGAAACATGGAGTAATGCCTGATGTAAGGCATTACACTTGTGTTGTCGACATGCTCAGTCGAGTTGGCCGTCTAGATGAGGCTCACAAATTAGCAAAATCTACTAGGGTGAACCCCAATGAAGGGGCCCTTTTGTGGGGCGCACTTCTTTCTTCTAGTAGGCTTCATGGACGAGTGGATATTGCTGTTGAAGCAAGTAAGTGGTTGATTGAATATAATCAACAAGTAGCAGGTGCTTACGTCACATTATCAAACACTTACACAGTGGCTGGGGAATGGGAAAATGCTCATAGTCTTCGTACTGAAATGGAACTCGTTGGAGTTCACAAGGAACCTGGGTGCAGCTGGATTGAGATAAAGGACTCAATTTACGTGTTCTATGCTGGAGACTTATCGTGTGAAAGAGGGGATGAGGTCATTAGCCTGCTGAGGGAGTTGGAGAGGAGAATGATGGAAAGGGGTTGTGTTGGAGGGAGTACGGGGCTAGTATTTGTTGATGTGGAGCAGGAGGTCAAGGAGAAAATAGTAGGCCTACACAGTGAGAGATTGGCCTTGGCCTTTGGGTTGATAAGCATACCTAAAGGAGTCACCATTAGAGTGATGAAGAACTTGAGGATTTGCAGTGACTGCCATGAGGCTTTCAAGTAGATCAGTATGATTGTAGAGAGAGATTTTGTTGTGCGTGATGTTAATAGATTTCATCATTTCAAAGATGGATCCTGCACTTGCAAGGATTTTTGGTGACTGAAAAAAAAAAAAATACATTGGCTAGTAGGAGTAGTATATTACTAAAATGTGGACTTGAATTAATATAAGATAATATTGATATAATTATTTGATCCGAGAGCTTGTGATTGGACCAAGTTCACGGCGACATGCATGAATGAGAATGATTGTGTTGCGAAAACTTCTGAATTTATACATTTGCACTAAATTCTTTCTTATTAAATAAGTCATTTCTAGTTATTCTAGAACAATTAGAAGATTTGATAGAATATGCCACGAGGACTATTGTTGTAGTAATACTACTTCCATATATTCTTTATTTTTAACTCTATGCCTTCATGTAATAGTTTTCTTGTCTGCTTGCACCTGCTTATTCAAGATGGATTATGCATCCTCTATTATTTTTAACACCCTTTAATCATATATGGATCAATACGGGATGTAATACTGAGGTAAAAACTTTGCTGTATGTGTTTAATTTTTTAATTGATGTGTATTTTGATTTTGTTGATCTTATTGTCAAACTCATTTTTGGGTTTTTTCTAATTATATTCTATTTTTTTTTTTAAAAAAGATATAGGACACGGTGTCGTTTTAAACAGCATTATGCATGGTCTTCTCCCCTGTGAACGCAGAGACAGGGGAGAAGAAGTTTTTGAAATATTTTTCTCACTATTCTTCTCTTTCTTTTCTCCTCTCACTTGCACAAAATCCTATCAAAATCCATACCTATAAGCCTATGCTACCATGATGGAAAAAAGCAAGAAATCATGCCTCAACCACCATGCCTTACTAGTAGCTCTCATCACCCACTTTACCCTGCACCATGGTAGGGGTAAGGTGATCCTCTTCTCCTCTGCGTATAAATACCAAAGAAGAAACTAGTAATGAGGAGAGGTTTTTTGAGAAAAAAAGGAATGAATGGAAGATTTAGGAGGCTAAAGAATAAGAAAAACATAAAAGAAAGGGAGAGGATCGAAGGTGGGGAAGAGACTAAAAGAAAGAGAAAAAAGAGAAGTAGGGGAACCAAAAGATATAGGAGGACTGGAGTTGATGAGAGAACAGAAGGAAAAGACCAAAAAAAAAAAACAAAAGAACAAAGGAGAAGAACAGTAACCTCTCTTTTTAGTCTCTCTCTCTCCACTGTTAGAAGTAGTGCCATCGTCATTTTACCCAGTCACCAGCAGCCACCATCAACAACCACACAATCATTGTCAGAAACTAAAGAAGATACAAAGAAACACAAATAGAAAGAAGGAGAAGTAGAAACAGAGAAGAAAGGAAGAGAAGCCGCTGTTTGAAACCACCATCTACAACCACATTCAGCCACCATCGTCACTACTAGCACCATAAGCAACAATAGTTGCTACCACAAAAACAAAAGAACGACCAGAGAGAGGGAGAAGGAATAAAATAGGAAACAAGAGGAAAAATAGAGTAGAAGAAAAAACACAAAGAAAAAGAAGAAGGGTTGATCACTATCCAAGCCATTATCTGATCAGTAGCTGCTAGCAGCACCACCTCGAAACCACCACACGTTCGCCCCTTTTCCTTCTTTTTTCTTCCTCCTCCACTTTATCTTCTTTGGTTCTCTTTTTCACTATTCATGCTTCATGTGAACATTGGAGAGTGCTTTACTATTTCCCAGTAAAAAATAATATTTAAAAAATATTTTTAAAAACATTTGTGATTTTTTCTTATATTTTTCTATTGAATTTTGCTTAATATTGATTTGTATTTTCATACCATAAAAATACAAATTTGGTATTAAAATATCTAGTTTTCGTCAAAACATTGAAAAAAAAATGTGTTTTTGTTTTCATGTATATATCAAGTATCTCAAAACAATTCATATCGTATTTTCATAAAAAAATTCAAAAAATATTTAGCATGCAATTTGACTTTAATAACGAGTTTATTAAAGTCACAAAAGTTGGGCCAAAATTTCAAAAATAACAAAAATATTATTTTGTTGTCTTTTAGTATCTAAGGTTATAACCTTATACATAAGATGTATTGCAGATATTAAATTCTTTTATTGATGTTAGAATGGTTAGGTTTTGCCTGATAAGACAAACACCTCTTTACTAAGAAGGTATTTTCTTAAACCGTAAATAGACCAACAATTAGAAACACAATGAAACCTTAACACATATTATACAATAAAACAATGCAGCTTACCTAAGGTAGGGCGTATTTGGGATGTTAATACCTTTTCTTTATGCAACTAGTCCTTGTACTCGATCTTTAAGACCAGTTAGGATTTCTAGTGACCAAAATATTAGGTGGTGACTCCCCTTTTATTTGTTTTCATTGATAAAAGACAAGAATTCCTTGTCCCTACACATTTGTCAGATAGATACACATACTTCAGGGTGGAGGAGAATCGTCGTGACGTTGCGCACGTGCGACAGAATGACAGCTCCACTAAGGACCTTATAGACTAAGTGACACGACGAAAAGATTGATGTCTTCTCCCAAGTGCAGGAGTGTCAAAATAATAAATAACCCGGCAAGACCGGGGTCGAACCACAGGGAGGTTAATTGTACAAATTATAAACAACAATTATAAAACAACAATAACAACAACAACAACAACAACAACAATAATAATAATATTAATAGTAGTAGTAGTAGTAGTAATAATAATAATAATAATAATAATAATAATAATAATAATAATAATAATAAAGAAAGAGAAGAAAAAGATGATGAGAACTTGGAGATGGAAAATTATTGTAAGGATTAAACAATAATAATAACAAATGTCAAGGTTAGAGGTTCCACTAATGGTATATCAAACAAGTATAGTATAAACTCTTATTATTGAATTGGAAACCACACACAAAGGAGGTTCCAATCAGATTATATATTGTTAACATGATTACATTAGTCATCTTATTCAATTAATGCTAATACTTGTAAATCTCGTCAAGCATTCATGATTATAACTTATGTTAACAACAAATCAAGTTCCTTTCATAGTTCAGGTGTCGGTTATACCATACATTATGGGCTATGAAAGTGCCAAGCATTTGTTGTACCAAGTGTTATACAACATAAATCAAGATTAGTCATTTAACAAGAAAAGTATTAAAGAGTGAACAAGATAACAAATATAAAACATGTTAGTATCAAACATTAAAGTCCATATTAAGTTTACATTATACTTATTCTCACACCATTAGTGTAACCTTTTCACCTTGACATAATTAACTTAGCTAGACATAATGAAAGAAAGAAAAATAAATAAACAAAATAAGAACATAAAAGTTAACTAAGTAAAGGAAATGAAATGAAAGGCATAAACTTGATATTAATGAAAGTAAAGCATAAACATTACAAAAAATACAAAGAGAGAAATGAAGAGCATGATCTTGATCTGGAAACCAAGATGCCTAAATACATGGCAAATACCTCCTTTTATAGGCCAAAATTGGGAACTATTGATTTGATGACTAATTGATAAGTGGGTGGCCAACTTTTGACTTGGTGACAATCCTTATCTTCTCTTGTCTGCCCAAAACGTCATTGATAACGTCAAAACTGGAGCCAGTTGTAAACATAAAAGTTGTAGGCAATTGTCTCAGCTTTCTTGTGTAAAAAATTCAGCTCATTTGGACTTCTAGAACTCCAGATATGGCCAAAATACCGAACAGTGCTCGGGCTGGAAGACAGATTCGGGCTTCTTTGTTGTTGCTACAATTTGGACTTGATAATGGCCTTTTTAGATCTTGGGCTATATGAAAGTTGTAGGCCTATGTCTTACCTTTCCATCCATATAAATTGGACCTAAATCTGAGATCTGTAGCTCCAGATATGACCCAATTACAGAACAGTGTTCCGGTTTGGATTGCACCGACATCTCTTTTCTAAGTTTGACCATCTCTTTATCCTTGCAATTTAAGTTCTTCAAGTCATCAATCAATCCTTTCATTTATGTGATAGGCCTGCATTAAAAATAGACATTTACCACAAATTATAGGTATCTTATATTATTACATACATTATTATAAAACATATTTTAGTTAAGGAGTTATTGATACTTCAAGTGCAAAATGATGATATAAAACCATGATAAAAATGCACTTTTAAGTACTAATCACACCCCTCAACCAGCTTATTACTAGTCCCTAGTAATCAAAGCGTTACAACAATTTGCAAATTTCACAAAGCAAGGTATTCATCATTTAACTTCCATTAATCTATCCAAATAAACAAACTCTCATTAAATTTATATATCTGCTCAATACCTCTTAACAAGATATTAATAAACCTTTCTTTTGTGCTCAATGTATCAACACATAATTATGGGGCTTTTCTTGGAAGAAAACAAAATTTTTGTTCTAATGTTTAAGGTTAACTTCCATGGGTTGGGATTATTATTTTTGTCTTTCTTTTTTGTCTTTTTTTTTAAAAAAAAACAAATATATATACATATAATTTGAAAACATCATGCATCTTTAACCCATGTAACGAGTTTTCAGCTAATGACTCCCAGACCAGTTGGTCTTAGGGCATTAGGTGTTAAGACACCCCAACGAGCTTAGTAACTCGGGTCGCAGATACTGATATGTAGATAGTGCAATGTTTGATTCCCTTAAGCTTTTCTCGTCAACCCATGTAACAAGCGTTGAGCCAATAGCTCCCAAGTCAGTTGACTTTAGGGTATTAGGTGTTAAAACACCCTTCGGGCTTAATTGCTTAGGTTAGGGAGGCTACGAAACCAAACTTATCTACATTTTTATTATCATCATTTTTTCTCTTTTTTTCTTTTTTTTTCATGTTTTTTTTTTAATTATATACAATCCCTTTCCCTTAGTTGTTACCTTTAACAAAAGAACATAAATAATGTAATAATCCAATATGCAACCCACAATCATATGTTAAAGTGTGTGTGTGTAAATTAAGGTTTAAGAATACATGTTAAATAAGTATATGAGCAGAATTAAGCGGTAACAATACGAGAGTTTGTAAACCTGAATATTTCAGGAAGTATTATAATAGATCTTGTTAAGAATGGTTACTAAGATGCGTCTCAAGAATCACTTTAACAAAAGAACTCCTTTACTCTGCCATCCTAGTAACAACAATTATGCACATGCTTTATGAAATGAATTTTTTTTTTTATCAACTACTACCCTCTCCCCCCAACCAAAAGGAGACAATGTCCTCAATGTTCTAAGGTAGAAAGATAGAGTATAGAAGATATCACCTGAAATAACGAACACTGACAAAACATGAAACACACTGAAACAAAAATAAGAAATAACAAAACACAATAATAAAACCAAAATACACAAAAACTCACAAATGAAGGCTCAAATCCAATCTAAGCTTTTTACGGCTTCCCGTAGATGACCAATTTATGCGACTCATGGAAGGATCAATCATAGGAGTGAAAGATTGTAGTTGGTCAATCAATTGTTCAGCAGTAGGAGCAGAGATTATGATTTGGCGTGCAGAAGATGTTAGAAATTCTTGTTCCACAGCATGATCAAGAAAAAACAACAACTTATCATAATAACCATTAACATTTAACAAACCAATGGGTTTATGGTGAATGTGCAATTGAGCCCAAGAGGAAATATAAAAGATCTCTTCCAATGTGCCTAAACCACCTGGTAAAGCAATGAAAGCATCAGCATGGTTAAACATTGCATTCATTCAAGCCGACATTGTGGAGACCTGAAGTTCCTCTCCAATTGTTTTTCCAATGATGTCCCCTTGTGCCAAAGCTTCAGGGACGATTCCTAAAACTTGACTACCTCCTAAAAATGCAGCTATTGACACACCTCCCATTAACCCAAGACTGCCTCCCCCATACACTAAATGAATCTTTCTCTCAGCTAGCACCTGACCAAGATGATTTTCTGATTCTAAAAACTCTTTTTCTTTCCCAGGACTAGATCCACCAAAAACACAAATATTTCTTATATGATGACCTGAGGAACTTGCCATTTCTACACACTTCTATAGTTTTTGAATGTATGGGTTGAGTAGAAATGAAAGGAAGGAAGAGAGGGTTTTATAGATGAGAAATTAGAAAGGCAATCATAACACCTATATGTAGGCCAGCTGGAGTCGCACACTCTCTCTCTCTCTTTTTATTTATTTATTTATTTACTTTTGAAAAAAAAAAACATGTGTATGTACAGGTAGTTGTGATTGTGGCTCACATCTTCCCTTGGTTTTACGTCCAAGAACGGCTTAAACGCCCTCTATGGGTCGGGGATAGGCTTCCCATCCAGTTTTCTTAAAAACTGGCAAACAGGGTCTTTTTTAGTCAGATTCCCAAGACTAAGTCGATCATGTTCTTTATGAAATAGTGGCCATAAATCATGAATTGCACGATGCACATCTCCACTAGGATGCGTCTCAAGAGTCAATAGAAGATTATCTAATGACTCCTTACTCAGGCCATCCTTAATGAATTGTATTTTATCTTCACGGTTTATAGATACCATTCCTAAAGAACGACATTGTGTATTACAAGTCCATCTAGCACATCGATGATAGACATCCAGTCGTTTTGCACGACGTTTCTTTGCAAAAGTGCTTTTACCTGTTCCAGGCATGTGTGAAATGAAGGAGTTAGAGAACTCACCTGATAATCGGACCTTTGCTTCAATCAACCAGCGAATATCTTCAGGAATTCCATGATTCATTAACAATCTCAATCTCGCATATCTAGCACGGTAAATTTTTATAATCGCATTCTGAGGCAGAGCGGGAAAATACTTTTTCAATTTTTCAAGATTAATGTCCATTTTCAAATGAGAATTGGAAGAGAGATTCAAAGAATTACATAGATATATACACAGATATCAGTTATTATGGGAAACTGAAAGAACCGACTTAAGTCACGGAGTACCGTTGTCCGCCATTTGACCGGGGTGAGAGAAACTAGCAAAAATCACTCAAAAAGAAACACAAAAAAAAATATAAGAAAAACAACATAATCAACCTTTATCTACAAGATCATTCCAACCAGTTGATTCATTTTCACTAGGAATCTTATCATAGTAAGCTTTCAATGTTCATTTTCCTTAAAATCATTGTCATTCATTGAATTCTCAATATCACAGGCCCCATAAGGATTACTCCATCTTAATCTTATCTTTTTAGGGAATGCATAAAGTTGAGAATTATAAAACAAAACTTTTTGACCAGTATCAATTTTTTGATAATTTTCACAAGTTTTGCAGAATGCATGCGTGTCCTTGAACATGGTGGGCCAATAAAATCCATTTTGAAAGATTTTTGCAGCTGTCTTTTTTGACGAGAAATAACTTCCACATGCTTCAGAATGACAAAGTTTAATGACACTACTTACCTTATTGTCGGGAATGAATCTTTGAAATATTTGATTAGGACAATATTTGAATAAGTTAGGGTCATCACAGTAAAAGCTCTTCACTTCGTTCAAAAACTTTTCTTTATCTTGGGTGCTCCAATCAGCTGGCAAATCTCCTAAAGTAAGAAAATTGATATTTTTATCATACCAAGGCATTGGACTAAGAGAAAGTAAGGATTCGTTAGGAAAGTAATCATCGATTGGTGTGATGTTAGATGTCGAATCTGTTGTCACTGTTGACAAAAGATTCGCATCAACATTTTCGGTGCTTGTTTCATCCGTGATTTCTTCCTCAGAATAAATCATTTGCAAATCTTCAGATTCATCCAACTCATTTTTACTTAAAGTAGATACAAGTTGATCATAAACTAATTCGTCAATATGATCTACTTCTTGTAAATCATTATCATCTCCAGGTTGCTTGCAAATGTTGAAAATATTCATCTCCAATGTCATGTTTCCAAATGATAGCTTCATCAGTCCATTCCTACAATTAATCAATGCGTTAGAGGTTGCAAGAAACGGACGTCCTAAAATAACAGGAAATGAATTACATGCTTCAACAGGTTCTGTGTCCAAGACAATAAAATCCATAGGATAAATGAATTTATCAACTTGTACTAACACATCTTCAATTATTCCTCTAGGCACTTTTACAGATCTATCGGCAAGTGAAAGAGATATAGAAGTTGGTTTTAACTCACCTAGATTGAGACTCTGAAAAACTGAATATGGAAGTAAATTCACACTAGCACCAAGATCAAGTAAGGCTTTTTCAATTTTATGCTCTCCAATAAAGCAAGAAATTGTAGGACAACCAGGGTCTTTATATTTCAAAGCATTATTGTTTTGAAGAATAGCACTTACTTGTTCGGCTAGAAAGGCTTTCTTTTTCACATTCAGTTTCCTCTTCACAGTGCATAGATCTTTCAAAAATTTAGCATAGAAAGGAACCTGTTTAATAGCATCCAGCAAAGGTATATTGATCCTTACCTGTTTGAAAATTTCATAAATTTCAGAGTTATGGTTGACTTTCCTTTGTTTGGTCATGGCATGAGGAAATGGAAGTGCTGGCGGTGAATCAGTCGTTTCTTTGCAATTTTCAGATTCAACCCCTTCCTTACCCTCAGAGATTGACTCATCATCTTTCTCATAAGGTTCAAGAGAGGGTTTTTCAATAACCTTACCACTGCGTAGAGTAGTGACTGATTTGAGTTGATCCATGTGTTGGCTTCCGGAACTACTTGCATTCGCATTGTATTGCCCCTTGGGATTTTGCTGTGGTTGAGATGGAAACTTACCTTTCTCTTGGAAACTAAGAGCAGATGTTAATTTAGCAAGAGTATCTTTAAAATCTGTCATGTTTTGAACAAGTTGAGTATTAATTGTCTCTTGCTTTTCAATGAATGCATGCAATGTTTCCTCAAGATTTCTTCTAGGAGGTGGAGCATAAGAAGGTGCATATCCATGAGAATTTTGGAAACTATGGTGTGCTTGAAACAGTGGTTGTGAAGTTTGTGCATTGTTGTTCTCACTCTTCCAACTGAAATTTGGGTGATTTCTCCAACTAGGGTTGTATGTTTGGGAGTATGGGTGGTGGTTAGGCCTTTGGAAACTGTTTAAAGCATGGGCTTGTTCATGGAGACATTCCTTAAAAGAAGGCAAGGTTGGACAATCATTGATTGAGTGTTCATTTGTTTCACAGATTTGACACACAATGTTTTCAACAGATTTTAATTGACCACTCTTTTTCAATTCTACTTTTTGACTTTTAGTTAAAGTTTTAGTTTGTGTAAACTTTTCACTAAGTGCTTAAACTGATAATAATTGGTGCACAAGCCATCCCATTATCTGCTAAGCCCCCCATATTGCCTTTATGAGGGTGATTACTAGGACAACAAGAAACTCTTTTGAGGCCAGGTAAAAAGCTTACCCATCATGTAATGGCTAGAACCTATCCATAGAGTATAAACTCCCTAATATAGCCCATCCATAACTAATAAATATGTATATATAGTTGCATACATCAATTCATTGTGAATAATATACATACTCAAGCAAATACCAATAAATACCTTTAGTGAAGGTTCTTCTAACGAACTAATCACCCTTAATCAGATTCCAACAATAGCTCATCCCAAAGAAAAAATGAATGAACAAGGTCAAATGTCTCAATATAATCCAACATTGGTGCAATCAATGATACTAGCACTAGCCCCGATAGGCATGAATGCATTTGCTAGTGAGTCCTATAAGGCCAAGTCATATGATAGCAATGATCAAGATAAGATGGAGGTGTTGGAAGCTAGAATTAGATTCATCAAAGGGGTAGACTTGTATGATCTAGTACAGGTAGTAAAAATATGTCCGGTCCCAAATGTGATTGTTCCGAAGAAGTTTTATGTTCCTAAGTTCATCAAATATAGTGGAATATAATGTCTTATGACTTATCTCAAGTCCTATTGCAATAAAATGGCAGAAGTAGTACATAATGAAAGACTACTAATGCATTTTTTTCAAGATAGCTTAAGTAGGGCAACATTAAGCTGGTATATAAGATTGGACAACACAAAGATCCGGAGATGGAAAGATTTGGTGGATGTTTTTGTCAAGCAGTATGAGTATGACATGACTAACAGATTGATGTCTTCTTCCAAGTGCAGTATAATTGCAAAATGATGATATAAAACCTTGATAAAAATGCACTTTTAAGTACTAATCACACCCCCTAACCAACTTATTACTAGTCTTTAGTAATAAAAGCGTTAAAATAGAAAAACAATTTGTAAAATCCACAAAGCAAGGTATTCATTATTCAACTTCCATTAATCTATCTAGATAAACAAACTCTTATTAAATTTATATATCTGCTTAATACCTCTTAACAAAATATTAATAAACCTTTCTTTTGTGCTCAATATATCAACATATAATTATGAGGCTTTTCTTGGAAGAAAACAAAATTGTTGTTCTAATGTTTAAGGTTAACTTTCTTGAGTTGAAATTAATTTTTTTTCTTTTTTTTAAATATATATACATATAACTTAAAACACCATACATCTTTAACCCATGTAACGAGCTTTCGACTAATGACTTCCAGACCAATGCATTAGATGTTGAGACACCCCTACGAGCTTAGTAACTCGGGTCGCAGATACTGATACGTAGATAGTGCAATGTTTGATTCCCTTAAGCTTTTTTCCTCAACCTATGTAACAAGCATTGGGCCAATAGCTCCCAAGTCAGTTGACTTTAGGGTATTAGGTGTTAAAACACCCCTTTGGGCTTAATTGCTTAGGTTAGGGAGACTACGAAACCAAACTTATCTACATTTTTATTATCATCATTTTTTTTTTGTTTTTTTTAATTATATACTATCTCTTTCTCTTAGTTGTTACCTTTAATAAAAGAACATAAATAATGTAATAATCTAATATGCAACCCACAATCATATGTTAACGTGTGTGTGTACAAATTAAGGTTTAAAGATACATGTTAAATGAGTATATGAGCAGAATTAAGTGGTAACAATGCGAGAGTTTGTAAACCTAAATATTTCAAGAAGTATTATGATAGACCTTATTAAGAATGGTTACTAAGATGCGTCTCAAGAGTCATAAAAAGATCTCATTTACTCTACCATCATAGTAACAACAATTTTACACATGCTTTATGAAATAGAAAACACAATTAGTTTTTTTTAGCTGCTACCCTCTCACTCCAACCAAAACGAGACATTGTCCTCAATGTTTTAAGGTAGAAAGATAGAGTATAGAAGATATCACCTGAAATAACGAACACTAACAAACTTGAAACACACTGAAACAAATATAAGAAACAACAAAATATAATAATAAAATCAAAAGACACAAAGATTCACAAATAAAGGCTCAAATCTAATTTAAGCTTTTTACAGCTTTCCTTATATGACCAATTTATGCGACTCATGGAGGGATCAATTACATGAATGAAAGATTGTACTTGGTCAATCAATTGTTCAGTAGTAGCAGTAGAAATTATGATTTGTCGTGTAGAAGATGTTAGAAATTCCTATTCCACGGCATGATCAAGAAAAGACAACAACTTATCATAATAACCATTAACATTTAACAAACTTATGGGTTTATGGTGAATGTGCAGTTGAGCTAAAGAGGAAATATGAAAATCTCTTTTAATGTGCCTAAACCACCTGGTAAAGCAATGAAAGCATAAATATGGTTAAACATTGCATTCATTCGAGTCGAGATTGTGGAGACCTATAGTTCCTCTCCAATTGTTTTTCCAATGATGTCCCCTTGTACTAAAGCTTCGGGGACGACCCCTAAAACTTGACTACCTTTTAAAAATACAACTATTGACACACTTCTCATTAACCTCAAACTGCCTCTCCCATACACTAAATGAATCTTTCTTTCAGCTAGCACCTGATCAAGATGATTTGCTGATTCTAAAAACTCCTTTTCTTTCCCAGGACTAGATCTACCGAAAACACAAATACTTTTTATTTGATGACTTGAGGAACTTGCCATTTCTACACACTTCTATATTGGATGAATGTATGGGTTGAGTAGAAATGAAGGGAAAGAAGAGAAGATTTTATAGATGAGAAATTAAAAGGGCAATCATACCACTTATGTATAAGCCAGCTAAAGTCTCACTCACTCTCTCTCTCTATTTATTTATTTATTAAAAAAAAGCATGTGTATGTACATGTAGTTGTGATTATGACTCACATCTTCCCTTGGTTTTACGTTCAAGAACGGCTTAAACGCCCTCTATGGGTCGGGGATAAGCTTCCTATCCAGTTTTCTTAAAAACTGACGAACAGGGTCTTTTTTAGTTAGATTCCTAAGACTAAGTTGATTATGTTCTTTATGAAAATGGGGTCATAAATCATGAATTATATGATGCACATCTCCACTAGGATACGTCTCAAGAGTTAATAGAAGATTATCTAAAGACTCCTTACTTAAGCCATCCTTAATGAATTGTATTTTATGTTCACGATTTATAGATACCATTCCTAAAGAACAACATTATGCATTACAAGTTCATCTGGCACATCGATGATAGACTTTCAATCATTTTGTATGACGTTTCTTTGCAAAAGTGCTTTTACCTGTTCTAAGCATGTGTGAAATAAAGGAATTAGAGGACTCACCTCATAATCAGACATTTACTTCAATCAACCAGCGAATATCTTCAGGAATTCCATGATTCAAGATTAGTGTCCATTTTCAAATGAGAATTGGAAGAGAGATTCAAAGAATTGCACAAATATATACACAAATATCAGTTGTTATGGGAAACTGAAAGAACTGACTTAAGTCATGGAGTACTATTATCCGTTATTTGACCGAGGTGAGAGAAACTAACATAAAATCACTCAAAAAGAAACACAAAAACAATATGAGAAAAAATCAATCTTTATATACAGGATCACCCAATTCAATAGAGTTATTTTCAACTGAAAAATTGTCAAAATAAACTTTCAAACGATGTCCATTTACCTTGAAAACATTATCATTCTTCGGATTCTCGATATCACAGGCCCCATATGGATACATATGTTTCACAATAAAAGAACCGCTCCATCTTGACTTAATTTTCTAGAAAATAAATGCAGTCGAGAATTATAAAGCAAGACTTTTGACCAACATTGAATGTTTTTGTCAGTATTTTCTTGTCATGAAACTCTTTAATTCTTGCTTTATGAATCCTTGAATTTTCATATGCATAATTTCTTATTTCCTCAAGCTTATTTATTTGTAATTTTCACAGTTGACTAGCATCATCCAGATTTGAATTGAAAGCTTTAATAACCCAATAAGCTCTATGTTCAAGTTCCACAAGCAAGTGACAAGGTTTTTTATAGACTAGTTTATAAGGTGACATACCTAATGATGTTTTATAAGCAGTTCAATAAGCACAAGTGCATTATTAAGTCTTAAAGACCAATCTTTCTTATTAGGGTTCACTATTTTCTCTAAAATGTGTTTGATCTCCCTATTAGCAAGCTCTACTTGTCCACTTGTTTGAGGGTGATAAGGGGTCGTAACTTTGTGTGTGATTCCATATTTCTTCATTAAAGACTCAAATGGCTTGTTGCAGAAATGTGTTCCATTATCATTTATTATGGCTCGAGGGACTCCAAATCGACTCAAAATATTTTCTTTCAAAAACTTTATCACTATTTTGTGATCATTGTTTCGACTTGGAATTGCTTGTATCCATTTTGAAACATAATCTACTGCGACTAATATGTATAAGAAACCAAATGATGGAGGAAATGGACCCATGAAATCTATACCTCAACAATCAAATATCTCAATGACAAGAATAGGATTTAAAGGCATCATGTGATGTTTTAAAATTGATCCCAACTTTTAACAATTTTCACAAGACTTGCAGAATGCATGTGAGTCTTTGAACATGGTAAGCCAATAAAATCTACTTTGTAAGATTTTTGCAGTTATCTTTCTTGATGAGAAATGACCCCCACATGCCTCAGAATGACAAATGTTAATGACACTACTTACCTCATTATCAGGAATGCATCTTTGAAATATTTGATTAGGACAATATTTGAATAAATAAGGGTCATTCGAATAAAAATTCTTCACTTCGTTCAAGAACTTTCTTTTATCTTGGGTACTCCAATGAGCTGGCAATTGTTCTAAAACAAGAAAATTGACAATATTAGCAAACCAAGGCATTATAGAGACAGAAAGTAAAGATTCATCGGGAAAGTAGTCATCGATTGGTGTGATGTCAATTTTTGAATCTATTGTCAATCTTGACAAGTGATCTGTGACAACATTTTTACTGCCTTTCTTATCTTTGATAATGATATCAAATTCTTAAAGTAACAAAATCCAACGCACCAATCTAGCCTTAGAATCTTTCTTAGAAAAAAGATATTTCAATGTTGCATGATCACTAAAAACAACAAATGAGCCAATAATGTGACCAAACATTTGTTACCATAAAGTGATATTTTTCCCAATTTAGTACAATATTCTTCTCTTCACACCTGCTCAAAACCTTTTTTAAGTTAGTCAAACAATCATCAAATGAATCGTCAAAAATAGAAAAATCATCCATAGAAATCTCAAGAAAATGTTCAACCATATCACTAAATATACTAAGCATGCATCTTTGAAACATGGCTGGTGTATTACATAATCCAAAAGGCATCCTTCGATATGCAAAAGTACCAAAAGACATGTGAAAGTAGTCTTTTCTTGATCTTCCAATGCAATTTCAATTTGGTTGTAACTCATTATTCTCATTTGTTATCATAGTGACTCCAGATTTCTTGGTTACAACTTAAGTAAGACTTACCATTTTCCTGTCAGAAATAGGATAAATGATTTCATTATCTAGAAGCTTAATGACTTCATTTTTCACTACTTCTTTCATTTAGGATTGAGTCTTCGTTGCATTTCCCTAGAGGGTTTAACATTTTCCTCCAAATAAATTATGTATGTACAAATCAAAGGACTAATTCCTTTTATGTCAGCTATGGTCCATCCTAATGCATTTTGTGCATTTTTAGAGTTTGTAATAACTTACCTTCTTGATGTGCATTGAGTTTGGAAGAGATTATTACTAAAAAATTTCATTTTCTCTCAAAAATGAGTATTTGAGATTGAATGGAAACGACTTCAAATAAGGCTTGGGTGGTTGAACACATGAAGGTACGGACTTAATTGATCATGGTGGCAATTCTTCAATTTGTGGCCTCCAATTACTTATCTTTGATTCTTTTTGAAAATAAATCATTTGCAAATCATTATATTCATCAATCTCAATCTCAATTTCACTGAAAGTGGTTGGAAATTGATCATGAATTAATTTTTCAGTAAAGTCCACTTCCTATAAATCATTATCATCTTTAGGTTGCTTGTAAATGTTGAAAATATTCATCTCCAATGTCATGTTTCTAAATGATAGCTTCATCAGTCCATTCCTATAATTAATTAATGCATTAGAAGTTTCAAGAAACGAACGTCCTAAAATAACAGGAAATGAATTACATACTTCAAAAGGTTGTGTGTCCAAGACAATAAAATCCACAGGATAAATGAATTTATCGACTTGTACTAACACATCTTCAACTATTCCTCTAGGCACTTTTATGGATCTATCGACAAGTAAAAGAGTTATGAAGTTGGTTTTAACTCACCTAGATTAAGACTCTGAAAAACTGAATATGGAAGTAAATTCACATTAGCTCCAAGATCAAGTAAAGCTCTTTCAATTTTATGTTTTGCAATAAAGCAAGAAATTGTAAGACAACTAGGGTCTTTATATTTCAAAGCATTATTGTTCTGAAGAATAGCACTTACTTGTTTAGCTAAAAAGGCTTTCTTTTTCACATTTAGTTTCCTCTTCATAGTGCATAGATCTTTCAAAAATTTAGCATAGGAAGGAACTTGTTTAATAGCATCCACCAAAGGTATATTGATTTTTACATGTTTGAAAGTTTCAAAGATTTCAGAGTTGTGATTAACTTTTCTTTGTTTGGTCATGGCTTGAGGAAATGGAAGTACTGGCAAGGAATCAATCATTTCTTTGCAATTTTCAGATTGAACCCCTTTCTTACCCTTAGAGATTAACTCATCATCTTTCTCACAAGGTTCAAGAGTGGGTTTTTCAATAACCTTACCACTATGAAGAGTAGTGAATGATTTGACTTGATCCATATGTTGGCTTCCGGAACTACTTGTATTTGCATTATGTTGCCCCTTGGGATTTTGTTGTGGTTGAGATGAAAACTTACCTTTCTCTTGGAAACTGAGAATAGATGTCAATTTTGCAAGAATATCTTTAAAATCTATCATATTTTGAGCAAGTTGAATATTAATTATCTCTTGCTTTTCAATAAATGCATGCAATGCTTCCTCAAGATTTCTTCTATGAGGTGGAGCATAAGGAGGTGCATATCCATGAGAATTTTAGAAATTATGGTGTGCTTGAAACGGTGGTTGTGAAGTTTGTACATTGTTATTATCACTTTTCCAACTGAAATTTGGGTGATTTCTCCAACTAGGGTTGTATATTTAGGAGTATGGGTTGTGGTTGGCCCTTTGAAAACTGTTTAAAGCATGAGCTTGTTCATGAAGACATTCCTTAAAAAAAGGCAAGGTTAGATAGTTATTGGTTGAGTGTTTATTTGTTTCATATATTTGACACACAATGTTTTCAATAGATTTTAATTGACTACTCTTTTTCAATTCTAGTGCCTCGACTTTTCTAGCTAAAGATGCAAACTTGGCTTGAAGGTCATGATCTTCCCTAAGGTTGTACATACCTCCACTAGATGTATGAATTTGAGTTTTACTCGGTGTCTCATAAGTACCTGCGGTGTCCTAATTTTGAACATTTTCAGCTAACAAGTCTAAGTACTCCATTGCTTCATCAGGGTCTTTATATTCAAAAGTTCTATTACACATGAATTCAACCATTTGCCCATCTCTAGGTATTAACCCTTCATAAAAATATGAAAACAATCTCCATGTTTCAAAACCATGAGAGGGCAATTATTAAACAATTCTCGATACCTATTCCAACATTGGTAAAATGTTTCTCCTGGTTTTTGAGTGAAAGTGATGGTTTGTCTTTTGAAAGAGTTTGTTCTGTGAGATGGGAAAAATGTTTTTAAAAACTGTTGTTGCATTTCATCTCAAGCATGAATCGATCCTGGTCTCAAATTTTATAGTCATGTTTTAGCTTTATCTTTTAATGAAAAAGGAAAAAGCTTTAATCTGATGGTGTTCATATTACAATTTGAATCATTATATGTGTTACAAACCTTCTTCAATTTCCTTAAATGCAAGTATGAATTTTCTAATTCTAAGCCATGAAAAGAAGGTAAAAGTTGAATAATACTTGGTTCAAAATTAAAATGAGATGCATCGGGAGGAAAAACTATGCATGATGGTGCACTTATTCTTGTGGGATTCATATGGTTTCTAAGTGTTCTAGCACGATTATTCTCATTATGAAGTGATTGATTATCTTCTTCAGCCATATTTTCTAAAAATGATGAGGATATCCTACAAAGTTTACCACTTGATGTAGGTGAGCACACTCTCATACACGTGTAGAAATAAAATAAAAGAAAAAAGAAAAGAAAAGAAGAAGAAACAAGAGACAAGAAATAAAGTTATATATAAGAAAAGTGAAAAGAGAAAATAAAATAAATATTATAATTTATACAAAACTTACCTCCCCGATAATGGAGCCAAAAACTTGACATGACTAAAAGATTGATGTCTTCTCCCAAATACAGGAGTGTCAAAGTAATAAATAACCCGACAAGACTGAGGTCGAACCACAAGGAGGTTAATTGTATAAATTATAAATAACAATAATACAACAACAATAATAATAACAACAACAACAACAATAATAGTAATAACAATAACAACAATAACAACAACAACAACAATAATAATAATAATAATAATAATAATAATAATAATAATAATAATAATAAAGAAAAGAAGGAGAAGGAGAAGGAGAAGATGAGAACTTTGAGATGAAATATTAATGTAAGGATTAAATAATGATAATAACAAATGCCAAGGTTAGAGGATCTACTAATGGTATGTCAAATAAGTATAGTATAAATCCTTATTATTCAATTGGAAACCACACACAAAGAAGGTTCCAATCAGATTATAGATTGTTAACATGATTACATTAATGATCTTATTCGATTAATGCTAATAGTTATAAATCTCATCAAGCATTCATGATTATAACTTATGTTAACAATAAATCGAGTTCCTTTCATAGCTCAAGTGTCGGTTATACCATACAGTATGAACTATGAAAGTGTTAAGCATTTATTGTACCAAGTGTTATACAATATAAATCAAGATTAGTCATTTAAGAAACAAAGTATTAAAGAGTGAACAAGATAATAAATACAAAACATGTTATAGAATAGTGTTCTGGTTTGGAATGCACTGATATCTCTTTTCTAAGTTTGGCCATCTCTTTGTCCTTTCAATTTCAGTTCTTAAATTCATCAATCAATCCTTTCATTTATATGATAGGCTTGCATTTAAAATGAACATTTACCATAAATTAAAGGTATCTTATATTATTAGATACGTTATTGTAAAACATGCTTTAGTTAAGGAGTTATTGATACTTCGAGTACAAAATGATGATATAAAACCTTGATAAAAATACACTTTTAAGTACTAATCAAAGTACAACATGGATATTGCTCCATATAAAATCAACTTGTCCAATCTAGAGAAAAAGGACAAAGAAAGCATAAGGGAATATGCTAAAAGATGATAAAAATCAGCTCCTTACATCCATCCTCCACTTTTGCACATATATGATCATTTTATTTATCGACACTCTTAAAGCGTTATACTACGAGCATGTGATGGGGGTAGTTCAGCTTAGCAATTCACTAACATTGTGGTAGTATGCGAACGCATGGAGCAAGGCATCAAGAATGGTAGAATTTCTGCATTTACCAAGAAAATAGGCTTAAAAAAAAGAAGGTCAACTATGTTGAAGTAGGCTACAAGGGTAGAAAAACTCATCCAAAATTACCACACTTCATTCTAAATTGCCAACATAAAAAAACCTAAACCCTAAAACTATTAATCCAAAATCCAAATTGGAAATTACAAAAGGATGCAAAAACAACTACCTCCATTACCGCAACCCCTAAATGAGATGTACTAGAAGCTATTAAGTATCAGACATGTAGCTCCCGAACCTCTAATGCATGTTCAGCCACCTTACCGTGGTTGGTACAAGTTAGAGCTCATTTGCGAATACTATGCTAGTGTTGTTGGACATGACATCCATTCTTGCAACACCCTCAAGAAAAAACTTCTGTAATTAATCAAGGCAGGGTGGATAGCAATTGAAGACACTCTTAATGCGAACACAAACCCTCTACCTAATCATGCTTGAAGTAGTAAATCAAAAATGCATTAGGGATTAAATGTCCAAGAAATCTGAAAGTATTGATGATCTAGGTAGGATACAAAAAAAGGCAACATGAATTTTGAAGGACTCGAATTTGACCCAATGTTTTTATCCCCACAGTCAATAAGACCTTTACAGAAGTTGTTATAGGGAGACTAGGCTAAAAGAAGATTTACCAAAATGAAAGAATGAAGCCTTCCCTATTATTGCTTTTTCTTTGTGCATTTTTATTTCAACCTACTTTGAGTCTTGTTGGTATTTTAGCTCATAACACTATAAGACTTTCTCTATCAAATGAACCTTTCTTGTTAATAAGATCATGTGTCTTTTTGTGTTTAGGATATGCCTTCATTTTTTTTTGTTTTTTCATGCAAATAACACACTGAACATAATTTTTACTTACGAAACCACTAATGTGTCCCCTTTTCTTCCCAAAACTATACATGATCTCATATGTTCATAAGGATTTTTAGGAATTCAAAGTTTAGTATGAAAAAATAGAAATCATACATGTTTTGTAAATTCAAGTGATTCCTTAGAAAGGTAACCATACACCTAGAAAACCTAAAGAAAAAAATAAAAAATAAAACAATAAAAACAAAAACACCATGAAGTAACTCCAAAAGCTGAGTTTTAATTGAATGAGTAATGAGAAACCATTTTGTATACTCACATGAAAGCAAGGCTTATCGATCCTAAGTGCATGCATTTGAAATGAAAAAAGGTCATCTTTGATAATTTTTTTGTAAGGCTAAATTATCATTTACAGTCCCCTTTTGAGTTTGGTAACAATTTTGGAAATAACCTTAGCTTGGATCACAAGTGCGAGAGATATAGAAAAAACCTCAATGATTGAAAGTGCCCAAGCAATACTAAGGGTATAAAAGAAATTTTCAATTATCAAAAGTGCACAAATAAAGCTTGGAGGCACGAACAAATATTCAAAGGATCCAAAAATTTTGAGCATAAAAAAAAAACCAATATAATGATGCTTCAAATGAAATGAAGAAAACAAAAAAAAAAAGAGAAAAAGCCCAAGCCCAACACTAGAGGGCATGATAGACCATCTTGGAAACAAATTCAAAAGACAAATTGAAATCCCTTAAACACCTTTTGAGCTTATCAATATCCGTTTTCTTCATAACCAATAGCCCAAGCCCACATTACGTGCTTAATCAAGCCTTTTCTAATCAAATGCAAGCAATTTTGATTGGTAGGCAATGCTTTCCCACGCAAATCAAGCTTTATTATTCATATAAATAAAATGAATGCTTTAAAGACTGGTTCTTTAAAACTCTCATATTAAATCTTGAACAATTTTGACCAAACAAATATCACTTCATATTTTTCACCAAAAGCAAAACAAAAGGTTCTCATCACTTGTGAAAACCACTCTATAGGAATCACTTGAATTTCTTTAGAACAAGTTTGTTTTGAATCAATGTCAAAATGATTTCTATATCTAGAATAGCTTTGAAATTTCAAAAATTATGCATGAAAACAACTCCTTGTAATTAACCCAAACCTTTTTCACATAACCTTATCTCCAAAAAAACTCAAATTGAACGCCTTGGAGGCATGATCAAGCTAGGGGGCAATCCAAGAATGCATAATAGGACTGGCTCCATGTTTCCCTTTTTAAGAAAACAAAATGTTAGGCAAAGCTGACAACCCTTGAGATAAAGGTCAAAGGACAAAATATATGATGACATCAAATCCTTTATAGACGTCAAGATCACAAGAGTAACTAAGAGTGAAAAGGTCATTGAAGTTTGCTACCAAGACTTAACCTTTTAAGAAAAGGAAGACTCTATGAAGAAATAGGGGACCTATATTTCTCAAGTAAATATACATGCATATTGATCATAATGCATTGCTTTCATTATTGACAAATCGGTGTTTCACCATTAATTTTTAGGTAGCGTGTTTTCTAACCCTACCTTTTTTTTAATACGCCTTTGAGCTCTCACCTCTTTTTAAGTGCGTCTTTGAGCCCTCACCTTATTTCAAATGCACCTTTAAGCCACCATCTTTTGGGTAATGTGTTTTCTAACCCTACCTCTTTTTAAGTGCATATTTGAGACTTTACCTCTTTTTCGAGTATGTCTTAGGTAATGCGTTTTCTAACCCTACTTCCTTTTGAGTGTGTCTTTGAGCCCTCATATCCTTTTGAGCCCTGTCTTATCATTTCTTTAACACTCTTTTCTTTTTTTATTTGGGTAGGTCACTTATTACAATGAGACCACTCTTTCCTTTTTTCCACTTAGGTAGGTCACCCATCACAAGAAAACTATTCTCCATGTTTTTTTATCTGGATAAATCACCTATTACAATGAGATTATTCTTCCATCTAAATAGGTCACCCTAGAGGTGTTCATTTTCGGTTCGGTTCGGTTTTTATAAAAAAAAAATAACCAAACTGGAAAAAAAAATTTGAAAAAAAAACCCGAAATCGAACCGAAACGGGGTCAAACCGACTGGTTTTGGTTCGATTCGGTTTGGTTTTTTAGGGAAAAAACAGGTTCAAACCAGCTTGGCTCGGTTTTTTTGGTTTGGCTTGGTTTTGGTCCGATTTCAGTTCGGTTTGGTTTGGTTCGATTTTTTGGTTTTTCAGTTATAAAACCGAAACTGAACCGAACCGGTTGGTTTTTTCAAAATTTTAATCGGTTTTTTCTTTCGGTTTAGTTTTTTCAGTTATTTTGTTTTCTGATTTTCTCGGTTTAATCGGTTTTTTAGTTTTTTTGTTCACCCCTAGGTCACCCATTACAATGAGACTACTCTTTGCTTTTCCACTTGGGTAGGTCACCCCTTATAAAAAGACCATTGTTTAATTTTTTTTACCCGCATAGGTCACCCATTATAATTAGACAATTCTATATGTTTTCTTTACCTAGGTAGGTCACCCATTATAATGAGACCGCTCTTCCACCTCGGTAGGTCACCCATTATAATGAGATCATTCTCCATGTTTTTTTACCTAAATAGGTCACCTATAATAATAAGACCATTCCTTCATCTCGGTAGGCTACTCATTACAATAAGATCATTTTTTTTTTCCATTTGGACGGGTTGCCCGTGAAAATAGACCAGGATAAATGTGCATGGGTTGGTTACCCCTAAAAATAAACAATGTGAGTATGTATGGGCAGGTTGCCCATGAAAATAGACTAGTGTGAGTGTGTGTGGCTAGGTTGTTTGTGAAAATCAGACCATTTTTGTTTTATTTTCTTTACAAGCTTACTATGCAAAACATTGAGGAGATTTTTGCTTCATAAGCATTGCAAATTGGAGGTAACTGTCATAACCTAGTTTTGGGTTCTTCCTAATTACATTACATTTTCTATAAAAAAAAATATGCAGGATATGGTGCTATTTTAAACGGCGTTGTACATGGTCTTCTCCCCTATAAACGCAGAGATAGGGGAGAAGAAGTTTTTGAAACATTTTTCCTGCTAGTCTCCCCCTCTCTTTCCCTCACATTTACACAAAAACCTACCAAAAACCTATAGCTATAAGCTCATATCGCCATGATGAAGAAAACCAGGAAACCATGCCTTAGCCACTATGTACCAGCAACTTACATCATCTACCTTACCCTACACTATGGTAAGGGTAAGGTGATCCTTTCCTCCTTTACTTATAAATACCAGTGGAGGAACCAATAATAAGGGGAGATTTGAGGGGCAAAAAAACAAGAAAAATGTAAAAAAAAAAGAAGAGATGATCGAAAGTGGGGAAGAGACTAAGAGAAAGAGAAAGGAGAGAAGCATGGGAACTAGAAGACAGAGAAGGACTGGAGTTGACAAGAGAATAGAAGGAAAAGACCAGAAAAACAAAAGAACAGAAGAGAAGAACAGTAACCTCTCTCTCTTCGTTGTTAAAAGTAGTGTTACAGTCATTTTGCCCAGTCACTAGTAGCCATCATTAATAACCACACAATCAACGTCAAAAACTAAAGAAGATACAAAGAAACACAAGCAAAAAGAAAAATAACAAGCAAAAACAGAGGAGAAAGAAGGAGAAGCCACTGCTTGGAACCACCATTTGTAACCACATTCAGCCACCATCGTCACCACTAGCATCGTAAGCAACAATAGTTGCTACCACCGAAACAGAAGAACGACTAGAGAGGGTGATTAGTACTTAAAAGTGCATTTTTATCATGGTTTTATATCATCATTTTGCACTTGAAGCATCAATAACTCTTTAACTAAAGCATGTTTTATAATAATATATTTAACACGATGAAAAGATTGATGTCTTCTCCCAAGTGTAGGAGTGTCGAAGTAATAAATAACCCGGCAAGATCAGGGTAGAACCATAGGGAGGTTAATTGTACAAATTATAAACAACAAGTATAAACAACAACAACAACAACAACAACAACAATAGTAGTAGTAGTAGTATTAGTAGTACTAATAATAAAAAAAAAAAAGAAGGAGAAGAAGAAGATGAGAACTTTGAGATGGAATATTAATGTAACGATTAAATAATGATAATAACAAATATCAAGGTTAAAGATTCCACTAATGGTATGTCAAACAAGTATAATATAAACTCTTATTATTCAATTGAAAACCACACATAAAGGAGGTTCCAATCAGAGTATAAATTGTTAACATGATTACATTAGTCATCTTATTCAATTAATGCTAATACTTGTAAATCTCGTGAAGTATTCATGATTATAACTTATGTTAACAATAAATCAAGTTCCTTTCATAGCTCAGGTGTCGATTATACCATACAATATGAACTATGAAAGTGCCAAGCATTTGTTATACCAAGTGTTATACAACATAAATCAAGATTAGTCATTTAACAAGCAAAGTATTAAAGAGTGAACAAGATAACAAATATAAAACATGTTAGTATCAAAAATTAAAGTCCATATTAAGTTTACACCATACTTATTCTTACACCATTAGTGTAACCTTTTCACCTTGACATAATAAACTTAGCTAGACATCATGAAAGAAAGAAAAATAAATAAACAAAATAAAAACATGAATAAGATTAAAGTTAACTAAGTAAGTGAAAGGAAATGAAAGGCATAAACTTGATATTAATGAAAGCAAAGTATAAACATTACAAAAAATACAAAGAGAGAAAGGAAAAACATGATCTTGATCTGGACACCAAGATGCCTAAATTCATGGCAAATGCCTCCTTTTATAGGCCAAAATTGGGAACTATTGATTTGATGACTAATTGATGAGTGGGTGGCCAACTCTTGACTTGGTGACAATCCTTATCTTTTCTTGTCTACCCAAAACGTCATTGATAACATCAGAATTGGAGCCACTTGAAAACATGAAAGTTGTAGGAAAATATCTCAGCTTTCTTGTGTAAACAATTCAGCTCATTTGAACTTCTAGAACTCCAGATATGGCTAAAATACTGAACAGTGTTCGGGCTAGAGGATAGATTCGAGCTTCTTTGTTCTACAATTTGGACTTGCATATAGCCTTTTTAGATCTTGGGCTCCATATGAAAGTTGTAGGCCTATGTCTTACCTTTCCATCCATATAAAGTTAACCTAAATCTGAGATCTATAGCTCTAGATATGGCCCAATTACCGAACAGTGTTTCGGTTTGGATTGCACCGACATCTCTTTTCTAAGTTTGGCCATCTCTTTGCCCTTGCAATTTAAGTTCTTAAAGTCATCAATCAATCTTTTCATTTATATGATAGGCCTGCATTTAAAATGAATATTTACCATAAATTAAAGGTATCTTATATTATTAGATATATTATTATAAAACATGTTTTAGTTAAGGAGTTATTGATACTTCAAGTGCAAAATCATGATATAACAATCATGATAAAAATGCACTTTTAAGTACTAATCACACCCCCCAACCAGCTTATTACTAGTCCCTAGTAATCAAAGCATTAAAATAGAAAAACAATTTGCAAATTCCACAAAGCAAGATATTCATCATTTAACTTCCATTAATCTATCCAGATAAACAAACTCTCATTAAATTTTTATATCTGCTCAATACCTTTTAATAAGATATTAATAAACCTTTCTTTTATGCTCAATGTATCAACACATAATTATAGGGCTTTTCTTGGAAGAAAACAAAATTTTTGTTCTGATGTTTAAGGTTAACTTCCTTGGGTTGGGATTATTATTTTTATCTTCTTTTTTCTTTCTTCCCTTTTTTTTTTAAATGTATATACATATAATTTAAAAAATCATGCATATTTAACCCATGTAACGAGCTTTCAGCTAATGACTCCCGGACTAGTTGGTCTTAGGGTATTAGGTGTTAAGACACCCCTACGAGCTTAGTAACTCGGGTCGTAAATACTGATATGTAGATAGTGCAATGTTTGATTCCCTTAAGCTTTTCTCCTCAACCTATGTAACAAGCGTTGGGCCAATAGCTCCCAAGTCAGTTGACTTTAGGGTATTAGGTGTTAAAACACCCCTTCGGGCTTAATTGCTTAGGTTAGGGAGGCTATGAAACCAAACTTATCTACATTTCTATTATTATCATTTTTTTCTTTTTTTTATTATATACTATCCTTTTTCCTTAGTTTTTACCTTTAACAAAAGAACATAAATAATGTAATAATCCAATATGCAACCCACAATCATATGTTAAAGTCTGTGTGTGTAAATTAAGATTTAAGAATACATGTTAAATAAGTATATGAGTAGAATTAAGTGATAACAATACGAGAGTTTGTAAATCTGAATATTTTAGGAAGTATTATAATAGACCTTGTTAAAAATGGTTACTAAGATGCGTCTCAAGAGTCACTTTAACAAAAGAGCTCCTTTACTCTACCATCCTCGTAACAACAGTTATGCATATGCTTTATGAAATAGAAAATAATTTTTTTTTTATCAACTACTACCCTCTCCTCATGGATATGCACCTCCTTATGCTCCACCTCCTAGAAGAAATTTTGAGGAAACTTTGTAGGCATTCATTGAAAAGTAAGAGACAATCAACACTCAACTTACTCAAAGCATAACAGATTTTAAAGATACTCTTGCAAAATTCACATATACTCTCAGTTTTCAAGAGAAAGGTAAGTTTTCATCTCAACCACAGCAAAATCCCAAGGGGCAATACAATGCAAATGCAAGTAGTCCTGGAAGTCAACACATAGATTAAGTCAAATCAATCATCACTCTTCGCAATGGTAAGGTTATTAAAAAACCCACTGCTGAACCTTGTGAGAAAGATGATGAGTCAATCTATAAGGGTAAACAAGGGGTTGAATTTTAATTTTACAAGGAAAAAACTGATTCCATGCCATCATTTCCATTTCCTCATGCCATGACCAATCAGGAAGAAATCGAGGATGAAAAAGGCATTGAAAATGTTGATGCAGATCTTTTATCAAAAGTGACAACAGAGTCGACACTCGAAATCATACCAATCGATGATTACTTTCCGGATGAATCTTTACTTTCTCTTAGTTCAATGCCTTGGTTTGCTAAAAATATCAATTTTTTGTTTCAGAATTTTTGCCAGCTCACTAGAGCACCGAAGACAAAAGATAATTTTTGAGCAACGTGCAAATTTTTTATTAGGATGACCCTTACTTATTCAATTATTGTCCTGATCAAATATTTAAAAAGTGCATTTCCGACAATGAGGTAAGTAATTTTATTAAATTTTATCACTCTAAGGCATGTGGGGATCATTTCTCATAAAAAAAAAGGATTGTAGAAATCTTACAAAGCGGATTTTATTGGCCCACCATATTCAAGGAATCACATGCATTCCGCAAAACCTGTGAAAATTGTCAAAAGGTGGGATTTATTTCACAGGTTTTGTGGAATGTATGTGAGCCCTTAAACGTGCTAGGCCAGTAAAATTCACTTTGTAAGATTTTTACAGTCCTTTTTTTTACTAGAAATGATTCTCACACGCCTTAGAGTGACAAAAGTTTATGACAATACTTACATCATTGTCAGGAATGCATTTTTAAAATATTTGATTAGGAAAATAATAGAATAAGTAAGGGTCATCCTAATAAAAATTTTACACATCGCTCAAAAATTTTCTTTTATCTTTGGTACTCTAGTGAACTGGCAAAAATCCTGAAGCAAGAAAATTAATATTTTTAGCAAACCAAGGCATTGAACTAAAAGAAAATAAGGATTTGTTAGGTAAGTAATCATTCATTAATATGATGTCGAATGTTGAATCTATTATCACCCTTGATAAAAGATCTACATCAATATTTTTAGTGCCTTTTTCATCTTTAATTTCTTCCTGTTTAGTCATGGCATAAGGAAACGGAAGTGCTGATAGGAAATTAGTCTTTTATTTGCAATGTTTAGATTCAACCCCTTCCTTACCCTTAGAAATTAACTCATCATCTTTCTCATAAGGTTCAAGAATTGGTTTTTGAATAACCTTACCATTACGAAGAGTCATGACTGATTTGACTTAATCCATATGTTGACTTCCAGAACTACTTGCATTTGCATTGTATTATCCCTTAGGATTTTGCTATGATTGAAATGGAAACTCACCTTTCTCCTGAAAACAGAGAGCATATGTGAATTTTGCAAGAGTACCTTTAAAATCTGTTATGCTTTGAGTAAATTGAGTGTTAATTGTCTTTTTCTTTTCAATGAATGCATTTAAAGTTTCCTCAAAATTTCTTCTAGGAGGTAGAGCATAAGGAGGTGCATATCCATTAGAATTTTGAAAATTATGATGTGCTTAAAACTGTGGTTGTAAAGTTTGTGCCTTGTCACTCTTCCAACTGAAATTTAGGTGATTTATTTAACCAGGGTTGTATGTTTGCAAGTATAGGTTATGATTAGGCCTTTGAAAACTCTTTAAAGTATGAGCTTATTCATGAAGACATTCCTTAAAAGAAGGCAAGGTTGGACAATCATTGGTTGAGTGTTTAGTTGTTTCACAGATTTAACATGCAATGTCTTGAATAGATTTTAATTGACCACTCCTTTTCAATTCTAGTGCCTCTACTTTTTTAGCTAAAGATGCAAATTTGGCTTGAAGATCATGATCTTCCCTAAGATTGTACATACCTCCATTAGATGTATGAGGTTTGATTTCACTTGGAGTCTCATACGTGCTTGTAGTGTCCCAATTTTGAGCATTTTCAGCTAGCAAGTCTAGGTACTGCATTGCTTTATTAGGGTCTTTATTTTCAAAGGTTTCATTAGACATTAATTCAACCATTTGTCTATCTTTAAGTGTTAAGCCTTCATAAAAATATAAAACTAATCTTGATTTTTCAAAATCATGATGAGGGCAAGTATTAAGCAAGTTTCGATATCTATCCCAACATTGATAAAATGTTTCTCCTGCTTTTTGAGTGAAAGTGGTCATTTGTTTTTGAAAAAGTTTGTTCTATGAGAAGGGAAAAACTTCTTTAAAAACTATTGTAGATTTCATTCCAAACATGAATAGATCCAGGTCTCAAATTTTACAGCCATGTTTTAGCTTTACCTTTTAATGAAAAAGGAAAAAGCTTTAATCTGATAGTGTTCATTCTATAATTTGAGTCATTATAGGTGTTACAGACCTCCTCAAATTCTCTTAAATACAAGTATGAATTTTCTAAATCTAAACCATGAAAAGAAGATAAAAGTTGCATAATGCCTAACTTAAAATTAAAATGAGATGCATTAGGGGAGAAAACTATGTATAATGATGCACTTGTTCTTATAGGATGTATGTGGTCTCTAAGTGTTCTAACACAATTATTCTCATTATTCTAATTATAAAGTGATTGATTATCTTCTTCGGTCATATTTTCTAAAAATAAAGATGATACCCTATAAAGTTTATCACTTAATATACATAACCAAACTCTCATACATGTGTAGGAATAGAATGAAAAGAAGAAGGAGAAAAAAGAGAAACAAAAGAAACAAAACAAAGTTATATACAAGAAAAGTGAAAAGAGAAACTAAAACAAATAATATAATCTATACAAAAATGTACCTCCTGAGCAACGGTGCCAAAACCTTGATACAACCAAAAGGTTGATGTCTTCTCCCAAGTGCAGGAGTGTCGAAGTAATAAATATCCCAGCAAGACCAGGATCGAACTACAGAGAGGTTAATTGTATAAATTATAAATAAAAATAACATAACAACAAATCTATAATAATAATAATAATAATAATAAAGAAGTTGGTGAGAACTTTGAGATGGAAGATTAGTGTAAGGATTAAACAATGATAACAACAAATATCAAGGTTTGAGAATCTATTAATAGTATGTTAAATAAGTATAGTATAAACTCTTATTATTCAATTGGAAACCATATAGAAAGGAGAATCCAATCAGATTATAAATTATTAGCATGATTACATTAGTTATCTTATTCGAATAATGCTAATACTTGTAAAAGTTGTCAGACATTCATGATTATAACTTATGTTAACAAAATCAAGTTTCTTTCATCGTACAGGTGTCGATTATACCATACAGTTTATGTTATGAAAGTGTCAAGTATTTGTTGTACCAAGTGTTATCCAACATAAATCTTGGGTTCCATATAAAAGTTATAGGCCTATCTCTTACTTTTCCATCCATAAAAAGTAGACCTAAATCTGAGATCTACAGCTTCAGATATAACCCAATTACCGAGCAGTGTTTTAGTTTGGACTTCACCGGCATCTCTTTTCTAAGTTTGGCAATCTCTTTGTCCTTTCAATTTCAATTTTGAAACTCATCAATCAATCCTTTCATTTATGTGATAGGCTTGCATGTAAAATGAATATTTACCACAAATTAAAGGTATTTTATATTATTAGATATGTTGTTATAAAACATGCTTTAATTAAGGAGTTATTGATCCTTCAAGTGCAAAATGATGATATAAAACCTTGATAAAAATGCACTTTTAAGTACTAATCAACTAGCTAGGGTTCTTAGTGACCAAAATATTAAGTGGTGACTCCCCTTTCATTTTTCCATTGATAAAAAACAAGAATTCCTTGTCCCCATATATTTGCTAGATAGATACACATGCTTGAGGGTAGAGGATGATCGTCCCAACACCACATACGTGTGACACTTATCTTTAATTTTATGTAGCATGCATAATTTGTTAATGTTAAATGACTTAAAATTGTTAAATAGAACTTGGTCCATGGAATTTTCTTATAACAAAAAAATAGCTCAAGTTATTTTTTGATAAAAAAAAAAGAGCTTTTCACTAATTTTAGCCATATATGATAATCTAGTAAGACGACATATTATAATGGATATAACACCAAAACTTCAATGAAAAACCTATTTTCTTAATTTAAAAAAATACAATTTGAGGTCCTCAAATTAAAAAAATATATAAAAAACTAGATTTTAGAATAATTTTGAGTTATTAAACCCTAGAAAAAAAAATGCATAGATGGATTCCATAGACTATGTTTGATATTGTGGTTGCTTTTTATAATTGTGTTTAAAAAAAATAATTTTTAAGAAATAACTTTTTTATGTTGTTGGTAGACTTAAATTATATGTTTGGTAAAAATTGCAGTTCATATTGCTTCTTCATCAAAAGCATGTTATTAATGTTTAATTAAGATTATGGTTGGACATCAAATGACCAAATAGGACATTAATTTCTTCCACACATGATATTGAATAATTAATACATATTTAAGATTAACTACTTGTAAATTTAAAAATTCTATAATTCTTTCATCAAACTTGAAGCAATTTTATCACGAACACAATCCATACATGAAGTCCTGTTGCCTCCATATGTTTGTAATCATGGAACATCATCATATAAAAAAAAAAAACCTAAGGCATAAAACTAGGAAGACATTCAAACTCATTAAAAGCAACAAGACATTCAAAATCATTTATAGTTAGCCTTGATGATGAAATTCTAGAAGATGATTTTTCACTTCTGTATGGACCTAGAAATCCATACTCATTTGGATAACTCGAGTCAACAACATAATACTTTCTTGCATTCACAAAATAATTTAAAAACAAAATTATTTTCAAACACACAATAAAAAATTAATTAAATCAAATATTGTACAAGTCTTATAGTTCAATCCAAAATACCTTCTGGTGGCTTAGAAAATTTGATATTTAGATTATTAATGGTCTTAAGAAAACTTCTTATGTTATGTGTGTTATCTTCTTATCCAGCTCAAACAAAAGTAAATTGCATGTCAAAGCTACATGTTATCATGATGTTCTGCATTGATACTCCTTTTCTTCCAATAAATAATACTTAATTTTCTTGTGACACACAAGCATGCATATATATGTCATCAAATGTTCTATGCATTTCTAAAAAAATTATAAATTAGTTATTGTGTATTAACTACCAAATAGATTGTGTAATGAAAATCGAATGCCAAATATATTTAACCATTAATAGTCTTCAATGTTACCTTAAAATGTGGCATCTATCTTGTGTTCATAGTGATTTCCTGCAATGTAGTTGAAAATTCTAGATCAATTAGTTTGATTATTTCAATTACTAGAAAAAACACAACCTGTAAATTTTCATTGAAATACCACTCATAATTTCACCAAAATGTTGTATCTCTCTTAGACCTTCCTACTAGAAGCATCCCACACTAAAGTATAAAAAAACATGTCAACTTTCTCTATAACACCTATCCTCCTTAACAATTTTAGTCTATATTGCACTTCTAATTCAAAACAAAAATATTGAAATGTCATTGCATCCATCATAAATATATTTACACAATGTACCTGATTAGTACTTAAAAGTGCATTTTTTATCAAGGTTTATATCATCATTTTGCACTTGAAGTATCAATAACTCCTTAACTAAAGTATTTTTTATAATAACATGTCTAATAATATAAGATATCCTTAATTTATGGTAAATATTTATTTTAAATGCAGGCCTATCACATAAATAAAAGGATTGATTGATGAATTTAAGAACTGAAATTGAAGGGACAAAGAGATGGCTAAACTTAGAAAAGAGATGTCGGTGCAGTTCAAACCGAAACACTATTCGATAACTCCTTAACTAAAGTATATTTTATAATAACATGTCTAATAATATAAGATACCCTTAATTTATGGTAAATATTTATTTTAAATTCAGGCCTATCACATAAATGAAAGGATTGATTGATGAATTTAAGAACTGAAATTGAAGGGACAAAGAGATGGCCAAACTTAGAAAAGAGATGTCGGTGTAGTTCAAACCGAAACACTATTCGGTAATTAGGTCATATCCGGAGGTCTAGATCTTATATTTAGGTCTACTTTATATGAACATAAAGGTAAGATATAGGCCTATAACTTTCATATGGAGCCTAAGACTTAAAAAGGCTATTTTCAAGTCTAAATTATAGCAACAATAAATAAATCTGAATATATCCTCTAGCCCGAGGACTATTTAGTGTTTGACCCATATTTGGAGTTATAGAAGTCCAAATGACCTTCATTTCTTACACAAGAAAGCTAAGATAATTTTCTACAACTTTCATGTTTTTAAGTGATTTCAATATTGATGTTTTGAATGATGTTTTGAGAGACAAGAGAAAATAAAGATTATCACCAAGCCAAGTGTTGGTCACCAACTCATCAATTAGTCATCAAATCAATAGTTCTCAATTTTGGCCTATAAAAGGAGGCATTTGCCATGCATTTAGGCATCTTGGTTTTCATATCAAGATCATGCTCTTGCTTTCTCTCTTTGTATTTTTTTTTTTATAATGTTTATGCTTTGATTTCATTAATATCAAGTTTATACCTTTCATTTCCTTTCATTTACTTAGTTAACTTTTATCTTATTTATGTTTTTATTTTGTTTATTTATTTTTCTTTCATTCATTATGTTTAGTTAAGTTTATTATGTCAAGGTGAAAAGGTTACATTAATGATGTAAGAATAAGTTTAGTGTAAACTTAATATGGGCTTTAATGTTTGATACTATCATGTTTTGTATTTGTTATCTTGTTCACCTTTTAAGACTTTGCTTGGTAAATGACTAATCTAGATTTATGTTGTATAACATTTGGTACAACAAATACTTGGCACTCTCATAGCTCATAATGTCTGGTATAACAGACACCTAAGTTATGAAAGGAACTTGACTTGTTGTTAATATAAGTTATAATCATAAATATCTCACAAGATTTATAAGTATTAGCATTAAACGAATAAGATAACTAATGTGATCATGTTAACAACTTAGATGGTGTTTGGCTTCATGGTGGCTTTTGTTGTTAGTCCAAACACAATTTTTTATTGTTTGGTAATAAAAAAGCTGATATTAATCTGTGGACCCCACCTTAAATTTTGAGGTATGGCCGCAATTAATTTGAAGTAGTTTTAGACAACTTTTCACGTGAAAAGCTAGTCTGAAAACAGTAAATAAAGAATGAAATTTAACAAATTTGTGGTGCTTAAAATCGTTGAAAAAATTAGACAACATTATCATTCCATTACAAAAGCACAAGACTGTTACCGTTGCTTCAGAGATTTTGATTCACTTTGTTTTTCTTCACTAAAGACTGAAAAATCCCTAAAAGCCATCACTCCTCCAGATAAAAATACCCAGAACTGCATAAGATTTCTGTCACCATGCCCCCCAGATCTGTAAAAGCCAGTAAGCTATTACTAGATCACTAAGCTATTACTTTATATTTGTCATCAGATCCATAAAACCCATTACTACAACAAACCATTAAGACATCAAAACTTGTTTTTCTTCACAATTACCCCTCCAGCTCCAAGAAAGCCATTATAGAGCCAAATAAGAAGCCATCACTTTCCTTTGTTCTTCACCATAGCTGATAGATCTCTAAGGCTAAGCTCTCCTTAGAGATCTAATTGCGTTTTGTCCAGATCAACAGATCTATAAGGCTTATTTTGTTTGCTCACCATCCCACACCCCCCTTCATCTCAACGACTGATCTGGTAATTTTTTTTATGTGGTCACGTTAGGGGAAATCTCCTAAAAAATGTCCTGAGCTATAACAACTGATATTACACTTAAACATTTAAGGACCGTGTTTTTTATTCTTCCCCTCTACCTTGTATAAAAAGCGAGTTATGAATACAATTTGTTAGCTTTCATTTATAAAATTACTATATTGATTTGTTAATTTATTATGCTGCGCGCATCAACATTACCTCAACATTAGCTCATGTTTTTATTTGTTTAATTAGCTACTCTAAGTTTGTGCAGCAAAGAATTTATAAGGTTAGTATCACAAATATAAAAAGATATTTCTAAATGTCAAGAATAATATGTATGTGAAAGAGATTTGTGTGGCCTTAGTCTTTTGAGGATAATTTAGCACCTGTATGTAGGTTATGATCTTGGGATTAAAAATGGAGTTTAATTTATTATTATGAAAGGGGTAGGATGCTCAAATACGGGCATTGTGGAGAGTAGGAAGAGGCACTTTGGTTTGGGATTATAAAGAAAGGGGGAAATGGGGCATCCTTGTATATAGAGCAAGGTTAGATGTGAAGAATACAAAATAACTTTAAGGAGCGCTACGTCTTATTTTAAAGAAAAATTTTGGAGGCAAAAGCATCTTCAATGGCCAAGAGCTCAACCACTAGCTATAGAAAGAGAACCTTTTTGTCTACCTTTGCATGTGATGAGTTTCTGGTTTTGTATTTCTACTTCGTGCACTTAAAGCATCCTGCATGGACAAACCATTAATTCCCTCCCAGTTCCTTTTTCCAGACCTCTTATTGCCATACGATTTTGATGGGTTGAATTTTACGAGAACATGGAATTTGGCTACTTCTGCACCCAGCTGCAACTGTTTTGATGGATTCAAGCTGCTCCCGCAGTTTAAAATGGCTAACAGGACCAGTAAAAAAAAAACCTTGTGCTGTCAGCTTTATCTTCCTCGTTCTGTGTTTATGCATTGATTGTAGTGGACTGGTCAGCTATTTGCTTAAATACACCATTTTAGAACTTGATGCTCTGGAGCAGCAGCTTGGACTTTGAAATAAAAAACGTGGGCTTCATGCTGATTCCAATGCTGGTACTTTGGACTGAGAGAAAGGGAAATAGAGGGGTGGGTGATTAGTACTTAAAAGTGCATTTTTATCATGGTTTTATATTATCATTTTGCACTTGAAGTATCAATAACTCCTTAACTAAAATATGTTTTATAATAATGTATCTAATAATATAAGATACCTATAATTTGTGGTAAATGTTTATTTTTAATACAGGCCTATCACATAAATGAAAGGATTGATTGATGACTTGAAGAACTTAAATTGCAAGGATAAAGAGATGGCCAAACTTAGAAAAGAGATGTCGGTGCAATCCAAACCGGAAGACTGTTCGGTAATTGGGTCATATCTAGAGCTATATATCTCAGATTTAGGTCCAATTTATATGGATGGAAAGGTAAGACATAGGCCTACAACTTTCATATGGAGCCCAAGATCTAAAAAGGCCATTATCAAGCCCAAATTGTAGCAACAACAAAGAAGCCCGAATCTGTCTTCCAGCCCGAGCATTGTTCGGTATTTTGGCTATATATGGAGTTCTAGAAGTCCAAATGAGCTAAAGTTTTTACACAAGAAAGCTGAGACAATTGGCTACAACTTTCATGTTTACAACTGGCTCCAATTTTGACGTTATTAATGATGTTTTGGGCCGACAACAGAGGATAAGGATTGTCACCAAGTCAAAAGTTGGCCACCCACTTATCAATTAGTCATCAAATCAATAGTTCCTAATTTTGGCCTATAAAAGGAGGCATTTGTCATGCATTTAGGCATCTTGGTGTTCAGATCAAGATCATGCTCTTCCTTTCTCTCTTTGTATTTTTTGTAATGTTTATGCTTTGCTTTCATTAATATTAAGTTTATGCTTTTCATTTCCTTTCCTTTACTTAGTTAGCTTTTATGTTCTTATTTTGTTTATCTATTTTTCTTTCTTTCATTATGTCTAGCTAAGCTAATTATGTCAAGGTGAAAAGGTTACACTAATGGTGTAAGAATAAGTATAATGTAAACTTAATATGGACTTTAATGTTTGATACTAACATGTTTTATATTTGTTATCTTGTTCACTCTTTAATACTTTGCTTGTTAAATGACTAATCTTGATTTATGTTGTATAACACTTGGTACAACAAATGCTTGGCACTTTTATAGCCCATATTGTATGGTACAACCAACACCTGAACTATGAAAGGAACTTGATTTGTTGTTAACATAAGTTATAATCATGAATGCTTGACGAGATTTACAAGTATTAGCATTAATTGAATAAGATGACTAATGTAATCATGTTAACAATATATAATCTGATTGGAACCTCCTTTGTGTGTGGTTTCCAATTCAATAATAAAAGTTTATACTATACTTGTTTAATATACCATTAGTGGAACCTCTAACCTTGACATTTGTTATTATTATTGTTTAATCCTTACATTAATTATCCATTTCCAAGTTATCATCATCTTCTTCTTCTTCTCTTTCTTTATTATTATTACTACTACTACTACTACTACTACTACTATTATTATTATTATTATTATTATTATTATTATTATTATTATTATTATTCTTGTTTGTTGTTGTTGTTGTTGTTGTTATTGTTGTTGTTTTATAATTGTTGTTTATAATTTGTACAATTAACCTCCCTGTGGTTCGACCCCGGTCTTGCCGGGTTATTTATTACTTCGACACTCCTGCACTTGGGAGAAGACATCAACCTTTTAGTCGTGTCAAGTTTTTGGCGCCGTTGCCGGGGAGGTAAGTTCTTGTATAAATTATAATATTTATTTTATTTTCTCTTTTCACTTTTCTTATATATAACTTTGTCTCTTTTATTTTGTTTTCTTCCTTCTTCTTTTGTTTTCTTCTTCCTTTTATTTTATTCCTACACGTGCATGAGAGTGTGGTCACGTACATCAAGTGGTAGACTTTGTAGGATATCCTCATCATTTTCAGAAAATATGGCCGAAGAAGATAATCAATCACTTCAAAATGAGAATAATGAGAATAACCGTGCTAGAACACTTAGAGACCACATGAATCCCACAAGAACAAGTGCACCATCATGCATAGTTTTTCCTCCCGATGCATCTCATTTTAATTTTAAGCCAGGCATTATTCAACTTTTACCTTCATTTCATGGCTTGGAATTGGAAAATCCATACTTGCATTTAAGGGAATTTGAGGAGGTCTGCAACACATATAATAATTTAAATTGTAGCATGAACACCATCAGATTAAAGCTTTTTCGTTTTTCATTAAAAGATAAAGCTAAAACATGGCTACAAAATTTAAGACTAGGATCCATTCGTGCTTGGGATGAAATGCAACAACAATTTTTAAAGAAGTTTTTCCCATCTCATAGAACAAACTCTTTCAAAAGACAAATCACCACTTTCACTCAAAAACCAGGAGAAACATTTTACAAATGTTGGGATAGGTATCGAGATTTGCTTAGTACTTGCCCCCATCATGGTTTTGAAACATGGAGATTGGTTTCACATTTCTATGAAGGGTTAACACCTAAAGATAGGAAAATGGTTGAATTGATGTGCAATGGAACTTTTGAAGATAAAGACCCTGATGAAGCAATGGAGTACTTAGACTTGTTAGCTGAAAATGCTCAAAATTGGGACACTGCGGGTACATATGAGGCACCGAGTAAAACTCAACCTCATACATCTAGTGGAGGTATGTACAACCTTAGGGAAGATCATGACCTTCAAGCCAAATTTGCATCTTTAGCTAGAAAAGTTGAGGCACTAGAATTGAAAAAGAGTGGTCAATTAAAATCTGTTGAAAACATTGTGTGTCAAATCTGTGAAACAAATGAACACTCAACCAATGATTGTCCAACCTTGCCTTCTTTTAAGGAATGTCTCCATGAACAAGCCCATGCTTTAAACAGTTTTCAAAGGCCCAACCACAACCCATACTCCCAAATATACAACCCTGGTTGGAGGAATCACCCAAATTTCAGTTGGAAGAGTGAGAACAACAATGCACAAACTTCACAATCACCATTTCAAGCACACCATAATTTCCAAAATTCTCATGGATATGTACCTTCTTATGCTCCACCTCCTAGAAGAAATCTTGAGGAAACATTGCATGCATTCATTGAAAAGCAAGAGACAATCAATACTCAACTTGCTCAAAACATGACAGATTTTAAAGATACTCTTGCTAAATTAACATCTCCTCTTAGTTTTCAAGAGAAAGGTAAGTTTCCATCTCAAACACAACAAAATCCCAAAGGGCAATACAATGCAAATGCAAGTAGTTCCGGAAGCCAACACATGGATCAAGTCAAATCAGTCACTACTCTGCGCAGTGGTAAGGTTATTGAAAAATTCTCTCTTGAACCTTATGAGAAAGATGATGAGTCAATCTCTGAGGGTAAGGAAGGGGTTAAATTTGAAAATTGCAAAGAAACGACTGATTCACCGCCAGCACTTCCATTTCCTCAAGCCATGACCAAACAAAGGAAAGTTAATCACAATTCTGAAATTTATGAAATTTTCAAACAGGTAAGGATCAATATACCTTTGCTGGATGCTATTAAACAGGTTCCTTCCTATGCTAAATTTTTGAAAGATCTATGCACTGTGAAGAGGAAACTGAATGTGAAAAAGAAAGCCTTTCTAGCCGAACAAGTAAGTGCTATTCTTCAAAACAATAATGCTTTGAAATATAAAGACCCTGGTTGTCCTACAATTTCTTGCTTTATTGGAGAACATAAAAATGAAAGAGCCTTACTTGATCTTGGTGCTAGTGTGAATTTACTTCCATATTCAGTCTTTCAGATTCTCAATCTAGGTGAGTTAAAACCAACTTCTATATCTCTTTTACTTGCCGATAGATCTGTAAAAGTGCCTAGAGAAATAATTGAAGATGTGTTAGTACAAGTCGATAAATTCATTTATCCTGTGGATTTTATTGTCTTGGACACAGAACCTGTTGAAGCATGTAATTCATTTCCTGTTATTTTAGGACGTCCATTTCTTGCAACTTCTAATGCATTGATTAATTGTAGGAATGGACTGATGAAGCTATCATTTGAAAACATGATATTGGAGATGAATATTTTCAACATTTGCAAGCAACCTGGAGATGATAATGATTTACAAGAAGTAGATCATATTGATGAATTAGTTTATGATCAACTTGAATCTACTTTATGTAAAAATGAGTTAGATGAATCTGAAGATTTGCAAATGGTTTATTCTGAGGAAGAAATCATGGATGAAACAAGCACCAAAAATGTTGATGCGAATCTTTTGTCAACAGTGACAACAGATTTGACATCTGACATCACATCAATGGATGATTACTTTCCTAACGAATCCTTACTTTCTCTTAGTCCAATGCCTTGGTATAATAAAAATATCAATTTTCTTTCTTTAGGAGATTTGCCAGCTGATTGGAGTACCCAAGACAAAGAAAAGTTTTTGAACGAAGTGAAGAATTTTTATTGTGATGACCCTACCTTATTCAAATATTGTCCTGATCAAATATTTCAAAGATTCATTCCCGACAATGAGGTAAGTAGTGTCATTAAACTTTGTCATTCTGAAGCATGTGGAAGTTATTTCTCGTCAAAAAAGACAACTGCAAAAATCTTTCAAAATGGATTTTATTGGTCCACCATGTTGAAGGACACGCATGCATTCTGCAAAACTTGTGAAAATTGTCAAAAGATTGACACTGGTCAAAAAGTTTTATTTTGTAATTCTCAACTCTATGCATTCCCTAGAGAGCTAAGACCAAGATGGAGCAATCCTTATGAGGCCTGTGATATTGAGAATTCAATGAATGACAATGATTTTAAGGAAAATGGACATCGTTTGAAAGCTCACTTTGATAATTTTCTTAATGAAAACGAATCAACTGGTTTGAATGATTTTGTAGATAAAGGTTGATTATTTTTTTCTCACATTGTTTTTGTGTTTCTTTTTGAGTGATTTTTGCTAGTTTCTCTCACCCCGGTCAAATGGCGGACAACGGTACTCCGTGACTTAAGTCGGTTCTTTCAGTTTCCCACAATAACTGATATTTGTGTATATATTTGTGCAATTCTTTGAATCTCTCTTCCAATTCTCATTTGAAAATGGACACTAATCTTGAAAAATTGAAAAAGTATTTTCCCGCTCTGCCTCAGAATGCAATTACAAAAATTTACCGTGCTAGATGTGCAAGATTGAGATTGTTAATGAATCATGGAATTCCTGAACATATTCGTTGGTTGATTGAAGCAAAGGTCCGATTATCAGGTGAGTCCTCTAACTCCTTCATTTCACACATGCCTGGAACAGGTAAAAGCACTTTTGCAAAGAAACGTCGTGCAAAACGACTCAAAGTTTGTCATCGATGTGCTAGATGGACTTGTAATACACAATGTCATTCTTTAGGAATGGTATCTATAAACCGTGAAGATAAAATACAATTCATTAAGGATGGTTTGAGAAAGGAGTCTTTAGATAATCTTCTATTGACTCTTGAGACGCATCCTAGTGGAGATGTGCATCGTGCAATTCATGATTTATGGCCACTATTTCATAAAGAACATGATCGACTTAGTCTTGGGAATCTGACTAAAAAAGACCCTGTTTGCCAGTTTTTAAGAAAACTGGATGGGAAGCCTATCCCCGACCCATAAAGGGCGTTTAAGCCGTTCTTGGACATAAAACCAAGGGAAGATGTGAGCCACAATCACAACTACCTGTACATACACATGCTTTTTTTTTCAAAAGTAAATAAATAAATAAATAAAAAGAGAGAGAGAGTGTGTGAGACTCCAGCTGGCCTACATATAGGTGTTATGATTGCCTTTTTAATTTCTCATCTATAAAACCCTCTTTTCCTTCCTTTCATTTCTACTCAACCCATACATTCAACAAATATAGAAGTGTGTAGAAATGGCAAGTTCCTCAAGTCATCAAATAAGAAATATTTGTGTTTTTGGTGGATCTAGTCCTGGAAAAGAAATGGAGTTTTTAGAATTAGCAAACCATTTTGGTCAGGTGCTAGCTGAGAGAAAGATTCATTTAGTGTATGGGGGAGGCAGTCTTGGGTTAATGGGAGGTGTGTCAATAGCTGCATTTTTAGGAGGTACTCAAGTTTTAGGAGTCGTCCCTGAAGCTTTGGCACAAGGGGACATCATTGGAAAAACAATTGGAGAGGAACTTCAGGTCTCCACAATGTCGGCTCGAATGAATGCAATGTTTAACCATGCTGATGCTTTCATTGCTTTACCAGGTGGTCTAGGCACATTGGAAGAGATCTTTCATATTTCCTCTTGGGCTCAATTGCACATTCACCATAAACCCATAGGTTTGTTAAATGTTAATGGTTATTATGATAAGTTGTTGTCTTTTCTTGATCATGCTGTGGAACAGGAATTTCTAACATCTTCTGCACGACAAATCATAATCTCTGCTACTACTGCTGAACAATTGATTGACCAACTACAATCTTTCATTCCTGTGATTGATCCTTCCATGAGTCGCATAAATTGGTCATCTACGGGAAGCCGTAAAAAGCTTAGATTGGATTTGAGCCTTCATTTGTGAATTTTTATGTCTTTTGGTTTTATTATTGTGTTTTGTTATTTCTTATTTTTGTTTCAGTGTGTTTCAGGTTTTGTCAGTGTTTGTTATTTCAGGTGATATCTTCTATACTCTATCTTTCTACCTTAGAACATTGAGGACAATGTCTCGTTTTGGTTGGGGGGAGAGGGTAGTAGTTGATTAAAAAAAAAAAATTGTTTTTCATTTCATAAAGCATGTGCATAATTGTTGTTACTAGGATGGTAGAGTAAAGGAGTTCTTTTGTTAAAGTGACTCTTGAGACACATCTTAGTAACCATTCTTAACAAGGTCTATTATAATACTTCTTGAAATATTCAGGTTTAAAAACTCTCGTATTGTTACCGCTTAATTCTGCTCATATACTTATTTAACATGTATTCTTAAACCTTAATTTACACACACATAGTTTAACATATGATTGTGGTTACATATTGGATTATTACATTATTTATGTTCTTTTGTTAAAGGTAACAACTAAGGGAAATGGATTGTATATAATTAAAAAAAAAGAAAAAAAGAAAAGAAAAAGAAAAAGAAATGATGATAATAAAAATGTAGATAAGTTTGGTTTCGTAGCCTCCCTAACCTAAGCAATTAAGCCCGAAGGGGTGTTTTAACACCTCATACCCTAAATTCAACTGACTTGAGAGTTATTGGCCCAACACTTGTTACATGGGTTGAGGAGAAAAGCTTAAGGGAATCAAACATTGCACTATCTACATATCAGTATCTGCGACCCGAGTTACTAAGCTCGTAGGGGTGTCTTAACACCTAATACCCTAAGACCAACTGGTCTGGGAGTCATTAGCTGAAAGCTCGTTACATGGGTTAAAGATGCATGATGTTTTTAAATTATATGTATATAGATTTTTTTTTAAAAAAAAAAGAAAGAAAAAAAAAAAGACAAAAATAATAATCCCAACCCAAGGAAGTTAACCTTAAACATTAGAACAAAAATTTTGTTTTCTTCCAAGAAAAGCCCCATAATTATATGTTGATACATTGAGCACAAAAGAAAGGTTTATTAATATCTTGTTAAGTGGTATTGAGCAGATATATAAATTTAATGAGAGTTTGTTTATCTGGATAGATTAATGGAAGTTAAATGATGAATACCTTGCTTTGTGAAATTTGCAAATTGTTTTAACGCTTTGATTACTAGGGACTAGTAATAAGCTGGTTGGGGGGTGTGATTAGTACTTAAAAGTGCATTTTTATCATGGTTTTATATTATCATTTTGCACTTGAAGTATCAATAACTCCTTAACTAAAATATGTTTTATAATAATGTATCTAATAATATAAGATACCTATAATTTGTGGTAAATGTCTATTTTTAATGCAAGCCTATCAAATAAATGGAAGGATTGATTGATGACTTGAAGAACTTAAATTGCAAGGATAAAGAGATGGTCAAACTTAGAGAAGAGATGATGGTGCAATCCAAACCGGAACACTGTTCGGTAATTGGGTCATATCTGGAGCTACAGATCTCAGATTTAGGTCCAATTTATATGGATGGAAAGGTAAGACATAGGCCTACAACTTTCATATGGAGCCCAAGATCTAAAAAGGCCATTTGCAAGTCCAAATTGTAGCAACAACAAAGAAGCCCGAATCTATCTTCCAGCACGAGCACTGTTCGGTATTTTGGCCATATCTGGAGTTCTAGAAGTCCAAATGAGCTGAAGTTTTTATACAAGAAAGCTAAGACAATTGCCTACAACTTTCATGTTTACAACTGGCTCCAATTTTGACGTTATCAATGACGTTTTGGGCTGACAACAGAGGATAAGGATTGTCACTAAGTCAAAAGTTGGCCACCCACTTATCAATTAGTCATCAAATCAATAGTTTCTAATTTTGGCCTATAAAAGGAGGCATTTGTCATGCATTTAGGCATCTTGGTGTTCAGATCAAGATCATGCTCTTCCTTTCTCTCTTTGTATTTTTTGTAATGTTTATGCTTTGCTTTCATTAATATTAAGTTTATGCTTTTCATTTCCTTTCCTTTACTTAGTTAGCTTTTATGTTCTTATTTTGTTTATCTATTTTTCTTTCTTTCATTATGTCTAGCTAAGTTAATTATGTCAAGGTGAAAAGGTTACACTAATGGTGTAAGAATAAGTATAGTGTAAACTTAATATGGACTTTAATGTTTGATACTAACATGTTTTATATTTGTTATCTTGTTCACTCTTTAATACTTTGCTTGTTAAATGACTAATCTTGATTTATGTTGTATAACACTTGGTACAACAAATGCTTGGCACTTTCATAGCCCATAATGTATGGTAGAACCGACACCTGAACTATGAAAGGAACTTGATTTGTTGTTAACATAAGTTATAATCATGAATGCTTGACGAGATTTACAAGTATTAGCATTAATTGAATAAGATGACTAATTTAATCATGTTAACAATATATAATCTGATTGGAACCTCCTTTGTGTGTGGTTTCCAATTCAATAATAAGAGTTTATACTATACTTGTTTGATATACCATTAGTGGAACCTCTAACCTTGACATTTGTTATTATTATTGTTTAATCTTTACATTAATTATCCATTTCCAAGTTATCATCATCTTCTTATTATAAAACATATTTTAGTTAAGGAGTTATTGATACTTCAAGTGCAAAATGATGATATAAAACCATGATAAAAATACACTTTTAAGTACTAATCAATAAATATTCAATTTAAATGCAGGCTTATCACATAAATGAAAGGATTGATTGATGACTTTAAGAACTTAAATTGCAAGGATAAACAGATGGCCAAACTTAGAAAAGAGATGTCGGTGCAATCCAAACCGGAACACTGATCGGTAATTGGGTCATATCTGGAGCTATATATCTCTGATTTAGGTCCAATTTATATGGATGAAAAGGTAAGACATAGGCCTACAACTTTCATATGGAGCCCAAGATCTAAAAAGGCCATTTTCAAGTCGAAATTGTAGCAACAACAAAGAAGCCCGAATCTGTCTTCCAGCCCGAGCACTGTTTGGTATTTTGGCCATATCTGGAGTTCTAGATATCCAAATGAGCTGAAGTGTTTACACAAGAAAGTTGAGACAATTTCCTACAACTTTCATGTTTTCAAATGCCACTAATTATGACACTATCAATGACGTTTTGGGCAGATAAGAGAAGATAAGGATTGTCACCAAGTCAAGAGTTTGCCACCCACTTATCAATTAGTCATCAAATCAATAGTTCCTAATTTGGCCTATAAAAGGAGTCATTTGTCATGCATTTAGGCATCTTGGTTTCCAGATCAAGATCATTCTCTTCCTTTCTCTCTTTGTATTTTTTGTAATGTTTATGCTTTGCTTTCATTAATATCAAGTTTATGCCTTTCATTTCCTTTCCTTTACTTAGTTAACTTTTATGTTCTTATTTTGTTTATTTATTTTTCTTTCTTTATTATGTCTAGCTAAGTTTATTATGTCAAGGTGAAAAGGTTACACTAATGGTGTAAGAATAAGTATAGTGTAAACTTAATATGGACTTTAATGTTTGATACTAACATGTTTTATATTTGTTATCTTGTTCACTCTTTAATACTTTGCTTGTTAAATGACTAATAATTGTGCATAAAAAGTGTCATTAAGTCTCTTGTTTTACATATGTATTTATTGTTTTTATTTGGTTGTTTTTATAATAATTGATGTATTTTTTAGTAATGAAGTTTGTTTTAATGTTTCGATAGGTTTTTGGAGCTTAAATGAATTAATTCAGAAAATTCAACGTCGGAATTCAGAACAAAGAATTGAAGAGACATTTAGTTGAAGATTGAAGCAAATCTTGGTTCAAATAAGTGCTCCAAATTTGTCCCAAAAATCAATTCTATTCCAATTCTAGAAAAGAATATCATATGATTTATTTCAAGCCCAAACTTGCCTTATGTTGTGTGCAAACTTCAACCATTAAACACTCAAGGTTTCAATGTCAATCTTAGCCCAAATAATAAGTACATTTGTATACTTATTTGATGCTCAAATTCAGCCCAAAAATCAGCCCCAAATCAGCCCTAAATCAACCCCAAATCAGCCCTCAAATCAACCCAAACACAATCCATGATCTTACATGTCCACACAACAAATAACAATTGATTTATTTTGGGTAATCCATTGATCCAAGAAGGCAAGCACATGGATGGAAAGCTGGAGGGGATATTTTAACATTATTTTGGGTCAAAAAGAAGAAGGAGACACCTTATAAATGAGGAAGAAAAACGTGCACCAAAGTAGTTGTAAAGCTGTCTTGATTTGATTTTTCAGAACACCTTTCGGTGTTTTGCCCATAACTTTTGACTCAAGTGTCAAAATGAGCTGTTCTTTAATGATCTGGAAAGGTGACAGAATTGCCTATAAATATGTCTCTAATAGACTTCTCCAAAAAAGGCTTCTAAGAGGGTCGAATTGCTGTCCAAAGTTAGAGTCAGATTTGTGTCCGAATTTTTTCTGAAATTGTATGGTGTTCTTCTTTATAGATTTCGGTTCTTTAGTTTGTAAAACTTATTTTTTCAGTTGGATTCAAGTTCTTTCATGTTTATTGAAGTGTTCTTATATATAATCATGGTTGGCTAAAGTCTTTCTTGGATCCAAATCAAGGATAATGGTGATTGAGGTGAGTTCTTTAGGATATGAATGAATCTTAATGTTTATCTTCTTATTTTCTTCATGAATGATTTATTATTGTAAAGAAATTTTAGAAATCATTTAGGTAATGTTATAATCTTGAATTTTTATGCACAAACTTTAGTTTTTGTATAGAAATTGCTTGATTCAATGTCTTACTTAATATGAAAGTACTTGTTCATTCTTAAGCAATAATCAATCTTCATCTTTCTAATCTTCATTGTAATATCTTCCGATCTAATATCACCATCGTTGAGATTAGGTTGAGTTATCTTATATATGTTGAAGAAATCACCAATACATCACCATTAAAATTGATTTGGACCAAGACTTACTTTTCTTGTCATTTAAAATCTATTTACATTTTTTTTTATCTTTGAAAACAAATCCATCAATTATTTTCAACCAAGTTATTGTTAATTTAATTTCTCTTGAGTTTTTTTTTGTTACTTAGCTTAATTTCCAGATCTAGCTCTCTGTGGATATGACCTCGATCTTACCGAGTTAATTGCTACATCGCACACTCGTGTACTTGCGAGTTAAAACAAGCCGATCATAAAAAGCGGTCAAGCAATTTTGGCGCCGTTGCCGGGGAGCTAGCAAGCAAAGGTAACAAATTTAGATTTGATTATTGGAAAACTAAAAAAAATAATATAAAAAAATCAATTGGCTGGTTTTACCGCCTAAAAAAAAAAATTTACCTTAACGTTTCGGATATTGGACTGTGGACTGGACTATTAATTGTTGGATTTTGGTTGGTTCAACCATTTTTCTTTTATTGTCTACTCTTATTAGTTTCTAATATTTTTCTTGTTTATTTCATTTTATTTTGTTGATATTTTTTTTATTTATTGTCTAAAGTGTTTGGCCGGTATTACCGCCTCTTGTTTATTTCAGTTTATTTTGTTGTTTTGTTATGCTTATTTTTTATATATATATTTATTGTTTGAAGTGCTTGGCCGGTATTACCGCCTTTTTATTCATGCCTACTATAATTATCTTTTAATGTTTATTGTTGTTAATAGTGCTTATTAGTTGGAGAGTGAATTTCTTAATTTGTTGTATTTTTATTTTTGAGCTATTACTTTTATTTGCATTTTTTTTCTTTCCTTTCCTTTCATATTCATATAATTGTTATATTATTATTATTATTATTATTTTATCATGGCTAATGTTGAAGATGTAGAGGGTGAAGGGAGTGTTCAAGGTAATGGACCTCCACAATTCAATGATCAACCTAATTTTCGAACTCTTAGAGAGTATCTTCACCCGGCTAGACAAAGTACACCTTCGTGTATTATCTTACCTCTTAACCAACAAGCTTTCAATTTGAAACCGGGCATGATTCAACTTCTTCCCACATTTCATGGTATGGATTCTGAAAATCCATACATACACATTAAAGACTTTGAAGAGGTATGTAATACTTTTATTGATAGAACATGCACAGAGGAAACCATTCGACTTAAATTGTTCCCATTCTCTCTAAAGGATAAAGCCAAGCTTTGGCTAAACTCTTTGCGTCCTAGGTCTATAGGTACATGGAGAGAAATGCAAGCTGAATTTTTGAAAAAATACTTCCCCACTCATAGGACAGCAGCCTTACAACGTCAAATGATGAATTTTTCTTGTAGTCCAAATGAGTCATTTCACCAAGCTTGGGAAAGGTTCAAAGACTTGTTAAATGCATGCCCTCACCATGGTTTTGAGATGTGGAGTGCTTGACCGCTTTTTATGATCGGCTTGTTTTAACTCGCAAGTGCACGAGTGTGCGATGTAGCAATTAACTCGGTAAGATCGAGGTCATATCCACAGAGAGCTAGATCTGGAAATTAAGCTAAGTAACAAAAAAAAACTCAAGAGAAATTAAATTAACAATAACTTGGTTGAAAATAATTGATGGATTTGTTTTCAAAGATAAAAAAAAAATGTAAATAGATTTTAAATGACAAGAAAAGTAAGTCTTGGTCCAAATCAATTTTAATGGTGATGTATTGGTGATTTCTTCAACATATATAAGATAACTCAACCTAATCTCAATGATGGTGATATTAGATCGGAAGATATTACAATGAAGATTAGAAAGATGAAGATTGATTATTGCTTAAGAATGAACAAGTACTTTCATATTAAGTAAGACATTGAATCAAGCAATCTCTATACCAAAACTAAAGTTTGTGCATAAAAATTCAAGATTATAACATTACCTAAATGATTTCTAAAATTTCTTTACAATAATAAATCATTCATGAAGAAAATAAGAAGATAAACATTAAGATTCATTCATATCCTAAAGAACTCACCTCAATCACCATTATCCTTGATTTGGATCCAAGAAAGAGTTTAGCCAACCATGATTATATATAAGAACACTTCAATAAACATGAAAGAACTTGAATCCAACCGAAAAAATAAGTTTTACAAACTAAAGAACCGAAATCTATAAAGAAGAACACAATACAATTTCAGAAAAAATTCGGACACAAATCTGACTCTAACTTTGGACAGCAATTCGACCCTCTTAGAAGCTTTTTTTGGAGAAGTCTATTAGAGACATATTTATAGGCAATTCTGTCACCTTTCCAGATCATTAAAGAACAGCTCATTTGGACACCTGAGTCAAAAGTTATGGGCAAAACACCGAAAGGTGTTCTGAAAAATCAAATCAAGACAGCTTTACAACTACTTTGGTGCACGTTTTTCTTCCTCATTTATGAGGTGTCTCCTTCTTCTTTTTGACCCAAAATAATGTTAAAATATCCCCTCCAGCTTTCCATCCATGTGCTTGCCTTCTTGGATCAATGGATTACCCAAAATAAATCAATTGTTATTTGTTGTATGGACATGTAAGATCATGGATTGTGTTTGGGTTGATTTGAAGGTTGATTTGGGGTTGATTTAGGGCTGATTTGGGGCTGATTTTTGGGCTGAATTTGAGCATCAAATAAGTATACAAATGTACTTATTATTTGGGCTAAGATTGACATTGAAACCTTGAGTGTTTAATGGTTGAAGTTTGCACACAACATAAGGCAAGTTTGGGCTTGAAATAAATCATATGATATTCTTTTCTAGAATTGGAATAGAATTGATTTTTGGGAAAAATTTGGAGCACTTATTTGAACCAAGATTTGCTTCAATCTTCAACTAAATGTCTCTTCAATTCTTTGTTCTGAATTTCGACGTTGAATTTTCTGAATTAATTCATTTAAGCTCCAAAAACCTATCGAAACATTAAAAAAAACTTCATTACTAAAAAAACACATCAATTATTATAAAAACAACCAAATAAAAACAATAAATACATATGTAAAACAAGAGACTTAATGACACTTTTGATGCACAATCACACCCCCCAACTTAGATTTTGCTAGTCCTCAAGCAAAACAAAACATAAAACCTTTAAAATAAAAATAATAATAATAACAACCATAATTAGGCTCGATTCATCACACTTGAAGGACCTATCATGCAAACATTGGTATCTTTAACTTAGTGTACACAATAGCAAATAAAGAAAAATAAGCATACTCACATTCTCTAAATCAAACATCCATACAAAATTTCCAAATTCAGTCATATTTATCGTGCAACCAACATAATTGATTCATACGAAAACTCAACTTGTAATCTTCCATTCTCACCAACACAAACAAGGTAGCAAACTAGAGAAATATCTATATATTTTCTTTCTTTCTTTTTTCTTTCTTTCTTTTTTTTTTTTTTTGAAGATATGATTTATTTTTTATCTTTAAGTAGTCACTTCCCTTTTGACGCGAATACAAACATTTGTGATGAATGCACCCGGTTACTCACAAAGTCACAAACTTAAAGTGCTTTGCATACTCATATTTTAAGCTGCCGTTTGACGTAAAGATAAACATTTGTGATGAATACCCCTAGTTACTGAGCAACTCAAAACATTGGAGTAGATAGAACTTTGTACACATTTATTTATTTATTCGTGTAATAATTATTACTCTATTTACTTAAACCTTGTTTAGGACTGGATCAAAAGGGATAATCACAAGTAAAGCATCATACTCATCTTTCATGCATAATCACACAACTCACACAACTTTTACAAGGAAAGATGTATTTCAGTAATCTTAAAAAAAAAGTATGCTATATCTTGCTTTATAAGATATTATCTATCCCAAATTAAAGTATGCAATGTTCAACATAATAATGAATCCAAAAATGTAATGATGATCCTAAACAAGTCTCATTCACATACGAATGCAAGTTTTTTTTTTTTTTTTTAACAAGCATGGTTATCTCAAGCATTCAACATAATGAAATATCTAAAATTAAGTTTTACATTATCCTCAATGTAAAAGAGAAAGAGAAGAAAAGTATAAAGATTAGAAAATTGTTACTCCCCTTCTGTTTTCAAGGATGAATGTCTGATTGAATTGGGCATGAGCTGACTTCTTGCTTGATTTTTTTTTTTAACCTGCATATCACAACTAAAAGAAAACATTGATTTTTTTTTTTAAATAAAGAACCTCACACCCCCCAACTTAAAATAATGCATTGTCCCGAATGCATGAACACGAAAATATAAGAGATGGAAGAAAGAAGAAAAAATAATAAAAAGGAAAAATAAAAATAAAAATAAAATAAAAATAAAAACTCATTACTTCTAATACTACAATGGTATTGGATCTTGAAGATCCAATGTCTCAACTTCAGCCACAACATTTTCAAGATAAGGTTTCAATCGATGACCATTTACTTTGAAAATATTCCCATTCTTGGGATTTTCTACCTCAAATGCACCATGCTCAGAGATGGATTTAATCACAAATGGACCAGTCCATTTTGTCCTCAACTTCCCAGGAAAGAGATGTAATCGTGAATTATACAAGAGAACCTTTTGACCAACATGAAAGGATTTTCTAAGAATATGTTTATCATGCAAAGTTTTCATCTTATGTTTTGAAATTTTTGCATTTTCAAATGCATCATTTCTCAACTCCTCTAATTCATCCAATTGAAGCTTTCTATTTTTGCCAACCTCGTTTTCATTGTCATTGAATTGCCGAATGGCCCAATATGCACGGTGCTCAATCTCAATAGGGAGATGACAAGGCTTTCCATAAACTAGCCTATAAGGAGACATTCCTAAAGAGGTCTTATAAGCAGTGCGATATGCCCACAAAGCATCAACTAGTCGTAGGGACCAATCTTTACGGTTTGGATTGACTGTTTTCTCTAAAATGTTCTTGATCTCCCTATTTGCCAACTCAGCTTGGCCACTAGTCTGTGGGTGATAGGGGGTACTGACCTTGTGAATTACACCATATTTTCTCATTAAAATCCCAACGGGCTTGTTACAAAAATGTTTTCCCCCATCACTAATCATAGCCCAGGGCATGCCAAAACGAGAGAAAATATTTTCTTTCAAGAATTTGACCACAACTCGATGGTCATTGGTTCGAGATGCAATGGCCTCCACCCATTTAGACACATAATCAACAGCAACAAGGATGAATTGGTAACCAAATGAACTTGGAAAAGGTCCCATGAAATCAATCCCCCAACAATCAAATATTTCCAAAACAAGGATGGGGTTAAAGGGCATCATGTTACGCCTAGTGAGGCTACCTAGTCGTTGGCATCGGTCACATGCAACACAGAAGGCATGAACATCTTTAAACATGGTAGGCCAATAAAAACCACACTGCAAGATTTTGGCAATGGTTTTCTTGGAAGAGAAATGCCCACCACAGGCTAATGCATGACAAAAATTAATGACCCTTGGAATTTCATGATCAGGGATGCACCTCCTAATAATTTGGTCAGGACAATATTTAAATAGGTAGGGGTCATCCCAAAAAAAGGTGCGCACATTGCGCAAGAATTTTTGTTTGTCAAGTTTAGACCAATGAGAAGGAATTTGACTTGTGGCTAGGTAATTTGCTATGTCAGCATACCATGGAGAACCAATGTAAGAGACAGTACCTGCACAAAATAAATTTTCATCAGCAAAGAGTTCATTTATTTGAGATTCATCAATTATGGTCTTATAGCTTGAAAGACGAGATAAATGATCAGCTACTACATTCTCTACTCCCTTTTTATCTCGAATTTCAATGTTAAACTCTTGGAGTAGGAGGATCCATCGAATCAAACGTGGTTTGGCATCTTGTTTTGTGAGCAAATATTTCAATGCTGCATGATCAGTGAAAACAATAACAAGAGATCCAACCAAATAAGACCTAAACTTGTCTAATGCAAAGACCACAGCTAAGAGTTCTTTTTCAGTTGTAGTGTAATTCAATTGAGCATCATTCAAAGTCTTGCTAGCATAATATATGACATGAGGTTTCTTGTCTTTTCTTTGCCCTAAAACAGCCCCAACCGCAAAATCACTAGCATCACACATCAGTTCAAATGGTAAAGACCAATCAGGAGCTTGTATGATTGGTGCAGTTGTCAACAACCCTTTAAGCTTTTCAAAAGCTTCTTGACATTTTGATGTCCAATCAAATGGGACATCTTGTGACAACAAGTTACACAATGGTTTGGCAATGGTACTAAAAGAATGAATGAATCTTCGATAAAAACCAGCATGTCCTAAAAAGGATCTCACATCTTTCATAGTCTTAGGGGTAGTTAATTTTTGAATGACTTCCACTTTTGACTTATCTACCTCTATCCCTTTTGAAGAGACAATGTGACCTAAAACAATGCTATGTGTCACCATAAAATGACACTTCTCCCAATTGAGTACAAGATTGCTCTCTTCACACCTTTCAAGAACTTTTTCTAGATTCATTAGACACAACTCATAAGAATCCCCATAAACTGAAAAATCATCCATGAAAACTTCCAAAAAATTTTCCACCATGTCACTAAAGATACTCATCATACACCTTTGAAAAGTGGCTGGTGCATTACACAAACCAAATGGCATTCTTCTATAAGCATAAGTACCAAAAGGACAAGTGAAAGTGGTTTTTTCTTGGTCTTCTAAAGAAATCTCAATTTGGTTGTAACCTGAGTATCCATCCAGAAAACAATAGAAAGCTCTTCCAGCTACTCTTTCAAGCACTTGGTCTAAAAATGGAAGCGGAAAATGGTCCTTCCTAGTCACCATGTTCAATTTACGATAATCAATGCACATACGCCATCCAGTTTGGATTCTAGTTGGTACCAGCTCATTATTTTCATTCTTCACTACCGTGACTCCAGATTTTTTTGGGACAACTTGGGTTGGACTAACCCATTTTGAGTTTGCAATAGGGTAAATGATACCTGCATCAAGTAGCTTAAGCACTTCACCTCTCACTACTTCTTTCATGTTTGGGTTCAATCATCTTTGCATTTGCCTCACAGATTTAGCCTCTTCTTCAAGATAGATTCTATGTGTACATAAAAGAGGGCTAATTCCTTTCAAGTCAGTAATTTTCCACCCAATTGCTTTCTTGTGTTTTCTCACCACTCTCAAAAGTTTGTGTTCTTGCTCTATGCTAAGTTTTGATGAGATCACAATAGGATATGATTCATCTTCCCCTAGAAATGCATACTTAAGATCACTCGGTAAAGGCTTCCTTTCTAGTTTATCAGGCTGGACAAGAGATTCCTCAACTTTCACTTGGGGTGAAATCAAAGGCTCAAATGATGGGGTCCATTGACCTATTGACATAATAGGCATTGGATCTAGATAAGTCTCGAGTTCTCTTACTTCCTCATCAACACATTCCAAAGAACAAAATCTTTCATCATGAATTAAAGTTCTCTCCAATGGATCCTTGATCCACACTCTCTCAAAGTGTTCTTGACAAACTGTTTGGATGAAATCTACCTCTCTAATGTCCTTATGTTCCCCGATTTGTTTGGAGACATTGAATATGTTCATCTTCACAGTCATATTTCCAAAAGACAATTTCATCACCCCATTCCTACAGTTAATTAAGGCATTGGATGTAGCTAGGAAAGGTCTCCCTAAGATGACTGGGATGGGGGCATTAGAACCTTGAATTGGTACGGTGTCTAATACTACAAAATCAACAGGAAAGTAGAATTTATCTACTTGGACCAACACATCCTCAACGATACCCCTGGGAATCTTGATTGACCTATCAGCTAATTGAAGGGTGATTCGAGTAGGCTTGATTTCTCCTAAACCTAATTGTTCGTAAACAGTGTAGGGTATTAAATTCACACTTGCTCCTAAATCCAACAAAGCTTGATCTATCTTATGACTTCCAATAATGCATGAAATGGTAGGACAACCAGGATCTTTGTATTTAGGAGGGGTCTTAAACTGGATGATGACACTAGCATGTTCAGTTAGAAAGGCTCTTTCTTTCACATTCAATCTCCTTTTGACTGTGCATAAATCCTTAAGAAACTTTGCATAAGATGGAACTTGTTTAATTGCATCAAGGAGTGGAATATTGACTTTCACTTGTTTGAACAATTCATAGATTTCCGAGTTCATAAGATCTTGTTTAGGTTTTCCTAACCTTTGTGGAAATGGTGCTCTAGGAACAAATTCTAAATCACTCATTTTGACTCCAATCTTTCTTGAATCATCTCCTTTCTCACTCATCTCTTTCTCATTTATCTCACCTTCTTTGTCACTCAAACTCTCATTTGTCACTTGTGTTTTGATTCCCTCTTCACTTTCCCTAGATTTCTCCTCCACAATACCTTTAGGAATCCTAAAACCTACACCTTTGTCAACAATCTTTCCACTTCTAAGGGTAGTGATGGCTTGGACTTGTTCATGGTTTGAAGGTTCACTAGGTGAGGATTCACTCATGTGTACCTGACCTCTAGGATTGGGCATTGGTTGAGTTGGGATTTTTCCCTTCTCTTGAATGCTTAGTGATTGAGTCAACTTAGTTAGTTGACTTCGAATGTCATCTAAGGTCCTATTGGTCTGGTCTTGGAATTTGTAAACTTGGTTGTTGATTCCTCCTTGCGTTTGCATGAATTGTTGAAGAGTATCCTCTAAGGATCTCTTATGAGGTGGTTGGTATGTGTTATGTGTGGGAGCATGAAATGGTTGGGGTGGAGGTTGAAATGTTTGAGGTACTGAAGAGCCCTCATTTCTCCATCCAAAATTTGGGTGGTTCCTCCATCCAGGATTATAGGTCTCAGAGTAGGGATTGCCTACTTGGTTTGGAAATGGCTTTCTAACATTACTTGAATCAGAAGTTTGGCCATATAGCACTTCCTTGAAGGCTGGAATGGTAGGACATTCAGTTGTCCTATGCCCTTTGCTTTCACAAACAACACAACTTTCCTCTTGTTGTTCACTTATGACATGCACTTTTTTAATCTCAAGAGACTCTACTTTCCTAGCCAATGAGGCTAATCTAGCATTGAGGTCATCAGTCTCTTTCAATTGAAACTTCCCACTTGAATGAGAAATGGTGTTTCTAGACTCAACATGAACTGGGAGAGAAGTCTCCCATTGCTTTGTGTTTTCAGCCAATTGATCAAAAAAATCAAAGGCCTCACTTGGTTCTTTATCATAAAACTCACCATTACACATGGTTGACACTAGCTTTTTAAAATCTGCGGTAAGAGAGTCATAAAAGAAACTCACTAACCTCCACATCTCAAAACCATGGTGAGGGCATGCATTTAACAAGTCTTTGAACCTTTCCCAAGCTTGGTGAAATGACTCATTTGGACTACAAGAAAAATTCATCATTTGACGTTGTAAGGCTGCTGTCCTATGAGTGGGGAAGTATTTTTTCAAAAATTCAGCTTGCATTTCTCTCCATGTACCTATAGACCTAGGACGCAAAGAGTTTAGCCAAAGCTTGGCTTTATCCTTTAGAGAGAATGGGAACAATTTAAGCCGAATGGTTTCCTCAGTGCATGTTCTATCAATAAAAGTATTACATACCTCTTCAAAGTCTTTAATGTGTATGTATGGATTTTCAGAATCCATACCATGAAATGTGGGAAGAAGTTGAATCATGCCCGGTTTCAAATTGAAAGCTTGTTGGTTAAGAGGTAAGATAATACACGAAGGTGTACTTTGTCTAGCCGGGTGAAGATACTCTCTAAGAGTTCGAAAATTAGGTTGATCATTGAATTGTGGAGGTCCATTACCTTGAACACTCCCTTCACCCTCTACATCTTTAACATTAGCCATGATAAAATAATAATAATAATAATAATAATAATATAACAATTATATGAATATGAAAAGAAAGGAAAGAAAAAGAAAAAAAATTGCAAATAAAAGTAATAGCTCAAAAATAAAAATACAACAAATTAAGAAATTCACTCTCCAACTAATAAACACTATTAACAACAATAAACATTAAAAGATAATTATAACAAGCTTGAATAAAAAGGCGGTAATACCAGCCAAGCACTTCAAACAATAAATATAAGAAAAATAATCATAACAAAACAACAAAATAAAATGAAATAAACAAGAGGCGGTAATACCGACCAAGCACTTTAGACAATAAATATAAGAAAAATAACAATAATAAACATTAAAAGATAATTATAACAGGCATGAATAAAAAGGCGGTAATACCGGCCAAGCACTTCAAACAATAAATATATAAAAAAAATAAGCATAACAAAACAACAAAATAAAGTGAAATAAACAAGAGGCGGTAATACCGGCCAAACACTTTAGACAATAAATAAAAACAATATCAACAAAATAAAATGAAATAAACAAGAAAAATATTAGAAACTAATAAGAGTAGACAATAAAAGAAAAATGGTTGAACCAACCAAAATCCAACAATTAATAGTCCAGTCCACAGTCCAATATCCGAAACGTTAAGGTAAATTTATTTTTTTTAGGCGGTAAAACCAACCAATTGATTTTTTTATATGATTTTTTTTTAGTTTTCCAATAATCAAATCTAAATTTGTTACCTTTGCTTGCTAGCTCCCCGGCAACGGCGCCAAAATTGCTTGACCGCTTTTTATGATCGGCTTGTTTTAACTCGCAAGTGCACGAGTGTGCGATGTAGCAATTAACTCGGTAAGATCGAGGTCATATCCACAGAGAGCTAGATCTGGAAATTAAGCTAAGTAACAAAAAAAACTCAAGAGAAATTAAATTAACAATAACTTGGTTGAAAATAATTGATGGATTTGTTTTCAAAGATAAAAAAAAATGTAAATAGATTTTAAATGACAAGAAAAGTAAGTCTTGGTCCAAATCAATTTTAATGGTGATGTATTGGTGATTTCTTCAACATATATAAGATAACTCAACCTAATCTCAACGATGGTGATATTAGATCGGAAGATATTACAATGAAGATTAGAAAGATGAAGATTGATTATTGCTTAAGAATGAACAAGTACTTTCATATTAAGTAAGACATTGAATCAAGCAATCTCTATACCAAAACTAAAGTTTGTGCATAAAAATTCAAGATTATAACATTACCTAAATGATTTCTAAAATTTCTTTACAATAATAAATCATTCATGAAGAAAATAAGAAGATAAACATTAAGATTCATTCATATCCTAAAGAACTCACCTCAATCACCATTATCCTTGATTTAGATCCAAGAAAGAGTTTAGCCAACCATGATTATATATAAGAACACTTCAATAAGCATGAAAGAACTTGAATCCAACTGAAAAAATAAGTTTTACAAACTAAAGAACCGAAATCTATAAAGAAGAACACAATACAATTTCAGAAAAAATTCGGACACAAATCTGACTCTAACTTTGGACAGCAATTCGACCCTCTTAGAAGCTTTTTTTGGAGAAGTCTATTAGAGACATATTTATAGGCAATTCTGTCACCTTTCCAGATCATTAAAGAACAGCTCATTTGGACACTTGAGTCAAAAGTTATGGGCAAAACACCGAAAGGTGTTCTGAAAAATCAAATCAAGACAGCTTTACAACTACTTTGGTGCACGTTTTTCTTCCTCATTTATGAGGTGTCTCCTTCTTCTTTTTGACCCAAAATAATGTTAAAATATCCCCTCCAGCTTTCCATCCATGTGCTTGCCTTCTTGGATCAATGGATTACCCAAAATAAATCAATTGTTATTTGTTGTGTGGACATGTAAGATCATGGATTGTGTTTGGGTTGATTTGAAGGTTGATTTGGGGTTGATTTAGGGCTGATTTGGGGCTGATTTTTGGGCTGAATTTGAGCATCAAATAAGTATACAAATGTACTTATTATTTGGGCTAAGATTGACATTGAAACCTTGAGTGTTTAATGGTTGAAGTTTGCACACAACATAAGGCAAGTTTGGGCTTGAAATAAATCATATGATATTCTTTTCTAGAATTGGAATAGAATTGATTTTTGGGACAAATTTGAAGCACTTATTTGAACCAAGATTTGCTTCAATCTTCAACTAAATGTCTCTTCAATTCTTTGTTCTGAATTTCGACGTTGAATTTTCTGAATTAATTCATTTAAGCTCCAAAAACCTATCGAAACATTAAAACAAACTTCATTACTAAAAAAACACATCAATTATTATAAAAACAACCAAATAAAAACAATAAATACATATGTAAAACAAGAGACTTAATGACACTTTTGATGCACAATCATGGAGGTTAGTGAGTTTCTTTTATGACTCTCTTACCGCAGATTTTAAAAAGCTAGTGTCAACCATGTGTAATGGTGAGTTTTATGACAAAGAACCAAGTGAGGCCTTTGATTTTTTTGATCAATTGGCTGAAAACACAAAGCAATGGGAGACTTCTCTCCCAGTTCATGTTGAGTCTAGAAACACCATTTCTCATTCAAGTGGGAAGTTTCAATTGAAAGAGACTAATGACCTCAATGCTAGATTAGCCTCATTGGCTAGGAAAGTAGAGTCTCTTGAGATTAAAAAAGTGCATGTCATAAGTGAACAACAAGAGGAAAGTTGTGTTGTTTGTGAAAGCAAAGGGCATAGGACAACTGAATGTCCTACCATTCCAGCCTTCAAGGAAGTGCTATATGGCCAAACTTCTGATTCAAGTAATGTTAGAAAGCCATTTCCAAACCAAGTAGGCAATCCCTACTCTGAGACCTATAATCCTGGATGGAGGAACCACCCAAATTTTGGATGGAGAAATGAGGGCTCTTCAGTACCTCAAACATTTCAACCTCCACCCCAACCATTTCATGCTCCCACACATAACACATACCAACCACCTCATAAGAGATCCTTAGAGGATACTCTTCAACAATTCATGCAAACGCAAGGAGGAATCAACAACCAAGTTTACAAATTCCAAGACCAGACCAATAGGACCTTAGATGACATTCGAAGTCAACTAACTAAGTTGACTCAATCACTAAGCATTCAAGAGAAGGGAAAAATCCCAGCTCAACCAATGCCCAATCCTAGAGGTCAGGTACACATGAGTGAATCCTCACCTAGTGAACCTTCAAACCATGAACAAGTCCAAGCCATCACTACCCTTAAAAGTGGAAAGATTGTTCACAAAGGTGTAGGTTTTAGGATTCCTAAAGGTATTGTGGAGGAGAAATCTAGGGAAAGTGAAGAGCAAATCAAAACACAAGTGACAAATGAGAGTTTGAGAGATAAAGAAGGTGAGCTAAATGAGAAAGAGATGAGTGAGAAAGGAGATGATTCAAGAAAAATTGAAGTCAAAGTGAGTGACTTAGAATTTGTTCCTAGAGCACCATTTCCACAAAAGTTAGGGAAACCTAAGCAAGATCTTATGAACTCAGAAATCTATGAATTGTTCAAACAAGTGAAAGTCAATATTCCACTCCTTGATGCAATTAAACAAGTTCCATCTTATGCAAAGTTTCTTAAGGATTTATGCACAGTCAAAAGGAGATTGAATGTGAAAGAAAGAGCCTCTCTAACTGAACATACTAGTGCCATCATCCAGTTTAAGACCCCTCCCAAATACAAAGATCCTGGTTGTCCTACCATTTCATGCATTATTGGAAGTCATAAGATAGATCAAGCTTTGTTGGATTTAGGAGCAAGTGTGAATTTAATACCCTACACTGTTTACGAACAATTAGGTTTAGGAGAAATCAAGCCTACTCGAATCACCCTTCAATTAGCTGATAGGTCAATCAAGATTCCCAGGGGTATCGTTGAGGATGTGTTGGTCCAAGTAGATAAATTCTACTTTCCTGTTGATTTTGTAGTATTAGACACCGCACCAATTCAAGGTTCTAATGCCCCCATCCCAGTCATCTTAGGGAGACCTTTCCTAGCTACATCCAATGCCTTAATTAACTGTAGGAATGGGGTGATGAAATTGTCTTTTGGGAATATGACTGTGGAGATGAACATATTCAATGTCTCCAAACAAATCGGGGAACATGAGGACATTAGAGAGGTAGATTTCATCCAAATAGTTTGTCAAGAACACTTTGAGAGAGTGTGGATCAAGGATCCATTGGAGAGAACTTTAATTCATGATGAAAGATTTTGTTCTTTGGAATGTGTTGATGAGGAAGTAAGAGAACTCGAGACTTATCTAGATCCAATGCCTATTATGTCAATAGGTCAATGGACCCCATCATTTGAGCCTTTGATTTCACCCCAAGTGAAAGTTGAGGAATCTCTTGTCCAGCCTGATAAACTAGAAAGGAAGCCTTTACCGAGTGATCTTAAGTATGCATTTCTAGGGGAAGATGAATCATATCCTATTGTGATCTCATCAAAACTTAGCATAGAGCAAGAACAAAAACTTTTGAGAGTGGTGAGAAAACACAAGAAAGCAATTGGGTGGAAAATTACTGACTTGAAAGGAATTAGCCCTCTTTTATGTACACATAGAATCTATCTTGAAGAAGAGGCTAAATCTGTGAGGCAAATGCAAAGATGATTGAACCCAAACATGAAAGAAGTAGTGAGAGGTGAAGTGCTTAAGCTACTTGATGCAGGTATCATTTACCCTATTGCAAACTCAAAATGGGTTAGTCCAACCCAAGTTGTCCCAAAAAAATCTGGAGTCACGGTAGTGAAGAATGAAAATAATGAGCTGGTACCAACTAGAATCCAAACTGGATGGCGTATGTGCATTGATTATCGTAAATTGAACATGGTGACTAGGAAGGACCATTTTCCGCTTCCATTTTTAGACCAAGTGCTTGAAAGAGTAGCTGGAAGAGCTTTCTATTGTTTTCTGGATGGATACTCAGGTTACAACCAAATTGAGATTTCTTTAGAAGACCAAGAAAAAACCACTTTCACTTGTCCTTTTGGTACTTATGCTTATAGAAGAATGCCATTTGGTTTGTGTAATGCACCAGCCACTTTTCAAAGGTGTATGATGAGTATCTTTAGTGACATGGTGGAAAATTTTTTGGAAGTTTTCATGGATGATTTTTCAGTTTATGGGGATTCTTATGAGTTGTGTCTAATGAATCTAGAAAAAGTTCTTGAAAGGTGTGAAGAGAGCAATCTTGTACTCAATTGGGAGAAGTGTCATTTTATGGTGACACATGGCATTGTTTTAGGTCACATTGTCTCTTCAAAAGGGATAGAGGTAGATAAGTCAAAAGTGGAAGTCATTCAAAAATTAACTACCCCTAAGACTGTGAAAGATGTGAGATCCTTTTTAGGACATGCTGGTTTTTATCGAAGATTCATTCATTCTTTTAGTACCATTGCCAAACCATTGTGTAACTTGTTGTCACAAGATATCCCATTTGATTGGACATCAAAATGTCAAGAAGCTTTTGAAAAGCTTAAAGGGTTGTTGACAACTGCACCAATCATACAAGCTCCTGATTGGTCTTTACCATTTGAACTGATGTGTGATGCTAGTGATTTTGCGGTTGGGGCTGTTTTAGGGCAAAGAAAAGACAAGAAACCTCATGTCATATATTATGCTAGCAAGACTTTGAATGATGCTCAATTGAATTACACTACAACTGAAAAAGAACTCTTAGCTGTGGTCTTTGCATTAGACAAGTTTAGGTCTTATTTGGTTGGATCTCTTGTTATTGTTTTCACTGATCATGCAGCATTGAAATATTTGCTCACAAAACAAGATGCCAAACCACGTTTGATTCGATGGATCCTCCTACTCCAAGAGTTTAACATTGAAATTCGAGATAAAAAGGGAGTAGAGAATGTAGTAGCTGATCATTTGTCTCGTCTTTCAAGCTATAAGACCATAATTGATGAATCTCCAATAAATGAACTCTTTGCTGATGAAAATTTATTTTGTGCAGGTACTGTCTCTTACATTGGTTCTCCATGGTATGCTGACATAGCAAATTACCTAGCCACAAGTCAAATTCCTTCTCATTGGTCTAAACTTGACAAACAAAAATTCTTGCGCAATGTGCGCACCTTTTTTTGGGATGACCCCTACCTATTTAAATATTGTCCTGACCAAATTATTAGGTGGTGCATCCCTGATCATGAAATTCCAAGGGTCATTAATTTTTATCATGCATTAGCCTGTGGTGGGCATTTCTCTTCCAAGAAAACCATTGTCAAAATCTTGCAGTGTGGTTTTTATTGGCCTACCATGTTTAAAGATGTTCATGCCTTTTGTGCTGCATGTGACCGATGCCAACGACTAGGTAGCCTCACTAGGCGTAACATGATGCCCCTTAACCCCATCCTTGTTTTGGAAATATTTGATTGTTGGGGGATTGATTTCATGAGACCTTTTCCAAGTTCATTTGGTTACCAATTCATCCTTGTTGCTGTTGATTATGTGTCTAAATGGGTGGAGGCCATTGCATCTCGAACCAATGACCATCGAGTTGTGGTCAAATTCTTGAAAGAAAATATTTTCTCTCGTTTGGCATGCCCCGGACTATGATTAGTGATGGGGGAAAACATTTCTGTAACAAGCCCGTTGGGATTTTGATGAGAAAATATGGTGTAATTCACAAGGTCAGTACCCCCTATCACCCACAGACTAGTGGCCAAGCTGAGTTGGCAAATAGGGAGATCAAGAACATTTTAGAGAAAACAGTCAATCCAAACCGTAAAGATTGGTCCCTACGACTAGTTGATGCTTTGTGGGCATATCGCACTGCTTATAAGACCTCTTTAGGAATGTCTCCTTATAGGCTAGTTTATGGAAAGCCTTGTCATCTCCCTGTTGAGATTGAGCACCGTGCATATTGGGCCATTCGGCAATTCAATGACAATGAAAACGAGGTTGGCAAAAATAAAAAGCTTCAATTGGATGAATTAGAGGAGTTGAGAAATGATGCATTTGAAAATGCAAAAATTTCAAAACATAAGATGAAAACTTTGCATGATAAACATATTCTTAGAAAATCCTTTCATGTTGGTCAAAAGGTTCTCTTGTATAATTCACGATTACATCTCTTTCCTGGGAAGTTGAGGACAAAATGGACTGGTCCATTTGTGATTAAATCCATCTCTGAGCATGGTGCATTTGAGGTAGAAAATCCCAAGAATGGAAATATTTTCAAAGTAAATGGTCATCGATTGAAACCTTATCTTGAAAATGTTGTGGCTGAAGTTGAGACATTGGATCTTCAAGATCCAATACCATTGTAGTATTAGAAGTAATGAGTTTTTATTTTTATTTTATTTTTATTTTTATTATTTTTTCTTCTTTCTTCCAGCTCTTATATTTTCGTGTTCATGCATTCGGGACAATGCATTATTTTAAGTTGGGGGGTGTGAGGTTCTTTATTTTCAAAAAAAAAAAATCAATGTTTTCTTTTAGTTGTGATATGCAGGTTAAAAAAAAATCAAGCAAGAAGTCAGCTCATGCCCAATTCAATCAGACATTCATCCTTGAAAACAGAAGGGGAGTAACAATTTTCTAATCTTTATACTTTTCTTCTCTTTCTCTTTTACATTGAGGATAATGTAAAACTTAATTTTAGATATTTCATTATGTTGAATGCTTGAGATAACCATGCTTGTTAAAAAAAAAAAAAACTTGCATTCGTATGTGAATGAGACTTGTTTAGGATCATCATTACATTTTTGGATTCATTATTATGTTGAACATTGCATACTTTAATTTGGGATAGATAATATCTTATAAAGCAAGATATAGCATACTTTTTTTTAAGATTACTGAAATACAACTTTTCTTGTAAAAGTTGTGTGAGTTGTGTGATTATGCATGAAAGATGAGTATGATGCTTTACTTGTGATTATCCCTTTTGATCCAGTCCTAAACAAGGTTTAAGTAAATAGAGTAATAATTATTACACGAATAAATAAATAAATGTGTACAAAGTTCTATCTACTCCAATGTTTTGAGTTGCTCAGTAACTAGGGGTATTCATCACAAATGTTTATCTTTACGTCAAACGGCAGCTTAAAATATGAGTATGCAAAGCACTTTAAGTTTGTGACTTTGTGAGTAACCGGGTGCATTCATCACAAATGTTTGTATTCGCGTCAAAAGGGAAGTGACTACTTAAAGACAAAAAATAAATCATATCTTCAAAAAAAAAAAAACAAAGAAAGAAAAAAGAAAGAAAGAAAATATATAGATATTTCTCTAGTTTGCTACCTTGTTTGTGTTGGTGAGAATGGAAGATTACAAGTTGAGTTTTCGTATGAATCAATTATGTTGGTTGCACGATAAATATGACTGAATTTGGAAATTTTGTATGGATGTTTGATTTAGAGAATGTGAGTATGCTTATTTTTCTTTATATGCTATTGTGTACACTAAGTTAAAGATACCAATGTTTGCATGATAGGTCCTTCAAGTGTGATGAATCGAGCCTAATTATGGTTGTTATTATTATTATTTTTATTTTAAAGGTTTTATGTTTTGTTTTGCTTGAGGACTAGCAAAATCTAAGTTGGGGGGTGTGATTGTGCATCAAAAGTGTCATTAAGTCTCTTGTTTTACATATGTATTTATTGTTTTTATTTGGTTTTTTTATAATAATTGATGTATTTTTTAGTAATGAAGTTTGTTTTAATGTTTCGATAGGTTTTTGGAGCTTAAATGAATTAATTCAGAAAATTCAACGTCAGAATTCAGAACAAAGAATTGAAGAGACATTTAGTTGAAGATTGAAGCAAATCTTGGTTCAAATAAGTGCTCCAAATTTGTCCCAAAAATCAATTCTATTCCAATTCTAGAAAAGAATATCATATGATTTATTTCAAGCCCAAACTTGCCTTATGTTGTGTGCAAACTTCAACCATTAAACACTCAAGGTTTCAATGTCAATCTTAGCCCAAATAATAAGTACATTTGTATACTTATTTGATGCTCAAATTCAGCCCAAAAATCAGCCCCAAATCAGCCCTAAATCAACCCCAAATCAACCCAAACACAATCCATGATCTTACATGTCCACACAACAAATAACAATTGATTTATTTTGGGTAATCCATTGATCCAAGAAGGCAAGCACATGGATGGAAAGCTGGAGGGGATATTTTAACATTATTTTGGGTCAAAAAGAAGAAGGAGACACCTCATAAATGAGGAAGAAAAACGTGCACCAAAGTAGTTGTAAAGCCGTCTTGATTTGATTTTTCAGAACACCTTTCGGTGCTTTGCCCATAACTTTTGACTCAGGTGTCAAAATGAGCTGTTCTTTAATGATCTGGAAAGGTGACAGAATTGCCTATAAATATATCTCTAATAGACTTCTCCAAAAAAGGCTTCTAAGAGGGTCGAATTGCTGTCCAAAGTTAGAGTTAGATTTGTGTCCGAATTTTTTCTGAAATTGTATTGTGTTCTTCTTTATAGATTTCGGTTCTTTAGTTTGTAAAACTTATTTTTTCGGTTGGATTCAAGTTCTTTCATGTTTATTGAAGTGTTCTTATATATAATCATGGTTGGCTAAAGTCTTTCTTGGATCCAAATCAAGGATAATGGTGATTGAGGTGAGTTCTTTAGGATATGAATGAATCTTAATGTTTATCTTCTTATTTTCTTCATGAATGATTTATTATTGTAAAGAAATTTTAGAAATCATTTAGGTAATGTTATAATCTTGAATTTTTATGCACAAACTTTAGTTTTGGTATAGAAATTGCTTGATTCAATGTCTTACTTAATATGAAAGTACTTGTTCATTCTTAAGCAATAATCAATCTTCATCTTTCTAATCTTCATTGTAATATCTTCCGATCTAATATCACCATTGTTGAGATTAGGTTGAGTTATCTTATATATGTTGAAGAAATCACCAATACATCACCATTAAAATTGATTTGGACCAAGACTTACTTTTTTTGTCATTTAAAATCTATTTACATTTTTTTTTTATCTTTGAAAACAAATCCATCAATTATTTTCAACCAAGTTATTGTTAATTTAATTTCTCTTGAGTTTTTTTTTGTTACTTAGCTTAATTTCCAGATCTAGCTCTCTGTGGATATGACCTCGATCTTACCGAGTTAATTGCTACATCGCACACTCGTGTACTTGCGAGTTAAAACAAGCCGATCATAAAAAACGATCAAGCAACTAATCTTGATTTATGTTGTATAACACTTGGTACAACAAATGCTTGGCACTTTCATAGCCCATAATGTATGGTATAACCGACACTTGAGCTTGTTATAATCATGAATGATTGACGAGATTTACAAGTATTAGCTTTAATTGAATAAGATGACTAATGTAATCATGTTAACAATCTATAATCTGATTGGAACCTTCTTTGTGTGTGGTTTCCAATTGACTAATAAGAGTTTATACTATACTTGTTTGACATACCATTAATGGAACCTCTAACCTTGACATTTGTTATTATCATTGTTTAATCGTTACATTATTATTCCTTCTCAAAGTTCTCATCTTCTTCTTCTTCTTCTTCTCCTTCTTTTTCTTTAATATTATTATTAGTTTTATTATTATTATTATTACTACTACTACTACTACTATTGTTGTTGTTGTTGTTGTTGTTGTTGTTGTTGTTGTTATTGTTATTATTGTTGTTTAGAATTTTTGTTTATAATTTGTATAATTAACCTCCTTGTGGTTCGACCCCGGTCTTGCCGGGTTATTTATTACTTCGACACTCCTACACTTGGGAGAAGACATCAATCTTTTCGTCGTGTCAAGTTTTTGGCGTCACTGTCGAGGAGGTAACTTTTGTATAAATTATAATATTTATTTTATTTTCACTTTTCACTTTTCTTGTATATAACTTTGTTTCTTTTCACTTGTTTCTTCTTCTTTTGTTTTCTTCTTCCTTTTATTTTATTCCTACACGTGCATGAGAGTGTGGTCACGTACATCAAGTGGTAGACTTTGTAGGATATTGACACGACTAAAAGATTGATGTCTTCTCCCAAGTGCAGGAGTGTCGAAGTAATAAATAACCCGACAAGACCTGGGTCGAACCACAGGGAGGTTAATTGTACAAATTATAGACAACAATTATAAACAACAATAATAGCAATAACAACTATAACTATAATAATAACAATAATAATAATAATAATAGTAGTATTAGTAGTAGTAGTAGTACTAATAATAATAATAATAATGAAAGAGAAGAAGAAGATGATGATGATGATGAGAACTTTGAGATGAAATATTAATTAAACAATAATAATAACAAATGTCAAGGTTAGAGGTTCCACTAATGGTATATTAAACAAGTATAGTATAAACTTTTATTATTGAATTGGAAACCACACACAAAGGAGGTTCCAATCAGATTATATATTGTTAACATGATTCCATTAGTCATCTTATTCAATTAATGCTAATACTTGTAAATCTCGTCAAGCATTCATGATTATAACTTATGTTAACAACAAATCAAGTTCCTTTCATAGCTCAGGTGTCGGTTATACCATACATTATGGGCTATGAAAGTGCCAAGCATTTGTTGTACCAAGTGTTATACAACATAAATCAAGATTAGTCATTTAACAAGCAAAGTATTAAAGAGTGAACAAGATAACAAATATAAAACATGTTAGTATCAAACATTAAAGTCCATATTAAGTTTACATTATACTTATTCTCACACCATTAGTGTAACCTTTTCACCTTGACATAATTAACTTAGCTAGACATAATGAAAGAAAGTAAAATAGAAAAACAAAATAAGAACATAAAAGCTAACTAAGTAAAGGAAAGGAAATGAAAGGCATAAACTTAATATTAATGAAAGCAAAGCATAAACATTACAAAAAATACAAAGAGAGAAAGGAAGAGAATGATCTTGATCTGGAACCCAAGATGTCTAAATGCATGGCAAATGCCTCCTTTTATAGGCCAAAATTGGGAACTATTGATTTGATGACTAATTGATAAGTGGGTGGCCAACTTTTGACTTGGTGACAATCCTTATCTTCTCTTGTCTGCCCAAAACGTCATTGATAACGTCAAAACTGGAGCCAGGTGCAAACATGAAAGTTGTAGGCAATTGTCTCAGCTTTCTTGTGTAAAACATTCAGCTCATTTGGACTTCTAGAACTCCAGATATGGCCAAAATACCGAACAGTGCTCGGGCTGGAAGATAGATTCGGGCTTCTTTGTTGTTGCTACAATTTGGACTTGCAAATGGCCTTTTTAGATCTTGGGCTCCATATGAAAGTTGTAGGCCTATGTCTTACCTTTCCATCCATATAAATTGGACCTAAATCTGAGCTCTGTAGCTCCAGATATGACCCAATTACCGAACCGTGTTCCGGTTTGGATTGCACCGACATCTCTTCTCTAAGTTTGACCATCTCTTTATCCTTGCAATTTAAGTTCTTCAAGTCATCAATCAATCCTTTCATTTATGTGATTGGCCTGCATTAAAAATAGACATTTACCACAAATTATAGGTATCTTATATTATTAGATACATTATTATAAAACATATTTTAGTTAAGGAGTTATTGATACTTCAAGTGCAAAATGATGATATAAAACCATGATAAAAATGCACTTTTAAGTACTAATCACACCCCTCAACCAGCTTATTACTAGTCCCTAGTAATCAAAGCGTTACAACAATTTGCAAATTTCACAAAGCAAGGTATTCATCATTTAACTTCCATTAATCTATCCAAATAAACAAACTCTCATTACATTTATATATCTGCTCAATACCTCTTAACAAGATATTAATAAACCTTTCTTTTGTGCTCAATATATCAACACATAATTATGGGCTTTACTTGGAAGAAAACAAAATTTTTGTTCTAATGTTTAAGGTTAACTTCCTTGGGTTGGGATTACTATTTTTTTTTTCTTTTTTTTTAAATCTATATACATATAATTTAAAAACATCATGCATCTTTAACCCATGTAACGAGCTTTCAGCTAATGACTCCCAGACCAGTTGGTCTTAGGGCATTAGGTGTTAAGACACCCCTACGAGCTTAGTAACTCGGGTCGCAGATACTGATATGTAGATAATGCAATGTTTGATTCCCTTAAGCTTTTCTCCTCAACCCATGTAACAAGCGTTGGGCCAATAGCTCCCAAGTCAATTGACTTTAGGGTATTAGGTGTTAAAACACCCCTTCGGGCTTAATTGCTTAGGTTAGGGAGGCTACGAAACCAAACTTATCTACATTTTTTTTCATGTTTTTCTTTTTTTTAATTATATACAATCCCTTTCCCTTAGTTGTTACCTTTAACAAAAGAACATAAATAATGTAATAATCCAATATGCAACCCACAATCATATGTTAAAGTGTGTGTGTGTAAATTAAGGTTTAAGAATACATGTTAAATAAGTATATGAGCAGAATTAAGCGGTAACAATATGAGAGTTTGTAAACCTGAATATTTCAGGAAGTATTATAATAGACCTTGTTAAGAATGGTTACTAAGATGCGTCTCAAGAATCACTTTAACAAAAGAACTCCTTTACTCTGTCATCCTAGTAACAACAATTATGCACATGCTTTATGAAATGAATTTTTTTTTTATCAACTACTACCCTCTCCCCCCAACCAAAAGGAGACATTGTCCTCAATGTTCTAAGGTAGAAAGATAGAGTATAGAAGATATCACCTGAAATAACGAACACTGACAAAACCTGAAACACACTGAAACAAAAATAAGAAATAACAAAACACAATAATAAAACCAAAATACACAAAAACTCACAAATGAAGGCTCAAATCCAATCTAAGCTTTTTACGGCTTCCCGTAGATGACCAATTTATGCGACTCATGGAAGGATCAATCATAGGAGTGAAAGATTGTAGTTGGTCAATCAATTGTTCAGCAGTAGGAGCAGAGATTATGATTTGGCGTGCAGAAGATGTTAGAAATTCTTGTTCCACAGCATGATCAAGAAAAAACAACAACTTATCATAATAACCATTAACATTTAACAAACCAATGGGTTTATGGTGAATGTGCAATTGAGCCCAAGAGGAAATATAAAAGATCTCTTCCAATGTGCCTAAACCACCTGGTAAAGCAATGAAAGCATCAGCATGGTTAAACATTGCATTCATTCGAGCCGACATTGTGGAGACCTGAAGTTCCTCTCCAATTGTTTTTCCAATGATGTCTCCTTGTGCCAAAGCTTCAGGGACGACTCCTAAAACTTGACTACCTCCTAAAAATGCAGCTATTGACACACCTCCCATTAACCCAAGACTGCCTCCCCCATACACTAAATGAATCTTTCTCTCAGCTAGCACCTGACCAAGATGGTTTGCTGATTCTAAAAACTCCTTTTCTTTCCCAGGACTAGATCCACCGAAAACACAAATATTTCGTATTTGATGACTTGAGGAACTTGCCATTTCTACACACTTCTGTATTTGTTGAATGTATGGGTTGAGTAGAAATGAAAGGAAAGAAGAGAGGGTTTTATAGATGAGAAATGAGAAAGGCAATCATAACATCTATATGTAGGCCAGCTGGAGTCTCACACTCACTCTCTCTCTTTTTATTTATTTATTTATTTACTTTTGAAAAAAGCATGTGTATGTACAGGTAGTTGTGATTGTGGCTCACATCTTCCCTTGGTTTTACGTCCAAGAACAGCTTAAACGCCCTCTATGGGTCGGGGATAGGCTTCCCATCCAGTTTTCTTAAAAACTGGCAAACAGGGTCTTTTTTAGTCAGATTCCCAAGACTAAGTCGATCATGTTCTTTATGAAATAGTGGCCATAAATCATGAATTACACGATGCACATCTCCACTAGGATGCGTCTCAAGAGTCAATAGAAGATTATCTAAAGACTCCTTACTCAGGCCATCCTTAATGAATTGTATTTTATCTTCACGATTTATAGATACCATTCCTAAAGAACGACATTGTGTATTACAAGTCCATCTAGCACATCGATGACAAACTTTGAGTTGTTTTGCATGACGTTTCTTTGCAAAAGTGCTTTTACCTGTTCCAGGCATGTGTGAAATAAAGGACTTAGAGGACTCACCTGATAATCGGACCTTTGCTTCAATCAACCAGCGAATATCTTCAGGAATTCCATGATTCATTAACAATCTCAATCTTGCACATCTAGCACGGTAAATTTTTGTAATCGCATTCTGAGGCAAAACGGGAAAATACTTTTTCAATTTTTCAAGATTAGTGTCCATTTTCAAATGAGAATTGAAAGAGAGATTCAAAGAATTGCACAAATATATACACAAATATCAGTTATTGTGGGAAATTGAAAGAACCGACTTAAGTCACGGAGTACCGTTGTCCGCCATTTGACCGGGGTGAAAGAAACTAGCAAAAATCACTCAAAAAGAAACATAAAAAAGAAAATGTGAGAAAAACAAAATAATCAACCTTTATCTACAAGATCATTCAAACCAGCTGATTCATTTTCATTAGAAAAATTATCAAAGTGAGCTTTCAAACGATGTCCATTTTCCTTAAAATCATTGTCATTTATTGAATTCACAATATCACAGACCCCATAAGGATTGGTCCATCTTGGTCTTAGCTCTCTACGGACTGCATAGAGTTGAGAATCATAAAACAAAACTTTTTGACTAGTATCAATCTTTTGACAATTTTCACAAGTTTTGCAGAATACATGCGTGTCCTTGAACATGGTGGGCCAATAAAATCCATTTTGAAAGATTTTTTCAATTGTCTTTTTTGAAGAAAAATAACTCCCACATGCTTCAGAATGACAAAGTTTAATGACACAACTTACCTCATTGTCGGGAATGAATCTTTGAAATATTTGATCAGGACAATATTTGAATAAGTTAGGGTCATCACAGTAAAAGCTCTTCACTTCGTTCAAAAACTTTTCTTTGTCTTGCGTACTCCAATCAGCTGGCAAATCTCCTAAAGAAAGAAAATTGATATTTTTATTACACCAAGGCATTGGACTAAGAGAAAGTAAGGATTCGTTAGGAAAGTAATCATCCATTGGTGTGATGTCAGGTATCGAATTTGTTGTCACTGTTGACAAAAAATTCGCATCAACATTTTCGGTGCTTGTTTCATCCGTGATTTCTTCCTCAGAATAAACCATTTGCAAATCTTCAGTTTCATCCAATTCATTTTTACTTAAAGTAGATTCAAGTTGATCATAAACTAATTCGTCAATATGATCTACTTCTTGTAAATCATTATCATCTCCAGGTTGCTTGCAAATGTTGAAAATATTCATCTCCAATGTCATGTTTCCAAATGATAGCTTCATCAGTCCATTCCTACAATTAATCAATGCATTAGAAGTTGCAAGAAACGGACGTCCTAAAATAACAGGAAATGAATTACATGCTTCAACAGGTTCTGTGTCCAAGACAATAAAATCCACAGGATAAATGAATTTATCGACTTGTACTAACACATCTTCAATTATTCCTCTAGGCACTTTTACAGATCTATCGGCAAGTAAAAGAGATATAGAAGTTGGTTTTAACTCACCTAGATTGAGACTCTGAAAAACTGAATATGGAAGTAAATTCACACTAGCACCAAGATCAAGTAAGGCTTTTTCAATTTTATGCTCTCCAATAAAGCAAGAAATTGTAGGACAACCAGGGTCTTTATATTTCAAAGCATTATTGTTTTGAAGAATAGCACTTACTTGTTCGACTAGAAAGGCTTTCTTTTTCACATTCAGTTTCCTCTTCACAGTGCATAGATCTTTCAAAAATTTAGCATAGGAAGGAACCTGTTTAATAGCATCCAGCAAAGGTATATTGATCCTTACCTGTTTGAAAATTTCATAAATTTCAGAGTTATGGTTGACTTTCCTTTGTTTGGTCATAGCATGAGGAAATGGAAGTGGTGGCGGTGAATCAGTCGTTTCTTTGCAATTTTCAGATTCATCCCCTTCCTTACCCTCAGAGATTGACTCATCATCTTTCTCATAAGGTTCAAGAAAGGGTTTTTCAATAACCTTACCACTGCGCAGAGTAGTGACTGATTTGACTTGATCCATGTGTTGGCTTCCGGAACTACTTGCATTTGCATTGTATTGCCCTTTGGGATTTTGTTGTGTTTGAGATGGAAACTTACCTTTCTCTTGGAAACTAAGAGCAGATGTTAATTTAGCAAGAGTATCTTTCAAATCTGTCATGTTTTGAGCAAGTTGAGTATTGATTGTCTCTTGCTTTTCAATGAATGCATGCAAAGTTTCCTCAAAATTTCTTCTAGAAGGTGGAGCATAAGAAGGTGCATATCCATGAGAATTTTGGAAATTATGGTGTGCTTGAAACGGTGGTTGTGAAGTTTGTGCATTGTTGTTCTCACTCTTCCAACTGAAATTTGGGTGATTCATCCAACCAGGGTTGTATGTTTGGGAGTATGGGTTGTGGTTGGCCCTTTGAAAACTGTTTAAAGCATGAGCTTGTTCATGGACACATTCTTTAAAAGAAGGCAAGGTTGGACAATCGTTGGTTGAGTGTTCATTTGTTTCACAGATTTGACACACAATGTTTTCAACAGATTTTAATTGACCACTCTTTTTCAATTCTAGTGCCTCAACTTTTCTAGCTAAAGATGCAAATTTGGCTTGAAGGTCATGATCTTCCCTAAGGTTGTACATACCTCCACTAGATGTATGAGGTTGAGTTTTACTCGGTGCCTCATATGTACCCGCAGTGTCCCAATTTTGAGCATTTTCAGCTAACAAGTCTAAGTACTCCATTGCTTCATCAGGGTCTTTATCTTCAAAAGTTCCATTGCACATCAATTCAACCATTTGCCTATCTTTAGGTGTTAACCCTTCATAGAAATGTGAAACCAATCTCCATGTTTCAAAACCATGATGAGGGCAAGTACTAAGCAAGTCTCGATACCTATCCCAACATTTGTAAAATGTTTCTCCTGGTTTTTGAGTGAAAGTGGTGATTTGTCTCTTGAAAGAGTTTGTTCTATGAGATGGGAAAAACTTCTTTAAAAACTGTTGTTGCATTTCATCCCAAGCACGAATGGATCCTGGTATTAAATTTTGTAGCCATGTTTTAGCTAAATCTTTTAATGAAAAAGGAAAAAGCTTTAATCTGATTGTGTTCATGCTACAATTTAAGTTATTATATGTGTTGCACACCTCCTCAAATTCCCTTAAATGCAAGTATGGATTTTCCAATTCTAAACCATGAAAAGATGGTAAAAGTTGAATAATACCTGGTTTAAAATTAAAATGAGATGCATCAGGAGGAAAAACTATGCATGATGGTGCACTTGTTCTTGTGAGATTCATGTGGTCTCTAAGTGTTCTAGCACGGTTATTCTCATTATTCTCATTATGAAGTGATTGATTATCTTCTTCGGCCATATTTTCTGAAAATGATGAGGATACCCTACAAAGTCTACCACTTGATGTACGTGACCACACTCTCATGCACGTGTAGGAATAGAATAAAATGAAGAAGAAAACAAAAGAAGAAGAAACAATAGAAAAGAAACAAAGTTATATACAAGAAAAGTGAAAAGAGAAAATAAAATAAATATTATAATTTATACAAGAACTTACCTCCCCGGCAACGGCGCCAAAAACTTGACACGACTAAAAGATTGATGTCTTCTCCCAAGTGCAGGAGTGTCGAAGTAATAAATAACCCGGCAAGACCGGGGTCGAACCACAGGGAGGTTAATTGTACAAATTATAGACAACAATTATAAACAACAATAATAGCAATAACAACTATAACTATAATAATAACAATAATAATAATAATAGTAGTAGTATTAGTAGTAGTAGTACTAATAATAATAATAATAATAATAATAATAATAATGAAAGAGAAGAAGAAGATGATGATGATGATAAGAACTTTGAGATGAAATATTAATTAAACAATAATAATAACAAATGTCAAGGTTAGAGGTTCCACTAATGGTATATTAAACAAGTATAGTATAAACTTTTATTATTGAATTGGAAACCACACACAAAGGAGGTTCCAATCAGATTATATATTGTTAACATGATTACATTAGTCATCTTATTCAATTAATGCTAATACTTGTAAATCTCGTCAAGCATTCATGATTATAACTTATGTTAACAACAAATCAAGTTCCTTTCATAGCTTAGGTGTCGGTTATACCATACATTATGGGCTATGAAAGTGCCAAGCATTTGTTGTACCAAGTGTTATACAACATAAATCAAGATTAGTCATTTAACAAGCAAAGTATTAAAGAGTGAACAAGATAACAAATATAAAACATGTTAGTATCAAACATTAAAGTCCATATTAAGTTTACATTATACTTATTCTCACACCATTAGTGTAACCTTTTCACCTTGACATAATTAACTTAGCTAGACATAATGAAAGAAAGTAAAATAGAAAAACAAAATAAGAACATAAAAGCTAACTAAGTAAAGGAAAGGAAATGAAAGGCATAAACTTAATATTAATTAAAGCAAAGCATAAACATTACAAAAAATACAAAGAGAGAAAGGAAGAGAATGATCTTGATCTGGAAACCAAGATGCCTAAATGCATGGCAAATGCCTCCTTTTATAGGCCAAAATTGGGAACTATTGATTTGATGACTAATTGATAAGTGGGTGGCCAACTTTTGACTTGGTGACAATCCTTATCTTCTCTTGTCTGCCCAAAACGTCATTGATAACGTCAAAACTAGAGCCAGGTGCAAACATGAAAGTTGTAGGCAATTGTCTCAGCTTTCTTGTGTAAAACATTCAGCTCATTTGGACTTCTAGAACTCCAGATATGGCCAAAATACCGAACAGTGCTCGGGCTGGAAGACAGATTCGGGCTTCTTTGTTGTTGCTACAATTTGGACTTGCAAATGGCCTTTTTAGATCTTGGGCTCCATATGAAAGTTGTAGGCCTATGTCTTACCTTTCCATCCATATAAATTGGACCTAAATCTGAGCTCTGTAGCTCCAGATATGACCCAATTACCGAACCATGTTCCGGTTTGGATTGCACCGACATCTCTTCTCTAAGTTTGACCATCTCTTTATCCTTGCAATTTAAGTTCTTCAAGTCATCAATCAATCCTTTCATTTATGTGATTGGCCTGCATTAAAAATAGACATTTACCACAAATTATAGGTATCTTATATTATTAGATACATTATTATAAAACATATTTTAGTTAAGGAGTTATTGATACTTCAAGTGCAAAATGATGATATAAAACCATGATAAAAATGCACTTTTAAGTACTAATCAGATATCCTCATCATTTTGAGATATAGAAGTTGGTTTTAACTCACCTAGATTGAGACTCTGAAAAACTGAATATGGAAGTAAATTCACACTAACACCAAGATCAAGTAAGGCTTTTTCAATTTTATGTTCTCCAATAAAGCAAGAAATTGTAGGACAACCAGGGTCTTTATATTTCAAAGCATTATTGTTCTGAAGAATGACACTTACTTGTTCAGCTAGAAAGGCTTTCTTTTTCACATTCAGTTTCCTCTTCACAGTGCATAGATCTTTCAAAAATTTAGCATAGGAAGGAACTTATTTAATAGCATCCAGCAAAGGTATATTGATTCTTACCTATTTGAAAATTTCAAAAATTTTAGAGTTGTGATTGACTTTCCTTTGTTTAGTCATGACATGAGGAAATAGAAGTGCTGGCGGAGAATCAGTCGTTTCTTTGTCATTTTTAGATTCAACCCCTTCCTTACCCTAAGAGATTGACTTATCATGTTTCTCATAAGGTTCAAGAGAGGGTTTTTCAATAACTTTACCACTTCGTAGAGTAGTGACTGATTTGACTTGATCCATGTGTTGGCTTCCGGAACTACTTGCATTTGCATTGTATTACCCCTTGGGATTTTGTTGTGGTTGAGATGGAATCTTACCTTTCTCTTGGAAACTGAGAGCAGATGTTAATTTTGCAAGAGTATCTTTAAAATCTGTCATGTTTTGAGCAAGTTGACTATTGATTGTCTCTTGCTTTTCAATGAATGCATGCAATGTTTCCTTAAGATTTCTTCTAGGAGGTGGAGCATAAGAAGGTGCATATCCATGAGAATTTTGGAAATTATGGTGTGCTAGAAATGGTGGTTGTGAAGTTTGTGCATTGTTGTTCTCACTCTTCCAACTAAAATTTGGGTGATTTCTCCAACCAGGATTGTATGTTTGGGAGTATGGGTTATGGTTGGCCCTTTGGAAACTATTTAAAGCATGAGCTTGTTCATGGAGACATTCCTTAAAAGAAGGCAAGGTTGGACAATCGTTGGTTGAGTGTTCATTTATTTCACAGATTTGACACACAATGTTTTCAACAAATTTTAATTTACCACTCTTTTTCAATTCTAGTACCTCGACTTTTCTAGCTAAAGATGCAAACTTGGCTTGAAGGTCATGATCTTCCCTAAGGTTGTACATACCTCCACTAGATGTATGAGGTTGAGTTTTACTCGGTGCCACATAAGTACCCGCGGTGTCCCAATTTTGAGCATTTTCAGCTAACAAGTCTAAGTACTCCATTGCTTCATCAGGGTCTTTATCTTCAAAAGTTTCATTGCACATCAATTCAACCATTTGTCTATCTTTAGGTGTTAACCCTTCATAGAAATGTGAAACCAATCTCCATGTTTCAAAACCATGATGAGGGCAAGTACTAAGCAAGTCTCGATACCTATCCCAACATTGGTAAAATGTTTCTCCTGGTTTTTGAGTGAAAGTGGTGATTTGTCTCTTGAAAGAGTTTGTTCTATAAGATGGGAAAAACTTCTTTAAAAACTATTATTGTTGCATTTCATCCCAAGCACGAATGGATCCTAGTCTTAAATTTTGTAGCCATGTTTTAGCTTTATCTTTTAATGAAAAAGGAAAAAGCTTTAATCTGATGGTGTTCATGCTATAATTTAAATTATTATATGTGTTGCAGACCTCTTCAAATTCCCTTAAATGCAAGTATGGATTTTCCAATTCCAAGCTATGAAAAGATGGTAAAAGTTGAATAATATCTAGTTTAAAATTAAAATGAGATGCATCGGGAGGAAAAACTATGCATGATGGTGCACTTATTCTTGTGGGATTCATGTGGTCTCTAAGTGTTCTAGCACGATTATTCTCATTATTTTCATTATGAAGTGATTGATTATCTTCTTCGGCCATATTTTCTGAAAATGATGAGGATATTGTACAAAGTCTACCACTTGATGTACGTGACCACACTCTCATGCACGTGTAGGAATAAAATAAATGGAAGAAGAAAACAAAAGAAGAACAAACAAGTGAAAAGAAACAAAGTTATATACAAGAAAAGTGAAAAGAGAAAATAAAATAAATATTATAATTTATACAAAAGTTACCTCCCCGGCAACGACGCTAAAAACTTGACACGACGAAAAGATTGATGTCTTCTCCCAAGTGCAGGAGTGTCGAAGTAATAAATAACCCGGCAAGACCGGGGTCGAACCATAGGGAGGTTAATTGTACAAATTATAAACAACAATAATAGCAATAACAACAACAACAACAACACCAACAACAACAACAACAATAGCAGCAATAGTAGTAGTAGTAGTAATAAAACTAATAATAATAATAATAATAAAGAAAAATAAGGAGAAGAAGATGAGAACTTTGAGAAGGAATATTAATGTAACGATTAAACAATGATAATAACAAATGTCAAGATTAGAGGTTCCATTAATGGTATGTCAAACAAGTATAGTATAAACTCTTATTATTCAATTGGAAACCACACACAAGGAGGTTCCAATCATATTATAGATTGTTAACATGATTACATTAGTCATCTTATTTAATTAATGCTAATACTTGTAAATTTCATCAAGCATTCATGATTATAACGTATGTTAACAACAAATTAAGTTCTTTTCATAGCTTAGGTGTCGGTTATACCATACAATATGAGCTATGAAAGTGCCAAGCATTTGTTGTACCAATTGTTATACAATATATATCAAAATTAATCATTTAACAAGCAAAGTATTAAAGAGTGAACAAGATAACAAATATAAAACATGTTAGTATTAAACATTAAAGTCCATATTAAGTTTACACTATACTTATTCTTACACCATTAGTGTAACCTTTTCACCTTGACATAATAAACTTAGCTAGACATAATAAAAGAAAGAAAAATAAATAAACAAAATAAGAACATAAAAGTTAACTAAGTAAAGGAAAGGAAATGAAAGGCATAAACTTGATATTAATGAAAGCAAAGCATAAACATTACAAAAAATACAAAGAGAGAAAGGAAGAGCAAGATCTTGATCTGGAAACCAAGATGCCTAAATGCATGACAAATGCCTCCTTTTATAGGCCAAAATTGGAAACTATTGATTTGATGACTAATTGATAAGTGGGTGACCAACTCTTAACTTGGTGACAATCCTTATCTTCTCTTATCTGCCCAAAACGTCATTGATAACGTCATAATTAGAGCTAGTCAAAAACATGAAAGTTGTAGGAAATTATCTCAGCTTTCTTATGTAAAACATTCAGCTCATTTGGACTTCTAGAACTCCAGATATGGCCAAAATACTGAACAGTGCTCGAGCTAGAAGACAGATTTGGGCTTCTTTGTTGTTGCTACAATTTGGACTTGAAAATGGACTTTTTAGATCTTGGGCTCCATATGAAAGTTGTAGGCCTATGTCTTACCTTTCCATCCATATAAATTGGACCTAAATTGGAGATATATAACTCCAGATATGACCCAATTACCAAACAGTGTTTCGGTTTGAATTGCACCAACATCTCTTTTCTAAGTTTGGCCATCTCTTTATCCTTGCAATTTAAGTTCTTAAAGTCATCAATCAATCCTTTCATTTATGTGATAGGCCTGCATTTAAAATGAATATTTATCATAAATTAAAGGTATTTTATATTATTAGATATATTATTATAAAACATGCTTTAGTTAAGGAGTTATTAAAACTGCAAGTGCAAAATGATGATATAAAACCATGATAAAAATGCACTTTTAAGTACTAATCAATAATCTCTTTCTATTAGTGGTTTCTATTAATTTCATTTCAATTCTTCTATTTTTATTCTAAATTTGTCAATAGTTTACCACAAACTTTTGTCTCAATCACAACTCACATGATAGAGTACTTCTATGTAAAATTGTGTTTAGTTTAAGGATTTTCTTAGCAAAACCTCATACTATGTAATCTAACACTATGTGAGTAATATTTCAAATTTAATTCTTAGCAATTGTTGACAGGAATCATTAAAGTTTTCTGAGTAGAAAAACTTCATGTAAAATTATTTTGGAAAAGTTCTAAAACTAAATGATTCACAAATTCTTCTTTTTTTAAAAAAAAAATTTTTTAGAGGTTTTAATAAGAAAGTCAGTGAATATTACGAGACTCTTTGATGAGTCCTCTTTTATTTTTATTTTTTAAAAACATAAGAAAAAAAAGAAGAAAACTTTAGTGTTAGTTAAAATCTTATGTTCATAGCTTATATTTTCCAAAGTTTTAATTTAGCAAATTAATTCTAGTTAAAAATTTAAGGAATATTAAATGAATATAAAATTAAATTTATAAAAAAAATTACTCGTCATCCAAACTAGCTGATGTATTATTACAATTAGCTAGTTTTGGGTTTGATATGTTAAAATTAAAATATATCAAGATTTAATATAAATTGAATTATAAATAAAAGTTGACCCGAGCTTATATAATCTTTAACATTTTTATAATCTTTTCGTTTTGATGGAGTGATGACCTTAGAAGCAACATTTTAACATGACCCCAAGGCCGTGAAAAGGTGTTTGATGGCAAAGTATTATTGATTGCGTGTTGATCTTTGGATATGATAAACATACGATACAAGCTCCATTGTTTAAGGGTTCCACGAAATGTCCTTGATTTCTCGTGCTAAACCATATCAAACCCTTCAAAAACTATTGTTATATTTTTAAGGAAATAAATATATTTACCCTTAAACTATCATATCTATTTTAATTGAGTCCCCTGTCCTGTCAATTATGATTGTCCAGTTGATTATCTCAACTATTCAGATTTTGGTTAATTAATCCCTTTAATTTACTTTTATGGACGCTTTCTTCTTCTTCTTTTTTGCCATTCGAAATGCATGTGTAGGATTTTGAGACTCCATGCAAGTTCTTAAATGCATCTTTTTATTATAAGAAATCTGAACAAAAAGCCTGAAGTTTAAGCTAATATAACTTACGTGCTTGATTAACAAATCATGAACTCTGAATTACAATAGAAGGTTGATTGATCAGATCTAAATTGGTGAAGGATCTAATTGATAATTTATAAGCAAAATCATACCTTGTAGAACAAGTTTCTTTTCTTTTCTTTTTTCCTCTTGACAATGGGGACAATAAAAAAACATTAGCATCTAGCAGATGAATAGTCCAATATTGCACCCCCTCGGATGCCTCATCCCACTAAGGACATATATATGTATATTTTGGAGTCAATGTCATAAGAAGAATAAAAGTTATCCATCAAATGACATCAGGACAGTGGTCACCTTAGAACTTTAGCTAGTTTGGATTAAAAAATAAAATTATTTTTAATATTAAAATATCAAAACCATTTAAAACAAAAATTTTTTTTAATAAAATCATTTAAAATTTTTGAAAATAAATTTTTTATATATTGATTGAAATTAAATTACATTTTATGTACTTTGTTCCTTAGGAATTTAAACAATATAAACCCATTATTTTTCACAAATTCAAATAGAAATACACCTTTTTTTATTATTTATTTATTTATCATGTTTTCCGTCATGTAATAATAATAATAACAACAATAATATATAACACACAATCGACATTAATAATAACAAAGTAAACATAAATCTCTATTAAAGTTGCCGTCTTTTTTTTTTTTTAATAAAAAAATCTTCTTTTCTTTATGCATTTTATTTTAAATTACTTACCTAGGGTTTCAAAAAATTAGATTAGATCATATCGTTTCTTTCTCAATCCTACTCCCTCTCAAAATCTCGTCTTTTTATGAAATTTTATTGCTTTCCATTGATCTACCTCTCCAGGGTTTCTGTTAATTTGCCCCAATTTCCACTCCCATTGTGCGTGGATTTCAAAATCCCCAGTTCAAAGCTCCTTTAGAGCTTCATTCTTGGCGACTCTTCTCACTAATTTTCACAATTAGGCTCATTTTCCGTACAATCGAGTTTGTTTAGGTAAGTACTGAACCGGGTTGTTGCTAATTTTGTGGTGTCATTTGTTTTTGCTTTGCAGTGAATAAACTCAAGTTGGTTAAATTACAAATTTTGTAACTTTCATGTTTTTTTGGTGAATTTTGGTATTTATTGAAGTGGGCTGGGATTGTTTTGTGATTTGAGAATGGAATCTGTGAGAGAAGCTGGTGGTGGAGTTACTGGTACAGTGTTAATGAGGTTTGTCTGGACTCATGGAGGTCGAAATGTTTATCTCAGTGGTTCTTTTAATAGGTGATAATACTCAATTTTAAACTTTATTTGTCTGAGGTTAATTGTTTTAGGGGGAACCCAATTTTTTAGATAGTGTACTGATTGTTTGTTTTTGTGAAGATGGGGTGAACTTATACCCATGTCGCCAGTTGAAGGTTGCCCTAACGTTTTTCAGGCGATTTATGATATTACACCTGGTAATCATCAGGTGCGTTGGTTTTATTGTGGTTTGATCAATTTGAATTGTACTACGTGTAGTTCAATTTGATCCATTTTAAGAAATGTTAAGCAATTATTGTAGGATGCCATAGTGTGGCCAAAGATATGTTCATACTTGTGACGTGCTTCTTGAGTTATTACACTTAGAGTGAGATTGCTAAAAAAAGAAAAGAAGAAAGAATAAGTTCTGGATAGCACATAACTTCTTACGGATTTCATTAGCACTGAAATCCCCTTGAATGCTATTTAGACGGGAGGTATTTGCTGTATACAATAACTGTCATTAGCTTATCTTGAAATGAAAAGGTCTTTTTTTCAAAGTTTGCTTGTGGAAGTACTCTGGAATAGGTTGGATTCAAGTGATGATAGAAAGATTAAAATTTGGCTAAAAAATGCTAGTATGAATATGTTCTGTGTCCTCAAATGGCTCTATGTCTGCATGGATATATATATATATATATATATGTATGTATATATATATATGTATGTATGTATGTATGCATATGGATATTGCACTTCATGTATTTATATTTACATGCAGTACAAGTTTTGTGTTGATGGAGAATGGCGACATGATGAACTCCAACCTCACTCAACAACCGAATATGGGATGGTAAATAATGTCCAGTTTAACATGGAAGCCAATTATAATCCTGAGATGATTCCAGGATCTAGTATGGAATTGGATAACGAGGCCTTTACTCGTTTGGTGAGATACATTCTACTTTGGTCATCATGACTGCTGGAAATTGTTTTCTGTTTCATGAATGTTATTTTGGTCATTCAGAAATTAAGATTCGTTCTCACTGACTGCCAATTATTTTCACTCAAAAGATCATGGATCTGGGGCCTTTTGTGCTTCATTTGAAAAATTCTAGTGTCCTTGTATGATAACATTTGGTTTTGTGTTGCTTATATTTACTTAGCAGGGTTTTCTCGTCTCACCGTTCTGTTACAAAATTCTAGTTTGCACCAATATATCACCCTTTTACAAGTTATGGAATGTAATGAGGTTTTCATTTACAATCCAGGTCAGTGTATCAGATGGCACATTGACTGCTGGAGTGCCAAGCATATCAGAGGCTGACTTACAGGTCTCTCGTCACCGGATTTCTGTATTTCTGACTACACACACTGCATATGAGTTACTTCCCCAGTCAGGCAAGGTTTGGATCCTTTACCAATGGTCTTCATTGTGGCACTCATTTTTTTATGTTTACTTGGATTTGAAGCGAGAAAATTTTTGTTCGCCTAATTTAGAATATGTAACTTACAGGTAGTTGCCTTGGATGTTGATTTACCAGTAAAGCAAGCCTTTCACATTTTGTTTGAACAGGTATCTAATCTGTTTTTTTATGCATTTACTTGTTGCCGGTATCTTGGACAGCTGAACTTCTAGTTACATATTCTTCTTTTTTTGGTTATGCAACATTTACAAGATTCTATATAGATGATTGAAGAAAAACTGTATTCTTTGCTTTTCAGTGAATATCCCTTTTGATTTTTGGAGAAGAGTTAAGTATGTGTTTAAAGAAAACTTGAATACTTATCAGTTGCATGCCTTATTGATGGAAGGCATAATTGGCATGTTTCAATTATTGCTTTGATGATTCAGTTCATTCTGTAATATGCCTTTTGGTTTTGAGTGTGACCATTGCTTCATCTTTTGAACTGGGTACGTAATTTTTCATGGTAGTTCCATCGAGACTTGTTTTGATAGGATATTTACCTAGATCATCATTAGAATGACTTGAATCCATGAGCAGATCAATAAGGTTTTGACTAGAGCTCACCTTCCATGCTTATGAGTTGTGTGATAAAACCTTGCTCTTTCCTATTTTACTACATCACAGAAATTCTAGCCTAAAGAACCTAGCCTCAGACTCACTCGTTTCCCCCATGAGAATGATGTCATCTGCTTACTATCCGTGGTTGATTGCTTGAACATTTGGGCTTTTTCACACTTGTTGATTGCCCTAGTCTTAGACCACAGGTGCTTACTTCACCACCCACAGTGCTCTCTGTCCATTAGCATAGATATATATGTCCTCAAGCAATAGAGATCCCATTATTTATGATATTTCTAAAGGGATTTATCAACCTGAAATAACAATAGCCAAAGTTACTTGGTTTCTTTCATGTTCTTTTGAAGTGGAAAGTCAGTGATCTCTGGTATTGTACCCAGATTGCTGGCTTCAGAGTATTGATTCCTGTGGTCTTCTTATGATTCCTCTTCTATAAAACTAATTTCCCTAATTAGATCCTTCTTTGTGGGTAAGATACTGAGCACTGGAGCAGGAAAAAGACATAGCTTACTTAGCAAGATACAAATGTTAACAATTACACAAAAGTAGCTGTGGCTGTGATTACTTCAGTTCCATAAATGAGAACTGTAAGGAGGAGTTAAATTCATACTTGTGCTGTTTTGCAATGCAATAAACTTACCAATTGAAAAGGACAAAAGTAAATAGAAAGTGGTGCTGCACATGTACTAAAGTGAATAGTCAGTTTCAAGCTGGCTTAAGTCCTGACTGCAGGCTTAGTCTGTTCCGTGATCTGAGCTTTGTCCGCTTATTATTTACAATCGCTGATCGTCATGCATATTTGCTTGTTGATGATCAAGAGCTTGGATATGTATGCCTTCTAAGTTAGCTGTTTCCAGGGAATCTCTATGGCTCCTCTTTGGGACTTCTCTAGGGGCCAGTTTGTTGGAGTGCTTAGTGCCTTGGACTTCATATTGATATTGAGAGAGGTAAGCACATGTAAAAAATCAAGTCTTCTTTCAACAGTGAGTCTTCTAAACACAAATATTTATTTGCCCATTGATTTTAGTGCTCAAATGTATATGCATCGGAGATGGATTAAGATAAAAGATGCAACAGCACAAGGTTCATTTTCTTCAAGGGAAAAGTAAATAAAGTGTATCCAGCTTTGTTTCCAATGTGGCATAATATCCACCTGTTTTCTGTGAAGATTAACCCCAGACATTCAGAGTTAGGTTTTGATTCAGGGGAAAGAACCCAAATGCAGTTGATGGATTTTTGGATATTCATGGATATTGGGAGAAATTTTACATGATTTCTATGACAGGCGAAAGGCTTGAAAAATTTGTGTGGATAATATACCCTTCTTGATAAGAAGTCTTTGTTGACAGAAATATACTGTTTGTATGTCTTTATAATGCTGATGATTACTTCTACTTGCAGCTCGGAAATAATGGGTCAAATTTGACAGAGGAAGAACTTGATACACACACCATATCTGCTTGGAAAGAGGGGAAAGCATATCTGGAAAGACAAATAGACGGACATGTGTGGCCTCTACCTAGACATCTCATACATGTGAGTGATATCTCATGCATGTTTATATCTGTAGCACATAAATGAACCACTAATCTGTTTTTCATCATTCATGCATGAAGTGCAAGTGTAATTATTCTCAGTGCTTCATTTTTTGGTCTGCATTTGTGCTGTACCTGCTTGTAGAAAGCATTTAAATGGCTGAATCATGATTTTCAACACCCAACAACCCCCCGCCCCCCTGCTCTCTCTCTCTCTCTATATATATATATATATGGCTCCTGTCCATTGATCTGGATTTTGGCTAATGTGCAGGCTGGGCCATATGACAACTTGAAAGAGGTTGCTTTGAGAATATTGCAGTATAAGGTGGCTACAGTTCCTCTTATCCACTCATCATCAGAAGACAGTTCATTTCCTCAGCTACTGCATCTTGCCTCACTTTCTGGAATACTGAAATGTAAGGCTCTTTGGTTCGCTTGCCAAGCAGCCACACATACTTTATTACTAACCATGAATATTAATTTCCAGGTATTTGCAGGTACTTTAGACATTGTTCTAGCACCTTGCCTATACTCCAACTACCAATTGGTGCAATACCAGTGGGTTCATGGGTTCCGGGTATTGGAGAGCCTAGTGGGTGCCCCTTGGTGATGTTGAGACCAAGTGCTTCTCTTAGTTCAGCTTTAAACTTGTTAATTCAAGGTATGTAATTTCCATAAATTTCAGAAAGTAGGAAAAGAAATTATCAACAGAAATGAATCTGTGTATGTTTTGGGAGTAGAAGTTCTAATTTTGTGGCAAATATTTCAAGCAAACTACTTGAATTTGCTTTACATGTATTACACTTAAAATTTGCATGGAACTTTCAAATCATATTGATTGGATGAGGTGCATATGAGTGCCATTTGATAAATTTCTTGAATTACCAAAAAATGAAATAAAAATTGTTAAGGATCTTTTACCATCTATTTGTATTTCATGTCTCCTATTTTATGACTCACCTGCAATGGATCTAATCACAGGGCCATGTGAATGGGCCACTTACTTAAACCCTTATCATTGGCATGCCTAAGATTTCATTTCATATTGTTTTTAGAACTGGCTAAGGTAGTTGTTATGTGGAGGCTAGTTTAAATGTTCGTACTAAACACATTGTTGCCTTTTGAGATAGTTTTCTATGGTTTCAACTACTCAAGAATATACTTCAGCTATGCATCTTGGTCTTCATGTAATTTTAATCAGTCGTATCTGTTCATCTCCTCCTGTACAGCTCAAGTAAGTTCAATACCAATAGTAGATGAGAATGACTCATTAGTAGACATATATTGTCGGAGGTAACTTGTTCTTCTTAGTTTGATGTTGTTAAAACCTCTTCTTTGATTTTGAGGTTAATTATCTGTTATCATCTAACAGTGACATAACAGCTTTGGCGAAGGACAAAATTTATACTCATATTAATCTTAATGAAATGACTATAAATCAGGTAGATGCTCTTTCTGTCCCTCCATCTCTTCATTTTCCCTTGAGCATGTTGCATTAAGCAACTTCATAGTGGCATTACTTTGTAGATATATATAATAGGAAAGCATTATTTTCTAGATTTTTTTTTAATTATTTGTTTCATATAATTATGTCTATGAAAACTTTATGTCATGGTGGACACGAGGATGGTATTAATACTATTGTTTTAAGAATATTTGACACATATTTAAGGGTTTGATGATTAGTTGGATCCATGGAGGCATATCATTTGGTTTCAACTTTAAAGGATAAGGAAGACAGGGGGCAGGGGTGCTGGGTCTTTCCAAAATGCTTTCTTGTTGAGATTTAAAAAACTAACTCAAAATGGATGTAATGATGGTAGTGTAAACTCCTTGATTGTTTCATTGAGGTAATAGTTGGCGTGGAAATGACTTCTGGTATCACGGTCTTGAAGTATACATTTAGTGGTTTTCTGGTTTCACTTGGACCAAGTGAATCCTTTTTACTTCACAAAAATCACATCAAAGCATTAATTGCATGCTCTGGCAGGCTGCATAAAATTTATTTGAAGTTGTATTAACTTTTATTTTTTAGTTTATATGTTACCCCATTGTGTCAAAATGTAGTTTATGATGTAGAAATCATGCCTGAAATTTGCTGATCATGGTTTCCCCTTGTTGCTTTTATTTACTTCAAATTTGACAAGGCTTTGCAACTGGGGCAAGATGCCTATTCTTTTCATGAGCTGAGAAGTCAAAGATGTCAGATGTGTTTGCGATCTGATACATTGCATAAAGTGATGGAGCGATTGGCAAACCCAGGTAATCTGAACCTTATCTTTTATTTAGAATGAAGAACCCGTTGAATATCTCCTAATATGACTTTGAAGTGTCTGGGTTTGTTAATTAGGTTATAAACATGTTTTTTTTCCCAGTATGTTAGGCATTAGGATTTCAGTTCTTTTGATTTTTCTTTCCCTGTAATTGCTCAAACTACAGTTCCTTTTCTTTGTCGTTGTTTCTTTCAAGCAAACCTGAGCTGCTATCCTTCGTCTTTTGTTGAATAATCTATTCATCAAGTTATAGCGCTTCAAGGACTTTTATAGAACCGTCAAAGCCTTTGCCAGATACACACATACAGACATGTAAACACTTTGGTTACAAATGGCCGTGTTAAATATGATTGTGGGTAAAACTTTTGCTGAAACAAGGTCTCTATTATTGTTGTTTGCTCTTCTAAAAATTTATTCGGCATCTTTTTGTGATATCTGTGCACCTAGTTAATGATCCTCAATCCCTGGGTTTTCAGGTGTCAGGCGACTTGTCATTGTAGAGGCTGGCAGTAAACGTGTGGAAGGCATTGTTACATTGAGTGACATTTTCAAATTTCTACTTGGCTAGTTTGAAGCTATGGGGCGCTGCGTTAATCCAAAGGGATTTATGGAGTGGTTTTGGACAGCTCTCAGACATGTTATTGCAGCATCAACAGCTCAATTGTTCCAGTATTACTCCAGCACTTTCCATGGTCATATGACCCAATTATTTGAAATCTACGTTAGATTATTTGAAATTCCAGCCTCTTTGCTTCCCCGCTGTTTTAGGATTTTAGGCTAAAAAGAAAGGGAGAGGCATGCAATTGATTCTCTCCTAATTCCCAAATTTGTTCATCTCCCTTCCATGCATTATGAATTACTTAGATATGTCATTGTAGATTCCATGTATACGAGGAGCATAGTACCTCTTATGTACTACGCCAGGAGATGGGGAGGAGGTAAATGCTTATTGTCTGCTATTGCTTCATGTAGCTGTGATTCCTGAGAAGAAAATCTGATACAGATGGCGTTTAGTTCGTTTTGTTTCGTTATTGTAGTTAAATACTGAGAAAATTTATGCAAGTCAAATGGCATTCTTGTACACAAGTAAGCGTACGGAGAACCCTCGATTGGGAATGACCTCGCCACTGCCAACCTGATAATTTTGGGATTTTCGTTCTCGTTTTGTGGCCTAGTACAAACAAGATAAAATTAACACTAACAAGATTAGGTTTTTTCTACTGTGAAATGTGGCAGTTTTTCAACTTCTCTGGCTGCTTTCAATTTCATCAATGTTTTTAATGAAAATAAAGTTGAGACATTTTAATGTAAAATTAGTAAAATATAATATGTAGTTTTCTATGATATTTTCTTTTGTTAAATTGTTAATCTAAAGTGTATTTGGAAGTGTAGTTAGACTGTGTTTGGAAGTGTTTTTTATTTAAAAAATATGTAAATAATAATCTTTTTATTTTTTAATAAATATTTTTAAAATTAACAAATTAAAATGATTTAAAAATATAAAAAATGTATTAATTTAAATTAAAAAATTCAATTTTTTTAAAACATTTTTAAAATAGCCCTTCTACGCTGGACTTTCTTCATAGCTTTGTATACGGGGAACAGCTGTTTGAGGGTGAACAAGACAAGATGCTTGTCTAATGCAAACTCTAACTATAGTCATCAGAACTGGTTCATAGCCTAGGGTCATTGTTGTGTTGGTAAAATGAATTTTTTTTTTAATTAAAAATAAAAAACCTGATCAATCAGATCACTAAGTTAATATGCAGATCGGGTTAATAACTTTGACCCTGCCTTCCAAAAATTTAAAAACTCCAAAACGGTTGAAGCTTGAAAAGAGGCTAGATAGAACAACAGAGAGAAGGAGAGAGAGGATGACGGAAGGATTGAGTGAAGACGAAAGAAAAGCACTAAGAGGAAGCAAATTCGCACCCCTCCCTCCTCCTCCCTTTCGTTCCCAACAACCCAGGTATTCTTTTTTTTCCTTTTCCTTTTCCTTTTCTTTTTCTCTCTTTTTCTTATTTATGAGTCTATCTAGAGTTTTGTTTATTGATTATGTATGTATCTTATACCGTTAGGTTAGCGCATCCTGGTGGACCATTAAGGACTAATAAAGCTGCAGCCTTGGCTAAATTTATTGAAAGAAAACTGCAAGACCCAAATGGGTTGGCTTCCATTGATCCTGATATTCTTGAGTTGGCTGTCAAGAATGCCAAAGACACTGTCTTGACTAGTAATAATTATTTCAAGCCCCCACCTTTTTTTTTTTCTGTTCTTTTAATAATTTTGTTTGTGTTGTATTCGACGAGTAGCAAAGATGAAATTGTAGGTTTAGAATTATTGGGGCTAGTTGGGAAAGAACAAATTGAGATCGTGATGTGGGTTTTTGTTGTTTGTATTGGATTTGATGAAATTGGGACTGAAGATATTTCAGAGATAGTTGAAATTGGGTTAGTTGGACTATTTGTGGATTTCGATATGATATCAATCTGAGGAGTCAAATGCATTTCGATTGAGATAGTAAGCTTGCCAAATATTCATGATTGAATGATTTGTCTCGTAGCAGATTTATGTAGTGTAATGGGATGCTTTTGAATTGTTAGATTGTGTTATTTTTGTGCCTGTTGTTTTAAATGTATTTTTCCATATCTGAATCTTTGGTTTTACGATGCTGTGGTTGGAGTTTTTCTTAAACTTTTAAAAGACTGGTTGTTATGTTGTCATGAGATGTTAACATGAAAAAGAATATTTTATGGTCTGGTTGAAGTAGTGATATTCGATCTATTTCAAGTATTTTTTCCAGGAGTACCATGTGGTCTTAAATTCTTTAGCCCATGTAGTGGAGTGGAGAAGTTTTCCATGCTATTATTTTGTTAGTTTTTCCTTTTACACAAAAATAGAAAGAGAATGCTGGGTATTTTGTTACTTGTGGGAAAAACCTTTTTTTCACTCTGCCTTCTTTAGATACGGAGGGTTATAATGTTTGCTCTTGAAATCCAGTTTAGTGGTCTGTTTTGCTTGTCTATTTGCACTCAAGATTTTATTTTCTAACATGACATTATTATATGGAAGCATGGCTTATTTTCTTTGATATGTCAGGTGGCACTTCAAAGTCTGGAACAATTATTCATCATGTGACTGACTTTGGCGATTCTGAGGTGCTTGGATATATTATCCCTGTTAATTGATCTTTTGAAAGCTGCGAGAGTAAGCTTTTGTCAAGCACTTTCTAATTAGTTTGCAAATGTTGCAGGAGTCTTTTGAAGAAGACGAAGTAGAAAAATCTTCACTGAAGAGACGAAAGGGAAAGAACAAGAAAAAGGGGAAGAAGAATAACAAACAGAAGGTTTGCCTTTGTTGGTTATTATCATTCACTTTCTCAATTTTTGAGTTGCAACTCTTGATTGTTGAAATTGCTTTCCCTTACAGATAGTAGATGATAGTGAATGTGCAAATTTGAAAAAGCGCAAAAAGAAGTTGAAATTGTGATAAACATTGGGGATTTAATGCCTTAGTTGTTGGAAGAATTCAGTAGATGCTTTGAGAAGTAATCATCATGGCTGCAATATGTGTGTGATCAAATGACAAAAATCTTGGTTGCGGCAAATTAGGATAAGTTGCAGATCTCCCTGAATGTGCAAAGCAAGGGCTTGTTGCTACTATTTCTCATCTGCAACAGTAGAGGAAATATCTGTTACCAATTTTCGCAGTCAAGTTAGTATCTTCCTCTTTATATTCTTTTTCATTGATGTAAAAGAACTCCCAACTTGTTATTTTTTGTACCGAGCAGATCAATCTGGTGACTGTTTAAGTGTGGGACTTCGATGGCTTCCCCTCAGAGTAGCAAATTGTAAAATCTGGTCGAGTGATCTTATTTGCTTTTTACAATATTTATAGTTGCCATGGGAAAACTTTTAGTTTGGGCTACCAGGAAGCCAAGCTGAGCTAAAATTTGACATGCATAAGCTTTGGTTCTTCCTCTTCTTCTTTCTGTATTTTGGGTTCAATTAATTTTAGGAGCTCAAGCTCGTTTTGTGCTTGCAAGAAGCCTGGGGCATGGAACTCAATCGAGTTCAGTTCATTTACATTTTGGTAGAGATGAACTCGGCTTAAAGTGAAAAGATAAGAAAACTTGTCAACTATGTATCACCTATATATAGATTATAGTTTATGCAGACAAAGATCATCTGCTTAGGTCTCAAAAACATACGAGGCATGGAGTCTTGCACTATTGCTTTGTATTTTATATCTCAAATATGTGAACGGGAACCACAAGTCTCTTCGTCGATTCTTATTCAAGGGCGATTCGAACATTAATCCCTTCCGACTAGTCCAAACTCCATGCTATCCATCGTATCATTATATTTGGAAATGTTGGTAAAATTATATTTTTTTAAATTTTAATTTTTTTTATATTTTTAGATTATTTTGATGTGTTGTTTTTAAAAATAAAAAATATTATTTTAATATATTTCTAAACGAAAAATATTTTAAACCGCAACTAATATAATAATTCCAAACATGTTTTAAGGAGAATGATTTAACTATATGGATATTTTCAAATAATTATTAAACTCATTACTTATCTTTAAGGTATCGCTCTATAGACCCTAGCTTATTAAGAGGTTGTTTCAACTCTGTATGTTTTTTTTAATTCAATATTAAAGATATTTTTAATTTAGTTTATGTATTAATAGAGATTTTTTTTAATATATTATATTTAAAATAATTTAATAAATTCTTGATTGTGATATTGAATTCAAAAATAAAAATATATCTTTAACTTTTATTTAGTTGGGGCATGGAAATTGAAACTGCTAGCTTGAAAAGTATTTATCAATGAAGCATTAGAGTTTAGTGTTTTGCCTAACAATTTGTTTTTAGACTTGATAAGCCATGACGGTCACCAAGGCCTCTTAGACCAAATCTTAAACATTTAATATGAAATTAGACATGAAAACTAGATGCATGCAAAAGAGAGCTTATGGTCATATGAAGAATGAGAAGGTTATGTTAGGATGAATTGGGTCACTTATAAGATTGGGTAATTTATAGTTGCAAATTTTATCATTTTTATTTCCATTTGTTATGCTATTTTCATTACGTTGGTAATGCTTTATGTTTATGTATGTGATATGTTATGTTTTTATATGTTTAATCTTTAATTGTTAGTTACTAACTTTCCTTTCATTTTGGGTTTCTTATATATGGCTTTACTTATTTAGCAGTCGAAAGTTATCAATGAGGAAATGAAATAATTAATTATTATTTAAAATGCAGTACTTTCTTACTCGAAGAGAAACAATTTACTTATTGTTTGAACAATTGTTAGGACCTATTTTTGGTATCAAAGCCTCATTATTGTGGGAACCAATAAAAAACATATTGAACAATTGTAAAATGGGCTACACCGAATAGAGCTCAACATGGTTGATAGGCTATGACATTTGGAAGTAACTATTAATCATTTATTAGATGTATTGCTTGCAAACCAAGAGCCTCTAAATCAAGGCAACCAACATCATGAAGGCCACGATAGGGGACGACTTGTTGTCTCCTTTAAGACAGTGAAGTTTGAATTTCCTAGATTCTTAGGAGATGATTTGATAGAGTGGTTCACCATGATGACCATAAGGTTTCTTTGACCTTCTATAGGAAAGGCCTACCAATGGTGGTAATGGATTCATAGGACAATTGAAGAAAAAGAACACATTATCTCATGGGCAAATTTTGAAGGAGAACTCTAGGCTAGCTTTGGGCCTTTGGAGTGTGAAGATTTTGATGAAGCCCTTTCATGAATAAGGCAGGGTGGTTTATTGTTGTGATTACCAGCAGGAATTCGAGTGCTTGGGTAATTGGGTATGCAGTTGGACACATAAAGCTCTTATGGGAACATTTATAGGTGGTTTAAAAACTGATATTTCAAATGGAATATAAATGTTTAAGACTCAAATCTTGAAGAAAGCCATTGACTTAGCCTAGATGAAAGATCAATTTAACAAATAAAGCAAGTTTCTCAAACTAGCACTATCGATGCGAGCTCCCCTAGCCCTTCCCCTGTTCATGAAGTCATACTACCAACCTTTACCAATCCTGTTTGCATCTCACCTGGGAGGAAATGCAGTGGAGGAAGCTAATAACTTATGTTTTAACTATAATGATCATTTTACTATAGAGCACAAATGTCAAGGTCCCTGAATGCTTATGTTTAAAGGGTTGAGATGACAACAACACTCTTTTATGTGTGACTTGACTAAAAGATTGATGTTTTCTTCCAAGTGCAGAAGTGTCGAAATAATAAATAACCTAGCAAAACCGGGGTCAAACCACGAGAAGGTTAATTGTACAAATTATAAATAACAATAATACAATAACAATACAACAACAACAATAATAGTAATAGTAATAATAAGAATAACAATAACAATAATAATAATAATAATAATAATAATAATAATAATAGCAGTAGTAGTAGCAATAATAATAAAAAAAAAGGAGAAGAAGAATATGATGAGAACTTTGAGATGAAATATTAATGTAAAGATTAAACAATGATAATAACAAATGTCAATGTTAGAGGTTCCACTAATGATATGTCAAACAAGTATAGTATAAACTCTTATTGTTCAATTAGAAACCACACACAAAGGAGGTTTCAATCGAATTATAGATTGTTAATATGATTACATTAGTCATCTTATTCAATTAATGTTAATACTTGTAAATTTCATCAAGCATTTATGATTATAACTTATGTTAACAACAAATCAAGTTTCTTTCATAGCTCAAGTGTTGGTTATACCATACAGTATGGGCTATGAAAGTGTCAAGCATTTGTTGTATCAAGTGTTATACAACATAAATCAAGATTAGTCATTTAACAAGCAAAATATTAAAGAGTGAAATAAAACATGTTAGTATCAGACATTAAAGTCCATATTAAGTTTACACTATACTTATTCTTACACCATTAGTGTAACCTTTTCACCTTGACATAATAAACTTAACTAGACATAATGAAAGAAAGAAAAATAGATAAACAAAATAAGAACATAAAAGATAACTAAGTAAAGGAAAGGAAATGAAAGACATAAACTTGATATTAATGAAAGCAAAGCATAAATATTACAAAAAATACAAAGAGAGAAAGGAAGAGCATGATCTTGATCTGGACACCAAGATGTCTAAATGCATGATAAATGCCTCTTTTTATAGGCTAAAATTAAAAACTATTGATTTGATGACTAATTGATGAGTGGGTGACCAACTCTTGACTTGGTGACAATACTTATCTTCTCTTCTCTGGCCAAAATATCATTGATAACATCAAAATTGGAGCCACTTGAAAACATGAAAGTTGTAAGAAATTGGCTCATCTTTCTTGTGTAAAATATTCAGCTCATTTCAACTTCTAGAACTCTAGATATGACCAAAATACTGAACAGTGCTCAGGCTGGAGGACATATTCAATTTGGACTTGAAAATGACCTTTTTAGATCTTGGGCTCCATATAAAAGTTGTAGGCCTATGTCTTACCTTTCCATCCATATAAAGTAGACCTAAATCTGAGATCTATAGCTCCAGATATGACCCAATTATCAAACAGTCTTTCAATTTGGATTGCATCGACATCTCTTTTCTAAGTTTGGTAATCTGTTTATCCTTTCAATTTTAGTTCTTAAATTCATCAATCAATCCTTTCATTTATGTGATAGGCCTATATTTAAAATGAGTATTTACCATAAATTAAAGGTATCTTATATTATTAGATATGTTATTATAAAACATGCTTTAGTTAAGGAGTTATTGATACTTCGAGTGCAAAATGATAATATAAAACCTTGATAAAAATGCATTTTTAAGTACTAATCAATGTGAAAACATCATTAAAGAACAACCAATCCAAAAGAATTATGAAGAAACCATCGAACTTGAAATCACATTGCATACGTTAACAAGATGGATCACACCTAAAACCATGCAAATAGCTACAAGGATCGGTTCCCACGACATCATTGTACTTATCGACAATAGGTCAACTCACAACTTCATTAGTGAGAGGTTGGCCAACAAGCTACTAGTGGTGCTAATCAAGACTTTCACCGTACACATAGCTAATAGGGAGAAATTGAAGTGTCAAGGTTGTTTTGAAGAGGTACGAGTGGACTTAGAAAACACTCATTTCTCTTTAACTCTTTATTCTCTTCCTCTTATAGGGTTAGATCTAGTCTTAGGAATCTAATGGCTTGAAATACTAAGTTTTATGGTTTACAACTAGAAGCAGTTAACAATGGAATTTCTTTAGAAAAACCAAATCAAGCGGATGCAAAAGATTGATAATGAAACCATTCAAGTTGTAATAGTTAAGGAATTATTAAAAGAGGCTCACCAGAATCATGCCATTTTTGTAATATGCCTACAGGTAAGTGTTGTGGAGCCACATGAAGAAAATCTTGTAATAGTTCTCATAATTATTAAAGGAGCCTTCAGGTCTACAACCTATTAGAGAAGTTGATTACTACATCTCCTTCAAAAAAGGAACCAAACCAATTAATGTTTGACCATACTATTATGCATATTATCAAGATGAGATCAAGAAACAAGTCCACAATATGTTAAACTCTAGCCTCATTGGACCTAGTATGAGCCTTTTCATCACTAGTACTATTAATGAAGAAAAAGGATGAAAGTTAGCACTTTTGCACTAATTATCATGCACTTAACGCTACCACCATGAAGGATCACTTTCCTATTCCCATGATTGATGATATGTTAGACGAGCTCCATGGTGCTTTATATTTCACCAAGCTAGATCTTAGAGCTAGGTACCATCATGTACGATTTAATTTGAGGTTGGCGAGTTAGTGCTTCTAAAACTACATCCTTATCACCAATAAACAGTTTTCAAAGTAATACACCAAAAATTAACTAGTCACTTTTATGGGCCCTATAAAATTCTAAAGAAAATCACCTCAGACATATACAAGCTCCACTTACCAACAAAGTTGTATGTTCATCCTATATTTCATGTATCTCTACTCAAATGGTACAACTGATTAGTATTTAAAAGTGTATTTTTATCAAGGTTTTATATTATTATTTTGCACTTGAAGTATCAATAACTCTTTAATTAAAATATGTTTTATAATAATATATCTAATAATATAAGATACCTTTAATTTGTGGTAAATGCTCCTTTTAAATTTAGGTCTATCACATAAATGAAAGGATTGATTGATGAGTTTCAAAACTGAAATTAAAAGGATAAAGAGATGGTTAAACTTAGAAAAGAGATACTAGTACAATCTAAATCGAAACACTGTTTGGTAATTGGGTCATGTCTGGAGCTGTAGATCTTGAATTTAGGTCTACTTCATATAGATGTAAAGGTAATACATAGACATACAACTTTCATGGGAGCTCAAGATTTAAAGCCTAAGATTTAAAAAAGGTTATTTTCAAGTTCAAATTGTAGTAACAATGAAGAAGTTTGAATGTATCCTGTAGTTTGAATACTGTTCAACTTTGGCACATATCTAGAGTTCTAAATGTTCAAATGACCTCTATTTTATTTTTTAAAAAGCTGAGGCAATTTTTTACAACATTCATGTTTTCAAGTTGTTCCAATTCTAATGTTATCAATGACTTTTTGGGCAAACAAGAGAAGATAAGGATTGTCACCAAGTCAAAAGTTGCCCATCCACTTATCAATTAGTCATCAAATCAATAGTTTTCAATTTTGGCTTATAAAAGGAGGCATTTGCCATCCATTTAAGCATCTTGATTTCTAGATCAAGATCATGCTCTTACTTTCTCTTTTTGTATTTTTGTAATGCTTAAGTTTTATTTTCATTAATATCTTGTTTATTTCTTTCATCTTTTTTTCTTTACTTAGTTAACTTTTATCTTATTTATGTTCTTATTTTATTTATTTATTTTGCTTTCTTTCATTATGTTTAGTTAAGTTTATTATGTCAAGGTGAAAAGGTTATACTGATGGTGTAAAAATAAGTGTAGTGTATACTCAACATGGACTTTATTGTTTGATACTAACATGTTTTGTATTTTTTATCTTGTTCATGCTTTTAATACTTTGCTTGTTAAATGACTAATCTATATTTATATTGTATAATACTTGGTACAACAAATGCTTAACACTTTCATAGCCTATATACTGTATGGTATAACCAACACCTATGCTATAAAAGGAACTTAATTTGTTGTTAACATAAGTTATAATCATGAATGTCTGACAACATTTACAAGTATTAGCATTAATCGAATAAGATAACTAATATAATTACGTTAATAATTTATAATCTGATTGGAACCTTCTTTATGTGTGGTTTCCAATTGAATAATAAGAGTTTTACTATACTTATTTGACATACCATTAGTGGATTCTCTAACCTTGATATTTATTATTATCATTGTTTAATCTTTACATTAATTTTCCATTTCAAAGTTCTGATCAACTTCTTCTTTTTCTTCGTTATTATTATTACTACTACTACTACTACTACTATTGTTGTTGTTGTTGTTGTTGTTGTTACTGCTACTACTACTACTGTTATTATTATTACTTTTATTGTTGTTATTATTGTTATATTATTGTTATCTATAGTTTATACAATTAACCTCATTGTGGTTCGATCCTGGTCTTATCGGGTTATTTCTTACTTCGTATTTGGGATGAAATGCAAGAACAGTTTTTAAAGAAGTTTTCCCCTTCTCATAGAGCAAACTCTTTCAAAAGACAAATCACCACTTTTACTCAAAAACTAGAAGAAACATTTTATCAATGTTGGGATAGGTATCGAGAGTTGCTCAATACTTGCCCTCATTATGGTTTTGAAAAATAAAAATTGGTTTCATATTTTTATGAAGGCTTAACACCTAAAGATAGGCAAATGGTTGAATTGATATGTAATGGAACCTTTTAAGATAAAGACTCTAATGAAGTAATGGAGTACTTAAGTTTGTTAGTAGTCGTTATTTCAGGTAATATCTTCTATATTCTATCTTTATATCTTAGAACATTAACGATAATGTCTCGTTTTAGTTGAGGGGATAGGGTAGTAGTTGATACTAAAAAAGAAAACTAACTGTGTTTTCTTTTTTATAGACCATTTGCAAACTATTGTTACTAAGATGGTAGAGTAAGGAGGAATTTTATTGACTTTTAAGACATATCTTGGTAAATATTTTTTAAAGGTTATTTGCAATATTCATAACAAGGTCTATCATAATACTTTTTGAAATATTCAGGTTTACAAACTTTCCCATTGTTATCACTTAATTCTGCTCATATACTCATTTAATATGTATTTTTAAACCTTAATTTTCACACACACATATACTTTAACATATGATTATGGGTTACACCTTAGATTATTATATTATTTATGTTTTTTTATTAAAGATAACAACTAAGGGAAAGGGATAACATATAATTTGAAAAAAAATGATGATAATAAAAATATAGATAAGTTTAGTTTTGTAACCTTCTTAACCTAAGCAATTAATCTCAAATGAGTGTTTTAACACCTAATACCCTAAAGTCAACTGACTTGAGAGCAATTGGCTCAATATTTGTTACATGGATTGAGGAGAAAAGCTTAAAAGAATCAAACATTGCACTATCTACGTATCAGTATCTACAACCTGAGTTACTAAACTCGTAGGGTTGTCTTAATACCTAATCGCCTAAAACCAACTGGTTTGGGAGTTATTAGCCGAAAGCTCCTTACATGGGTTAAAGATGCATTATGTTTTAAGTTATATGTATATATATTAAAAAAAAACAAAAACAAATCTCAACCTAAGAAAGTTAACCTTAAACATTATTTTTTTTTGTTTTCTTCCAATTAAAGCCCCATAACTATGCATTGATATATTGAGCACAAAAGAAAAGTTTATTAATATCTTGTTTAAGAGGTATTGAGCATATATAAAAATTTAATGAGAGTTTGTTTATTTGGATAGATTAATGGAAGTTGAATGATTAATACCTTAGTTTGTGAAATTTGTAAATTATTTTTCCATTTTAACGTTTTGATTATTAGGGACTAGTAACAAGCTAGTTGGGGGGTGTCATTAGTACTTAAAAGTGCATTTTTATCAAGGTTTTAAATCATTATTTTGCACTTGAAGTATTAATAATTCCTTAATTAAAGCATGCTTTATACTAATATATATAATACTATAAGATACCTTTAATTTCTGGTAAATGTTCATTTTAAATACAAGCCTATCACATAAATGAAAAGATTGATTGATAAGTTTAAGAATTGAAAATTAAAGGACAAAGAGATAGTCAAACTTAGAAAACAGATGTTGGTGTAGTCTAAACCAGAACACTGTTTGGTAATTGGGTCATTACTGAAGTTATAATCTCAGATTTAGGTCTACTTTATATGGATGAAAAAGTAAGATATAGGCTTACAACTTTTATCAGAGCCTAAGATTTTAAAAGGTTATTTTCAAGTCCAAATTGTAGCAACAATGAAGAAGTCTGAATCTGTTCTGCAACCCAAATAATGTTCAGTGTTTAGCCCATATCTAGAGTTCTAGAAGTCAAAATGACCTCTTTAAAAAAAAAAAGTTGTGACAATTTTCTTTAACTTTTATGTTTTTAAATGGTTCAAATTCTGATGTTATCAATGACGTTTTGGGCAGAGAAGAGAAGATAAGGATTGTCACCAAGTCAAGAATTGACCACCCACTCATCAATTAGTCATCAAATTAATAGTTTTCAATTTTGGACTATAAAAGGAGGCATTTGCTATGTATGTAGGTATCTTGATTTTCAGATCAAGATCATGTTGTTGCTTTCTCTCTTTGTATTTTTTTTAATGCTTAAGTTTTATTTTTATTAATATCTTGTTTATGCCTTTCATTTCCTTTTCTTTACTTAGTTAAATTTTATCTTATTTATGTTTTTATTTTGTTTATTTATTTCTCTTTCTTTCACTATGTTTAGTTAAGTTTAGTATGTTAAAGTGAAAAAGTTACATTAATGGTATAAAAATATGTATATTTTAAACTCAACACGAACTTTAATGTTTGATACTAACATGTTTTGTATTTATTATCATGTTCACTCTTTAATACTTTACTTGTTAAATGATTAATTTAGATTTATGTTGTATAACATTTGGTACAACAAATGCTTGACACTTTTATAGCCCATACTATATGATATAACCAACACCTATGCTATAAAAGGAACTTGATTTGTTGTTAATATAAGTTATAATCATGAATATCTGACAACATTTACAAGTATTAGCATTAATCGAATAAGATAACTAATGTAATCATGTTAACAATTTCTAATATGATTAGAACCTTCTTTGTGTGTAGTTTTCAATTGAATAATAAGAGTTTATATTATACTTGTTTGATCTACCATTAGTGGATCTTTTGACCTTGATATTTGTTGTTATCATTGTTTAATCTTTACAATAATCTTTTATCTCAAAGTTCTCATCAACTTCTTCTTTATTATTACTATTACTATTATTATTGTTGTTGCTGCTGCTGCTGCTAGTACTATTATTATTATTGTTGTTATATTATTTTTATCTGTAATTTATATAATTAATATCCCTGTGGTTTGACCCCAATCTTGTTAGTTTATTTATTACTTCGATACTCTTGCACTTGGGAGAAGACGTCAATCTTTTGGTCATGTTAATAACACTAATATGGAGAATTGGGTGGCGCACAATATAAAGTTGCCACCATTCACTAAGGATGGGGTAGTCATACTCACACCACAAGCTATTTTTTACCATGATGGGGAAGTTGTGCTCACACTATAAGCTATTCTCAACCATCGTTAAATCAAACAAGGTGCCCAAATTGTCAAAGAGAGTTTGGTCTATTGAAAAAATCTACTGGTAGAAGAGGCAATATGGGAACATGATAAACAATTGATGGAGATATTCCCAGGCATGGATCTTAAGGACAAGGATCCATATTATAAAGGAGGTATTGATAAACCACGACGGTCAGTAAGGCCCCTAAAGCCAAATCCTAAATACCTGATATGAAGGTGGACATGAAAAGCTAGTTGCATGCAGAGTAGAGTGACACGACTAAAAGATTGATGTCTTCTTCCAAGTACAAGAGTGTCAAAGTAATAAGTAACTTGGCAAGACCGGGGTCGAATCACATAGAGGTTTATTGTACAAATTATAAATAACAATAATACAACAACAATAACAATAACAACAATAATAATAGTAATAACAGCAATAATAATAATAATAATAATGGTAGTGGTAGTGGTAGTGGTAGTTGAGTGGTATAATAATAATAATAAAAAAAAAACAAGAAGAAGAAGAAGAGAATTTCGAGATGGAATATTAACGTAAAGATTTAACAATAATAATAATAAATATTAAGGTTAGAGGATCCACTAATGGTATGTCAAACAAGTATAGTATAAACACTTATTAGTCAATTGGAAACCACACATAAAGAAGGTTCCAATGAGATAATAAATTGTTAATATGATTACATTAGTCATCTTATTTAATTAATGCTAATATCGTCAAGCATTCATGATTATAACTTATGTTAACAACAAATCAAGTTCCTTTCATAGCTCAGGTGTCGGTTATACTGACACGACAAAAAGATTGATGTCTTCTCCCAAGTGCAGGAGTGTCGAAGTAATAAATAACTCGGCAAGACCGGGGTCAAACCACAGAGAGGTTAATTGCACAAATTATAAACAACAACTATAAATAACAACAATAGTAACAATAACAACAATAATAATAGTAGCAATAATAATAATAATAATAATAATAATAGCAGCAATAATAATAATAATAATAATAATAATAATAATAAAGATGATGAGAACTTTGAGATGAGATATTAATGTAAAGATTAAACAATGATAAGAACAAATGCCAAGGTTAGAGGTTCCACTAATGGTATGTCAAACAAGTACAGTATAAACAATTGGAAACCACACCAAATGAGGTTCCAATCTAATTATAGATTGTTAACATGATTACATTAGTCATCTTATTCGATTAATGCTAATACTTGTAAATCTCGTTAAGCATTTATGATTATAACTTATGTTAACAACAAATCAAATTCCTTTCATAGCTCAGGTGTCGGTTATACCATACAATATGAACTATGAAAGTGCCAAGCATTTGTTGTACCAAGTGTTATACAACATAAATCAAGATTAGTTATTTAACAAGCAAAGTATTAAAGAGTGGACAAGATAACAAATATAAAACATGTTAGTATCAAACATTAAAGTCCATATTAAGTGTACTCTATTTTTATTCTTACACCATTAGTGTAACCTTTTCACCCTGACATAATTAACTTAGCTAGACATAATGAAAGAAAGAAAAATAGATAAACAAAATAATAACATAAAAGTTAACTAAGTAAAGGAAAGGAAATGAAAGACATAAACTTGATATTAATGAAAGCAAAGTATAAATATTACAAAAAATACAAAGAGAGAAAGGAAGAGCATGATCTTGATCTGGAAACCAAGATGCCTAAATGCATGGCAAATGCCTCCTTTTAAAGGCCAAAATTGGGAACTATTGATTTGATGACTAATTGATAAGTGGGTGGCCAATTCTTGACTTGGTGACAATTGACACGACGAAAAGATTGATGTCTTCTCCCAAGTGCAGGAGTGTCGAAGTAATAAATAACCCGGCAAGACCGGGGTCGAACCACAGGGAGGTTAATTGTACAAATTATAAACAACAATTATAAAACAACAATAACAACAACAACAACAACAACAACAACAACAACAACAACAATAATAATAATAATAATAATAATGGTAGTAGTACTAATAATAATAATAATAATAATAATAATAATAATAAAGAAAGAGAAGAAGAAGAAGATGATGATGATGAGAACTTAGAGATGGAAAATTAATGTAAGGATTAAACAATAATAATAACAAATGTCAAGGTTAGAGGTTCCACTAATGGTATATCAAACAAGTATAGTATAAACTTTTATTATTGAATTGGAAACCACACATAAAGGAGGTTCCAATCAGATTATATATTGTTAACATGATTATATTAGTCATCTTATTCAATTAATGCTAATACTTGTAAATCTCGTCAAGCATTCATGATTATAACTTATGTTAACAACAAATCAAGTTCCTTTCATAGCTCAGGTGTCGGTTATACCATACATTATGGGCTATGAAACTGCCAAGCATTTGTTGTACCAAGTGTTATACAACATAAATCAAGATTAGTTATTTAACAAGCAAAGTATTAAAGAGTGAACAAGATAACAAATATAAAACATGTTAGTATCAAACATTAAAGTCCATATTAAGTTTACATTATACTTATTCTCACACCATTAGTGTAACCTTTTCACCTTGACATAATTAATTTAGCTAGACATAATGAAAGAAAGCAAAATAGATAAACAAAATAAGAACATAAAAGCTAACTAAGTAAAGGAAAGGAAATGAAAGGCATAAACTTGATATTAATGAAAGTAAAGCATAAACATTACAAAAAATACAAAGAGAGAAAGGAAGAGCATGATCTTGATCTGAACACCAAGATGCCTAAATGCATGGCAAATGCCTCCTTTTATAGGCCAAAATTGGGAACTATTGATTTGATGACTAATTGATAAGTGGGTGGCCAACTTTTGACTTGGTGACAATCCTTATCTTCTCTTGTCTGCCCAAAACGTCATTAATAACGTCAAAACTGGAGCCAGGTGCAAACATGAAAGTTGTAGGCAATTGTCTCAGCTTTCTTGTGTAAAAAATTCAGCTCATTTGGACTTCTAGAACTCCAGATATGGCCAAAATACCGAACAGTGCTCGGGCTGGAAGACAGATTCGGGCTTCTTTGTTGTTGCTACAATTTGGACTTGATAATGGCCTTTTTAGATCTTGGGCTCCATATGAAAGTTGTAGGCCTATGTCTTACCTTTCCATCCATATAAATTGGACCTAAATCTGAGATCTGTAGCTCTAGATATGACCTAATTACCGAACAGTGTTCCGGTTTGGATTGCACCGACATCTCTTCTCTAAGTTTGACCATCTCTTTATCCTTGCAATTTAAGTTCTTCAAGTCATCAATCAATCCTTTCATTTATGTGATAGGCCTGCATTAAAAATAGACATTTACCACAAATTATAGGTATCTTATATTATTAGATACATTATTATAAAACATATTTTAGTTAAGGAGTTATTGATACTTCAAGTGCAAAATGATGATATAAAACCATGATAAAAATGCACTTTTAAGTACTAATCACACCCCTCAACCAGCTTATTACTAGTCCCTAGTAATCAAAGCGTTACAAAAATTTGCAAATTTCACAAAGCAAGGTATATCATTTAACTTCCATTAATCTATCCAGATAAACAAACTCTCATTAAATTTATATATCTGCTCAATACCTCTTAACAAGATATTAATAAACCTTTTTTTTTTGTGCTCAATGTATCAACACATAATTATGGGGCTTTTCTTGGAAGAAAACAAAATTTTTGTTCTAATGTTTAAGGTTAACTTCCTTGGGTTGAGATTATTATTTTTGTCTTTTTTTTTGTCTTTTTTTTTTAAATATATACATATAATTTAAAAACATCATGCATCTTTAACCTATGTAACGAGCTTTCTGCTAATGACTCCCAGACCAGTTGGTCTTAGGGCATTAGGTGTTAAGACACCCCTACGAGCTTAGTAACTCGGGTCGCCGATACTGATATGTAGATAGTGCAATGTTTGATTCCCTTAAGCTTTTCTCCTCAACCCATGTAACAAGCGTTGGGCCAATAGCTCCCAAGTCAATTGACTTTAGGGTATTAGGTGTTAAAACACCCCTTCGGGCTTAATTGCTTAGGTTAGGGAGGCTACGAAACCAAACTTATCTACATTTTTATTATCATCATTTTTTTTTCTTTTTTTTTTCATGTTTTTTTTAATTATATACAATCTCTTTCCCTTAGTTGTTACCTTTAACAAAAGAACATAAATAATGTAATAATCCAATATGCAACCCACAATCATATGTTAAAGTGTGTGTGTGTAAATTAAGGTTTAAGAATACATGTTAAATAAGTATATGAGCAGAATTAAGCGGTAACAATACGAGAGTTTGTAAATCTGAATATTTCAGGAAGTATTATAATAGACCTTGTTAAGAATGGTTACTAAGATGCGTCTCAAGAGTCACTTTAACAAAAGAACTCATTTACTCTGCCATCCTAGTAACAACAATTATGCACATGCTTTATGAAATGAAAAACAATTTTTTTTTTATCAACTACTACCCTCTCCCCCCAACCAAAACGAGACATTGTCCTCAATGTTCTAAGGTAGAAAGATAGAGTATAAAAGATATCACCTGAAATAACGAACACTGACAAAACCTGAAACACACTGAAACAAAAATAAGAAATAACAAAACACAATAATAAAACCAAAATACACAAAAATTCACAAATGGGGGCTCAAATCCAATCTAAGCTTTTTACGGCTTCCCGTAGATGACCAATTTATGCGACTCATGGAAGGATCAATCACAGGAATGAAAGATTGTAGTTGGTCAATCAATTGTTCAGCAGTAGTAGCAGAGATTATGATTTGTCGTGCAGAAGATGTTAGAAATTCCTGTTCCACAGCATGATCAAGAAAAGACAACAACTTATCATAATAACCATTAACAATTAACAAGCCAATGAGTTTATGGTGAATGTGCAATTGAGCCCAAGAGGAAATATGAAAGATCTCTTCCAATGTGCCTAGACCACCTGGTAAAGCAATGAAAGCATCAACATGGTTAAACATTGCATTCATTCGAGCTGACATTGTGGAGACCTGAAGTTCCTCTCCAATTGTTTTTCCAATGATGTCCCCTTGTGCCAAAGCTTCAGGGACGACCCCCAAAACTTGACTACCTCCTAAAAATGCAGCTATTGACACACCTCCCATTAACCCAAGACTGCCTCCCCCATACACTAGATGAATCTTTCTCTCAGCTAGCACCTGACCAAGATGGTTTGCTGATTCTAAAAACTCCTTTTCTTTCCCAGGACTAGATCCACCAAAAACACAAATATTTCTTATTTGATGACTTGAGGAACTTGCCATTTCTACACACTTCTGTATTTGTTGAATGTATGGGTTGAGTAGAAATGAAGAAAGAGAGGGTTTTATAGATGAGAAATTAGAAAGGCAATCATAACACCTATATGTAGGCCAGCTGGAGTCTCACTCTCTCTCTCTCTCTTTATTTATTTATTTATTTACTTTTGAAAAAAGCATGTGTATGTACAGGTAGTTGTGATTGTGGCTCACATCTTCCCTTGGTTTTACGTCCAAGAACGGCTTAAACGCCCTCTATGGGTCGGGGATAGGCTTCCCATCCAGTTTTCTTAAAAACTGGCAAACAGGGTCTTTTTTAGTCAGATTCCCAAGACTAAGTCGATCATGTTCTTTATGAAATAGTGGCCATAAATCATGAATTGCATGATGCACATCTCCACTAGGATGCGTCTCAAGAGTCAATAGAAGATTATCTAAAGACTCCTTACTCAGGCCATCCTTAATGAATTGTATTTTATCTTCACAGTTTATAGATACCATTCCTAAAGAACGACATTGTGTATTACAAGTCCATCTAGCACATCGATGACAGACATCCAGTCGTTTTGCACGACGCTTCTTTGCAAAAGTGCTTTTACCTGTTCCAGGCATGTGTGAAATGAAGAAGTTAGAGGACTCACCTGATAATCGGACCTTTGCTTCAATCAACCAACGAATATCTTCAGGAATTCCATGATTCATTAATAATCTCAATCTTGCACATCTAGCACGGTAAATTTTTGTAATCGCATTCTGAGGCAGAGCGGGAAAATACTTTTTCAATTTTTCAAGATTAGTGTCCATTTTCAAATGAGAATTGGAAGAGAGATTCAAAGAATTGCACAGATATATACACAGATATCAGTAATTGTGGGAAACTGAAAGAACCGACTTAAGTCACGGAGTACCGTTATCCGCCATTTGACCGGGGTGAAGAAACTCGCAAAAATCACTCAAAAAGAAACAAAAATAAAATAAAATAAAATCAATATTTATATAAGAAACAAAAATAAAATAAAATAAAATAAAATAAAATCAATCTTTATATACAAGATCACCCAATTCAATAGAGTTATGTTCAACTGAAAAATTGTCAAAGTAAACTTTCAGACGATGTCCATTTACCTTGAAAACATTGCCATTCTTTGGATTCTCGATGTCATAGGCCCCATATGGATACATATGTTTCACAATAAAAGGACCACTCCATCTTGATCTTAATTTTCCAGGAAATAAATGCAGTCGAGAATTATAAAGCAAGACTTTTTGACCAACATTGAAGGTTTTTCTCTGTATTTTCTTGTCATGAAACTCTTTAATTCTTGCTTTATGAATTCTTGAATTTTCATATACATCATTTCTTATTTCCTCAAGCTCATTTATTTGTAATTTTTGCAGTTGACTAGCATCATCCAGATTTGAATTGAAAGCTTTAATAGCCCAATAAGCTTTATGTTCAAGTTCCACAAGCAAGTGACAAGGTTTTCCATAGACTAGTCTATACGGTGACATACCTAATGATGTTTTATAAGCAGTTCGATAAGCCCAAAGTGCATCATTAAGTCTTAAAGACCAGTCTTTCCTATTAGGGTTCACTGTTTTCTCCAAAATATGTTTGATCTCCCTATTAGCAAGCTCTACTTGTCCACTTGTTTGAGGGTGATAAGGGGTGGCAACTTTGTGTGTGATTCCATATTTCTTCATTAAAGACTCAAATGGCTTGTTGCAGAAATGTGTTCCACCATCACTTATTATGGCTCGAGGGACTCCAAATCGACTCAAAATATTTTCTTTCAAAAACTTTATCACTGTTTTGTGATCATTGTTTCGACTTGGAATTGCCTCTATCCATTTTGAAACATAATCTACTGCGACTAATATGTATAAGAAACCAAATGATGGAGGGAATGGGCCCATGAAATCTATACCCCAACAATCAAAGATCTCAATGACAATAATAGGGTTTAAAGGCATCATGTGACGTTTTGAAATAGATCCCAACTTTTGACAATTTTCACAAGACTTGCAGAATGCATGTGAGTCTTTGAACATGGTGGGCCAGTAAAATCCACTTTGTAAGATTTTTGCAGTTGTCTTTCTTGATGAGAAATGGCCCCCACATGCCTCAGAATGACAAAATTTAATGACACTACTTACCTCATTGTCAGGAATGCATCTTCGAAATATTTGATCAGGACAATATTTGAATAAATAAGGATCATCCCAATAAAAGTTCTTCACTTCATTCAAAAACTTTCTTTTATCTTGGGTATTCCAATGAGCTGGCAATTGTCCTGAAACAAGAAAATTGACAATATTAGCAAACCAAGGCATTGTAGAGACAGAAAGTAAAGATTCATCAGGAAAGTAGTCATCGATTGGTGTGATGTCAGTTTTCGAATCTGTTGTCAATCTTGACAAGTGATCTGCGACAACATTTTCGCTGCCTTTCTTATCTTTGATTGTGATATCAAATTCTTGAAGTAATAAAATCCACCGCACCAATCTAGCTTTGGAATCTTTCTTAGAAAGAAGATATTTCAATGCTACATGATCACTAAAAACAACAACAGGTGAGCCAACAAGATAAGATCTGAATTTTTCACATGCAAATACTACTGCAAGTAATTCTTTTTCAGTGGTGGTATAATTCATTTGAGCACTATTTAAAGTTTTACTTGCATAGTAAATTACATAAGGTTTCTTATCTTTTCTTTGTCCCAAAACAGCACCTACGGCATAATCACTAGCATCACACATTATTTCAAAAGGTAATGACCAATCGGGAGGTTGAATGATAGGAGCACAAGTAAGCAAATTTTTAAGTTTAACAAAGGCTTTTTCACAATGTTCAGTCCATTCAAAAATAGTATCCTTTGTTAGAAGGTTACTTAAAGGCTTAGATATTACACTAAAATCTTTGATGAACCTTCTATAAAAACCAGCATGTCCCAGGAATGATCTAACATCTTTAAGAGATTTTGGTGTTGGCAAGTTTGCAATTAACTCGATTTTAGATTTGTCAACCTCAATTCCTTTTGATGAAACAATGTGACCAAGTACAATGCCGTTTGTTACCATAAAATGACATTTTTCCCAATTCAGCACAAGATTCTTCTCTTCACACCTGGTTAAAACCTTTCCTAAATTAGTCAAACAATCATCAAATGAATTGCCAAAAACAGAAAAATCATCCATGAAAATCTCAAGAAAATGTTCAACCATATCGCTAAATATACTAAGCATGCATCTTTGAAATGTGGCTGGTGCATTACATAATCCAAAAGGCATCCTTCGATATGCAAAAGTACCAAATGTACATGTGAAAGTAGTTTTTTCTTGATCTTCCAATGCAATTTCAATTTGGTTGTAACCCGAATAGCCATCTAGGAAACAATAAAATTCATGACCTGCAACTCTTTCTAGGATTTGATCCATGAAAGGTAAAGGGAAATGATCTTTTCTAGTCATTGAATTAAGTTTCCTATAGTCAATGCACATGCGCCAACCAGTAACAGTTCTAGTGGGAATTAACTCATTGTTCTCATTTGTTATCACAGTGACTCCAGACTTCTTAGGTACAACTTGGGTAGGACTTACCCATTTGCTGTCAGAAATAGGATAAATGATTTCATTATCTAGAAGCTTAATGACTTCATTTTTCACTACTTCTTTCATATTAGGATTTAGCCTTCGTTGCATTTCTCTAGAGGGTTTAGCATTTTCCTCTAAATAAATTCTGTGTGTACAAATCAAAGGACTAATTCCTTTTATATCAGCTATGGTCCATCCTAATGCTTTTTTGTGCATTTTCAGAGTTTGTAATAACTTACCTTCTTGATGTGCATTAAGTTTGGAAGAGATTATTACCGGAAAAGTTTCATTTTCTCCCAAAAATGAGTATTTGAGATTGGATGGCAATGGCTTCAAATCAGGTTTTGGTGGTTGAACACTTGAAGGTATGGACTTAATTGGTCGTGGTGGCAATTCCTCAATTTGTGGCCTCCAATTACTTGTCTTTGATTCTTCCTGAAAATAAATCATTTCCAAATCATCAGATTCATCAATCTCAATTTCATTGGAAGTGGTTGGAAATTGATCATGAATTAATTTTTCAGTAAAGTCCACTTCCTGTAAATCATTATCATCTCTAGGTTGCTTGCAAATGTTGAAAATATTCATCTCCAATGTCATGTTTCCAAATGATAGCTTCATCAGTCCATTCCTACAATTAATCAATGCATTACAAGTTGCAAGAAATGGACGTCCTAAAATAACAGGAAATGAATTACATACTTCAACAGGTTGTGTGTCCAAGACAATAAAATCCACAGGATAAATGAATTTATCGACTTGTACTAACACATCTTCAATTATTCCTCTAGGCACTTTTATAGATCTATCGGCAAGTAAAAGAGTTATAGAAGTTGGTTTTAACTCACCTAGATTGAGACTCTGAAAAACTGAATATGGAAGTAAATTCACACTAGCACCAAGATCAAGTAAGGCTCTTTCAATTTTATGCTCTCCAATAAAGCAAGAAATTGTAGGACAACCAGGGTCTTTATATTTCAAAGCATTATTGTTTTGAAGAATAGCACTTACTTGTTCGGCTAGAAAGGCTTTCTTTTTCACATTCAGTTTCCTCTTCATAGTGCAAAGATCTTTCAAAAATTTAGCATAGGAAGGAACCTGTTTAATTGCATCCAGCAAAGGTATATTGATCCTTACCTGTTTGAAAATTTCATAAATTTCAGAATTGTGATTGACTTTCCTTTGTTTGGTCATGGCTTGAGGAAATGGAAGTGCTGGCGGTGAATCAGTCGTTTCTTTGCAATTTTCAGATTCATCCCCTTCCTTACCCTCAGAGATTGATTCATCATCTTTCTCATAAGGTTCAAGAGAGGGTTTTTCAATAACCTTACCACTGCGGAGAGTAGTGACTGATTTGACTTGATCCATGTGTTGGCTTCCGGAACTACTTGCATTTGCATTGTATTGCCCTTTGGGATTTTGTTGTGTTTGAGATGGAAACTTACCTTTCTCTTGGAAACTGAGAGCAGATGTTAATTTAGCAAGAGTATCTTTAAAATCTGTCATGTTTTGAACAAGTTGAGTATTAATTGTCTCTTGCTTTTCAATGAATGCATGCAATGTTTCCTCAAGATTTCTTCTAGGAGGTGGAGTATAAGGAGGTACATATCCATGAGAATTTTGAAAATTGTGGTGTGCTTGAAATGGTGGTTGTGAAGTTTGTGCATTGTTGTTCTCACTCTTCCAATTGAAATTTGGGTGATTTCTCCAACCAGGGTTGTATGTTTGGGAGTGTGGGTTGTGGTAGGGCCTTTGGAAACCGTTTAAAGCATGGGCTTGTTCATGGAGACATTCCTTAAAAGAAAGCAAGGTTGGACAATTGTTGGTTGAGTGTTCATTTGTTTCACAGATTTGACATACAATGTTTTCAACAGATTTTAATTGACCACTCTTTTTCAATTCTAGTGCCTCAACTTTTCTAGCTAAAGATGCAAATTTGGCTTGAAGGTCATGATCTTCCCTAAGGTTGTACATACCTCCACTAGATGTATGAGGTTGAGTTTTACTCGGTGCCTCATAAGTACCCGCGGTGTCCCAATTTTGAGCATTTTCAGCTAACAAGTCTAAGTACTCCATTGCTTCATCAAGGTCTTTATCTTCAAAAGTTCCATTGCACATCAATTCAACCATTTGCCTATCTTTAGGTGTTAACCCTTCATAGAAATGTGAAACCAATCTCCATGTTTCAAAACCATGATGAGGACAAGTACTAAGCAAATCTCGATACCTATCCCAACATTTGTAAAATGTTTCTCCTGGTTTTTGAGTGAAAGTGGTGATTTGTCTTTTGAAAGAGTTTGTTCTATGAGATGGGAAAAACTTCTTTAAAAACTGTTGTTGCATTTCATCCCAAGCACGAATGGATCCTGGTCTCAAATTTTATAGCCATATTTTAGCTTTATCTTTTAATGAAAAAGGGAAAAGCTTTAATCTGATGGTGTTCATGCTACAATTTAAATTATTATATGTGTTGCAGACCTCTTCAAATTCCCTTAAATGCAAGTATGGATTTTCCAATTCTAAACCATGAAAAGAAGGTAAAAGTTGAATAATACCTGGTTTAAAATTAAAATGAGATGCATCAGGAGGAAAAACTATGCATGATGGTGCACTTGTTCTTGTGGGATTCATATGATCTCTAAGTGTTCTAGCACGGTTATTCTCATTATTTTCATTATGAAGTGATTGATTATCTTCTTCGGTCATATTTTCTGAAAATGATGAGGATACCCTACAAAGTCTACCACTTGATGTACGTGACCACACTCTCATGCACGTGTAGGAATAAAATAAAAAGAAGAAGAAGAAAGCAAAAGAAGGAGGAAGAAAACAAAATAAAAAGAAACAAAAGAAAAGAAACAAAGTTATATACAAGAAAAGTGAAAAGAGAAAATAAAATAAATACTATAATTTATACAAGAACTTACCTCCCCGGCAACGGCGCCAAAAACTTGACACGACGAAAAGATTGATGTCTTCTCCCAAGTGCAGGAGTGTCGAAGTAATAAATAACCCGGCAAGACCGGGGTCGAACCACAGGGAGGTTAATTGTACAAATTATAAACAACAATTATAAAACAACAATAACAACAACAACAACAACAACAACAACAACAACAATAATAATAATAATAATGGTAGTAGTACTAATAATAATAATAATAATAATAATAATAATAATAATAATAATAATAATAATAATAATAATAAAGAAAGAGAAGAAGAAGATGATGATGATGATGAGAACTTAGAGATGGAAAATTAATGTAAGGATTAAACAATAATAATAACAAATGTCAAGGTTAGAGGTTCCACTAATGGTATATCAAACAAGTATAATATAAACTTTTATTATTGAATTGGAAACCACACATAAAGGAGGTTCCAATCAGATTATATATTGTTAACATGATTACATTAGTCATCTTATTCAATTAATGCTAATACTTGTAAATCTCGTCAAGCATTCATGATTATAACTTATGTTAACAACAAATCAAGTTCCTTTCATAGCTCAGGTGTCGGTTATACCATACATTATGGGCTATGAAAGTGCCAAGCATTTGTTGTACCAAGTGTTATACAACATAAATCAAGATTAGTCATTTAACAAGCAAAGTATTAAAGAGTGAACAAGATAACAAATATAAAACATGTTACTATCAAACATTAAAGTCCATATTAAGTTTACATTATACTTATTCTCACACCATTAGTGTAACCTTTTCACCTTGACATAACTAATTTAGCTAGACATAATGAAAGAAAGCAAAATAGATAAACAAAATAAGAACATAAAAGCTAACTAAGTAAAGGAAAGGAAATGAAAGGCATAAACTTGATATTAATGAAAGTAAAGCATAAACATTACAAAAAATACAAAGAGAGAAAGGAAGAGCATGATCTTGATCTGAACACCAAGATGCCTAAATGCATGGCAAATGCCTCCTTTTATAGGCCAAAATTGAGAACTATTGATTTGATGACTAATTGATAAGTGGGTGGCCAACTTTTGACTTGGTGACAATCCTTATCTTCTCTTGTCTGCCCAAAACGTCATTGATAACGTCAAAACTGGAGCCAGTTGTAAACATGAAAGTTGTAGGCAATTGTCTCAGCTTTCTTGTGTAAAAATTTCAGCTCATTTGAACTTCTAGAACTCTAGATATGGCCAAAATACCGAACAGTGCTCGGGCTGGAAGACAGATTCGGGCTTCTTTGTTGTTGCTACAATTTGGACTTGATAATGGCCTTTTTAGATCTTGGGCTCCATATGAAAGTTGTAGGCCTATGTCTTACCTTTCCATCCATATAAATTGGACCTAAATCTGAGATCTGTAGCTCTAGATATGACCCAATTACCGAACAGTGTTCCGGTTTGGATTGCACCGACATCTCTTCTCTAAGTTTGACCATCTCTTTATCCTTGCAATTTAAGTTCTTCAAGTCATCAATCAATCCTTTCATTTATGTGATAGGCCTGCATTAAAAATAGACATTTACCACAAATTATAGGTATCTTATATTATTAGATACATTATTATAAAACATATTTTAGTTAAGGAGTTATTGATACTTCAAGTGCAAAATGATGATATAAAACCATGATAAAAATGCACTTTTAAGTACTAATCAACAATCCTTATCTTCTCTTGTCTGCTCAAAACGTCATTGATAAAGTCAAAATTGGAGCCAGTTGAAAACATGAAAGTTGTAGGTAATTGTCTCAGCTTTCTTGTGTAAACAATTGAGCTCATTTGGACTTCTAGAACTCTAGATATGGCCAAAATACCGAACAGTGCTCGGGCTGAAGACAGATTCGGGCTTCTTTGTTGTTGCTACAATTTGGACTTGATAATGACCGTTTTAGATCTTGGGCTCCATATGAAAGTTGTAGGCCTATGTCTTACCTTTCCATCCATATAAATTGGACCTAAATCTGAGATCTGTAGCTCCAGATATGACCCAATTACCGAATAGTGTTCCGGTTTGGATCGCACCGACATCTCTTTTCTAAGTTTGGCCATCTCTTTGTCTTTGCAATTTAAGTTCTTAAAGTCATCAATCAATATTTTCATTTATGTGATAGGCCTGCATTTAAAATGAACATTTACCATAAATTAAAGGTATCTTATATTATTAGATATATTATTATAAAACATGCTTTAGTTAAGGAGTTATTGATACTTCAAGTGCAAAATGATGATATAAAACTATGACAAAAATGCACTTTTAAGTACTAATCAGGAATCAATCTTTTCTTTGCAATTTTTATATTCAACCCCCTCCTTACCCTTAGATATTAACTCATCATCTTTTTCATAAGGTTCAGGAGTAGATTTTTTGGTAATCTTACCATTGTGAGGAGCGATGACTGATTTGACCTGATTCAAGTGTTGGCTTTTAAAACTACTTGCATTTGCATTGTATTACCCCATGAGATTTTGTTGTGGTTGAGATGCAAAATTACCTTTCTCTTGGAAACTTCGCATATCTCAATTTTACAAGAGTATCTTTAAAATCTATCATGCTTTGAGCAAGTTGAGTATTAATTGTCTCTTGCTTTTAATAAATGCATGCAATGTTTCCTCAAGATTTCTTCTAAAAAGTGGAGCATAAAAAGATGCATATCCATGAGAATTTTGGAAAATATGATGTGATTGAAATGGTGGTTATGAAGTTTGTGCATCATTATTATTATCACTCTTCCAACTGAAATTTGGGTGATTTCTCCAATCAAGGTTGTATGTTTACGAGCATGGGTTATGTTTGGGCCTTTGGAAACTGTTTAGACAATGGGCTTGTTCATGGAGATATTCTTTAAAAGAAGGCAAGGTTGGACAATCATTGGTTGAGTGTTCATTGATTTCATAGATTTAACACACAATGTTTTGAACAGATTTTAATTGACCACTTTTGTTCAATTCTAGTGCCTCGACTTTTCTAGCTAAAGATGCAAACTTGGCTTGAAGGTCATGATCTTCATTAAGGCTGTACATACATACCTCCACTAGATATATGAGATTGAGTTTTACTCGGTGCCTCATAAATACCTGCGGTGTCCCAATTTTGAGTATTTTCAACTAATAAGGCTAAGTACTCAATTGCTTCATCAGGGTCTTTATCTTTAAATAGAGAGAGAGTGTGTGTGAGACTCTAGCTGGCCTACATATAGATGTTATGATTGCCTTTCTAATTTCTCATCTATAAAACCCTCTTTTCCTTCCTTTCATTTCTACTCAACCCATACATTCAACAAATACAGAAGTGTGTAGAAATGGCAAGTTCCTCAAGTCATTAAATAAGAAATATTTGTGTTTTTGGTGGATCTAGTCCTGGGAAAGAAAAGGAGTTTTTAGAATCAGCAAATCATCTTGGTTAGGTGCTAGTTGAGAGAAAGATTCATTTAGTGTATGGGGGAGGCAGTCTTGGGTTAATGGGAGGTGTGTCAATAGCTGCCTTTTTAGGAGGTAGTCAAGTTTTAGGAGTCGTCCCTGAAGCTTTGGCACAAGGGGACATCATTGGAAAAACAATTGGAGAGGAACTTCAGGTCTCCACAATGTCGGCTCGAATGAATGAAATGTTTAACCATGCTGATGCTTTCATTGCTTTACCAGGTGGTCTAGGCACATTGGAAGAGATCTTTCATATTTCCTCTTGGGCTCAATTGCACATTCAGCATAAATCCATAGGTTTGTTAAATGTTAATGGTTATTATGATAAGTTGTTGTCTTTTCTTGATCATGCTGTGGAACATGAATTTTTAACATCTTCTGCATGACAAATCATAATCTCTGCTACTACTGCTGAACAATTGATTGACCAACTACAATCTTTCATTCCTGTGATTGATCCTTTCATGAGTCGCATAAATTGGTCATCTACGGGAAGCCGTAAAAAGCTTAGATTGGATTTGAGCCTTCATTTGTGAATTTTTGTGTATTTTGGTTTTATTATTGTGTTTTGTTATTTCTTATTTTTTTTTTAGTGTGTTTCAGGTTTTGTCAGTGTTCGTTATTTCAGGTGATATCTTCTATACTCTATCTTTCTACCTTAGAACATTGAGGATAATGTCTCGTTTTGGTTGGGGGGAGAGGGTAGTAGTTGATAAAAAAAAAATTGTTTTTCATTTCATAAAGCATGTGCATAATTGTTATTACTAGGATGGCAGAGTAAAGGAGTTCTTTTGTTAAAGTGACTCTTGAGACGCATCTTAGTAATCATTCTTAACAAGGTCTATTATAATACTTCCTGAAATATTCAGGTTTAAAACTCTCGTATTGTTACCACTTAATTCTGCTCATATACTTATTTAACATGTATTCTTAAACCTTAATTTACACACACACACTTTAACATATGATTGTGGGTTGCATATTGGATTATTACATTATTTATGTTCTTTTGTTAAAGGTAACAACTAAGGGAAAGGGATTGTATATAATTAAAAAAAGAAAAACATGAAAAAAAAAGAAAAAAAAAAAGAATGATGATAACAAAAATGTAGATAAGTTTGGTTTCGTAGCCTCCCTAACCTAAGCAATTAAGCCCGAAGGGGTGTTTTAACACCTAATACCCTAAAGTCAACTGACTTGGGAGCTATTGGCCCAACGCTTGTTACATGGGTTGAGGAGAAAAGCTTAAGGGAATCAAACATTGCACTATCTACATATCAGTATCTGCGACCCGAGTTACTAAGCTCGTAGGGATGTCTTAACACCTAATGCCCTAAGACCAACTGGTCTGGGAGTCATTAGCTGAAAGCTTGTTACATGGGTTAAAGATGCATGCTGTTTTTAAATTATATGTATATAGATTTTTTTTTAAAAAAGACAAATAATAATCCCAACCCAAGGAAGTTAACCTTAAACATTAGAATAAAAATGTTGTTTTCTTCCAAGAAAAGCCCCATAATTATGTGTTGATACATTGAGCACAAAAGAAAAGTTTATTAATATCTTGTTAAGAGGTATTGAGCAGATATATAAATTTAATGAGAGTTTGTTTATCTGGATAGATTAATGGAAGTTAAATGATGAATACCTTGCTTTGTGGAATTTGCAAATTGTTTTAACGCTTTGATTACTAGGGACTAGTAATAAGCTGGTTGAGGGGTGTGATTAGTACTTAAAAATGCATTTTTATCATGGTTTTATATCATCATTTTGCACTTGAAGTATCAATAACTCCTTAACTAAAATATGTTTTATAATAATGTATCTAATAATATAAGATACCTATAATTTATGGTAAATGTCTATTTTTAATGCAGGCCTATCAAATAAATGAAAGTATTGATTGATGACTTGAAGAACTTAAATTGCAAGGATAAAGAGATGGACAAACTTAGAGAAGAGATGTCGGTGCAATCCAAACCGGAACACTGTTCGGTAATTGGGTCATATCTGGAGCTACAGATCTAAGATTTAGGTCCAATTTATATGGATGGAAAGGTAAGACATAGGCCTACAACTTTCATATGGAGCCCAAGATCTAAAAAGTCCATTTGCAAGTCCAAATTGTAGCAACAACAAAGAAGCCCGAATCTGTCTTCCAGCCCGAGCACTGTTCGGTATTTTGGCCATATCTGGAGTTCTAGAAGTCCAAATGAGCTGAATCTTTTACACAAGAAAGCTGAGACAATTGCCTACAACTTTCATGTTTACAACTGGCTCCAATTTTGACGTTATCAATGACGTTTTGGGCAGACAAGAGAAGATAAGGATTGTCACCAAGTCAAAAGTTGGCCACCCACTTATCAATTAGTCATCAAATCAATAGTTCCCAATTTTGGTCTATAAAAGGAGGCATTTGCCATGCATTTAGACATCTTGGTGTTCAGATCAAGATCATGCTCTTCCTTTCTCTCTTTGTATTTTTTGTAATTTTTATGCTTTGCTTTCATTAATATCAAGTTTATGCTTTTCATTTTCTTTCCTTTACTTAGTTAGCTTTTATGTTCTTATTTTGTTTATTTATTTTTCTTTTTTTCATTATGTCTAGCTAAGTTAATTATGTCAAGGTGAAAAGATTACACTAATGGTGTAAGAATAAGTATAATGTAAACTTAATATGGACTTTAATGTTTGATACTAAGATGTTTTATATTTGTTATCTTATTTACTCTTTAATACTTTGCTTGTTAAATGACTAATCTTGATTTATGTTGTATAACACTTGGTACAACAAATGCTTGGCACTTTCATAGCCCATATTGTATGGTATAACCGACACCTGAGCTATGAAAGGAACTTGATTTGTTGTTAACATAAGTTATAATCATGAATGCTTGACGAAATTTACAAGTATTAGCATTAATCGAATAAGATGACTAATGTAATCATGTTAACAATCTATAATTTGATTGGAACCTCCTTTATGTGTGGTTTCCAATTGAATAATAAGAGTTTCTATTATACTTGGTTGACATACCATTAGTGGAATCTCTAACCTTGACATTTGTTATTATCATTGTTTAATTAATATTTCATCTCAAAGTTATCATCATCATCTTCTTCTTCTCTTTCATTATTATTATTATTATTATTACTACTCCTACTAATACTAATACTATTATTATTATTATTATTATTATTATTATTATTATTATTATTATTATTATTATTATTATTATTATTATTATTGTTATTATTGTTATAGTTATTGTTGTTATTGCTATTATTGTTATTTATAATTGTTGTTTATAATTTGTACAATTAACCTCCCTGTGGTTCGACCCCGGTCTTGTCGGGTTATTTATTACTTCGACACTCCTACACTTGGGAGAAGACATCAATCTTTTGGTCGTGTCACCTGCATTTAAAATGAACATTTACCACAAATTAAAGGTATCTTATATTATTAGATGTATTATTATAAAACATGCTTTAGTTAAGGAGTTATTGATACTTCAAGTGCAAAATGATGATATAAAACCATGATAAAAATGCACTTTTAAGTACTAATCATATATCATACAATATGGGCTATGAAAGTGTCACACATTTGTTGTACCAAGTATTATACAACATAAATCAAGATTACTCATTTAACATGCAAAGTATTAAAGAGTGAACAAGATAACAAATATAAAACATGTTAGTATCAAACATTAAAGTCTATATTAAGTTTGCACTATACTTATTCTTACACTATATCAAACATTAAAGTCCATATTAAGAAAAAAGTTAACTAAGTAAAGAAAAAGAGATGAAAGAAATAAACAAGATATTAATGAAAGCAAAACATAAGCAATACAAAGAGAGAAAACAAGAGCATGATCTTGATCTGGAGACCAAGATGCCTAAATGCATGGCAAATGCCTCCTTTTATAAGCCAAAATTGGGAACTGTTGATTTGATGACTAATTGATGAGTGGGTGACCAACTCTTGACTTGGTGACAATCCTTATTTTCTCTTATCCGTCCAAACCATCATTGATAACGTCAAAATTAGAGCCACTCGAAAACATGAAAATTGTAGGCAATTGTTTAAGCTTTCATGTGTAAAATATTCAGCTCATTTGGACTTGTAGAACTCTAGATATGACCAAAATACTGAACACTGCTCGAGCTGGAGGATAGATTCGGGCTTCTTTGTTGTTGCTACAATTTGGACTTGAAAATGGTCTTTTTAGATCTTGGGCTCCATATGAAAGTTGTAGGCCTATGTCTTACCTTTCCATCCATATAAAGTAGACCTAAATTTGAGATCTATAGCTCCAGATATGACTCAATTACCGAACAGTGTTCTGGTTTGGATTGCACCGACATCTCTTTTCTAATTTTGGTCATCTCTTTGCCCTTGCAATTTAAGTTCTTAAAGTCATCAATCAATCTTTTTATTTATATGATAGGCTTGCATTTAAAAATGAACATTTACCACAAATTAAAGGTATATTATATTATTATATATATTATTATAAAACATGTTTTAGTTAAGGAGTTATTGATACTTCAAGTGCAAATTGATGATATTAAACTATGATAAAAAATACATTTTTAAATACTAATCATAAAGCTTATAATCATGTGAAGAATGAGAAAGTTATATTGGGGTGGATTGGGTCACCTAAAGGACTAGGTCACTTGCAATTGTAAACTTTTCATCACTTTTATTTTTGTTTGTTATGCTACTTTTATTTTGTTAGTAATGCTTTGTGTTTACATACATGGTATGCTTTATTTTTATGTGTGTTTGATCTCCAATTGTTAGTTACTAGCTTTTTTTTATCATCTTTCTTTTTATCTCTAGTTTTTTGTATATAACTTTACTTATTTATACTCGAAAATTATCAATAAGAAAATAAAGTAATCAATTATTATCTAAACCTTGTGGTACTTTCTCACCTGAAGAGAAACAATTCACTTATTGTTTGAAAAATTAATGGGACCTATTAATACTTGGTGATCAATTGGTACACTAGGGTTTGGTCCAATTAATATTCTTGTTACAGAAGTAATATAAAGGCTCCAGTCGTCCAATGAAAAGCACTTCCTCTTAGAAGCAAACCCTAATCAAGAGACAAAGACAAACATCCATGATTGTGTTGGTAGTTGTCCTCTAGACATACTTGTAGACATATTTCTAAGACTGTCATTCAAATCTCTAATGTGTTTCAAAGGTGTGCGCTTTTTTGCTTACCAACCCTAAATCTACTAAAACTTATATGAACCACAATGCCAATAACCCTACCTAAAAGGACAAAAATTAACTCCAAAAGAAAACTATCCTTGTTTCAAATCCCTTTCCATCTAAAATTTATTTATTCTCGTCTTTGTTTTTCCTTCCTCTCTTAAAACAACAATGTCATTGTTTATGGTCACTACAATGGCCTTATTGAATCCAGTAATCGGAGAGTGTAAAATTTATCAACCTAAATGGGTGGGAAACTTTAAGGTTTGGTTATGATTCCTTAAATGATGACTAGAAGATTGTAAGACTACCCTATTGTCACAAAACTAATTATACATTTAATTTTCTCACTAGAAAACAACAAATGAAACGCAAATAACCAATTTAATGGTTTCATAGTAATTGATTCATGAGATTTATTGGCAAGACTGACAATTTAAAGATGAAAAGCTGGTTGTTTTGGCAATAAAAACATTTAATGAGGTAACCTCATGATGTATGGTCAAAAGGTACATGTTGCAAGTTAAGGTTTTTTTAAAAGGTGTCTTACTATTGTCACAAGCTATGAGCTGGGAACTTTTAGCACCTGCATTGTATGGATGTTGAAGAAAGCTGAAGATGATAAGGAGGGAGGCTTTTGGGTTAGATGGTTTAATGATCAATATTTTTGTTGAAAAATTAATTTTGAGCTTTAAGTTTCTCTTTAAAAAAGGTTCAAAAGTAAGATGATGATTAATTGATAGATGGATGATACTTGCATTTATACCTAATATCTCTATACTTGGTAGAATACCATAATCAAATGATATGAATTTAGCTTTTTTTCAAACCCAACACCCTTAGACGTGGCTATGAACCAAGTCTAAGTAGGCATAGGCCTAACAAGATGCCAAATTCAACACCCCTAGGCCTAGCTACTGACACGACGAAAAGATTGATGTCTTCTCCCAAGTGCAGGAGTGTCGAAGTAATAAATAACCCGGCAAGACCGGGGTCGAACCACAGGGAAGTTAATTGTACAAATTATAGACAACAATTATAAGTAACAATAATAGCAATAATAACAACAACAACAACAATAACAACAACAAATATAATAATAATAATAATAATAATAATAATAATAATAATAATAATAGTACTAGTAATAGTAGTAGTAATAATAATAATAATAAAGAAAAAGAAGAAGAAGATGATGATGAGAACTTGGAGATGAAAAATTAATGTAAGGATTAAACAATAATAATAACAAATGTCAAGGTTAGAGGTTCCACTAATGGTATATAAAACAAGTATAGTATAAACTCTTATTATTGAATTGGAAACCACACACAAAGGAGGTTCCAATCAGATTATATATTGTTAACATGATTACATTAGTCATCTTATTCAATTAATGCTAATACTTGTAAATCTCGTCAAGCATTCATGATTATAACTTATGTTAACAACAAATCAAGTTCCTTTCATAGCTCAGGTGTCGGTTATACCATACATTATGGGCTATGAAAGTGCCAAGCATTTGTTGTACCAAGTGTTATACAACATAAATCAAGATTAGTCATTTAACAAGCAAAGTATTAAAGAGTGAACAAGATAACAAATATAAAGCATGCTAGTATCAAACATTAAAGTCCATATTAAGTTTACATTATACTTATTCTTACACCATTAGTGTAACCTTTTCACCTTGACATAACTAACTTAGCTAGACATAATGAAAGAAAGCAAAATAGATAAACAAAATAAGAACATAAAAGTTAACTAAGTAAAGGAAAGGAAATGAAAGGCATAAACTTAATATTAATGAAAGCAAAGCATAAACATTACAAAAAATATAAAGAGAGAAAGGAAGAGCATGATTTTGATCTGGAAACCAAGATGCCTAAATGCATGGCAAATGCCTCCTTTTATAGGCCAAAATTGGGAACTATTGATTTGATGACTAATTGATAAGTGGGTGGCCAACTTTTGACTTGGTGACAATCCTTATCTTCTCTTGTCTGCCCAAAATGTCATTGATAACGTCAAAATTGGAGCCAGTTGTAAACATGAAAGTTGTAGACAATTGTCTCAACTTTCTTGTGTTAAAACTTCAGCTCATTTGGACTTCTAGAACTCCAGATATGGCCAAAATACCGAACAGTGCTCGGGCTGGAAGACAGATTCGGGCTTCTTTGTTGTTGCTACAATTTGGACTTGATAATGGCCTTTTTAGATCTTGGGCTCCATATGAAAGTTGTAGGCCTATGTCTTACCTTTCCATCCATATAAATTGGACCTAAATCTGAGATCTGTAGCTCCAGATATGACCCAATTACCGAACAGTGTTCCGGTTTGGATTGCACCAACATCTCTTCTCTAAGTTTGACCATCTCTTTATCCTTGCAATTTAAGTTCTTCAAGTCATCAATCAATCCTTTCATTTATGTGATAGGCCTGCATTAAAAATAGACATTTACCATAAATTATAGGTATCTTATATTATTAGATACATTATTATAAAACATATTTTAGTTAAGGAGTTATTGATACTTCAAGTGCAAAATGATGATATAAAACCATGATAAAAATGCACTTTTAAGTACTAATCAGTTACATACTAAGCCTAATTGGGCATGAGGTTGGCAACCATCAGACCTAGCACTCTTAGTTTTAATTGCATACTAAGTCTAATTGGGTATAGGTATGACAAACTGTTAGATTTAACGACCTTAGGTTTAACACTGTGTTAAGTCTAAATGGGTATGGGATTGATAGTTGTTAGACCTGGTGCTCTTAGATCTTAGCACCATGTTAAGCTCAGGTAGATATGGCTCTGGCAAGCGACCAATCCTAATGCAAGAGCCTAATAGAATGCAGATCTGGCGTATCATCATATTCATCATTTGTGGCACCATATATAAGCCTAAGTGGATATAAATTTGGTGTGTTGTCAAACCCATTATCTTTAGGTTTAGTTGTACATTGAGTCAAATTGAGCATAGGTCTGATGTGTTGCTAGACCTGAAAATAAGATTTATACCCACATAGGTTCGGCTAAGAGCCAAGCCTAAGTGAGCATAAATCTTACTTGCTTTCATACTCATTAACCGTGGACTTGGCAATACGCCAAGCATAAAAAGCTAAAGGCCTAAATATCATTATAAGCCACATGTTAGGTCATAAAACTCTATTTACTTATTCTTATGAAATTTAATATAAAAATATTAGTGTCATGGATATTCCTTTTCCATCTCCTATTAATTTTAGTATTGAAGATATCCGTCTCTTATTCTCCACTAATATTAATATTAGGTAAATCCCATCTCACATTAATGTTAATGTTAGAGATATTTATCCCTAATTAATTCTATAAAGGTAAAAAGACCTTTTTGCCTTTAATAAGTATCTGTTTTATAGGGTTCTAGGAGTATAAATACGCACAAAATCACACAAGTAAAAGAATTACAACTTCTATTCTCAACAAAAATACTTTTTTAATTTCAAAGCATTTTTTGTATCAAAATTAAAAACAAACACTTTTATTAAAAATAAATACTTATTCCCTCATTTATTATAAATTATTGTCTTAAAGATCACTGGCTTTGTCATATAAGGGTTCACAAATCCCATAAAAAATGACTATTTTATAGCTTGTAGGTTTTTTATTATAAACTACAAGTTTTATAAATAATAGAGAATAAATTATCTTACTAGAATCTTTAATTAACCTATAATTTAACTATTTTTAAGTACTTTGAGTTTTATAACATCATGAGATGCATGTTTCACCAATGATGATTGCATTTTAGCCATTTGTAGAGAGACACTGGATTTGTTGAATATGACCCTGTCTCTTTGGATTTGTTGAATATGACCCTAAAGGAACAAATTACTTAAAGCAACTTTTTGATTACCCATTAGAGTTATCACAAGAGGTGTGTTGGAGTCTAATCTCACCTCATAATGAATCTGAATCCATGTAGTATTGATGCTGATAATAAGTTTAGAGATTGGTGTTATTCATATATATATATATATATATATTGATTCATTTTATGTTTATAAACTATTATTTAGAATTAAAATTAATAAAAAAAATTTACTAAAAAAATATTTGAGGTAACTAGAAAAATAAAATAAAATTTATTAACTAAGTTTAGAATAATTTTAAATTATTTCCCCTCAGTTCATTCTTTGACTTTTCCAATACTTTCCTATAAATTTTCAGGAACATGGATCTTCATTTTGTAATTAATTTTAGAATCAACAAATATTATATTATTATAGTATAAATTAAAACAAGATAGGTTTTAACTTTATTTCACTATTCATCATGACTCAAACTTCCAATAGGTTTTCATAATTACTATACACTTGATTTGTTCCTTTTTTTTCTGATCTTTTGCAATTGTAAGTTTTAGTCCCTTAATTTTATTTTTATTTTGATTTCATCCTTTCACTTTTTATTTATATTCAATGATTTAAAACTTGATAATTCCTTTTGATTCATGTGATACCTCCTCTTTACTATGTTAAAAAAAGTCTTGGATTTGAATTAATGTTTGATTTTCCTAGATGAAATTTGAATTTGTAATTTAAAAAATTAAAACAACTGGAACCATATTTAACATAAAAGGCAACCCTTTTTTTATTATTATTTCATGGAGCACGAGGAAGTTCACTTTGATCGTTGATTTTTTTAGTTTTTATCACTTTTGGTTCTTGAGTTTTAAGCATTTCGTATTTCAATTCCTAAACTTTATTTGTTTCATAGCAACACATCTCATTGAATAAAAACCAACATAAAATAAGTATTTGAAAAAAACTATAATGATTTAAACTAAAGAGAAAAATTAATTGTTTTAAAAGGTTTTTTTTTTTATTGACATGTTTCTTTTTTATTTTGACAAATGTATTTTCTTATGAAAAATTATGGTTTTAAGCAAAAAAAAAAAAAAAAACTCTATGTTCATGGAATAAGTTTAAAAAAAATGTAAAAATCATGGCAAAAAATATAAAAACAATAAATTTAAAAACATTATTTAAAAAATTACAATACACATTTTAAGAGAATAGATAGTTTATTCTCATTTGATATCAATAAGAAAATTATTTTAAGATTTATGCATATCAAATTAATACATAATTATCCAAAAACATAATTGATAAAATCATAATTTTGAAATGCAGCCCGACCTAGCAGGTCGACCTAGGACTTGGCTAACATGGGTTCAAGAAAAAATAGGGAAAGAAAAAACCCAGAGTGACCCAGTTGACCTAGTGGATTGACCCGACTAACCTACAAGACTTGGTCAAAAACTTGGTTGTAACCCGTTGACTTTTAGTTTTTTATTTTTTACTAAAACAATGTCATTTAATTTTTTTAAAAAATAATTAACCCAGCTAACCCGATGACCTAATCAAAAGCTGGAACTGGGGCCTTGGACCTAATTGGGTTTAAAAACTATGGATAAAATCATCCTAAAAAAGCTATAATCTTCTTTAAAACATTTGTATAATTTTGTATAAGTAGAGAGTTTTTTGAATAAAAAGCAAAAACAATAAAAACAAAAGTATGTTTCAATCATTTGAAATACATAGGAAAAATTTATTTCTTCAATCAAAACATCATTTCTTTAATTCTCTTTATTGTTTTAGTAAAACCATGTTTTTTAATCATAAGCATTGTTTTCTAAACAAAAACCTATCATTATCTCAAAAGGAAATTTTAATAAAAAAATTAAAATAATATCTTGATATTTTATATGTAATCGAAGAAAGAAAATAAATTTGATAAAATTAATACAAATATCTATAAAATAATAGAAAAAAATTTCATTGAATATTAATGAAGATTTTTTTTCTGCATATTAGTTGTATAATTATTAAAAAAAAATAATTTTCCCATAAAAACCTATAATATTACTTAAGAACTATGATGTGACTAATTAATAATTTAAATATCATGTTAAATATTTAATGTATGGCACATTTCAATAAAAAATTTAAAATAAAAAATCAAATTGAAAATAAAATAGAAAGTGGAAAGGTGAATGGCCAAAGACATTGGACCTGAGCACCTAGCCTAACAAAAAAAAGATCTGGCATGCAGGCCCGCGAGGCCAGGCTAGCACATGTAGTTTTGTTTTTTTTTAATGTATTTTTATTTAAAAATATCTAATAAATATAATAAAAAGCTTAATAAACTAGTTTTTGGTCACAAAACACGATCAAAAAATAAATAAAAAATTAAAAAAAAAATCTTACTTAACTTTAGTCTATTTGTTTTCTAGCGATATGGAAGCTCAAAAAATACACTTTAATAGATAATTGTATTAATTTTATCACATTAACTTGTTTTCCTTCAATAGCATACAAAATATTCATGTATTATTTTAATATTTTTTATTAAAATTTCATTTTAAGATCATGATAAGTTTTTGTTTAGAAAACAATACTTATGATTAAAAAACATGTTTCACTAAAAAAAATAAAAAAGATGTATTATTAAATAAATGATTTTTAGAATGAAGAAATAAAATTTTCCTACTTGTTTCAAATGATTGAATGTTTTTACAAACCTTTGTTTTCATTGTCATTATCTTTTATTAAAAAAAACTATCTATTTTTAAAGAAGATTATAGTTTTTTCATGATGATAATATCAATTTTTTTGTGGATAATTATGTATTAGCTTGATATCCATAAAACTGAAAATATTTTTCTCTTTGATATCGCAAGAGAATAAAATATTTATTCTCTTAGAATGGGTAAATTCTTATTTTTTTTTACTTTTTATATGCATTATACATCTTTTATTATTTCGTTAAATGTAGTTTTCTCACTCACAAACCCCAACTGACACGATTAAAAAATTGATGTCTTCTCCCAAGTACAAGAGTGTCGAAGTAATAAATAACTCGGCAAGACCGGGGTTGAACCACAAGGAAGTTAATTGTATAAATTATAAACAACAACAACAACAACTACTACTACTACTACTACTACTACTACTACTACTACAATAATAATAATAATAATAATAATAATAATAAAGAATAAGTTGATAGGAACTTAAGATAGAAGATCAATATGAGGATCAAACAAAGATAAAAACAGATGTCAAGGTTAGAGGATCCACTAATGGTATTTCAAACAAGTATAGTATAAACTCTTATTACTCAATTAGAAACCACACACAAAGGAGATTCCGATCAGATTATAAATAATTAACATAATTACATTAGTTATCTTATTTGAATAATGTTAATACTTGTAAATGTTATCAGATATTCATGATTATAACTGTTATTAATAACAAATCAAGTTCTTTTTATAACACAGGTGTAGGTTATATCATATGGTTGTGCTATGAAAGTGCCAAGTATTTGTTGTACCAAGTGTTATGCAAGACAAATTTAAAGTAACAATTTAACAAGCAAAGTATTAAGAGTGAACAAGATAACATATATAAAATATGTTAGTATCAAACATTAAAGTTCATATTGAGTTTACACTATTAGTGTAACCTTTTCACCTTGACATAATAAATTTAGCAAACATAATGAAATAGAAAAACATAAATGAATAAGATAAGAACATAAATAAGATAAAATTTAACTAATTAAAGGAAAATAATTGAAAGACATAAACAGGATATTAATGAAAGCAAAATTTAAGCATTACAAAAATACAAAGAGAGAAAGTAAGAGTATGATCTTGATCTGGAAACCAAGATGCCTAAATGCATAGCAAATGTCCTTTTATAGGCCAAAATTTAGAACTATTGATTTAATTAGTAATTGTTGAGTGGGTGGCCACATCTTGGACTTAGTGACAATCCTCATCTTCTTGGCTAAACAAAACGTCATTGATAACATCAGAATTTGAACCAGCCCTACTTATGAAAGTTTTAGGAAATTATCTCAGATTTCCAGGAAAACAAAATTGAGGTCATTTAGACTTCTAGAACTTGAAATATGGGTTGAACACTAAATAATTTTTAGGCTGTAGGATAGATGCAGACTTCTACATTGTTACTAAGATTTGGACATCCAAATAGTAGAATTGAGTCTTGCCTTTCCATGAAAGTTTTAGGCCTATGTCTTAGCTTTCCATCCATATAAAACAAACTTAAATATAAGTTCTATAGCTCCAGATATGACTCAATTACTAAATAGTATTCCAGTTTAGACTACATCAGCATCTCTTTTCTAACCTTCACCTTTTTTTTATTCATTCAATTTTAGTACTTTAACTCATCAATCAATCCTTTTATTTATGTGATAAACCTGCATTTAGGATCAACATTTATCATAAATTAAAGGTATCTTATGGTATCAAACTTGTTATTATAAAACATGCTTTAGTTAAGGAGTTATTGATATTTTAAGTGCAAATTAATGATATAAAACCTTGATAAAAATACACTTTTAAGTACTAACCAGCCTGTAGTGAACTAGTTTTCGCTGCTAAATTGTCCAGCTAGTAACGAACTAGTTTTCACTGCTGATTTCTACAATAGGCCTCTTAGACAGAAATGACTTAAATGCTAGTAACAATTTCATGGTATGATGGTGTAAAATGTGGAACACTTGAATGTAAACATATGAACTCTTAAAATATGTATGGTAACAAATGTAATTCAAAGATACAAATGTACTGATTTGTGACTATTAATATCTTAGGTGGTGCAGTCTGGATTGGACCATTGTCAAAACAAGAACCCATAGGGCGAGCAGGTAAGTGGCTTTCACCTTCTTTTTTCATACTTTAAAATATGAAATATTTTATCTTGAATGTTACCATATTGTGTTAGAAAAAATATCAAATTGTCAAATGCTTAAATATTGACAAAAGGTTGATTAACTTTAGCTATTGGCATTCAAATGGATGATTGGGATAAACGATTGATTAGCCTTGGCTACTGGCATCCAAATGAATGACCGGGATAAATAATTGATTAGCCCTGGCTAGTAGCATCCGAATGGATGACTAGGACAAATGATTGATTAGCCTCGACTAGTGGCATCCAAATGGATGATCAGAACAAATGAATGAGCTTCGGCTAGTGGCATCAAAATGGATGACCTGGACAACTGTTAATTAACTTTGGTTGATGACATCCGAAGTGGATGACTAGGGTAAGTGAAGAGTTAACCTCCTCAAATGATACCTTAAAAGGATAGTTGGGTTTAAAATTATGTTTGATTGCAAGAATTAGTGTATCTATATGTAATACAAGTTGTTTATACCAAGAACATGGGAAAACTATAAATGTCACGCTTTAAACATGGGACAATGTTAATGCTTCATTAAATTGCCTAACCATTTAATTATCATTATTATTATTAAGTAATTACATTCTCTTAAATATTTTATGTTGCAATAGGGACATCACACTAATAAGGTACCTAGAAAACCAATATACGAGAACCAAGTTTTGCAAGGAATCATGTAGTTGCATTCTAAATCACGATGTATTTTGTATGAATTAATGTACTAAACATGTAACTTTTATTAGATCCTTTTGTTTAAATTCATGATGACTATTAATAGGATAGGAATGCAAACTCATGTCTATGTATATATATTTCTAATGTGAACTTCTAATCATGTAAACATAATATTATGTGTTTATATAATATTCACTTCTAAATGAAATATTGATTGTTGTTGATGTATGGATTATATCTTGATGATGTGAGGGAACAAGTTTGATGATTACCAACACGATATATGTCAAGTACAAAAAAATTACCATTGTTTTGGGCTTGAAAAGTCGGGTTGTTACATTGATAGTGCCTCTAGATTCTGCAAGCAAATACCATAATAACCGACTCCAGGTTGTGTATCGGGTAAATCTTTATGTGAGTCTTTAACTGTCTTGACACATAAGCGATCACTTCCCCATGTTACATCAATCACTCCCAAGTCATCTGAAAACCACCTACCTATTCCTCTTGTAGGGAGTCCTTGCTTGGTCGAAGGTCCAATCCTAGTCACTCCACCTAAGACATCAAAGGTAACCAATGAATATATATATATATATATATATATATATATATGCATTTTGAAATCACATGACTCATCACCATACATATTTCAAGAATCTACATATTCACATTCAAGTGTTTCATATATTACACAATCACAAAATGCAATCATTTTAGTCATTAGACCAATTCAGATACATAAATCTGTTATAGAAATTAGTTAGCAAAAACTAGTTCACTAGTGACGTAGATTTTCCAGCAAACTGATTAGCTGGAACGCAGAATCATTTGCAAAATTGGTTTGCTGACAAAATGCAATCATTTTAGTCATTAGACCAATTCAGATACATAAATCTGTTATAGAAATTAGTTAGCAAAAACTAGTTCACTAGTGACGTAGATTTTCCAGCAAACTGATTAGCTGGAACGCAGAATCATTTGCAAAATTGGTTTGCTGGTGATGCAAATTCGTCAATGACATAACCAAAAGATTTGATGAATTCTCTTAAGTATAGGAATGTCAAAATAATAAATAACCTCGCAAAACCGAGGTCGAACCATAAGGAGATTAACTATATAAATTACAAATAATAATAATAATAATAATAAGTTAAAGAGGACTTTAAGATGTAAGATTAATGATAAAAACAAATGTCAAGGTTAGAGGATCCACGAATGGTATTAAAAATAAATATAATATAAAGTCTTTTTATTATTCAACTAGAAACCACACATAAGTGAGGTTCCAATCGGATGATTTGTCATTAATAGCTCATTATAAATTGTTAACATAATTATATTAATCATCTTATTTATATAACACTTATTAGTACTTAAAAGTGCACTTTCATCATGATTTTATATCATCATTTTGCATTTGAAGTATCAATAACTCCTTAACTAAAACATGTTTTATAATAATATATCTAATAATATAAGATATATTTAATTTATGGTAAATATTCATTTTAAATATAGGTCTATCACATAAATGAAAGGATTGATTGATGACTTTAAGAACTTAAATTGCAAGGGGAAAGAGATGACCAAACTTAGAAAAGAGATGTCGATGCAATCCAAACTAGAATATTGTTCGATAATTAGGTAATATCTAGAGCTATAGATCTCAAATTTAGGTCTACTTTATATGGATGGAAAGGTAAGACATAGGCCTACAACTTTCATATGGAGCCCAAGATCTAAAAAGGTCATTTCAAGTCCAAATTGTTGCAACAACAAAGAAGCTTAAATCTATCCTCTAACCCGAGCACTGTTCAGTATTTTTGCCATATCTAGAGTCTAGAAGTCGAAATGAGCTGAATGTTTTACACAAGAAAGCTGAGACAATTTACTATAACTTTTATGTTTTCAAGTGGCTCCAATTTTGACGTTATCAATGATGTTTTGGGCAGATAAGAGAAGATAAGGATTGTCACCAAATCAAGACTTGGTCATCCACTCATTAATTAGTCATCAAATCAATAGTTCCTAATGTTGGCCTATAAAAGGAGACATTTGCCATGCATTTAGGTATCTTGGTGTACAGATCAAGATCATGCTCTTGCTTTCTCTCTTTGTATTTTTTGTAATGTTTATGTTTTGTTTTCATTAATATCAAGTTTATGTCTTTCATTTCCTTTCTTTTACTTAACTTTCATCTTATTTATGTTCTTATTTTGTTTATCTATTTTTCTTTCTTTCATTATTTCTAGTTAAGTTTATTATGTCAAGGTGAAAAGGTTACACTAATGGTGTAAGAATAAGTATATTATAAACTTAATATGGACTTTAATGTTTGATACTAACGTGTTTTATATTTGTTATCTTGTTCACTCTTTAATACTTTGCTTGTTAAATGACTAATCTTGATTTATGTTATATAACACTTGGTACAATAAATGCTTGACACTTTCATAGCTCATACTGTATCGTATAATCAACACCTGAGCTATGAAAGGAACTTGATTTGTTGTTAACATAAGTTATAATCATGAATGCTTGATGAAATTTACAAGTATTAGCATTAATTAAATAAGATGACTAATGTAATCATTTTAACAATCTATAATATAATTGGAACCTCTTTTGTGTGTGGTTTCCAATTGAATAATAAGAGTTTATATTATACTTGTTTGACATACCATTGGTGGATTCTCTAACCTTGACATTGTTTGTTATCATTATTAAATCTTTACGTTAATATTTCATCTCAAAGTTCTCATCTTCTTCTTCTTCTTTTTCTTTATTTATTATTATTATTATAATTACTACTACTACTACTACTACTATTATTGTTGTTGTTGTTGTTGTTGTTGTTGTTGTTGTTGTATTATTGTTATTTATAATTTGTACAATTAACCTCCCTGTGGTTCGACCTCGGTCTTGCCGGGTTATTTATTACTTCAACACTCCTGTATTTGGGAGAAGACATTAATCTTTTTGTCGAGTCAAGTTTTTGGCGCCATTGCCGAGGAGGTAAGTTTTGTATAAATTATAATATTTATTTTATTCTCTTTTCACTTTTCTTGTATATAACTTTGTTTTTTTTCTCTGATTTCTTCTTATGTTGTTTTCTTTTTCCTTTTATTCTATTCCTACACGTGAATAAGAGTGTGGTCACGTACATCAAATGGAAGACTTTGTAGGGTATCCTTATTATTTTTAGAAAATATGGCCAAAGAAGATAATCAATCACTTTATAATGAGAATAACCGTGCTAGAACATTTAGAGACCACATGAATTTCACAAGAACAAGTGCACCATCATGCATAGTTTTTCCTCCCGATGCATCTCATTTTAATTTTAAGCTAGGTATTATTCAACTTTTACCTTCTTTTCATGGCTTAGAATTGGAAAATCCATACTTGCATTTAAGGGAATTTGAGGAGGTCTGCAACACATATAATAATTTAAATTGTAGCATGAACACCATCAAATTAAAGCTTTTTCCTTTTTCATTAAAAAGTAAAGCTAAAACATGGCTATAAAATTTGAGACTAGGATCTATTCATGTATGGGATGAAATGCAACAACAGTTTTTAAAGAAGTTTTTCCCATTTGATAGAACAAACTCTTTCAAAAGACAAATCACCACTTTCACTCAAAAAACAAGAGAAATATTTTATCAATATTGGGATAGGTATCGAGACTTGCTTACTACTTGCCCTCATCATGGTTTTGAAACATGGAGATTGGTTGCATATTTTTATAAAGGGTTTACACCTAGAGATAGACAAATGGTTGAATTGATCTGCAATGAAACTTTTGAAGATAAAGACTCTGATGAAGCAATGAAGTACTTAGACTTGTTAGCTGAAAATGCTCAAAATTAGGACACCACGGGTACATATAAGGCCCCAAGTAAAACTCAACCTCATACTTCTAGTGGAGGTATGTACAACCTTAGGGAAGATCATGACCTTCAAACCAAGTTTGCATCTTTAGCTAGAAAAGTCGAGGCACTAGAATTGAAAAATAGTGGTCAAATAAAATCTGTTGAAAATATTGTGTGTCAAATATGTGAAACAAATAAACACTCAACCAATAATTGTCCAACCTTGCCTTCTTTTAAGGAATGTCTCCATGAACAAGCCCATGCTTTAAATAGTTTTGAAAGGCCCAATCATAACCCATACTCGCAAACATACAATCCTGGTTGGAGAAATCACCAACATTTTAGTTGGAAGAGTGATAATGTACAAACTTCACTACCATAGTTTCAAGCACACCATAATTTCCAAAATTCTTATGGATATACACCTCCTTATTCTCCACCTCTTAGGAGAAATTTTGAGGAAACTTTGTATGCATTCATTGAAAAGCAAGAGACAAACAACACTCAACTTACTCAAAGCATAATAGATTTTAAAGATACTCTTGCAAAATTCACATCTGCTCTCAATTTTCAAGAGAAAGGTAAGTTTCCATCTCAACCATAGTAAAATCTCAAGGGACAATACAATGCAAATGCAAGTAGTCCTAGGAGTCAACACATGGATCAAGTTAAATAAGTCATCACTCTTTATAATGGTAAGGTTATTCAAAAACCAATTCTTTAACCTTGTGAGAAAGATGATAAGTTAATCTCTAAGGGTAAGGAAGGGGTTGAATCTGAACATTGCAAAGAAAAGGCTGATTTCGCTCTAACACTTCCATTTTCTCATGTCATGACCAATCAGGAAGAAATCAAGGATGAAAAAGGCACCGAAAATGTTGATGCGGATCTTTTATCAAAAGTGACAACAGATTCGACACCCGACATCACACCAATCGATGATTACTTTCCTGATGAATCTCTACTTCTCTTAGTTCAATGCCTTGGTTTGCTAAAAATATCTATTTTCTTGCTTTAGGATTTTTTCTAGCTCACTAGAGTACCGAAGACAAGAAAATTTTTAAGTAATGTGCAAAACTTTTATTGGGATGACCCTTACTTATTCAATTATTGTCTTGATCAAATATTTCAAAAATACATTCTCGACAATGAGGTAAGTAATTTCATTAAATTTTGTCACTCTAAGGCATGTGGGGATCATTTCTCGTAAAAAAAAAGGATTGTAGAAATCTTACAAAGTGGATTTTATTGGTTCACCATATTCAAGGAATCACATGCATTTCACAAAACCTGTGAAAATTATCAAAAGGTGGGATTTATTTCAAAACACAAAGAGTCTTTAGATAATCTTTTATTGACTCTTAAGTCTTATCATAGTTGAGATAAACATCGTGCAATTCATGATTTATGGCCAATATTCCATAAGAAACATACTTGACATAGTCTTGGGAATCTGACTAAAAAAGACCTCGTTTGCTGGTTTTTAAGAAAACTAGATGGGAAGCTTATCCCCAACCCATAGAGGGTGTTTAACTCATTATTGGACGTAAAACCAAGGGAAGATGTGAGCCATAATGACAACTACGATTTGAATTTTCATTAGTAAAAACTTGTGTCTTTTGGTTTTATTAATAACATAATATTTATGTTTTGTTGTTTCTTATATTTGTTTAAGTGTGTTTCAGGTTTGTTAGTGTTCGTTATTTCAGGTGATATCTTCTATACTCTATCTTTCTACCTTAGAACATTGAAGAGTTATGATTGACTTTCCTTTGTTTGGTCATGGCTTGAGGAAACGAAAGTGCTGGCGAAGAATCAGTCTTTTCTTTGTAATTTTCAAATTCAACCCCTTCCTTACCCTCAGAGATTGACTCACCATCTTTCTCATAAGGTTCAAGAGAGGGTTTTTCAATAACCTTACCACTACGAAGAGTAGTGACTGATTTGATTTAATCCATATGTTGGCTTCCAAAACTACTTGCGTTTACATTGTATTGCCCCTTAGGATTTTGTTGTGGTTGAGATGGAAACTTACCTTTCTCATGGAAACTAAGAGCAGATGTTAATTTTGCAAGAGTATCTTTAAAATCTGTTATGTTTTGAGCAAGTTGAGTATTGATTGTCTTTTGCTTTTCAATGAATGCATGCAATATTTCCTCAAAATTTCTTCTAGGAGGTGGAGCATAAAGAGGTGCATATCCATGAGAATTTTGAACATTATGGTGTGTTTGAAATGGTAGTTGTGAAGTTTGTGCATTGTTGTTCTTACTCTTCCAACTGAAATTTAGGTGATTTCTCCAACTAGGGTTGTATGTTTAGGAGTATAGGTTTTGGTTGGCCCTTTAGAAACTATTTAAAGCATAAGCTTGTTTATAGAGACATTCCTTAAAAGAAGGCAAGGTTGGATAATTATTGGTTGAGTGTTTATTTGTTTCACATATTTGACACACAATGTTTTCAATAGATTTTAATTGACCACTCTTTTTCAATTCTAGTGCCTCAACTTTTCTAGCTAAAGATGCAAACTTGGCTTGGAGGTCATGATCTTCCCTAAGGTTGTATATACCTCCACTAGATGTATGAGGTTGAGTTTTACTCGGTACCTCATAAGTACCCGTGGTGTCCCAATTTTGAGTATTTTCAGCTAACAAGTCTAAGTACTGTATTGCTTCATCAGGGTCTTTATCTTTAAAAGTTCCATTGCACATCAATTCAACCATTTGCCTATCTCTAGGTGTTAACCCTTCATAGAAATTTGAAACCAATCTCCATGTTTCAAAACAATGATTAGGGCAAGTACTAAGCAAGTCTCGATACTTATCCCAACATTGGTAAAATGTTTCTCCTGGTTTTTAAGTGAAAGTGGTGATTTGTCTTTTGAAAGAGTTTGTTCTGTGAGATGGGAAAAACTTCTTCAAAAACTATTGTTGCATTTCGTCTCAAGCACGAATGGATCCTGATCTAAAATTTTGTAACCAGGTTTTAGCTTTATCTTTAATGAAAAAGGAAGAAGCTTTAATTTGATGGTGTTCATGCTACAATTTAAATTATTATATGTGTTGCAGACCTCCTCAAATTCCCTTAAATGCAAGTATGGATTTTCCAATTCTAAGTCATGAAAAGAAGGTAAAAGTTAAATAATTTCTGGTTTAAAATTAAAATGAGATGTATCGGGAGGAAAAACTATGCATGATAGTGCACTTGTTCTTGTGGGATTCATGTGGTCTCTAAGTGTTCTAGCACGGTTATTCTCATTATGAAGTGACTGATTATCTTCTCCGGCCATATTTTCTGAAAATGATTAGAATACCCTACAAAGTCTACCACTTGATGTACGTGATCACACTCTCATGCACGTGTAGGAATAAAATAAAAAAGAAAAAGAAAGCAAAAGAAGGAGGAAGAAAACATAATAAAAAGAAACAAAACAAAAGATTGTTGTCTTCTCCCAAGTGCAGGAGTATCGAAGTAATAAATAACCCGGCAAGACCGGGGTTGAACCATAATGAGGTTAATTATACAAATTATAAATAACAATAATACAACAACAACAACAACAATAATAATAATAATAATAATAATAATAATAATTAATAGTAGTAGTAGTAGTAGTAGTAGTAGTAATACTAATAATAATAATAAGGAAAACGAAGAAGAAAAAGATGAGAACTTTGAGATGAAATATTAACGTAAAGATTTAAGAATGATAACAAACAATGTCAAGGTTAGAGGATCCACTAATGGTATGTCAAACAAGCATTATATAACTTATGTTAACAACAAATCAAGTTCCTTTCATAGCTCATGTGTCGGTTATACCATACAATATGGGCTATGAAAGTGCCAAGCATTTGTTGTACCAAGTGTTATACAACATAAATCAAGATTAGTCATTTAACAAGCAAAGTATTAAAGAGTAAACAAGATAACAAATATAAAACATGTTGGTATCAAACATTAAAGTCCATATTAAGTTTACATTATACTTATTCTTACACCATTAGTGTAACCTTTTCACCTTGACATAATAAACTTAGCTAGACATAATGAAAGAAAGAAAAATAAATAAACAAAATAAGAATATAAATAAGATAAGAGTTAACTAAGTAAATGAAAGGAAATGAAAGGCATAAACTTGATATTAATGAAAGTAAAGTATAAACATTACAAAAAAATACAAAGAGAGAAAGGAAGAGCATGATCTTGATCTGGACACCAAGATGCCTAAATGCATGGTAAATGCCTTTTTTTATAGGCTAAAATTGCGAACTATTGATTTGATGACTAATTGATAAGTGGGTGACCAACTTTTGACTTGGTGACAATCTTTATCTTCTCTTGTCTACCCAAAACTTCATTGATAACATCTAAATTGGAGCCACTCGAAAACATGAAAGTTGTAGACAATTGTCTCCGCTATCTTGTGTAAACATTTCAACTCATTTGGACTTCTAGAACGCCAGATATGGCCAAAATACTGAACAATGCTCGAGCTGGAGGACTGATTCGGGCTTCTTTATTGTTGCTACAATTTGGACTTGAAAATGACCTTTTTAGATCTTAAACTCCATATGAAAGTTATAGGTCTATATCTTACCTTTCCATCCATATAAAGTAGACCTAAATCTGAGATCTATAGCTCTAGATATGACCCAATTACCGAACAGTATTGTGGTTTGGATTGCACCAATATCTCTTTTCTAATTTTGATCATTTATTTGCCCTTGCAATTTAAGTTCTTAAAGTCATTAATCAATCCTTTCATTTATGTGATAGGCCTGCATTTAAAATGAATATTTACTACAAATTAAAGGTATCTTATATTATTAGATATATTATTTTAAAACATACTTTAGTTGAGGAGTTATTGATACTTCAAGTGCAAAATGATGATTAAAACCATGAAAAAAAATACACTTTTAAGTACTAATCAGTTTTATATGATTATTTTGCACCTGAAGTATCAATAACTCCTTGGTTAGAGCATGTTTTATAATAACATATCCAATAATATAAGATACCTTTAATTTATAGTAAATATTCATTTTAAATGTAGGCCTATCATATAAATCAATGAATTGATTGATGAGTTTAACTACTGAAATTGAGAAGATAAAAAGAGGGCTAAAATTAGAAAAGAGATAATGGTTTAGTCCAAACTAGAAGACCATTTGGTTATTAGATCATAACTGGAGCTGTAAAACTTTGATTTAAGTATGCTCTGCATAGATGAAAAGGTTAGACATAAGTCTAAAATTTTTATGAAAATCCAGGATTCAAAGAGACTGTTTTCAAATTCAAATTATAGTAACAATGGAGAAGTTTGAATCTGTCCTACTGTCTAAATATTATTCAATATTCAACCCATATTTTAAGTTCTAGAAGTCTACATGCATTGATTTTTTTTGTTGTTGGAATGCTGAGACAATTTTCTAAAACTTTTATAAAGACAATTTGTTCAAATTTTGATGTTAGTAATGATGTTTTGTTCAGATAAAAATATAAGAATTGTCATAAAATTAAGATATAGCTACCCCCTCAACAATTAGTCAACAAATTAATAGTTTCAAATCTTGGCCTATAAGACAAGGTATTTGCAATGCATTTAGATATCTTAGTTTTCAGATCAAGATCATGCTCTTTATTTCTTTCTTTATATTTTTATAATACTCAAGTTTTATTTCATGTTATATTTTTCTTAATTTCTTATTTATGCTTTTCATTTTCTTTATTATACGTATGTTCTTATGTTGTTTATTTATACTTCTCTTATTTATTATGTTTAAATAAGTTTAATATGTCAAGGTGTAAAGGTTTCACTAATGGTCTTATGATAAGTATAATATAGACTCAATATGGATTCCAATGTTTATATCCTAGACAACTTGCTATTAACATGTCTTATCATTTTTATCTTATTAATTCTTAATATATTGCTTGTTAAATAATTAATCTAGATTTGTGTTGTATAACATTTGGTATAACAAATACTTGATACTTTTATAGCCAACTATATGATATAACCTACGTATGTGCTATGAAAGAAATTTGATTTATTGTTAACATAAGTTGGTATTATGAATTCTTGATAATATTTAAAAGTTTGTTATTACTTAAATAAAATAATTAATATGATCATGTTAATAATTTATAATGAGTTATTAATGACAAATCATCCGATTGGAACCTCATTTGTGTTTGGTTCTTAGTTAAGTAATAAAAAAAGTTTATAATATACTTATTTGAAATACTATTAATGGATCTTTTAACCTTGACGTTTTTTTTTTATCATTATTTAATTCTAAGATTAATCTTATATCTCAAAGTCCTATTTAACTTATTATTATTATTATATAATTAACTTCTCTATTGTTCAACTCTAGTCTTACTGGATTATTTATTATTTCGACACTTCTATACTTAAAAAAAAACATCAATCTTTTGGCTATATATCAAATATATTTTTATTTTCATTATACTTTGTTTTTATAATGCAATAAAATATAGATTATATTTAGCTTTAATTATATATTTAAAAATATTTAGTTAAATAATACACATCATAATTTTATATCAATTATATTAAAAATTTTCCTGTAATAAAGTTAAAATTTATATTTTTTTAATATATAAACTTACTATTTTAACATGCTATAAACTACCTGTAGTAGGATTATTGTTTTTTAAACTTATTATTTTATAATATGCCCCAAATAAATTAAACTGTTGTTGATCCAAAACAATAACATACTTAACATTTTTTATTGTCGTTTTAAATAATATGTTATATATTTAATATGTATAATATATAGTTTTTATTACCAATTATTAAAAGTGAAAAAAAAAACACAAAGCAAAAATCTAAAAAAATTATTTGTAAAAACTGAAAAGAGTATGTTTATTTTTTAAAGTTTCGCGGTTATAACCCCCGATTTCTCCATCTCCCAATTATCACCTCCACCACCACAATACCACCATTGAAAAATCTTCTTCGTCGTCTCCAAATCGCTTCTTGGCTGCCGCTTGATCGATCGATTTCCGCTCTTCGTTCTCTCTCTTCACTGAGTCAACAATCACATTACGATGAACTCGCCATCGAATCGGTCAGTTCATCAAATTTCACTCTCTCCTTCGCTTAATTTCGCCAAATTTCAACCTCTCTCTCTAAATTCTCCTCTGCAATTTCTCTAAAATCGGAAGCGAAATTGAGAATCGCGAGTCGGACTCTCTGTTTTTAGGTAATTGAAGGAACTGTAGGAGTCACTGATGGCCCCGTCCAGAAAGAGAAGTGTAAATAAGCGGTATTCAAACGTTAATGAAGTCACATCTACAAAAAATGCAGCAGTTATTACTAACAAAAGCAAGCCACGGGTCATTTTCTCGAATTTTCATTTTCTTTTTGTTTATATTTTAGAGGATTTGAATTATTGCTGTTATTATGGTGTTTTTGTTAGTGGATTATCTTGTTAATAGATTAGTTAATTAAGTGATGTTATAAATTAACGTGCTTGATTTAGATTCCTGAGCATAGAGTTATTTAATTTAATTTAATTTAATTTAATTTACGTGCAGAAGAGGAAGTTATCTGAAATGTTAGGGCCACAATGGGGAAAGGAAGAGCTAGAAAGGTTCTATAAGGCGTATCGGAAACATGGAAAGGATTGGGAGAAGGTTAGTTAGCGCGTAGCAGTACCTTCCTGTCAACTGTTCCTCAACTTTGTTTTGCCTTTTGTTCTTTTTACTAGATTTAGGTTGCAAGAGTTAAACATGGTGGTGTTGATTTAGATTTTTTCTTTGTTTGGTTTGTATGATATGGAAAGAAATTTACTCGAGGTTTTAAGTAAGTTTTATGGGAGGTGATTTGAAGTATTGTGTTTCGGAACAAGGTGACTTTTGTTGATATTGATCACTGCATTATCACCTTACCATGTTCTTTTTTTCTTTTCTTTTTTCTTTCTCATGGGGTTATAGGTAGCATCTGCAGTGCGGAACCGATCTGTGGAAATGGTAGAAGCCCTTTATACTATGAATAAAGTAAGTGTTGAATTAAATACCGGACAATTATTTGATCTTGATTTGAAAACCTTCTACCTTTTTACAGTAGGAGTTTTGTCTGATGAATTTCATCTTGTTACATTGATGTGATATTTTTTTGACCTTTTTATAAAATAATTTTCTGCATGTTATGTGACTGAATGGAGAGGTAGTTATTATGCATGGCTTTTGTTTGTCGAAGTTGGTCATATACATGTTCTGTTTTTTCAGGCTTACTTATCTCTTCCAAAGGGCTTTGCTTCTGCTGCTGGGCTAATTGCAATGATGACTGATCACTACTCTAATCTGGTAAGACTGGGAAGGTTTTTGTAGAACTCCCTATGGATATTAATTCTAGAGTGTTTTTTAGTATTGCTCAAAATTGGTTGCTGATTCTACCCTAAGTTCTGGGAGAGCTAAATTGGTGATTGGAAGCCTGTCTAGGTTGTTGCAATTCACGAGCTTTATAACACGACAGTGATTCTGCTCCTCTGCTATCTAGCTTGTTGCAATTCATGAGCTTTATAACACGACAGTGATTCTGCTCCTCTGTCTGTTTCTTTAAATGTTCTGATTCTTCTCACTGGTCCATCGCTTGGCCAAAATAAGCTAGTACCACTAGTTAAGTGAGGCAAATTATTGATGGTTAGACAATAAATGTAAAATAATGAGTTTAATAGAGGTCAAGGTAGTAAGGGAGGATTTATTTAGTCTCAACCATATAATTTAGCTGATTCATACTAAGGATGCTTTTAATTTTTTCCTTTGGGTATTGGTGACTGTTCAATGAGGTAAATTTTTTTTCTACATGTGCTATTTTTATCTATCATGATTTGAACTCTGATGCTCATGAACAGGGAGAGAGTGAAAGTGAGATAGAAAGCAATGGGGGCACAGGAACCTCTCAAAAATCTCAGAAGCGTGCACGGGTAACCAAAGGATCTGATGCACCACCAGTTCCAGATCTTCTACAATCCCAGCCTGCATCAAATTATGGCTGCTTGTCAATGTTAAAGAAGAGACGGACTGGTACAAAAAATAGTAGTAGATTACCATTTATGTATACACTGCTCTTTCTTTTCTTTTTCTGGGGTGATGCTTATGAAATTGTATTTTTATTTTTTTCATGCTTGAAATTGGTGGATATTTTACGTGTTTCTTTTCTATGCATTTTGGTTTATTCTCTTGTGTGCTTGCTCATACACTGCTTCTTCCCGAGACACACACACATGCAAGGAGAAAAACCTTCCATTATGAAAGTGTTATTTAGGATTCTTTTTGTCCATTTCTTGGATTTCTCTTAGGAAGCAAGCCTTGGGCTGTTGGGAAGAGGACTCCTCGTGTCCCTGTTACATATTCCTTTGATAAATACAGTGAGGAGAAGTATTTTTCCCCAATTCAGCAAGGTTTGAAAGTAAAGGCTGATGCTGTTGATGATGATGTTGCTCATGAGATAGCATTGGCCTTGACTGAGGCTTCACAAAGAGGCGGTTCTCCCCAAGTGTCTCAAACTTCAAAAAGAAAAACAAAGATGCCCTCACATGCTCAGCATGATGAACAAATGGTATTTCATTTATTTGGTGGCCTCTATTATTTCTTCTGATTGTTATAAAATTTGCTTATTAATCAATTGAGGTTCAGCATGCTGAAGCAGAGATGATGAGTGCCAAGCTTCGTGGTAGTGAAATGGAAGAGGTGGGTTGTGAATTAAGTTTAGGCAGCACAGAAGCTGATGTTGTAGATTATGTAAAAGATGAAAGCTTTTGGAAGGGGAAGAGATACTATGGAAGGAGGCCACCAGCAGAAGATTTAGACGATAATTTGGATGATGTGAGAGAAGCTTGCAGTGGGACAGAGGAAGGGCAGAAACTGGATGCTGTCAAAGAATTATTTGAAATGGAGGTTGCAGATACAAAACTTGTGAGGTCCTCCAAGGGTTCAAGAAAAAGAAGTAAGAAGGTTCTGTTTGGAGAAGGTATGGCAGTGATTTCATCTAAAGCAAGTTCCCCTGTCCTCTATCTGTTCTTCTCTCACTCTTTCATGTCTAGGAATCCTTTAATTTGCTTGAAAGTGGCCTTTCTAGCAGTTTTCAGTCTTTCCTTTCTTTGGAATATCTCATGGCTGTGCAAATTAGCTGTTTATTCATTAGTTTCCATTAACATCAGTTGCATGACTTTTTGTAGTCTTTTGCTATTATTATTTGGAAGATTTTAATCTGCAATAACATATTCTCGTTGTTGTTTGTAATCACATTTTTCCTGAAGTATAGTTTTAATATTTCTATTGGAAATGCATCTAAGCACTCCTTTTGGCTGGAATATGATACGGATTCAAGCCAGAGATGGTACCAAAGAAATATGGAACTTGCTAAATTTATCATTTTGTGTTCTCTCTTGTTGAAAGCAATATCGTGTCTTAAGCTGATAATGAATCTCAAGGCATACAGTCTCAAATCTTGCATGCTTTAAGAAACTTTTGACCATCTGCTTAAGTATGATTCTATTTTATCATGGAATTTTCTGGTTTACTTTAGCAGATATCTGTAGAAGATTGTGATTGCTTCTAACTATAACTGTCTTTGGCCAACTAAGTTTTGCATCAATTACTACTGGAAAAAAAAAAGAAGTGAATGTTGCATCCATCCACTGCAGAAAAATAGGGGGAAGAAAAAACCTCAGGCTTTAATTGCTTTTCTATAGAAGTCAATGAGATGTTCTGCACTGCCATTTCATTTTTCCTTGTTACTTGTATAATACCCCACTCTAATTGGATATGATACTGACTTAATGGGGTATAAATATTAAACAGTGGAAATCCTTGAAAAGAGTTATATGAAAGAATCTTTTTTTTTTTTTTTTTGGGGGGGGGGGGGGGGGGGGGAGGGGTGGTGGTCACCGTCTCTATTCTAGGCCATTGCTTAAATATTTTTTTTTTCTTTTTCTACTTTGATTGAGCTTCAATGTTGAATTACCACTCTCTCTGTTGAATCTTGTTATATCTGACATCATTTTTCTTGTTTTTTCTCTGTGTAGTTGAAGATGCTGACTTCGATGCCTTGGAAGCACTGGCTGATTTGTCCTTGAGGTTGCCAGAAACACCTGTTGACACTGGTAGGATACAATTATGTTCTGCATAAACTATTTTAGTGTTTTCATGTGAAGCCTGACTGTGAAACAGTTGCCCCCTCTTCTTCCTGGGCTGCTTCTTTTATTTTCTAATTTTTTTTAGGGTGTATATTCTTCATTACCCATTAAACTTGGATGCATTTTGAAGTTAGTTTGATGTCGCTACAGGAAATTATTACATACTGATATATTGAAGGATAGCTAATGCTATTTTGTTGAAGTTATTATGAACAAGGACAAGGAATTTAATTGGATGATCTTATCCCTGTTGTCGAGTTACAACTTTAATAGCCCAGAATGATATTAGTTGTCATATAGCTGTGAAAATTTACGGGTGATGTTTTTGTATAATCTCATAACAATAGTTGCAACACTTTCACGAACAACATTGATTTGTCATCTAATGTCAGGATAAAGTACTGGCTTACTCCTGCATTAGATACCCAATGCAGACCTATAATAAAGCCAGTATTTCCACTGATATATAAGCTTGTATGCTGACACAGCAGCTAATGGCACAATCAGAAATTAAACATGTTTGCCATTGATTTCTACGGTTTTGTTCAAATGTACAAATGTCTTTTAGGGGTACTTTTTTTTTTAATGATTTATGATGTTTTATTCATCAGAAACAAATGAACAATCTTCAGACACAACTTTTTGGTAATTTTAACAATGCTATTTCACTTAGATATTTAATTTTCTATGGATTTCCCGTTTTCCTTTCTTCCTTGCTAGAATTAGTAAATGCAAGGCTGGCAACCATATGAACATGGTTTTCATGATCATGAATATTAAATCTTTTACTCATTAGAAGTCAACCATTCAAACTTGCCAATTTCTTCTCTCGCATTCATGTGGGATCCTCTTGTAGTTACTCATTTGGCTCCTCATGAATGTGAGAGGGGGAGTGTTATACCACATGTAATGAATAATCTCCTTGACGGTATTAACAAAAACAGATATTCTTACAATTCTTAAGCTCTATGAAATCTTTCTTTATTTTCCTTGTTGAGTGTACAGGATTACATTCTATGTTGTATTTCTGTTGTGGAATTCTTAATCTAATTTTTTTTTGTGTCCTTCAGGATCTTCCGTGTATGTTGAGGAAGAAAAGACTGGAATTGTTGCCAAGTCTAAACTGAAAGGGAATCCTTCTTCTTCTGGTGTAAAACATATCTCCTTCAAGAAAACCAAACAGGGAAAGGTTTTCCCTGATAATGCTTCTTCTATTCCAGAAGAAAAAGATGTAGCCCATCAGTTTGGTCCTGTGATGCGGAAAAGGAGACAAAAACACTTGCCATCTAAAGTAAGGATTTATGTAACCATAGCTGATGCCATTTTTCTTGTTTGTCTTTCCTGGCTAGATTCTCATACTTTATGAGTTTATTCTGACCAGTCTGCAAGCTTCTTATTGCAGATTTCAGAAAATGAAGAGCACGCTGATTCTTATCTAGGTGAATCTCAAAAGGTTGAGGTGTGTAGTTCCTTTCCATCTTAATCAGCAAATCTTTCAGTTATTTCAAAGCTTCATTCTACAGATTACAATCTTTTGGAAATAACATTATGCATTTGGCTCCTGGTTTAGTGTCTAACATATTGTTCTTGCCACAAAGCTCAGCCTATATGTAGAGGATGTGTATTTTGCAATATATGAATCTGTTACCTGCACTCAGTTCTGAACTTCTATCATAACATATATTATTACAATTGTACTGTAATTATTTGGATTATTCTTATTGACAATATTGTTATAACTGCTGCCACTTTGTTATTTATAGTCCTGTTGTTTCAGTAAGTGGAGGCACAGCATGTGTCTCAACTTAGGGACCTTTACTCTGTTAGGTCCTACTGAAACTATCTGTGGAACAAGGAGAGGTCCGAGAATTGCATTTTACATGCTTATCTTCTTACTTGCTAACCTACTTTTATGAGGTGTAAGAAATCCATTGGATTAGATAATCATCAACTTTTCGAAAAATCTTCTGATAGTGGTTGTTGATGATTAATTTTCTGCTGTTTACCTGGGCTCTCATTTTTTGCAATGGGTAGCTGGAAAAGTGGATACTGGTTCTTGGTTATTTATAATCTCCCTATAGTTTTTGTTATATTCATGCTGTATCTCAAAGCAATCATATGTTTATAATGCATCTTGTAGTATCTTTTTGGAAACTTTTAAGTTGTAAGGGCAGCACTTTTCTCTTTCTTTCTTTTTCATGTATTTGGATTACAAAGATCATTCATCTCTATTTGTGTCATCAACTTTTATATTAGTTGCATTTTTTATCTTTTATCTGCCTAAGTTCCTTATGAAAGTTCACTCTCGATGTGAACTTTCATTTCTAGACCCTATTTGGTGGTGTTACTCTTATATCTCTGTGCTTGATTATAGGTTACAACAGATGATAACAACTTTATGAGTAAGGGAAAACGCTCTCAGTATGCTGCACACTCAAAACAAGGGAAATTGATGAAACCTGCAGAACGTACTTCTTCAAGTAATAATCATGGAAGAGAATTGAATAATTTTGCTCCAACTACCATACAGGTTTTATCTGCCAGCCAATTCAACTTGCCTACTAAAGTGAGGAGTAGCCGTAAGCTAAACACTCCAAAGATGTTGGTTGAGAGAGATTCCAAGTCTTCAGAGAATATTGTAAATAGCCAATCTAATACTCTCATTCCTTCATTCCAAGATAGAGTACTTGGTCTCAAGGTTAGATATGTGCCAATTTCTTACATTTCCATAAAATTTTGCTGAACCTGCGGTTATCTTTGTCATAAGTATATTCAATAATTGCAGGGAAAGCTTTCTAATTGCCTTTCCCGGTATCTAGTGCGGAGATGGTGTGTTTTTGAGTGGTTCTACAGTGCAATAGATTATCCATGGTTTTCTAAAAGGGAGTTTGTTGAATACCTGGAGCATGTTCGATTGGGTCATATCCCAAGACTAACTCGTGTTGAATGGGGTGTCATTCGGAGGTCTGTGGCTTCCAATTTTATCTCTGTGCTTGCATTCAATACTTTTCTTTGGCATACCCTTGAAGTCTTAGCTAGAGAATTTGATTTGCACCATCTCATCAATGCAGTTCCCTTGGTAAACCACGAAGATTGTCAGAGCAATTTTTGAAGGAAGAGAAAGAGAAGCTTAACCATTATCGGGAATCTGTTAGAGAACACTATGCTGAACTTCGAACTGGTACTAGGGAAGGACTACCAACTGATTTAGCTCGACCTCTATCAGTCGGTCAACGCATTATTGCGCTTCATCCAAGGACAAGTGAGATTCATGATGGAAGTATATTAACTGTTGATCATAGTCGGTGTCATGTTCAGTTTGACCGACCCGAACTAGGGGTTGAATTTGTCATGGTAAGTCATTTGTCTTTATTGAATTGTTTTATGAAATTGAGACATTTTCATTTGATGATTGACTTTCTACATGCTTGGACTTTATAGTTTGTTGAATTTACACCTGGTGATCTATATTATGGTTGAGTTTGTCTTGCAGTTATGGTGAATATGATTTAAATATAAATAGCTAACCTTGATAGTATGCAGTTATGGTGAATACGATTTAAATATAAACAACTAACCATGATAGTATGCAAACTAAGGATGTTGAATCTATTTTACCAAAGTTAAAAGCTCTTCTTTCTTTCTTACAATTCATAAACTAAAGAAACTAATTGAAAAATACATAAAAATTAGGCAAGCCAAAAGAACACTAAAAACTGTTTTCTTCCACTGTATCTTAGTTTGCAAGCAGTGAACTCACCATCACCAGTGAACAGCACGGACTGCATTTAAGTTTTAAACACTTCTATCCGACAGCCTATTATACTTGAAACATCACCTTCACATGACAGTGACTTAGATACCTGAATATGAAGGTGGTTATGTGTATTCTGGATGCATAAAATTGTTCCAGTAAGTAGGTGTTTCTCCTAGAGAATGTTAGACCAGCAAATGTAGCAACTTTCCTTTCTGCTTCTGTCTCAAACAAAAAATATTTGACTTTAGAACATGCTGCAAATATCTTGTATCCCTTATCTTCACTTTTTTCTTAGAGCTAATAGTCCAGTTTAAGCAGCATATTTATCCTGTTTTTCTTTCATGATGGTATATTGCTCTTCGTTTCAAGTACCTTGATGTGATGCCTTTTTTACTGCAGGATGTTGATTGCATGCCTTCAAATCCATCGGAAAACATTCCTGCATCTATGATAGGGCACAATATTGTATTGAATAGATACATGAAGAACTTAAATGAGCTCAAAATCAGTGGGCAACCAGCAGAGAAGAAGATGGAAGGATTCAAATTTTCTCCATGTGAGAACCTGGAGGATGACAGTGCTCTTCCACACGCTTCCCTGTCGACTTATCACTGTAGTGTTTTATTACAGCAGCCAATGGTGAGAAGTCCTTGGACTCTAAGTTCAACCATGTGCTTATCACATTTTGTCAATTTTGAAGTCTTCTGAAATTTTAAATGTGCTAAGCAATTAATTTTTTTTGTTTCCTGCTGAAAAATGGAGAGGATCTTTTTCAATTTAAATTGCAGTGTGGTTTTTCATTGGCTCTATAATTCATGAAGGGTGCAATCTGAGACTAGCCACCTCTCGCTTTTCTCTGTCAAATTCCTGAGTACTTGCCTAAGAGTAATTGGTGTGGGGTTATGTTGATAATTCTATTCACCCATTAACTTATGCTTTGGGGTTTAAATGTTTAACTAAACCTCTCAGATGGATTCTCTAACGGTATTTGTGTCAGATGCTAAAACACATTTACAATCTAATAGCACTTTGTAGGGAGATTTTATGTTTCAAGTATATTAATGACCCTAGTTCTCAAAGTACAAATTTTTACCATCTCACTCAATCTTCTTTTGGTAATGGATGAGCTAAATAGTCACCATTGAATTTTTAACTGGACCGGACTTTATTGAAGTTTTGCTATATCAGCTTATGAACAACTCCACAGCATCACAGTTGCATTCATGTTGCTAAGCATTTCATGTAAGTATTTTATCATTATTCATTGATCTAAGAAGAAATTGCCTTTACCAGGGAGGTTTGGGAGGTTCTAATACACAAGTCAACAATGGAGGTGAAACTGTTAATACCCAGCAAGCAACAAATGCCCAGCCTTTGTTTTGTGCACAGATCCAAGCAAAGGAAGCTGATATCCATGCTCTTTCTGAATTAACTCGAGCTCTTGACAAAAAGGTTATATTTGTTATGGCTAACTATGCTTAGACTTGGGATGTTTCCACTTTGATATGTTCCACAGGTTTTCTCAAGCAAGGAGGCGTCACCTGTGGTGATCTCTTATATTTATGTGCTCTCAGTTTCACATTTAGTGTTATGTACCATTATTTGTATAATAACTTCATTGTTTATTTACTTTGAGTGCTATTTAAACTAGCTTTGCATCACTTAATGCTTAATGTAGAAATTTTATTAATTATGTTTCACATGGTATTTGCTTTTGTTAATTAACTGGAAACCTTTTGGATGATTCTGGTGACACTGGTTTGAAAAAGAAGCTGATGGATATTTAAATGTGCAGGAGGCTGTGGTGTCTGAGTTGAAGCACATGAATGATGAGGTGTTGGAAAGCCAAAAACGTGGAGAAAACTCTCTCAAAGATTCAGAAGCTTTTAAGAAGCACTACGCTGCAGTACTTCTACAGTTAAATGAAGTCAATGAGCAGGTATGAGCAATCCATGGACAATTTTCAGATTCAATTATTTCCCTTTATCATGCACCAGCACCAATTTCTGATTTGATTACTTCTTCATGAAGGTTTCTTCTGCTCTCTTTTTCTTGAGGCAACGTAACACATATCAAGGGAATATCCCACATGTGCTGTCAAAGTCCATACCCAATATAGACGAGCCAGCTTGTCATGGCAGCTCCTTTGATTCTTCTGCAGATGATACTCAGGAATCTGGATCTCATGTGGTGGAAATTGTTGAAAGTTCAAGAACAAAAGCCCAGACAATGGTTGATGCAGCTATGCAGGTATAAGAAGCAATTCTTCTGCAACTGTCAGCAAATTTTGCTATTTTATAGACCAATATTAATCTTCTACCATTTGAACTTCTCTGTGTAAGTGGACCATATTGTCAGAACTCTATCCTCTCTGTTGTCTTGAAGACAAATTAGGGCTATTAGCACAACCTTTGATGGTGAGCGCACTGTGGTAAAATGTTTATACTGCCTTTTTCTGACCGTAACTATTTCAGGCAATGTCATCCTTAAAGAAGGAAGGAAGCTGCATTGAAAGTATTGAGGATGCTATAGATTTTGTAAATAATAAACTTTTAGCAGATGATTCAAGTGTGCCAGCCATCAGATCTCCTGTCCCTGCAAGTTCAGTTCAAGACACTCCGGCTTCTCAGGATCAATTAAGTTCCTGTGTTGGAAATCCAGGGGCAATCAACCATGCACCTGATGCAAAGTGGAACAATTTGTCCAACGAAAATGAAGTACAAATCCCTTCAGAACTTATTTCACACTGTGTAGCTACTTTACTAATGATTCAGGTAAGCACTAAGACATGCAATATACTTTGCTTTTTCCGTTCAAAATATTTTATCTTTTCCATCGACTGTTGAGAACAATCCCTAATTGTCTTGAGCAAACAAATTGCAGAAATGTACAGAACGACAATTTCCACCGAGTCATGTTGCCCAGGTACTGGATTCTGCCGTTACGAGTTTGAAGCCGTGTTGTTCAGTTAACCTTCCTGTTTATGCAGAGATACAGAAATTCATGGGAATAATTAAGAATCAGATATTAGCACTGATACCTACGTAGCTCAAAATAATCTTCTTTTTTACTTGTAGAATGTACAATATATCTGTGTAAAATCTGTGCCTGAATGGGATAGCCAGAAATTAAATTCCCTAGATTTCCACACAGAAATCGAATTCAGTGCCCAAAAACTCAGTGATTCTTTGTGCACTATGAGCTCAATGCACGGAACTGCTACTATCTTCTCTTAGGCTTAGTTTGGTAATGGTGTTGGTTTTGTTGCGACGGTAGCTATTATTTTTATTGTTGTTGTGACTGTAGTTTGTGTTTTTGGTATGAATTTGGTTAAAATTAATGTTACAAGTATTGTAAAACTAAAATGATGAAATTAGATTTTAATCAAAATTAATGAAATGTTGTAGAACAGAAATTAACATGTTTTTGTTATTTTCAAGCATTTCTTTTTATTAAGTTTAAGATAAAAGGCGCGTGCATTATTTTTTCTACCCTAAAATTTTATCTATTTAGTCTTGGAATGTGTATTAAGATTTAATAGGATAAAATTAAAAAAAATAAAATCAATAATCCACGAAGAAATACTATCTGTGCTTCCATCCTTTTAAAACAAGGCACGTCACGCCACAAATGAAATAATAGATGAATAAACAATCTGAAATGTTTTTTATTTAGGTCATTGTTTCAAGGACAACCTTGAAATTGTATCAATATACTCTGTGGTATCGTGCTATGAGTAAAAGCACTCCTTCCACGGTATGACGTTTATTGCTTCATGTTTAATGCTTCCCCACGCTACTCTTACTTGGACTTCTCACCGGCACAATCCAATGTCACTAAATATGAACTGTTCATTAATTTGTACAGGGCTTAGATTACTTGTTGAGCGTGTAATATAAGTTGATTAGATAAATTCAAAATGAAAGAATTAAAAAAAAACATTATTTAAGATTTTTTTAAAATAAAATTGAATTTTAACTGAGTCATGTCATTTATCAGGTTAAATAAATTTTATATGCATTAATTTTTACTCTTCAATTTAAGACCACCCAACAAGTTAATAAATCTCCATGTTGAGGTTTAATAACATTACCATAATAAAAACTCAAGAGCCCCGACAATGTAATTCAAACTGGGCAAATAAACAACAAAATTAAAAAAAAGGAGTGATATTTACCTTTAAATCTACTAAATACTCAAATTCTAATGTAATATTTATTTTTATGTCTTAAAAAAAAAATTTGAAAATTTTTTTTATTAAACTAATATTTTTAAATTATTTTAATGTACTAGTATCAAAAAAACACTTTAAAAAATAACAACAATCATATTTTCAAACACCTTTTAAAAACTTTTATTATATTTCTTTGCACTGCTTTCAATCCAATTCTATGTTATATTACTAGCATTTTACTTTTTAAGAGAGTAGATTAAACTAGAGGATGCTCCATGTAACAACCATAGTAACTAACAACCATAAAAATAATTAGTTATAACTATCTTATAAAAAGAAAAACCATTGGGAATTTAATTAGTTTAAGAGATATAAATGTCATTTGTCTTCGATAACCTTGAACATGAACAATTATTTAGTGATTTATTTCTTTCATTTAAGATCAAAATAGTGTTATATACAAAACTAATTAAAGAAGAGATGAAATCTTAGAATGTAGAAAGAGTCTATATGCTATAAAATTCTAAAAACAAAGAATGGATCAACATTAGTAATTAAATGGTAAAAAACATCTATATGATACGTGATCCTTGAAATAAAAAATGCCACAAAATAGAATAGAAGTTTAGTGATAATTACCTTCAAATTCTTTATTTAAAAGAGCATACAAATTAATAACTATAATGGCTCTGCAATTCAACTAAGTTCAGTAGGTCTTCAAAACCTATCCATCAAGTAAGTTGATAACCTTATATGTTGACACATTCAAAACCTATTCATCAAGTAAGTTGATAACCTTATATGTTGACATAGGTTTATAACTAGTAGGCTTGTAATTGTAAGCTTATAACCTATAGGCAGTAGCCTTCATATCTAAGAAAATACAAAAAGAACTAAAAATATATGTTTTGCTAAGAAAGAATCTTCATCGTATAGGTGTGCTTAGGAACAACTCTATGATTGTAAATTCTATTTCCAATAAACTTCTTTGTTCTTGGATTTTAGTTATCCTTAATACTTTCATTGAGTGATTAAGATGTAGTACTCAATTTTAAAATTTAAAGTATTCTTAGTTGAGATAGACACACAAAAAACCCGAAATAGTTGATGACCATAATTGAACTGTCATATTTGTTTCTTTGCAATTATAGAACAAAAAATATCAAAATTACTAGAAAACTTAAAGAAATGGAGGAGCGTTAGATGTCTTTATTGGATAAGAAAATTAAAAATCAATTCTTCAAGGAATAGGGGTAAAAAAGAAAAAAGAAAAATAAAGATTCATGAGTGCAAAAGAGAGATACATAATCTTTGAACTTAGGTTAGAAGCAACTAATAAAATACATGAAGAAAAGTATAAGTTAATTTATGAAGAGATTGAAGAAAAACATAGGCTTAAAATGAAATGATTGATGACCATTATAATGAGATTATGATAATGAATGAGAGATTATCTTATGCTATTTTAGAGTCAAATGTCAAAAATGAAATGATTGATGACCATTATAATAAGATTATGATAATGAATGAGAGATCATCTTATGCTATTTTAGAGTCAAATGTCAAAAAAATAAAAACAAAATGTTGAGAAAAGTTTATAGCATAAAGTAGGAAAATTACAAAATTTAGAAAAAAAACATCCTAAAAGATTTAGTCAAAATTATAAAGGATGTAAATTCAAGATTAGATGCCAAAATAAAAAAGAAAAATGATGAAATAATTTTTTACTTTAATGATGATAGAAACCATAAATAAAATCTTTAAATAAGTGACTATGTAAATAAAAGTTATTTAGATGAAAAAAGCAAAAAGGAATCAAATTTTAGAAAAAATAATTTTAAACAAAATGAAAAAGAATTAAGATGACTAAAACAATAGAGTATAAAGAATAACCCTTTATTTAAACTAAGAGTAAATCAATGAAAGTCTATAGCAATAAAGGAAGTTGGAAGTAGTTCAAAGACCAAAATTATTAATTTTAAGGATTCATCGCAAGAGGATATAAGTGAAAAAGTAAATCCCAAATGATTTAGAAAAAAAGAATGGTTTTTAAATTAGAGTTGATCTAGAATATATTATAAGAATAATGAAATTTATGTACTAAAAATTCAACAAATTTATAGGCCAATAAATAAAAGTTCCTATTCAAAATATATTGATAGAATATATCCTTACCTTAATAACTTTAAGTTTCCCGGCTTTACATTATTTGGTGGTCAAGAAACAATATTTGAAAGAGAATGTAGTGTGAGATTTATTTATTAATGCAAGGAAGTAGTTGTGATGTAACCATATTATTCGATAGTTTCACCCATATTTACCTAATGTTTTGTCCATGTTTTATATGTAAAATGGCTTGATATTCTTTGTTTTATGTTTTGAAGGCACTTTTGGATGAAAAATGCAAAAAGGAGTAAATTGGAGATAATTGACAGATTTGACGTTCAGTCAATATTTTGTGCAGAGCATGAGTTCTAGAGATCGAAATGAAGTGATTCTAGTGGCAATAAAAAGCTAACATCCATACCTTTCTGGAAATGCAATGCAAGAAAAATAAAAAGAGGAAGATCATGGAAATCACATCCTTCAAAGTCAAATCTTGCATTCTGCCACTGTTGACCTTTGTCTATTCAAAATTCAATATCTGGAGCTATAGAAGTCCAATTTATGCAAACTCAATTTTTTTGGATTCCTGACTCAAAGGAATATAAACGCTCCAAATTTCATCCAAAAAAAATGTCATATGAGGGAGATATGATTTTTCAAAGATGACAAATGAATTCTGCCAGCAATCAGGTTTCGTGAAGAAATGAGTCCAAATTACGTTTCGAAACTTCTAAACCGTCATCCAAGTTTTTATATCAGCAATTTAGCTCCTCTAAGTCAGAGTTTGAAGATTTCATGCAAGGCTATTTCTCTTTTTTAGGGAAGATAGTTATAGAAGTACTTAAATGTCAATTATCAACTTAAGGGAGGACTACTTTGTAAATTAGGAACTAGGGTTTCTTAGCATATAAAAAGAAAGAGAGAGAGGAGAGAAGGGGGGCAGCAGCCAGAAGTGAAGAAACACAAATTCTCTCCTCTACAAACCTAAAAAATCATGCTCTCTTCATTCTTTAAGAGTAGTTGTTCAATGGTTATGCAAGGCTAAGTTCTTTTCTTGGTTGCAAGGACACAACAAACCTTCGGATTTCAAGAACCGTGAGATTTATTCTTCCTTTTATTTTCAGTTTATATTATGAATAAGTATGGTTGTTTTCCTATGTATATTTTCTATGATTGTTGTTGATAATTGCTAGAGCGGAACTCTAAGTTATTATTGTGAACAATTTATTGCTAAGTTTGATATCAAAACCGGAGTTGTGATGTATGAACTTGTGAAGCAACTAAGCTTGATAATTGTGGCGGAACTACATTATTAAACTTAGGAAAAACACTCAAATATCTAGTTCTTAGGGCTGTCATTGAACTAAATCATTAATGCGGACATTGTGATTATTTGTTGGTTAGGGTTAATTATACGTCGGATCCGTTAATTAACCAACATTAAGAAAAGATAAAAATTCAGAATATAAATTGTAGTTTTGTTTCAAGGATCGGTTCTAATTTCCATTGGTGGATGTGTGCTTGCAACCAAGGTTTGTTTTCTTGATAAATTTCGATTTCAATTGATTTTGTTTGCTAGTTTAATTTCTTCCATAGTTTAAATCATCACAAATCAAAACCCCCCAATTGCATAACGTATAGCATAAAAATCTGAACTAAATCTTCCTTGTGGGATCGACCCCTTGCTTGCTCTATACTATCTTGTGTGTTGTGTTTTAAGCTAGGGTAATTAATTTGTGCGACCACGACATCGCAATAAATTTTGGCGCCGTTGCCGGAGAAGTAATTTTAGTTGATTCTTGTGCTTGTACTGTTATTTTTAGTTGCTGTGATTTTTTATTTATATTTCTGAAAAAAAAAGAGAAACAGAATTTTGTCTTGCGGCAGTACTGTTTATTTGCGGTGGCGGTACTGTTCAAAACAGAATTGTTTGTGGAATTAGGTTTCAACTTTTCTTTTCCTGAAGGAAAACGACGTTCTGAACAAAACTAGTATTATTACTAGCCCCACCCTATTGAGGCCAAATTCTACTGTTTTCTAAGGGTTTTAGGTAGTTTTAGTTTTCTAGCGTAGGATTTTCGTACAATTTGCATTGTTTTCGGTCTCTTGTGTGATTGGTTTCTTTTGAGTTTTCTTGTTGATTTATGCCAGTAACCCGTTCTACTAATCAAATTCAAGTGCAGTTGGATCTCGAAATAGAAAAAACTTTACGCAGGTTATGCAAGGAAGCTCGCCTCAACACCATGGCTATTGCATGACAACAAACACTCAAGGAGCTTGCTGCTCCTAACGTGGAAAATCAGCCACTATGCATAAACATTGACAATAATGTAAACTTTGAGCTCAAATCGGGTTTTATACATTTGTTACCAACATTTAATGGTCTTGCAGGAGAAGATCCTCATACTCATCTCAAGGAGTTCCATATGGTTTGTGTTGGCATGAAACCGAATGGAGTTGATGAAGAACAAGTTAAGTTGAAAGCTTTCCCTTTCTCTTTAAAAGGGCCAGCAAAGGCATGGTTTTTCTCTATTCTCCCAGGATTTATTGGAACTTGGAATGCCATGAAAAAGATTTTCCTTGAGAAGTATTTCCCAGCATCTCGAGTTGCCAACATAAGGAAAGAAATATGTGGGATTCAGCAATCTCATGGAGAGACACTCTCCGAGTATTGGCCCGATAATTTGAAGTATGTATTCATTGGCGACAATAATACACTTCCTGTTATCATAGCAAAAGGTTTGACAAGTATATAAGAGGAAAAACTTGTGAAGTTGTTGTGTGATCACAAAACTGCCATTGGATGGACTTTAGCTGACATCAAAGTCATTAGTCCCTCAATGTGTATGCATCACATACTATTGGAGGACAACACAAAACCAACAAGGGAACTGCAAAGGAGGTTGAACCCACCTATGATGGAGGTAGTGAAAGCTGAAATTTTAAAACTGTTAGATGCAGGAGTCATTTACCCCATCACTGACAGTAAATGGGTGGCGCCAATCCATGTGGTGCCTAAAAAGACTGGAATCACATTGGTAAAAAACAAAAATGATGAGCTCATTCCTACTCGCATCTCGAGTGGATGGAGAATGTGTGTTGATTACAGAAAGCTCAATCTTTCTACATGCAAAGATCATTTCCCATTACCATTCATAGATCAAATGCTTGAACGCCTAGCAGGTAAGTCTTTTTATTGCTTTCTTGATGGATATAGTGGATACAATCAGATTGTTATTAATCCTGAGGATCAAGAAAAAACTACATTTACTTGTCCATTTGGTACATATGCATATAGGAGAATGCCTTTTGGCCTTTGTAATGCTCCTGCAACTTTTCAAAGATGCATGATGAGTATTTTTTCTGACTATGTTGAAAGAATAATCGAGGTTTTTATGGATGATTTCACGGTGTATGGTGATTCTTTTGATAAATGTCTAGAAAATTTATCTTTGATCCTAAAAAGGTGCATTGAAACAAACCTTGTCTTGAACTATGAACAGTGTTATTTTATGGTAGAACAAGGAATAGTTCTTGGGCATGTTGTGTCTTCACGTGGATTACAAGTTGATAAAGCTAAGATAGATGTTATTTCATCATTGCCTTACCCCTCATGCGTGAGGGAAGTTCGTTCTTTTCTAGGTCATGCAGGTTTCTATCGACGCTTTATCAAAGATTTCTCGAAGATTACAACACCTTTGTGCAGACTATTAGCCAAAGAAGTGAATTTTGTGTTTGATCAAGCCTGTAAAGATGCCCATGATGAGCTTAAGAGACGTGTCACATCTGCCCCTATCATCCAACCACCAAATTAGGATGAACCTTTTGAGATAATGTGTGATGCAAGTGACTATGCAGTAGGAGTTGTGCTTGGGCAAAGAATTGGGAAGAATTTGCATGTTATCGCCTACGCTTCTTGCATGTTGGATGGAGCACAATTCAATTACCATACAATTGAAAAGGAACTTTTTGTAGTGGTGTTTGCTCTTGAAAAATTCAGGTCATATCTACTTGGTACAAAAGTCATTGTTTTTACTGACCATGCAGCTCTCAGGTATCTTTTGAAGAAGAAGGAGTCTAAACCAAGACTGATTAGGTGGGATCTTGCTTTTACAAGAATTCAATCTTGAGATCAAAGACAAAAAAAGTGCCGAAAACCATGTGGCTGATCACTTGAGTCGACTGAGGACCGATGATATTTCAACTGAAACAATAAGAGAAACATTTCCTGATGAACAGTTGTATATGTTGCACTCCTCTACAAGACCATGGTATGCTGATTTGGTGAACTATTTAGTCACCAAAGAATTCCCTCCAGGTTTGTCTACATCTCAAAAAGACAAGTTACGAGCTGATGCTAAATATTATTTTTGGGATACTCCTTACTTGTGGAAATTTTGTGTGGATCAAGTAGTAAGGAGATGTGTACCACAGGATGAATTTCATTCCATTCTCACTTTTTGTCATTCTCATTCTTGTGGTGGACATTTTAGAGAAAAAAAAACAGCCCACAAGGTACTTGAAAGTGGTTTCTATTGGCCTTCTATTTTTAAAGATGCATATCACTTCTGCAAATCATGTGAAAAATACCAAAGAACAGGTAATATCACTCATAAAAATCAAATGCCTTTAACAAATATTCTTGTAAGTGAAATTTTTTATGTTTGGGGTATTGACTTTATGGATCCATTTCCTTCTTCTTTTAGAAATCTTTATATTCTTCTTGCTGTTGATTATGTGTCTAAATGGATTGAGGTGAAAGCCACATGAACTAACGATGCTAAGGTTGTTTTAGATTTTGTCAGGACTCACATATTTGATAGGTTTGGCATCCCTAAAGCTATCATCAGTGATCGTGACACTCATTTCTGCAATCGTTCCATGGAAGCATTGCTACGCAAATATCATGTGACTCATCGAACATCCACAGCATATCATCCACAAACGAATGGCCAAGCTGAAATTTCCAATCGAGAAATCAAGTCCATTTTGGAGAAAACAGTGCAACCTAACCGATGAGATTGGAGTCTACGCCTTAGAGATGTACTTTGGGCTTATAGGACTGCTTATAAATCACCTATAGGAATGTCACCTTATAGAATGATTTATAGGAAAGCATGTCATCTACTGGTGGAGCTTGAACACAAAGCTTTTTGGGCCATTAAACAATGCAACATGGATTATGATGCTGCTGGGATTGCAAGAAAATTGCAACTGCAAGAGTTGGAAGAAATTTGAAATGATGCTTACGAGAATGCAAGAATTTACAAAGAAAAGACTAAGAATCTTCATGACCAAATGCTTACAAGAAAGGAATTTCATGTTGGAGACAAAGTCCTTCTTTATCATTTGCGTTTAAAACTTTTTCCTGGAAAATTACGCTCTCGTTGGATTGGACCCTTTATTGTTTCTAATATTTTTCCTTATGGTGCAGTTGAAATTACAAGTTTAGAAACCAGCAAAGTACTCAAGGTCAATGGACATCGTTTGAAACCTTTTTATGAAGGTTGGACGGCAGAACTCACCGCTTCTGTAGAGTTAGCTGAACCAATCTATGAAGAATGAGCATGCCACATGTCAAGCCAATGATATAAAACAAAAGCGCTTACTGGGAGGCAACCCAGCACACAAAAAGAAAAATAAGATTTGCTCTCTTTTTCCTTATCTTTTATTTTTTTTGCATTTTAATTTATTTTCTGTCATTCTCTTATGTTCCTTTGCTTTTATTTCAACATTGAGGACAATGTTGTGTTTTAAGTGTGGAGGTATTGGGAGAATTTTTATTTTCTTATTTTAGTTTTCTTTGTTGTTCTTAAAAAAAAAAATTTGTGTTTGATCTTTTTAACTCCCATTGGTTTTTGAGAATATGAGTATTATGTATAAGAATTAATTGAGATAGATGAAGATATAAATCAAATGAAAGAGTATGCATGCAAATTTTAAGGTTTAATTGGTTTAGGGATTGACTTTGAGAATATGCCATGTTGATTTTATAGTGTTATACCACTGCAAGTTTTTGAGCCTTTAACATTGTATTCTTTGAGGTGCATTCTTTCAATGATATGTATCTCTAGAACTTGCTTCATATCTTATTGAAATTATATTACATTACAAATATACATGAAGATGATAAAGGCAATAGGAATTTTAAAGCACTTGAACCAAAAAGCCAACCTAAAGCATATTATCCTTAGTGAGCCCCTTTTGAGCTTATTTATCTTTTCTTTGCTTTATCCATGTATAAGCCTTAACTTTATATATATTTTCCTTTTCCCCTGGCCAAGGATTAGTAGAGCATGTACTTGTGATACTTCATGGAATTATGGTTGGAAATTATATGAAAAGATAGAAGAAGTGATGCTTGATGAAAAGATGGGAAAAATTACAAAAAAAAAAGAAAAAAAAAGAAAAGAAGAAAAAAAAATGTTCCTTTATGTTCTTAAGATTTTATGTTAAAAGAGCTTACAATCAAAAGGAGTTAAACATTGGTGATTAAAGATGAAAAATTTATGAGATTTGATGGAATATCTTGTTTGAAATATCATTTTTCGGAATGCTCTACTTTCTTTGATTTGAACCTTTTCTTTTACTCTCTTTTACCTCACCTTAACCTTAGCCCCATTACAACCGGAAAATAAGACCTTTTGATTCATGCATTGTTTGTAATATGTTAGTAATGGAGATGAGATTGAAAAGCAAGCTTATGGTAGAACATACTCTTTGATTGAATTTGAGAGATTTAAACACATAAACCCTAAACACATGAGTGTTGGAGTGTATATCAATGAGAGGACCTATCACTTTGGCATGACATAGATTTCATTTAAATCCCGACGATTGATTGAATTTTGAAGTTTGCATGTAAACAAATTCATAAAAATTTATTTATTTTATCCTTTTTTATTATATTCTTATTTATAATGCTTGTACTCTTAGATATTGATGGGAGATTAAGAGATTGATCATGGTTATTTTCAATTCAATTTAATTTTATTTATCCTTTCTCGAGGACGAGAAAGAGCTAAGTGTCGGGGTATTTGATGTAACCATATTATTCGATAGTTTCACCCATATTTACCTAATGTTTTGTCCATGTTTTATATGTAAAATGCCTTGATATTCTTTGTTTTATGTTTTGAAGGCACTTTTGGATGAAAAATGCAAAAAGGAGTAAATTGGAGATAATTGGTAGATTTGACGTTCAGTCAATGTTTTGTGCAGAGCGTGAGTTCTAGAGATCGAAATGAAGTGATTCTAGTGGCAATAAAAAGCTAACATCCATACCTTTCTGGAAATGCAATGCAAGAAAAATAAAAAGAGGAAGATCATGGAAATCACATCCTTCAAAGTCAAATCTCGCATTCTGCCACTGTTGACCTTTGTCTATTCAAAATTCAATATCTGGAGCTATAGAAGTCCAATTTATGCAAACTCAATTTGGTTGGATTCCTGACTCAAAGGACTATAAACACTCCAAATTTCATCCAAAAACGATGTCATATGAGGGAGATATGATTTTTCAAAGATGACAAATGAATTCTGCCAGCAATCAGGTTTCGTGAAGAAATGAGTCCAAATTATGTTTCGAAACTTCTAAACCGTCATCCAAGTTTTTATATCAGCAATTTAGCTCCTCTAAGTCAGAGTTTGAAGATTTCATGCAAGGCTATTTCTCTTTTTTAGGGAAAATAGTTATAGAAGTACTTAAATGTCAATTGTCAACTTAAGGGAGGACTACTTTGTAAATTAGGAACTAGGGTTTCTTAGCATATAAAAAGAAAGAGAGAGAGGAGAGAAGGGGGGCAGCAGCCAGAAGTGACGAAACACAAATTCTCTCCTCTACAAACCCAAAAAATCATGCTCTCTTCATTCTTTAAGAGTAGTTGTTCAATGGTTATGCAAGGCTAAGTTCTTTTCTTGGTTGCAAGGACACAACAAACCTTCGGATTTCAAGAACAGTGAGATTTATTCTTCCTTTTATTTTCAGTTTATATTATGAATAAGTATGGTTGTTTTCCTATGCATATTTTCTATTATTGTTGTTGATAATTGCTAGAGCGGAACTCTAAGTTATTATTGTGAACAATTTATTGCTAAGTTTGATATCAAAACCGGAGTTGTGATGTATGAACTTGTGAAGCAACTAAGCTTGATAATTGTGGCGGAACTACATTATTAAACTTAGGGAAAACACTCAAATATCTAGTTCTTAGGGCTGCCATTGAACTAAATCATTAATGCGGACATTGTGATTATTTGTTGGTTAGGGTTAATTATACGTCGGATCCATTAATTAACCAACATTAAGAAAAGATAAAAATTCAGAATATAAATTGTAGTTTTGTTTCAAGGATCGGTTCTAATTTCCATTGGTGGATGTGTGCTTGCAACCAAGGTTTGTTTTCTTGATAAATTTCGATTTCAATTGATTTTGTTTGCTAGTTTAATTTCTTCCATAGTTTAGATCATCACAAATCAAAACCCCCCAATTGCATAACGTATAGCATAAAAATCTGAACTAAATCTTCCTTGTGGGATCGACCCCTTGCTTGCTCTATACTATCTTGTTTGTTGTGTTTTAAGCTAGGGTAATTAATTTGTACAACCACGACATCGCAACAAGTTGATTATAATTTATTAAAGTCAGATCATTTTCAAATTGATTAACTAGAAATGTTACTTGCCATCAAATTCAATTTATAATTGGAATGAAATGCAAACTATATTCCAAGCTTATTTTTTTAGAATAAACCATGGTTTGTTTGAGCTAATTTAGTGAACTTAACACAATACGCTAGAAAAACTATAAAACAATACATAGATGTATTTATGAAAGCTAGGGGGAAATGTTGGGCTAAAATTTTAGTGAATGAATTTATAATGATTGCCCAATAAGGTTTGAAATTTAAAGCCAAGAAAGAAAATTGAAGGAATAAAATTTTAAAACATATACAAATTAGAAGTAATAGCTTCAAGATATAAAAACTTGTTAAAGAAAAAAAAAAAGAATCTTAATTTATAAGATTTATTGTCAAGAAACAATAGATATAGATATAATAGAATTTGTATTAAGAAAACCTATAAATTGTGAAGTACTGACTAAAAAAAATACCAAAACTTTAAAGTCTTCAAAATTAAACAAGAAAATACATTATATTTTTATATAAATTAAGTCGATGATATTTTTGATTGGTTGCTAGGCAATAAAAGAATTAAATTAGAAATAAAATATAATATAATAATTGATAAAGAATTAAGAGGCAAGTTTAATGAAAATAACATGAAATAATTAGTCACTCAACAAAAAATCATGTGATATTTAGAAATGTGATTAAAGATTTGGTGAAGCAATACATATTAGATTTTCTAATAAAAAGGAGACAATGAGAATTTATAAATTTTTTTTTTTAATAAATATATTATTTATAAACATGATTACTATTGCTAATGATAATAATGTTGTTTTCTAAGGAATTTACTTTTACAATCATCACAATAAATAAGTGATTTGACTTACTGGTAGTAAATTAAGTTTTAAAGTTTGTTGTGGATAACAAATTCCAAGATATAAAAAGGTTGTATAAATAACATTTAACTATTAGTCATACCATAGAAAAATATGCTAATTTTTAAAAATTTGTGAGAGGAAAAGTAATGAGAGGGGTTATAAAGTCTAATAATAAGCAAATACAACCTTTATAATTAACAAATTTAAATGAAATGATAAGTTCTAGACTAATTCAAAGGAATCAATAGCCTATAAATAAACTTTGGATAATAATTTTTTGTTTGAAATGCTGAATATCACCAAAAATATAGACTTGAAGCCATTATATCTTCGTGCAAAGGTTGAAGAAGTAGACGTTGGAAGAGTTTTTGTTAATAATGGAGTTGTTATTAATATCTTACATTTATGCATGTTGGATGTGATTGAAAAATTGAAAAATAACTTAATTTCAATTAAAGTTGTATTAAGTGGATTTGCCGGTGAGATCTTGCAAGTGAAAGGAATGGTTGCTACTAGCTTAAAGGTTGGTTTATTGATCATAAATACAATATTTTATTATTATTGATGCAATTCCAAGCTATAATGTTTTATTAGAAAGAGATCGGATCTATGAAAATAACTACATACCATCAAATCTATATAAGATATTATTACTTTAAAGTGAAAATAAACTTATAATTGTGTGTGCAGATAATATATGTTTATTGTTTATGCAAATAATCTGAAAATACATTTTTATTTTGGTAAGTAGAGCATGATTAAAGTTAAAACTAATGTGGCTGAAGTGAATCTTTTGTTAAGGTTAATGAATCTAAAAATGAAATTTATAATATTATAACAAGAGTTTTATTAATGAATAATTTAAACTATAAAAAATAACTTTAAAGTTCAAAGAAGAAAAAATGGATTCAAGTAAATAAAGGTAAAAAAAAAAATAGAATATGATATAGGATCAAAATTATGTCAAGATGTAAAAAAAATAAAAATTAAAGAAGTTTTAAATGACAAAAAAATTTGAAATTAAAAGATTCAAATTATAATAGAAAGAAATAATAATCCATAAGTTTTCGTAAGATTTGGATATTTATAGGAATATAATTTATAAAAAATATGGATATTTTACAATAAATTTAATTTATAAAAAATTAACACATTTCATAATTTTTATTTATTTATTAATTTCTCGTCAAATTGATATTGGTACTCAATGCGTTTGTTTGCGAGTTGATATTTATGGGGTAAATATTTTATTCTAATAGTGCTAATGGATTGTGATAAATTTTTATTATACCACACTTTTATTTTGGAATTTGTTGTGAGTTGTGCGACTATGATAGGGATGCGCGCAAGATGCCGAACTTAACTGGGATTTGGAACAATTGAAGTACAGCCTCCGAGTTCCAAATCCAGATTGCAGTCTTGTCATTTATGCAGATATGAAGAAGGGTATGAAAGTTATGAAATCCACGAACTGAGTTTTGTTGATAAATGGTTCCTCACTCAGCATAAGGAACTGATGGGTGTGGAACAATATCTTATGGCTAGGATTTTGTCTCATCTGACGAAGGATGACTTCAGTGAGGTCAAAAAGCATGGCTTCAGTGACAAGCAGATAGCATTTGCTACTAAATCAACAGAGAAGGAAGTCCGATCAAAACGGAATTCTTTTGGAGTTACTCCGTCATATAAAAGGGTTGATGCTTGTGCTGCAGAGTTTGAGGCCAATACTCCCTTCATGTACTCCTCCTATGATTCAGAGTGTGAGTCAGCTCCCACCAAAAGGAAGAAGGTTTTGATTTTTGGTGGAGGACCAAACCGTATAGGTCAGTGAATTGATTTTGATTACTGTTGTTGCCATGCATCTTTCTCCCTCCAGGCATGTGTTTATAATTTTTGCATTATTTATGTTCCCCTGTCTGCCCAGGCAATTTCTCCAAAATTCTATGTTTCTCCAAAATTCTATGTTATTTATGCATATTGGAATATCCTACCCTGCCATTTGGTTGATGTTTTGAGATCCACCATGCAGCATAACTTTTAAATCTTTTCCTTGTTTATTAATTTTTTGTTTGATAAATCATTGATCATGATTATCAAGGCTGTGCTATTAATAACAGCACTCTTTTCAATCAAAATTAACTTGTAAAATGTTGATCATGTCTCGTATATTCACTTTGAAGGCATATATTGGATTGGTGTGAAAGTAACGAGTAATATGGAATTATTTATTGTACCACCTACTTTTCTGTAATTGCTTGTATGCTTTGAAAATTTAGAAATGTCTATGTTTTTGGTGTTTTTTCAGTTGGGATTTATTACAGTATGAAAAAGAGCATAAACAATGGTGAAATGAATCAAACAATACGTAATGTCAAGCAAATATTTGTATGCAGCCTTTTGTGGTTAGAAATATAGAATTACAGTCATCTAAACGTGCTGAATCTGTATAAGGCTGTGCTCTGATTCAGTTTAGCGATAAAATTTCATTTATTCAATAAGTGGCCTAATAGGTTTCTTAGTTGTGTAGTTAAATAACTTGTTGGAGCAAATGTAAAGGAATCTGCTTTTGGATGGCTTTGCTACTCAAAGATGATTACCACTTTGGCACATTTTTTAACGGGGTAGATGACACGACTGAAAGATTGATGTCTTCTCCCAAGTGCAGGAGTGTCGAAGTAATAAATAACCCGGCAAGACCGGGGTCGAACCACAGGGAGGTTAATTGTACAAATTATAAATAATAATAATACAACAACAACAACAACAATAACAACAACAACAACAACAACAACAATAACAACAATAACAACAATAATAATAATAATAATAGTAATAATAATAATAGTAATACTAATACTAATAATAATAATAATAATAATAATAATAATAATAATAAAGAAAGAGAAGAAGAAGAAGATGATGAGAACTTGGAGATGAAAAATTAATGTAAGGATTAAACAATAATAATAACAAATGTCAAGGTTAGAGGTTCCACTAATGGTATATCAAACAAGTATAGTATAAACTCTTATTATTGAATTGGAAACCACACACAAAGGAGGTTCCAATCAGATTATATATTGTTAACATGATTACATTAGTCATCTTATTCAATTAATGCTAATACTTGTAAATCTCGTCAAGCATTCATGATTATAACTTATGTTAACAACAAATCAAGTTCCTTTCATAGCTCAGGTGTCGGTTATACCATACATTATGGGCTATGAAAGTGCCAAGCATTTGTTGTACCAAGTGTTATACAACATAAATCAAGATTAGTCATTTAACAAGCAAAGTATTAAAGAGTGAACAAGATAACAAATATAAAACATGTTAGTATCAAACATTAAAGTCCATATTAAGTTTACATTATACTTATTCTTACACCATTAGTGTAACCTTTTCACCTTGACATAATTAACTTAGCTAGACATAATGAAAGAAAGGAAAACAAATAAACAAAATAAGAACATAAAAGTTAACTAAGTAAAGGAAAGGAAATGAAAGGCATAAACTTGATATTAATGAAAGCAAAGCATAAACATTACAAAAAATACAAAGAGAGAAAGGAAGAGCATGATCTTGATCTGAACACCAAGATGCCTAAATGCATGGCAAATGCCTCCTTTTATAGGCCAAAATTGGGAACTATTGATTTGATGACTAATTGATAAGTGGGTGGCCAACTTTTGACTTGGTGACAATCCTTATCTTCTCTTGTCTGCCCAAAACGTCATTGATAACGTCAAAACTGGAGCCAGGTGCAAACATGAAAGTTGTAGGCAATTGTCTCAGCTTTCTTGTGTAAAAAAGTCAGCTCATTTGGACTTCTAGAACTCCAGATATGGCCAAAATACCGAACAGTGCTCGGGCTAGAAGACAGATTCGGGCTTCTTTGTTGTTGCTACAATTTGGACTTGATAATGGCCTTTTTAGATCTTGGGCTCCATATGAAAGTTGTAGGCCTATGTCTTACCTTTCCATCCATATAAATTGGACCTAAATCGGAGATCTGTAGCTCCAGATATGACCCAATTACCGAACAGTGTTCCGGTTTGGATTGCACCGACATCTCTTCTCTAAGTTTGACCATCTCTTTATCCATGCAAATTAAGTTTTTCAAGTCATCAATCAATCCTTTCATTTATGTGATAGACCTGCATTAAAAATAGACATTTACCACAAATTATAGGTATCTTATATTATTAGATACATTATTATAAAACATATTTTAGTTAAGGAGTTATTGATACTTCAAGTGCAAAATGATGATATAAAACCATGATAAAAATGCACTTTTAAGTACTAATCACACCCCCCAACCAGCTTATTACTAGTCCCTAGTAATCAAAGCGTTAAAACAATTTGCAAATTTCACAAAGCAAGGTATTCATCATTTAACTTCCATTAATCTATCTAGATAAACAAACTCTCATTAAATTTATATATCTGCTCAATACCTCTTAACAAGATATTAATAAACCTTTCTTTTGTGCTCAATGTATCAACACATAATTATGGGGCTTTTCTTGGAAGAAAACAAAATTTTTGTTCTAATGTTTAAGGTTAACTTTCTTGGACTGGGATTATTATTTTTGTCTTTTTTTTTTCTTTTTTTTTTTAAAATATATATACATATAATTTAAAAACATCATGCATCTTTAACCCATGTAACGAGCTTTCAGCTAATGACTCCCAGACCAGTTGGTCTTAGGGCATTAGGTGTTAAGACACCCCTACGAGCTTAGTAACTCGGGGCGCAGATACTGATATGTAGATAGTGCAATGTTTGATTCCCTTAAGCTTTTCTCCTCAACCCATGTAACAAGCGTTGGGCCAATAGCTCCCAAGTCAGTTGACTTTCGGGTATTAGGTGTTAAAACACCCCTTCGGGCTTAATTGCTTAGGTTAGGGAGGCTACGAAACCAAACTTATCTACATTTTTATTATCATCATTTTTTCTCTTTTTTTTTTCTTTGTTTTCATGTTTTTTTTTTAATTATATACAATCCCTTTCCCTTAGTTGTTACCTTTAACAAAAGAACATAAATAATGTAATAATCCAATATGCAACCCACAATCATATGTTAAAGTGTGTGTGTAAATTAAGGTTTAAGAATACATGTTAAATAAGTATATGAGCAGAATTAAGTGGTAACAATACGAGAGTTTGTAAACCTGAATATTTCAGGAAGTATTATAATAGACCTTGTTAAAAATGGTTACTAAGATGCGTCTCAAGAGTCACTTTAACAAAAGAACTCCTTTACTCTGCCATCCTAGTAACAACAATTATGCACATGCTTTATGAAATGAAAAACAATTTTTTTTTTTATTAACTACTACCCTCTCCCCCCAACCAAAATGAAACATTGTCCTCAATGTTCTAAGGTAGAAAGATAGAGTATAAAAGATATCACCTGAAATAACGAACACTGACAAAACCTGAAACACACTGAAACAAAAATAAGAAATAACAAAACATAATAAAACCAAAAGACACAAAAATTCACAAATGAAGGCTCAAATCCAATCTAAGCTTTTTACGGCTTTCCTTAGATGACCAATTTATGCGACTCATGGAAGGATCAATCACAGGAATGAAAGATTGTAGTTGGTCAATCAATTGTTCAGCAGTAGAAGCAGAGATTATGATTTGTCGTGCAGAAGATGTTAAAAATTCCTGTTCCACAGCATGATCAAGAAAAGACAACAACTTATCATAATAACCATTAACATTTAACAAACCTATGGGTTTATGGTGAATGTGCAATTGAGCCCAAGAGGAAATATGAAAGATCTCTTCCAATGTGCCTAGACCACCTGGTAAAGCAATGAAAGCATCAGCATGGTTAAACATTGCATTCATTCGAGCCGACATTGTAGAGACCTGAAGTTCCTCTCCAATTGTTTTTCCAATGATGTCCCCTTGTGCCAAAGCTTCAGGGACGATTCCTAAAACTTGACTACCTCCTAAAAATGCAGCTATTGACACACCTCCCATTAACCCAAGACTGCCTCCCCCATACACTAAATGAATGTTTCTCTCAGCTAGCACCTGACCAAGATGGTTTGCTGATTCTAAAAACTCCCTTTCTTTCCCAGGACTAGATCCACCAAAAACACAGATATTTCTTATTTGATGACTTGAGGAACTTGCCATTTCTACACACTTCTGTATTTGTTGAATGTATGGGTTGAGTAGAAATGAAAGGAAGGAAAAGAGGGTTTTATAGATGAGAAAGTAGAAAGACAATCATAACATCTATATGTAGGCCAGCTAGAGTCTCACACACTCTCTCTCTCTTTTTATTTATTTATTTATTTACTTTTGAAAAAAACATGTGTATGTACAGGTAGTTGTGATTGTGGCTCACATCTTCCCTTGGTTTTACGTCCAAGAACGGCTTAAACGCCCTCTATGGGTCGGGGATAGGCTTCCCATCCAGTTTTCTTAAAAACTGGCAAATAGGGTCTTTTTTAGTCAGATTCCCAAGACTAAGTCGATCATGTTCTTTATGAAATAGTGGCCATAAATCATGAATTACACGATGCACATCTCCACTAGGATGCCATCCTTAATGAATTGTATTTTATCTTCACGGTTTATAGATACCATTCCTAAAGAACAACATTGTGTATTACAAGTCCATCTAGCACATCGATGACAGACATCCAGTCGTTTTGCACGACGCTTCTTTGCAAAAGTGCTTTTACCTATTCCAAGCATGTGTGAAATGAAGAAGTTAGAGGACTCACCTGATAATCGGACCTTTGCTTCAATCAACCAGCGAAAATCTTCAGGAATTCCATGATTCATTAATAATCTCAATCTTGCACATCTAGCACGGTAAATTTTTGTAATCGCATTCTGAGGCAGAGCGGGAAAATACTTTTTCAATTTTTCAAGATTAGTGTCCATTTTCAAATGAGAATTGGAAGAGAGATTCAAAGAATTGCATAGATATATACACAGATATCAGTAATTGTGGGAAACTGAAAGAACCGACTTAAGTCACGGAGTACCGTTATCCGCCATTTGACCAGGGTGAAAGAAACTTGCAAAAATCACTCAAAAAGAAACAAAAATAAAATAAAATAAAATCAATCTTTATATAAAATAAAATAAAATAAAATAAAATCAATCTTTATATACAGGATCACCCAATTCAATAGAGTTATGTTCAACTGAAAAATTGTCAAAGTAAACTTTCAGACGATGTCCATTTACCTTGAAAACATTGCCATTTTTTGGATTCTCGATGTCATAGGCCCCATATGGATACACATGTTTCACAATAAAAGGACTGCTCCATCTTGATCTTAATTTTCCAGGAAATAAATGCAATCGAGAATTATAAAGCAAGACTTTTTGACCAACATTGAAGGTTTTTCTCAGTATTTTCTTGTCATGAAACTCTTTAATTCTTGCTTTATGAATTCTTAAATTTTCATATGCATCATTTCTTATTTCCTCAACCTCATTTATTTGTAATTTTCGCAGTTGACTAGCATCATCCAGATTTGAATTGAAAGCTTTAATACCCCAATAAGCTTTATGTTCAAGTTCCACAGGCAAGTGACAAGGTTTTCCATAGACTAGTCTATAAGGTGACATACCTAATGATGTTTTATAAGCAGTTCGATAAGCCCAAAGTGCATCATTAAGTCTTAAAGACCAGTCTTTCCTATTAGGGTTCACTGTTTTCTCCAAAATATGTTTGATCTCCCTATTAGCAAGCTCTACTTGTTCACTTGTTTGAGGGTGATAAGGGGTGGCAACTTTGTGTGTGATTCCATATTTTTTCATTAAAGACTCAAATGGCTTGTTGCAGAAATGTGTTCCACCATCACTTATTATGGCTCGAGGGACTCCAAATCGACTCAAAATATTTTCTTTCAAAAACTTTATCACTGTTTTGTGATCATTGTTTCGACTTGGAATTGCCTCTATCCATTTTGAAACATAATCTACTGCGACTAATATGTATAAGAAACCAAATGATGGAGGGAATGGGCCCATGAAATCTATACCCCAACAGTCAAAGATCTCAATGACAATAATAGGGTTTAAAGGTATCATGTGACGTTTTGAAATAGATCCCAACTTTTGACAATTTTCACAAGACTTGCAGAATGCATGTGAGTCTTTGAACATGGTGGGCCAGTAAAATCCACTTTGTAAGATTTTTGCAGTTGTCTTTCTTGATGAGAAATGGCCCCCACATGCTTCAGAATGACAAAATTTAATGACACTACTTACCTCATTGTCAGGAATGCATCTTCGAAATATTTGATCAGGACAATATTTGAATAAATAAGGATCATCCCAATAAAAGTTCTTCACTTCGTTCAAGAACTTTCTTTTATCTTGGGTACTCCAATGAGCTGGCAGTTGTCCTGAAACAAGAAAATTAACAATATTAGCAAACCAAGGCATTGTAGAGACAGAAAGTAAAGATTCATCGGGAAAGTAGTCATCGATTGGTCTGATGTCAGTTTTCAAATCTGTTGTCAATCTTGACAAGTGATCTGCGACAACATTTTCGCTGCCTTTCTTATCTTTGATTGTGATATTAAATTCTTGAAATAATAAAATCCACCGCACCAATCTAGCCTTGGAATCTTTCTTAGAAAGAAGATATTTCAATGCTGCATGATCACTAAAAACAACAACAGGTGAGCCAACAAGATAAGATCTGAATTTTTCACATGCAAATACTACTGCAAGTAATTCTTTTTCAGTGGTGGTATAATTCATTTGAGCACTATTTAAAGTTTTACTTGCATAGTAAATTACATAAGGTTTCTTATCTTTTCTTTGTCCCAAAACAGCACCTACGGCATAATCACTAGCATCACACATTATTTCAAAAGGTAATGACCAATCGGGAGGTTGAATGATAGGAGCACAAGTAAGCAAATTTTTAAGTTTAACAAAGGCTTCTTCACAATGTTCAGTCCATTCAAAAATAGTATCCTTTGTTAGAAGGTTACTTAAAGGCTTAGATATTACACTAAAATCTTTAATGAACCTTCTATAAAAACCAGCATGTCCCAAGAATGATCTAACATCTTTAAGAGATTTTGGTGTTGGCAAGTTTGCAATTAACTCGATTTTAGATTTGTCAACCTCAATTCCTTTTGATGAAACAATGTGACCAAGTACAATGCCGTTTGTTACCATAAAATGACATTTTTCCCAATTCAGCACAAGATTCTTCTCTTCACACCTGGTCAAAACCTTTTCTAAATTAGTTAAACAATCATCAAATGAATTGCCAAAAACAGAAAAATCATCCATGAAAATCTCAAGAAAATGTTCAACCATATCGCTAAATATACTAAGCATGCATCTTTGAAATGTGGCTGGTGCATTACATAATCCAAAAGGCATCCTTCGATATGCAAAAGTACCAAATGGACATGTGAAAATAGTCTTTTCTTGATCTTCCAATGCAATTTCAATTTGGTTGTAACCCGAATAACCATCTAGGAAACAATAAAATTCATGACCTGCAACTCTTTCTAGGATTTGATCTATGAAAGGTAAAGGAAAATGATCTTTTCTAGTCATTGAATTAAGTTTCCTATAGTCAATGCACATGCGCCAACCAGTAACAGTTCTAGTGGGAATTAACTCATTGTTCTCATTTGTTATCACAGTGACTCCAGACTTCTTAGGTACAACTTGGGTAGGACTTACCCATTTGCTGTCAGAAATAGGATAAATGATTTCATTATCTAGAAGCTTAATGACTTCATTTTTCACTACTTCTTTCATATTAGGATTTAGCCTTCGTTGCATTTCTCTAGAGGGTTTAGCATTTTCCTCTAAATAAATTCTGTGTGTACAAATCAAAGGACTAATTCCTTTTATATCAGCTATGGTCCATCCTAATGCATTTTTGTGCATTTTCAGAGTTTGTAATAACTTACCTTCTTGATGTGCATTAAGTTTGGAAGAGATTATTACCGGAAAAGTTTCATTTTCTCCCAAAAATGAGTATTTGAGATTGGATGGCAACGACTTCAAATCAGGTTTTGGTGGTTGAACACTTGAAGGTATGGACTTAATTGGTCGTGGTGGCAATTCCTCAATTTGTGGCCTCCATTTACTTGTCTTTGATTCTTCCTGAAAATAAATCATTTCCAAATCATCAGATTCATCAATCTCAATTTCATTGGAAGTGGTTGGAAATTGATCATGAATTAATTTTTCAGTAAAGTCCACTTCCTGTAAATCATTATCATCTCTAGGTTGCTTGCAAATGTTGAAAATATTCATCTCCAATGTCATGTTTCCAAATGATAGCTTCATCAGTCCATTCCTACAATTAATCAATGCATTAGAAGTTGCAAGAAATGGACGTCCTAAAATAACAGGAAATGAATTACATACTTCAACAGGTTGTGTGTCCAAGACAATAAAATCCACAGGATAAATGAATTTATCGACTTGTACTAACACATCTTCAATTATTCCTCTAGGCACTTTTATAGATCTATCGGCAAGTAAAAGAGTTATAGAAGTTGGTTTTAACTCACCTAGATTGAGACTCTGAAAAACTGAATATGGAAGTAAATTCACACTAGCACCAAGATCAAGTAAGGCTCTTTCAATTTTATGCTCTCCAATAAAGCAAGAAATTGTAGGACAACCAGGGTCTTTATATTTCAAAGCATTATTGTTTTGAAGAATAGCACTTACTTGTTCGGCTAGAAAGGCTTTCTTTTTCACATTCAGTTTCCTCTTCACAGTGCATAGATCTTTCAAAAATTTAGCATAGGAAGGAACCTGTTTAATAACATCCAGCAAAGGTATATTGATCCTTACCTGTTTGAAAATTTCATAAATTTCAGAATTGTGATTGACTTTCCTTTGTTTGGTCATGGCTTGAGGAAATGGAAGTGCTGGCGGTGAGTCAGTCGTTTCTTTGCAATTTTCAGATTCATCCTCTTCCTTACCCTCAGAGATTGACTCATCATCTTTCTCATAAGGTTCAAGAGAGGGTTTTTCAATAACCTTACCACTGCGCAGAGTAGTGACTGATTTGACTTGATCCATGTGTTGGCTTCCGGAACTACTTGCATTTGCATTGTATTGCCCTTTGGGATTTTGTTGTGTTTGAGATGGAAACTTACCTTTCTCTTGGAAACTAAGAGCAGATGTTAATTTAGCAAGAGTATCTTTAAAATCTGTCATGTTTTGAACAAGTTGAGTATTAATTGTCTCTTGCTTTTCAATGAATGCATGCAATGTTTCCTCAAGATTTCTTCTAGAAGGTGGAGCATAAGAAGGTGCATATCCATGAGAATTTTGGAAATTATGGTGTGCTTGAAATGGTGGTTGTGAAGTTTGTGCATTGTTGTTCTCACTCTTCCAATTGAAATTTGGATGATTTCTCCAACCAGGGTTGTATGTTTGGGAGTATGGGTTGTAGTTGGCCCTTTGGAAACTGTTTAAAGCATGAGCTTGTTCATGGAGACATTCCTTAAAAGAAGGCAAGGTTGGACAATCGTTGGTTAAGTGTTCATTTGTTTCACAAATTTGACACACAATGTTTTCAACAGATTTTAATTGACCACTCTTTTTTAATTCTAGTGCCTCGACTTTTCTAGCTAAAGATGCAAACTTGGCTTGAAGGTCATGATCTTCCCTAAGGTTGTACATACCTCCACTAGATGTATGAGGTTGAGTTTTACTCGGTGCCTCACAAGTACCCGCGATGTCCCAATTTTGAGCATTTTCAGCTAACAAGTCTAAGTACTCCATTGCTTCATTAGGGTCTTTATCTTTAAAAGTTCCATTGCACATCAATTCAACCATTTGCCTATCTTTAGGTGTTAACCCTTCATAGAAATGTGAAACCAATCTCCATGTTTCAAAACCATGATGGGGGCAAGTACTAAGCAAATCTCGATACCTATCCCAACATTTATAAAATGTTTCTCCTGGTTTTTGAGTGAAAGTGGTGATTTGTCTCTTGAAAGAGTTTGTTCTATGAGATGGGAAAAACTTCTTTAAAAACTGTTGTTGCATTTCATCCCAAGCACGAATGGATCCTGGTCTCAAATTTTGTAGCCATGTTTTAGCTTTATCTTTTAATGAAAAAGGAAAAAGCTTTAATCTAATGGTGTTCATGCTACAATTTAAATTATTATATGTGTTGCAGACCTCCTCAAATTCCCTTAAATGCAAGTATGGATTTTCCAATTCCAAGCCATGAAATGAAGGTAAAAGTTGAATAATGCCTGGCTTAAAATTAAAATGAGATGCATCAGGAGGAAAAACTATGCATGATGGTGCACTTGTTCTTGTGGGATTCATGTGGTCTCTTAGTGTTCTAGCACGGTTATTCTCATTATTTTCATTATGAAGTGATTGATTATCTTCTTCAGCCATATTTTCTGAAAATGATGAGGATACCCAACAAAGTCTACCACTTAATGTACGTGACCACACTCTCATGCACGTGTAGGAATAAAATAAAAAAAGAAGAAGAAGAAAGCAAAAGAAGGAGGAAGAAAACAAAATAAAAAGAAACAAAAGAAAAGAAATAAAGTTATATACAAGAAAAGTGAAAAGAGAAAAGAGAAAATAAAATAAATACTATAATTTATACAAGAACTTACCTCCCCGGCAACGGCGCCAAAAACTTGACAAGACCCATATACAAGAGAAAAGAAGATTGATGTCTTCTCCCAAGTGCAGGAGTGTCGAAGTAATAAATAACCCGGCAAGACCGGGGTCGAACCACAGGGAGGTTAATTGTACAAATTATAATAACAATAATATAACAACAATAACAATAAGAATAACAACAATAGTAATAGTAATAATAATATTATTAATAGTAGTAGTAGTAGTAGTAGTAATAGTAGTAATAATAATAATAATAATAAAGAAAGAGAAGAAGAAGAAGAAGATGATGAGAACTTGGAGATGGAAAATTAATGTAAGGATTAAACAATAATAATAACAAATGTCAAGGTTAGAGGTTCCACTAATGGTTTATCAAACAAGTATAGTATAAACTCTTATTATTGAATTGGAAACCACACACAAAGGAGGTTCCAATCAGAATATATATTGTTAATATGATTACATTAGTCATCTTATTCAATTAATGCTAATATTTGTAAATCTCATCAAGCATTCATGATTATAACTTATGTTAACAACAAATCAAGTTCCTTTCATAGCTCAGGTGTCGGTTATACCATACATTATGGGCTATGAAAGTGCCAAGCATTTGTTGTACCAAGTGTTATACAACATAAATCAAGATTAGTTATTTAACAAGCAAAGTATTAAAGAGTGGACAAGATAACAAATATAAAACATGTTAGTATCAAACATTAAAGTCCATATTAAGTGTACTCTATTTTTATTCTTACACCATTAGTGTAACCTTTTCACCCTGACATAATTAACTTAGCTAGACATAATGAAAGAAAGGAAAACAAATAAACAAAATAAGAACATAAAAGTTAACTAAGTAAAGGAAAGGAAATGAAAGGCATAAACTTGATATTAATGAAAGCAAAGCATAAACATTACAAAAAATACAAAGAGAGAAAGGAAGAGCATGATCTTGATCTGAACACCAAGATGCCTAAATGCATGGCAAATGCCTCCTTTTATAGGCCAAAATTGGGAACTATTGATTTGATGACTAATTGATAAGTGGGTGGTCAACTTTTGACTTGGTGACAATCCTTATCTTCTCTTGTCTGCCCAAAACGTCATTGATAACGTCAAAACTGGAGCCAGGTGCAAACATAAAAGTTGTAGGCAATTGTCTCAGCTTTCTTGTGTAAAAAATTCAGCTCATTTGGACTTCTAGAACTCCAGATATGACCAAAATACCGAACAGTGCTCGGGCTGGAAGACAGATTCGGGCTTCTTTGTTGTTGCTACAATTTGGACTTGATAATGGCCTTTTTAGATCTTGGGCTCCATATGAAAGTTGTAGGCCTATGTCTTACCTTTCCATCCATATAAATTGGACCTAAATCTGAGATCTGTAGCTCCAGATATGGCCCAATTACCGAACAGTGTTCCGGTTTGGATTGCACCGACATCTCTTCTCTAAGTTTGACCATCTCTTTATCCATGCAATTTAAGTTCTTCAAGTCATCAATCAATCCTTTCATTTATGTGATAGACCTGCATTAAAAATAGACATTTACCACAAATTATAGGTATCTTATATTATTAGATACATTATTATAAAACATATTTTAGTTAAGGAGTTATTGATACTTCAAGTGCAAAATGATGATATAAAACCATGATAAAAATGCACTTTTAAGTACTAATCAGTAGCCTTTCTGCTTTACAGAGTGCACGATATGAGACAGTTATGTTGAATTGAAATCCTGAGATATGAGACAGTTATGTTGAATTGAAATCCTGAGACTGTCCACAGATTATGAAACAAGTGATTTGTCTCTACTTTGAACCCTTGACAGCAGAAAACATTCTGAATGTTATTGAATTGGAAAGACCTGGTGGGATCATTGTACAGTTTGGTGGTCAAACACCCCTGAAGCTGGCCCTGATCCAGCAGTATCTGGACAAGCATAAGCCTCTCAGTGCCAGTGGAGCCCGGCATGTACACTTATGGAGCACATCATCACCTGATTCTATTGATGCTGCCGAGGACAGTGAGTTTCAATGCAATTCTAAAAGAGTTAAACATTGAACAACCAAAAGGAGGCATTGCTTAGAGTGAGGCTGTTGCTTTAGCCATTGCAGCAGTGATAGGTCCCAACAATTGTTAATAAAGATAATGCATTGTTTTCTCTTCTGGTGAGAAAATACCTTGGTTCTGAAATAATACTTGTTCCATTGATAATATCTGTCTTTGCTTAAATAGCAATACCACGTACATATAGAAATTAACTATAACTGCATGAAAGAAAAAGTAATGAAAATAACGCAAGTACTGTCATCGTGTTGCACGTAAATGCTTCCCACGTATACTATGTTCAACTGCCAGCAATGTGCTTTATGTGCCTGCATGCAGCATGCACGATCATTTACGTGCTGTAGACATCCCAAAATACTTGGGATTTGGCTTAAGGCCTCTCTTTGAACGTCGTGGCCTCTGTGGTCTATCAATACCGCCCCTATTAAGTGGAACCTTGTCCTCAAGGTTCAGAGTTGGGAATAACTTTTGTAACTGAGTTGTGGGTTCCCACGTGGCGTCCTCGACAGGCAGATGTTTCCATTGAACTAAGCTTTCAGCAACAAGATGTCGTCCCTGTTTGTGCCAACGCCCATCCAAAATAGTCTGCGGTTCCAGAAAGAGCTCTCTGTCATCTGTAACAGGTGGTATGTCGGCTGACCTTGGTTCAACAAAGCCTTCTTTAGTCTGGTAACGTTTGAGCAGGGAGACATGAAACACTGAATGAATACGTGCTTCTGCTGGTAACTGTAAACGGTAGGCGACTTGTCCAATTTTATCTACAATTTGATATGGCCCATAATAACGAGTAGCAAGCTTCTGATGGACCCGCTTGAAGACTGTTTGTTGGCAATAAGGATGTAGTTTAAGAAGCACCCAGTCACCGATTTGAAACATTATATCCCTTCGCTTTTGGTCGGCCATCTGTTTCATGCGATTCCTTGATTTTGCTAAGTTATCCTTCAAATGGCGAAGCAGTTCATCGTGGTTTTGGAGCTGTTGGTCAACTGCATTCATAGACGTCAGACCTTCGGTGTATACTGGAATAGATGGTGGTAAGCGTCCATACAACGCCTGAAATGGTGTCATGCCCGTTGAAATATGGTAGGTTGTATTATACCAGTACTCCGCTCAAGGTAAATATGAACACCACTGTGTTGGCCATTGATGAATGAAACATTTTAAATATTGCTCAACGCATCGATTGATGACCTCTGTCTGTCCATCCGTTTGCGGGTGGTATGCTGAACTGAGCTGAAGTTTGGTACCTGACATTTTGAAAAACTCTTGCTAGAAGTGACTGATGAAAATGGGATCCCGATCACTAACAATGGATTTAGGCATTCCATGGAGCTTGATAACACCATCAACAAATTTTTCTGCCATAGTTTTTGTAGTAAACAGGTGGTGTAAAGTGAGAAAATGTGCAAACTTACTAAGTCTGTCAACAATCACCATGATGGTATCCTTGCCTTGCGAGATTGGTAATCCTTCAATAAAATCTAAGGTGATATCATCCCATACTTGACATGGAATTGGCAGTGGTTGAAGAAGTCCAGCTGGAGCCAATGTTTTTGTTTTTGTCTTTTGGCAAATTTCACACTCTTGGACATATGTTTGCACTGCTTTATGCATGCCAGGCCATTAGAACTGTTGGCCAAGCTTTTTAAATGTCCGTAAAACTCCTCAATGACCGCCCACCTTGGTGTCATGCATTTCATGTAGTAGTGTAGCTCGTAGTGTGGCATCGTTCGGGACGACGACCCTCCCCTTGTACAGTGATATCCCATTACGCCAGGTAAATGAACTGTCAGGTCGTGCATTAGCTATACGACCCATGGACTGAATGTATGGGTCATGCTGTGAGGCTGTTTTAATTTCTTGCCATACACTAACCTGCGAAGTAACAATGTGATGAAGAATTGGACTACCTTGTTTCCTCGATAGAGCATCTGCAGCTGAGTTCTCACGGCCTGGACGATAAATGATTTCATAGTCGTAACCCAATAGCTTAGCAACCCATTTTTGCTATTCTGGAGTTGCTATTCTCTATTCCACAAAATACTTGAGACTAAGTTGATCGGTCTGAATGTAGAATTTCTTGCCAAGAAGATATGGTCGCCACAACCGTATAGCCTCTAAGATCGCCAACATTTCCTTAGCATATGTGGACCATGATTTCTTGGTTATTCCAAGAGCCCTGCTCATGTACGCCACTGGTTTGCCTTGTTGAGTGAGGACTGCACCAATGCCATCTCCAAATGCATCGGTTTCAATAGTGAAGGCTTCGTTGAAATTAGGCATGGCCAATATGGGTGTGGTTGTCATGGCCTGTTTAAGAGCGAGAAAAGCAGCTTCAGCTGTATCATGCCATCTAAATTGATTCTTTTTTAGTAGATTGGTGAGAGGCTGAGCAATGTTGCCATAATTCTGAACGAACTTCCGATAATATCCTGTCAAACCAAGAAATCCATGTAATTCTGAAGTGTTAGTAGGCTCTGACCAAGCTAACATAACCGCAATCTTACTATCATCCACTTTGACGCCATGATTGGTAATAATGTCCCAGATACTCTAATTCTTGTTGCCCGAAAGCACACTTGCTTTCCTTGACAAAGAATTGATGCTGTCTCAGTATGTCAAATGTTTGTTGTACATGCATTAAATGTTTGTCCCAGTCAAAACTGTATATCAAGATGTCATAAAAAAAACCAATATAAATTTGCGAAGATGATTATGGAATATGGAGTTCATGATAGCTTGGAATGTAAAAGGTGTATTACATAAGCCAAATGGCATAACCAAGTATTCATAATGTCCATTGTGAGTTCTGAAGGCAGTTTTATGGACATCTTATGGATTCACTCGTACCTGGTGATAACCTGCTCTCAAATCCAACTTTGTAAAGTAAGAAGCTCCGTATAATTTATCTAACATATCCTCAACTGTTGGAATTGGAAAGCGATCTTTAATAGTTGCAGCATTGAGAGCGCGATAATCAGTGCAGAACCTCCAGTTCCCATCTTTTTTCTTCACTAACAAAACAGGTGAGGAAAAGGGACTTGTACTTGGACGAACAAGCCCTGTCGTCAACATATCTTGGACCTGTTTTTCAATCTCATTCTTCTAATAGTGTGCGTACCTGTATGGCCGAACATTACTGGTTCAGTCCTTTCTTTCAGAGTAATTCTGTGGTCAACCTCCATTGTTGGTGGTAAGCTGGAAGGTTCGGTGAATATATCTGAAAATGTTTGCAATAATTCCTTCATGCTTGGATGAATGTTTCCTTCTAATCCTGTTTGGGCAACTTGGAAACATAAGACAAACAACATTTGCCCTAGCCAAGTCGTCCTGGACAACTCCTATAGTGAAGCTTCCTTCATGTCTTGTTTGTCAATGCCAATTAATCTCCTAGGCCGATTCTCCCATAAGAATTCCATTGTCAGCTGTTTCCAATCATAAATAAAATCATAAATCACAGAACCCAGTAACTCAAGCCATTGAATTCCCAACACTATGTCCAACCCTGTGAGTGGTAAAGAGTAAAGAGTTAATGAAAAAACAATGCCTTGGAGATCCACTGGTACCTCCTCAAACCGTCCCTGACATTTGAGACTTTCACCATTGGCAACCTGCACTGTGAAAGTTTCTGTAGGCACCACTGGTAATCTTAAAAGGTTAGCAGTTCGCTCACTAATGAAGTTGTGAGTTGAACCGCTATCTATCAATATAATGACATTGTAGGAGCCAATCATAGCTGCTATTCGCATGGTCTTGGGAGCTGTCCATCCTAATAATGAATGCAACGTAATTGATGGTCTAGTAAGCTCCTCATACTTCTCCGGTTTTAGTTGTTTTTCAAGATCATTGTCACATAAGAGAGTATCACTGTCATTGTAACCTTCCAACATAAGTATACGTGACCCTTGACACTTATGTCCTGCAGTAAAACATTCATTACAATTGAAATATAAATTTTGGGCTCTTCTCCGCTGCATTTCTTCCCATGAAAGTCGTCTGATAGGAGTGGCATGGGTTGACTATGTTGCTTGATTGTTAGGCGGAAGAGCTAGAGGTGCTGTCACTGATGTAACAGGTCTGATAAACATTCTTTGGTAGGAAAATTGATCATCCTTCATCCTTGCTAAGCTGATGGCTTCCTTTAAAGTCTGTAGTTCGAACATTCGGATCCCATCTGAAATGTCCCTTTTTAATCCACCCATAAATGTTCTCACAAGAGCTTTCTATGTCCAATCCCATACATGATTGCCCAATCATTCAAATTCTCGTTGATAATCACGTAATGATCCTTCCTGCTGTATCCTTGAAAGAGCTTCATCAAAATCTTCACATTCAGAAAGGCCAAATCAAGCCCAAAGTTCACCTTTAAAATTAATCCATGAAAAAACACGTCTTTCCTCTTGAAATGTCTTACGGATCCACTGACACCATTATTTGGCCTCACCTTCCAAATAGTAGGAAGTCAAAGACACCTTTTACATTTCGGGGGTATTTTGGAACTTAAAGAACTAGTTCACCCTATTGAACCACTCTATTGGATCATCTCTAGAAAAACGAGGAAATTCAAGCTTTATGGTTTTAGAAGAAACAATAAGTCATCCTCCATTGTGACCTTCATGAGGTGGATCACCATGATTTGAAGATCCCTAGTTTGCAAGGAATACATCAGAGAGACAATTAAGAGTCACTTCCAACTGATGCAGTTTATCTGTCATGCCAATCTCCATTCAATGTAGCCTATTTTGCACTTCACCAAGCCCTGCTTCCAACAGCTCAATACGCTCCTTATAGGTTCCCATAAAATAATAACCAAGCTCTGATACCAATGATAGGTCCCAACAATTTTTAATAAAGATCATGCATTGTTTTCTCTTTTAGTGAGAAAATACCTTGGTTCTGAAATAATACTTGTTCCATTGATGATATTTGTCTTTGCTTAAATAGCAATACCACATATGACATGATGAAAAAATTGATGTCTTTTCCCAAATACAGGAGTGTCAAAGTAATAAATAACCCGGTAAGACCAAAGTCGAACCACACACAAAGGAGATTCCACTCGCATTATAGATTGTTAACATGATTACATTAGTCATCTTATTCAATTAATGCTAATACTTGTAAATTTCGTCAAGCATTCATGATTATAACTTATGTTAACAACAAATTAAGTTCCTTTCATAACTTAGGTGTCGGTTATACCATACAATATGGTTATGAAAGTGCCAAGCATTTGTTGTATCAAGTGTTATACAACATAAATCAAGATTAGTCATTTAACAAACAAAGTATTAAAGAGTGAACAAGATAACAAATACAAAACATGTTAGTATCAAACATTAAAGTTCATATTAAATTTACACTATTCTTATTCTTAGACCATTAGTGTAACCTTTTCACCTTAACATAATAAACTTAGCTAGATATAATGAAAGAAAGAAAAATAGATAAACAAAATAAGAACATAAAAGTTAACTAAGTAAAAGAAAGGAAATGAAAGGCATAAACTTGATATTAATGAAAGCAAAGCATAAACATTACAAAAAATACAAAGAGAGAAAGGAAGAGCATGATCTTGATCTGAACACCAAGATGCCTAAATGCATGACAAATTCCTCCTTTTATAGGCCAAAATTGAGAACTATTGATTTAATGACTAATTGATAAGTGGGTGGTCAACTCTTGATTTGGTGACAATCCTTATCTTCTCTTGTCTGCCCAAAACGTTATTGATAACATCAAAATTGGAGCTACTTGAAAACATGAAAGTTGTAGGCAATTGTCTCAACTATCTTGTGTAAAAACTTCAGCTCATTTGGACTTTTAGAACTCCAAATATGACCAAAATACTGAACAGTGTTGGGGCTGAAGGACAGATTCGGGCTTCTTTGTTGTTGCTACAATTTGGACTTGAAAATGTTCTTTTTTGATCTTGGGCTCCATATGAAAGTTGTCGGTCTATGTCTTACCTTTTCATCCATATAAAATAGACCTAAATATGAGATTTATAGCTCCATATATGATCCAATTACCGAATAGTGTTCTGGTTTGGATTGCACCGACATCTCTTTTTTAAGTTTGACCATCTCTTTATCCTTGCAATTTAAGTTCTTAAAGTTGTCAATAAATCCTTTCATTTATGTGACAGACCTGCATTTAAAATGGACATTTACCACAAATTAAAGGTATCTTATATTATTAGATATATTATTATAAAACATGCTTTAGTTAAGGAGTTATTGATACTTCAAGTGCAAAATGATGATATAAAACCATGATAAAAAAGCACTTTTAAGTACTAATCAATGTACAAATAAAAATTAACTATAACTGCATAAAAGAAAAAGTAACGAAAATAAAGCAAATACTATCATCGTGTTGCATGTAAATGCTTCGCACGTATACTATGTGACACGACGAAAAGATTGATGTCTTCTCCCAAGTGCAGGAGTGTCGAAGAAATAAATAACCCGGTAAGACCGGGGTCGAACCACAGGGAGGTTAATTGTACAAATTATAAACAACAATTATAAAACAACAATAACAACAACAACAATAGTAATAATAATAATAATAATAATAATAGTAGTAGTAGTAGTAGTAGTAGTAGTACTAATAATAATAATAATAATAATAATAATAATAATAAAGAAAGAGAAGAAGAAGAAGATGATGATGATGAGAACTTGGAGATCAAATATTAATGTAAGGATTAAGCAATAATAATAACAAATGTCAAGGTTAGAGATTCCACTAATGGTATATCAAACAAGTATAGTATAAACTCTTATTATTGAATTGGAAACCACACACAAAGGAGGTTCCAATCAGATTATATATTGTTAACATGATTACATTAGTCATCTTATTCAATTAATGCTAATACTTGTAAATCTCGTCAAGCATTCATGATTATAACTTATGTTAACAACAAATCAAGTTCCTTTCATAGCTCAGGTGTCGGTTATACCATACATTATGGGCTATGAAAGTGCCAAGCATTTGTTGTACCAAGTGTTATACAACATAAATCAAGATTAGTCATTTAACAAGCAAAGTATTAAAGAGTGAACAAGATAACAAATATAAAACATGTTAGTATCAAACATTAAAGTCCATATTAAGTTTACACTATACTTATTCTTACACCATTAGTGTAACCTTTTCACCTTGACATAATTAACTTAGCTAGACATAATGAAAGAAAGCAAAATATACAAACAAAATAAGAACATAAAAGTTAACTAAGTAAATGAAAGGAAATGAAAGGCATAAACTTAATATTAATGAAAGCAAAGCATAAACATTACAAAAAATACAAAGAGAGAAAGGAAGAGCATGATCTTGATCTGAACACCAAGATGCCTCAATGCATGGCAAATGCCTCCTTTTATAGGCCAAAATTGGGAACTATTGATTTGATGACTAATTGATAAGTGGGTGGCCAACTTTTGACTTGGTGATAATCCTTATCTTCTCTTGTCTGCCCAAAACGTCATTGATAACGTCAAAACTGGAGCCAGGTGCAAACATGAAAGTTGTAGGCAATTGTCTCAGCTTTCTTGTGTAAAAAATTCAGCTCATTTGGACTTCTAGAACTCCAGATATGGCCAAAATACCGAACAGTGCTCGGGCTGGAAGACAGATTCGGGCTTCTTTGTTGTTGCTACAATTTGGACTTGATAATGGCCTTTTTAGATCTTGGGCTCCATATGAAAGTTGTAGGCCTATGTCTTACCTTTCCATCCATATAAATTGGACCTAAATCTAAGATCTGTAGCTCCAGATATGGCCCAATTACCGAACAGTGTTCCGGTTTGGATTGCACCGACATCTCTTCTCTAAGTTTGACCATCTCTTTATCCATGCAATTTAAGTTCTTCAAGTCATCAATCAATCCTTTCATTTATGTGATAGACCTGCATTAAAAATAGACATTTACCACAAATTATAGGTATCTTATATTATTAGATACATTATTATAAAACATATTTTAGTTAAGGAGTTATTGATACTTCAAGTGCAAAATGATGATATAAAACCATGATAAAAATGCACTTTTAAGTACTAATCACACCCCTCAACCAGCTTATTACTAGTCCCTAGTAATTAAAGCGTTAAAACAATTTGCAAATTTCACAAAGCAAGGTATTCATCATTTAACTTCCATTAATCTATCCAGATAAACAAACTCTCATTAAATTTATATATCTGCTCAATACCACTTAACAAGATATTAATAAACCTTTCTTTTGTGCTCAATGTATCAACACATAATTATGGGGCTTTTCTTGGAAGAAAACAAAATTTTTTTTTTTCTAATGTTTACGGTTAACTTCCTTGGGATGGGATTATTATTTTTGTCTTTTTTTTTTTTTACTTCTTTTTTTTTTTCTTTTTTTCTTTAAATGTATATACATATAATTTAAAAACATCATGCATCTTTAACCCATGTAACGAGCTTTCAGCTAATGACTCCCAGACCAGTTGGTCTTAGGGCATTAGGTGTTAAGACACCCCTACGAGCTTAGTAACTCGGGTCGCAGATATTGATATGTAGATAGTGCAATGTTTGATTGCCTTAAGCTTTTCTCCTTAACCCATGTAACAAGCGTTGGGCCAATAGCTCCCAAGTCAGTTGACTTTAGGGTATTAGGTGTTAAAACACCCCTTCGGGCTTAATTGCTTAGGTTAGGGAGGCTACGAAATCAAACTTATCTACATTTTTATTATCATCATTTTTTTATTTTTATTTTTATTTTTATTTTTTTTTTCATGTTTTTTTTTTAATTATATACAATCCCTTTCCCTTAGTTGTTACCTTTAACAAAAGAACATAAATAATGTAATAATCCAATATGCAACCCACAATCATATGTTAAAGTGTGTGTGTGTAAATTAAGGTTTAAGAATACATGTTAAATAAGTATATGAGCAGAATTAAGTGGTAACATTACGAGAGTTTGTAAACCTGAATATTTCAGGAAGTATTATAATAGACCTTGTTAAGAATGGTTACTAAGATGCGTCTCAAGAGTCACTTTAACAAAAGAACTCCTTTACTCTGTCATCCTAGTAACAATAATTATGCACATGCTTTATGAAAAATATTTTTTTTTTTTATCAACTACTACCCTCTCCCCCCAACCAAAACGAGACATTGTCCTCAATGTTCTAAGGTAGAAAGATAGAGTATAGAAGATATCACCTGAAATAACGAACACTGACAAAACCTGAAACACACTAAAACAAAAATAAAAAATAACAAAACACAAAAATAAAACCAAAATACATAAAAATTCACAAATGAAGGCTCAAATCCAATCTAAGCTTTTTACGGCTTCCCGTAGATGACCAATTTATGCGACTCATGGAAGGATCAATCACAGGAATGAAAGATTGTAGTTGGTCAATCAATTGTTCAGCAGTAGAAGCAGAGATTATGATTTGTCGTGCAGAAGATGTTAGAAATTCCTGTTCCACAGCATGATCAAGAAAAGACAACAATTTATCATAATAACCATTAACATTTAACAAACCTATGGGTTTATGGTGAATGTGCAATTGAGCCCAAGAGGAAATATGAAAGATCTCTTCCAATGTGCCTAGACCACCTGGTAAAGCAATGAAAGCATCAGCATGGTTAAACATTGCATTCATTCGAGCCGACATTGTAGAGACCTGAAGTTCCTCTCCAATTGTTTTTCCAATGATGTCCCCTTGTGCCAAAGCTTCAGGGACGACTCCTAAAACTTGACTACCTCCTAAAAATGCAGCTATTGACACACCTCCCATTAACCCAAGACTGCCTCCCCCATACACTAAATGAATCTTTCTCTCAGCTAGGACCTGATCAAGATGATTTGCTGATTCTAAAAACTCCTTTTCTTTCCCAGGACTAGATCCACCAAAAACACAAATATTTCTTATTTGATGACTTGAGGAACTTGCCATTTCTACACACTTCTGTATTTGTTGAATGTATGGGTTGAGTAGAAATAAAAGGAAGGAAAAGAGGGTTTTATAGATGAGAAATTAGAAAGACAATCATAACATCTATATGTAGGCCAGCTGGAGTCTCACACTCTCTCTCTCTCTCTTTATTTATTTATTTATTTACTTTTGAAAAAAAAAAAAACATGTGTATGTACAGGTAGTTGTGATTGTGGCTCACATCTTCCCTTAGTTTTACGTCCAAGAACGGCTTAAACGCCCTCTATGGGTCGGGGATAGGCTTCCCATCCAGTTTTCTTAAAAACTGGCAAACAGGGTCTTTTTTAGTCAGATTCCCAAGACTAAGTCGATCATGTTCTTTATGAAATAGTGGCCATAAATCATGAATTGCACGATGCACATCTCCACTAGGATGCGTCTCAAGAGTCAATAGAAGATTATCTAAAGACTCCTTACTCAGGCCATCCTTAATGAATTGTATTTTATCTTCACGGTTTATAGATACCATTCCTAAAGAACGACATTGTGTATTACAAGTCCATCTAGCACATCGATGACAGACATCCAGTCGTTTTGCACGACGCTTCTTTGCAAAAGTGCTTTTACCTGTTCCAGGCATGTGTGAAATGAAGGAGTTAGAGGACTCACCTGATAATCGGACCTTTGCTTCAATCAACCAGCGAATATGTTCAGGAATTCCATGATTCATTAACAATCTCAATCTTGCACATCTAGCACGGTAAATTTTTGTAATTGCATTCTGAGGCAGAGCGGGAAAATACTTTTTCAATTTTTCAAGATTAGTGTCCATTTTCAAATGAGAATTGGAAGAGAGATTCAAAGAATTGCACAGATATATACACAGATATCAGTTATTGTGGGAAACTGAAAGAACCGACTTAAGTCACGGAGTACCGTTGTCCGTCATTTGACCGGGGTGAGAAAAACTAGCAAAAATCACTCAAAAAGAAACATAAAAACAATGTGAGAAAAAAAAATTAACCTTTATCTACAAGATCAGTCCAACCAGTTGATTCATTTTCACTAGGAAAATTATCAAAGTAAGCTCTCAAACGATGTCCATTTTCATTAAAATCATTGTCATTCATTGAATTCTCAATATCATAGGCCCCATAAGGATTGCTCCATCTTGGTCTTAGCTCTCTAGGGACTGCATAGAGTTGAGAATCATAAAACAAAACTTTTTGACCAGTATCATTCTTTTGACAGTTTTCACAAGTTTTGGAGAATGCATGCGTGTCCTTGAACATGGTGGGCCAATAAAATCCATTTTGAAAGATTTTTGCAACTGTCTTTTTTGAAGAAAAATAACTCCCACATGCTTCAGAATGACAAAGTTTAATGACACTACTTACCTCATTGTCGGGAATCAATCTTTGAAATATTTGATCAGGACAATTTTTGAATAAGGTAGGGTCATCACAATAAAAGCTCTTCACTTCGTTCAAAAACTTTTCTTTGTCTTGGGTACTCCAATCAGCTGGCAAATCTCCTAAAGCAAGAAAATTGATATTTTTATTATACCAAGGCATTGGACTAAGAGAAAGTAAGGATTCGTTAGGAAAGTAATCATCCATTGGTGTGATGTCGGGTGTCGAATCTATTGTCACTGTTGATAAAAGATTCGCATCAACATTTTCGGTGCTTGTTTCATCCGTGATTTCTTCCTCAGAATAAACCATTTGCAAATCTTCAATTTCATCCAATTCATTTTTACTTAAAGTAGATTCAAGTTGATCATAAACTAATTCATCAATATGATCTACTTCTTGTAAATCATTATCATCTCCAGGTTGCTTGCAAATGTTGAAAATATTCATCTCCAATGTCATGTTTCCAAATGATAGCTTCATCAATCCATTCCTACAATTAATCAATGCGTTAGAGGTTGCAAGAAACGGACGTCCTAAAATAACAGGAAATGAATTACATGCTTCAACAGGTTCTGTGTCCAAGACAATAAAATCCACAGGATAAATGAATTTATCGACTTGTACTAACACATCTTCAATTATTCCTCTAGGCACTTTTATAGATCTATCGGCAAGTAAAAGAGTTATAGAAGTTGGTTTTAACTCACCTAGATTGAGACTCTGAAAAACTGAATATAGAAGTAAATTCACACTAGCTCCAAGATCAAGTAAGGCTCTTTCAATTTTATGCTCTCCAATAAAGCAAGAAATTGTAGGACAACCAGGGTCTTTATATTTCAAAGCATTATTGTTTAGAAGAATAGCACTTACTTGTTCGGCTAGAAAGGCTTTCTTTTTCACATTTAGTTTCCTCTTCACAGTGCATAGATCTTTCAAAAATTTAGCATAGGAAGGAACCTGTTTAATTGCATCCAGCAAAGGTATATTGATCCTTACCTGTTTGAAAATTTCATAAATTTCAGAATTGTGATTGACTTTCCTTTGTTTGGTCATGGCTTGAGGAAATGGAAGTGCTGGCGGTGAATCAGTCGTTTCTTTGCAATTTTCAGATTCATCCCCTTCCTTACCCTCAGAGATTGATTCATCATCTTTCTCATAAGGTTCAAGAGAGGGTTTTTCAATAACCTTACCACTGTGCAGAGTAGTGACTGATTTGACTTGATCCATGTGTTGGCTTCCGGAACTACTTGCATTTGCATTGTATTGCCCTTTGGGATTTTGTTGTGTTTGAGATGGAAACTTACCTTTCTCTTGGAAACTGAGAGCAGATGTTAATTTAGCAAGAGTATCTTTAAAATCTATCATGTTTTGAGCAAGTTGAGTATTGATTGTCTCTTGCTTTTCAATGAATGCATGCAATGTTTCCTCAAGATTTCTTCTAGAAGGTGGAGCATAAGAAGGTGCATATCCATGAGAATTTAGGAAATTATGGTGTGCTTGAAATGGTGGTTGTGAAGTTTGTGCATTGTTGTTCTCACTCTTCCAACTGAAATTTGGGTGATTCCTCCAACCAGGGTTGTATGTTTGGGAGTATGGGTTGTGGTTGGCCCTTTGAAAACTGTTTAAAGCATGAGCTTGTTCATGGAGACATTCTTTAAAAGAAGGCAAGGTTGGACAATCGTTGGTTGAGTGTTCATTTGTTTCACAGATTTGACACACAATGTTTTCAACAGATTTTAATTGACCACTCTTTTTCAATTCTAGTGCCTCGACTTTTCTAGCTAAAGATGCAAATTTGGCTTGGAGGTCATGATCTTCCCTAAGGTTGTACATACCTCCACTAGATGTATGAAGTTGAGTTTTACTCGGTGCCTCATAAGTACCCGCAGTGTCCCAATTTTGAGCATTTTCAGCTAACAAGTCTAAGTACTCCATTGCTTCATCAGGGTCTTTATCTTCAAAAGTTCCATTGCACATCAATTCAACCATTTGCCTATCTTTAGGTGTTAACCCTTCATAGAAATGTGAAACCAATCTCCATGTTTCAAAACCATGATGGGGGCAAGTACTAAGCAAGTCTCGATACCTATCCCAACATTTGTAAAATGTTTCTCCTGGTTTTTGAGTGAAAGTGGTGATTTGTCTCTTGAAAGAGTTTGTTCTATGAGATGGGAAAAACTTCTTTAAAAATTGTTGTTGCATTTCATCCCAAGCACGAATGGATCCTGGTCTCAAATTTTGTAGCCATGTTTTAGCTTTATCTTTTAATGAAAAAGGAAAAAGCTTTAATCTGATGGTGTTCATGCTACAATTTAAATTATTATATGTGTTGCAGACCTCCTTAAATTCCCTTAAATGCAAGTATGGATTTTCCAATTCTAAACCATGAAAAGAAGATAAAAGTTGAATAATACCTGGTTTAAAATTAAAATGAGATGCATCAGGAGGAAAAACTATGCATGATGGTGCACTTGTTCTTGTGGGATTCATATGATCTCTAAGTGTTCTAGCACGGTTATTCTCATTATTTTCATTATGAAGTGATTGATTATCTTCTTCGTCCATATTTTCTGAAAATGATGAGGATACCCTACAAAGTCTACCACTTGATGTACGTGACCACACTCTCATGCACGTGTAGGAATAAAATAAAAAGAAGAAGAAGAAAGCAAAAGAAGGAGGAAGAAAACAAAATAAAAAGAAACAAAAGAAAAGAAACAAAGTTATATACAAGAAAAGTGAAAAGAGAAAATAAAATAAATACTATAATTTATACAAGAACTTACCTCCCCGGCAACGGCGCCAAAAACTTGACACGACGAAAAGATTGATGTCTTCTCCCAAGTGCAGGAGTGTCGAAGAAATAAATAACCCGGTAAGACCGGGGTCGAACCACAGGGAGGTTAATTGTACAAATTATAAACAACAATTATAAAACAACAATAACAACAACAACAATAGTAATAATAATAATAATAATAATAATAGTAGTAGTAGTAGTAGTAGTAGTACTAATAATAATAATAATAATAATAATAATAATAATAATAAAGAAAGAGAAGAAGAAGAAGATGATGATGATGAGAACTTGGAGATCAAATATTAATGTAAGGATTAAGCAATAATAATAACAAATGTCAAGGTTAGAGATTCCACTAATGGTATATCAAACAAGTATAGTATAAACTCTTATTATTGAATTGGAAACCACACACAAAGGAGGTTCCAATCAGATTATATATTGTTAACATGATTACATTAGTCATCTTATTCAATTAATGCTAATACTTGTAAATCTCGTCAAGCATTCATGATTATAACTTATGTTAACAACAAATCAAGTTCCTTTCATAGCTCAGGTGTCGGTTATACCATACATTATGGGCTATGAAAGTGCCAAGCATTTGTTGTACCAAGTGTTATACAACATAAATCAAGATTAGTCATTTAACAAGCAAAGTATTAAAGAGTGAACAAGATAACAAATATAAAACATGTTAGTATCAAACATTAAAGTCCATATTAAGTTTACACTATACTTATTCTTACACCATTAGTGTAACCTTTTCACCTTGACATAATTAACTTAGCTAGACATAATGAAAGAAAGCAAAATATACAAACAAAATAAGAACATAAAAGTTAACTAAGTAAATGAAAGGAAATGAAAGGCATAAACTTAATATTAATGAAAGCAAAGCATAAACATTACAAAAAATACAAAGAGAGAAAGGAAGAGCATGATCTTGATCTGAACACCAAGATGCCTCAATGCATGGCAAATGCCTCCTTTTATAGGCCAAAATTGGGAACTATTGATTTGATGACTAATTGATAAGTGGGTGGCCAACTTTTGACTTGGTGATAATCCTTATCTTCTCTTGTCTGCCCAAAACGTCATTGATAACGTCAAAACTGGAGCCAGGTGCAAACATGAAAGTTGTAGGCAATTGTCTCAGCTTTCTTGTGTAAAAAATTCAGCTCATTTGGACTTCTAGAACTCCAGATATGGCCAAAATACCGAACAGTGCTCGGGCTGGAAGACAGATTCGGGCTTCTTTGTTGTTGCTACAATTTGGACTTGATAATGGCCTTTTTAGATCTTGGGCTCCATATGAAAGTTGTAGGCCTATGTCTTACCTTTCCATCCATATAAATTGGACCTAAATCTAAGATCTGTAGCTCCAGATATGGCCCAATTACCGAACAGTGTTCCGGTTTGGATTGCACCGACATCTCTTCTCTAAGTTTGACCATCTCTTTATCCATGCAATTTAAGTTCTTCAAGTCATCAATCAATCCTTTCATTTATGTGATAGACCTGCATTAAAAATAGACATTTACCACAAATTATAGGTATCTTATATTATTAGATACATTATTATAAAACATATTTTAGTTAAGGAGTTATTGATACTTCAAGTGCAAAATGATGATATAAAACCATGATAAAAATGCACTTTTAAGTACTAATCACTATGTTTAACTACCAGCAATGTGCTTTATGTGCCTGCATGCTGCATGCACGATCACTTACGTGCTATAGACATCCCAAAATACTTGGGATTTGGCTTAAGGCCTTTTTCTGAACGTCGTGGCCTCTGTGGTCTATCAAGTAGACATGGGTTTCCTAGTTGTTGTCCGTCCTTGTGTCTTAGGTGGCTGGGCAATGGAGATAGTAAATATTGATGACAAGCTTGTGATGTATCTTAGAAATGCTGTTGAAGTTGATCCGTGTTAATAGATAAATATTTGTCTGATGCTGTTGAGATTGAGATTGATGTGGATGTGCATGCAGACTCACACAATAATATGGTTATTTGAGGGGTAATGGAGCATATTAAGTAGGCTGGGGTTCATTCTGACGACTCAGCTTGCATTCTTCCCTCACAAACTATCTCACCTTCCTGCTTGACTACAGTTAGGTCATGAACTAAAAAGCTGGCAAAGACTCTGAATGCTTGTGGTCTCATGAATTGCCAGCACGCAATCACAGCTGCCAATATGCAATCACAGTGGATTTGAAAGTTGTCAGGACTCGAATCCAAAATTTATAACTAGTAACGTAGGAGTGGTGTCAAAAGGATATCTGATTTACTTTGAGTTTCAAAAAGAACATATAAAAAGAATAAAGTATTAAAAAATACACAGTATTTCATAATTTTCAGAAATATTATATTATTTAAAATTAAAAAAAAATAAAATATAGTTCAAAACTTTTCATCAAATTAAAATTTATAATATTTATTACATTGTTAATTTTAAACTTAATTAAAACAAAATAATAGTAGAGCATCTAAGATATTGAATTAAAAGCAAAAGAAAGCTTTACAAAACAAGTAAGACATATTGACTAAAACTGAAAAAACATGAATACTCAACAAAGTCCATTTACTATTAAAAACTAAGAACCTAAAATAATATTAAGAATGAGTGGTGGGTTCAAGCAACTCAATGAGAAAATAATATTTAATATATATTTTAGATATTTTAGAGATTAATAATTTACAAAACGATATATATATAGTAATGGAATACATGTCAGAGATTAGATGACATCCAAGGGTAACCAAATGACCCCGAAAGTGACCACTGTGGGATGATCAGTCACCATAGGTTGATACCTATCTCACCAAGTAGGTTTACAGAATACTATGTGCATATAGGCTAACTACCCTCTATTAGCATAGAGTTACTGACAAGTCCTATATCAAGACATAAATAGATATTTAAAGAATCATCAACGAAATATATAACATATCGAATAAAATTTAGTTTGACAGATTACGAGTTCAAATTCAAAAATAGATGAGTATTTGGAAAATAAAGCAACATATATAAATATTCAAGAGATTAACTAATCGTAATCATGATATAATCAACATACATTTTTATTTATATTATATGCATATTAAAGATTATCTCATTCACCCGAAAGAATATAGATTAAAAGGAATATCAGATGAAATACCCGAAAAACATATTAAAGATCGTTAGGGGAACCTACAATAAATATATAAAATATACTCAAAAGCAATTCAAAACAACACAAATAAAATATTTCAACGCATAAAAGAAAATTAGGTTTAGTCTCCTAGGTTTACGAACTAAAATGACAATTATCTAAAACAGGGACCAAAACATAATTTTACCAAAACATGACCAAACTATAAATACTTAATCATATTGAAATTTCATCCATAAAACATCCTCAATTCTGTCCAGAACGATATAGGGACCAAACTGTAATGTTTTAAAAGTTCGGGGACTAAAATGTAAATTCCTAAAATTGAGTGACCAAACTGAAAAATATTCGAAATCAATTATCAAACTGAAATTCATCATCCTTATCATCATAATAACACTATCAAGAATCTCAAAATACATTTAGGGATGAAATTGTAATTTTTTCAAAGTTTAGGGACTAAACTGAAATTTTCACAACTTAAGGACTAAAATAAAATTTGGTCATCTTCAACCTCAAGACTATTCTGTCCAGATTTTACAGCAAGATAAAAATAAATTTCTTAACCTATAAAAAATAATTTAGACAAATCAACTCACAAATCCTTATTTTTTACAACATATTAATTAATCACCTAACATTAAACCCTTAATAATCATAAATCAATTTTAACAAAATAAATTTTTAATCCTTACAAACCCTAATCTCTTCTTTAATTATTCCATAAATAAATTATAATTGAAAATAATATAAAAAATCATTTATTTGTTATTTTTATTTTTCTTAAATTAAAAATTTAAGATAAAAAATTAAACTCTTTGGTACAGTGATGATAGCATCTCGTACGGTTCCATTTGTCTCCAAGGCAATTGGCCATCCACTAGCTCAATATGCTGCTCTTATTATGTCAGGAAAGTCACTTAATGAGTTAGGTTTCACAAAAGAGGTAATCCCAGCAAATGTTGCAGTTAAAGAAGCGATTCTTCCATTTGAGAAGTTCCCCAGGCTGTGATGTACTGTTAGGGCCTGAGATGAGGAGCACCACTGAGGTAATGGGTATTGATTTTCTGGTTGCCATTGCACTGTGTTCCTTAGCCTAAATGACTTGACAAAATCCCATCTAGAAAGGCTGGCAAAGGCCTTTCAAGGACTCAGGTTCTGGATTGTTTCAACTTCTGGAACAGCTCACTTTCTGGAATTGAAAGGTATCTCAGTGGACAGAGTGTTGAAGATGCATGAGGGACAGCCACATGCTGGCGATCTTGCTAATGGACATATTCAATTGATGGCAATTACTAGCTCTGGGGATTCACTTGATCAAATTGATGGCAGGCAATTGAGGATGGCACTTGCTTATAGAGTTACTATAATAACAACAGTTTCTCAGGACTTTTTTAATGTTGACTGACACGACGAAAAGATTGATGTCTTCTCCCAAGTGCAGGAGTGTCGAAGTAATAAATAACCCGGCAAGACCGGGGTCGAACCACAGGGAGGTTAATTGTACAAATTATAAACAACAATTATAAAACAACAATAACAACAACAACAATAGTAATAATAATAATAATAATAATAATAATAATAATAATAATAGTAGTAGTAGTAGTAGTACTAATAATAATAATAATAACAATAATAATAATAATAATAAAGAAAGAGAAGAAGAAGAAGATGATGATGATGAGAACTTGGAGATCAAATATTAATGTAAGGATTAAGCAATAATAATAACAAATGTCAAGGTTAGAGATTCCACTAATGGTATATCAAACAAGTACAGTATAAACTCTTATTATTGAATTGGAAACCACACACAAAGGAGGTTCCAATCAGATTATATATTGTTAACATGATTACATTAGTCATCTTATTCAATTAATGCTAATACTTGTAAATCTCGTCAAGCATTCATGATTATAACTTATGTTAACAACAAATCAAGTTCCTTTCATAGCTCAGGTGTCGGTTATACCATACATTATGGGCTATGAAAGTGCCAAGCATTTGTTGTACCAAGTGTTATACAACATAAATCAAGATTAGTCATTTAACAAGCAAAGTATTAAAGAGTGAACAAGATAACAAATATAAAACATGTTAGTATCAAACATTAAAGTCCATATTAAGTTTACACTATACTTATTCTTACACCATTAGTGTAACCTTTTCACCTTGACATAATTAACTTAGCTAGACATAATGAAAGAAAGCAAAATAGATAAACAAAATAAGAACATAAAAGTTAACTAAGTAAAGGAAAGGAAATGAAAGGCATAAACTTGATATTAATGAAAGCAAAGCATAAACATTACAAAAAATACAAAGAGAGAAAGGAAGAGCATGATCTTGATCTGGAAACCAAGATGCCTAAATGCATGGCAAATGCCTCCTTTTATAGGCCAAAATTGGGAACTATTGATTTGATGACTAATTGATAAGTGGGTGGCCAACTTTTGACTTGGTGACAATCCTTATCTTCTCTTGTCTGCCCAAAACGTCATTGATAACGTCAAAACTGGAGCCAGGTGCAAACATGAAAGTTGTAGGCAATTGTCTCAGCTTTCTTGTGTAAAAAATTCAGCTCATTTGGACTTCTAGAACTCCAGATATGGCCAAAATACCGAACAGTGCTCGGGCTGGAAGACAGATTCGGGCTTCTTTGTTGTTGCTACAATTTGGACTTGATAATGGCCTTTTTAGATCTTGGGCTCCATATGAAAGTTGTAGGCCTATGTCTTACCTTTCCATCCATATAAATTGGACCTAAATCGGAGATCTGTAGCTCCAGATATGACCTAATTACCGAACAGTGTTCCGGTTTGGATTGCACCGACATCTCTTTTCTAAGTTTGGCCATCTCTTTATCCTTGCAATTTATGTTCTTCAAGTCATCAATCAATCCTTTCATTTATGGGATAGGCCTATATTAAAAATAGACATTTACCACAAATTATATGTATCTTATATTATTAGATACATTACTATAAAATATATTTTAGTTAAGGAGTTATTGATACTTCAAGTGCAAAATGATGATATAAAACCATGATAAAAATGCACTTTTAAGTACTAATCACACCCCCCAACCAGCTTATTACTAGTCCCTAGTAATCAAAGCGTTAAAACAATTTGCAAATTTCACAAAGCAAGGTATTCATCATTTAACTTCCATTAATCTATCGAGATAAACAAACTCTCATTAAATTTATATATATGCTCAATACCACTTAACAAGATATTAATAAACCTTTCTTTTGTGCTTAATGTATCAACACATAATTATGGGGCTTTTCTTGGAAGAAAACAAAATTTTTGTTCTAATGTTTAAGGTTAACTTCCTTGGGATGGGATTATTATTTTTGTCTTTTTTTTTACTTCTTTTTTTTTTCTTTTTTTTTTTAAATGTATATACATATAATTTAAAAACATCATGCATCTTTAACCCATGTAACGAGCTTTCAGCTAATGACTCCCAGACTAGTTGGTCTTAGGGCATTAGGTGTTAAGACACCCCTACGAGCTTAGTAACTCGGGTCGCAGATACTGATATGTAGATAGTGCAATGTTTAATTCCCTTAAGCTTTTCTCCTCAACCCATGTAACAAGCATTGGGCCAATAGCTCCCAAGTCAGTTGACTTTAGGGTATTAGGTGTTAAAACACCCCTTCGGGCTTAATTGCTTAGGTTAGGGAGGCTACGAAACCAAACTTATCTACATTTTTATTATCATCATTTTTTTTCATTTTTTTTTTCATTTTTTTTCCTCTTTTTTTTCATGTTTTTGTTTTTTTTAATTATATACAATCCCTTTCCCTTAGTTGTTACCTTTAACAAAAGAACATAAATAATGTAATAATCCAATATGCAACCCACAATCATATGTTAAAGTGTGTGTGTGTAAATTAAGGTTCAAGAATACATGTTAAATAAGTATATGAGCAGAATTAAGTGATAACAATGCGAGAGTTTGTAAACCTGAATATTTCAGGAAGTTTTATAATAGACCTTGTTAAGAATGGTTACTAAGATGCGTCTCAAGAGTCACTTTAACAAAAGAACTCCTTTACTCTGCCATCCTAGTAACAACAATTATGCACATGCTTTATGAAATGAAAAACAATTTTTTTTTTTATCAACTACTACCCTCTCCCCCCAACCAAAACGAGACATTGTCCTCAATGTTCTAAGGTAGAAAGATAGAGTATAGAAGATATCACTTGAAATAACGAACACCGACAAACCTGAAACACACTAAAACAAAAATAAGAAATAACAAAACACAATAATAAAACCAAAAGACACAAATTTTTTTTTTTTTAAAAAAAAATCAAATTGCAATTGTGATTGTGGCTCACATCTTCCCTTGGTTTTACGTCCAAGAACGGCTTAAACGCCCTCTATGGGTCGGGGATAGGCTTCCCATCCAGTTTTCTTAAAAACTGGCAAACAGGGTCTTTTTTTAGTCAGATTCCCAAGACTATGCCAAGCATGTTCTTTATAAAAATGGGTTTCTAAGTTATGAATTGCACGATGCTTATCTTGACTATGATGAGACTTAAGAGTCAATAGAAGATTATCTAAAGACTCTTTGTGTTTTGAAATAAATCCCACGTTTTGACAATTTTCACAGTTTTTACGAAATGCATCTGACTCCTTGAATATGGTGGGCCAGTAATATCCACTCTGTAAGATTTCTACAATCCTCTTTTTTGAAGAGAAATGATCCCTACATGCCTTAGTGTGACAAAATTTAATGAAATTACTTACCTCATTGTCGAAAATGCATTTTTGAAATATTTGATCAGGACAATAATTGAATAAGTAAGGGTCATCCCAATAAAAATTTTGCTCGTTGCTCAAAAATTTTCTTTTGTCTTCAATACTCCAGTGAGCTGGGAAAAATCCTGAAGCAAGAAAATTGATATTTTTAGCAAACCAAGGCATTGAATTAAGAGAAAGTAGAGATTCATCAGGAAAGTAATCATCGATTGGTGTGATGTCGGGTGTCGAATCTGTTGTCACTTTCGATAAAAGATTCGCATCAACCTTTTCGATGCCTTTTTCATCCTCGATTTCTTCCTGATTGGTCATGGCATGAGAAAATGGAAGTGCTGGCGGAGAATCAGTCGTTTCTTTGCAATTTTCAGATTCAACCCCTTCCTTTCCCTTAGAAATTGACTCATCATCTTTCTCATAAGGTTCAAGAGAGGGTTTTTCAATAACCTTACCAATGCATAGAGTAGTGACTGATTTGACTTGATCCATGTGTTGGCTTCTGGAACTACTTGCATTTGCATTGTATTGCCCCTTAGGATTTTGATGTGGTTGAGATGGAAACTTACCTTTCTCTTGAAAATTAAGAGCAGATGTTAATTTTGCAAGAGCATCTTTAAAATCTGTTATGCTTTGAGCAAGTTGAGTGTTGATTGTCTCTTGCTTTTCAATGAATGCATACAAAGTTTCCTCAAAATTTCTTGTAGGAGGTGGAGCATAAGGAGGTGCATATCCATGATAATTTTGAAAATTGTGGTGTGCTTGAAACGGTGGTTGTGAAGTTTGTGCATTGTTGTTCTCACTCTTCCAACTAAAATTTGGGTGATTTCTCCAACCAGGGTTGTATGTTTGGGAGTATGGGTTGTGGTTGGCCCTTTGAAAACTGTTTAAAGCATGGGCTTGTTCATGGAGACATTCTTTAAAAGAAGGCAAGGTTGGACAATCGTTGGTTGAGTGTTCATTTGTTTCACAGATTTGACACACAATGTTTTCAACAGATTTTAATTGACCACTCTTTTTCAATTCTAGTGCCTCAACTTTTCTAGCTAAAGATGCAAATTTGGCTTGAAGGTCATGATCTTCCCTAAGGTTGTACATACCTCCACTAGATGTATGAGGTTGAGTTTTACTCGGTGCCTCATAAGTACCCGCGGTGTCCCAATTTTGAGCATTTTCAGCTAACAAGTCTAAGTACTCCATTGCTTCATCAGGGTCTTTATCTTCAAAAGTTCCATTGCACATCAATTCAACCATTTGCCTATCTTTAGGTGTTAACCCTTCATAGAAATGTGAAACCAATCTCCATGTTTCAAAACCATGATGAGGGCAAGTACTAAGCAAGTCTCGATACCTATCCCAACATTTATAAAATGTTTCTCCTGGTTTTTGAGTGAAAGTGGTGATTTGTCTTTTGAAAGAGTTTGTTCTATGAGATGGGAAAAACTTCTTTAAAAATTGTTGTTGCATTTCATCCCAAGCACGAATGGATCCTGGTCTTAAATTTTGTAGCCATGTTTTAGCTTTATCTTTTAATGAAAAAGGAAAAAGCTTTAATCTGATGGTGTTCATGCTACAATTTAAGTTATTATATGTGTTGCAGACCTCCTCAAATTCCCTTAAATGCAAGTATGGATTTTCCAATTCTAAACCATGAAAAGAAGGTAAAAGTTGAATAATACCTGGTTTAAAATTAAAATGAGATGCATCAGGAGGAAAAACTATGCATGATGGTGCACTTGTTCTTGTGAGATTCATGTGGTCTCTAAGTGTTCTAGCACGGTTATTCTCATTATTTTCATTATGAAGTGATTGATTATCTTCTTCGGCCATATTTTCTGAAAATGATGAGGATATCCTACAAAGTCTACCACTTGATGTACGTGACCACACTCTCATGCACGTGTAGGAATAAAATGAAAAAGAAGAAGAAAGCAAAAGAAAGAGGAAGAAAACAAAATAAAAAAAATTAAAAGAAAAGAAACAAAGTTATATACAAGAAAAGTGAAAAGAGAAAATAAAATAAATACTATAATTTATACAAGAACTTACCTCCCCGACAACGGCGCCAAAAACTTGACACGACGAAAAGATTGATGTCTTCTCCCAAGTGCAGGAGTGTCGAAGTAATAAATAACCCGGCAAGACCGGGGTCGAACCACAGGGAGGTTAATTGTACAAATTATAAACAACAATTATAAAACAACAATAACAACAACAACAATAGTAATAATAATAATAATAATAATAATAATAATAATAATAATAATAGTAGTAGTAGTAGTAGTACTAATAATAATAATAATAACAATAATAATAATAATAATAAAGAAAGAGAAGAAGAAGAAGATGATGATGATGAGAACTTGGAGATCAAATATTAATGTAAGGATTAAGCAATAATAATAACAAATGTCAAGGTTAGAGATTCCACTAATGGTATATCAAACAAGTACAGTATAAACTCTTATTATTGAATTGGAAACCACACACAAAGGAGGTTCCAATCAGATTATATATTGTTAACATGATTACATTAGTCATCTTATTCAATTAATGCTAATACTTGTAAATCTCGTCAAGCATTCATGATTATAACTTATGTTAACAACAAATCAAGTTCCTTTCATAGCTCAGGTGTCAGTTATACCATACATTATGGGCTATGAAAGTGCCAAGCATTTGTTGTACCAAGTGTTATACAACATAAATCAAGATTAGTCATTTAACAAGCAAAGTATTAAAGAGTGAACAAGATAACAAATATAAAACATGTTAGTATCAAACATTAAAGTCCATATTAAGTTTACACTATACTTATTCTTACACCATTAGTGTAACCTTTTCACCTTGACATAATTAACTTAGCTAGACATAATGAAAGAAAGCAAAATAGATAAACAAAATAAGAACATAAAAGTTAACTAAGTAAAGGAAAGGAAATGAAAGGCATAAACTTGATATTAATGAAAGCAAAGCATAAACATTACAAAAAATACAAAGAGAGAAAGGAAGAGCATGATCTTGATCTGGAAACCAAGATGCCTAAATGCATGGCAAATGCCTCCTTTTATAGGTCAAAATTGGGAACTATTGATTTGATGACTAATTGATAAGTGGGTGGCCAACTTTTGACTTGGTGACAATCCTTATCTTCTCTTGTCTGCCCAAAACGTCATTGATAACGTCAAAATTGGAGCCAGGTGGAAACATGAAAGTTGTAGGCAATTGTCTCAGCTTTCTTGTGTAAAAATTTCAGCTCATTTGGACTTCTAGAACTCCAGATATGGCCAAAATACCGAACAGTGCTCGGGCTGGAAGACAGATTCGGGCTTCTTTGTTGTTGCTACAATTTGGACTTGATAATGGCCTTTTTAGATCTTGGGCTCCATATGAAAGTTGTAGGCCTATGTCTTACCTTTCCATCCATATAAATTGGACCTAAATCGGAGATCTGTAGCTCCAGATATGACCCAATTACCGAACAGTGTTCCGGTTTGGATTGCACCGACATCTCTTTTCTAAGTTTGGCCATCTCTTTATCCTTGCAATTTATGTTCTTCAAGTTATCAATCAATCCTTTCATTTATGGGATAGGCCTATATTAAAAATAGACATTTACCACAAATTATATGTATCTTATATTATTAGATACATTACTATAAAATATATTTTAGTTAAGGAGTTATTGATACTTCAAGTGCAAAATGATGATATAAAACTATGATAAAAATGCACTTTTAAGTACTAATCATTGACCTACAGAAAGATAATAGTAAAAATTTGCTGTCAGCATCCTCTTCTCTATGATGAAGGAGGAAATTCCAGTAAGTGATCCGGTCTATTATGTTTATTTTGTTATCCGTTAAATGTGGTTTGTTGTTACTATTGTTTGGGGTAGATTTTCTATTCAGTTACATGTTATTATCAATATTTAGCTGCCCATCCGTTTCATTTCTGCGAGCTGATTAATACTAACCTGGGAATGTGTATTAGGGACATGAATTTATCTATAGTTTGAAACATGACCCTGCCAGAAACTTAGTTCAGGCATGTCAAATGAATCTGTTGCCCTGAAACTTACTTCAGGGATAGCAAATTAATAATTTGTTTTAGTGTCTGCATGGTCAACACAATTTGAATAATCTTTGCCTTCCTCACCCTTTCCCTCTCTAAAGACATGTTTGAGTGAGTCAAACATGTAATAAATTTCCATGTTTAATCAGTTGGTTTGTGTTCACAGAACAAGCAAGAGCGTCGTTAGTTATTTTATCATGAAGGAGCATGTTATTAGTTTCCGTTTCTTCTGAAGGAAAATAGCTATGCTGCTATGTATGGGAAAATGATTGGTCTTTTATCACTTGAAAGGGCAAAATACTGGTGAGAAAATAGAGGTTTTTTAATTTTTGTTTTGAAATGTAGTGAGCTTTGAGGTTATAGTAATAGTGTCTTTTTCAGAGGCTGAAGTAAGTCTCCTCTGTAATTTATACTTTCTATGTGCTGCTAGAAACCTGTCTATCCTAGACAAATTTTAAGGTTAATTAAATTAGGACCACTTATATTCTTCAAAACGCTTTTGTGAATGTCAATATATGTATGTGTGCGTGCGTGCACACATTTTCTTCTCTGTGATTGGTATGTTTTGTTGATATTTCCCCCCTACTGAAAGCAGGTTTAAAAAATCTGTTGAACTTCATTTTGGCTCTTTTACAGCAGATGTTGATATACAGGGAGATGCCCATGTGCATGTGTATGCCATCATTTGATCCTTGCTATCATCTAGCTATTATTGCATACGCTGTATGATGATGGTGATGGAAAAGGATAGGAGATTTGAAGGTCAAGGGGAAGGATGGACTTGGAAAAGGATAGGAGATTTGAAGGTCAAGGGGAAGGATGGACTCTATGCCTCCTGTGGGTATGAGAAGGACCCTTGATTGATAAGATCAGAGGAAAGGCATGCCGTCTGAAATGGCGTCTGGCTTCTTGTTAGTTTTTGCTTTGTTTGATGAGTCTGGCTTCTTGTTAGTTTTTGCTTTGTTTGATGAGTTTGCCTAACGATGGCCATCTAGTTTTGTTTATCGGTAGTTAGCAGAGATTGTCAGCAGACAGGTTATTTGTGCTGATTGGCTGCTTGTAGTTTTACGCTGGGATGCTCTCGTGTTTGCTAAATTTAAACATCAAAATTCAAAAATAATGGGCATGATTATAGCACGTTAAAGATGGCAGACTTGGCTACATTATTGAATCCAATCTGTTTGGTAATTGAAGTAGTTTACACTATAGCAGTAGCTGCAGCAGCTCATCTTTGGATATAGATTCATAATGCATCCAGCTATCCTTTATTCATTCCTCCTAATTTCCTAGGTTGATATATATATATATATATATATATATATATATATATATAGGGCACTTTTCATGCATTAGATTAGACCTCTTCACATGGCAACACCTAATGAAGCATGTGTAGTTTGAGAATATCAGATGCATGTTTGAAGTAGCCTTACATTGCCCAGGCAGGCATCTCCCATCAAACAACTTCCATGTTTATTGTTTTATGTGTAGAGACTTTCAGAGCTAAAAGATGATACCAAAGTTGTTAAAAGTCACAGAACCAGCGAGACATGCAAGGGAATCTTTCAGCTGGAGCTTCATTTATTGCCAACACCAGACATGAAAATTCAAATAAAATCCCAGCAACTCTTGCTAGATGGGCATAACTTTCTTTATGCTTCTTTTATTACAAACATGTAGTGCCACAGTTTTCGAATTTTTGGTCATTTCCATGGACAACTCTTAAGTATTTACAAGTTGTCGAAAATTCATTGGTGATATGTAATTCAAGTCACCATCCAGCAGGTGCTTTGCTGCAATTAAGTACGCAGATTCTGTAAGATGGAATGGATCCCAGAAAACATTCTTTGTTCTGTCAGAGCAAACATGAGAACTAGGTGTGCATGGGATAATGCCACCATGGGCTCCAACAACATAGCAGCACGCATTTTCTGCATCTTCAAACCCTGGGAAACAAAAATGTGCATGTAACCGGAGGCTGAAATGCAAAGGAAATATACATTGCTGTTAAACAAATTGATGGCGCACCATATGATACGTAGTTTTGAACGATATCTAGGAATACAGCAAAAATGTCTGCATAAACATGTATTGATCCTGAGAGATTTTTAGTCAGCTCTTCAAGCATCGGCTTAAGTTTTTTATTAAAACTCTGAGCTCTCTGATTTGCAGCAGAAACACAACCGTCTTTCACTCCATACTCATCCCTTGTATAAGGGATACATCCATAAGGTCCACAATTTCCCACTACGAGCTTTCTAGCACCCAGTTTATAGAGTCTCTGCAGGGAAAAGCTACGTCAGTACCAGTCCTAGAGATGGTCGATTCAAGTTAAAGTAATTTGACAGGGAACGATGATTTTACTGTAAGCTGTGATCTTAAACTTGAAATGATGGTGTCAAGTACTGCGCCGCTATCCACAACGTTGGAGATATCCCTAATATCATTGGCGCCGACAAAAAGAATATAAATAGCCTCTCTAAGCAACTTCTTGGCACCTTGGATTCCAATATTCGATATGATGTCTTTCCTTGTTTTCTCGAAGTAACTGATTTGATTCTCAAGGCTAATGTGATCTCCCTATAAATGACATGTAGGTTTCATCATCTTTTTCTTCAGAAAACCTTTGCTTGTTTGATCAAAGTCTATAATTTCTGGAATCGTTTCCATGTTTATTTCCAATCATGCTTGAAAACAAATTTTGAAAAACTGATGGAAATTCAGTTTCTGCAAAGCCAAGTGTATTATTCTACGTCTAAAATAAACACTTACATATGACTCTCCGGTTGCGTTCAAAATTCCAGATCCTGAAGAAGCATAGTTGACACCATTCAGAAGCACGTCTCCAACAGTCGTCGGAGCCAGGTGTGGAGGAGGGAAGTTTTTGAGGCCCACTTCCTGTCCTGTTAAGACAAAACAGGAAAATCAGCTTAATGAACGTACGTACTTCAACCTCAAAAGAAGACAATGAGCAGAAAGACAAGACTTGCCTATTATGTCAGGAACTAATCTAGCATTTGAATATCGTCCAGAAGGAACCCTATCTCCATTGCCAAAATCGATCCCATTGGGGAACAATGGCGTTGCTAAAGTCTTCATGTAAAAGTTGTTCCCAACATCGACCAAGGAATCTCCAAAAATATAAAAAGCTGGAACATCTTTTGCTGAGCTGAGACCTAGCAGAAGCCATACCATAGAGGCTTGGGATACAATTCCCATAATGATAGATCTCTGTCTGTCTAATGCAGAGCTCATTTGTAGCTCAATCTGACAAAACTGGATAGAAAAATGCTATGCACTTTTAGTTCAAGATTGATAACGAACAGGATTAATAGCAAAATGAAGAAGTATTTATAGTCGTGTCTTGTAGGATGGCTTTGGCGGCTCGAAGTTAAGTTTGAAAATGGAATAGAAATAAAGGCAGATTTGAATGAGCCAAGCCACCGAAAAGTTAGGTTTGAAATTGCAATAGAAATAAAGGCAGATTTGAATGAGCCGAGCTAGCGAAAAGCTTCATTTAAATTAATTTTTTTATATATTTTTAAATAAAAAATATTTTAAACTATAATTATTATTATAATGATACACAGTTCCTTAAACTTCAATATTTATAATTGAAGTGGGGGCTCTTTCATTTTTAGTATAATAATGTTGATTATATTATTTTATTAATTCTTAAATTTTTTTAGGTTTTGAGAAATCTATGAAAATTGCAAATGTAATTTCATAAAATAAGTATAATTTTTAATTTAATTATAAAATTAAGCTGAAATTTTGATAAAAAATTTTAAAAGATTAATTTTTATTATGTTAAAATTTTATGATGATAAAAAAAAAAGACTTCAAATAAAGTTTGGAATTTCCCATGTGAGATTATTTTATTTACTTGTATTTTGATTTTATTTTTTCTTTAGATTATTACTTTTAATTCAATTAGTGTTCAACTAGTTAAATATCTAATTCTATTAGTTAGCTAAATTTTAAATAGTAATTCCTTTTTTAATTAAAATTTTAAGTTTAAAACTAATATAAAGTGGGATGTCTACTTTATTTTTGTTAGAGCATTCAAATTATTTAAAATTTTAATAAAATACTAGATATTTTTTTCGATTCCCTTATAGTATTTAAAATTGTAATCTTAAAAAGTTTCAAAACCTTAATTTTTATTCATATCACACACATCTTATATAAATCTTTTGAATTGAAAAATTAAATGTAATTAGAGCAATGATATTTAGACAATTTTTATGAAATTTTGATGATAGAGTCATTTCTCATTTTTTTTTTTAAAGATGAAAACTAAGAAAACCTTGGCATTGGACCTAAAGTCCTGGGTAAGTGATTTATTTACTTAACTGTTATCGAATAATATAAATTATATTTTAAGATCTTATCTAACAGTTTAAATTATTAGGTTAAAAAACCATTCAACCCAAAACTTAAGCTATTAAGTGAGGTTCTAATATATGATTTATATTATTCTCTAGCATACCCGCTTAAGTGAAAGCTATCTGAGTTTGAAATTTGCATAAACCAACATTATCTTGTGTCTAATTTTTATCAAATAAATGGAGATGGTAAGATTCAAACTCGCGATCATTTGGTCATCAAGGCTCTAATACCATATCAAAAAACTACTTAATCCAATAATGATTAGTACTTAAAAGCGCATTTTTATCATGGTTTTATATCACCATTTTACACTTGAAGTATCAATAACTCCTTAACTAAAACATGTTTTATAATAATATATCTAATAATATAAGATACTTTTAATTTATGGTAAATGTTCATTTTAAATGCAGGCTTATCACATAAATAAAATGATTGATTTATGACTTTAAGAACTTAAATTGCAAGGGCAAACAGATGACCAAAATTAGAAAAGAGATGTTGGTGCAATCTAAACCGGAATACTGGTCGGTAATTGAGTCATATCTGGAGCTATAGATCTTTAATTTAGCTCTACTTTATATGGATGGAAAGGTAAGACATAGACCTACAACTTTCATATGGAACCCAAGATCTAAAAAGGTCATTTTCAAGTCCAAATTATTGCAACAATAAAGAAGCCCGAAGCTGTCCTCCAGCCCGAACACTGTTCAGTAGTTTGGCCATATATGGAGTTCTAGAAGTCTAAATAAGCTGAATGTTTTACACAAGAAAGCGGAAACAATTGCCTACAACTTTCATGTTTTTGAGTGACTCCAATTTTGACGTTATCAATGGCGTTTTGGGCAGACAAGAGAAGATAAGGATTATCACCAAGTCAAGAGTTGGCCACCCACTCATCAATTAGTCATCAAATCAATAGTTTCTAATTTTAGCCTATAAAAGGAGGCATTTGCCATGCATTTAGGCATCTTGGTTTCCAGATCAAGATCATACTCTTCCTTTTTCTCTTTGTATTTTTTGTAATGTTTATGCTTTGCTTTTCTTAATATCAAGTTTATGCCTTTTAATTCCTTTCCTTTACTTAGTTAGCTTTTATGTTCTTATTTTGTTTATCTATTTTTCTTTCTTTCATTATGTCTAGCTAAGTTAATTATGTCAAGGTGAAAAGGTTACACTAATGGTATAAGAATAAGTATAGTGTAAACTTAATATGGACTTTAATGTTTGATATTAACATGTTTTATATTTGTTATCTTGTTCACTCTTTAATACTTTACTTGTTAAATGACTAATCTTGATTTATGTTGTATAACACTTGGTACAACAAATGCTTGACACTTTCATAGTTCATACTGTATGGTATAACCGACACCTGAGCTATGAAAGGAACTTGATTTGTTGTTAACATAAGTTATAATCATGAATGCTTGACGACATTTACAAGTAGTAGCATTAATCGAATAAGATGACTAATATAATCATGTTAACAATCTATAATCTGATTGAAACCTCCTTTATGTGTGGTTTCCAATTGAATAATAAGAGTTTACATTATACTTGTTTGACATACCATTAGTGGAATCTCTAACCTTCACATTTGTTATTATCATTGTTTAATCATTACATTAATATTCCATCTCAAAGTTCTCATCTTCTTCTTCTCCTTTTTTTTCTTTATTATTATTATTATTATTATTATTATTATTATTATTACTACTACTACTACTATTACTATTACTAGTACTATTATTAGTACTACTAACACTATTATTATTATTATTGTTATTATTATTATTATTATTATAGTTATTGTTGTTATTGCTATTATTATTGTTTATAATTTATACAATTAACCTCCCTGTGGTTCGACCCCGGTCTTGCCGGGTTATTTATTACTTCGACACTCCTACACTTGAGAGAAGAAATCAATGTTTTGATCGTGTCAAATAACTTAACCTTTTTGGTGAAATCCCAATATATGATTTAATATTTGTCAAATAATTAATTCAACCTAATAGTTTAAGCTGCTAGATGAGGTTCCAAGAGATGATTTATAATATTCTCTAACAGTCAAATAACATATTCAACTTTCTCTAACAGTCAAATAACATATTCAACTCAATAGTTTAAGCTATTAAATGAGGTCCCAAAATATAATTTATATTTTTCTCTAACACACTCTTTCAAGTAAAAGCCTTTTAGGCTTAAAACTTATATAGACCCACATTATCTTGTGCTTTAATTTTTATCAAATAAATAGAAATAATGAGATTCAAACATGTGACCATTTGATCATCAAAGCTCTGATACCATGTTAAAGAACTATCTCAACTCAATAATTTAAGTTATTAGATAAAGTCTTAAGAAATGATATATATTATTCTTTGACAACAACTAAACATCATTATAATGAATTTAATTTATTCTCAAGTTAGGAATTTCTTTCTTCAAGTCCTATTTAAATTTTAATACTTTTAGTTTACAAGTTTGATATTAGTCCTTTCATGTTAATTCTAATACCTAGTTTGTTGGCTTGGAATTTTTTTTAAATGGTAAAATTAATTTTTGTTTCTTTTAATTTTATAATATAATTTATACAATTTAAAATATATGATTATTATATAAGATAACATGTTTTGTATTTGAACATATTTTCTAGCAATATTATCTAAATTAAAGTATTATATGATTATTGTATTATATATTTTTATATTGTATATTAATATATCCTAATATTATTTCCTGTATAAATATATTAGTAATTTATCATTTTCTAATAATATTATATGTTGGTCCTTGATTTCTAGTACTTTTTATGATTTAGTCTCCACATCCCTAACTTTTGGTATACAAGCCTTTGATTCTTTTTATATTTGTTTGATAATTTATTTTTTAGATCTATATATATGATTGATAAGTTTTATGCATCAAAAAGTTTTATAATTTAAAAGATAACAACTCAAGTTAACAAAAATATTTGTGAAACAACCTAATTGATTAAAAAAATAAGAATAATGATTAGTACTTAAAAGTGCATTTTTATCATGGTTTTATATCATCATTTTGCACTTGAAGTATCAATAACTCCTTAACTAAAATATGTTTTATAATAATGTATCTAATAATATAAGATACCTATAATTTGTGGTAAATGTCTATTTTTAATGCAGGTCTATCACATAAATGAAAGGATTGATTGATGACTTGAAGAACTTAAATTGCATGGATAAAGAGATGGTCAAACTTAGAGAAGAGATGTCGGTGCAATCCAAACCGGAACACTGTTCGGTAATTGGGCCATATCTGGAGCTACAGATCTCATATTTAGGTCCAATTTATATGGATGGAAAGGTAAGACATAGGCCTACAACTTTCATATGGAGCCCAAGATCTAAAAAGGCCATTATCAAGTCCAAATTGTAGCAACAACAAAGAAGCCCGAATCTGTCTTCCAGCCCGAGCACTGTTCGGTATTTTGGCCATATCTGGAGTTCTAGAAGTCCAAATGAGCTGAATGTTTTACACAAGAAAGCTGAGACAATTGGCTACAACTTTCATGTTTGCACCTGGCTCCAGTTGTGACGTTATCAATGACGTTTTGGGCAGACAAGAGAAGATAAAGATTGTCACCAAGTCAAAAGTTGGCCACCCACTTATCAATTAGTCATCAAATCAATAGTTCCCAATTTTGGCCTATAAAAGGAGGCATTTGCCATGCATTTAGGCATCTTGGTTTCCAGATCAAGATCATGCTCTTCCTTTCTCTCTTTGTATTTTTTGTAATGTTTATGCTTTGCTTTCATTAATATTAAGTTTATGCCTTTCATTTCCTTTTCTTTACTTAGTTAACTTTTATGTTCTTATTTTGTTTATCTATTTTTCTTTCTTTCATTATGTCTAGCTAAGTTAATTATGTCAAGGTGAAAAGGTTACACTAATGGTGTAAGAATAAGTATAATGTAAACTTAATATGGACTTTAATGTTTGATACTAACATGTTTTATATTTGTTATCTTGTTCACTCTTTAATACTTTGCTTGTTAAATGACTAATCTTGATTTATGTTGTATAACACTTGGTACAACAAATGCTTGGCACTTTCATAGCCCATAATGTATGGTATAACCGACACCTGAGCTATGAAAGGAACTTGATTTGTTGTTAACATAAGTTATAATCATGAATGCTTGACGAGATTTACAAGTATTAGCATTAATTGAATAAGATGACTAATGTAATCATGTTAACAATATATAATCTGATTGGAACCTCCTTTGTGTGTGGTTTCCAATTCAATAATAAGAGTTTATACTATACTTGTTTGATATACCATTAGTGGAACCTCTAACCTTGACATTTGTTATTATTATTGTTTAATCCTTACATTAATATTTCATCTCTAAGTTCTCATCATCATCATCTTCTTCTTCTTCTCTTTCTTTATTATTATTATTATTATTATTATTATTATTACTACTACTACTACTACTACTACTACTACTACTACTACTATTATTATTATTACTATTGTTGTTGTTGTTATTGTTGTTTTATAATTGTTGTTATTATTGCTTATAATTGTTGTCTATAATTTGTACAATTAACCTCCCTGTGGTTCGACCCCGGTCTTGCCGGGTTATTTATTACTTCGACACTCCTGCACTTGGGAGAAGACATCAACCTTTTAGTCGTGTCAAATAACTTTTTATCTAACCATTGAATTGATTTCAAATATTTTCGAGAGATGTTCTAGTTCTATATTGAGTTAAATGGAAATAAGTAGTTAAGATTAGAAAAGCTTTCAAATTATTCTTAGAAGATGTTGTTTTTGTCTGTTTTATTATATAAAAAAAATATAAAACATCCTTTACTTTAGTTCAAATCACAATCACTAATTATAACTTGAAAAATTACCATTTACATCCCGTGTCAACAAAAAATTTCAAATATGACAAATTCACCATAATACTCTCATATATATTAAATTAGATACCCTAAAAAATCTCATTTCTCCTCTCTTACTAAAACCCTAACTATCAATCTAGTATGTGTGACTAATAATCATACATTGCCATTTTTTTTATTTTGATATGTTGATAGTAGATCAAAATAGTTTAAAAACAAAAAAAAATTAATTTTAAGCAAAATAAGTTTTAATTTTTTCCAAATGATATTTGAACCACTTAAACCAACTTATCAAATGTTACCTTAGTTCTAAATCATGGCACACATAGGTTAACATGCAAGGCAATGTGTGCCAAAGGCTAGTCTAGGTCATTTTGTTTTTTATTTTTTAGGTAAAAATTAGATGATGATAGTAATAAAACATGAAAAACAATAGAAACATAAAAAAAATTATGTCACTCTTATTTATTTATTTTATATTTAATTTTAATTTCATTTTACTTTTTAACTTCAATAAAAGGTAACTTCTAATTTTTATAATATGTTTACACACACTTCTATAATTTCATATTCTTTATATTTTTCATTTTATTTCGTTAAAAATATAATGAAAAATAAAGAAAATTGTGATTTAACATATTTTCATTTCTGTTTTTAATTTTAAAGAATATGTTTTTTTATAAAGGCATTTATGCTTACCTTATCTATTTTTTAATATAATATTATTCTTTCAATGTTTTATGGATTTTTTGAAAATCTAATTCTTCATTTTTGATTTTTTCTCAATTTAAAAAAAATCAAATTTTCTTCTACTCTTCAAAAATCTTGACTGCTAAATTCTCTATTTTGGCATATATGGACTTTAATTAAAAAGATTGATGAAATCATAATAGATGGAACACGTTATCAAAATTCCTTGAGAAGTAAAGGGAATAAATTAAGAAAAAAAACCATGGAGATTAAATATTTGATTAATCCATAAAATATATTTATATATTCGAATTCCTTCATATAACACACTCTATATAATTGCTAATTTACTATTACATTTTATTTCATATACATAATGTATTTGATTAATTATATATTAAATTTATTTACTTTATAAAACCTCAATAAATTAAGATAATGGAAATGTTTTGAAAAAATAAATTATATATAAACCTTAATTCAAAATTTTATCACAAAATAAGTTGTTTTTTAAATTGGGATTATAACCTCTTAGATAGGTTTTAAACTTATATTTACAGGATAAAAATAATAAGAAATGGTATTCAAATGAAAAAAATTAATACATAACCTAGAGAAAAATATAAAAATCCAAACAATAACTAATATGTTAAAGATAGAAACGTTTGAGCCTTTTCAATAATGGATTAAAAAAATGGTTTCATTGTAGAATTTTATAGCAAAATTTAATTCTAATTAAATGAAACTATTGATTTGACAATTAATGAGGATATAAAAATCACAAAGAATATGCTAGAAGGAGTTATTCATTAAGATCCTTGTACATCATTCACAATATATTCTACGACCTTTACTCCCAAATTGCAATGAATTCTTCTTTAATGGTTCCATCAGATAGTGTAATCTTCTTTGTAATTGAATACCTGCATAACATCCTTTATAGACCCTTGTGGTTGTTGAAGGGAGGCCTTTCAAAGATCTAGTCAGTATGAGGTATTTTTATGTAACAAAAGACATAAACTAAAAGTATTAATAAGCTTTTATGAAAATAGAGAAGAAGGAGAAGAAATAATAAAAATTAAAGAAGAATAATAATAAGAAGAATTGTCTTTATATCTTAGAGTATAAGGTTTTTGAACTCTTTTGTTGTGTATTCATGCTTCTTTTTATATTACATGGCTTGACCTGTTTCATATAATATAGGAGGGATAGAGATGTAATCTTGTAATTGTAAAATAATATTATTCTACTACTCGTGCTATCATATCTAATTAATATAAGCCTGAACTGTTTGTTTATATTTAATGCGATGTGATGGGTATCATAATTACTAGCCCAAGCTCAGGGTATGTGAGACTTAATGTGGAGTTACCTTTTTGCTATAAATTGAACCTGAGAGGAGTTAGGTTAATCTCATTTGCTGAACCTAAGGGAAGTTGGGTTCAACTTGTGATTGCACCCAAGAATGATCAGGCATAAATGCACCATATCCCAATGTGGGGTCGGGCTTGGGCGCACCATAACCCAACATGGAGTTCGGCGTATTCATATCCTTGACCTAGCAGAAAGTTGGGCAAAGCCACGTCCTGGCCCAATATGGAGGTGAGCGGGCCCAACATAGAGTTGGGTGCTAACGTGTCCCTGATCCAACATGAGTTTAGAAGCGTACGCGTCTTAACCTAATAATGGGTTGGGCAAGGATACGTCACAGCCCAAATTAAAGCTGGGTACGAGGATGCCCCTACCCAACTTAGAGCTGGGCACGGGTATGCTTGACCCAACCTAAGGTTCAGCACAAATGCACGCTTGATTATCTTAGATTTTAGAGCAATCATGTTATAGCCCAACGTGAAGTTGGAATCCGAGAAAGATGCAACCTCATTTTGGGATGTGACTTTAGTGCGATGGCTTTCAAATGGGGGATGTTTTCGTAGAAAACCATGACCCATCAGTTGCCCTCCAAGTCTGCTTATTTTTTAAAAGAATAGGGAGACTTAAGCCTAAAGAGGAGTTTTTAACTATGCTCAGTTAAACCTTAATCTTGATTAGAATGCCTTTTACACTTGTTTTATCAGGGTGTGGAAGTTTTATAGCTTCCCTCATTTTAATGCCTTGGTGGGAAGAATCTGAAACTCTTTTAAAGGCCCTCTCTCTCTCCATGTTTTTGTCAAGATGTGGGCGTTTATGTATGTGAGTGATCTAGCAAGCGAAGCAAACAGAGTTTATCAGACCAAGTTGACTAAGGAGAGTGGAGTTGTTCAACAAACTTTTTTCTAGATAAGCAGTTGAGATAAAGAGAGCTGAAGATGAAAACACACAGAGGATTCCTTTTAGACAAGAAGTTAAGGAGGTAGCCTCTGCTAACTCAAGAGTTGAAGTGGTCTAGGATTAGTGGCAGAGCCAAAGTTTTTTAAATGAAGGGGAAAATTATTAACACATACTATATTATATAGACATGCATTAGAAATCAATTCAAAACACATTTATTAATTCATATAAAGTAAAATTAATTTCAAAATAATTTTAAAATGAAAAAAACTTACATTATAATTGTTCTTTTTGAGTTTTTATATTTTGAAATTACTTCATAATAGTTTTATTATCAATTTTATCAAAGATATCTTTCTCAATGTATATAACCAAATGATCATTCATCCATTTATCTCTTATCCTATTTGACAATCTACTATTGACAATATGCATAGTACAAAAAACTCTCTCCACTATAATACTTGTAACTGGTAGAAGTAATAACAATTTGATAAACATATATACTAATGGAAATATCAAATTCTTCTTTTTTTCATCATTTTCTCTACAAGACTAGCAATACCTTCAATACTAGAGAACTCATCATCACCATGTAGATCAATAATATATGTATTAAGTTTGGTCACAAAGTACCATAAGGTCCACTATAGAGAATTCACCGGGATAAAAAAGAGCAAGACAAAAAAGCTTTTCTTTGTTGAAAGTAGAGAAAGAGTCATTTGGGCTTAAACATGCCATACAAAGAAGTAACTCCATACTCGTCTTGGTAAAATGATCATCAAACTTAGTAAGTTACATGTCAATGATATTGTTAAACAATTCATAATGAAAATGGTGTAAGTTTGTAATCCCTTGAGATTTTCACCTTGAACACCCACGAAGCTTGTACTTATTATCCATGTTTAGAATATCAATATCATGTTTGATGCAAAAAGATGACACTTCTAGTAAAAGTTCCCAATCATTCTCTCTTATCATTTTAAATTGATCCTTTGATGTTTTCAATAAACTCATAGCATTTTCTATGTCTTGAACTTTTCTTTGTAATCCTTGTGAGAACTCATTAGTAATTGTTAGTATCCTTCTCAAATAATTAAGCATGAACACAAAATTAAATGATTCCATAGTACCTATTAAAACAATCATTTTTGTTCTCTGTTTTGAGTTCATCCTATCCTCCCTTATAATCTCAAACACATCAAGAACTGATGAAAACATTGCAAGTAGATGAATAATTGTAACATAATAGGAGCCCCAACGAGTATCACCATACCTTCTAAGATAAGTTTCTTGATTCAAGCCTCATCCACTAAAAATTTCTCCGTTTTCAAATCCTTCAATAATTCTAACATATTGTTTTCCTCTAATCACCTCCATCCTTTTATATAATGCTCCAACTATGTTTATCATGCTAGAAATAAAATATTTTTAACTTCATTATGCTTCTTTGTGACAGCCACAAAAGTCAATTGAAGTCTGTGAGCAAAACAATGTACATAATATGCACTTAGATTACTATTTAGAATAAGTGTTTTCAAGCCATTGAATTCACCTCGCATGTTACTAGCACCATTATATCATGACCACGTAATCTTGATATGTTTAGCCTATGTTTAGAAAACAAAGCTTCAATAGCTGCCTTTAGTGAACTAGTAGTTGTATTTGACACATGTTGAATGCTAAGAAAATGTTCAATTATATGTCCATTGTTGTCTACATATCGTATAACAATTGTCATTTGTTCCTTAATTTATATGTCTTGTGACTCATCAATTAAAATTGAAAATAATGAATCACCTAAATCTTTGACAATTAGTGTCTTCTCCCAAGTGCAGGAGTGTCGAAGTAATAAATAACCCAGCAAGACCGGGGTCGAACTACAGGAAGATTAATTGTATAAATTACAGATAACAATAATACAATAACAATAGCAATAGTAACAACAACAACAACAACAACAACAAAAACATTAATAAAAAAAAAGGAGAAGGAGAAGAAAAGGATGAGAACTTTGAGATGGAATATTGGAATATTAATGTAAGGATTAAACAATGATAATAAAAAATGTCAAGGTTAGAGGTTCCACTAATGGTATGTCAAACAAGTATAGTATAAACTCTTATTATTTAATTGAAAACGACATACAAAGGAGGTTCCAATCAAATTATAGATTGTTAACATGATTACATTAGTCATCTTATTCAATTAATGCTAATACTTGTAAATCTCGACAAGCATTGATGATTATAACTTATGTTAACAAGAAATCAAGTTCCTTTCATAGCTCAGGTGTCGGTTATACGATACAGTATAGGCTATGAAAGTGCCAAGCATTTGTTGTACCAAGTGTTATATAACATAAATCAGGATTAGTCATTTAACAAGCAATGTATTAAAGAGTGAACAAGATAACAAATACAAAACATGTTAGTATAAAAAATTAAAGTCCATATTAAGTTTACACTATGCTTATTCTTAGACCATTAATGTAACTGACACGACTAAAAGATTGATGTCTTCTTCCAAGTGTAGGAGTGTCAAAGTAATAAATAACCCAACAAGACCAGGGTCGAACCACATGGAGGTTAATTGTACAAATTATAAAAAAACAACAATAGTAACAATAACAACAATAATAACAATAACAACAACAATAATAATAATAATAATAATACTAGTAGTAGTAGTAGTAGTAGTAGTAGTAGTAATAATAAAGAAGAAGAAGAAAAGTTGATGAGAACTTTGAGATGAAAAATTAACGTAGGGATTAAACAATGATAATAAACAATGTCAAGGTTACAGGATCCACTAATGGTATGTCAAACAAGTATAGTATAAACTCTTATTATTCAATTGGAAACCATACACAAAGGAGGTTCCAATTAGATTATAGATTGTTAACATGATTACATTAGTTATCTTATTCAATTACGCTAATACTTGTAAATTTCATCAAGCATTCATGATTATAACTTATGTTAACAACAAATCAAGTTCCTTTCATAGCTTAGGTGTCAGTTATACCATACAGTATGAACTATGAAAGTGCCAAACATTTGTTATACCAAGTGTTATACAACATAAATCAAGATTAATCATTTAACAAGCAAAGTATTAAAGAGTGAACAAGATAACAAATATAAAACATGTTAGTATCAAACATTAAAGTCCATATTAAGTTTATACTATACTTATTCTTACACCATTAGTGTAACCTTTTCACCTTAACATAATAAACTTAGCTGGACATAATGAAAGAAAGAAAAATAGATAAACAAAATAAGATAAAAGTTGACTAAGTAAAGGAAAGGAAATGAAAGGCATAAACTTGATATTAATGAAAACAAAGCATAAACATTACAAAAAATACAAAGAGAGAAAGCAAGAGCATGATCTTGATCTGGACACCAAGATGCCTAAATGCATGACAAATGCCTCCTTTTATAGGCCAAAATTGAGAACTATTGATTTGATGACTAATTAATGAGTGGGTGACCAACTCTTGACTTTGTGACAATCCTTATCTTCTCTTGTCTACCCAAAACGTCATTGATAACGTCAAAATTGGAGCCACTTGAAAACATGAAAGTTGTATAAAATTGTCTCATCTTTCTTATGTAAAACATTTATCTCATTTCAACTTCGAAAACTCCAGATATGGCTAAAATACTGAATAGTACTCGGGCTGGAGGATAGATTCGGGCTTCTATGTTTTTGCTATAATTTAGACTTGAAAATGACCTTTTTAGATCTTGGGATCCATATGAAAGTTATAGGCCTATGTCTTACCTTTCCATCCATCTAAAGTATACCTAAATCTGAGATCTACATCTCTAGATATGATCCAATTACTAAATAGTGTTCTACTTTGGATTGCGCCAACATCTCTTTCCTAAGTTTGGCTATTTGTTTATCCTTTCAATTTCAGTTCTTAAATTCATCAATCAATCATTTCATTTATTTGATAGGCCTGCATTTAAAATAAACATTTACCATAAATTAAAGGTATCTTATATTATTAGATATATTATTATAAAACATGCTTTAGTTAAGGAGTTATTGATACTTCAAGTGAAAAATGATGATTTAAAACTTTAATAAAAATACACTTTTAAGTATCAATCTCACCCCTCAACTAGCTTATTACTAGTCCCTAGTAGTCAAAGTGTTAAAATAGAAAAATATTTTGCAAATTCCACAAATCGAGGTAGTCATCATTTAACTTCCATTAATCTATCCAGATAAACAAACTCTCATTTAATTTATATACCTGCTCAATACCTCTTAACAAAATATTCATAAACCTTTCTTTTGTGTTCAATGTATCAACATATATTTATAGGGCTTTTCTTGGAAGAAAACAAAATTTTTGTTCTAATGTTTAAGCTTAACTTGCTTGGGTTGGGATTATTATTTTTATCTTCTTTTTGTTTTTTAATATATATACATATAATTTAAAACACCATGCATCTTTAACCCATGTAATAAGCTTTCACCTAATGACTCCCAGACCAATTCATTTTAGGGCATTAGGTGTTAAGACACCCCTATGAGCTTAGTAACTCGGGTCACAAATATTGAGATGTAGATAGTGCAATGTCTGATTCCCTTAAGCTTTCTCCTCAACCCATGTAACAAGCGTTGGGCTAATAGCTCCCAAGTCAATTGACTTTAGGGTATTAGGTGTTAAAACACCCCTTTAGGCTTAATTGCTTAGGTTAGAGAGGCTACAAAACTAAACTTATCTACATTTTTATTATTATCATTTTTTTCTTTTCTTTTAATTATATACTATCCCTTTCCCTTAGTTGTTACCTTTTACAAAAGAACATAAATAATTTAATAATCCAATATGCAACCCACAATCATATGTCAAAGTGTGTGTGTGTAAATTAAGGTTTAAGAATACATGTTAAATAAGTATATGAGCAGAATTAAGAGATAAGAATGCGAGAGTTTGTAAACTTGAATATTTCAAGAAGTATTATAATAGACCTTGTTACAAATGATTACTAAGATACGTCTCAAGAGTCATAAAAAGTTCTCCTTACTCTACCATCATAGTAACAACAATTTTGCACATGCTTTATGAAATAGAAAACACAGTTTTTTTTTTAGCTACTACCCTCTCCCTCCAACTAAAATGAGACATTGCCCTTAATTTTTAAAGGTAGAAAGATAGAGTATAGAATATATCACGTGAAATAACAAACACTGACAAACCTGAAACACACTGAAACAAATATAAGAAACAACAAAACATAATAATAAAATGAAAAGACATAAAAATTTACAAATGAAGGCTCAAATCCAATCTAAGCTTTTTACAGCTTTCCTTAGTTGACCAGTTTATGCGACTCATAGAAGGATCAATTACAGGAATGAAAGATTGTAGTTGGTCAATCAATTATTTAGCAGTAGCAGCATTGATTATGATTTGTCGTGGTGCAGAAGATGTTAGAAATTCTTGTTCCACAGCATGATCAAGAAAAGACAACAACTTATCATAATAACCATTAACATTTAACAAACCTATAGGTTTATGATGAATGTGCAGTCTTTTTTAGTCAGATTCCCAAGACTAAGTCGATCATGTTCTTTATGAAATAATGACCATAAATCATGAATTGCACGATGCTCATCTCCATTAGGATGCGTCTCAAGAGTCAATATAAGATTATCTAAAGACTCTTTACTCAGGTCATCCTTAATTAATTGTATTTTATCTTCACGGTTTATAGATACCATTCCTAAAGAATGACATTGTGTATTACAAGTCCATCTAGCACATCGATGACAGACTTTCAATCGTTTTGCACGACGTTTCTTTGCAAAAGTGCTTTTACCTGTTCCAGGCATGTGTGAAATGAAGGAGTTAGAGAACTCACCGGATAATCGGACCTTTGCTTCAATCAACCAGCGAATATCTTTAGGAATTCGATGATTTATTAACAATCTCAATCTTGCACATCTAGCACGATAAAGTTTTGTAATCTCATTCTCAGGTAGAACAGGAAAATACTTTTTTAATTTTTCAAGATTAGTGTCCATTTTCAAATGAGAATTGGAAGAGAGATTTAAAGAATTGCACAAATGTATACACATATATCAGTTATTGTGGGAAACTGAAAGAACCAATTTAAGTCACGGAGTACCGTTATCCGTCATTTAACCGGGGTGAGAGAAACTAGCAAAAATCATTCAAAAAGAAACATAAAAAAAATAATCAATCTTTATATACACAATCGCCCAATTCAATAGTCATGTTCAACTGAAAAATTGTCAAAGTAAACTTTTAGACGATGTCCATTTACCTTGAAAACATTGTCATTCTTTAGATTCTCGATGTCATAGGCCTCATATGGATACACATGTTTCACAATAAAAGGACCACTCTATCTTGATCTTAATTTTCCAAGAAATAAATGCAGTGAAGAATTATAAAGTAAGACTTTTTGACAAACATTGAATGTTTTTCTCAGTATTTTCTTGTCATGAAACTCTTGAATTCTTGCTTTATGAATTCTTGAATTTTCATATGCATCATTTCTTATTTTCTCAAGCTCATTTATTTGTAATTTTCGCAGTTAACTAGCATCATCTAAATTTGAATTGAAAGCTTTAATAGCCCAATAAGCTTTATGTTCAAGTTCCACAAGCAAGTGACAAGGTTTTCCACAGACTAGTCTATAAGGTGATATACCTAATGATGTTTTATAAGCAGTTCAATAAGCCCAAAGTGCATCATTAAGTCTTAAAGACCAGTATTTCCTATTAGGGTTCACTATTTTCTCCAAAATATGTTTAATCTCCCTATTAGCAAGCTCTACTTGTCCACTTGTCTGAGGGTGATAAGGGGTGGCAACTTTGTGTGTGATTCCATATTTCTTCATTAAAGACTCAAATGGCTTGTTGCAGAAATGTGTTCCACCATCACTTATTATGGCTCGAGGGACTCCAAATCGACTCAAAATATTTTCTTTCAAAAACTTTATCACTGTTTTGTGATCATTGTTTCGACTTGGAATTGCCTCTATCCATTTTGAAACATAATCTACTGCAACTAATATGTATAAGAAACTAAATGATGGAGGGAATGGACCCATGAAATCTATACCCTAGTAGTCAAAGATCTCAATGACAATAATAGGATTTAAAGGCATCATGTGACGTTTTGAAATAGATCCCAACTTTTGACAATTTTCACAAGACTTGCAGAATGCATGTGAGTCTTTGAACATGATGGGATAATAAAATGCACTTTGTAAGATTTTTGCAATTGTTTTTCTTGACGAGAAATGGCCCCCACATGCCTTAGAATGACAAATTTTAATGACACTATACTCATTGTCAGGAATGCATCTTTAAAATATTTGATCAGGACAATATTTGAATAAATAAGGGTTATCCTAATAAAAGTTCTTCACTTCGTTCAAGAACTTTCTTTTATCTTGGGTACTCCAATGAGTTGGCAATTGTCCTGAAATAAGAAAATTGATAATATTAGCTAACCAAGGCATTGTGGAGACAGAAAGTAAAGATTCATCGGGAAAGTAGTCACCGATTGGTGTAATGTCAGTTTTCAAATCTGTTGTCAATCTTAATAAGTGATCTACGACAACATTTTCGCTGCCTTTCTTATCTTTGATTGTGATATCGAATTCTTGAAGTAACAAAATCCACCACACCAATTTAGCCTTAGAATCTTTCTTACAAAGAAGATATTTCAATGCTGCATGATCACTAAAAACAACAACAGGTGAGCCAACAAGATAATACCTGAATTTTTCACATGCAAATACTACTATAAGTAATTTTTTTTCAGTGGTGGTATAATTCATTTGAGTAGTATTTAAAGTTTTACTTGCATAGTAAATTACATAAGGTTTCTTATCTTTTCTTTGTCCCAAAACAGCACCTACGGTATAATAACTAGCATCACACATTATTTCAAAAGGTAATGACCAATTAGGAGGTTGAATAATAGGAGCACAAGTAAGCAAGTTTTTAAGTTTAACAAAGGCTTCTTCACAATGTCCAGTCCATTCAACAATAGTATCCTTTGTTAGAAAGTTACTTAAAGGCTTAGATATTACACTAAAATCTTTGATGAACCTTCTATAAAAACCAGCATATCCTAGGAATGATCTAACATCTTTAAGAGATTTTGGTGTTGGCAAGTTTGCAATTAACTCGATTTTAGATTTGTCAACCTCAATTCCTTTTGATGAAACAATATGACCAAGTACAATGCCGTTTGTTACCATAAAATGACATTTTTCCCAATTCAACACAAGATTCTTCTCTTCACATCTAGTCAAAACCTTTTCTAAGTTAGTCAAACAATCATCAAATGAATCATCAAAAAAAGAAAAATCATCCATGAAAATCTCAAGAAAATATTCAACCATATCACTAAATATGCTAAACGTGCATCTTTGAAATGTGGCTGGTGCATTACATAATCCAAAAGGCATCCTTCGATATGCAAAAGTACCAAATGGACATATGAAAGTAGTCTTCTCTTGATCTTCCAATGCAATTTCAATTTGGTTGTAACCCAAATAGCCATCTAGGAAACAATAAAATTCATGACCTACAACTCTTTCTAGGATTTGATCCATAAAAGGTAAAGAAAAATGATCTTTTCTAGTCATTGAATTAAGTTTCCTATAGTCAATACACATGCGCCAACCAGTAATAGTTCTAGTGGGAATTAACTCACTGTTCTTATTTGTTATCACAGTGACTCCAGACTTCTTGGGTACAACTTGGGTAGGACTTACCCATTTTCTATCAGAAATAGGATAAATGATTTCACTATCTAGAAGCTTAATGACTTTATTTTTCACTACTTCTTTCATATTAGGATTTAGCCTTCGTTGCATTTCTCTAAAGGGTTTAGCATTTTCCTCTAAATAAATTCTATGTGTACAAATCAAAGGACTAATTCCTTTTATATCAGCTATGGTCCATCCTAATACATTTTTGTGTATTTTCAGAGTTTGTAATAACTTACCTTCTTGATGTGCATTAAGTTTGGAAGAGATTATTACCAGAAAAGTTTCATTTTCTCCTAAAAATAAGTATTTGAGATTGGATGAAAACGACTTCAAATCAGGTTTTGGTGGTTGAACACTTAAAGGTATATGGACTTAATTAATTGTGGTGGCAATTCCTCAATTTGTGGCCTCCAATTACTTGTCTTTGTTTCTTCCTGAAAATAAATCATTTGCAAATCATCAAATTCATCAATCTCATTTTCACTGTAAGTGGTTAGAAATTGATTATGAATTAATTTTTCATTAAAGTCCACTTCCTATAAATCATTATCATCTCTAGGTTGCTTGCAAATGTTGAAAATATTAATCTCCAATGTCATGTTTTCAAATGATAGCTTCATCAGTCCATTCCTATAATTAATCAATGCATTAGAAGTTGTAAGAAACGGACGTCCTAAAATAATATGAAATGAATTACATACTTCAACAGGTTGTGTGTCCAAGACAATAAAATCCATAGGATAAATGAATTTATCAACTTGTACTAACACATCTTCAATTATTCCTCTAGGCACTTTTATAGATCTATTGGCAAGTAAAAAAGTTATAGAAGTTGGTTTTAACTCACCTAGATTGAGACTCTAAAAAACTGAATATGGAAGTAAATTCACACTAGCACTAAAATCAAGGAAGGCTCTATCAATTTTATGCACTCCAATAAAGCAAGAAATTGTAGGATAACCAGGGTCTTTATATTTCAAAGCATTATTATTCTGAAGAATAACACTTACTTGTTCGGCTAGAAAGACTTTCTTTTTCACATTCAGTTTCCTCTTCATAGTGCATAGATCTTTTAAAAATTTAGCATAGGAAGGAACATGTTTAATAGCATCTGGCAAAGGTATATTGATTCTTACCTGTTTGAAAGTTTCAAAAATTTTAGAGTTGTGATTGACTTTCCTTTGTTTGGTCATGGCTTGAGGAAATGGAAGTGTTGGCGGAGAATTAGTCTTTTCTTTGCATTTTTCAGATTCAACCCCTTCCTTACCCTCAGAGATTGAGTCATCATCTTTTTCATAGGGTTCAAGAGAGGGTTTTTCAATAACCTTACCACTGCGTAGAGTAGTGACTGGTTTGACTTGATCCATGTGTTGGCTTCCAGAACTACTTGCATTTATATTGTATTGCCCCTTGAGATTTTATTGTGGTTGAGATGGAAACTTACCTTTCTCTTGAAAACTAAGAGCAGATGTTAATTTTGCAAGAGTATCTTTAAAATCTGTCATGTTTTGAGCAAAGACATTGTCTTAAATGCATGTAATGTTTCCTCAAGATTTCTTCTAAGAGGTGGAGCATAAGGAGGTGCATATCCATGAGAATTTTGGAAATTATGGTGTGCTTGAAATGGTGGTTATGAAGTTTGTGCATTGTTGTTCTCATTCTTCCAACTAAAATTTGGGTGATTTCTCCAACCAGGGTTATATGTTTGTGAGTATAGGTTATGGTTGGCCCTTTGAAAACTATTTGAAGCATGGGCTTGTTCATGGAGACATTCCTTAAAAGAAGGCAAGGTTGGACAATCGTTGGTTGAATGTTCATTTGTTTCATAGATTTGGCACACAATGTTTTCAAAAGATTTTAATTTACCACTCTTTTTCAATTCTAGTGCCTCAACTTTTCTAGCTAAAGATGCAAACTTGGCTTGAAGGTCATGATCTTCCCAAGGTTGTACATACCTCCACTAGATGTATGAGGTTGAGTTTTACTCGATGCCTTATAAGTACCAGCGGTGTCCCAATTTTGAGCATTTTCAACTAACAAATCTAAGTACTCCATTGCTTCATTAGGATCTTTATCTTTAAAAGTTCCATTACACATCAATTCAACCATTTACCTATCTCTAGGTGTTAACCCTTCATAAAAATGTGAAACCAATCTCCATGTTTCAAAACCATGATGAGGGCAAGTGCTTGATCGCTTTTTATGATCGGCTTGTTTTAACTCGCAAGTGCATGAGTGTGTGATGTAGCAATTAACTCGGTAAAATCAAAGTCATATTCACAGAGAGCTAGATACTACAATGAAGTTTAAAAGGATGAAGATTGATTATTGTTTAAGAATGAACAAGTACTTTCATATTAAGTAAGACATTGAATCAAGCAATCTCTATACCAAAACTAAAGTTTGTGCATAAAAATTCAAGATTATAACATTACCTAAATGGTTTCTAAAATTTCTTTGCAATAATAAATCATTCATGAAGAAAATGAGAAGAAACATTAAGATTCATTCATATCTTAAAGAACTCACCTCAACCACCATCATCCTTGATTTGGATCCAAGAAAAAGATTAGCCAACCATGATTATATATAAGAACACTTTAATAAACATGAAATAACTTGAATCAAACTGAAATAAGAAGTTTTACAAGCTAAAGAACCAAAATCTACAAAGAAGAACACAATATAATTTCAGTAAAAATTCAAACACAAATCTGATGCTAACTTTGGACAACAATTTAGACCCTCTTAAAAGATTGTTTTCGAGATGTCTATTAGATATATAATTATAGGAAGTTCTGTCACCTTTCGAGATCATTAAAGAATAACTCATTTGGACACCTGAGTCAAAAGTTATAGGCAAAACACCGAAAGGTATTCTGAAAAATCAAATCAGTACAAGTTTGCAACCACTTTGGTGCACGTTTTTCTTCCTCATTTATGAGCTGTCTCTTTCTTCTTTTTAACCCAAAATAATGTAAAAATGTCCCCTCCAGCTTTCCATCCATGTGTTTGCCTTCTTGGATAAATGGATTACCCAAAATAAATCAATTGTTATTTGTTGTGTGGACATGTAAGATCATGGATTGTGTTTGGGTTGATTTGAAGGTTGATTTGGGGCTGAATTTAAGCATCAAATAAGTATACAAATGTACCTATTATTTGGGTTAAGATTGACATTGAAACCTTGAGTGTTTAATGGTTGAAGTTTGCACACAACATAAGGCAAATTTGGGCTTGAAATAGATCATATGATATTCTTTTCTAGAATTGGAATAGAATTGATTTTTGGGACAAATTTGGAGCACTTATTTGAACCAAGATTTGCTTTAATCTTTAACTAAATGTCTCTTCAATTCTTTGTTCTGAATTGCAACGTTGAATTTTCTGAATTAATTCATTTGAGCTCCAAAAACCTATCGATGGAACTTGTTTAATTGCATCAAGGAGTGGAATATTGACTTTCACTTGTTTGAACAATTCATAGATTTTTGAGTTCATAAGATCTTGTTTAGGTTTCCCTAACCTTTATTGAAATGGTGCTCTAGGAACAAATTCTAAATCACTCACTTTGACTCCAATTTTTCTTGAATCCTTTCCTTTCTCACTCATCTCTTTCACATTTATCTCGCCTTCTTTGTCACTCAAACTCTCATTTGTCACTTGTGTTTTGATTTCCTCTTCACTTTCCCTAGATTTCTCCTCCATAATACCTTTAGAAATTTTAAAACCTATACCTTTGTCAACAATCTTTCCACTTCTATGGGTAGTGATGGCTTGGACTTGTTCATGGTTTGAAGGTTCACTAGGTGAGGATTCACTCATGTGTACCTAACCTCTAGGATTGGGCATTGGTTGAGGTGGGATTTTTCCTTTCTCTTGAATGCTTAGTGATTGAGTCAACTTAGTTAGTTGACTTCGAATGTCATCTAAGGTCCTATTGGTCTGGTCTTGGAATTTGTAAGCTTGGCTGTTGATTCCTCCTCGCGTTTGCATGAATTGTTGAAGAGTATCCTCTAAGGATCTCTTATGAGGTGGTTGATATGTGTTATATGTGGGAGCATGAAATGGTTGGGGTGAAGGTTGAAATGTTTGAGGTACTGAAGAGCCCTTATTTGTCCATCCAAAATTTAGGTGGTTCCTCCATCCAGGATTATAGGTCTTAGAGTAGGGATTGCCTACTTGGTTTGGAAATGGCTTTCTAACATTACTTGAATCAGAAGTTTGGCCATATAGCACTTCCTTGAAGGTTGGAATGGTAGGACACTCAGTTGTCCTATACCTTTTGCTCTCACAAACAACACAATTGTCCTCTTGTTGTTCACTCATGACATGTACTTTTTTAATCTTAAGAGACTCTACTTTCCTAGCCAATGAGGCTAATCTAGCATTGAGGTCATTAGTCTCTTCAATTGAAACTTCCCACTTGAATGAGAAATGGTGTTTCTAGACTCAACATGAACTGGGAGAAAAAGTCTCTCATTGCTTTGTGTTTTCAGCCAATTGATCAAAAAAATCAAAGGCCTTACGTGGTTCTTTGTTATAAAACTCACCATTACACATGGTTAACACTAGCTTTTTAAAATCTGCTATAAGAGAGTCATAAAAGAAACTCACTAACCTCCACATCTCAAAACCATGGTGAGGGCATGCATTTAACAAGTCTTTGAACCTTTCCCAAGCTTGGTGAAATGACTCATTTGGACTATAAGAAAAATTCATCATTTGACGTTGTAAGGTTGCTGTCCTATGAGTGGGGAAGTATTTTTTCAAAAATTTAGCTTGCATTTCTCTCCATGTACCTATAGATCTAGGACGCAAGGAGTTTAGCCAAAGCTTGGCTTTATCCTTTAGAGAGAATGGGAACAATTTAAGTCAAATAGTTTTTTCAGTACATGTTTTATCAATAAAAGTATTACATACATCTTTAAAGTCCTTAATGTGTATATATGGATTTTTAGAATCCATACCATGATATGTGGGAAGAAGTTGGATCATGCCCAATTTCAAATTAAATGCTTGTTGGTTCAGGGGCAAGATAATACACAAAGATGTACTTTATCTAGCTGGGTGAAGATACTCTCTAAGAGTTTGAAAATTAGGTTGATCATTGAATTGTGGAGGTCCATTATCTTGAACACTCCCTTCACCCTCTACATCTTCAACATTAGCCATCATGAAATAATAATAATAATAATAATAATAATAATAATAATAATAATAATAATAATTATATAAATATGAAAAGAAAGGAAAAAGAAAAAAAAAAGATTGCAAATAAAAGTAAATGAAATGTAAAAGATAAAGTAATAGCTCAAAAATAAAAATACAACAAATTAGAAAATTCATACTCCAACTAATAAGTAATTTTAACAATAATAAACATTAAAAGATAATTATAACAAGCATGAATAAAGAGGCAGTAATATCAGCCAAGTACTTGAAACAATAAATATAAGAAAAATAATTACAATAAAATAACAAAAAAATAAAATAAACAAGAGGCGGTAATATCAGCCAAGTACTTCAAAAAAAAAAATCAAACAACAACAATACAACAAGATAAAATAAAATAAACAAGAGGCGGTAAAACCAGCCTTATAATATAAACAATAAATATTATAAACTAATTAGAATAAACATTAAAAGAAAAATGGTTGAACCAACCAAAAGCTAACAATTAGGAGTCCATTCCACAGTCCAATATCCAAAAAGTTGAGGTCAATTTTTTTGAGGTGGTAAACCTAGCCAATTGATTTTTTTTATATGATTTTTTTTAGTTTTCCAATATTCAAATCTAAATTTGTTATCTTTGCTTGCTAGCTCCTCGACAACGGCGTCAAAATTGCTTGACTGCTTTTTATGATCGGCTTGTTTTAACTCGCAAGTGCATGAGTGTGCGATGTAGCAATTAACTCGGTAAGATCGAGGTCATATCCATAGAGAGCTAGATCTAGAAAATAAGCTAGGTAACAAAAACAAATCAAGAGAAATTAAATTAATAATAATTTGGTTGAAAATAATTGATGATTTGTATTCAAAGATTAAAAACATGTAAATAGATTTTAAATGATAAGAAAAAGTAAGTATTGGTCCAAATCAATTTTAATGGTGATGTATTGATTATTCCTTCAAGATATATAAGATAACTCAATCTAATATAAATGATGGTGATATTAGATCGGAAGATATTATAATGAAGTTTAAAAGGATGAAGATTGATTATTGTTTAAAAATGAACAAGTACTTTCATATTAAGTAAGACATTGAATCAAGCAATCTGATTAGTACTTGAAAGTATATTTTTATCATGGTTTTATATCATCATTTTGCACATGAAGTATCAATAACTCCTTAACTAAAACATGTTTTATAATAATATATTTAATAATATAAGATACCTATAATTTGTGGTAAATGTCTATTTTTAATGCAGGCCTATCACATAAATGAAAGGATTGATTGATGAATTTAAGAATTGAAATTGAAAGGACAAAGAGATGGCTAAACTTAGAAAAGAGATGTCGGTGCAATCCAAACCGGAACACTGTTCGGTAATTGGGTCATATCTAGAGCTATATATCTCATATTTGGGTCCAATTTATATGGATGGAAAGGTAAGACATAGGCCTACAACTTTCATATGGACCCAAGATCTAAAAAGGCCATTATCAAGTCCAAATTATAGCAACAACAAAGAAGCCCGAATCTGTCTTCCAGCCCAAGCACTGTTCGGTATTTTGGCCATATCTGGAGTTCTAGAAGTCCAAATGAGCTGAAGGTTTTACACAAGAAAGCTGAGACAATTGCCTACAACTTTCATGTTTGTAACGGGCTCCAATTTTGACGTTATCAATGACGTTTTGGGCAGACAAGAGAAGATAAGGATTGTCACCAAGTCAAAAGTTGGCCACCCACTTATCAATTAGTCATCAAATCAATAGTTCCCAATTTTGGCCTATAAAAGGAGGCATTTGCCATGCATTTAGGCATCTTGGTTTCCAGATCAAGATCATGCTCTTCCTTTCTCTCTTTGTATTTTTTGTAATGTTTATGCTTTACTTTCATTAATATCAAGTTTATGCCTTTCATTTCATTTCCTTTACTTAGTTAACTTTTATGTTCTTATTTTGTTTATTTATTTTTCTTTCTTTCATTATGTCTAGCTAAGTTAATTATGTCAAGGTGAAAAGGTTACACTAATGGTGTAAGAATAAGTATAGTGTAAACTTAATATGGACTTTAATGTTTGATACTAACATGTTTTATATTTGTTATCTTGTTCACTCTTTAATACTTTGCTTGTTAAATGACTAATCTTGATTTATGTTGTATAACACTTGGTACAACAAATGCTTGGCACTTTCATAGCCCATAATGTATGGTATAACCGACACCTGAGCTATGAAAGGAACTTGATTTGTTGTTAACATAAGTTATAATCATGAATGCTTGACGAGATTTACAAGTATTTGCATTAATTGAATAAGATGAGTAATGTAATCATGTTAACAATATATAATTTGATTGGAACCTCCTTTGTGTGTGGTTTCCAATTCAATAATAAGATTTTATACTATACTTGTTTGATATATCATTAGTGGAACCTCTAACCTTGACATTTGTTATTATTATTGTTTAATCCTTACATTAATTTTCCATCTTCAAGTTCTCATCATCATCTTCTTCTTCTTCTCTTTCTTTATTATTACTACTACTACTACTACTACTACTACTACTACTACTACTATTATTGTTATTGTTATTATTGTTATTATTGTTGTTATTGTTATTGTTATTGTTGTTGTATTATTGTTATTTATAATTTGTACAATTAACCTCCCTGTGGTTCGACCCCAGTCTTGCCGGGTTATTTATTACTTCGACACTCCTATACTTGGGAGAAGACATCAATCTTTTGGTCGTGTCAAGTTTTTGGCGCCGTTGCCGGGAAGGTAAGTTCTTGTATAAATTATAGTATTTATTTTATTTTCTCTTTTCACTTTTCTTGTATATAACTTTGTTTCTTTTCTTTTGTTTCTTTTTATTTTGTTTTCTTCCTTCTTCTTTTGTTTTCTTCTTCTTTTTTATTTTATTCCTACACGTGCATGAGAGTGTGGTCACGTACATCAAGTGGTAGACTTTGTAGGATATCCTCATCATTTTCAGAAAATATGGCTGAAGAAGATAATCAATCACTTCATAATGAAAATAAGGAGAATAATCGTGCTAGAACACTTAGAGACCACATGAATCCCACAAGAACAAGTGCACCATCATGTATAGTTTTTCCTCCTGATGCATCTCATTTTAATTTTAAACCAGGTATTATTCAACTTTTACCTTCTTTTCATGGTTTAGAATTGGAAAATCCATACTTGCATTTAAGGGAATTTGAGGAGGTGTGCAACACATATAATAACTTAAATTGTAGCATGAACACCATCAGATTAAAGCTTTTTCATTTTTCATTAAAAGATAAAGCTAAAACATGGCTACAAAATTTGAGACCAGGATCCATTCGTGCTTGGGATGAAATGCAACAACAATTTTTAAAGAAGTTTTTCTCATCTCATAGAACAAACTCTTTCAAAAGACAAATCACCACTTTCACTAAAAAACCAGGAGAAACATTTTATAAATGTTGGGATAGGTATTGAGACTTGCTTAGTACTTGCCCTCATCATGGTTTTGAAACATGGAGATTGGTTTCACATTTCTATGAAGGGTTAACACCTAAAGATAGGCAAATGGTTGAATTGATGTGCAATGGAACATTTGAAGATAAAGACCCTGATGAAGCAATGGAGTACTTAGACTTGTTAGCTGAAAATGCTCAAAATTGGGACACCGCGGGTACTTATGAGGCACCGAGTAAAACTCAACCTCATACATCTAGTGGAGGTATGTACAACCTTAGGGAAGATCGTGACCTTCAAGCCAAGTTTGCATCTTTAGCTAGAAAAGTCGAGGCACTAGAATTGAAAAAGAGTGGTCAATTAAAATCTGTTGAAAACATTGTGTGTCACATCTGTGAAACAAATGAACACTCAACCAACGATTGTCCAATCTTGCCTTCTTTTAAGGAATGTCTCCATGAACAAGCCTATGCTTTAAACAGTTTCCAAAGGCCCAACCACAACCCATACTCCCAAACATACAACCCTGGTTGGAGAAATCACCCAAATTTCAATTGGAAGAGTGAGAACAACAATGCACAAACTTCACAACCACCATTTCAAGCACACCACAATTTCCAAAAGTCTCATGGATATGCACCTCCTTATGCTCCACCTCCTAGAAGAAATCTTGAGGAAACATTGCATGCATTCATTGAAAAGCAAGAGACAATCAACACTCAACTTGCTCAAAGCATAATAGATTTTAAAGATACTCTTGCAAAATTCACATCTGCTCTCAATTTTCAAGAGAAAGGTAAGTTTCCATCTCAACCACAGCAAAATCTCAAGGAGCAATACAATGCAAATACAAGTAGTTATGGAAGTGAACACATGGATCAAGTCAAATCAGTCATCACTTTTTGTAGTGGTAAGGTTATTCAAAAACCAATTCTTGAACCTTGTGAGAAAGATGATGAGTCAATTTCTAAGGGTAAGGAAGGGGTTGAATCTGAAAATTGCAAGGAAACGACTGATTCTCCGCCAGCACTTCTATTTTCTCATGCCATGACCAATCAGGAAGAAATCGAGGATGAAAAAGGCATCGAAAAGGTTGATGCGAATCTTTTATCAAAAATGACAACAGATTCGACACCCGACATCACACCAATCGATGATTACTTTCCTGATGAATCTCTACTTTCTCTTAATTCAATGCCTTGGTTTGCTAAAAATATCAATTTTCTTGCTTCAGGATTTTTGCCAACTTATTGGAGTATTGAAGACAAAAGAAAATTTTTGAGCAACGAGCAAAATTTTTATTGGGATGACCCTCACTTATTCAATTATTGTCCTGATCAAATATTTAAAAAATGCATTCTCGACAATGAGGTAAGTAATTTCATTAAATTTTGTTACTCTAAAGCATGTGGGGATCATTTCTTATAAAAAAAAAGGATTGTAGAAATCTTACAAAGTGAATTTTACTGACCCATCATATTCAAGGAGTCAAATGCATTCCGCAAAAACTGTGAAAATTGTCAGAAGGTGGGATTTATTTCAAAACACAGAGAGTCTTTAGATAATCTTCTATTGACTCTTAAGTCTCATCATAGTTGAGATAAGCATCGTGTAATTCATGACTTATGAACCCATTTTCATAAAGAACATACTTGGCATAGTTTTGGGAATCTGACTAAAAAATCATGTTTGCCAGCTTTTAAGAAAACTGGATGGGAAGCCTATCCCCGACCCACTAAGGGCGTTTAAGCTGTTCTGGGATGTAAAACCAAGGGAAGATGTGAGCCACAATCACAACTGCGATTTGAATTTTTTTGTTTGTAAAAACTTGTGTCTTTTGGTTTTATTATTATGTTTTGTTATTTCTTATTTTTGTTTCAGTGTGTTTTAGGTTTGTCAGTGTTCATTATTTCAAGTGATATCTTCTATACTCTATCTTTCTACCTTAGAACATTGAGGACAATGTCTCATTTTGGTTGGGGGGAGAGGGTAGTAGTTGATAAAAAAAAATTGTTTTTCATTTCATAAAGCATGTGCATAATTATTGTTACTAGGATGGCAGAGTAAATGAGCTCTTTTGTTAAAGTGACTCTTGAGACGCATCTTAGTAACCATTCTTAACAAGGTCTATTATAATACTTCCTAAAATATTTAGATTTACAAACTCTCGCAATGTTATCACTTGATTCTGCTCGTATACTTATTTAACATGTATTTTTAAACCTTAATTTACACACACACACACTTTAACATATGATTGTGGGCTGCATGTTGGATTATTACATTATTTATGTTCTTTTGTTAAAGGTAACAACTAAGGGAAAGGGATTGCATATAATTAAGCAAAAAAACAACATGAAAAAAAAGAAAAAAGAAAAAAATGATGATAATAAAAATGTAGATAAGTTTGGTTTCGTAGCCTCCCTATCCTAAGCAATTAAGCCCAAATGGGTGTTTTAACACCTAATACCCTAAAGTCAACTGACTTGGGAGCTATTGGCCCAACGCTTGTTACATATGTTGAGGAGAAAAGCTTAAGGGAATCAAACATTGCACTATCTACATATCAGTATCTGCGACCCGAGTTACTAAGCTCGTAGGGGTGTCTTAACATCTAATGCCCTAAGACCAACTGGTCTGGGAGTCATTAGCTGAAAGCTCGTTACATGGGTTAAAGATGCATGATGTTTTTAAATTATATGTATATATTTTAAAAAAAAAATAAAAAAATAAAAAAATAAAGACAAAAATAATAATGCCAACCCAAGGAAGTTAACCTTAAACATTAGAACAAAAATTTTGTTTTCTTCCAAGAAAAGCCCCATAATTATATGTCGATACATTGAGCACAAAAGAAAGGTTTATTAATATCTTGTTAAAAGGTATTGAGCAGATATATAAATTTAATGAGAGTTTGTTTATCTGGATAGATTAATGGAAGTTAAATGATGAATACCTTACTTTGTAGAATTTGCAAAATTGTTTTTCTATTTTAACGCTTTGATTACTAGGGACTAATAATAAGCTGGTTGGGGGGTGTGATTAGTACTTGAAAGTACATTTTTATCATGGTTTTATATCATCATTTTGCACCTGAAGTATCAATAACTCCTTAACTAAAACATGTTTTATAATAATGTATTTAATAATATAAGATACCTATAATTTGTGGTAAATGTCTATTTTTAATGCAGGCCTATCACATAAATGAAAGGATTGATTGATGAATTTAAGAATTGAAATTGAAAGGATAAAGAGATGGCTAAACTTAGAAAAGAGATGTCGGTGCAATCCAAACTGGAACACTGTTCGGTAATTGGGTCATATCTAGAGCTATATATCTCAGATTTAGGTCCAATTTATATGGATAGAAAGGTAAGATATAGGCCTACAACTTTCATATGGAACCCAAGATCTAAAAAGGCCATTATCAAGTCCAAATTATAGCAACAACAAAGAAGCCCGAATCTATCTTCCAGCCCGAGCACTGTTCGGTATTTTGGCCATATCTGGAGTACTAGAAGTTCAAATGAGCTGAATTGTTTACACAAGAAAGCTGAGACAATTGCCTACAACTTTCATGTTTGCAACGGGCTCCAATTTTGACGTTATCAATGACGTTTTGGGCAGACAAGAGAAGATAAGGATTGTCACCAAGTCAAAAGTTGGCCACCCACTTATCAATTAGTCATCAAATCAATAGTTCCCAATTTTGGCCTATAAAAGGAGGCATTTGCCATGCATTTAGGCATCTTGGTTTCCAGATCAAGATCATGCTCTTCCTTTCTCTCTTTGTATTTTTTGTAATGTTTATGCTTTACTTTCATTAATATCAAGTTTATGCCTTTCATTTCATTTCCTTTACTTAGTTAACTTTTATGTTCTTATTTTGTTTATTTATTTTTCTTTCTTTCATTATGTCTAGCTAAGTTAATTATGTCAAGGTGAAAAGGTTACACTAATGGTGTAAGAATAAGTATAATGTAAACTTAATATGGACTTTAATGTTTGATACTAACATGTTTTATATTTGTTATCTTGTTCACTCTTTAATACTTTGCTTGTTAAATGATTAATCTTGATTTATGTTGTATAACACTTGGTACAACAAATGCTTGACACTTTCATAGCCCATAATGTATGGTATAACCGACACCTGAGCTATGAAAGGAACTTGATTTGTTGTTAACATAAGTTATAATCATGAATGCTTGACGAGATTTACAAGTATTTGCATTAATTGAATAAGATGAGTAATGTAATCATGTTAACAATATATAATTTGATTCGAACCTCCTTTATGTGTGGTTTCCAATTCAATAATAAGAGTTTATACTATACTTGTTTGATATATCATTAGTGTAACCTCTAACCTTGACATTTGTTATTATTATTGTTTAATCCTTACATTAATTTTCCATCTTCAAGTTCTCATCATCATCTTCTTCTTCTCTTTCTTTATTACTACTACTACTACTACTACTATTATTATTGTTATTATTATTATTGTTGTTATTGTTATTGTTGATTAGTACTTAAAAGTGCATTTTTATCATGGTTTTATATCATCATTTTGCACTTGAAGTATCAATAACTCCTTAACTAAAATATGTTTTATAATAATGTATCTAATAATATAAGATACCTATAATTTATGGTAAATGTCTATTTTTAATGCAGGTCTATCACATAAATGAAAGGATTGATTGATGACTTGAAGAACTTAAATTGCATGGATAAAGAGATGGTCAAACTTAGAGAAGAGATGTCGGTGCAATCCAAACCGGAACACTGTTCGGTAATTGGGCCATATCTGGAGCTACAGATCTCAGATTTAGGTCCAATTTATATGGATGGAAAGGTAAGACATAGGCCTACAACTTTCATATGGAGCCCAAGATCTAAAAAGGCCATTATCAAGTCCAAATTGTAGCAACAACAAAGAAGCCCGAATCTGTCTTCCAGCCCGAGCACTATTCGGTATTTTGGCCATATATGGAGTTCTAGAAGTCCAAATGAGCTGAATGTTTTACACAAGAAAGCTGAGACAATTGCCTACAACTTTCATGTTTGCACCTGGCTCCATTTTGGACGTTATCAATGATGTTTTGGGCAGACAAGAGAAGATAAGGATTGTCACCAAGTCAAAAGTTGGCCACCCACTTATCAATTAGTCATCAAATCAATAGTTCCCAATTTTAGCCTATAAAAGGAGGCATTTGCCATGCATTTAGGCATCTTGGTTTCCAGATCAAGATCATGCTCTTCCTTTCTCTCTTTGTATTTTTTGTAATGTTTATGCTTTACTTTCATTAATATCAAGTTTATGCCTTTCATTTCCTTTTCTTTATTTAGTTAACTTTTATGTTATTATTTTGTTTATCTATTTTTCTTTCTTTCATTATGTCTAGCTAAGTTAATTATGTCAAGGTGAAAAGGTTACACTAATGGTGTGAGAATAAGTATAATGTAAACTTAATATGGACTTTAATGTTTGATACTAACATGTTTTATATTTGTTATCTTGTTCACTCTTTAATACTTTGCTTGTTAAATGACTAATCTTGATTTATGTTGTATAACACTTGGTACAACAAATGCTTGGCACTTTCATAGCCCATAATGTATGGTATAACTGACACCTGAGCTATGAAAGGAACTTGATTTGTTGTTAACATAAGTTATAATCATGAATGCTTGACGAGATTTACAAGTATTAGCATTAATTGAATAAGATGACTAATGTAATCATGTTAACAATATATAATCTGATTGGAACCTCCTTTGTGTGCGGTTTCTAATTCAATAATAAGAGTTTATACTATACTTGTTTGATATACCATTAGTGGAACCTCTAACCTTGACATTTGTTATTATTATTGTTTAATCCTTACATTAATTTTCCATCTCCAAGTTCTCATCATCATCTTCTTCTTCTCTTTCTTATTATTATTATTATTATTATTATTATTATTATTATTACTACTACTACTACTACTACTACTACTACTACTACTACTACTACTACTACTACTATTATTATTATAGTTGTTGTTGTTGTTGTTATTGTTTTTGTTATTACTGCTATTATTGTTGCTTATAATTGTTGTCTATAATTTGTACAATTAACCTCCCTGTGGTTCGACCCCGGTCTTGCCGGGTTATTTATTACTTCGACACTCCTGCACTTGGGAGAAGACATCAACCTTTTAGTCGTGTCAAGTTTTTGGCGCCGTTGCCGGGGAGGTAAGTTCTTGTATAAATTATAGTATTTATTTTATTTTCTCTTTTCACTTTTCTTGTATATAACTTTGTTTCTTTTCTTTTGTTTCTTTTTATTTTGTTTTCTTCCTCCTTTTGCTTTCTTCTTCTTTTTTATTTTATTCCTACACGTGCATGAGAGTGTGGTCACGCACATCAAGTGGTAGACTTTGTAGGGTGTCCTCATCATTTTCAGAAAATATGGCCGAAGAAGATAATCAATCACGTCATAATGAAAATAATGAGAATAACTGTGCTAGAACACTTAGAGACCACATGAATCCCACAAGAACAAGTGCACCATCATGCATAGTTTTTCCTCCCGATGCATCTCATTTTAATTTTAAACCAGGTATTATTCAAATTTTACCTTCTTTTCATGGTTTAGAATTGGAAAATCCATACTTGCATTTAAGGGAATTTGAGGAGGTGTGCAACACATATAATAATTTAAATTGTAGCATGAACACCATCAGATTAAAGCTTTTTCCTTTTTCATTAAAAGATAAAGCTAAAACATGGCTACAAAATTTGAGACCAGGATCCATTCGTGCTTGGGATGAAATGCAACAACAGTTTTTAAAGAAGTTTTTCCCATCTCATAGAACAAACTCTTTCAAGAGACAAATCACCACTTTCACTCAAAAACCAGGAGAAACATTTTACAAATGTTGGGATAGGTATCGAGACTTGCTTAGTACTTGTCCTCATCATGGTTTTGAAACATGGAGATTGGTTTCACATTTCTATGAAGGGTTAACACCTAAAGATAGGCAAATGGTTGAATTGATGTGCAATGGAACTTTTAAAGATAAAGACCCTGATGAAGCAATGGAGTACTTAGACTTGTTAGCTGAAAATGCTCAAAATTGGGACACTGCGGGTACATATGAGGCACCGAGTAAAACTCAACCTCATACATCTAGTGGAGGTATGTACAACCTTAGGGAAGATCATGAACTTCAAGCCAAATTTGCATCTTTAGCTAGAAAAGTTGAGGTACTAGAATTGAAAAAGAGTGGTCAATTAAAATCTGTTGAAAACATTGTGTGTCAAATCTGTGAAACAAATGAACACTCAACCAACGATTGTCCAACCTTGCCTTCTTTTAAGGAATGTCTCCATGAGCAAGCCCATGCTTTAAACAGTTTCCAAAGGCCTAACCATAACCCATACTCCCAAACATACAACCCTGGTTGGAGAAATCACCCAAATTTCAATTGGAAGAGTGAGAACAACAATGCACAAACTTCACAACCACCATTTAAAGCACACCACAATTTCCAAAATTCTCATGGATATGCACCTCCTTATGCTCCACCTCCTAGAAGAAATCTTGAGGAAACATTGCATGCATTCATTGAAAAGCAAGAGACAATCAATACTCAACTTGCTCAAAACATGACAGATTTTAAAGATACTCTTGCTAAATTAACATCTGCTCTCAGTTTCCAAGAGAAAGGTAAGTTTCCATCTCAAACACAACAAAATCCCAAAGGGCAATACAATGCAAATGCAAGTAGTTCCGGAAGCCAACACATGGTCAAATCAGTCACTACTCTGCGCAGTGGTAAGGTTATTGAAAAACCCTCTTTTGAACCTTATGAGAAAGATGATGAGTCAATCTCTGAGGGTAAGGAAGGGGTTGAATCTGAAAATTGCAAAGAAACGACTGATTCACCGCCAGCACTTCCATTTCCTCAAAGCCATGACCAAACAAAGGAAAGTCAATCACAATTCTGAAATTTATGAAATTTTCAAACAGGTAAGGATCAATATACCTTTGCTGGATGCAATTAAACAGGTTCCTTCCTATGCTAAATTTTTGAAAGATCTCTGCACTGTGAAGAGGAAACTGAATGTGAAAAAGAAAGCCTTTCTATCCGAACAAGTAAGTGCTATTCTTCAAAAGAATAATGCTTTGAAATATAAAGACCCTGGTTGTCCTACAATTTCTTGCTTTATTGGAGAGCATAAAATTGAAAGAGCCTTACTTGATCTTGGTGCTAGTGTGAATTTACTTCCATATTCAGTTTTTCAGAGTCTCAATCTAGGTGAGTTAAAACCAACTTCTATATCTCTTTTACTTGCCGATAGATCTGTAAAAGTGCCTAGAGGAATAATTGAAGATGTGTTAGTACAAGTCGATAAATTCATTTATCCTGTGGATTTTATTGTCTTGGACACAGAACCTGTTGAAGCATGTAATTCATTTCCTGTTATTTTAGGACGTCCATTTCTTGCAACTTCTAATGCATTGATTAATTGTAGGAATGGACTGATGAAGCTATCATTTGGAAACATGACATTGGAGATGAATATTTTCAACATTTGCAAGCATCCTGGAGATGATAATGATTTACAAGAAGTAGATCATATTGAGGAATTAGTTTATGATCAACTTGAATCTACTTTAAGTAAAAATGAATTGGATGAAACTGAAGATTTGCAAATGATTTATTCTGAGGAAGAAATCACGGATGAAACAAGCACCGAAAATGTTGATGCGAATCCTTTGTCAATAGTGACAACAGATTTGACATCTGACATCACACCAATGAATGATTACTTTCCTAACGAATCCTTACTTTCTCTTAGTCCAATGCCTTGGTATAATAGAAATATCAATTTTCTTTCTTTAGGAGATTTGTCAGCTGATTGGAGTACCCAAGACAAAGAAAAGTTTTTGAACGAAGTGAAGAATTTTTATTGTGATGACCCTACCTTATTCAAATATTGTCCTGATCAAATATTTCAAAGATTCATTCCTGACAATGAGGTAAGTAGTGTCATTAAATTTTGTCATTCTAAGGCATGTGGGGGCCATTTCTCATCAAGAAAGACAACTGCAAAAATCTTACAAAGTGGATTTTACTGGCCCACCATGTTCAAAGACACACATGTATTCTGCAAAACTTGTGAAAATTGTGAAAAAGTTGACACTGGTCAAAAAGTTTTGTTTTATAATTCTCAATTCTATGCATTCCCTAAAAAGATAAGATTAAGATGGAGCAATCATTATGGGGCCTGTGATATTGAGAATTCAATAAATGACAATATTTTTAAGGAAAATGGACATCGTTTGAAAGCTTACTTTGATAATTTTCCTAGTGAAAATGAATCAACTGGTTTGAATGATCTTATAGATAAAGGTTGATTATTTTGTTTTTCTTACATTGTTTTTGTGTTTCTTTTTAAGTGATTTTTGCTAGTTTCTTTCACCCCGGTCAAATGGCGGATAACGGTACTCCGTGACTTAAGTCGGTTCTTTCAGTTTCCCACAATTACTGATATCTGTGTATATATCTGTGCAATTCTTTGAATCTCTCTTCCAATTCTCATTTGAAAATGGACACTAATCTTGAAAAATTGAAAAAGTATTTTCCCGCTCTGCCTCAGAATGCGATTACAAAAATTTACCATGCTAGATATGCAAGATTGAGATTGTTAATGAATCATGGAATTCCTGAAGATATTTGCTGGTTGATTGAAGCAAAGGTCCGATTATCAGGTGAGTCCTCTAATTTCTTTATTTCACACATGCCTGGAACAGGTAAAAGCACTTTTGCAAAGAAGCGTCGTGCAAAACGACTGGATGTCTGTCATCGATGTGCTAGATGGACTTGTAATACACAATGTCGTTCTTTAGGAATGGTATCTATAAACCGTGAAGATAAAATACAATTCATTAAGGATGGCCTGAGTAAGGAGTCTTTAGATAATCTTCTATTGACTCTTGAGACGCATCCTAGTGGAGATGTGCATCGTGCAATTCATGATTTATGGCCACTATTTCATAAAGAACATGATCGACTTAGTCTTGGGAATCTGACTAAAAAAGACTCTGTTTGCCAGTTTTTAAGAAAACTGGATGGGAAGCCTATCCCCGACCCATAGAGGGCATTTAAGCCGTTCTTGGACATAAAACCAAGGGAAGATGTGAGCCACAATCACAACTACCTGTACATACACATGTTTTTTTCAAAAGTAAATAAATAAATAAATAAAAAGAGAGAGAGAGTGTGTGAGACTCTAGCTGGCCTACATATAGATGTTATGATTGCCTTTCTACTTTCTCATCTATAAAACCCTCTTTTCCTTCCTTTCATTTCTACTCAACCCATACATTCAACAAATACAGAAGTGTGTAGAAATGGCAAGTTCCTCAAGTCATCAAATAAGAAATATTTGTGTTTTCAGTGGATCTAGTCCTGGGAAAGAAAAAGAGTTTTTAGAATCAGCAAATCATCTTGGTCAGGTGCTAGCTGAGAGAAAGATTCATTTAGTGTATGGGGGAGGCAGTCTTGGGTTAATGGGAGGTGTGTCAATAGCTGCATTTTTAGGAGGTAGTCAAGTTTTAGGAATCGTCCCTGAAGCTTTGGCACAAGGGGACATCATTGGAAAAACAATTAGAGAGGAACTTCAGGTTTCTACAATGTCGGCTCGAATGAATGCAATGTTTAACCATGCTGATGCTTTCATTGCTTTACCAGGTGGTCTAGGCACATTGGAAGAGATCTTTCATATTTCTTCTTGGGCTCAATTGCACATTCACCATAAACCCATAGGTTTGTTAAATGTTAATGGTTATTATGATAAGTTGTTGTCTTTTCTTGATCATGCTGTGGAACAGGAATTTCTAACATCTTCTGCACGACAAATCATAATCTCTGCTACTACTGCTGAACAATTGATTGACCAACTACAATCTTTCATTCCTGTGATTGATCCTTCCATGAGTCGCATAAATTGGTCATCTACGGGAAGCCGTAAAAAGCTTAGATTGGATTTGAGCCTTCATTTGTGAATTTTTATGTATTTTGGTTTTATTATTGTGTTTTGTTATTTTTTATTTTTGTTTCAGTGTGTTTCAGGTTTTGTCAGTGTTCGTTATTTCAGGTGATATCTTTTATACTCTATCTTTCTACCTTAGAACATTGAGGACAATGTCTCGTTTTGGTTGAGGGGAGAGGGTAGTAGTTGATAAAAAAAAAAAAATTATTTTTCATTTCATAAAGCATGTGCATAATTGTTGTTACTAGGATGGCAGAGTAAAGGAGTTCTTTTGTTAAAGTGACTCTTGAGACGCATCTTAGTAACCATTCTTAACAAGGTCTATTATAATACTTCCTGAAATATTCAGGTTTACAAACTCTCGTATTGTTACCACTTAATTCTGCTCATATACTTATTTAACATGTATTTTTAAATCTTAATTTACACACACACACTTTAACATATGATTGTGGGTTGCATATTGGATTTTTACATTATTTATGTTCTTTTGTTAAAGGTAACAACTAAGGGAAAGGGATTGTATATAATTAAAAAACATGAAAAAAAAACATGAAAAAAAAAACATGAAAAAAAAAGAAAAAAAAAATAAAAAATGATGATAATAAAAATGTAGATAAGTTTGGTTTCGTAGCCTCCCTAACCTAAGCAATTAAGCCCGAAGGGGTGTTTTAACACCTAATACCCTAAAGTCAACTGACTTGGGAGCTATTGGCCCAACGCTTGTTACATGGGTTGAGGAGAAAAGTTTAAGGGAATCAAACATTGCACTATCTACATATTAGTATCTGCGACCCGAGTTACTAAGCTCGTAGGGGTGTCTTAACACCTAATGCCCTAAGACCAACTGGTCTGGGAGTCATTAGCTGAAAGCTCATTACATGGGTTAAAGATGCATGATGTTTTTAAATTATATGTATATAGATTTAAAAAAAAAAAAGACAAAAATAGTAATCCCAACCCAAGGAAGTTAACCTTAAAAATTAGAAAAAAAATTTTGTTTTCTTCCAAGAAAAGCCCCATAATTATGTGTTGATACATTGAGCACAAAAGAAAGGTTTATTAATATCTTGTTAAGTGGTATTGAGCATATATATAAATTTAATGAGAGTTTGTTTATCTGGATAGATTAATGGAAGTTAAATGATGAATACCTTGCTTTGTGAAATTTGCAAATTGTTTTAACGCTTTAATTACTAGGGACTAGTAATAAGCTGGTTGAGGGGTGTGATTAGTACTTAAAAGTGCATTTTTATCATGGTTTTATATCATCATTTTGCACTTGAAGTATCAATAACTCCTTAACTAAAATATGTTTTATAATAATGTATCTAATAATATAAGATACCTATAATTTGTGGTAAATGTCTATTTTTAATGCAGGTCTATCACATAAATGAAAGGATTGATTGATGACTTGAAGAACTTAAATTGCATGGATAAAGAGATGGTCAAACTTAGAGAAGAGATGTCGGTGCAATCCAAACCGGAACACTGTTCGGTAATTGGGCCATATCTGGAGCTACAGATCTCAGATTTAGGTCCAATTTATATGGATGGAAAGGTAAGACATAGGCCTACAACTTTCATATGGAGCCCAAGATCTAAAAAGGCCATTATCAAGTCCAAATTGTAGCAACAACAAAGAAGCCCGAATCTGTCTTCCAGCCCGAGCACTATTCGGTATTTTGGCCATATATGGAGTTCTAGAAGTCCAAATGAGCTGAATGTTTTACACAAGAAAGCTGAGACAATTGCCTACAACTTTCATGTTTGCACCTGGCTCCATTTTGGACGTTATCAATGATGTTTTGGGCAGACAAGAGAAGATAAGGATTGTCACCAAGTCAAAAGTTGGCCACCCACTTATCAATTAGTCATCAAATCAATAGTTCCCAATTTTAGCCTATAAAAGGAGGCATTTGCCATGCATTTAGGCATCTTGGTTTCCAGATCAAGATCATGCTCTTCCTTTCTCTCTTTGTATTTTTTGTAATGTTTATGCTTTACTTTCATTAATATCAAGTTTATGCCTTTCATTTCCTTTTCTTTATTTAGTTAACTTTTATGTTATTATTTTGTTTATCTATTTTTCTTTCTTTCATTATGTCTAGCTAAGTTAATTATGTCAAGGTGAAAAGGTTACACTAATGGTGTGAGAATAAGTATAATGTAAACTTAATATGGACTTTAATGTTTGATACTAACATGTTTTATATTTGTTATCTTGTTCACTCTTTAATACTTTGCTTGTTAAATGACTAATCTTGATTTATGTTGTATAACACTTGGTACAACAAATGCTTGGCACTTTCATAGCCCATAATGTATGGTATAACCGACACCTGAGCTATGAAAGGAACTTGATTTGTTGTTAACATAAGTTATAATCATGAATGCTTGACGAGATTTACAAGTATTAGCATTAATTGAATAAGATGACTAATGTAATCATGTTAACAATATATAATCTGATTGGAACCTCCTTTGTGTGCGGTTTCCAATTCAATAATAAGAGTTTATACTATACTTGTTTGATATACCATTAGTGGAACCTCTAACCTTGACATTTGTTATTATTATTGTTTAATCCTTACATTAATTTTCCATCTCCAAGTTCTCATCATCATCTTCTTCTTCTCTTTCTTATTCTTATTATTATTATTATTATTATTATTACTACTACTACTACTACTACTACTACTACTACTACTACTACTACTATTATTATTATAGTTGTTGTTGTTGTTGTTATTGTTTTTGTTATTACTGCTATTATTGTTGCTTATAATTGTTGTCTATAATTTGTACAATTAACCTCCCTGTGGTTCGACCCCGGTCTTGCCGGGTTATTTATTACTTCGACACTCCTGCACTTGGGAGAAGACATCAACCTTTTAGTCGTGTCAATTGTTATTGTTGTTGTATTATTGTTATTTATAATTTGTACAATTAACCTCCCTGTGGTTCGACCCCGGTCTTGCCGGGTTATTTATTACTTCGACACTCCTGCACTTGGGAGAAGACATCAATCTTTTGGTCGTGTCACAATCTCTATACCAAAACTAAAGTTTGTGCATAAAAATTCAAGATTATAATATTACCTAAATGGTTTCTAAAATTTCTTTGCGATAATAAATTATTCATGAAGAAAATGAGAAGATAAACATTAAGATTCATTCATATCTTAAAGAACTCACCCCAACAACCATCATCCTTGTTTTGGATCCAAGAAAGAGATTAACCAACCATGATTATATATAAGAACACTTCAATAAACATGAAATAACTTGAATCAAACTGAAATAATAAGTTTTACAAGTTAAAGAACCGAAATCTATGAAGAAGAACACAACACAATTTCAGTAAAAATTCAGACACAAATCTGATGCTAACGTTGGACAGCAATTTAGACCCTCTTAGAAGATTTTTTTCGAGATGTCTATTAGAGACATATTTATAGGAAATTTTGTCACCTTTCCAGATCATTAAAGAACAGCTTATTTGGACACCTAAGTCAAAGGTATGGGCAAAACACCAAAAGGTGTTCTAAAAAATCAAATTAGGATAGTTTTGCAACCACTTTGGTGCATGTTTTTCTTCCTCATTAATGAGGTGTCTCTTTCTTCTTTTTGACCCAAAATAATGTAAAAATATTGATTAGTACTTAAAAGTGCATTTTTATCATGGATTTATATCATCATTTTGCACTTGAAGTATCAATAACTCTTTAACTAAAACATGTTTTATAATAATATATCTAATAATATAAGATATCTTTAATTTGTGGTAAATGTTCATTTTAAATGCAGACCTATCACATAAATGAAAGGATTGATGGATGACTTTAAGAACTTAAATTGCAAGGATAAAGAGATGGCCAAACTTAGAAAAGAGATGTCGGTGCAATCCAAACCGAAACACTGTTCGGTAATAAGGTCATATCTGGAGCTATATATCTCATATTTAGGTGCAATTTATATGGATGGAAAGGTAAGACTGACACAACTAAAAGGTTGATGTCTTCTCCCAAGTGCAGGAGTGTCGAAGTAATAAATAACCCGGCAAGACCGGGGTCGAACCACAGGGAGGTTAATTGTACAAATTATAGACAACAATTATAAACAACAATAATAGCAATAATAACAACAACAATAACAACAACAATAACAACAACAACTATAATAATAATAATAATAATAATAATAGTAGTAGTAGTAGTAGTAGTAGTAGTAGTAGTAGTAGTAGTAGTAGTAGTAGTAAAGAAAGAGAAGAAGAAGAAGATGATGAGAACTTGGAGATGAAAAATTAATGTAAGGATTAAACAATAATAATAACAAATGTCAAGGTTAGAGGTTCCACTAATGGTATATCAAACAAGTATAGTATAAATTCTTATTATTGAATTGGAAACCACACACAAAGGAGGTTCCAATCAGATTATATATTGTTAACATGATTACATTAGTCATCTTATTCAATTAATGCTAATACTTGTAAATCTCGTCAAGCATTCATGATTATAACTTATGTTAACAACAAATCAAGTTCCTTTCATAGCTCAGGTGTCGGTTATACCATACATTATGGGCTATGAAAATGCCAAAAAAAAAACAAATATATATACATATAATTTAAAAACATCATGCATCTTTAACCCATGTAATGAGCTTTCAGCTAATGACTCCCAGACCAGTTGGTCTTAGGGCATTAGGTGTTAAGACACCCCCAACTAGCTTAGTAACTCGGGTCGCAGATACTGATATGTAGATAGTGCAATGTTTGATTCCCTTAAGCTTTTCTCCTCAACCCATGTAACAAGCGTTGGGCCAATAGCTCCCAAGTCAGTTGACTTTAGGGTATTAGGTGTTAAAACACCCCTTCGGGCTTAATTGCTTAGGTTAGGGAGGCTACGAAACCAAACTTATCTACATTTTTATTATCATCATTTTTTTTTTTTTTTACAATCCCTTTCCCTTAGTTGTTACCTTTAACAAAAGAACATAAATAATGTAATAATCCAATATGCAACCCACAATCACATGTTAAAGTGTGTGTGTGTGTAAATTAAGGTTTAAGAATACATGTTAAATAAGTATATGAGCTGAATTAAGTGGTAACAATACGAGAGTTTGTAAACCTGAATATTTCAGGAAGTATTATAATAGACCTTGTTAAGAATGGTTACTAAGATGCGTCTCAAGAGTCACTTTAACAAAAGAACTCCTTTACTCTACCATCCTAGTAACAACAATTATGCACATGCTTTATGAAATGAAAAACAATTTTTTTTTTATCAACTACTACCCTCTCCCCCCAATCAAATCCAATCTAAGCTTTTTACGGCTTCCCGTATATGACCAATTTATGCGACTCATGGAAGGATCAATCACAGGAGTGAAAGATTGTAGTTGGTCAATCAATTGTTCAGCAGTAGTAGCAGAGATTATGATTTGGCGTGCAGAAGATGTTAGAAATTCCTGTTCCACAGCATGATCAAGAAAAGACAACAACTTATCATAATAACCATTAACATTTAACAAACCAATGGGTTTATGGTGAATGTGCAATTGAGCCCAAGAGAAAATATGAAAGATCTCTTCCAATGTGCCTAGACCACCTGGTAAAGCAATGAAAGCATCAGCATGGTTAAACATTGCATTCATTCGAGCCGACATTGTAGAGACCTGAAGTTCCTCTCCAATTGTTTTTCCAATGATGTCCCCTTGTGCCAAAGCTTCAGGGACGACTCCTAAAACTTGACTACCTCCTAAAAATGCAGCTATTGACACACCTCCCATTAACCCAAGATTGCCTCCCCCATACACTAAATGAATCTTTCTCTCAGCTAGCACCTGACCAAGATGGTTTGCTGATTCTAAAAACTCCTTTTCTTTCCCAGGACTAGATCCACCAAAAACACAAATATTTCTTATTTGATGACTTGAGGAACTTGCCATTTCTACACACTTCTGTATTTGTTGAATGTATGGGTTGAGTAGAAATGAAAGGAAGGAAAAGAGGGTTTTATAGATGAGAAATTAGAAAGACAATCATAACATCTATATGTAGGCCAGCTGGAGTCTCACACACTCTCTCTCTCTTTTTATTTATTTATTTATTTACTTTTGAAAAAAACATGTGTATGTACAGGTAGTTGTGATTGTGGCTCACATCTTCCCTTGGTTTTACGTCTAAGAACGGCTTAAACGCCCTCTATAGGTCGGGGATAGGCTTCCCATCCAGTTTTCTTAAAAACTGGCAAACAAGGTCTTTTTTAGTCAGATTCCCAAGACTAAGTCGATCATGTTCTTTATGAAATAGTGGCCAAAATCATGAATTGCACGATGCACATCTCCACTAGGATGCGTCTCAAGAGTCAATAGAAGATTATTTAAAGACTCCTTACTCAGGCCATCGTTAATAAATTGTATTTTATCTTCACGGTTTATAGATACCATTCCTAAAGAACGACATTGTGTATTACAAGTCCATCTAGCACATCAATGACAGACATCCAGTCGTTTTGCATGACGCTTCTTTGCAAAAGTGCTTTTACCTGTTCCAGGCATGTGTGAAATGAAGTTAGAGGACTCACCTGATAATCGGAACTTTGCTTCAATCAACCAGCGAATATCTTCAGGAATTCCATGATTCAGTAACAATCTCAATCTTGCACATCTAGCACGGTAAATTTTTGTAATCGCATTTTGAGGCAGAGCGGGAAAATACTTTTTCAATTTTTCAAGATTAGTGTCCATTTTCAAATGAGAATTGGAAGAGAGATTCAAAGAATTACACAGATATATACACAGATATCAGTAATTGTGGGAAACTGAAAGAACCGACTTAAGTCACGGAGTACCGTTATCCGCCATTTGACCGGGATGAGAGAAACTAGCAAAAATCACTCAAAAAGAAACACAAAAACAATGTGAGAAAAAAAATCAACCTTTATCTACAAGATCATTCCAACGAGTTGATTCATTTTTACTAGGAAAATTATCAAAGTAAGTTTTCAAACGATGTCCATTTTCCTTAAAATCATTGTCATTCATTGAATTCTCAATATCACAGGCCCCATAAGGATTGCTCCATCTTGGTCTTAGCTCTCTAGGGAATGCATAAAGTTGAGAATTATAAAACAAAACTTTTTGACCAGTATCAATTTTTTGACAATTTTCACAAGTTTTGCAGAATGCATGCGTGTCCTTGAACATGGTGGGCCAATAAAATCCATTTTGAAAGATTTTTGTAGTTGTCTTTTTTGACGAGAAATAACTTCCACATGCTTCAGAATGACAAAGTTTAATGACACAACTTACCTCATTGTCGGGAATGAATCTTTGAAATATTTGATCAGGACAATATTTGAATAAGTTAGGGTCATCACAGTAAAAGCTCTTCACTTCGTTCAAAAACTTTTCTTTGTCTTGCGTACTCCAATCAGCTGGCAAATCTTCTAAGGCAAGAAAATTGATATTTTTATTATACCAAGGCATTGGACTAAGAGAAAGTAAGGATTTGTTAGGAAAGCAATCATCGATTGGTGTGATGTTAGATGTCGAATCTGTTGTCAATGTTGACAAAAGATTTGCATCAACATTTTCGGTGCTTGTTTCATCCGTGATTTCTTTCTCAAAATAAATCATTTGCAAATCTTCAGTTTCATCCAATTTATTTTTACTTAAAGTAGATTCAAGTTGATCATAAACTAATTCATCAATATGATCTACTTCTTGTAAATCATTATCATCTCCAGGTTGCTTGCAAATGTTGAAAATATTCATCTCCAATGTCATGTTTCCAAATGATAGCTTCATCAGTCCATTCCTATAATTAATTAATGCGTTAGAAGTTGCAAGAAACGGACGTCCTAAAATAATAGGAAATGAATTACATGCTTCAACAGGTTCTGTGTCCAAGACAATAAAATCCACAGGATAAATGAATTTATCGACTTGTACTAACACATCTTCAATTATTCCTCTAGGCATTTTTACAGATCTATCGGCAAGTAAAAGAGATATAGAAGTTGGTTTTAACTCACCTAGATTGAGACTCTGAAAAACTGAATATGGAAGTAGATTCACACTAGCACCAAGATCAAGTAAGGCTCTTTCAATTTTATGCTCTCCAATAAAGCAGGAAATTGTAGGACAACCAGGGTCTTTATATTTCAAAGCATTATTGTTTTGAAGAATAGCACTTACTTGTTCGGCTAGAAAGGCTTTCTTTTTCACATTCAGTTTCCTCTTCACAGTGCATAGATCTTTCAAAATTTTAGCATAGGAAGGAACCTGTTTAATAGCATCCAACAAAGGTATATTGATCCTTCGCTGTTTGAAAGTTTCAAAGATTTCAGAGTTGTGATTAACTTTCCTTTGTTTGGTCATGGCTTGAGGAAATGGAAGTGCTGGCGGTGAATCAGTCGTTTCTTTACAATTTTCAGATTCAACCCCTTCCTTACCCTTAGAGATTGACTCATCATCCGAGATCTGTAGCTCCAGATATGACCCAATTACCGAACAGTGTTCCAGTTTGGATTGCACCGACATCTCTTCTCTAAGTTTGACCATCTCTTTGCCTTTGCAATTTATGTTCTTAAAATCATCAATCAATATTTTCATTTATGTGATAGGCCTGCATTTAAAATGAACATTTACCATAAATTAAAGGTATTTTATATTATTAGATATATTATTATAAAACATGCTTTAGTTAAGGAGTTATTGATACTTCAAGTGCAAAATGATGATATAAAACCATGATAAAAATGCACTTTTAAGTACTAATCACACCCCTCAACCAGCTTATTACTAGTCCCTAGTAATCAAAGCGTTAAAACAATTTGCAAATTTCACAAAGCAAGGTATTCATCATTTAACTTCCATTAATCTATCCAGATAAATAAACTCTCATTAAATTTATATATCTGCTCAATACCTCTTAACAAGATATTAATAAACCTTTCTTTTGTGCTCAATGTATCAACACATAATTATGGGGCTTTTCTTAGAAGAAAACAAAATTTTTGTTCTAATGTTTAAGGTTAACTTCCTTGGGTTGGGATTATTATTTGTCTTTTTTGTCTTTCTTTTTTTAAAAAAAAAAATCTATATACATATAATTTAAAAGCATCATGCATCTTTAACCCATGTAACGAGCTTTCAGCTAATGACTCCCAGACCAGTTGGTCTTAGGGCATTAGGTGTTAAGACACCCCTACGAGCTTAATAACTCGGGTCGCAGATACTAATATGTAGATAGTGCAATGTTTGATTCCCTTAAGCTTTTCTCCTCAACCCATGTAACAAGCGTTGGGCCAATAGCTCCCAAGTCAGTTGACTTTAGGGTATTAGGTGTTAAAACACCCCTTCGGGCTTAATTGCTTAGGTTAGGGAGGCTACGAAACCAAACTTATCTACATTTTTATTATCATCATTTTTTTTTCTTTTTTTTTAATGTTTTTCTTTTTTTTTTAATTATATACAATCCCTTTCCCTTAGTTGTTACCTTTAACAAAAGAACATAAATAATGTAATAATCCAATATGCAACCCACAATCATATGTTAAAGTGTGTGTGTGTGTAAATTATGGTTTAAGAATACATGTTAAATAAGTATATGAGCAGAATATTTCAGGAAGTATTATAATAGACCTTGTTAAGAATGGTTACTAAGATACGTCTCAAGTGTCACTTTAACAAAAGAGCTTATTTACTCTGCCATCCTAGTAACAACAATTATGCACATGCTTTATGAAATGAAAAACATTTTTTTTTTATCAACTACTACCCTCTCCCCCCAACCAAAATGAGACATTGTCCTCAATGTTCTAAGGTAGAAAGATAGAGTATAGAAGATATCACCTGAAATAATGAACATTAACAAACCTGAAACACACTGAAACAAAAATAAGAAATGACAAAACACAAATATTATGCTATTAATAAAAAGAAAAGACACAAATTTTTACAAGCTAAGACTCAAATCGCAGTTGTGATTGTGGCTCACATCTTCCCTTGGTTTTACGTCCAAGAACGACTTAAACACCCTCTATGGGTCGGGGATAGGCTTCCCATCCAGTTTTCTTAAAAACTGGCAAACAGGGTCTTTTTTTAGTCAAATTCCCAAGACTATGCCAAGCATGTTCTTTATAAAAATAGGTTCCTAAGTTATGAATTGCACGATGCTTATCTCGACTATGATGAGACTTAAGAATCAATAGAAGATTATCTAAAGACTCTCTGTGTTTTGAAATAAATCCCACCTTCTGACAATTTTCATAGTTTTTGCAGAATGCATCTGACTCCTTGAATATGATGGGCCAGTAAAATTCACTTTGTAAGATTTCTACAATCCTCTTTTTTGATGAGAAATGATCCCCACATGCCTTAGAGTAACAAAATTTAATAAAATTACTTACCTCATTGTCGAGAATGCATTTTTGAAATATTTGATCAGGACAATAATTGAATAAGTAAGGGTCATCCCAATACAAATTTTGCTCGTTGCTCAAAAATTTTCTTTTGTCTTCAATACTCCAATGAGTTGGCAAAAATCCTGAAGCAAGAAAATTGATATTTTTAGCAAACCAAGGCATTGAATTAAGAGAAAGTAGAGATTCATCAGGAAAGTAATCATCGATTGGTATGATGTCGGGTGTCGAATCTATTGTCACTTCTGATAAAAGATCTGCATCAACCTTTTCGGTGCCTTTTTCATCCTCGATTTCTTCCTGATTGGTCATGACATGAGAAAATGGAAGTGCTGGCGGTGAATCAGTCGTTTCTTTGCAATTTTCAGATTCAACCCCTTCCTTACCCTCAGAGATTGACTCATCATCTTTCTCATAAGGTTCAAGAGAGGGTTTTTCAATAACCTTACCGCTGCGCAGAGTAGTGACTGATTTGACTTGATCCATGTGTTGGTTTCCGGAACTACTTGCATTTGCATTGTATTGTCCTTTGGGATTTTGTTGTGTTTGAGATGGAAACTTACCTTTCTCTTGGAAACTAAAAGCAGATGTTAATTTAGCAAGAGTATCTTTAAAATCTGTCATGTTTTGAACAAGTTGAGTATTAATTGTCTCTTGCTTTTCAATGAATGCATGCAATGTTTCCTCAAGATTTCTTCTAGGATGTGGAGCATAAGGAGGTGCATATCCATGAGAATTTTGGAAATTGTGGGGTGCTTAAAATGGTGGTTGTGAAGTTTGTGCATTGTTGTTCTCACTCTTCCAACTAAAATTTGGGTGATTTCTCCAACCAGGGTTGTATGTTTGGGAGTATGGGTTGTGGTTGACCCTTTGAAAACTGTTTAAAGCATGGGCTTCTTCATGGAGACATTTCTTAAAAGAAGGCAAGGTTGGACAATCCTTGGTTGAGTGTTCATTTGTTTCACAGATTTGACACACAATGTTTTCAACAGATTTTAATTGACCACTCTTTTTCAATTCTAGTGCCTCGACTTTTCTAGCTAAAGATGCAAACTTGGCTTGAAGGTCATGATCTTCCCTAAGGTTGTACATACCTCCACTAGATGTATGAGGTTGAGTTTTACTCGGTGCCTCATATGTACCCGTAGTGTCCCAATTTTGAGCATTTTCAGCTAACAAGTCTAAGTACTCCATTGCTTCATCAGGGTCTTTATCTTTAAAAGTTCCATTGCACATCAATTCAACCATTTGCCTATCTTTAGGTGTTAACCCTTCATAGAAATGTGAAACCAATCTCCATGTTTCAAAACCACGATGAGGGCAAGTACTAAGCAAGTCTCGATACCTATCCCAACATTGGTAAAATGTTTCTCCTGGTTTTTGAGTGAAAGTGGTGATTTGTCTCTTGAAAGAGTTTGTTCTATGAGATGGCAAAAACTTCTTTAAAAACTGTTGTTGCATTTCATCCCAAGCACGAATGGATCCTGGTCTCAAATTTTATAGCCATGTTTTAGCTTTATCTTTTAATGAAAAAGGAAAAAGCTTTAATCTGATGGTGTTCATGCTACAATTTAAGTTATTATATGTGTTGCACACCTCCTCAAATTCCCTTAAATGCAAGTATGGATTTTCCAATTCCAAACCATGAAAAGAAGGTAAAAGTTGAATAATACCTGGTTTAAAATTAAAATGAGATGCATCAGGAGGAAAAACTATACATGATGGTGCACTTGTTCTTGTGGGATTCATGTGGTCTCTAAGTGTTCTAGCACGATTATTCTCATTATTTTCATTATGAAGTGATTGATTATCTTCGTCAGCCATATTTTCTGAAAATGATGAGGATATCCTATAAGTCTACCACTTGATGTACGTGATCACACTCTCATGCACGTATAGGAATAGAATAAAATGAAGAAGAAAACAAAAGAAGAAGGAAGAAAACAAAATAAGGATAAACAAAATAAAAGAGACAAAGTTATATACAAGAAAAGTGAAAAAAGAAAATAAAATAAATACTATAATTTATACAAGAACTTACCTCCCCGGTAACGGCGCCAAAAACTTGACACGACTAAAAGGTTGATGTCTTCTCCCAAGTGCAGGTGTGTCGAAGTAATAAATAACCCGGTGACACGATGAAAAGATTGATGTCTTCTCCCAAGTGCAGGAGTGTCGAAGTAATAAATAACCCGGCAAGACCGGGGTCGAACCATAGGGAGGTTAATTGTACAAATTATAAATAACAATAATACAACAACAATAACAATAACAATAACAACAACAATAACAACAATAATATTAATAATAATAGTAGTAGTAGTAGTAGTAGTAGTAGTAGTAATACTAGTAGTAGTAGTAATAATAATAATAAAGAAAGAGAAGAAGAAGAAGATGATGAGAACTTGGAGATGAAATATTAATGTAACGATTAAACAATAATAATAACAAATATCAAGGTTAGAGGTTCCACTAATGGTATATCAAACAAGTATAGTATAAACTCTTATTATTGAATTGGAAACCACACACAAAGGAGGTTCCAATCAGATTATATATTGTTAACATGATTACATTAGTTATCTTATTCAATTAATGATAATACTTGTAAATCTCGTCAAGCATTCATGATTATAACTTATGTTAACAACAAATCAAGTTCCTTTCATAGCTCAGGTGTCGGTTATACCATACATTATGGGCTATGAAAATGCCAAGCATTTGTTGTTGATTAGTACTTAAAAGTGCATTTTTATCATGGTTTTATATCATCATTTTGCACTTGAAGTATCAATAATTCCTTAACTAAAATATGTTTTATAATAATGTATCTAATAATATAAGATACCTATAATTTATGGTAAATGTCTATTTTTAATGCAGGCCTATCACATAAATGAAAGGATTGATTGATGACTTGAAGAACTTAAATTGCAAGGATAAAGAGATGGTCAAACTTAGAGAAGAGATGTCGGTGCAATCCAAACCGGAACACTGTTCCGTAATTGGGTCATATCTGGAGCTACAAATCTCAGATTTAGGTCCAATTTATATGGATGAAAAGGTAAGACATAGGCCTACAACTTTCATATGGAGCCCAAGATCTAAAAAGGCCATTATCAAGTCCAAATTATAGCAACAACAAAGAAGCCCGAATCTGTCTTCCAGCCCGAGCACTGTTCGGTATTTTGGCCATATCTAGAGTTCTAGAAGTCCAAATGAGCTAAATTTTTTACACAAGAAAGCTGAGACAATTACCTACAACTTTCATGTTTACAACTGGCTCCAATTTTGATGTTATCAATGACGTTTTGGGCAGAGAAGAGAAGATAAGGATTGTCACCAAGTCAAAAGTTGGCCACCCACTTATCAATTAGTCATCAAATCAATAGTTCCCAATTTTGGCCTATAAAAGGAGGCATTTGCCATGTATTTAGGCATCTTGGTTTGCAGATCAAGATCATGCTCTTCCTTTCTCTCTTTATATTTTTTGTAATGTTTATGTTTTGCTTTCATTAATATCAAGTTTATGCCTTTCATTTGCTTTCCTTTACTTAGTTAACTTTTATGTTCTTATTTTGTTTATTTATTTTGCTTTCTTTCATTATGTCTAGCTAAGTTAATTATGTCAAGGTGAAAAGGTTACACTAATGGTGTAAGAATAAGTATAATGTAAACTTAATATGGACTTTAATGTTTGATACTAACATGTTTTATATTTGTTATCTTGTTCACTCTTTAATACTTTGCTTGTTAAATGACTAATCTTGATTTATGTTGTATAACACTTGTTACAACAAATGCTTGGCACTTCCATAGCACATAATGTATGGTATAACCGACACCTGAGTTATGAAAGGAACTTGATTTGTTGTTAACATAAGTTATAATCATGAATGCTTGACGAGATTTACAAGTATTAGCATTAATCGAATAAGATGACTAATGTAATCATGTTAACAATCTATAATCTGATTGGAACCTCCTTTATGTGTGGTTTCCAATTGAATAATAAGAGTTTATACTATACTTGTTTGACATACCATTAGTGGAACCTCTAACCTTGACATTTGTTATTATCATTGTTTAATCGTTACATTAATATTCCATCTGAAACTTCTCATCATCTTCTTCTTCTCCTTCTCCTTCTTTTTCTTTATTATTATTATTATTATTATTATTATTATTATTATTATTATTGTTATTACTATTATTATTGTTATTGTTGTTAGTATTGTTGTTGTTGTTGTTATTATTATTGTTATTTATAATTTGTACAATTAACCTCCCTGTGGTTCGACCCCGGTCTTGCCGGGTTATTTATTACTTCGACACTCCTGCACTTGGGAGAAGACATCAACCTTTTAGTCGTGTCAAGTTTTTGGTGTCGTTGCCGGGGAGGTAAGTTCTTGTATAAATTATAGTATTTATTTTATTTTCTTTTTTCACTTTTCTTATATATAACTTTGTTTCTTTTCTCCTGTTTCTTCTTCTTTTATTTTCTTCTTCCTTTTATTTTATTCCTGCACGTGCATGAGAGTGTGGTCACGTACATCAAGTGGTAGACTTTGTAGGGTATCCTCATCATTTTCAGAAAATATGGCCGAAGAAGATAATCAATCACTTCATAATGAGAATAATGAGAATAACCGTGCTAGAACACTTAGAGACCACATGAATCCCACAAGAACAAGTGCACCATCATGCATAGTTTTTGCTCCCGATGCATCTCATTTTAATTTTAAACCAGGTATTATTCAACTTTTACCTTCTTTTCAAGGGTTAGAATTGGAAAATCCATACTTCCATTTAAGGGAATTTGAGGAGGTCTGCAACACATATAATAACTTAAATTGTAGCATGAACACCATTAGATTAAAGCTTTTTCCTTTTTCATTAAAAGATAAAGCTAAAACATGGCTACAAAATTTGAGACCAGGATCCATTCGTGCTTGGGATGAAATGCAACAACAGTTTTTAAAGAAGTTTTTCCCATCTCATAGAACAAACTCTTTCAAAAGACAAATCACCACTTTCACTCAAAAACCAGGAGAAACATTTTACAAATGTTGGGATAGGTATCGAGACTTGCTTAGTACTTGCCCTCATCATGGTTTTGAAACATGGAGATTGGTTTCACATTTCTATGAAGGGTTAACACCTAAAGATAGGCAAATGGTTGAATTGATGTGCAATGAAACTTTTGAAGATAAAGACCCTGATGAAGCAATGGAGTACTTAGACTTGTTAGCTGAAAATGCTCAAAATTGGGACACTGTGGGTACATATGAGGCACCGAGTAAAACTCAACCTCATACATCTAGTGGAGGTATGTACAACCTTAGGGAAGATCATGACCTTCAAGCCAAATTTGCATCTTTAGCTAGAAAAGTCGAGGCACTAGAATTAAAAAAGAGTGGTCAATTAAAATCTGTTGAAAACATTGTGTGTCAAATCTGTGAAACAAATGAACACTCAACCAACGATTGTCCAACCTTGCCTTCTTTTAAGGAATGTCTCCATGAACAATCCCATGCTTTAAACAGTTTCCAAAGGCCCAACCACAACCCATACTCCCAAACATACAACCCTGGTTGGAGAAATCACCCAAATTTCAGTTGGAAGAGTGAGAACAACAATGCACAAACTTCACAACCACCATTTCAAGCACACCACAATTTCCAAAATTCTTATGGATATGCACCTTCTTATGCTCCACCTCTTAGAAGTAATTTTGAGGAAACTTTGTATGCATTCATTGAAAAGCAAGAGACAATCAACACTCAACTTACTCAAAGCATAACAGATTTTAAAGACACTCTTGCAAAATTCACATCTACTCTTAGTTTTCAAGAGCAAGGTAAGTTTCCATCTCAACCACAGCAAAATCTCAAGGGGCAATACGATGCAAATGTAAGTAGTTATGGAAGTCAACACATGGATCAAGTCAAATCAGTCATTACTCTTCGCAATGGTAAGGTTATTAAAAAACCCACTTTTGAACCTTATGAGAAAGATGACGAATCAATCTCTGAGGGTAAGGAAGGGGATGAATCTGAAAATTGCAAAGAAACGACTGATTCACCGCCAGCACTTCCATTTCCTCAAGCCATGACCAAACAAAGGAAAGTCAATCACAATTCTGAAATTTATGAAATTTTCAAACAGGTAAGGATCAATATACCTTTACTGGATGCAATTAAACAGGTTCCTTCCTATGCTAAATTTTTGAAAGATCTCTGCACTGTGAAGAGAAAACTAAATGTGAAAAAGAAAGCCTTTCTAGCCGAACAAGTAAGTGCTATTCTTCAAAACAATAATGCTTTGAAATATAAAGACCCTGGTTGTCCTACAATTTCTTGCTTTATTGGAGAGCATAAAATTGAAAGAGCCTTACTTGATCTTGGTGCTAGTGTGAATTTACTTCCATATTCAATTTTTCAGAGTCTCAATCTAGGTGAGTTAAAACCAACTTCTATAACTCTTTTACTTGCCGATAGATCTATAAAAGTGCCTAGAGGAATAATTGAAGATGTGTTAGTACAAGTCGATAAATTCATTTATCCTGTGGATTTTATTGTCTTGGACACACAACTTGTTGAAGTATGTAATTCATTTCCTGTTATTTTAGGACGTCCATTTCTTGCAACTTCTAATGCATTGATTAATTGTAGGAATGGACTGATGAAGCTATCATTTGGAAACATGACATTGGAGATGAATATTTTCAACATTTGCAAGCAACCTAGAGATGATAATGATTTACAGGAAGTGGACTTTACTGAAAAATTAATTCATGATCAATTTCCAACCACTTCCAATGAAATTGAGATTGATGAATCTGATGATTTGGAAATGATTTATTTTCAGGAAGAATCAAAGACAAGTAATTGGAGGCCACAGATTGAGGAATTGCCACCACGACCAATTAAGTCCATACCTTCAAGTGTTCAACCACCAAACCCTGATTTGAAGCCGTTGCCATCCAATCTCAAATACTCATTTTTGGGAGAAAATGAAACTTTTCTGGTAATAATCTCTTCCAAACTTAATGCACATCAAGAAGGTAAGTTATTACAAACTCTGAAAATGCACAAAAAAGCATTAGGATGGACCATAGCTGATATAAAAGGAATTAGTCCTTTGATTTGTACACACAGAATTTATTTAGAGGAAAATGCTAAACCCTCTAGAGAAATGCAACGAAGGCTAAATCCTAATATGAAAGAAGTAGTGAAAAATGAAGTCATTAAGCTTCTAGATAATGAAATCATTTATCCTATTTCTGACAGCAAATGGGTAAGTCCTACCCAAGTTGTACCTAAGAAGTCTGGAGTCACTGTGATAACAAATGAGAACAATGAGTTAATTCCCACTAGAACTGTTACTGGTTGGCGCATGTGCATTGACTATAGGAAACTGAATTCAATGACTAGAAAAGATCATTTTCCTTTACCTTTCATGGATCAAATCCTAGAAAGAGTTGCAGGTCATGAATTTTATTGTTTCCTAGATGGCTATTCGGGTTACAACCAAATTGAAATTGCATTGGAAAATCAAGAAAAAACTACTTTCACATGTCCATTTGGTACTTTTGCATATCGAAGGATGCCTTTTGGATTATGTAATGCACCAGCCACATTTCAAAGATGCATGCTTAGTATATTTAGCGATATGGTTGAACATTTTCTTGAGATTTTCATGGATGATTTTTCTGTTTTTGGCAATTCATTTGATGATTGTTTGACTAATTTAGGAAAGGTTTTAACCAGGTGTGAAGAGAAGAATCTTGTGCTGAATTGGGAAAAATGTCATTTTATGGTTACAAACGGCATTGTACTTGGTCACATTGTTTCATCAAAAGGAATTGAGGTTGACAAATCTAAAATCGAGTTAATTGCAAACTTGCCAACACCAAAATCTCTTAAAGATGTTAGATCATTCTTGGGACATGCTGGTTTTTATAGAAGGTTCATCAAAGATTTTAGTGTAATATCTAAGCCTTTAAGTAACCTTCTAACAAAGGATACTATTTTTGAATGGACTGAACATTGTGAAGAAGCCTTTGTTAAACTTAAAAATTTGCTTACTTGTGCTCCTATCATTCAACCTCCCGATTGGTCATTACCTTTTGAAATAATGTGTGATGCTAGTGATTATGCCGTAGGTGCTGTTTTGGGACAAAGAAAAGATAAGAAACCTTATGTAATTTACTATGCAAGTAAAACTTTAAATAGTGCTCAAATGAATTATACCACCACTGAAAAAGAATTACTTGCAGTAGTATTTGCATGTGAAAAATTCAGATCTTATCTTGTTGGCTCACCTGTTGTTGTTTTTAGTGATCATGCAGCATTGAAATATCTTCTTTCTAAGAAAGATTCCAAGGCTAGAATGGTGCGGTGGATTTTATTACTTCAAGAATTTGATATCACAATCAAAGATAAGAAAGGCAGTGAAAATGTTGTCGCAGATCACTTGTCAAGATTGACAACAGATTCGAAAACTGACATCACACCAATCGATGACTACTTTCCTGATGAATCTTTACTTTCTGTCTCTACAATGCCTTGGTTTGCTAATATTGTCAATTTTCTTGTTTCAGGACAATTGCCAGCTCATTGGAATACCCAAGATAAAAGAAAGTTTTTGAACGAAGTGAAGAACTTTTATTGGGATGATCCTTATTTATTCAAATATTGTCCTGATCAAATATTTCGAAGATGCATTCCTGACAATGAGGTAAGTAGTGTCATTAAATTTTGTCATTCTGAGGCATGTGGGGGCCATTTCTCATCAAGAAAGACAACTGCAAAAATCTTACAAAGTGGATTTTACTAGCCCACCATGTTCAAAGACTCACATGCATTCTGCAAGTCTTGTGAAAATTGTCAAAAGTTGGGATCTATTTCAAAACGTCACATGATGCCTTTAAACCCTATTATTGTCATTGAGATCTTTGACTGTTGGGGTATAGATTTCATGGGCCCATTCCCTCCATCATTTGGTTTCTTATACATATTAGTCGCAGTAGATTATGTTTCAAAATGGATAGAGGCAATTCCAAGTCGAAACAATGATCACAAAACAGTGATAAAGTTTTTGAAAGAAAATATTTTGAGTCGATTTGGAGTCCCTCGAGCCATAATAAGTGATGGTGGAACACATTTCTGCAACAAGCCATTTGAGTCTTTAATGAAGAAATATGGAATCACACACAAAGTTGCCACCCCTTATCACCCTCAAACAAGTGGACAAATAGAGCTTGCTAATAGGGAGATCAAACATATTTTGGAGAAAACAGTGAACCCTAATAGGAAAGACTGGTCTTTAAGACTTAATGATGCACTTTGGGCTTATCGAACTGCTTATAAAACATCATTAGGTATGTCACCTTATAGACTAGTCTATGGAAAACCTTGTCACTTGCCTGTGGAACTTGAACATAAAGCTTATTGGGCTATTAAAACTTTCAATTCAAATCTGGATGATGCTAGTCAACTGCGAAAATTACAAATAAATGAGCTTGAGGAAATAAGAAATGATGCATATGAAAATTCAAGAATTCATAAAGCAAGAATAAAAGAATGTCATGACAAGAAAATACAGAGAAAAACCTTCAATGTTGGTCAAAAAGTCTTACTTTATAATTCTCGACTGCATTTATTTCCTGGAAAATTAAGATCAAGATGGAGCGGTCCTTTTATTGTGAAACATGTGTATCCATATGGGGCCTATGACATCGAGAATCCAAAGAATGGCAATGTTTTCAAGGTAAATGGACATCGTCTGAAAGTTTACTTTGACAATTTTTCAGTTGAACATAACTCTATTGAATTGGGTGATCCTGTATATAAAGATTTATTTTATTTTATTTTATTTTATTTTTGTTTCTTATATAAAGATTGATTTTATTTTATTTTATTTTTGTTTCTTTTTGAGTGATTTTTGCAAGTTTCTTTCACCCCGGTCAAATGGCGGATAACGGTACTCCGTGACTTAAGTCGGTTCTTTCAATTTCCCATAATTACTGATATCTGTGTATATATCTATGCAATTCATTGAATCTCTCTTCTAATTCTCATTTGAAAATGGACACTAATCTTGAAAAATTGAAAAAGTATTTTCCCGCTCTGCCTCAGAATGCGATTACAAAAATTTACCGTGCTAGATGTGCAAGATTGAGATTGTTAATGAATCATGGAATTCCTGAAGATATTTGCTGGTTGATTGAAGCAAAGGTCTGATTATCAGGTGAGTCCTCTAACTTCATTTCACACATGCCTGGAACAGGTAAAAGCACTTTTGCAAAGAAGCGTCGTGCAAAACGACTGGATGTCTGTCATCGTTGTGCTAGATGGACTTGTAATACACAATGTCGTTCTTTAGGAATGGTATCTATAAACCGTGAAGATAAAATACAATTCATTAAGGATGGCCTGAGTAAGGAGTCTTTAGATAATCTTCTATTGACTCTTGAGACGCATCCTAGTGGAGATGTGCATCGTGCAATTCATGATTTATGGCCACTATTTCATAAAGAACATGATCGACTTAGTCTTGGGAATCTGACTAAAAAAGACCCTGTTTGCCAGTTTTTAAGAAAACTGGATGGGAAGCCTATCCCCGACCCATAGAGGGCGTTTAAGCCGTTCTTGGACGTAAAACCAAGGGAAGATGTGATCCACAATCACAACTACCTGTACATACACATGTTTGTTTTTTTCAAAAGTAAATAAATAAATAAATAAAAAGAGAGAGAGAGTGTGTGAGACTCTAGCTGGCCTACATATAGATGTTATGATTGCCTTTCTACTTTCTCATCTATAAAACCCTATTTTCCTTCCTTTCATTTCTACTCAACCCATACATTCAACAAATACAGAAGTGTGTAGAAATGGCAAGTTCCTCAAGTCATCAAATAAGAAATATTTGTGTTTTCGGTGGATCTAGTCCTAGGAAAGAAAAAGAGTTTTTAGAATCAGCAAATCATCTTAGTCAGGTGCTAGCTGAGAGAAAGATTCATTTAGTGTATGGGGGAGGCAGTCTTGGGTTAATGGGAGGTGTGTCAATAGCTGCATTTTTAGGAGGTAGTCAAGTTTTAGGAATCGTCCCTGAAGCTTTGGCACAAGGGGACATCATTGGAAAAACAATTGGAGAGGAACTTCAGGTCTCCACAATGTCGGCTCGAATGAATGCAATGTTTAACCATGCTGATGCCTTCATTGCTTTACCAGGTGGTCTAGGCACATTGGAAGAGATCTTTCATATTTCCTCTTGGGCTCAATTGCACATTCACCATAAACCCATAGGTTTGTTAAATATTAATGGTTATTATGATAAGTTATTGTCTTTTCTTGATCATGCTGTGGAACAGGAATTTCTAACATCTTCTGCACGACAAATCATAATCTCTGCTACTACTGCTGAACAATTGATTGACCAACTACAATCTTTCATTCCTGTGATTGATCCTTCCATGAGTCGCATAAATTGGTCATCTACGGGAAGCCGTAAAAAGCTTAGATTGGATTTGAGCCTTCATTTGTGAATTTTTGTGTCTTTTGGTTTGATTATTGTGTTTTGTTATTTCTTATTTTTTCAGTGTGTTTCAGGTTTTGTCAGTGTTCGTTATTTCAGGTGATATCTTCTATACTCTATCTTTCTACCTTAGAACATTGAGGACAATGTCTCGTTTTGGTTGGGGGGAGAGGGTAGTAGTTGATAAAAAAAAAAATTTCATTTCATAAAGCATGTACATAATTGTTGTTACTAGGATGGCAGAGTAAAGGAGTTCTTTTGTTAAAGTGACTCTTGAGACGCATCTTAGTAACCATTCTTAACAAGGTCTATTATAATACTTCCTAAAATATTCAGGTTTACAAACTCTCGTATTGTTACCACTTAATTCTGCTCATATACTTATTTAACATGTATTCTTAAACCTTAATTTACACACACACACTTTAACATATGATTGTGGGTTGCATATTGGATTATTACATTATTTATGTTCTTTTGTTAAAGGTAACAACTAAGGGAAAGGGATTGTCTATAATAAAAAAAAAAACATAAACAAAAACAAAAAAAAGAAAACAAAACGAAAAAAAATGATGATAATAAAAATGTAGATAAGTTTGGTTTCGTAGCCTCCCTAACCTAAGCAATTAAGCCCGAAGGGGTGTTTTAACACCTAATACCCTAAAGTCAACTAACTTGGGAGCTATTGGCCCAACGCTTGTTACATGGGTTGAGGAGAAAAGCTTAAGGGAATCAAACATTGCACTATCTACATATCAGTATCTACGACCCGAGTTACTAAGCTCGTAGGGGTGTCTTAACACTTAATGCCCTAAGACCAACTGGTCTGGGAGTCATTAGCTGAAAGCTCGTTACATGGGTTAAAGATGCATGATGTTTTTAAATTATATGTATATATTTTTTTTAAAAAAATAAAAAAATAAAAAAATAAAGACAAAAATAATAATGCCAACCCAAGGAAGTTAACCTTAAACATTAGAACAAAAATTTTGTTTTCTTCCAAGAAAAGCCCCATAATTATATGTCGATACATTGAGCACAAAAGAAAGGTTTATTAATATCTTGTTAAAAGGTATTGAGCAGATATATAAATTTAATGAGAGTTTGTTTATCTGGATAGATTAATGGAAGTTAAATGATGAATACCTTGCTTTGTAGAATTTACAAAATTGTTTTTCTATTTTAACGCTTTGATTACTAGGGACTAATAATAAGCTGGTTGGGGGGTGTGATTAGTACTTGAAAGTACATTTTTATCATGGTTTTATATCATCATTTTGCACCTGAAGTATCAATAACTCCTTAACTAAAACATGTTTTATAATAATGTATTTAATAATATAAGATACCTATAATTTGTGGTAAATGTCTATTTTTAATGCAGGCCTATCACATAAATGAAAGGATTGATTGATGAATTTAAGAATTGAAATTGAAAGGATAAAGAGATGGCTAAACTTAGAAAAGAGATGTCGGTGCAATCCAAACCGGAACACTGTTCGGTAATTGGGTCATATCTAGAGCTATATATCTCCGATTTAGGTCCAATTTATATGGATAGAAAGGTAAGACATAGGCCTACAACTTTCATATGGAACCCAAGATCTAAAAAGGCCATTATCAAGTCCAAATTATAGCAACAACAAAGAAGCCCGAATCTGTCTTCTAGCCCGAGCACTGTTCGGTATTTTGGCCATATCTGGAGTTCTAGAAGTCCAAATGAGCTAAATTGTTTACACAAGAAAGCTGAGACAATTGCCTACAACTTTCATGTTTGCAACGGGCTCCAATTTTGACGTTATCAATAACTTGTTGGGCAGACAAGAGAAGATAAGGATTGTCACCAATTCAAAAGTTGGCCACCCACTTATCAATTAGTCATCAAATCAATAGTTCCCAATTTTGGCCTATAAAAGGAGGCATTTGCCATGCATTTAGGCATCTTGGTTTCCAGATCAAGATCATGCTCTTCCTTTCTCTCTTTGTATTTTTTGTAATGTTTATGCTTTACTTTCATTAATATCAAGTTTATGCCTTTCATTTCATTTCCTTTACTTAGTTAACTTTTATGTTCTTATTTTGTTTATTTATTTTTCTTTCTTTCATTATGTCTAGCTAAGTTAATTATGTCAAGGTGAAAAGGTTACACTAATGGTGTAAGAATAAGTATAGTGTAAACTTAATATGGACTTTAATGTTTGATACTAACATGTTTTATATTTGTTATCTTGTTCACTCTTTAATACTTTGCTTGTTAAATGACTAATCTTGATTTATGTTGTATAACACTTGTTACAACAAATGCTTGGCACTTTCATAGCCCATAATGTATGGTATAACCGACACCTGAGCTATGAAAGGAACTTGATTTGTTGTTAACATAAGTTATAATCATGAATGCTTGACGAGATTTACAAGTATTTGCATTAATTGAATAAGATGAGTAATGTAATCATGTTAACAATATATAATTTGATTGGATCCTCCTTTATGTGTGGTTTCCAATTCAATAATAAGAGTTTATACTATACTTGTTTGATATATCATTAGTGTAACCTCTAACCTTGACATTTGTTATTATTATTGTTTAATCCTTACATTAATTTTCCATCTTCAAGTTCTCATCATCATCTTCTTCTTCTCTTTCTTTACTACTACTACTACTACTACTACTACTACTACTACTACTATTATTATTGTTATTATTATTATTGTTGTTATTGTTATTATTATTGTTGTTGTATTATTGTTATTTATAATTTGTACAATTAACCTCCCTGTGGTTCGACCCCGGTCTTGCCGGGTTATTTATTACTTCGACACTCCTGCACTTGGGAGAAGACATCAATCTTTTGGTCGTGTCACAATCTCTGTACCAAAACTAAAGTTTGTGCATAAAAATTCAAGATTATAATATTACCTAAATGGTTTCTAAAATTTCTTTGCAATAATAAATTATTCATGAAGAAAATGAGAAGATAAACATTAAGATTCATTCATATCTTAAAGAACTCACCCCAACAACCATCATCCTTGTTTTGGATCCAAGAAAGAGATTAACCAACCATGATTATATATAAGAACACTTCAATAAACATGAAATAACTTGAATCAAACTGAAATAATAAGTTTTACAAGTTAAAGAACCGAAATCTATGAAGAAGAACACAACACAATTTCAGTAAAAATTCAGACACAAATCTGATGCTAACTTTGGACAGCAATTTAGACCCTCTTAGAAGATTTTTTTCGAGATGTCTATTAGAGACATATTTATAGGAAATTTTGTCACCTTTCCAGATCATTAAAGAACAGCTTATTTGGACACCTAAGTCAAAAGGTATGGGCAAAATACCAAAAGGTGTTCTAAAAAATCAAATTAGGATAGTTTTGCAACCACTTTGGTGCATGTTTTTCTTCCTCATTAATGAGGTGTCTCTTTCTTCTTTTTGAACCAAAATAATGTAAAAATATTGATTAGTACTTAAAAGTGCATTTTTATCATGGATTTATATCATCATTTTGCACTTGAAGTATCAATAACTCTTTAACTAAAACATGTTTTATAATAATATATCTAATAATATAAGATACCTTTAATTTGTGGTAAATGTTCATTTTAAATGCAGGCCTATCACATAAATGAAAGGATTGATGGATGACTTTAAGAACTTAAATTGCAAGGATAAAGAGATGGCCAAACTTAGAAAAGAGATGTCGGTGCAATCCAAACCGAAACACTGTTCGGTAATAAGGTCATATCTGGAGCTATATATCTCATATTTAGGTGCAATTTATATGGATGGAAAGGTAAGACTAACACAACTAAAAGGTTGATGTCTTCTCCCAAGTGCAGGAGTGTCGAAGTAATAAATAACCCGGCAAGACCGGGGTCGAACCACAGGGAGGTTAATTGAACAAATTATAGACAACAATTATAAACAACAATAATAGCAATAATAACAACAACAACAACAACAACAACAACTATAATAATAATAATAATAATAATAATAATAATAGTAGTAGTAGTAGTAGTAGTAGTAGTAAAGAAAGAGAAGAAGAAGAAGATGATGAGAACTTGGAGATGAAAAATTAATGTAAGGATTAAACAATAATAATAACAAATGTCAAGGTTAGAGGTTCCACTAATGGTATATCAAACAAGTATAGTATAAACTCTTATTATTGAATTGGAAACCACACACAAAGGAGGTTCCAATCAGATTATATATTGTTAACATGATTACATTAGTCATCTTATTCAATTAATGCTAATACTTGTAAATCTCGTCAAGCATTCATGATTATAACTTATGTTAACAACAAATCAAGTTCCTTTCATAGCTCAGGTGTCGGTTATACCATATATTATGGGCTATGAAAGTGCCAAGCATTTGTTGTACCAAGTGTTATACAACATAAATCAAGATTAGTCATTTAACAAGCAAAGTATTAAAGAGTGAACAAGGTAACAAATATAAAACATGTACCATAAATTAAAGGTATCTTATATTATTAGATATATTATTATAAAACATGCTTTAGTTAAGGAGTTATTGATACTTCAAGTGCAAAATGATGATATAAAACCATGATAAAAATGCACTTTTAAGTACTAATCAGTTGGGCCTTTGGAAACTGTTTAAAGCATGGGCTTATTCATGGAGACATTCCTTAAAAGAAGGCAAGGTTGGACAATCATTGGTTGAGTGTTCATTTGTTTCACAGATTTGACACACAATGTTTTCAACAGATTTTAATTGACCACTCTTTTTCAATTCTAGTGCCTCGACTTTTCTAGCTAAAGATGCAAACTTGGCTTGAAGGTCATGATCTTCCCTAAGGTTGTACATACCTCCACTAGATGTATGAGGTTGAGTTTTACTCGGTGCCTTATAAGTACCAAGGTAGTCATCATTTAACATCCATTAATCTATCTAGATAAACAAACTCTCGTTAAATTTATATACCTGCTAATACCTCTTAACAAGATATTCATAAAATTTTATTTTATGCTCAATGTGTCAACACATAATTATGAGGCTTTTCTTGAAAGAAAACAAAATTTTTGTTCTAATGTTTAATGTTAACTTCCTTGAGTTGCGATTATTATTTGTCTTTTTCTTCTTCTTTTTTTTGTTAAATATATATACATATAATTTAAAAACACCATGCATCTTTAACCCATATAACGAGCTTTCAACTAATAACTCCCAAACCAGTTGGTCTTAGGGCATTAGGTGTTAAGACACCCCTACAAGCTTAGTAACTCGGATCGCAGATACTGGTATGTAGATAGTGCAATCTTTGGTTCCTTTAACCTTTTCTCCTCAACCCATGTAACAAGCGTTGGGTCAATAGCTCTCAAGTTAGTTTAATTTAGGGTATTAGGTGTTAAAACACCCCTTCGGGCTTAATTGCTTAGGTTAGAGAGGCTACGAAACCAAACTTATCTACATTTTTATTATTATCATTTTTTTTTGTCTTTTTTTTTACTTTTTTAATTATATACTATCCATTTTCCCTTAGTTGTTATCTTTAAGAAAAGAACATAAATAATGTAATAATCCAATATGCAACCCACAATCATATGTTAAAGTGTGTATGTGTAAATTAAGGTTTAAAAATACATGTTTAATAAGTATATGAGCAAAATTAAGTGATAACAATGCGAGAGTTTGTAAATCTGAATATATGAAGAAGTATTATGATAGACTTTGTGACGAATGATTACTAAGATGCATCTCAAGTGTTATAAAAAGTTCTCCTTACCCTGCCATTATAGTAACAACAATTTTGCACATGCTTTATGAAATAGAAAACACTGTTTTTTTTTAGCTACTACCCCCTCCCCCCAACTAAAACGAGACATTGTCCATAATGTTTAAAGGTAGAAAGATAGAGTATAGAAGATATCACCTGAAATAACGAACACTAACAAACCTTAAACAACACTAAAACAAATATAAAAAACAACAAAACACAATAATAAAATCAAAAGACACAAAGATTCAAAAATAAAGGCTCAAATCCAATCTAAACTTTTTAAGGATTTCGTTAGTTGATCAATTTATGTGACTCATGGAAGGCTCAATTACAGGAATGAAAGATTGTAGTTGGTCAATCAATTGTTCAGCAGTAGCAGCAGGGATTTTGATTTGTCGTGCAGAAGATGTTAGAAATTCCTGTTCCACAGCTTGATCAAGAAAAGACAACTTATCATAATAACCATTAACATTTAACAAACCTATAGATTTATGGTGAATGTGCAGTTGGGCCCAAGAAGAAACATGAAAGATCTTTTCTAATGTGCCTAGACCACCTGGTAAAGCAATGAAGGCATCAACATGGTTAAACATTGCATTCATTTAAGACGATATTGTGGAGACCTGAAGTTCCTCTCCAATTGTTCTTTCAATGATGTCTCCTTATGCCAAAGCTACGGGGACGACCCCCAAAACTTGACTACCTCCTAAAAATGCAACTATTGACACACCTCTCATTAACCCAAGACTGCCTCCCCCATAAACTAAATGAATCTTTCTCTCAGCTAGCACTTGACCAAGATGATTTGCTGATTCTAAAAACTCTTTTTCTTTCCCAGGAGTAGATCCACCGAAAATACAAATATTTCTTAGATGATGACTTGAGGAACTTATCATTTCTATACGCTGCTGTATTTGTTGAATGTTTGGTTTGAGTAGAAATTAAAAGAAGGAAAAAAGGATTTTATAGATGAGAAATTAGAAAGGCAATCATACCATATGTAGGCCAGCTAGAGTCTCACACATACTCTCTCTCTTTATTTATTTATTTATTTACTTTTGAAAAAGCATGTGTATGTACAGGTAGTTGTGATTGTGGCTCACATCTTCCCTTGGTTTTATGTCCAAGAATGGCTTAAACGCCATCTATGGGTCGGGGATAGGCTTCCTATCCAATTTTCTTAAAAACTGGCAAACATGGTCTTTTTTAGTCAGATTCCCAAGACTATGCTAAGCATGTTCTTTATGAAAATGGGTTCATAAGTCATGAATTGCACAATGCTTATCTCAACTATGATGAGACTTAAGAGTCAATAAAAGATTATCTAAAGAATATCTGTGTTTTGAAATAAATCCCACTTTTTGACAATTTTTACAGGTTTTGCGACATGCATGTGATTCCTTAAATATGGTGAGCCAATAAAATCTACTTTGTAAGATTTATACAATCCTCGTTTTTGACGAGAAATGATCTCCACGTGCCTTAGAGTGATAAAATTTAATGAAATTACTTACCTCATTGTCAGAAATGCATTTTTTAAATATTTGATCAGGATAATAATTAAATAAGTAAGGGTAATCCCAATAAAAAATTTGTACATTGCTCAAAAAATTTCTTTTATCTTTAGTACTCTAGTGAGCTGGCAAAAATCCTGAAGCAAGAAAATTGATATTTTTAGCAAACCAAGGCATTGAACTAAGAGAAATTAGAGATTTATCAGGAAAGTAATCATCAATTAGTGACACGACGAAAAGATTGATGTCTTCTCCCAAGTGCAGGAGTGTCGAAGTAATAAATAACCCGGCAATACCGGGGTCGAACCATAGGGAGGTTAATTGTACAAATTATAGACAACAATTATAAGCAACAATAATAGCAATAATAACAACAACAATAACAATAACAACAACAACTATAACAACAACAACTATAATATAATATTATAATAATAATAATAATAATAATAATAATAGTAGTAGTAGTAGTAGTAGTAGTAGTAGTAGTAGTAGTATTAGAGAAGAAGAAGAAGATGATGAGAACTTGGAGATGGAAAATTAATGTAAGGATTAAACAATAATAATAACAAATGTCAAGGTTAGAGGTTCCACTAATGGTATATCAAACAAGTATAGTATAAACTCTTATTATTGAATTGGAAACCACACACAAAGGAGGTTCCAATCAGATTATATATTGTTAACATGATTACATTAGTCATCTTATTCAATTAATGCTAATACTTGTAAATCTCGTCAAGCATTCATGATTATAACTTATGTTAACAACAAATCAAGTTCCTTTCATAGCTCAGGTGTCGGTTATACCATACATTATGGGCTATGAAAGTGCCAAGCATTTGTTGTACCAAGTGTTATACAACATAAATCAAGATTAGTCATTTAACAAGCAAAGTATTAAAGAGTGAACAAGATAACAAATATAAAACATGTTAGTATCAAACATTAAGGTCCATATTAAGTTTACATTATACTTATTCTCACACCATTAGTGTAACCTTTTCACCTTGACATAATTGACTTAGCTAGACATAATGAAAGAAAGAAAAATAGATAAACAAAATAAGAACATAAAAGCTAACTAAGTAAAGGAAAGGAAATGAAAAGCATAAACTTAATATTAATGAAAGCAAAGCATAAACATTACAAAAAATACAAAGAGAGAAAGGAAGAGCATGATCTTGATCTGGAAACCAAGATGCCTCAATGAATGGCAAATGCCTCCTTTTATAGGCCAAAATTGGGAACTATTGATTTGATGACTAATTGATAAGTGGGTGGCCAACTTTTGATTTGGTGACAATCCTTATCTTCTCTTATCTGCCCAAAACATCATTGATAACGTCAAAATTGAAGCCAGCTGAAAACATGAAAGTTGTAGACAATTGTCTCAGCTTTCTTGTGTAAGCAATTCAGCTCATTTGGACTTCTAGAACTCCAGATATGGCCAAAATACCGAACAGTGCTCGGGCTGGAAGACAGATTCGGGCTTCTTTGTTGTTGCTACAATTTGGACTTAAAAATGGCCTTTTTAGATCTTTGGCTCCATATGAAAGTTGTAGGCCTATGTCTTACCTTTCCATCCATATAAATTGGACCTAAATCTGAGATCTGTAGCTCCAGATATGACCCAATTACCGAACAGTGTTCCGGTTTGGATTGCACCGACATCTCTTTTCTAAGTTTGGCCATCTCTTTATCCTTGCAATTTAAGTTCTTCAAGTCATCAATCAATCCTTTCATTTATATGATAGGTCTGTATTAAAAATAGACATTTACCACAAATTATTGGTATCTTATATTATTAGATACATTATTATAAAACATGTTTTAGTTAAGGAGTTATTGATACTTCAAGTGCAAAATGATGATATAAAACCATGATAAAAATGCACTTTTAAGTACTAATCACACCCCCCAACCAGCTTATTACTAGTCCCTAGTAATCAAAGCGTTAAAACAATTTGCAAATTTCACAAAGCAAGGTATTCATCATTTAACTTCCATTAATCTATCCAGATAAACAAACTCTCATTAAATTTATATATCTACTCAATACCACTTAACAAGATATTAATAAACCTTTTTTTTGTGCTCAATGTATCAACACATAATTATGGGGCTTTTCTTGGAAGAAAACAAAATTTTTGTTCTAATGTTTAAGGTTAACTTCCATGGGTTGGGATTATTATTTTTGTCTTTTTTTAAAAAAAAACAAATATATATACATATAATTTAAAAACATCATGCATCTTTAACCCATGTAACGAGCTTTCAGCTAATGACTCCCAAACCAGTTGGTCTTAGAGCATTAGGTGTTAAGACACCCCAACGAGCTTAGTAACTCGAGTTGCAGATACTGATATGTAGATAGTGCAATGTTTGATTCCCTTAAACTTTTCTCCTCAACCCATGTAACAAGCGTTGGGCCAATAGCTCCCAAGTCAGTTGACTTTGGGGTATTAGGTGTTAAAACACCCCTTCGGGCTTAATTGCTTAAGTTAGGGAGGCTACGAAACCAAACTTATCTACATTTTTATTATTATCATTTTTTTTCTTTTTTTTTCTTTTTTTTTTTCATGTTTTTGTTTTTTTAATTATATACAATCCCTTTCCCTTAGTTGTTACCTTTAACAAAAAAACATAAATAATATAATAATCCAATATGCAACCCACAATCATATGTTAAAGTGTGTGTGTAAATTAAGGTTTAAGAATACATGTTAAATAAGTATATGAGCAGAATTAAGCGGTAACAATACGAGAGTTTGTAAACCTGAATATTTCAGGAAGTATTATAATAGACCTTGTTAAGAGTGGTTACTAAGATGCGTCTCAAGAATCACTTTAACAAAAGAACTCCTTTACTCTGCCATCCTAGTAACAACAATTATGCACATGCTTTATGAAATGAAAAACAATTTTTTTTTTATCAACTACTACCCTCTCCCCCCAACCAAAACGAGACATTGTCCTCAATGTTCTAAGGTAGAAAGATAGAGTATAGAAGATATCACCTGAAATAACGAACACTGACAAAACCTGAAACACACTGAAATAAAAATAAAAAATAACAAAACATAATAATAAAACCAAAAGACACAAAAATTCACAAATGAAGGCTCAAATCCAATCTAAGCTTTTTACGGCTTCCCGTAGATGACCAATTTATGCGACTCATGGAAGGATCAATCACAGGAATGAAAGATTGTAGTTGGTCAATCAATTGTTCAGCAGTAGTAGCAGAGATTATGATTTGTCGTGCAAAAGATGTTAGAAATTCTTGTTCCACAGCATGATCAAGAAAAGACAACAACTTATCATAATAACCATTAACATTTAACAAACCTATGGGTTTATGGTGAATGTGTAATTGAGCCCAAGAGGAAATATGAAAGATCTCTTCCAATGTGCCTAGACCACCTGGTAAAGCAATGAAAGCATCAGCATGGTTAAACATTGCATTCATTCGAGCCGACATTGTAGAGACCTGAAGTTCCTCTCCAATTGTTTTTCCAATGATGTCCCCTTGTGCCAAAGCTTCAGGGACGACTCTTAAAACTTGACTACCTCCTAAAAATGCAGCTATTGACACACCTCCTATTAACCCAAGACTGCCTCCCCCATACACTAAATGAATCTTTCTCTCAGCTAGCACATGACCAAGATGATTTGCTGATTCTAAAAACTTCTTTTCTTTCCCAGGACTAGATCCACCGAAAACACAAATATTTCTTATTTGATGACTTGAGGAACTTGCCATTTCTACACACTTCTGTATTTGTTGAATGTATGGGTTGAGTAGAAATGAAAGGAAGGAAAAGAGGGTTTTATAGATGAGAAATTAGAAAGGCAATCATAACACCTACATGTAGGCCAGCTGGACTCTCACTCTCTCTCTCTCTATTTATTTATTTATTTATTTACTTTTAAAAAAGCATGTGTATGTACAGGTAGTTGTGATTGTGGCTCACATCTTCCCTTGGTTTTACGTCCAAGAACGGCTTAAACGCCCTCTATGGGTCGGGGATAAGCTTCCCATCCAGTTTTCTTAAAAACTGGCAAACATGGTCTTTTTTAGTCAGATTCCCAAGACTAAGTCGATCATGTTCTCTATGAAATAGTGGCCATAAATCATGAATTGCACGATGCACATCTCCACTAGGATGCGTCTCAAGAGTCAATAGAAGATTATTTAAAGACTCCTTACTCAGGCCATCCTTAATGAATTGTATTTTATCTTCACAGTTTATAGATATCATTCCTAAAGAACGACATTGTGTATTACAAGTCCATCTAGCACATCGATGACAGACTTCTAGTCGTTTTGCACGACGCTTCTTTGCAAAAGTGCTTTTACCTGTTCCAGGCATGTGTGAAATAAAGAAATTAGAGGACTCACCTGATAATCGAACCTTTGCTTCAATCAACCAGCGAATATCTTCAGGAATTCCATGATTCATTAACAATCTCAATCTTGCACATCTGACACGGTAAATTTTTGTAATCACATTCTGAGGCAGAGCGGGAAAATACTTTTTCAATTTTTCAAAAGTAGTATCCATTTTCAAATGAGAATTGGAAGAGAGCTTCGAAGAATTGCACAGATATATACACAGATATCAGTAATTATGGGAAACTGAAAGAACTGACTTAAGTCACGGAGTACCGTTATCCGCCATTTGACCGGGGTGAGAGAAACTAGCAAAAATCACTCAAAAAGAAACACAGAAACAATGTGAGAAAAAAAAATAATCAACCTTTATCTATAAAATCATTCAAACCAGTTGATTCATTTTCATTAAGAAAATTATCAAAGTGAGCTTTCAAACGATGTCCATTTTCCTTAAAATCATTGTCATTCATTGAATTCTCAATATCACAGGCCCCATAAGGATTGCTCCATCTTGGTCTTAGCTCTCTAGGGAATCCATAGAGTTGAGAATCATAAAACAAAACTTTTTGACCAGTGTCAATTTTTTGACAATTTTCACAAGTTTTGCAGAATGCATGTGTGTCCTTGAACATGGTGGGCCAATAAAATCCATTTTGAAAGATTTTTGTAGCTGTCTTTTTTGACGAGAAATAACTTCCACATGCTTCAGAATGACAAAGTTTAATGACACTACTTACCTCATTGTCAGGAATGAATCTTTGAAATATTTGATCAGGACAATATTTGAATAAGTTAGGGTCATCACAATAAAAGCTCTTCACTTCGTTCAAAAACTTTTCTTTGTCTTGAGTACTCCAATCAACTGGCAAATCTCCTAAAGCAAGAAAATTGATATTTTTATCATACCAAGGCATTGGACTAAGAGAAAGTAAGGATTCGTTAGGAAAGTAATCATCCATTGGTGTGATGTCAGGTATCGAATTTGTTGTCACTGTTGACAAAAAATTCGCATCAACATTTTCGGTGCTTGTTTCATTCGTGATTTCTTTCTCAGAATAAACCATTTGCAAATCTTCAGTTTCATCCAATTTATTTTTACTTAAAGTAGATTCAAGTTGATCATAAACTAATTCGTCAATATGATCTACTTCTTGTAAATCACTATCATCTCTAGGTTGCTTGCAAATGTTGAACATATTCATCTCCAATGTCATGTTTCCAAACGATAGCTTCATCATTCCATTCCTACAATTAATCAATGCGTTAGAAGTTGCAAGAAACGGACGTCCTAAAATAACAGGAAATGAATTACATGCTTCAACAGGTTTTGTGTCCAAGACAATAAAATCCACAGGATAAATGAATTTATCGACTTGTACTAACACATCTTCAATTATTCCTCTAGGCACTTTTACAGATCTATCGGCAAGTAAAAGAGATATAGAAATTGGTTTTAACTCACCTAGATTGAGACTCTAAAAGACTGAATATGGAAGTAAATTCACACTAGCACCAAGATCAAGTAAGGCTCTTTCAATTTTATGTTCTCCAATAAAGCAAGAAATTGTAGGACAACCAGGGTCTTTATATTTCAAAGCATTATTGTTTTGAAGAATAGCACTTACTTGTTCGGCTAGAAAGGCTTTCTTTTTCACATTCAGTTTCCTCTTCACAGTGCATAGATCTTTCAAAAATTTAGCATAGGAAGGAACCTGTTTAATAGCATCCAGCAAAGGTATATTGATCCTTACCTGTTTGAAAATTTCAAAAATTTCTAAGTTGTGATTGACTTTCCTTTGTTTGATCATGGCTTGAGGAAATGGAAGTGCTGGTGGTGAATCAGTCGTTTCTTTGCAAATTTCAGATTCATCCCCTTCCTTACCCTCAGAGATTGACTCATCATCTTTCTCATAAGGTTCAAGAGAGGGTTTTTTAATAACCTTACCACTGCGCAGAGTAGTGACTGATTTGACTTGATCCATGTGTTGGCTTTCGGAACTACTTGCATTTGCATTGTATTGCCCTTTGGGATTTTGTTGTGTTTGAGATGGAAACTTACCTTTCTCTTGGAAACTAAGAGCAGATGTTAATTTAGCAAGAGTATCTTTAAAATCTGTCATGTTTTGAACAAGTTGAGTATTAATTGTCTCTCTCTTTTCAATGAATGCATGCAATGTTTCCTCAAGATTTCTTCTAGAAGGTGGAGCATAAGAAGGTGCATATCCATGAGAATTTTGGAAATTATGGTGTGCTTGAAACGATGGTTGTGAAGTTGATGCATTGTTGTTCTCACTCTTCCAACTGAAATTTGGGTGATTTCTCCAACCAGGGTTGTATGTTTAGGAGTATGGGTTGTGGTTGGCCCTTTGGAAACTGTTTAAAACATGGGCTTGTCCATGGAGACATTCCTTAAAAGAAGGCAAGGTTGGACAGTCGTTTGTTGAGTGTTCATTTGTTTCACAGATTTGACACACAATGTTTTCAACAGATTTTAATTGACCACTCTTTTTCAATTCTAGTGCCTCGACTTTTCTAGCTAAAGATGCAAACTTGGCTTGAAGGTCATGATTTTCCCTAAGGTTGTACATACCTCTATTAGATGTATGAGGTTGAGTTTTACTCGGTGCCTCATAAGTACCCGCGGTGTCCCAATTTTGAGCATTTTCAGCTAACAAGTCTAAGTACTCCATTGCTTCATCAGGGTCTTTATCTTCAAAAGTTCCATTGCACATCAATTCAACCATTTACCTATCTTTAGGTGTTAACCCTTCATAGAAATGTGAAACCAATCTCCATGTTTCAAAACCATGATGAGGGCAAGTACTAAGCAAGTCTCGATACCTATCCCAACATTTGTAAAATGTTTCTCCTGGTTTTTGAGTGAAAGTGGTGATTTGTCTCTTGAATGAGTTTGTTCTATGAGATGGGAAAAACTTCTTTAAAAACTGTTGTTGCATTTCATCCCAAGCACGAATGGATCCTGGTCTTAAATTGTAGCATGAACACCATCAGATTAAAGCTTTTTCCTTTTTCATTAAAAGATAAAGCTAAAGTTATATACAAGAAAAGTGAAAAGTGAAAAGAGAAAATAAAATAAATATTATAATTTATACAAGAACTTACCTCCCCGGCAACGGCGTCAAAAACTTGACACGACGAAAAGATTGATGTCTTCTCCCAAGTGCAGGAGTGTCGAAGTAATAAATAACCCGGCAAGACCGGGGTCGAACCACAGGGAGGTTAATTGTACAAATTATAGACAACAATTATAAGCAACAATAATAGCAATAATAACAACAACAAGAACAATAACAACAACAACTATAACAACAACAACTATAATATAATATTATAATAATAATAATAATAATAATAATAATAATAATAATAATAGTAGTAGTAGTAGTAGTAGTAGTAGTAGTAGTATTAGAGAAGAAGAAGAAGATGATGAGAACTTGGAGATGGAAAATTAATGTAAGGATTAAACAATAATAATAACAAATGTCAAGGTTAGAGGTTCCACTAATGGTATATCAAACAAGTATAGTATAAACTCTTATTATTGAATTGGAAACCACACACAAAGGAGGTTCCAATCAGATTATATATTGTTAACATGATTACATTAGTCATCTTATTCAATTAATGCTAATACTTGTAAATCTCGTCAAGCATTCATGATTATAACTTATGTTAACAACAAATCAAGTTCCTTTCATAGCTCAGGTGTCGGTTATACCATACATTATGGGCTATGAAAGTGCCAAGCATTTGTTGTACCAAGTGTTATATAACATAAATCAAGATTAGTCATTTAACAAGCAAAGTATTAAAGAGTGAACAAGATAACAAATATAAAACATGTTAGTATCAAACATTAAGGTCCATATTAAGTTTACATTATACTTATTCTCACACCATTAGTGTAACCTTTTCACCTTGACATAATTGACTTAGCTAGACATAATGAAAGAAAGAAAAATAGATAAACAAAATAAGAACATAAAAGCTAACTAAGTAAAGGAAAGGAAATGAAAAGCATAAACTTAATATTAATGAAAGCAAAGCATAAACATTACAAAAAATACAAAGAGAGAAAGGAAGAGCATGATCTTGATCTGGAAACCAAGATGCCTCAATGAATGGCAAATGCCTCCTTTTATAGGCCAAAATTGGGAACTATTGATTTGATGACTAATTGATAAGTGGGTGGCCAACTTTTGATTTGGTGACAATCCTTATCTTCTCTTGTCTGCCCAAAACATCATTGATAACGTCAAAATTGGAGCCAGCTGAAAACATGAAAGTTGTAGGCAATTGTCTCAGCTTTCTTGTGTAAAAACTTCAGCTCATTTAGACTTCTAGAACTCCAGATATGGACAAAATACCGAACAGTGCTCGGGCTGGAAAATAGATTCGGGCTTCTTTGTTGTTGCTACAATTTGGACTTGAAAATGGCCTTTTTAGATCTTGGGCTCCATATGAAAGTTGTATGCCTATGTCTTACCTTTCCATCCATATAAATTGGACCTAAATCTGAGATATATAGCTCTAGATATGACCTAATTACCGAACAGTGTTCCGGTTTGGATTGCACCGACATCTCTTTTCTAAGTTTGGCCATCTCTTTATTCTTGCAATTTAAGTTCTTCAAGTCATCAATCAATCCTTTCATTTATATGATAGGCCTGTATTAAAAATAGACATTTACCACAAATTATTGGTATCTTATATTATTAGATACATTATTATAAAACATATTTTAGTTAAGGAGTTATTGATACTTCAAGTGCAAAATGATGATATAAAACCATGATAAAAATGCACTTTGAAGTACTAATCATTTAGTATGATGTCGGGTGTTGAATCTGTTGTCACTTTTGATAAAAGATTCGCATCAACCTTTTCAGTGTCTTTTTCATCCTTGATTTCTTCCTGATTGGTCATGGCATGAGGAAATGGAAGTGCTGGTGGGAAATTAGTCTTTTCTTTGCAATGTTCAGATTTAACCCCTTCCTTACCCTTAGAGATTGACTCATCATCTTTCTCACAAGGTTCAAGAATTGGTTTTTGAATAACCTTACCACTACAAAAAGTGATGACTGATTTGACTTGATCCATGTGTTGAGTTCCAGGACTACTTGCATTTGCATTTTATTGCCCCTTGAGATTTTGCTGTGGTTGAGATGGAAACTTACCTTTCTCTTGAAAACTAAGAGCAGATGTGAATTTTGTAAGAGTATCTTTAAAATCTGTTATGTTTTGAGCAAGTTGAGTGTTGATTCTTTTGCTTTTCAATGAATGCATACAAAGTTTCCTCAAAATTTCTTGTAGGAGGTGGAGCATGAGGAGGTGCATATCCATAATAATTTTTGGAAATTATGGTGTGCTTGAAACTGTGGTTGTGAAGTTTGTACATCGTCACTCTTCCAATTGAAATTTTGATGATTTCTTCAACCAGGTTTGGGAGTATGGGTTGTGGTTAGCCCTATGAAAACTGTTTAAAGCATGGGCTTGTTCATGGAGACATTCCTTAAAAGAAGGCAAGGTTGGATAGTTATTGGTTGAGTGTTCATTTGTTTCACATATTTGACACACAATATTTTCAATAGATTTTAATTGACCACTCTATTTCAATTCTAGTGCCTTGACTTTTCTAGCTATAGATGCAAACTTGGCTTAAAGGTCATGATCTTCCCTAAGGTTATACATACCTCCACTAGATGTATGAGGTTGAGTTTTACTCGGTGCCTCATAGGTACCCGCGGTGTCCCAATTTTGAGCATTTTTAGCTAACAAGTCTAAGTACTTCATTGCTTCATAAGGATCTTTATCTTCAAAAGTTCCATTGCACATCAATTCAACCCTTTGCCTATCTCTGGGTGTTAACCCTTCATAAAAATATGAAACCAATCTCCATGTTTCAAAACCATGATGAGGGCAAGTACTAAGCAAGTCTCGATACCTATCCCAACATTGGTAAAATGTTTCTCCTGGTTTTTGAGTGAAAGTGGTGATTTGTCTTTTGAAAGAGTTTGTTATATGAGATGGAAAAAACTTCTTTAAAAACTGTTGTTGCATTTCATCCCAAGCACGAATGGATCCTGGTCTTAAATTTTGTAGCCATGTTTTAGCTTTATCTTTTAATGAAAAAGGAAAAAGCTGTAATTTGATGGTGTTCATGCTACAATTTGAATCATTATATGTGTTGTTTGTTCTATGAGATGGGAAAAACTTCTTTAAAAACTGTTGTTGCATTTCATCCCAAGCACGAATAGATCCAAGTCTCAAGTTTTATAGCCATATTTTAGCTTTATCTTTTAATAAAAAAAGGAAAAAGCTTTAATCTGATGGTGTTTATGCTACAATTTGAATCATTATATGTGTTGGAGACCTCCTCAAATTCTCTTAAATGCAAGTATGGATTTTCCAAATCTAAGCCATGAAAAGAAGGTAAAAGTTGAATAATACCTGGTTTGAAATTAAAATGAGATGCATCCGAAGGAAAAACTATGCATGATGGTGCACTTGTTCTTGTGGGATTCATGTAGTCTCGAAGTGTTCTAGCACGGTTATTCTCATTATTCTCATTATGAAGTAATTAATTATCTTGTTCAGCCATATTTTCTGAAAAGGATGACGATACCCTACAAAGTTGACATGACTAAAAGATTGATGTCTTCTCCCAAGTGCAGGAGTGTCGAAGTAATAAATAACCTGACAAGACCGGAGTTGAACCACAAAGAGGTTAATTGTACAAATTATAAATACAATAATACAACAATAATAATAATAAGAACAACAACAACAATAATAGTAATAATAATAATAATACAATAATAACAATAACAATAATAATAATAGTAGTAATACTAATAATAATAGTAATAATAATAATAACAATAATAATAACAATAATAAAGAAAAAGAAGAAAAGTTGATGAGAACTTTGAGATGGAAAATTAACGTAAGGATTAAACAATGATAACAAACAATGTCAAGGTTAGAGGATCCACTAATGGTATGTCAAACAAGTATATTCATCTCCAATGTCATGTTTCCAAATGATAGCTTCATCAATCCATTTCTACAATTAATCAATGCGTAAGAGGTTGCAAGAAACGGACGTCCTAAAATAACAGGAAATGAATTACATGCTTCAACAGGTTCTGTGTTGATTAGTACTTAAAAGTGCACTTTTATCATGGTTTTATATCATCATTTTGCACTTAAAGTATCAATAACTCCTTAACTAAAATATGTTTTATAATAATGTATCTAATAATATAAGATACCTATAATTTGTGGTAAATGTCTATTTTTAATGCAGGCCTATCACATAAATGAAAGGATTGATTGATGACTTGAAGAACTTAAATTGCAAGGATAAAGAGATGGTCAAACTTAGAGAAGAGATGTCGGTGCAATCCAAACCGGAACACTGTTCGGTAATTGGGTCATATCTGGAGCTACAGATCTCATATTTAGGTCCAATTTATATGGATGGAAAGGTAAGACATAGGCCTACAACTTTCATATGGAGCCCAAGATCTAAAAAGGCCATTATCAAGTCCAAATTGTAGCAACAACAAAGAAGCCCGAATCTGTCTTCCAGCCCGAGCACTGTTCGGTATTTTGGCCATATCTAGAGTTCTAGAAGTCCAAATGAGCTGAATTTTTTACACAAGAAAGCTGAGACAATTGCCTGCAACTTTTATGTAACTGGCTCCAATTTGGACGTTATCAATGACGTTTTGGGCAGACAAGAGAAGATAAGGATTGTCACCAAGTCAAAAGTTGGCCACCCACTTATCAATTAGTCATCAAATCAATAGTTCCTAATTTTGGCCTATAAAAGGAGGCATTTGCCATGCATTTAGGCATCTTGGTTTCCAGATCAAGATCATGCTCTTGCTTTCTCTCTTTGTATTTTTTGTAATGTTTATGCTTTACTTTCATTAATATCAAGTTTATGCCTTTCATTTCCTTTCCTTTATTTAGTTAACTTTTATGTTCTTATTTTATTTATCTATTTTTTCTTTCTTTCATTATGTCTAGCTAAGTTAATTATGTCAAGGTGAAAAGGTTACACTAATGGTGTAAGAATAAGTATAATGTAAACTTAATATGGACTTTAATGTTTGATACTAACATATTTTATATTTGTTATCTTGTTCACTCTTTAATACTTTGCTTGTTAAATGACTAATCTTGATTTATGTTGTATAACACTTGGTACAACAAATGCTTGGCACTTTCATAGCCCATAATGTATGGTATAACCGACACCTGAGCTATGAAAGGAACTTGATTTGTTGTTAACATAAGTTATAATCATGAATGCTTGACGAGATTTACAAGTATTAGCATTAATTGAATAAGATGACTAATGTAATCATGTTAACAATATATAATCTAATTGGAACCTCCTTTGTGTGTGGTTTCCAATTCAATAATAAGAGTTTATACTATACTTGTTTGATATACCATTAGTGGAACCTCTAACCTTGACATTTGTTATTATTATTGTTTAATCCTTACATTAATATTTCATCTCTAAGTTCTCATCATCATCATCTTCTTCTTCTTCTCTTTCTTTATTATTATTATTATTATTATTATTATTATTATTATTATTATTATTATTATTATTATTAGTACTACTACTACTACTACTACTACTACTACTACTACTATTATTATTATTATTATTATTATTATTATTATTATTATTATTATTATTACTATTGTTGTTGTTGTTATTGTTGTTTTATAATTGTTGTTTATAATTTGTACAACTAACCCCCCTGTGGTTCGACCCCGGTCTTGTCGAGTTATTTATTACTTCGACACTCCTGCACTTGGGAGAAGACATCAACCTTTTAGTCGTGTCATGTGTCCAAGACAATAAAATCCATAGGATAAATGAATTTATCGACTTGTACTAACACATCTTCAATTATTCCTCTCGGCACTTTTACAGATCTATCGACAACTAAAAGAGATATAGAAGTTGGTTTTAACTCACCTAGATTGAGACTCTGAAAAACTGAATATGGAAGTAAATTCACACTAGCACCAAGATCAAGTAAGGCTTTTTTTAATTTTTTTGTTCTCCAATTAAGTAAGAAATTGTAGGACAACCAAGGTCTTTATATTTCAAAGCATTATTGTTCTGAAGAATGGCACTTACTTGTTCTGCTAAAAAGGCTTTCTTTTTCACATTCAGTTTCCTCTTCACAGTGCATAGATCTTTCTAAAATTTAGCATAGGAAGGAACTTATTTAATAGCATCAAGCAAAGGTATATTGATTCTTATCTGTTTGAAAATTTCAAAAATTTCAGAGTTGTGATTGACTTTCCTTTGTTTGGTTATGACATGAGGAGATGGAAGTGTTGGTGGTGAATCAGCTATTTCTTTGTAATTTTCATATTCAACCCCTTCCTTGCCCTTAGAAATTGACTCATTATCTTTCTCATAAGGTTCAAGAGAGGGTTTTTTAATAACCTTACCAATGCGCAGAGTAGTGACTGATTTGACTTGATCCATGTGTTGGCTTCCAGAACTACTTGCATTTGCATTGTATTGCCCCTTGGGATTTTGTTGTGGTTAAGATGGAAACTTACCTTTCTCTTGGAAACTAAGAGTAGATGTTTTGAGCAAGTTGAGTATTGATTATCTCTTGCTTTTCAATGAATTCATGCAATGTTTCCTCAAGATTTCTTCTAGGAGGTGGAGCATAAAGAGGTGCATATCCATTAAAATTTTGGGAATTTTGGTGTGCTTGAAATGGTGGTTGTGAAGTTTGTGCATTGTTGCTCTCACTCTTCCAACTGAAATTTTGGAAATTTCTCCAACCAGGGTTGTATGTTTGGGAGTATGGGTTGTGGTTGGCCCTTTGGAAACTGTTTAAAGCATGGGCTTGTTCATGGAGACATTCCTTAAAAGAAGGCAAGGTTGGACAATCGATGGTTGAGTGTTCATTTGTTTCACATATTTGACACACAATGTTTTCAACAGATTTTAATTGGCCACTCTTTTTCAATTCTAATGCCTCGACTTTTCTAGCTAAAGATGCAAACTTGGCTTGAAGGTCATGATCTTTCCTAAGGTTGTACATACCTCCACTAGATGTATGAGATTGAGTTTTACTTAGTGCCTTATAAGTACCCGCGGTGTCCTAATTTTGAGCATTTTCAGCTAACAAGTCTAAGTACTCCATTGCTTCATCAGGGTCTTTATCTTTAAAAGTTCCATTACACATCAATTCAACCATTTGCCTATCTTTAGGTGTTAACCCTTCATAGAAATGTGAAACCAATCTCCATGTTTCAAAACCATGATGAGGGCAAGTATTAAGCAAGTCTCGATACCTATCCCAACATTGGTAAAATGTTTCCCCTGGTTTTTTAGTGAAAGTGGTGATTTGTCTTTTGAAAGAGTTTGTTCTGTGAGATGGGAAAAACTTCTTCAAAAACTGTTGTTGCATTTCATCCCAAATACGAATGGATCTTGGTCTTAAATTTTATATCCATATTTTAGCTTTATCTTTTAATGAAAAAGGAAACAGCTTTAATCTGATGGTGCTCATGGTGCAATTTAAATTATTATATGTGTTGCAGACCTCCTCAAATTCCCTTAAATGCAAGTATGGATTTGCCAAATCTAAGCCATGAAAAGAAGGTAAAAGTTGAATAATACTTGGCTTAAAATTAAAATGAGATGCTTCGGGAGAAAAAACCACACATGATGGTGCACCTGTTCATGTGGAATTCATGTGGTCTCTAAGTGTTCTAGCACGGTTATTCTCATTATTCTCATTATGAAGTGATTGATTATCGTTTTCGACCATATTTTCTGAAAATGATGAGGATACCCTACAAAGTCTACCACTTGATGTACGTGACCACACTCTCATGCACGTGTAGGAATAGAATAAAAGAAAAAAGAAAACAAAAGAAAAAGAAACAAGAGAAAAGAAACAAAGTTATATACAAGAAAAGTGAAAAGAGAAAATAAAATAAATATTATAATTTATACAAAACTTACCTCCCCAGCAACGGTGCCAAAAACATGACACGACTAAAAGATTGATGTCTTCTCCCAAGTGTAGGAGTGTCGAAGTAATAAATAACCCGGTAAGACCGAGATCGAACCACAAGGAGGTTAATTGTACAAATTATAAATACAATAATACAACACAATAACAACAACAACAACAACAACAACAACAATAATAATAATAATAACAATAACAATAATAATAGTAGTAGTAATACTAATAATAATAGTAATAATAATAATAACAATAATAATAACAATAAAAAAAAAAGTTGATGAGAACTTTGAAATGCAAAATTAATGTACGGATTAAACAATGATAACAAATAATGTCAAGGTTAGAGGATCCACTAATGGTATGTCAAACAAGTATAGTATAAACTCTTATTATTTAATTAGAAACCACACACAAAGGAGGTTCCAATTAGATTATAGATTGTTAACATGATTACATTAGTCATCTTATTCAATTAATGCTAATACTTGTAAATCTCGTCAAGCATTCATGATTATAACTTATGTTAATAACAAATCAAGTTCCTTTCATACCTTAGGTGTCGGTTATACCATACAGTATGGGCTATGAAAGTGCCAAGCATTTGTTGTACCAAGTGTTATACAACATAAATCAAGATTCATCATTTAACAAGCAAAGTATTAAAGAGTGAACAAGATAACAAATATAAAACATATTAGTATCAAACATTAAAGTCCATATTAAGTTTACACTATACTTATTCTTACACCATTAGTGTAACCTTTTCACCTTGACATAATAAACTTAGCTAAACATAATGAAAGAAAGAAAAATAGATAAACAAAATAAGAACATAAAAGTTAACTAAATAAAGGAAAGGAAATGAAAGGCATAAACTTGATATTAATGAAAGCAAAGCATAAGCATTACAAAAAAATATAAAGAGAGAAAGCAAGAGCATGATCTTAATCTAGAGACCAAGATGCCTAAATGCATGGCAAATACTTCCTTTTGTAGGCCAAAATTGGGAACTATTGATTTGATGACTAATTAATAAGTGGGTGACCAACTCTTGACTTGGTGACAATCCTTATCATCTCTTGTCTGCCCAAAACGTCATTGATAACGTCAAAATTGGAGCCACTAAAAACATGAAAGTTGTAGGCAATTGTCTTAGCTTTCTTGTGTAAAACCATTAGCTCATTTTGACTTCTAGAACTCCAGATATGGCCACAATACTGAATAGTGCTCGAGCTGGAAGACAGATTTGGGCTTCTTTGTTGTTGCAATAATTTGGACTTGAAAATGGCCTTTTTAAATCTTGGCCTCCATATAAAAGTTGTAGGCCTATGTCTCACCTTTCCATCCATATAAAGTATACCTAAATTTGAGATCTATAGCTCCAGATATGACCCAATTACTGAACAGTGTTCTAGTTTGGATTGCACCGACATCTCTTTTCTAAGTTTGACCATCTCTTTGTCCTTTCAATTTTAGTTCTTAAATTCATCAATCAATCCTTTCATTTATATGATAGGCCTGCATTTAAAATGAACATTTACCATAAATTAAAGGTGTCTTATATTATTAGATATATTATTATAAAACATGCTTTAGTTAAGGAATTATTGATACTTCAAGTGCAAAATGATGATATAAAGCCTTGATAAAAATACACTTTTAAGTATCAATCATTGACCAGCTCAAGCCTCCCCTTTACATTCTGGATATGTTTCCAATCGTCTGTAAGTCCATCGTAATTATCCAAGTTCATCTTCGTAGATAAATACTCTTGAAGCACCTTGGCTTCCAGAACTCTCTTGGATAGCAGGTAGCCTCCCACTTGATACTAGTAGATAGGAGGGTGACATTGCTGGCCCCCTTCCATTCTTCCTTCAGGTTGTTCTCGGTGTAAACTAGATGAACTGGTGGGATTTAGCATGGAACAGTAGGAGTGATGACTTCTTTCTCTCATACGATAGGTAGTTCGAACTCTACAAGAATGTTCACTTCTTACTAGTACTATGGGATAATATGAATATTCTTAGGTTGGATTATGAGAACGACATCTGGGGGGTTCTTCCTTATTTTGCACATATCCTTTTGTGTAGCTGAGGTGTCTCCAAACAACAGGGTTCCTGTATGGCTGAGATGGTAAATTATGTGCTAGGACATCATGAGCTGGTTAAAGATGAACCATGAGTTGTTGTCTCAATCTGATGACCTCTTCATATAGTAAATGTACCTGCTCAGCCACCTTTTCAACCCAAGGATGGGCGAATGTATAAGCAGCAATGTTGGCATCTATGATACGCCCTAATGTGTATAAATCTGACATATTGATGTAATAGAAAGATTAATATGTCAAGGCTTAGTTTCTTACTAGAGAAGTAATTAGCTTTTTATAAGGATTTTCATAGATGACGCCAACTGATAAGGATAAAAAAATCACTAGGAATATTTTAAAAAGAATTATTTTTTTACTTAATATGTTCTACAACTTTCACTCCTAGACTGCAATGGATTCTTTTTTAATGGATTCCTTTAGATAATGTAAATCTTCTCCGTAATTGAATACCTACATAAAGTCCCATATATATTCCTAAGGGTGTTGATGGGAGACCCCCCAAAGATCAAGTCAATATGAGGTATTTTTATGTGGTAAAAGAAATAAAATGAAAGTAGTAATGATCTTTTATGAAGATAGAGAGAAATAAGGAGAAGAAATTGTAAAAGTTAAGAAGAACAAGAAGAATTGTCTTTATGTGTCAGAGTATAAGGTTTGAAACCCCTTTACTGTGTATTCATGCTTCCTTTTATATTACTTGGCTTAACATGTTTCATACAATGTAGGAGACTTGCTTTTATATTACTTGGCTTAACCTGTTTCATACAACGTAGGAGGAATAAAAATGTAATCTCGTAATTATAAAATAATATTATTATACAGCTCATGTCATCATATATAATTAATATAAACATAGACCACTTGTTTGTATTTAATAGGATGTAAAGGGTATTATAATTACTAGCTCAAACTCGAGGTATGAGAGGTTCAGTATGGAGTTACATTCTAATTATACATTGAACTTGAAAGGAGTTGGGCTCAATTGATACACTAAACCTAAGGAGAGTTGGGTTTAACTTGTGATTACACCTAAGAATGGTCAGGGGCGAACGCGCCAAATCCTGACGTGAAGTTTGACGCAAGTACACCATAACCCAACATAGAGTTCAACGCAGGCATGTCCCTAGCCCAACATGGGTATAAGCATCGACACGTACAGACCTAATTTAGAAGTGAGCGAGGATGCATCATGATTTAAATTAGAGTTGGACGAGAATGTACCCCTACCTAACCTAAGGTTGGGCATGGAAGTGCCCTAAACTAATTTAGAGTTAAACTAATTTAGAGTTGGGGCTGTTATTGCATGGTTTAATGTGAAAATAGATGCAAAAAAAGACAATCTAACTTTCATGTGATAACTTTTAAATGGGGATGGTTTTTTTAGAAAACCTTGACCCATCAACCACAAAAATCTCTTGTATCAAAATCATAAAAAGTTTAATTTTACTTTAAAATTTTCATAAACTTACTTGCAAGCTTTTAAATATAAAATTAGTTGGCTAAATTTAGTTAATTTCAGCCTCGATTTATTTTTATAATAAGCTTTAGATATAGGCGCACAGACACCTTCACTTGTCATGTAAAAATAGGAGCCTGCCAATTTCTCCCTGGACCCGACAAAGTGGAATGAATTGGGGACCTTCTGACTTCACTTAGACAACGAACTTTAAATATTTCTCTACTTTAATAAATGAACCCTTCAAGAGTCGAGTAACTCAGCTCATTTACAGTGTTAGGTGGAGATATGGCTTAGAGTTGCCAGCCGATTGGGGTGCATTCAATTCAATTCAATTCAATTTTACTGCCTCAAGGGCACCCGAGTTAAAGGTCCCCGAGCGAGTTGGTTGGTAAACCAAACGGCGGCGCCGTTCGAAAGTCAAGGTTAGATTTGGTTTGTTCACGTGGTCTGGGGACGAAAACTCTTTTTGGTTAAAAAAAATATAATTCATAACTTTTTTAAAATCATAAGTAGTGATAGGACGTAAAGAGTCTGTCAGTGGTGTCACTTGCCATCCGTTGCCTGCTGAAAACTTCTTTGATTTGCATTTTTTGTCCAAATAAGTTGTACATAAAAACATATTATATATATATATATATATATATATATATATATATATATATAAACCTCAGATATTCCAAGTGTTTGCATGCACTCCTCCGGAAAAACCCATTTCAATGCCTGAAAAAGGTTGATTTTAATTAATTTCCTGTGGTTTCAAGATTCAAAACCAACCTTACAGGAGTAATTATGGAGACCAGTCCTTCTGCAACTTCATCATATGATCAGAGCCTCGTTGTATACAGTTGCAATTCATTTGAAAAGTTGAAGATGGGAATTCCCTTCTTCTTCACGGATTTAACTACTTAACTTAACAAGCCACAACAAGCCTAACCTTTATTTCCGTATAACCTATATATTCATCAATGTCTATTCATCTGGATGCAGGTGCATTATGCTCATTTCATTTACTACTTTTTTTAGAATAAAATTAAAAAAAAAAACTAATCAATCCTAATATTTTATTTAACTCGAATTTAAAACTAAATTATATAAGAAAATAATTATACCATACACACAGTGGAATATTAAGGGACTCCTTTGTCAAAATTATTAAAAGAACAACGATGGTTTGAATTACAATATAATGTCATGTTAAAAGCTAGCGTACATAACTCAATATCACTTTAAACCTTGTTTATTTATTAAAAAATAATTTTGTTTTAAATAAAATTTTAAATATTTAGTATAAAAATTAAGTTATAAAATACATTTTAGTATTTAGTTATCCTATAAAAAATAAATGTAAAAATAACTTATTAATATTTTTTAAAATTTATTAAAATAATAAAAAAAAATTTGGTAATTATTATATATGATAATTTTAATTAATATAATCAGTAAATAATATGATATTTTTAAATTTATTATAACTTTTAAAAGGTGTTTTCTATTCAAAATAATAGAAAAATACTTTCCTGAAAATTAAATCAAAATTTTTTAATTGAAAAATATTTTTTATTAGTTAATTTTTTTAATAATAAACAACCAAAAAAATAATTTAAATCTTTATATGAATCAAAAGGGCTAAGAATTATTTCATATTAACCCTGAAATCATTAATAAACAGAGAGAAGGTTAGACGATAAAAACAGGATTAACTCTATCACAGTACAAAATATTACACTAGTCTGCATTGTCTTAATAAGATCAAGCAGTTGCATAAATATATTACACATGCAGTCCCTTGCGTTTGATTAAAGAGGCAAAGCTCTGTTCGTGCTTCTGCATGTATTTTTGCTATTAATTAGTTTCCAGAAGTGCATTTCCTAGGAGCTGTGGTAACAAGCACCTCAAGTGATTCTTGGAATTGTATCCCAAATCTATGCTGTCTGCTCTTTGCCTACGAAAAACAGGGGTTATTAGCATTCGATTTCAGGGATGGATAATTTCAGTTGCTAAATTCAGGAGCAGATATACAACAATTATATATATATATATATATATATATATATATTATTAATAGACTAAAGGCAATATAAAATTTACAAAGAATTATATGTTGTTAATTAAAAAAATAATTATTTAAATCTTAATATAAAACTAAAATTATATAGATTGGTAATTAACTTAGATATGGTCAGATTTCAACCTTTTATCTCTAATGCAGTTGCTAATTCTACACCTAAACTCTCAACCTCCTTAGAAATGTAAATAGAAATCAAAGAAACAAGCAATTGAAAATTAATTAACTTCTGACATATGGCAACATCCCACTAGACTCATTATTATTATAATCAATCATCCTGATTTATCTTATTTCTTTGTAAATAGATTAAGTTTTGCTTTTTTTTTTAATTAATAATTCAAGTAATTAATTTATGATTTATTTTTTTCTATGTAATAATTTAACTTACACTAAAAGTTTTTACCTAACTTTCTCAATCTCAAGTATTCTTCTATCGTGTAGATTTCATCTCACTCGTCTAGAATTTAAAAACACAAGTAACAATATTTTTTTATCAATACTTTGAATAATAGTTTTAAGCTATTCATTCAATAATATAAGGGTTTATAAAAAGTTTTTACCATGATCTATAACCTAATTATATATGTTTAATTGAAAATTTATCAAAATTTTCAATTTAATTTGTAAGGTTACGGTTTATCAATTGTTTCATAATAACTTTTTTGAACATGTGATTGTCTTTTTTCTTTCCTTATTTAATGCGAGTTTGTTTAAAAAAATTAATTGAATGATTTTGTTTTATTAAATTTGACTTTGAGTTTCTTTTTGGATGGAAATTATAAGACCAAAATGAAATCTAGAGATGTGTAAATAATATATCAATTAACCACAAACTTATTATCATTGTTGCTAGAAAAGCAATAGTTCTATATTGTGAATTGTTGGTCATGTATGTCTAGCTATTAGATGTTTTCTAGTGTACTATTTTTTATTGATCTGACTTTTGGTTAGTTAGATTTATTTACAGTTAAGTTATTTTGCTATGGTTTTTGTACCTTGTTGTTTTGCTTTGTATCTGATTGGAATTTTTTTTTTTATGCAAAGACTTGATTTTGTAGAAAATTAACTGTCTATAAAGAAATTTAAAACATCTATTTATGACTTTAAAAGAATAACTAAGTTACCTTTAATCAATTGTCTTTTTAATGTACCAATATTTGATTGTAAAGCCTTCAACATTGAGTTATGGGATTCAAAAGAAATCATGACTTATCAGGCTCCTATAAAATGAAATTCATGTAACAATATATTACTGTTTATCAATAAATTCATCAATAAATTCCTGATACTCTGATAATTCACACCCTTTTTAATTGACCAAAAAAGATTATATCTTAACCATACAAATTCTTATTAAATTAGAGGTTTTAAGAGATAATAATTAGAGTAGATTATAATTCAAACTATGTAGGTTTTATGATTTTATAAGTTAATCATTATGTTTTTGAAAACCATATATTAATTCCTTGTTATAAATTAAATGTTAGTTATTTTAAAATTTCAAAATGCATTTGTAATCTTGTTCAAGATTGAAATTTTTCATGTTAGATCTTATAAAAAAAATTGTTATGAGAAGACAAGTGCTAAAAAATATAAGAATTTAATATTTTTTTCAAACCAAACAGACAAGTCATTATTTCACTAAGAACATAAAGATAAAATAATAGTTTACTCTAATGATTAAAAAGAAAATGGATAAATAACAATATTTTTAAATTTGGATTCAATTAATAACTTATTATAATTATTATATTTCAAATAAATTATTAAATCATGTAATTGAATTCAATTTTAAAGCTTAAAATATATTTGAAAATGAATTCAATTAGAAAGCTTTATAATATTTATGTGTTGAAGCTTGTTAATTAATATCACTTCATTTTTTAACTTATTTAATCCTTGTTTAGAACTCCTTGACAACCTTTTCACATCAATTTCTTATACATCTTCTAGCTTATCCTAAGAATGTTTTTTAATAAAATACCAATTATATATAGCACAAAACGTTTCCTTCCCGTATATGAAGCATAACTCTACTATCTCTATAGGCTACCAATAAAATTTGTCAAGATCTAATGTCTAATGTTAGAATTGTTGTATATTTTTAAGGTTATTAACTCTCATTCTTTAAAAAATATAGATAAGTTTGGTTTCGTAGCGTAGCCTCCCTAACCTAAGCAATTAAACCTGAATGGGTGTTTTAACACCTAATACCCTAAAGTCAACTAAATTGGGAGCTATTGGCCCAACGCTTGTTACATAGGTTGAGAAGAAAAGCTTAAAGGAATCAAACACTGCACTATCTACATATCAGTATCTACGACCCGAGTTACTAAGCTCGTAGGGATGTCCTAACACCTAATGCCCTAAGACCAACTAGTTTAGGAGTCATTAGCCGAAAACTCGTTACATGGGTTAAAGATGCATGATGTTTTAAATTATATGTATATATATTAAAAAAAAAAAGAAAAAAATAATAATCCCAAACCAAGGAAGTTAACCGTAAACATTAGAACAAAAATTTTGTTTTCTTTCAAGAAAAGCCCCATAATTATATGGTGCTATATTAAGCACAAAAGAAAGGTTTATAAATATCTTGTTAAGAGGTATTGAGCAAGTATATAAATTTAATGAGAGTTTGTTTATCTAGATAGATTAATGGAAGTTAAATGATGACTACCTTGCTTTGTGGAATTTGCAAAATATTTTTCTATTTTAACACTTTGATTACTAGGGACTAGTAATAAGCTAGTTGGGGGGTTTGATTGATACTTAAAAGTGTATTTTTATCAAGGTTTTATATCATCATTTTGCACTTGAAGTATCAATAACTCCTTAACTAAAACATGTTTTATAATAATATATCTAATAATATAAGATACCTTTAATTTATGGCAAATATTCATTTTAAATGCAGGCCTATCACATAAAATGAAAGGATTGATTGATGAATTTAAAAACTAAAATTGAAAGGACAAAGAGATGCCAAACTTAAAAAAGAGATGTCGGTGGAGTTCAAACCAAAACACTATTCGGTAATTGACCTTAAATCTATTCATTACCTAAAAAAAATCAAAAAATCATTTTAAAAACTAAAATCAACCAAAAGCCAAAATCAAATTGACCTTAGATATATTTTTCATGAACTTTAAAGGTGAGAAAAAAAACACTTAATATGAATCTTCTCATTGATTAGTACTTAAAAGTGTATTTTTATCAAGGTTTTATATTCTCATTTTGCACTTGAAGTATCAATAACCACTTAACTAAAGCATGTTTTATAATAACATATTTAATAATATAAAATTCCTTTAATTTGTGGTAAATATTTATTTTAAATGTAAGCTTATCATATAAATGAAATGATTGATTGATGAATTTAAAAACTAAAATTGAAAGACAAAGAGATGGTCAAACTTAGAAAACAAATGTCGGTGCAATCCAAACCGGAATACTGTTCGGTAATTAGGTCATATCTGGCGCTGTAGATCTCAGATTTAAGTCTATTTTATATGGATGAAAAGGTAAGACATATGATTAGTACTTAAAAGTGCATTTTTATCATGGTTTTATATCATCATTTTGCACTTGAAGTATCAATAACTCCTTAACTAAAGCATGTTTTATAATAATATATCTAATAATATAAGATACCTTTAATTTGTGGTAAATATTCATTTTAAATGCAGGCCTATCACATAAATGAAAGGATTGATTGATGACTTTAAGAACTTAAATTGCAAGGGCAAAGAGATGGTCAAACTTAGAAAAGAGATGTCGGTGCAATCCAAACCAGAATACTGTTTGGTAATTGGGTCATATTTGGAGCTACAGATCTCAGATTTAGGTCCAATTTATATGAATGGAAAGGTAATACATAGGCCTACAACTTTTATATGGAGCCCAAGATCTAAAAAGGCCATTTTCAAGTCCAAATTGTAGCAACAACAAAAAAGCCCGAATCTGTCTTTCAGCCCGAGCACTGTTCGGTATTTTGGCCATATCTGGAGTTCTAGAAGTCCAAATGAGCTGAATGTTTTACACAAGAAAGCTGAAACAATTTCCTACAACTTTCATGTTTTCAACTGGCTTCAATTTTGACGTTATCAATGATGTTTTGGGCAGACAAGAGAAGATAAGGATTGTCACCAAGTCAAGAGTTGGTCACCCACTTATCAATTAGTCATCAAATCAATAGTTCCCAATTTTGGCCTATAAAAGGAGGCATTTGCCATGCATTTAGGCATCTTGGTTTCCATATCAAGATCATGCTCTTCCTTTCTCTCTTTGTATATTTTGTAATGTTTATGGTTTGCTTTCATTAATATTAAGTTTATGCTTTTCATTTCCTTTCCTTTACTTAGTTAGCTTTTATGTTCTTATTTTGTTTATCTATTTTTCTTTCTTTCATTATGTCTAGCTAAGTTAATTATGTCAAGGTGAAAAGGTTACATTAATGGTGTAAGAATAAGTATAATGTAAACTTAATATGGACTTTAATGTTTGATACTAATATGTTTTATATTTGTTATCTTGTTTACTCTTTAATACTTTGCTTGTTAAATGACTAATCTTGATTTATGTTGTATAACACTTGGTACAATAAATTCTTGGCACTTTCATAGCCCATATTGTATGGTATAACCGACACTTGAGCTATGAAAGGAACTTGATTTGTTGTTAACATAAGTTATAATCATGAATGCTTGACGAGATTTACAAGTATTAGCATTAATTGAATAAGATGACTAATGTAATCATGTTAACCATCTATAATCCAGTTGGAACCTTCTTTATATGTGGTTTCCAATTGAATAATAAGAGTTTATATTATACTCGTTTGACATACCATTAGTGGAATCTCTAACCTTGACAATTTTTATTATTATTGTTTAATCGTTACATTAATATTTCTTCTCCAAGTTCTCATCATCATCTTCTTCTTCTCTTTCTTTATTATTATTATTATTATTATTATTATTATTATTATTATTATTATTATTATTATTACTATTATTATTATTATTACTACTACTAATACTAATACTACTACTACTACTACTACTACTACTAGTATTATTATTATTATTATTATAGTTATTGTTGTTATTTATAATTGTTGTTTATAATTTGTACAATTAACCTCCCTGTGGTTCGACCCCGGTCTTGCTGGGTTATTTATTACTTCGACACTCCTGCACTTGGGAGAAGACATCAATCTTTTCGTCGTGTCAACATAGACCTATAACTTTCAGATGTAGCCCAAGATCTAAAAAGGCCATTTTCAAGTCCAAATTATAGCAACAACAAAGAAGTTTGAATCTGTCTTCCAGCCCGAGCACTGTTCAGTATTTGGCTCATATCTGGAGTTCTAAAAGTCCAAATGAGCTAAAGTTTTTATAGAAGAAAGCTGAGACAATTTCTCATAACTTTTATGTTTTCTAGTGGCTCCATGTTTGACGTTATCAATGATGTTTTGGGCAAACAAGAGAAAATAAGGATTGTCACCAAGTCAAGAGTTGGTCACCCACTCATCAATTAGTCATCAAATCAATAGTTCCCAATTTTGGCCTATAAAAGAAGGCATTTGCCATGCATTTAGGCATCTTAGTTTCTAAATCAAGATCATGCTTTTGCTTTCTCTCTTTGTATTTTTTTAATGTTTATGCTTTGCTTTCATTAATATCAAGTTTATACCTTTCATTACTTAGTTAACTTTTATCTTATTTATGTTCTTATTTTGTTTATTTATTTTTCTTTTTTTCATTATATCTAGCTAAATTTATTATGTCAAGGTGAAAAGGTTACACTAATGGTGTAAGAATAAGTATAGTGTAAACTTAATATGGACTTTAATGTTTGATACTAACATGTTTTGTATTTCTTATCTTGTTCACTTTTTAATATTTTGCTTGTTAAATGACTAATCTTGATTTATGTTGTATAACACTTGGTACAACAAATGCTTGACACTTTCATAGCCCATACTGTATGGTATAACCGACACCTGAGTTATGAAAGGAATTTGATTTGTTGTTAACATAAGTTATAATCATGAATACTTGACGAGATTTACAAGTATTAGCATTAATCGAATAAGATAACTAATGTAATCATGTTAACAATATATAATCTGATTGGAACCTCCTTTGTGTATGGTTTCCAATTGAATAATAAGAGTTTATACTATACTTGTTTGACATACCATTAATGGAACCTCTAACCTTGACATTTGTTATTATCATTGTTTAATCGTTACACTAATATTTCATCTCCAAGTATCATCATCATCTTCTTCTTCTCTTTATTATTATTATTATTATTATTATTAGTACTATTATTATTATTGTTGATGTTTATAATTGTTGTTTATAATTTGTACAAGTAACCTCTCTGTGGTTCGACCCCGGTCTTTTTTTATAGGCCAAAATTAGGAATTATTGATTTGATGACTAATTAATAAGTGGGTGGCCAACTCTTGACTTGGTGACAATCCTTATCTTCTCTTGTTTGCCCAAAATGTCATTGATAATATCAAGATTGGAACCACTTGAAACATGAAAGTTGTAGGAACTGTCTCATCTTTCTAGGGTAAGAAATTGAGGACATTTGAACTTCTAGAACTCCAGATATGGGTCAAACACTGAATAGTGCTTAGACTAGAGGACAAATTCGGGCTTCTTTGTTGTTCCTACAATTTGGACTTGAAAATTGTCTTTTTAAATCTTGGAATCCATATAAAAGTGTAGGCTTATGTCTTACCTTTCCATCCATATAAAGTAGACCTAGATCCGAGATCTATAACCGTAGATATGAACCAATTACCAAATAGTGTTTTGATTTGGACTACACCGACATTTCTTTTCTAAATTTGGTCATCTCTTTGTCCTTTCAATTTCAGTTTTTAAATTTATCAATCAATCCTTTCATTTATGTGATAGACTTACATTTAAAATGAACATTTATCATAAATTAAAGGTATTTTATATTATTAGATATGTTATTATAAAACATGCTTTAGTTAAGGAGTTATTGATACTTCAAGTGCAAAATAATGATATAAAATCTTGATAAAAATACACTTTTAAGTATTAATCAATGAAAAGATTCATATTAAGTGCTTTTTTTCCTCGCCTTTAAAGTTCGTGAAAAATAGATTTGAGGTCAATTTGATTTTGGCTTTTGGTTGATTTTAGTTTTTAAGATGATTTTTTGATTTTTTTTTGAGGTAATGAATAAATTTATCATGGCTCATAAGATGTTTTATAGGCATTTTGGATTAAAAATAGGTTGAAAATGGGTTTTTGACAAAATATATAAGACCTGATTTTTAGTCACTACAATGGTTAGAATATAGGTAAATTAGACGACTCATCATCTTATTTGTTATTTTTATAAAAATTTGGGTTCGAAAACATGTCATCCACCTCAATTGCAATTAAAAAAAATATAAAGATTTAGTCGTGTAGGCCTATCAGGCCCTGCAACTCCTAACCTTTGTTTTTAAAAAAAAAACATGTCTAGTTTCCTTTTAAAATTTATGTTTTTTTTATATGTATTTTTTTCTTTATTTTTTTTATATTTAGATTCATACCTTCTTTTTTTTTTATTTAGAAAGTCTCTTTTAAATGACAATTATATTATTTTTTTATACATTTAAATTTTGAAGAGTTTTTTGATTCATTTATATTTTTTTTTAACTTTTGTATGGATGAACTTTATTTTCAAGAATAAATAAAATTAATTTTTAGATAATATATATATATATATATATATATATATATATCCTAGCATAACATTTTTTTCCTTTTATTTTATTCAATTAATTTAATTTGTGTCTTTATTTCTTTTATTATTTACTTGAATAAAACAAAATGACTCATACTCGAGTCAAGTATCTAGCGAGTTGTAAGAGGATGAGGTTTTTGGTAACAATAATAAATATTAAAAAATTAAAGATTTTTTTAAAATTTATAGAACAATTATTTTTTAAAAGTAAATATTGGATTGTTATGGTTGATTTATAATAATTTTCTATATTCCTGAAAATAAATTAAATAATAATAAAAACATCACATTGAATAATTAATGTGTAAACCTATACTTGTTTCCATACCTATTTCAAATAAAATTAAATATAATGTTTTCTCTCGCTAACTATGGTTAAAGCAATTAAAAGTCATTCAAATCCACTTATCATTACCTTCATCAACATTAATTTTGATTAAATGGTTTAAAAAAACTTACAAAACAAAATTAAAATAAATCATATATTTTATTGTTCATAAATTATTGTTAATCCTCTCATATTTGTATTGTATAGTGGATTGGAATAATGAAATTTTTTTCTTTGCTACTTTGATTTTCAAACTTTTTTTTCTCTCAATTTGATCTTTAGTGTCTAAATTGAAGGCCAATTACTTTTAATTTGTTAGATAATGATGAAATTATAAGATAAGGAATCAAATTAAAAAACATGGAGAAACTTAATGGTCATTTTGAAATTAACTCAAGACATTAATTTACAAAACATTAATTTAGTTATCTTACTTTACAGCTAACTCATTTTTAGTCTTTTTGGTTTTTTAAAAATTGTATTTTGATCCTAAATTTTATTTTTTTTATTTTTTAGTCTATAAAGAGAGTTATTATATTGTAGTTATAAAGAAAAAAAACTTGTGATTAACATCAATTCTAACCACCCAAGTTTTTGAGTGTCATTAAGCTCCATTCTATAAGAATATTTATATTAGGATGTTATTTCTTCTTGAAATTGCATGAGATAATAGATCTGATATTGAAAAAGTTTTAAGTTTCAAGTTGATTTTTGTTTTTGGATATTTTTTGGGGAAAGAATTATTTACTTAAGTCTTTAAAGTTTTTTTTTTATTAAAAAATTGTTTAAAATGATTTTGTGACCCCTTGTAATTGACATTTGGGCTAAGCAAGTAGTATCTATCTTAACAGGTAATAAAGGTTTAATTAATTATTTTTTAAAAAAATTGAGGTGGATATATTTTAGAATTTTTTTTATCAAATCCGAAGCATGCAAGCCTAGGTTGATAAAATCGTATGTCTTGGTTTTTTTTATTAAGGCTTAAGATCGTGTGTCTAAATTATTTTATTGGGCATTTTTGTTCTTTTCTTGATTTGTTTAATTTTATCTTTAATATTTAATTTATTTTAAATTAATTTTTTTTCTTGGAGTTACAACAATCTTAGATAAATATTTTATCATTTATTAGTACTTGATTTTATAAAAAAATTATTTTTATTGTTGTTTTTTATTATCTAAGTTTTTTTTAAACTCATCAAGTTAATTTGTTAAATAATATTAAATTATTGAATTTATTTTTTTCTACTAAAAAAATACTAGAAATGCCTAACCCATTTTTTACACTAAAAAATTAATATGAAATGCAATATAACCTGCCAATTTGAACAAATGAATGGTTTTGTCTTCAGTGTACGAGCCCAAAAGAAAAATAACCAAGGTTTTAGGTTTTCGAAATGGTAATTTTAAAGTTTTTATTTTTTGTTTAATTTTGAAAAGTATTAAAATAATATTTTAAAAAAATTATTTTTAATATTAATTTATTAAAAAATAAAATTAAAAAGATAAAATTAAAACAAAAATCTTAAAAAATTTAAAAAACATACCGATAAATAGTCCTTATTTCAAATTCTAGCTCCCAGGATTTGGCAGTGCCAGATTTCGGGCTTATGATTGGATATCATCTGCAGAGAAGAGGGTACGTAGCTTTACATTATTACTTTCTCAAAACCTCCTTTCCCAATGCTTGAATTTCTCTCTAAAATCTTAACTTGTTCTGTTAGAACTTCAATGATAGATAAAGTTTGCATTTTTTAGAACACTTCATTACTATCATCATCTCTCAGATGCATATCATCAAACACTACAAATCCTAAAAATCACCACGCATTTACTGTGTCTTATCTCATAAATTCATGTGGGTTGTCTCCAAAAGCTGCATCAGCAGCTTCCAAAGATCTCCATTTTGATGACCCACATAAACCTGATGCTGTCCTTAGCTTTTTCAAGAACCATGACTTTTCAAAAGCCCAAATCTTTAACATTGTCAAAGGATACCCTGGAGTGCTCATGACCAATCCTGACAAAACCCTTTTGCCCAAACTTGAGTTTTTGCAATCCAAAGGTGTTTCAAGGCCTGACTTTGCCAAGATCATATCATCACATCCTTGGACTTTGCACCGTAGGTACTGCTTTGTCCCTATTTTTTATTTCTTTAAACACTTGGTCCAATCTGATGATACAACCATCAAAGTGTTCAAGCGCTATCCTGGTCTACCTGGACTTGATCTTGCAATTGTGACATCTATGCTCAATATTTTGCGAGATAACGGAGTGCCTGAAAGTAATATTCCTATGTTAGCTCGTTGCTATCCCTTAACTATGATGTTGACCCTGGAGAAATTTAAGAAGCTTGTTGAGGAATTGAAGGCAATGGGCTTTGATACTTCCACGAGTCGGTTTATTTTGGCGATGAATGTTCTGTGCTTGATGAGTAGAGTCAAGTGGGAAAGGAAACTTGATGCGTACAGAGACTGGGGTTTGTCTCATGAAGAGATTCTTGCAGCATTCAGAAAGTATCCATATTTTATGACAGCATCTGAATAGGATTATGGAAGTGATGTGTCTTTTTGTCAACAAATTGGGATGGGAGCCTTCTTTTATTGCTAAACACCCATCTCTTATGTTATACAGTGTGGAGAAGACGCTCATTCCAAGGGCTTCAGTTTTGGGTTTTCTAGTTTCTAGAGGCTTGATTGAGAAGAGTTTTAGAAGCTATGAATTCTTCCAGAGTCCAGAAAATAAGTTCCTGCAAAATGTCATAAGCAGCTATGCTGAATCCACTGAGCTGTTGCAGTTGTACAGGGAGAAACAAAATCTTTCAAGATGCAAAGGCGTTTGATGAAAAGGTAGTGCCTTGTACATTCGCATATCAGTCACTTGACATTTTCTTTTCTTGTGTACTTGATTTGGTTGTTCTAGTTCCAGGTGTACTATTGGTATTGATGAGAAGGATAGATGAAGTTGTGAAAGTTACGGTGTCATATTTTGCTTTTAGGATTGCTAGTTCCAATAGCATCAATTCAATTTGATTCCACTATCAGCAGATTTTTATCTATTTTACTTATACCAAAAATCTGCAAGTTATTCAGGCTTAGTGCATGCCTTGTATATTTTCCTTTGCAATATATAGAAAGATTGTTCGAAGTAAAAAAGGATGAGCTAAAATAAACAAACAGAAATTTTCTGTGGAAGCTGGGAATCTAATGATATGTTTCGGGGAAACATATTGGGATTGCTTGGCCGGGCAAGGTAAGAGAATGGCTTCATGCTGCAATCCTTTGTTGTTTTTCTTTTCGTAAGTACATGCAGCAAGATGGGTAATGTTACATGCTATTGTTGACTGTTCATGTTGCAATAAATGAGGCTTCTGTTCTTGCTTCTCTAATCATTCTTAATGCTTGCGATAATGATGGTCAGCAGTCCTTGTTGAGGTTTAGTGACAAATTAAAAAGAAGCTTTTACTGTAATCCCCTACTCTCTCTCTCTCTCTCTCAGTGCATCTCTCTATGTTTTCTGTTTTCTCTCCTCATTCACATCAAATTCACTTAATCTCTGAGTTAAGGTTGGGACAAAGTTAAGGTTTGTTATTCTCATTTCAGTGCAGAAGATACCCTGCCATTCTTCAGATTCCTTTGAGTGCGGATGGTGTGATAGACAGCTATGTGTGGAATTTTAGTAGAAATGGTATTTACACTGTTAGGTCAGGGTATGGGGCTACAGAACATTTGTTAACTACTTCTAATGGGCAAACATCTGCTGGTAAATCTAGCCATTCTGATTCTAGACCTAAAATATTCATGCAGAAGGCAAGATTTAATTTTGCTGTTTGAAAGTTTAAATTTTAGCAACAATGGAGAACTGTGAATCTGTCCTGCAGCCTAGATACTGTTCAGTTTTCAGTTCATATCTTGAGTTTTAGAAGCCTAATTTTTTTTTTCTTCTGAAAAGCTGAGATAATTTCCTAGAATTTTCATGTTTAAGTCTTTTCAAATTCTAATATTAGCAAAGATATTTTGTTCAGACAAAAAGATAATGATTGTCACAAAGTCAAGATGTGGTCACCCACTCAATAATTAGTCAACAAATCAATAGTTACTAATTTTGTCCTATAAAAAGATGCATTTTTCATGCATTTAGATATCTTGATTTTCAGATCAAGATCATATTCTTGCTCTTTCTCTTTATATTTTTGTAATATTTATGTCTTGCTTTTATTAATATCTTATTTATGCCTTTCCTTTCTTTTCCTTTACTAGTTAACTTTTATCTTATTTATATTCTTATCTGGTTTATTTATATTTCTCCTTTTTCATTATGTTTAGTTAAGTTTATTATGTTAAAGTAAAAAGGTTACACTAATAGTGTAAGAATAAGTATAGTGTAAACTCAAGATGGACTTTAATGTTTAATACTAATATTTTTTGTATTTGTTATGTTTTTATTTTTAATACTTTTCTTGTTAAATAGTTAGTCTAGATTTATGTTGTATAACACTTGGTACAAAAAAAAACTTGGCACTTTCACAACCTAATCATATGGTATAACCGACACCTGTGCTATGAAAGGAACTTGATTTGTTGTTAATATAAGTTATAATCATGAATACTTGACAACATTTACAAGTATTAGCTTTATTTGAATAAGATAACTAATGTAATCACGTTAGCAATTTATAATTCTATTGGAACCTCATTTGTGTGTGTTTCTAGTTGAGTAATAAAAAGAATTTATACTATATTTATTTGAAATACTATTAGTTGATCCTCTAAACTTGACAATTATTTTTTAATTATTTAATTCTTTCATTAATTTTATATCTCAAAATCATCGTCATCTTCATCATCATCATCATCATCATTATTATTATTTATAATTTATATAGTTAACCTCCTTGTAACTAGACTTCAATCTTGTGGAGTTATTTATTACTTCAACACTTTTATACTTGGAAGAAGACATCAATTTTTTTTATTATGTCAAGAACAAAGACACATGTGTGGGAGATAATATCTTTCAAGTTAGTAAGTTAGTTAAACCATATCGAGTTGCTCCATCGATTGGCATAGAAGAAAATTTATTTTTTTGCTTCTTTGATAGTACTCTTGTTGTTGTTGACACTAAATAGTTGAATATTGTTCTAAGTTTTCTTAAATCTCTCTTGTTTTTTCTTCTCAATTCAATTGGTTTTGCTTCAATTTCTAGTTCTATCTTAATCTTCAAAGTTTAAAAAGTATGTATTATAGTTCTCCCCACTTGTTATGGTTTTCTATTTTTCATCTTTTCTTCAATTTATGAACAATATTTTTTATTTTTTTGTATTGTAAGTAGATAAAGTTTAAAAGTAAACACATTATTAAGGTAAGAATTTTTCATTGCTAAAGTCTATAGTTTTTTTTTAATTAATTTGTTGCTTATTTTATTGTTTTTATTGCAATAATGATTGATTCTTTTGTTGAATTTTTATTATTATTGTTAAATTTGTATAAATATTAGTTAAATATATAGAAATAAATTTTATTTTATTTTTATATTTTATTTTTTAAATTTGTATAAGTTGTAGCTTATATCTAGGATTTTTTTTCTTTGTTTTAGGATTGGAAACATTATATTATCACGTTGAAAATGAGATGAAATTGAATAATCCAGAATTTTTGGTATAAATAAAATAAAATCAACTAGTTTATGGCATATATTTTATCAATATTTGCTAGTTTGAACAATTAAGGTAGTCTCTAGTATAAGAGAGGTGCTGCCAATTTTTTTTTAAAATATATTTGATTATGTAATTATTTATCAAATTTATATAGATGTGTAGAACAAAATCAACAGCACATCATGAGCTCATGGTCACAACTAATTCTTTTTGCAACGATGATGACGTATCATTAGGTGTTGACCAAGAAGAGGCATCTATAACAAAACATGAAGTTGCCTGTTCCAGCATAGTTCAATAATGGAGTGCTTTTACAGTGAAGTCAATTCACCAACAAGTACAAGGCACATTGGAAGGATGTCTTTCAATGTAAATTTGTTTTGAAGTTTATTTGGATTTAGGATTTTTTTTCTTTTAATGTAATTAATAAACAACTAATTAATATTTTATTAATTTTAATGATTTTCAAGTTCACAAACATTCATATGTGGTAGTTTTAATGGAGTCAGGTTTTTAGGCATCCTGATAGCAGACCTTCTATTGATCCATGGTTTAGAAGATTTAGGGTTAATGTTACTGCAAATCTTAACTATTTTGTATGTAATATTAAAATTATTGATTTATTTTTAATAAATTATTTACATGCAGCACAAATTCAAGTAGGATAGCACGAATGACAATGTTACGAGGAGGGTGTGAGAGAATCATGCAGCAATTAGATAGCATTAAAAATGATATGATATTTCAAAAAAAAACATTATTTATTAAAATCTAATTTGTTATTAACTCATATAAAATTTATCCATAGATGTAGGTTGCGTGACTTTTGGTATGAAGTGTAGAAAAAAGCAAAACAATATGCAAAAAATAATGGTCTACAAGGCTAGAATGGTGTGGCGATTTGGAGGGATTTTAAGCCATCATACATCTTGAAGGATATATGGGTGCAATATATCCAGCATATGATGTCTGAGCAGTTCACATAACGATTATAGTTCGGTTTCGAGAACTAGAACTAGTAAATTCATGTTTCGGTTACCATGCACATTGGCGGCTCCGTTCTAATCATTACATATGCAAAGTGGATGATAAGATTAATTTTAATGATAGTTATCTTTAATTAATTTATTGTTATGTATAAATATATTTAACCTACAATATTTTTTTTCTTATAAGCTACGTCTCTTAGATGTGAACCGAGCCCAATGAAGTTTTTTGTAGAAACGCACATATAAAGTAAAGACTGTCAAAAAAGGGTGCAACAGTTTGTCGATAATCATGCTTAACACTTTATAGTATGTTCGTTCAACCATTTTCTTTTGTAAGTTATTATTTTCTTAAATTGAATTTGATGATTTTTTTTTAAATTTTCAAGAGACATATATGACAGCTAGTTAAGGGAGAGATATGAGGACGATCCTTTGACCCACCCGAATTTCAATCTGGATTTGCAGATGGAGGCAGGATCATCTAGTGGACTCGATAAAAATCAAGTGTATGAACTGTCCAATATTACAGTCGAGAACTTGCGGGTGACTTGATTAGTACTTAAAAGTGCATTTTTATCATGGTTTTATATCATCATTTTGCACTTGAAGTATCAATAACTCCTTAACTAAAATATATTTTATAATAATGTATCTAATAATATAAGATACCTATAATTTGTGGTAAATGTCTATTTTTAATACAGGCCTATCACATAAATGAAAGGATTGATTGATGACTTGAAGAACTTAAATTGCAAGGATAAAGAGATGGCCAAACTTAAAAAAGAGATGTCAGTGCAATCCAAACCAGAACACTGTTCGGTAATTGGGTCATATCTGGAGCTATATATCTCAGATTTAGGTCCAATTTATATGGATGGAAAGGTAAGACATAGGCCTATAACTTTCATATGGAGCCCAAGATCTAAAAAGGCCATTATCAAGTCCAAATTGTAGCAACAACAAAGAAGCCCGAATCTGTCTTCCAGCCCAAGCACTGTTCGGTATTTTGGTCATATCTGGAATTCTAGAAGTCCAAATGAGCTGAATGTTTTACACAAGAAAGCTGAGACAATTGCCTACAACTTTCATGTTTTCAACTGGCTCCAATTTTGACGTTATCAATGACGTTTTGGGCAGACAAGAGAAGATAAGGATTGTCACCAAGTCAAGAGTTGGCCACCTACTTACCAATTAGTCATCAAATCAATAGTTCCCAATTTTGGCCTATAAAAGGAGGCATTTGCCATGCATTTAGGCATCTTGGTTTCCAGATCAAGATCATGCTCTTCCTTTCTCTCTTTGTATTTTTTATAATGTTTATGCTTTGCTTTTATTAATATTAAGTTTATGCCTTTCATTTCCTTTCCTTTACTTAGTTAACTTTTATGTTCTTATTTTGTTTATCTATTTTGCTTTCTTTCATTATGTCTAGCTAAGTTAATTATGTCAAGGTGAAAAGGTTACACTAATGGTGTAAGAATAAGTATAATGTAAACTTAATATGGACTTTAATGTTTGATACTAACATGTTTTATATTTGTTATCTTGTTCACTCTTTAATACTTTGCTTGTTAAATGACTAGTCTTGATTTATGTTGTATAACACTTGGTACAACAAATGCTTGGCACTTTCATAGCCCATAATGTATGGTATAACTGACACCTGAGCTATGAAAGAAACTTGATTTGTTGTTAACATAAGTTATAATCATGAATGCTTGACGAGATTTACAAGTATTAGCATTAATTGAATAAGATGACTAATGTAATCATGTTAACAATATATAATCTGATTGGAACCTCCTTTGTGTGTGGTTTCCAATTCAATAATAAGAGTTTATACTATACATGTTTGATATACCATTAGTGGAACCTCTAACCTTGACATTTGTTATTATTATTGTTTAATCCTTACATTAATTTTCCATTTCCAAGTTCTCATCATCTTCTTCTTCTTCTCGTTCTTTATTACTACTACTACTACTACTACTACTACTACTACTACTACTACTACTATTATTATTATTATTATTATTATTATTATTATTATTATTATTATTATTATTGTTATTGTTGTTGTTATTGTTATTATTATTGTTATTGTTATTGTTGTTGTATTATTGTTATTTATAATTTATACAAATAACCTCCCTGTGGTTCGACCCCGGTCTTGCCGGGTTATTTATTATTACGACACTCCTGCACTTGGGAGAAGATATCAACCTTTTAGTCGTGTCATGACTCGTAGTGTATCAACTATTGAGAGCTCCTAATAAGTATCAAGTACCTTATGAACATCTTCACCAAAAAATATGAGTGACTCTTGGAAGATTATGAACATCTTTGCCAAAAGGTCATGGACATGAGATCATAAATAAATGGTATGTATGTAACTCTTTTTTAGTCATATCGTCTCGGGAAAGACTAGCTTACCCCTCATTCTTTAGCGTCATCATTGTTCTGGTATAATTTTTATTTGTACAGATAAAATTATAATGAATATATAGATTTTATATTATTGAATTTTATTTTTACATATTTTATTTTTATATAATTTTTTTGTTTAATTATTTTCTTTTTTATTATTCTATACAATTTTATATTAATTATTCTATACAATTTTATTTTTTAAAATAATTTTTAATTATTATGGATAGAATTACAGATGAAATAAATCTATCAGTAATTTACAAAGAATTCAAAAACATTTACTACATATGCCACTATCATTGATGAAAATATACTAACGAAATTTTATAAATAGGAATACAAACAAAATCAGCATGTCAGTATGTTTCAAAGAGTTAAAATTACTATGTATGCCACTATTACTAATGAAAATATATTGATAGAATATATTTGTCAGTATATTTTCAGCAAGTTTTTTTTGTGCGCATATTTATTTTATTTTTTTGTCATAATATTTTTTTTCTTGTCTATAAACCCATTTATTTTTATTTATTTTTTATTAACAAAATTAGCAACAAATGATTAAATTACCAACAAATATTATACTAATGGATGCATTCTGTCACTGTTACTGAATTAATTAGTAAATGTTTTAGTAATGGAGTAGTAATCTCGATAAAAAAACTTTATTGATAAAACAGTTAAATATTGTAGTGGTTGACATTAGGTATGATGGCATAGAAGAGTTATAAAAAAAAATTAGGGATCAAATAAAATAAATTATATTAAATCTAAGACTAAATTGAAATGGTACAGAAGAATGGAGAGAAAAAAAAACTGTCACACATGCCAACATACGAGACATCACATTGGGGTGTCCCATACGGCCTTCTTAAAGCTTTGATGGTGGCCTTCCCTGGTGACATTGGGATTATATCATCATGTTCTTTTTTCTAGGATGGCGTGTATTGACGATGAAAACCTAAAGTGGCTCCAGTAACTTTTTTTCTTTTTATTATTTCAACTATTTTGATATATGGACTTGTTTTGGAAAATAATGGATGTGATATACAGTATAAATTAAACAAATTCATTATAAATTAAAAGAAATCATCCCACATTAGCCATATAATGTGGATTCTGGTCAAAACAAGAATGTTCCGAAAACCTTCTCTCTTTTAGAAGCTTGTATCCTAATTCAACTCTTTGTACATGTAAATGGTGAATATTGTATTTGAGAATTAATTTAAAAGAACTTAAGCCATTTGTTATTCTGTTATTTTGGGGTATGGGCAAATTCTAGACTTTTGCTTGACAATTCTTTAGATGTTATATAGAGCAGTCAAATCTAATTCAGCAACCGACCTGGAAAAGATTCTAAATCATTTAAAATATATACTTCAAAGTGTCACCATCCACCACCAATTAATTAATCGCCAATATCCAATGCATCGATTCACAATAATCTTTTCTATTTCTATTCTCCAATTATATCCTTGAGAATTACAATTACAACTTGCTTTGCCTAAAATATTTGTGAAGTTTGAAATAGTCGTCAATAAGATTAAAATATTATATACGTGATCTAAAATATAAACTTACTTATTTTCTCATTTAATTTGTATTAATATAATCTTTTTAATGGAAAAAAGTGATAAAACTAGGAGTCCGCGGATCATTCTCTAGGACGGGCCAAATTAAGGCCTCTAGTTCTCTTACAGATGACCTCGTGAGGAGTTATTTTATTGAAAGTCAAAGGTCAAACTATCACGCCCATTGTAGTTGAGGTGGATTCTTGCTGTTACATGTGAGAGATTAATAAAGTCAAATCAACTCAAAATGATTGTCCTAACGACTAATAAAAGTCAAACATGAAATGCTTGATTTCTATTACAAGTAAAGCACTCAAGCTGAAGCAACTCGAAGGTCATACAAATATAATAGGCCATCGTCATTTAAAAGAAATTTCACAATGTTGATCATCATTGACATGGTTTCATGCAATTACGCGGCTTCGCTTGATGAGTTCCTATCTCCCTTTCTCCTCGATGTCTATATATAGATCTTGTATTCCTTTCTTTGTTTCAAAAAAAAAAAAAGTTCTTTCAATATTTTTTCGGTTCAGAAGTGAACATGAAGTTCAATAAAGTGACCAGGATACTCTTAGGTGTCACAATCATTACGCTACTGGTAACATCAATAGCAGCAGCAGGTGGCGGGGTAGGTGGAGGAGGAGGTGGCGGAGGTGGAGGTGGAGGTGGAGGTGGAGGTAGAGGTGGGGGTGGAGTGAGTGTAGGTAGTGGTGGGGGTGGTAGGGTTGGGGGTGGTGGTGGTGGTGGTGGTGGTGGTGGTGGTGGGGTTGGTGGTGGTGGGGTTGGGGGTGGTAAAGGTGTGGGTGGGGGGATGGGCAATGGAAGTGGTAGTAAGGGTGGCACTGGAAGTGGTGGTAAGGGTGGGGGTGGGGGGATGGGCACTGGAAGTGGTGCTAAGGGTGGGGGTGGTGGTAGCAGTGGAGACAAAGGTGGCAGTCCTGCAAGAGGTGGAGACAAAGGTGGAAGTAGCCCTGGAACACGCAGCGTTGGAGGCGGCGATACCAATACCGTTCCTGGGCCAGTACTGAGGGGTTCTGATAATGTTATAAGGAATTCAGGTTCCGTGTCTGTTGCGAGGGACGCTTGTTCCATGTTGCTGCATGTTCCTATAACGTTTTGCATTTTCTTTGTGTTAATGTATTAGGTTTACTTGACCTCTTTAAAAAAGTTACATATCAAAGTCGCTAGCCAGTATAGACTTCTTATCTTAGTAAATAATAATTATTATTTTAAAGTATTATAAAATTACATGAATTATTCGAAAAATTAAATATCTAACAAAAACTTTCTTTATGTTTAAGTACAAAACCCTCTGTTTATACTAAAAATACTTTTAATATTGTTAAATTCATCCCTTGTTAAATTTTTGTAAGAATATTAAGGATATTTTGTAATATCTTCTAACTTTTAAATAGTTATTATAATTACATGATATTTCAAGAAGATTATTATAATTTATTTTTATGAAGAAAAAAAATTAAAACTCTTTATGATGCCATCCAACCTCATTTAAAATTCATTTTTTAAATCTGTATGTATATATTTCTGTAAATTAGGAGGATGATGGCTCCAGGATCAAAATATTATATATATATATATATATATATATATATATGATGTGTTTTTTTTAAAAATTCATGTTTAAAAGGGTTGAAGATATAATAATAACCTAATATATCTAAACTTAAAATAATATCAAATTAATAACATGGATCTGCTTATTTTTAATCCCAGCATTTCTAATTATAGCCATGTGTTAAGCCTAATATCATGTGAGTTTAATGACATTTCAAACCTAACATTCTTGGTTCAACTACATGCTGAGTTTAACTATATGTGAGTCTGGCGAGATATCAAACTCAATATCCTTGGTTTCAGTTATGTGTTGAGTTTAAATACATATGAGTTTGTCAAGATATTTGACTCAATACTTTTAGATTTAGCTATATATTGAGCTCACATATATAAAAATAGCAAGATGTCAGACCTAATATTCTAGGGTTCAGACATGAAATGAGCCTAAGTGTATATGAGTCTAGTAAGATGCAAAACTCAACATCTTTGGGTTTATGTACCTGTTGAGCCTAAGTATATATGTATGTTCTAGCGAGATGCTAAATCCAACACTCTTGGCTTCGGTTATGGTTTGAATTCAAGTGTATATGATTCTAGCAAGATGTCAAAGTTAACATTTTTAGTTTTAGCTATGCTCCTAGCTCAAATTCATATGGGTCTGGCAAGATGACAAACCCATCACCTTTGAGTTTGGAATCATTCCAAGTTCAAATACATATGGAGTTGATAATTTTTATAGGATCCATATTGAGTCATGATGATTTATTTGTTTATTCTTATATTTTTTAACATGAAATATCAAAAATCAAAATAAATTGTCTCCTTACATCTCTAGGTATATAAAAGCTTTCTAAGAGCTTACATATTTTCATCAACATTAATGTTGTGTAGGTCATATCTATCCCTCATAAATATTGTGTATAAGAGATGATGTTTATCTTTCATTAATGCTCTTAGAAAAAAAATAACTTTCTAACCCCTCTATTCAACATGAAAAAATTTAGATACTATATATACCCTTTGAACTATCTAAATAAAAGGTTTAAATTTTTCATACTTTAGCTTCTAAATAAATTCAATATTTCCATAATCATGTCATACTAATACTTTCAGTTCCTTTTGAACCAACTCAACTAATAATTTATCTTAGTTATCTGAATATTGATGCCACTAGCTGACACGACCAAAAGATTGATGTCTTCTCCCAAGTGTAGGAGTGTTAAAGTAATAAATAACCCGACAAGACCAGGGTCAAACCACACGGAGGTTAATTGTACAAATTATACAACAACAACAACAACAACAACAACAATAATAATAAAGAAAAAGAAGGAGAAAAAAAAGAAGAAGATGAGAACTTTGAGAAGGAATATTAATGTAACGATTAAACAATGATAATAACAAATGTCAAGGTTAGAGGTTTCACTAATGGTATGTCAAACAAGTATAGTATAAACTCTTATTATTCAATTGGAAACCACACACAAAAGAGGTTCCAATCAGATTATATATTGTTAACATGGTTACATTAGTCATCTTATTCAATTAATGCTAATATTTGTAAATTTCATCAAGCATTCATGATTATAACTTATGTTAACAACAAATCAAGTTCCTTTCATAGCTCAGGTGTCGGTTATACTCTATATTATGGGCTATGAAAGTGTCAAGCATTTGTTGTACCAAGTGTTATACAACATAAATCAAGATTAGTCATTTAACAAGCAAAGTATTAAATAGTGAACAAGATAACAAATACAAAACATGTTAGTATCAAACATTAAAGTCCATATTAAGTTTACACTATACTTATTCTTACACCATTAGTGTAACATTTTCACCTTGACATAATAAACTTAGCTAAACATAATGAAAGAAAGAAAAATAAATAAACAAAACAAGAACATAAACAAGATAAAAGTTAACTAAGTAAAGGAAAGGAAATGAAAGGCATAAACTTGATATTAATGAAAGCAAAGCATAAACATTACAAAAAATACAAAGAGAGAAAGGAAGAGCATGATGTTGATCTGGAAATCAAGATGCCTAAATGCATGGCAAATGCCTCCTTTTATAGGCTAAAATTGGGAACTATTTATTTGATGACTAATTGATAAGTGGGTGGCCAACTCTTGACTTGGTGATAATCCTTATCTTCTATTGTCTGCTATAAACATCATTGATAACGTCAAAATTAGAGCCACGCGAAAATATGAAAGTTGTAGACAATTGTCTTAGATGTTTTGTATAAAAACTTCAGCTCATTTGGACTTCTAGAACTCCATATATGGCTAAAATATTGAACAGTGCTCGGGCTGGAGGACAGATTTAGGCTTTTTTGTTGCTGCTGCAATTTGGACTTGAAAATGGCCTTTTTAGATCTTGGACTCCATATGAAAGTTATAGGCCTATGTCTTACCTTTCCAACCATATAAAGTAGACCTAAATCTGAGATCTATAGCTTTAGATATGACCCAATTGCTAAATAGTGTTCCGGTTTGGATTGCACCGACATCTCTTTTCTAATATTTGTCATCTCTTTGCCCTTACAATTTAAGTTCTTAAAGTCATCAATCAATCCTTTCATTTATGTGATAGGCCTGCATTTGAAATGAGCATTTACCATAAATTAAAGGTATCTTATATTATTTCATTTATTATGATATAAAACCATGCTAAAAATGCACTTTTAAGTACTAATCACACCTCCCAACCAACTTATTACTAGTCCCAAGCAATCAAAGCGTTAAAATAGAAAAACAATTTGTAAATTCCACAAAGCAATGTATTCATCATACAACTTCCATTAATCTATCCAGATAAACAAACTCTCATTAAATTTATATATCTGCTCAATACCTCTTAACAAGATATTAATAAACCTTTCTTTTGTGCTCAACGTATCAACACATAATTATGGGGCTTTTCTTGGAAGAAATTTTTTTTTTGTTCTAATGTTTAAGGTTAAGATTATTATTTTTGTCTTCTTTTTTTTCTTTTTCTTTTCTTTTTTTTAAATATATATATACATATAATTTAAAAACATCATGCATCTTTAACCCATGTAACAAGCTTTCACCTAATGACTCCCAAACCAGTTGTTCTTAGGGCATTAGGTGTTAAGACACCCCTACGAGCTTAGTAACTTGGGTCGCAGATACTGATATGTATATAATGCAATGTTTGATTCCCTTAAGCTTTTCTCCTCAACTTATGTAACAGGCATTTGACTAATAGTTCCCAAGTCAGTTGACTTTAGGGTATTAGGTGTTAAAACACCCCTTCGGACTTAATTGCTTAGGTTAGAGAGGCTACGAAACCAAACTTATCTACATTATTATTATTATTATTATTATTCTTTTTTTTCTTTTTATTTTTTTAATTATATACAATCCCTTTCCCTTAGTTGTTACCTTTAACAAAAGAACATAAATAATGTAATAATCCTATATGCAACCCACAATCATATGTTAAAGTGTGTGTGTGTGTAAATTAAGGTTTAAGAATACATGTTAAATAAGTATATGAGCAGAATTAAGTGATAACAATGCGAGAGTTTGTAAACCTGAATATTTCAAGATGTATTATAATATACCTTGTTAAGAATGGTTACTAAGCCGCGTTTCAAGAGTCACTGTAACAAAAGAGCTCATTTACTCTGCCATCCTAGTAACAACAATTATACACATGCTTTATGAAAAGAAAAATAAATTTTTTTTATCAACTACTACCCTCCCCCCAACCAAAACAAGACATTATCTTCAATATTCTAAGGTAGAAAGATAGAGTATAGAAGATATCACCTGAAATAACAAACACTGACAAACCTGAAACACACTGAAATAAAAATAAGAAATAAAAAAAACACAATAATGACACGACTAAAATGTAGATGTCTTCTCCCAAGTGCAGGAGTGTCGAAGTAATAAATAACCCGGCAAGACCGGGGTCGAACCACAGGGAGGTTAATTGTACAAATTATAAACAACAATTATAAAACAACAACAACAACAACAATAGTAGTAATAATAATAATAATAATAATAATAATAATAATAATAATAATAATAATAATAATAATAATACTAATAATAATAATAATAATAATAATAATAATAATAATAATAATAATAATAATAAAGAAAGAGAAGAAGAAGAAGATGATGATGATGAGAACTTAGAGATGAAATATTAATGTAAGGATTAAACAATAATAATAACAAATGTCAAGGTTAGAAGTTCCACTAATGGTATATCAAACAAGTATAGTATAAACTCTTATTATTGAATTGGAAACCACACACAAAGGAGGTTCCAATCAGATTATATATTGTCAACATGATTACATTAGTCATCTTATTCAATTAATGCTAATACTTGTAAATCTCGTCAAGCATTCATGATTATAACTTATGTTAACAACAAATCAAGTTCCTTTCATAACTCAAGTGTCGGTTATACCATACATTATGGGCTATGAATGTGCCAAGCATTTGTTGTACCAAGTGTTATACAACATAAATCAAGATTAGTCATTTAACAAGCAAAGTATTAAAGAGTGAACAAGATAACAAATATAAAACATGTTAGTATCAAGCATTGAGGTCCATATTAAGTTTACACTATACTTATTCTTCCACCATTAGTGTAACCTTTTCACCTTGACATAATTAACTTAGCTAGACATAATGAAAGAAAGGAAAACAAATAAACAAAATAAGAACATAAAAGTTAACTAAGTAAAGGAAAGGAGATGAAAGGCATAAACTTGATATTAATGAAAGTAAAGCATAAACATTACAAAAAATACAAAGAGAGAAAGGAAGAGCATGATCTTGATCTGAACACCAAGATGCCTAAATGCATGGCAAATGCCTCCTTTTATAGGCCAAAATTGGGAACTATTGATTTGATGACTAATTGATAAGTGGGTGGCCAACTTTTGACTTGGTGACAATCCTTATCTTCTCTTGTCTGCCCAAAACGTCATTGATAACGTCAAAATTGGAGCCAGGTGCAAACATGAAAGTTGTAGGCAATTGTCTCAGCTTTCTTGTGTAAACAATTCAGCTCATTTGGACTTCTAGAACTCCAGATATGGCCAAAATACCGAACAGTGCTCGGGCTGGAAAACAGATTCGGGCTTCTTTGTTGGTGCTACAATTTGGACTTGCAAATGGCCTTTTTAGATCTTGGGCTCCATATGAAAGTTGTAGGCCTATGTCTTACCTTTCCATCCATATAAATTGGACCTAAATCTGAGATATATAGCTCTAGATATGCCCCAATTACCGAATAGTATTCCGGTTTGGATTGCACCAACATCTCTTTTCTAAGTTTGGCCATCTCTTTATCCTTGCAATTTAAGTTCTTCAAATCATCAATCAATCCTTTCATTTATGTGATAGGCCTGCATTAAAAATAGACATTTACCACAAATTATAGGTATCTTATATTATTAGATACATTATTATAAAACATATTTTAGTTAAGGAGTTATTGATACTTCAAGTGCAAAATGATGATATAAAACCATAATAAAAATGCACTTTTAAGTACTAATCACACCCCCCAACCAGCGTATTACTAGTCCCTAGTAATCAAAGCATTAAAATAGAAAACAAATTTGCAAATTTCACAAAGCAAGGTATTCATCATTTAACTTCCATTAATCCATCCAGATAAACAAACTCTCATTAAATTTATATATCTGCTCAATACCTCTTAACAAGATATTAATAAACCTTTTTTTTTGTGCTCAATGTATCAACACATAATTATGGGGCTTTTCTTGGAAGAAAACAAAATTTTTATTCTAATGTTTAAGGTTAACTTCCTTAGGATGGGATTATTATTTTTGTCTTTTTTTTTTACTTCTTTTTTTTTCTTTTTTTTTTAAATGTATATACATATAATTTAAAAACATCATGCATCTTTAACCCATGTAACGAGCTTTCAGCTAATGACTCCCAGAGCAGTTGGTCTTAGGGCATTAGGTGTTAAGACACCCCTACGAGCTTAGTAACTCGGGTCGCAGATACTGATATGTAGATAGTGCAATGTTTGATTCCCTTAAGCTTTTCTCCTCAACCCATGTAACAAGCGTTGGGCCAATAGCTCCCAAGTCAGTTGACTTTAGGGTATTAGGTGTTAAAACACCCCTTCGGGCTTAATTGCTTAGGTTAGGGAGGCTACGAAACCAAACTTATCTACATTTTTATTATCATCATTTTTTTTCTTTTTTTTTTCTTTTTTTTTTTTATTATATACAATCCCTTTCCCTTAGTTGTTACCTTTAACAAAAGAACATAAATAATGTAATAATCCAATATGCAACCCACAATCATATGTTAAAGTGTGTGTGTGTAAATTAAGGTTTAAGAATACATGTTAAATAAGTATATGAGCAGAATTAAGTGGTAATAATACAAGAGTTTGTAAACCTGAATATTTCAGGAAGTATTATAATAGACCTTGTTAAGAATGGTTACTAAGATGCGTCTCAAGAGTCACTTTAACAAAAGAACTCCTTTACTCTGCCATCCTAGTAACAACAATTATGCACATGCTTTATGAAATGAAAAGCAATTTTTTTTTATCAACTACTACCCTCTCCCCCCAACCAAAACGAGACATTGTCCTCAATGTTTAAAGGTAGAAAGATAGAGTATAGAAGATATCACCTAAAATAACGAACACTGACAAAACCTGAAACACACTGAAACAAAAATAAGAAATAACAAAACACAATAATAAAACCAAAAGACACAAAAATTCACAAATGAAGGCTCAAATCCAATCTAAGCTTTTTACGGCTTCCCGTAGATGACCAATTTATGCGACTCATGGAAGGATCAATCACAGGAATGAAAGATTGTAGTTGGTCAATCAATTGTTCAGCAGTAGGAGCAGAGATTATGATTTGTCGTGCAGAAGATGTTAGAAATTCCTGTTCCACAGCATGATCAAGAAAAGACAGCAACCTGTCATAATAACCATTAACATTTAACAAACCAATGGGTTTATGGTGAATGTGCAATTGAGCCCAAGAGGAAATATGAAAGATCTCTTCCAATGTGCCTAGACCACCTGGTAAAGCAATGAAAGCATCAGCATGGTTAAACATTGCATTCATTCAAGCTGACATTGTGGAGACCTGAAGTTCCTCTCCAATTGTTTTTCCAATGATGTCCCCTTGTGCCAAAGCTTCAGGGACGACTCCTAAAACTTGACTACCTCCTAAAAATGCAGCTATTGACACACCTCCCATTAACCCAAGACTGCCTCCCCCATACACTAAATGAATCTTTCTCTCAGCTAGCACCTGACCAAGATGGTTTGCTGATTCTAAAAACTCCTTTTCTTTCCCAGGACTAGATCCACCAAAAACACAAATATTTCTTATTTGATGACTTGAGGAACTTGCCATTTCTACACACTTCTATATTTGTTGAATGTATGGGTTGAGTAGAAATGAAAGGAAGGAAAAGAGGGTTTTATAGATGAGAAAGTAGAAAGGCAATCATAACATCTATATGTAGGCCAGCTAGAGTCTCACACTCTCTCTCTCTTTTTATTTATTTATTTATTTACTTTTGAAAAAGCATGTGTATGTACAGGTAGTTGTGATTGTGGCTCACATCTTCCCTTGGTTTTACGTCCAAGAATGGCTTAAACGCCCTCTATGGGTCGGGGATAGGCTTCCCATCCAGTTTTCTTAAAAACTGGCAAACAGGGTCTTTTTTAGTCAGATTCCCAAGACTAAGTCGATCATGTTCTTTATGAAATAGTGGCCATAAATCATGAATTGCACGATGCACATCTCCACTAGGATGCGTCTCAAAAGTCAATAGAAGATTATCTAAAGACTCCTTACTCAGGCCATCCTTAATGAATTGTATTTTATCTTCACGGTTTATAGATACCATTCCTAAAGAACGACATTGTGTATTACAAGTCCATCTAGCACATCGATGACAGACATCCAGTCGTTTTGCACGACGCTTCTTTGCAAAAGTGCTTTTACCTGTTCCAGGCATGTGTGAAATGAAGTTAGAGGACTCACCTGATAATCGGACCTTTGCTTCAATCAACCAGCAAATATCTTCAGGAATTCCATGATTCATTAATAATCTCAATCTTGCACATCTAGCACGATAAAGTTTTGTAATCGCATTCTGAGGCAGAGCGGGAAAATACTTTTTCAATTTTTCAAGATTAGTGTCCATTTTCAAATGAGAATTGGAAGAGAGATTCAAAGAATTGCACAAATATATACACAGATATCAGTAATTGTGGGAAACTGAAAGAACCGACTTAAGTCACGGAGTACCGTTATCCGCCATTTGACCGGGGTGAAAGAAACTTGCAAAAATCACTCAAAAAGAAACAAAAATAAAATAAAATAAAATGAATATTTATATAAGAAATAAAAATAAAATAAAATAAAATAAGATCAATCTTTATATACAGGATCACCCAATTCAATAGAGTGATGTTCAACTGAAAAATTGTCAAAGTAAACTTTCAGACGATGTCCATTTACCTTGAAAACATTGCCATTCTTTGGATTCTCGATGTCATAGGCCCCATATGGATACACATGTTTCACAATAAAAGGACCGCTCCATCTTGATCTTAATTTTCCAGGAAATAAATGCAGTCGAGAATTATAAAGCAAGACTTTTTGACCAACATTGAAGGTTTTTCTCTGTATTTTCTTGTCATGAAATTCTTTTATTCTTGCTTTATGAATTCTTGAATTTTCATATACATCATTTCTTATTTCCTCAAGCTCATTTATTTGTAATTTTCGCAGTTGACTAGCATCATCCAGATTTGTATTGAAAGCTTTAATAGCCCAATAAGCTTTATGTTCAAGTTCCACAGGCAAGTGACAAGGTTTTCCATAGACTAGTCTATAAGGTGACATACCTAATGATGTTTTATAAGCAGTTCGATAAGCCCAAAGTGCATCATTAAGTCTTAAAGACCAGTCTTTCCTATTAGGGTTCACTGTTTTCTCCAAAATATGTTTGATCTCCCTATTAGCAAGCTCTACTTGTCCACTTGTTTGAGGGTGATAAGGGGTGGCAACTTTGTGTGTGATTCCATATTTCTTCATTAAAGACTCAAATGGCTTGTTGTAGAAATGTGTTCCACCATCACTTATTATGGCTCGAGGGACTCCAAATCGACTCAAAATATTGTCTTTCAAAAACTTTATCACTGTTTTGTGATCATTGTTTCGACTTGGAATTGCCTCTATCCATTTTGAAACATAATCTACTGCGACTAATATGTATAAGAAACCAAATGATGGAGGGAATGGGCCCATGAAATCTATACCCCAACAGTCAAAGATCTCAATGACAATAATAGGGTTTAAAGGCATCATGTGACGTTTTGAAATAGATCCCAACTTTTGACAATTTTCACAAGACTTGCAGAATGCATGTGAGTCTTTGAACATGGTGGGCCAGTAAAATCCACTTTGTAAGATTTTTGCAGTTGTCTTTCTTGATGAGAAATGGCCCCCACATGCCTCAGAATGACAAAATTTAATGACACTACTTACCTCATTGTTAGGAATGCATCTTCGAAATATTTGATCAGGACAATATTTGAATAAATAAGGATCATCCCAATAAAAGTTCTTCACTTCGTTCAAAAACTTTCTTTTATCTTGGGTACTCCAATGAGCTGGCAATTGTCCTGAAACAAGAAAATTGACAATATTAGCAAACCAAGGCATTGTAGAGATAGAAAGTAAAGATTCATCAGGAAAGTAATCATCGATTGGTGTGATGTCAGTTTCCAAATCTGTTGTCAATCTTGACAAGTGATCTGCGACAACATTTTCGCTGCCTTTCTTATCTTTGATTGTGATATCAAATTCTTGAAGTAATAAAATCCACCGCACCAATCTAGCTTTGAAATCTTTCTTAGAAAGAAGATATTTCAATGCTGCATGATCACTAAAAACAACAACAGGTGAGCCAACAAGATAAGATCTGAATTTTTCACATGCAAATACTACTGCAAATAATTCTTTTTCAGTTGTGGTATAATTCATTTGAGCACTATTTAAAGTTTTACTTGCATAGTAAATTACATAAGGTTTCTTATCTTTTCTTTGTCCCAAAACAGCACCTACAACATAATCACTAGCATCACACATTATTTCAAAAGGTAATGACCAATCGGGAGGTTGAATGATAGGAGCACAAGTAAGCAAGTTTTTAAGTTTAACAAAGGCTTCTTCACAATGTTCAGTCCATTCAAAAATAGTATCCTTTGTTAGAAGGTTACTTAAAGGCTTAGATATTACACTAAAATCTTTGATGAACCTTCTATAAAAACCAGCATGTCCCAGGAATGATCTAACATCTTTAAGAGATTTTGGTGTTGGCAAGTTTGCAATTAACTCGATTTTAGATTTGTCAACCTCAATTCCTTTTGATGAAACAATGTGACCAAGTACAATGCTGTTTGTTACCATAAAATGACATTTTTCCCAATTCAGCACAAGATTCTTCTCTTCACACCTGGTTAAAACCTTTCCTAAATTAGTCAAACAATCATCAAATGAATCACTAAAAACAGAAAAATCATCCATGAAAATCTCAAGAAAATGTTCAACCATATCGCTAAATATACTAAGCATGCATCTTTGAAATGTGGCTGGTGCATTACATAATCCAAAAGGCATCCTTCGATATGCAAAAGTACCAAATGGACATGTGAAAGTAGTCTTTTCTTGATCTTCCAATGCAATTTCAATTTGGTTGTAACCCGAATAGCCATCTAGGAAACAATAAAATTCATGACCTGCAACTCTTTCTAGGATTTGATCCATGAAAGGTAAAGGAAAATGATCTTTTCTAGTCATTGAATTAAGTTTCCTATAGTCAATGCACATGCGCCAACCAGTAACAGTTCTAGTGGGAATTAACTCATTGTTCTCATTTGTTATCACAGTGACTCCAGACTTCTTAGGTACAACTTGGGTAGGACTTACCCATTTGCTGTCAGAAATAGGATAAATGATTTCATTATCTAGAAGCTTAATGACTTCATTTTTCACTACTTCTTTCATATTAGGATTTAGCCTTCGTTGCATTTCTCTATAGGGTTTAGCATTTTCCTCTAAATAAATTCTGTGTACAAATCAAAGGACTAATTCCTTTTATATCAGCTATGGTCCATCCTAATGCTTTTTTGTGCATTTTCAGAGTTTGTAATAACTTACCTTCTTAATGTGCATTAAGTTTGGAAGAGATTATTACCGGAAAAGTTTCATTTTCTCCCAAAAATGAGTATTTGAGATTGGATGGCAACGACTTCAAATCAAGTTTTGGTGGTTGAACACTTGAAGGTATGGACTTAATTGGTCGTGGTGGCAATTCCTCAATTTGTGGCCTCCAATTACTTGTCTTTGATTCTTCCTGAAAATAAATCATTGCCAAATCATCAGATTCATCAATCTCAATTTCATTGGAAGTGGTTGGAAATTGATCATGAATTAATTTTTCAGTAAAGTCCACTTCCTGTAAATCATTATCATCTCTAGGTTGCTTGCAAATGTTGAAAATATTCATCTCCAATGTCATGTTTCCAAATGATAGCTTCATCAGTCCATTCCTACAATTAATCAATGCATTAGAAGTTGCAAGAAATGGACGTCCTAAAATAACAGGAAATGAATTACATACTTCAACAGGTTGTGTGTCCAAGACAATAAAATCCACAGGATAAATGAATTTATCGACTTGTACTAACACATCTTCAATTATTCCTCTAGGCACTTTTATAGATCTATCGGCAAGTAAAAGAGTTATAGAAGTTGGTTTTAACTCACCTAGATTGAGACTCTAAAAAACTGAATATGGAAGTAAATTCACACTAGCACCAAGATCAAGTAAGGCTCTTTCAATTTTATGCTCTCTAATAAAGCAAGAAATTGTAGGACAACCAGGGTCTTTATATTTCAAAGCATTATTGTTCGGCTAGAAAGGCTTTCTTTTTCACATTCAGTTTCCTCTTCACAGTGCAGAGATCTTTCAAAAATTTAGCATAGGAAGGAACCTGTTTAATTGCATCCAGCAAAGGTATATTAATCCTTACCTGTTTGAAAATTTCATAAATTTCAGAATTGTGATTGACTTTCCTTTGTTTGGTCATGGCTTGAGGAAATGGAAGTGCTGGCGGTGAATCAGTCGTTTCTTTGCAATTTTCAGATTCATCCCCTTCCTTACCCTTAGAGATTGATTCATCATCTTTCTCATAAGGTTCAAGAGAGGGTTTTTCAATAACCTTACCACTGCGCAGAGTAGTGACTGATTTGACTTGATCCATGTGTTGGCTTCCGGAACTACTTGCATTTGCATTGTATTGCCCTTTGGGATTTTGTTGTGTTTGAGATGGAAACTTACCTTTCTCTTGGAAACTGAGAGCAGATGTTAATTTAGCAAGAGTATCTTTAAAATCTGTCATGTTTTGAGCAAGTTGAGTATTGATTGTCTCTTGCTTTTCAATGAATGCATGCAATGTTTCCTCAAGATTTCTTCTAGGAGGTGGAGCATAAGGAGGTGCATATCCATGAGAATTTTGGAAATTATGGTGTGCTTGAAACGGTGGTTGTGAAGTTTGTGCATTGTTGTTCTCACTCTTCCAACTGAAATTTGGGTGATTCCTCCAACCAGGGTTGTATGTTTGGGAGTATAGGTTGTGGTTGGCCCTTTGAAAACTGTTTAAAGCACGGGCTTGTTCATGGAGACATTCTTTAAAAGAAGGCAAGGTTGGACAATCGTTGGTTGAGTGTTCATTTGTTTCACAGATTTGACACACAATGTTTTCAACAGATTTTAATTGACCACTCTTTTTCAATTTTAGTGCCTCGACTTTTCTAGCTAAAGATGCAAATTTGGCTTGGAGGTCATGATCTTCCCTAAGGTTGTACATACCTCCACTAGATGTATGAGGTTGAGTTTTACTCGGTGCCTCATAAGTACCCGCGGTGTCCCAATTTTGAGCATTTTCAGCTAACAAGTCTAAGTACTCCATTGCTTCATCAGGGTCTTTATCTTCAAAAGTTCCATTGCACATCAATTCAACCATTTGCCTATCTTTAGGTGTTAACCCTTCATAGAAATGTGAAACCAATCTCCATGTTTCAAAACCATGATGAGGGCAAGTACTAAGCAAGTCTCGATACCTATCCCAACATTTGTAAAATGTTTCTCCTGGTTTTTGAGTGAAAGTGGTGATTTGTCTCTTGAAAGAGTTTGTTCTATAAGATGGGAAAAACTTCTTTAAAAACTGTTGTTGCATTTCATCCCAAGCACGAATGGATCCTGGTCTCAAATTTTGTAGCCATGTTTTAGCTTTATCTTTTAATGAAAAAGGAAAAAGCTTTAATCTAATGGTGTTCATGCTACAATTTAAGTTATTATATGTGTTGCACACCTCCTCAAATTCCCTTAAATGCAAGTATGGATTTTCCAATTCCAAGCCATGAAAAGAAGGTAAAAGTTGAATAATGCCTGGTTTAAAATTAAAATGAGATGCATCAGGAGGAAAAACTATGCATGATGGTGCACTTGTTCTTGTGGGATTCATGTGGTCTCTAAGTGTTCTAGCACGGTTATTCTCATTATTTTCATTATGAAGTGATTGATTATCTTCTTCAGCCATATTTTCTGAAAATGATGAGGATATCCTACAAAGTCTACCACTTGATGTACGTGACCACACTCTCATGCACGTGTAGGAATAAAATAAAAAAGAAGAAGAAGAAAGCAAAAGAAGGAGGAAGAAAACAAAATAAAAAGAAACAAAAGAAAAGAAACAAAGTTATATACAAGAAAAGAGAAAAGAGAAAATAAATACTATAATTTATACAAGAACTTACCTCCCCGGCAACGGCGCCAAAAACTTGACACGACTAAAATGTAGATGTCTTCTCCCAAGTGCAGGAGTGTCGAAGTAATAAATAACCCGGCAAGACCGGGGTCGAACCACAGGGAGGTTAATTGTACAAATTATAAACAACAATTATAAAACAACAACAACAACAACAATAGTAGTAATAATAATAATAATAATAATAATACTAGTAGTAGTAGTACTAATAATAATAATAATAATAATAATAATAATAATAATAATAATAATAAAGAAAGAGAAGAAGAAGAAGATGATGATGATGAGAACTTAGAGATGAAATATTAATGTAAGGATTAAACAATAATAATAACAAATGTCAAGGTTAGAAGTTCCACTAATGGTATATCAAACAAGTATAGTATAAACTCTTATTATTGAATTGGAAACCACACATAAAGGAGGTTCCAATCAGATTATATATTGTCAACATGATTACATTAGTCATCTTATTCAATTAATGCTAATACTTGTAAATCTCGTCAAGCATTCATGATTATAACTTATGTTAACAACAAATCAAGTTCCTTTCATAGCTCACGTGTCGGTTATACCATACATTATGGGCTATGAATGTGCCAAGCATTTGTTGTACCAAGTGTTATACAACATAAATCAAGATTAGTCATTTAACAAGCAAAGTATTAAAGAGTGAACAAGATAACAAATATAAAACATGTTAGTATCAAACATTAAGGTCCATATTAAGTTTACACTATAGTTATTCTTCCACCATTAGTGTAACCTTTTCACCTTGACATAATTAACTTAGCTAGACATAATGAAAGAAAGGAAAACAAATAAACAAAATAAGAACATAAAAGTTAACTAAGTAAAGGAAAGGAGATGAAAGGCATAAACTTGATATTAATGAAAGTAAAGCATAAACATTACAAAAAATACAAAGAGAGAAAGGAAGAGCATGATCTTGATCTGAACACCAAGATGCCTAAATGCATGGCAAATGCCTCCTTTTATAGGCCAAAATTGGGAACTATTGATTTGATGACTAATTGATAAGTGGGTGGCCAACTTTTGACTTGGTGACAATCCTTATCATCTCTTGTCTGCCCAAAACATCATTGATAACGTCAAAATTGGAGCCAGGTGCAAACATGAAAGTTGTAGGCAATTGTCTCAGCTTTCTTGTGTAAAAACTTCAGCTCATTTGGACTTCTAGAACTCCAGATATGGCTAAAATACCGAACAGTGCTCGGGCTAGAAGACAGATTCGGGCTTCTTTGTTGGTGCTACAATTTGGACTTGCAAATGGCCTTTTTAGATCTTGGGCTCCATATGGAAGTTGTAGGCCTATGTCTTACCTTTCTATCCATATAAATTGGACCTAAATCTGAGATATATAGCTCTAGATATGCCCCAATTACCGAATAGTGTTCTGGTTTGGATGGCACCAACATCTCTTTTCTAAGTTTGGCCATCTCTTTATCCTTGCAATTTAAGTTCTTCAAATCATCAATCAATCCTTTCATTTATGTGATAGGCCTGCATTAAAAATAGACATTTACCACAAATTATAGGTATCTTATATTATTAGATACATTATTATAAAACATATTTTAGTTAAGGAGTTATTGATACTTCAAGTGCAAAATGATGATATAAAACCATAATAAAAATGCACTTTTAAGTACTAATCAAATAATAAAACCAAAAGACACAAAAATTCACAAATGAAGGCTCAAATCCAATATAAGCTTTTTACGGCTTTCTTCGTTGACGAATTTATGCGACCCATAGAAAGATCAATTACAGGAATGAAGAATTGTAGTTGGTCAATTAATTATTCAGCAGTAGTAGTAGAGATTATGATTTGTCATGCAGAAGATGTTAGAAATTCCTGTTTCACAGCATGATCAAGAAAAGACAACAACTTATCATAATAACTATTAACATTTAACAAACCTATGGGTTTATGGTAAATGTGTAGTTGAGCCCAAGAGAAAATATGAAAGATCTCTTCCAATGTGCCTAGACCACCTGGTAAAGCAATGAAGGCATCCATATGGTTAAACATTGCATTCATTCGAGTCGACATTGTGGAGACTTGAAGTTCCTCTCCAATTATTTTTCCAATGATGTCCCCTTGTGCTAAAGCTTCGGGGAGGACCCCCAAAACTTGACTACCTCTTAAAAATACAGCTCTTGACACACCTCTTATTAACCCAAGATTGCCTCCCCTATACACTAAATGCGTCTTTCTCTCAGCTAGCACTTGATCAAGATTTGCTGATTCTAAAAACTCCTTTTCTTTCCCAAGACTAGATCCACCGAAAACTTAAGTATTTCTTATATGATGACCTGAGGAACTTGTCATTTCTACACACTTCTGTATTTGTTGAATGTATAGGTTGAGTAGAAATGAAAGGAAGGAAGAGAGGTTTTATATATGAGAAATTAGAAAGGCAATCATAACACCTATATGTAGGCCAGTTGGAGTCTCTCACACACACTCTCTCTTTTTATTTATTTATTTATTTACTTTTGAAAAAGCATATTCATGTGTTGTAATGTTGCGGTCGCATAAATTAATTACCCTAGCTTAAATCACACAAGATAGTATAGAGCAAGCAAGGGATCGATCCCACGAGGAAGATTTAGTTTAGATTTTTATGCTATACGTTATGCAATTGGGGGGTTTTGATTTGTGATAATCTAAAATATGGAAGAAATTAAACTAGTGAACACAATCAATTAAAACTAAAATTTATCAAGAAAACAAACCTTGGTCACAAGCACACATCCACCTATAGAAATCGGAACTAATCCTTAAAACAAAACTCCAGTTTATATTTTGAATTTTTATCTTTTCTTAACTTTGGTCAATTAACGGATCTGCCGTATAACTAGCCCTAACCAATAAATAATCACAGTGTCCGCACTAATGATTTAATATAATGGCAGCCTTAAGATCTAGATAAATTCTGTAATCTTAACAACCAAGTTGTCTGCTTTGTTGCTTTGATCGAATGTTTTCCCTAAGTTTAATAACGTAGTTCCGCCACAATTATCAAGCTTAGTTGCTTCACAAGTTTATATACCCTAACTCCGGTTTTAATATCAAACTTAGCAATAAATTGTTCACAATAGTAACTTAGAGTCCGCTATAGCAATTATCAACAACAATTATAGAAAATATGTATAGGAAAACAATCATACTCATTCATAATATAAACTAAAAATAAATGAAGAATAAACAATCATACTCATTCATCTCACAGTTCTTGAAATCTGAAAGTTTCTGCGTCCTTGTAACTAAGAAAAGAGCTTAGCCTTGATATCTATTGAACAACTACTCCTAAAGATAAAAGAAAGCATTATTTCTAGTATATAGAGAGGAGAGTTTGTGTTTCTTCACTTCTAGTTGCTACCACCTTTCTTTGATTCTATTGCACTCCCTCCTCTCCTTTCTTAGCTCTCTTGGTGTCTATATATAGGCTTTAATGACAGCTCCTCTTGCTTCTTTATCAATAATGGTGACTGCCAAACATGCCAAACTTTGACATTAGTAGTCACCACGAACAACCCACCATTGTAGCCTTCTTCTTTGACAATGGTAGCCATCTTTGTTGACAATGGCAGCATTCCAACTTGCAGCTAGTTTGTGGTTGGTGATTTGAGGTTGGTGTATTGAGGTTGGTGGCTACTTTTCTTGACCTTCTAGATTGATTTACTAGAGGGGCTAAATTACTGAAATTATAACTTGGATGATAGTTTAGAAGCTTCAATACATAATTTGGACTCATTTCTTCACGACACCTGATTGCTGGCAGAATTCAGTTGTCATCTTTGAAAACTCATATCACCCTTATCTGACATTGTTTTTGGCTGAACATTGGAGCATTTCTAGAAATTTGAGTCACAAATCCAACACAATTGAGTTTGCATCAATTGGACTTCCATATCTCCAGATATGGAATTTTGAATGGACAAAGGTCAATAGTGGTAAAATACGAGATTTGACTTTGAAGGATGTGATTTCAATGATCTTCCACTTCGTATTTTTCTTGCATTACATTTCCAGAAAGGTATGGATGTTAGCTTTTTAGAGCCACTAGAATCACTTCATTTTGATATCTAGAACTCACGCTCTACACAAAACATCGACTGAACGTCAAATCTGCCAATTATCTCCAATTTACTCCTTTTTGCATTTTTCATCCAAAAGTGCCTTCAAAACATAAAACAAAGAATATCAAGGCATTTTACATATAAAACATGGACAAAACATTAGGTAAATGTGGGTGAAACTATCGAATAATATGGTTACATCATATATGTATATACAGGTAGTTGTGATTGTGGCTCACATCTTCCCTTGGTTTTACGTCCAAGAACGGCTTAAACACCCTCTATGGGTCGGGGATATGCTTCCTATCTAGTTTTCTTAAAAACTAGTAAATAGGGTTTTTTTTAGTCGGATTCCCAAGACTAAGTTGATCATGTTTTTTATGAAATAGTGGCCATAAATCATGAATTACACAATGTACATCTCCACTAGGATGCATCTCAAGAGTCACTAAAAGATTATCTAAAGACTCCTTACTCGGGCCATCCTTAATAAATTGTATTTTATCTTAACGGTTTATAGATACCATTCCTAAAAAATGACATTGTATATTACAAGTCCATCTAGCACATCAATGACAGACTTTCAGTCGTTTTGCACGATGTTTTTTTGCAAAAGTGCTTTTACCTATTCCAAGCATATGTGAAATGAAGGAGTTAGAGGACTCACTTGATAATCAGACCTTTGCTTCAATAATCCAGCAAATATCTTCAGGAATTCCATGATTCATTAACAATCTTAATCTTACACATCTAGCATGGTTAAATTTTTTTAATCGCATTCTGAGGCAAAACGGGAAAATACTTTTTTAATTTTTCAAGATTAGTGTCCATTTTCAAATGAGAATTGGAAGAGAGATTCAAAAAATTGCACAAATATATACACAGATATCAGTTATTGTGGGAAACTGAAAGAACCAAATTAAGTCACGGAGTACCGTTATCCGCCATTTGACCGGGGTGAGAGGAACTAGCAAAAATCACTAAAAAAAACACAAAATAATATGAGAAAAACAAAATAATCAACCTTTATCTACAAGATCATTCCAACTAGTTGATTCATTTTCACTAGGAAAATTATCAAAGTAAGCTTTCAAATGAAGTCCATTTTCCTTAAAATCATTGTCATTCATTGAATTCTCAATATCACAGGCCCCATAAGGATTGCTCCATCTTGATCTTAGCTCTCTAGGGAATGGAGAGAGTTGAGAATTATAAAACAAAACTTTTTGACCAGTGTCAACTTTTTGATAATTTTCACAAGTTTTGCAGAAAACATGCGTGTCCTTGAACATGGTGGGCCAATAAAATCCATTTTTAAAGATTTTTGCAGCTGTCTTTTTTGATGAGAAATAACTTTCACATGCTTTAGAATGACAAAGTTTAATGACACTGCTTACCTCATTGTCGGGAATGAATCTTTGAAATATATCATCAAGACAATATTTGAATAACTTAGGGTTATCACAATAAAAATTCTTCACTTCGTTCAAAAACTTTTCTTTATCTTAAGTACTCCAATCAGCTGGCAAATCTCCTAAAGTAAGAAAATTGATATTTTTATCATACCAAGGCATTGGACTAAGAGCAAGTCAGGATTCATTAGGAAAGTAATAATTGATTGGTGTGATGTTAGATGTCGAATCTGTTATCACTATTGACAAAAGATTCACATTAACATTTTCAGTGCTTGTTTCATCCGTGATTTCTTCCTTAGAATAAATCATTTGCAAATGTTCAGATACGTCTAACTCATTTTTACTTAAAGTAGATTCAAATTGATCATAAACTAATTCGTCAATATGATCTACTTGTAAATCATTATCATCTCCAGGTTGCTTGTAAATGTTGAAAATATTCATCTCCAATGTCATGTTTCCAAATGATAGCTTCATTAGTCCATTCCTACAATTAATGAATGTGTTAGAAGTTTCAAGAAATGAACGTCCTAAAATAACAGGAAATGAATTACATGCTTCAACAGGTTCTGTGCCTAAGATAATAAAATCCACAGGATAAATGAATTTATCATCTTATACTAACACATCTTCAACTATTCATCTAGGCACTTTTATAGATCTATCGACAAGTAAAAGAGTTATAGAAGTTGGTTTTAACTCACCTAGATTGAGACTCTAAAAAACTGAATATGGAAGTAAATTCACACTAGCATTGAGATCAAGTAAGGCTCTTTCAATTTTATGCTCTCCAATAAAGCAAGAAATTATAGGACAACCATGGTCTTTATATTTCAAAGCATTATTGTTATGAAGAATAACACTTACTTGTTCGGCTAGAAAGGCTTTCTTTTTCACATTCAGTTTCCTCTTCACAGTGCATATATCTTTCAAAAATTTAGTATAGGAAAGAACCTGTTTAATAGCATTTAGCAAAGGTGTTGCCCCTTGGGATTTTGTTGTGGTTGAGATGGAAACTTACCTTTCTCTTGGAAACTAAGAACAGATGTTAATTTTGCAAGAGTATCTTTAAAATCTGTCATATTTTGAGCAAGTTGAGTATTGATTGTCTCTTGATTTTCAATGAATGCATGCAATGTTCCTCAAGATTTCTTCTAAAAGGTGGAGCACAAAGAGGTGTGATTTGTTGTTCTCACTCTTCCAACTAAAATTTAGGTGATTTCTCCAACTAGGATTGTATGTTTGGGAGTATGGGTTGTGGTTGGCCAGTTGGAAACTGTTTAAAGCATGAGCTTATTCATGGAGACATTCCTTAAAAAAAGGCAAGGTTAGATGATTAGTACTTAAAAGTGCATTTTTATCATGGTTTTATATCATCATTTTGCATTTTAAGTATCAATAACTCCTTAACTAAAGCATGTTTTATAATAATATATCTAATAATATAAGATACCTTTAATTTATGGTAAATGTTCATTTTAAATGCAGACCTATCACATAAATGAAAGGATTGATTGATGACTTTAAGAACTTAAATTGCAAGGGTAAAGAGATGGCGAAACTTAGAAAAGAGATGTCGGTGCAATCCAAACCAGAACACTGTTTGGTAATTGGGCCATATCTGGAGCTACAGATCTCAGATTTAGGTCTACTTCATATGGAGGGAAAGGTAAGACATAGGCCTACAACTTTTATATGGAGCCTAAGATCTAAAAAGGCTATTTTCAAGTCCAAATTATAGCACCAATAAAGAAGCCCGAAGTTATCTTCTAGCCCAAGCATTGTTTAGTATTCTAGAAGTCCAAATGAGCTGAATTGTTTACACAAGAAAGCTAAGACAATTGCCTATAACTTTCATGTTTTTGACTGGCTCCAATTTTGACGTTATCAATGACGTTTTGAGCAGACAAGAGAAGATAAGGATTTTCACCAAGTCAAGAGTTGGCCACCCACTTATCAATTAGTCATCAAATCAATAGTTCCCAATTTTGGCCTATAAAACGAGGCAATTGCCATGCATTTAGGCATCTTGGTGTCCAGATCAAGATCATACTCTTCCTTTCTCTCTTTGTATTTTTTGTAATGTTTATGCTTCGCTTTCATTAATATTAAGTTTATGTCTTTCATTTCCTTTCCTTTACATAGTTAACTTTTATGTTCTTATTTTGTTTAGTTATTTTTCTTTCTTTTATTATGTCTAGTTAAGTTAATTATGTCAAGGTGAAAAGGTTACACTAATGGTGTAAGAATAAGTATAATGTAGACTTAATATGGACTTTAATGTTTGATACTAACATGTTTTATATTTGTTATCTTGTTTACTCTTTAATACTTTGCTTGTTAAATGACTAATCTTGATTTATGTTGTATAACACTTGGTACAACAAATGCTTGGCACTTTCATATCCCATATTGTATGGTATAACCGACACCTAAGCTATGGAAGGAACTTGATTTGTTGTTAACATAAGTTATAATCATGAATGCTTGACGAGATTTACAAGTATTAGCATTAATCAAATAAGATGACTAATGTAATCATGTTAACAATCTATAATTTGATTGGAACCTCCTTTATATGTGGTTTCCAATTGAATAATAAGAGTATATATTATACTTGTTTCACATAACATTAGTAGAATATCTAACCTTAACATTTGTTATTATCATTGTTTAATCGTTACATTAATATTCCATTTCAAAGTTCTCATCGTTTTCTTCTCCTTCTTTTTCTTTATTATTATTATTATTACTATTATTATTGTTGTTGTTGTTGTTTATAATTTATACAATTAACCTCCCTCTGGTTCGACCCTAGTCTTGCCGGATTATTTATTACTTCGACACTCCTGCACTTGGGAGAAGACATCAATCTTTTCGTCGTGTTTAGTTTTTGGCGCCGTTGTCGGGGAGGTAAGTTCTTGTATAAATTATAGTAGTTATTTTATTTTTTCTTTTTAGTTTTCTTGTATATAACTTTGTTTCTTTTCTCTTGTTTCTTCTTCTTTTGTTTTCTTCTTCCTTTTATTCTATTCTTACACGTGCATAAGAGTATGGTCACGTACATCAAGTGGTAGACTTTGTAGGATATCCTCATCATTTTCAGAAAATATGGTCGAAGAAGATAATCAATCACTTCATAATGAGAATAATGAGAATAACCGTGCTAGAAAACTTAGAGACCACATGAATCCCACAAGAACAAGAGCACCATCATGCATCGTTTTTGCTCCCGATGCATCTCATTTTAATTTTAAACCAGGTATTATTCAACTTTTACCTTCTTTTCATGGCTTAGAATTGGAAAATCCATACTTGCATTTAAGGGAATTTGAGGAGGTTTGCAACACATATAATAATTTAAATTGTAGCATGAACACCATCAAATTAAAGCTTTTTTCTTTTTCATTAGAAGATAAAGCTAAAACATGGCTACAAAATTTAAGACCAGCATCCATTCATACTTGGGATGAAATGCAACATCAATTTTTAAAGAAGTTTTTCCCATCTCATAAAACAAACACTTTCAAAAGACAAATCACCACTTTCACTCAAAAACTAGGAGAAACATTTTACTAATGTTGGGATAGGTATCGAGACTTGCTTAGTACTTGCCCTCATCATGGTTTTGAAACATGGAGATTGGTTTCACATTTCTATGAAGGGTTAACACCTAAAGATAAGCAAATGGTTGAATTGATGTGCAATGGAACTTTTGAAGATAAAGACCCTGATGAAACAATGGAGTACTTAGACTTGTTAGTTGAAAATGCTCAAAATTAGGACACCACGGGTACTTATGAGGCATTAAGTAAAACTCAACCTCATACATCTAGTGGAGGTATGTAAAACCTTAAAGAAGATCATGACCTTCAAGCCAAGTTTGCATCTTTAGCTAGAAAAGTCAAGGCACTAGAATTAAAAAGGAGTGGTCAATTAAAATCTGCTGAAAATGTTGTGTCAAATCTGTGAAACAAATGAACATTCAACCAACGATTGTCCAACCTTGCCTTCTTTTAAAGAATGTCTCCATGAACAAGCCCATGCTTTAAATAGTTTCCAAAGGGCCAACCACAACCCATACTCCCAAACATACAACCCTGGTTGGAGAAATCACCTAAATTTCAGTTGGAAGAGTGAGAACAAGAATGCATAAACTTCATAACCACCATTTCAAGCACACCATAATTTTCAAAATTCTCATGGATATGCACCTCCTTATCCTCCACCTCTTACAAAAAATTTTGAGGAAACTTTGTATCCATTCATTGAAAAGCAAGAGACAATCAACACTCAACTTGCTCAAACCATAACAGATTTTAAAGATACTCTTGCAAAATTCACATCTGCTCTCAATTTTCAAGAGAAAGGTAAGTTTCCATCTCAAGGAGCAATACAATGTAAATGCAAGTAGTTATGGAAGTCAACACATGGATCAAGTCAAATTAGTCATCACCTTTTGTAGTGGTAAGGTTATTTAAAAACCAATTCTTGAACCTTGTGAGAAAAGACTGATTCTCCGTCAGCACTTCCATTTCCTCATGTCATGACTAATCAGGAAGAAATCGAGGATGAAAAAGGCACTAAAAAAGTTGGTGTGGATCTTTTATCAAAAGTGATAATAGATTCGACACCAAACATCACACTAATCGATGATTACTTTCCTGATGAATGTCTACTTTCTCTTAGTTCAATGCCTTGGTTTGCTAAAAATATCAATTTTCTTGCTTCAGGATTTTTGCCAGCTCACTAGAGTACCGAAGACAAGAAAATTTTTGAGTAACGTGCAAACTTTTTATTGGGATGACCTTTACTCATTCAATTATTATCCTGATCAAATATTTCAAATATACATTCCTAACAATGAGGTAAGTGATGTTATTAAATTTTATCACTCTAAGGCACGTGAGGATCATTTCTTATAAAAAAAAGAGGATTGTAGAAATCTTACAGAGTGGATTTTACTGGCCTACCATATTCAAGGAGTCATATGCATTCCGCAAAAACTGTGAAAATTGTCAGAAGGTGGGATTTATTTCAAAACACACAGAGTCTTTAAATAATCTTTTATTGACTCTTAAGTCTCATCATAGTTGAGATAAGCATCGTGCAATTCATAACTTATGAACCCATTTTCACAAAGAACATGTTTGGCATATTCTTGTCTTAGGAATCTGACTAAAAAGAAAAAGACTCTGTTTGCCAGTTTTTAAGAAAACTAGATGGGAAGCCTACCCCCGACCCATAGAGATTTAAGCCGTTCTTAGACGTAAAACCAAGGGAAGATGTGAGCCACAATCACAACTGCAATTTGAATTTTCATTTGTAAAAACTTGTGTCTTTTGGTTTTATTAATAGCATAATATTTGTGTTTTGTTATTTCTTAGTTTTGTTTAAGTGTGTTTTAGGTTTGTCAATGTTCGTTATTTTAGGTGATATCTTCTATACTCTATCTTTCTACCTTAGAACATTGAGGATAATATCTCATTTTGGTTGGGGGGAGAGGGTAGTAGTTGATAAAAAAAATTGTTTTCCATTTCATAAACCATGTGCATAATTGGTATTACTACGATGGTAGAGTAAAGGAGCTCTTTTGTTAAAGTGACTTTTGAGATGCATATTAGTAACCATTAACAAGGTTTATTATAATACTTCTTGAAATATTCAAGTTTACAAACTCTCGCATTGTTATCATTTAATTCTGCTTATATACTTATTTAACATGTATTCTTAAACCTTAATTTACACACACACACTTTAACATATGATTGTGGGTTACATATTGGATTATTACATTATTTACATATTGGACTAAGGGAAAGGGATTGTATATAATTAAGAAAAGAAAAAAAAAGAAAAAAAGAAAAAAAGAAAAAAATGATGATAATTAAAATGTAGATAAGTTTGGTTTCGTAGCCTCCTTAACCTAAGCAATTAAGCCCGAAGGGGTGTTTTAACACCTAATACCCTAAAGTCAATTGACTTGGGAGCTATTGGCCCAATGCTTGTTATTGGCCCAATGCTTGCTATACCCTAAAGTCAAACATTGCACTATCTACATATCAGTATCTCCGACCCAAGTTACTAAGCTCGTAGGGGTGTCTTAACACCTAATGCCCTAAGACCAGCTGGTTTGGGAGTCATTAGCTGAAAGCTCATTATATGGGTTAAAGATGCATGATGTTTTTCAATTATATGTATATATTTTTTTTTTAAAAAAAAGATAAAAATAATAATCCTAACCCAAGGAAGTTAACCTTAAACATTAGAACAAAAATTTTGTTTTCTTCCAAGAAAAGCCCCATAATTATGTGTTGATACGTTGAGCACAAAAGAAAGGTTTATTAATATCTTGTTAAGAGGTATTGAGCAGATATATAAATTTAATGAGACTTTGTTTATTTGGATATATTAATGGAAGTTAAATGATGAATACTTTGCTTTGTGGAATTTGCAAATTGTTTTTCTATTTAACACTTCGATTAGTAGGGACTAGTAATAAGCTAGTTGGGGGGTGTGATTAGTACTTAAAAGTGTATTTTTATCATGGTTTTATATCATCATTTTGCACTTGAAGTATCAACAACTCCTTAACTAATAATATAAGATACCTTTAATTTATGGTAAATGTGCATTTTAAATGCAGACCTATCACATAAATAAAAGAATTGATTGATGACTTTAAGAACTTAAATTGAAAGGGCAAAGAGATGGCCAAACTTAGAAAAGAGATGTCGGTGCAATCCAAATTGGAACACTGTTTGGTAATTAGGTCATATCTAGAGCTACAGATCTCAGATTTAGGTCTACTTTATATGGATGGAAAGGTAAGACATAGGCCTACAATGTTTATATGGAGCCTAAGATCTAAAAAGGCCATGTTCAAGTCCAAATTGTAGCAACAACAAAGAAGCCCAAATCTATCTTCCAACCCAAGCATTGTTCAGTATTCTGGCCATATCTGGCATTTTACAAGTCCAAATGAGCTGAATGTTTTACACAAGAAATCTGAGACAATTGCCTACACTTTTCATGTTTTGGATTGGCTTCAATTGTGACATTATCAATGACATGTTGAGCAGACAAGAGAAGATAATGATTGTCACCAAGTCAAGAGTTGGCCACCCACTTATCAATTAGTCATCAAATCAATAGTTCCCAATTTTGGCCTATAAAACGAGGTATTTATGTTGTATAACACTTGGTACAACAAATGCTTGACACTTTCATAGCCCATAATATAGGGTATAACCGACACCTAAGCTATGAAAGGAACTTGATTTGTTGTTAACATAAGTTATAATCATGAATGCTTGACGAGATTTACAAGTATTAACATTAATCGAATAAGATGACTAATGTAATCATGTTAACAATCTATAATCTGATTGGAACCTCCTTTGTGTGTGGTTTCCAATTGAATAATAGGAGTATATATTATACTTGTTTGACATACCATTAGTGGAATCTCTAACCTTGACATTTGTTATTATCATTGTTTAATCGTTACATTAATATTTCATCTCAAAGTTCTGATCTTCTTCTTCTCCTTATTTTTCTTTATTATTATTATTATTATTATTATTATTATTACTATTACTATTACTATTATTATTATTATTATTATTATTATTATTGTTGTTGTTGTTGTTGTTGTTGTTGTTGTTGCTATTATTGTTGTTTATAATTGTTGTTTACAATTTATACAATTAACCTTCCGATGGTTCGATCCCGGTCTTGCCAGGTTATTTATTTCTTTGACACTCCTGCACTTGGGAGAAGACATCGATCTTTTCGTCGTGTCATTGGACAATCATTGATTGAGTGTTCATTTGTTTCACAGATTTGACACACAATGTTTTCAACAGATTTTAATTGACCACTCTTTTTCAATTCTAGTGCGTCGACTTTTCTAGCTAAAGATGCAAACTTGGCTTGAAGGTCATGATCTTCCCTAAGGTTGTACATACCTCCACTAGATGTATGAGGTTGAATTTTACTCGGTGCCTCATAAGTACCCATGGTGTCCTAATTTTAAGCATTTTCAGCTAACAAGTCTAAGTACTTTATTGCTTCATCAAGGTCTTTATCTTCAAAAGTTCCATTGCACATCAATTCAACCATTTGCCTATCTCTAGGTGTTAACCCTTCATAAAAATGTGAAACCAACGTCCATGTTTCAAAACCATGATGAGGGCAAGTACTAAGAAAGTCTCGATACCTATCCCGACATTGGTAAAATGTTTCTCCTGGTTTTTGAGTGAAAGTAGTGATTTATCTTTTGAAAGAGTTTGTTCTATGAGATGGGAAAAAACTTCTTTAAAAATTGTTGTTGGATTTTATCCCAAGCACGAATGGATCTTGGTCTCAAATTTTATAGCCATGTTTTAACTTTATCTTTTAATGAAAAAGGAAAAAGCTTCAAACTGATGGTGTTCATGCTACAATTTAAATTATTATATGTGTTCCAGACCTCCTTAAGTTTCCTTAAATGCAAGTATGGATTTTCCAATTCGAAGCCATGAAAAGAAGGTAAAGGTTGAATAATGCCTGGATTAAAATTAAAATGAAATGCATCGGGAGCAAAAACTATACATGATGGTGCACTTATTCTTGTGGGATTCATGTGGTCTCTAAGTGTTCAGACACGATTATTCTCATTATTCTCATTATGAAATGATTGGTTATCTTCTTCGGCTATATTTTCTAAAAATGATGAGGATATCCTATAAAGTCTACCACTTGATGTACGTGACCACACTCTCATGCACGTGTAGGAATAGAATAAAAGGAAGAAGAAACAAGAGAAAAGAACCAAAGTTATATACAAGAAAAGTGAAAAAGAGAAAATAAAATAAGTACTATAATTTATACAAGAACTTACCTCCCAGCAACGACGCCAAAAACTTGACATGACCAAAAGATTGATGTCTTCTCCCAAGTGTAGGAGTGTTGAAGTACTAAATAACCCGGTAAGACTAGGGTCGAACCATAACGAGGTTAATTGTACAAATTATAAATAACAATAATACAACAAAAATAACAATAACAATAACAACAATAACAACAACAACAACAACAATAATAATAAAGAAAAAGAAGAAGATGATGATGATGATGAAGAAGAAGAAGAAGAGAACTTTGAGAAGGAATATCAATGTAACGATTAAACAATAATAATAACAAATGTCAAGGTTAGAGGTTCCATCCATATAAATTGGAACTAAATATGAGATATATAACTCCAGATATGACCCAATTACAGAACAGTGTTCCGGTTTGAATTGCACCGACATCTCTTTTCTAAGTTTGGCCATCTCTTTATCTAGTAGTAGTAGTAGTAGTAGTAGTAGTAATAGTAATAATAATAATAACAATAATAAAGAAAGAGAAGAAGAAGAAGATGATGAGAACTTGGAGATGGAAAATTAATGTAAGGATTAAACAATAATAATAACAAATGTCAAGGCTAGAGGTTCCACTAATGGTATATCAAACAAGTATAGTATAAACTCTTATTATTGAATTGGAAACCACACACAAAGGAGGTTCCAATCAGATTATATATTGTTAACATGATTATATTAGTCATCTTATTCAATTAATGCTAATACTTGTAAATCTCGTCAAGCATTCATGATTATAACTTATGTTAACAACAAATCAAGTTCCTTTCATAGCTCACGTGTCGGTTATACCATACATTATGGGCTATGAAAGTACCAAGCATTTGTTGTACCAAGTGTTATACAACATAAATCAAGATTAGTCACTTAACAAGCAAAGTATTAAAGAGTGAACAAGATAACAAATATAAAACATGTTAGTATCAAACATTAAAGTCCATATTAAGTCTACATTATACTTATTCTTACACCATTAGTGTAACCTTTTCACCTTGACATAACTAACTTAGCTAGACATAATGAAAGAAAGCAAAATAGATAAGCAAAATAAGAACATAAAAGTTAACTAAGTAAAGGAAAGGAAATGAAAGGCATAAACTTAATATTAATGAAAGCAAAGCATAAACATTACAAAAAATACAAAGAGAGAAAGGAAGAGCATGATCTTGATCTGGACACCAAGATGCCTAAATGCATGGCAAATGCCTCCTTTTATAGGCCAAAATTGAGAACTATTGATTTGATGCCTAATTGATAAGTGGGTGGCCAACTTTTGACTTGGTGACAATCCTTATCTTCTCTTGTCTGCCCAAAACATCATTGATAACGTCAAAATTGGAGCCTGTTGAAAACATGAACGTTGTAGGCAATTGTCTCAGCTTTCTTGTATAAAACATTCAGCTCATTTGGACTTCTAAAACTCCAGATATGGCCAAAATACCGAACAGTGCTCGGGCTGGAAGACAGATTCGGGCTTCTTTGTTGTTGCTACAATTTGGACTTGAAAATGGCCTTTCTAGATCTTGGGCTCCATATGAAAGTTGTAGGCCTATGTCTTACCTTTCCATCCATATAAATTGGAACTAAATATGAGATATATATAGCTCTAGATATAACTCAATTACCGAACAGTGTTCCGGTTTGAATTGCACCGACATCTCTTTTCTAAGTTTGGCCATCTCTTTATCCTTGCAATTTAAGTTTGTAAAGTCATCAATCAATCCTTTCATTTATGTGATAGGCCTGGATTTAAAATGAACATTTACCACAAATTAAAGGTATCTTATATCATTAGATATATTATTAGAAAACATGCTTTGGTTAAGGAGTTATTGATACTTCAAGTGCAAAATGATGATATAAAACCATGATAAAAATGCACTTTTCATTACTAATCAACAAGCAAAGTATTAAAGAGTGAACAAGATAACAAATACAAAACATGTTAGTATCAAACATTAATGTCCATATTTAGTTTACACTATACTTATTCTTACACCATTAGTGTAACCTTTTCACCTTGACATAATAAACTTAGCTAAGCATAAAGAAAGAAAGAAAAATAAATAAACAAAACAAGAATATAAACAAGATAAAAGTTAGCTAAGTAAAGAAAAGGAAATGAAAGGTATAAACTTGATATTAATAAAAGCAAAGCATAAACATTACAAAAAAATACAAAGAGAGAAAGGAAGAGCATGATCTTAATCTGCTATTGCGATGTCATGGTCGCACAAATTAATTACCCTAGCTTAAAACACAACACACCAGATAGTATAGAGCAAGCAAGGGGTCGATCCTACAAGGAAGATTTACTTCAGATTTTTATGCTATACATTATGCAATTGCTGGGCTTTGATTTGTGATGATCTAAATTATGAAAGAAATTAAACTAGCAAACAAAATCAATTGAAATCGAAATTTATCAAGAAAATAAACCTTGGTTGTAAGCACACATCCACCAATGGAAATTAGAACCGATCCTTGAAACAAAACTACAATTTATATTTTGAATTTTTATCTTTTCTTAATGTCCGCATTAATGATTTAGTTCAATGGCAGCCCTAAGAACTAGATATTTGAGTGTTCTCCCTAAGTTTAATAATGTAGTTCTGCCACAATTATTAAGCTTAGTTGCTTCACAAGTTCATACATCACAACTCCGGTTTTGATATCAAACTTAGCAATAAATTGTTCACAATAATAACTTAGAGTTCCGCTCTAGCAATTATCAACAACAATCATAGAAAATATACATAGGAAAACAACCATGCTTATTCATAATATAAACTAAAAATAAAAGGAAGAATAAATCTCATGGTTCTTGAAATCCGAAGGTTTGTTGTGTTCTTGTAACCAAGAAAAGAGCTTAGCCTTGCATAACCATTGAACAACTACTCTTAAAGAATGAAGAGAGCATGATTTTTTTGGGTTTGTAGAGGAGAGAATTTGTGTTTCTTCACTTCTGGCTGCTGCCCCCCTTCTCTCCTCTCTCTCTTTCTTTTTATATGCTAAGAAACCCTAGTTCCTAATTTACAAAGTAGTCCTCCCTTAAGTTGACAAGTGACATTTAAGTACTTCAATAACTATTTTCCCTAAAAAAACAGAAATAGCCTTGCATGAAATCTTCAAACTCTGACTTAAAGGAGCTAAATTGCTGATAGAAAAACTTGGATGACGATTTAGAAGCTTCGAAACGTAATTTGGACTCATTTCTTCACGAAACCTGATTGTTGGCAGAATTTAGTTGTCATGTTTGAAAAATCATATCTCCCTCATCTGACATTTTTTTTGGATGAAATTTGGAGCGTTTATATAACTTTAAGTCAGGAATCCTCAAAAATTGAGTTTGCATAAATTGGACTTCTATAGCTCCAGATATTGAATTTTGAATAGACAAAGGTCAATAGTGGCAGAATGCAAGATTTGACTTTGAAAGATGTGATTTTCATGATCTTCCTCTTTTTATTTTTCTTGCATTACATTTCCAAAAAGGTACGGATGTTAGCTTTTTAGTGCCATTGGAATCACTTCATTCCGATCTCTAAAACTCATATTATCTCCAATTTACTCCTTTTTGCATTTTTCATCCAAAAGTGCCTTCAAAACATAAAACAAAGAATATCAAGGCATTTTACATATAAAACATGGACAAAACATTAGGTAAATATGGGTGAAACTATCTAATAATATGGTTACATCAAATACCCCCACACTTAGCTCTTTCTCATCCTCGAGAAAGGATAAATAAAACTAAATTGAAAATAACCATGATCAATCTCTTAATCTCCCATCAATGTACAAAGAGTACAAGCATTATAAATAAGAATATAATAAAAAAGGATAAAATAAATAAATTTTTATGAATTTGTTTACATGCAAACTTCAAAATTCAATCAATCGTCGGGATTTAAATGAAATCTATGCCATGCCAAAGTGATAGGTCCTCTCATTGATATACACTCCAACACTCATGTGTTTAAAGTTTATGTGTTTAAATCTCTCAAATTCAATCAAAGAGTATGTTATACCATAAGCTTGCTTTTCAATCTCATCTCCATTATTAATATATTACAAACAATGCATGAATCAAAAGGTCTTATTTTCCGGTTGTAATGGGGTAAGGTTAAAGTGAGGTAAAAGAGAGTAAAAGAAAAGGTTCAAATCAAAGCTCATAAATTTTTCATCTTTAATCACCAATGCTCAACTCCTTTTTATTGTAAGCTCTTTTAACATAAAATCTTAAGAACATAAAGGAACTTTTTTTTTCTTTTTTGTTTTTGTAATTTTGCCCATCTTTTCATCAAGCATCACTTCTTCTCTCTTTTCACATAATTTCCAACCATAATTCCATGAAGTATCACAAGTACATGCTCTACTAATCCTTGGCCAGGGGAAAAGGAAAATATATATAAAGTTAAGGCTTATACATGGATAAAGCAAAGAAAAGATAAACAAGCTCAAAAGGGGCTTACTAAGGATAATATGTTTTAGGTTGGCTTTTTGGTTCAAGTGCTTTAAAATTCCTATTACCTTTATCATCTTCATGTATATTTGTAATGGAATATAATCTCAATAAGATATGAAGCAAGTTCTAGATATACATATCATTGAAAGAATGCACACTCAAAGAATACAATGTTGAAGGCTCAAAAACTTGCAGTGGTATAACACTATAAAATCAACATGGCATATTCTCAAAGTCAATCCCTAAACCAATTAAACCTTAAAATTTGCATGCATACTCTTTCATTTGATTTATATCTTCATCTATCTCAATTAATTCTCATACATAATACTCATATTCTTTCATTCTAGGAGTTAAAAAGATCAAACACAATTTTTTTTTATGAACTAAGAAAACTAAAATAAGAAAATAAAAATTCTCCCAATACCCCCACACTTAAAACACAACAGTGTCCTCAATGTTGAAATAAAAGCAAAGGAATATAAGAGAATGACAGAAAATAAATTAAAATACAAAAAAAATAAAAGATAAGGAAAAAGAGAGCTAATCTGATTTTTCTTTTTATGTGTTGGGTTGCTGACACGACGAAAAGATTGATGTCTTCTCCCAAGTGCAGGAGTGTCAAAGTAATAAATAACCAGGCAAGACCGGGGTCGAACCACAGGGAGGTTAATTGTACAAATTATAAATGACAATAGTACAACAACAACAACAACAACAACAACAACAACAACAACAACAACAATGACAATAATAACAACAATGACAATAACAATAATAACTATAATGATAATAATAATAATAATAATAATAGTAGTAGTAGTAGTAGTAGTAGTAGTAGTAGTAGTAATAATAGTAATAATAATAATAATAATAATAATAATAATAATAATAAAGAAAGAGAAGAAGAAGATGATGATGAGAACTTGGAGATGGAAAATTAATGTAAGGATTAAACAATAATAATAACAAATGTCAAGGTTAGAGGTTCCACTAATGATATATCAAACAAGTATAGTATAAACTCTTATTATTGAATTGGAAACCACACACAAAGGAGGTTCCAATCAGATTATATATTGTTAACATGATTACATTAGTCATCTTATTCAATTAATGCTAATACTTGTAAATCTCGTCAAGCATTCATGATTATAACTTATGTTAACAACAAATCAAGTTCCTTTCATAGCTTACGTGTCGGTTATACCATACATTATGGGCTATGAAAGTGCCAAGCATTTGTTGTACCAAGTGTTATACAACATAAATCAAGATTAGTCACTTAACAAGCAAAGTATTAAAGAGTGAACAAGATAACAAATATAAAACATGTTAGTATCAAACATTAAAGTCCATATTAAGTCTACATTATACTTATTCTTACACCATTAGTGTAACCTTTTCACCTTGACATAACTAACTTAGCTAGACATAATGAAAGAAAGCAAAATAGATAAGCAAAATAAGAACATAAAAGTTAACTAAGTAAAGGAAAGGAAATGAAAGGCATAAACTTAATATTAATGAAAGCAAAGCATAAACATTACAAAAAATACAAAGAGAGAAAGGAAGAGCATGATCTTGATCTGGACACCAAGATGCCTAAATGCATGGCAAATGCCTCCTTTTATAGGCCAAAATTGAGAACTATTGATTTGATGCCTAATTGATAAGTGGGTGGCCAACTTTTGACTTGGTGACAATCCTTATCTTCTCTTGTCTACCCAAAACATCATTGATAACGTCAAAATTGGAGCCAGTTGTAAACATGAAAGTTGTAGCCAATTGTCTCAGCTTTCTTGTGTAAAACATTCAGCTCATTTGGACTTCTAGAACTCCAGATATGGCCAAAATACCGAACAGTGCTCGGGCTGGAAGACAGATTCGGGCTTCTTTGTTGTTGCTACAATTTGGACTTGATAATGGCCTTTTTAGATCTTGGGCTCCATATCAAAGTTGTAGGCCTATGTCTTACCTTTCCATCCATATAAATTGGACCTAAATCTGAGATCTGTAGCTCCAGATATGACCCAATTACCGGACAGTGTTCCGGTTTGGATTGCACCGATATCTCTTCTCTAAGTTTGACCATCTCTTTATCCTTGCAATTTAAGTTCTTCAAGTCATCAATCAATCCTTTCATTTATGTGATAGGCCTGCATTAAAAATAGACATTTACCATAAATTAAAGGTATCTTATATTATTAGATATATTATTATAAAACATGCTTTAGTTAAGGAGTTATTGATACTTCAAGTGCAAAATGATGATATAAAACCATGACAAAAATGCACTTTTAAGTACTAATCACACCCCTCAACCAGCTTATTACTAGTCCCTAGTAATCAAAGCGTTAAAACAATTTGCAAATTTCACAAAGCAAGGTATTCATCATTTAACTTCCATTAATCTATCCAGATAAACAAACTCTTATTAAATTTATATATCTGCTCAATACCACTTAACAAGATATTAATAAACCTTTCTTTTGTGCTCAATATATCAACACATAATTATGGGGCTCTTTTTGGAAGAAAACAAAATTTTTGTTCTAATGTTTAATGTTAACTTCCTTGGGTTGGGATTACTATTTTTGTCTTTTTTTTTGTTTCTTTTTTAAATCTATATACATATAATTTAAAAACATCATGCATCTTTAACCCATGTAATGAGCTTTCAGCTAATGACTCCCAGACCAGTTGGTCTTAGGGCATTAGGTGTTAAGACACCCCTACGAGCTTAGTAACTCGGGTCGCAGATACTGATATGTAGATAGTGCAATGTTTGATTCCCTTAAGCTTTTCTCCTCAACCCATGTAACAAGCGTTGGGCCAATAGCTCCCAAGTCAGTTGACTTTAGGGTATTAGGTGTTAAAACACCTCTTCAGGCTTAATTGCTTAGGTTAGGGAGGCTACGAAACCAAACTTATCTACATTTTTATTATCATCATTTTTTTTTCTTTTTCTTTTCTTTTTTTTTCTTTTTTTTTTAATTATATACAATCCCTTTCCCTTAGTTGTTACCTTTAACAAAAGAACATAAATAATGTAATAATCCAATATGTAACCCACAATCATATGTTAAAGTGTGTGTGTGTAAATTAAGGTTTAAGAATACATGTTAAATAAGTATATGAGCAGAATTAAGCGGTAACAATACGAGAGTTTGTAAACCTGAATATTTCAGGAAGTATTATAATAGACCTTGTTAAGAATGGTTACTAAGATGCGTCTCAAGAGTCACTTTAACAAAAGAACTCCTTTACTCTGCCATCCTAGTAATAACAATTATGCACATGCTTTATGAAATGAAAAATAATTTTTTTTTTATCAACTACTACCCTCTCCCCCCAACCAAAACGAGACATTGTCCTCAATGTTCTAAGGTAGAAAGATAGAGTATAGAAGATATCACCTGAAATAATGAACACTAACAAACCTGAAACACACTGAAACAAAATAAGAAATAACAAAACACAATAATAAAACCAAAAGACACAAGTTTTTACAAACAAAAAAAATTCAAATCGCAGTTGTGATTGTGGCTCACATCTTCCCTTGGTTTTACGTCCAAGAACAGCTTAAACGCCCTCAATGGGTCGGGGATAGGCTTCCCATCCAGTTTTCTTAAAAACTGGCAAACAGGGTCTTTTTTAGTCAGTTTCCCAAGACTAAGTCAAGTATGTTCTTTATGAAAATGGGTTCATAAGTCATGAATTACACAATGCTTATCTCGACTATGATGAGACTCAAGAGTCAATAGAAGATTATCTAAAGACTCTCTGTGTTTTGAAATAAATCCCACCTTCTGACAATTTTCACAGTTTTTGCGGAATGCATCTGACTCCTTGAATATGATGGGCCAGTAAAATTCATTTTGTATGATTTCTACAATCCTCTTTTTTTATGAGAAATGATCCCCACATGCCTTAGAGTAACAAAATTTAATGAAATTACTTACCTCATTGTCGAGAATGCATTTTTGAAATATTTGATCAGGACAATAATTGAATAAGTAAGGGTCATCCCAATAAAAATTTTGCTCGTTGCTCAAAAATTTTCTTTTGTCTTCAATACTCCAATGAGTTGGAAAAAATCCTGAAGCAAGAAAATTGATATTTTTAGCAAACCAAGGCATTGAATTAAGAGAAAGTAGAGATTCATCAGGAAAGTAATCATCGATTGGTGTGATGTCGGGTGTCGAATCTATTGTCACTTTTGATAAAAGATTCGCATCAACCTTTTCGATGCCTTTTTCATCCTCGATTTCTTCCTGATTGGTCATGGCATGAGAAAATGGAAGTGCTGGCGGGGAATCAGTCTTTTCCTTGCAATATTCAGATTCAACCCCTTCCTTACCCTTAGAGATTGACTCATCATCTTTCTCACAAGGTTCAAGAGTGGGTTTTTTAATAACCTTACCATTGCGAAGAGTAGTGACTGATTTGACTTGATCCATGTGTTGACTTCCATAACTACTTTCATTGGCATTATATTGCTTCTTGAGATTTTGCTGTGGTTGAGATGGAAACTTACCTTTTTCTTGAAAATTAAGAGCAGATGTGAATTTTGCAAGAGTATCTTTAAAATCTATTATGCTTTGAGCAAGTTGAGTGTTGATTATCTCTTGCTTTTCAATGAATGCATACAAAGTTTCCTCAAAATTACTTCTAAGAGGTGGAGCATAAGAAGGTGCATATCCATAAGAATTTTGGAAATTATGGTGTGCTTGAAACTGTGGTGGTGAAGTTTGTTCATTGTCACTCTTCCAACTGAAATTTAGGTGATTTCTCCAACCAGGATTGTATGTTTGTGAATATGGGTTGTGATTGGACGTTTCGAAACTGTTTAAAGCATGGGCTTGTTCATGGAGACATTCCTTAAAAGAAGGCAAGGTTGGACAATCGTTGGTTGAGTGTTTATTTGTTTCACAGATTTGACACACAATGTTTTCAACAGATTTTAATTGACCACTCTTTTTCAATTCTAGTGCGTCGACTTTTCTAGCTAAAGATGCAAACTTGGCTTGAAGGTCATGATCTTCCCTAAGGTTGTACATACCTCCACTAGATGTATAAGGTTGAGTTTTACTCGGTGCCTTATATGTACCCGCGGTGTCCCAATTTTGAGCATTTTCAGCTAACAAGTCTAGGTACTCCATTGCTTCATCAGGGTCTTTATCTTTAAAAGTTCCATTGCACATCAATTCAACCATTTGCCTATCTTTAGGTGTTAACCCTTCATAGAAATGTGAAACCAATCTCCATGTTTCAAAACCATGATGAGGGCAAGTACTGAGCAAGTCTCGATACCTATCCCAACATTTGTAAAATGTTTCTCCTGGTTTTTGAGTGAAAGTGGTGATTTGTCTCTTGAAAGAGTTTGTTCTATGAGATGGGAAAAACTTTTTAAGAACTGTTGTTGCATTTCATCCCAAGCACGAATGGATCCTGGTCTCAAATTTTGTAGCCATGTTTTAGCTTTATCTTTTAATGAAAAAGGAAAAAGCTTTAATCTAATGGTGTTCATGCTACAATTTAAGTTATTATATGTGTTGCACACCTCTTCAAATTCCCTTAAATGCAAGTATGGATTTTCCAATTCCAAACCATGAAAAGAAGGTAAAAGTTGAATAATACCTGGTTTAAAATTAAAATGAGATGCATCAGGAGAAAAAACTATGCATGATGGTGCACTTGTTCTTGTGGGATTCATGTGGTCTCTAAGTGTTCTAGCATGGTTATTCTCATTATTTTCATTATGAAGTGATTGATTATCTTCTTCGGCCATATTTTCTGAAAATGATGAGGATACCCTACAAAGTCTACCACTTAATGTGCGTGACCACACTCTCATGCACGTGTAGGAATAAAATAAAAAAAAAGAAGAAGAAAGCAAAAGAAGGAGGAAGAAAACAAAAAAAAAAAGAAACAAAAAAAAAACAAAGTTATATACAAGAAAAGTGAAAAGAGAAAATAAAATAAATACTATAATTTATACAAGAACTTACCTCCCCGGCAACGGCGCCAAAAACTTGACACGACGAAAAGATTGATGTCTTCTCCCAAGTGCAGGAGTGTCGAAGTAATAAATAACCCGGCAAGACCGGGGTCGAACCACAGGGAGGTTAATTGTACAAATTATAAATGACAATAGTACAACAACAACAACAACAACAACAACAACAACAACAACAATGACAATAATAACAACAATGACAATAACAATAATAACTATAATGATAATAATAATAATAATAATAATAATAGTAGTAGTAGTAGTAGTAGTAGTAGTAATAGTAATAATAATAATAATAATAATAATAAAGAAAGAGAAGAAGAAGATGATGATGAGAACTTGGAGATGGAAAATTAATGTAAGGATTAAACAATAATAATAACAAATGTCAAGTTTAGAGGTTCCACTAATGGTATATCAAACAAGTATAGTATAAACTCTTATTATTGAATTGGAAACCACACACAAAGGAGGTTCCAATCAGATTATATATTGTTAACATGATTACATTAGTCATCTTATTCAATTAATGCTAATACTTGTAAATCTCGTCAAGCATTCATGATTATAACTTATGTTAACAACAAATCAAGTTCCTTTCATAGCTCAGGTGTCGGTTATACCATACATTATGGGCTATGAAAGTGCCAAGCATTTGTTGTACCAAGTGTTATACAACATAAATCAAGATTAGTCATTTAACAAGCAAAGTATTAAAGAGTGAACAAGATAACAAATATAAAACATGTTAGTATCAAACATTAAAGTCCATATTAAGTTTACATTATACTTATTCTCATACCATTAGTGTAACCTTTTCACCTTGACATAATTAACTTAGCTAGACATAATGAAAGAAAGAAAAATAGATAAACAAAATAACAACATAAAAGTTAACTAAGTAAAGGAAAGGAAATGAAAGGCATAAACTTAATATTAATGAAAACAAAGCATAAAAAATACAAAGAGAGAAAGGAAGAGCATGATCTTGATCTGGAAACCAAGATGCCTAAATGCATGGCAAATGCCTCCTTTTATAGGCCAAAATTGGGAACTATTGATTTGATGACTAATTGATAAGTGGGTGGCCAACTTTTGACTTGGTGACAATCCTTATCTTCTCTTGTCTACCCAAAACGTCATTGATAACGTCAAAATTGGAGCTAGTTGTAAACATGAAAGTTGTAGGCAATTGTCTCAGCTTTCTTGTGTAAAACATTCAGCTCATTTGGACTTCTAGAACTCCAGATATGGCCAAAATACCGAACAGTGCTCGGGCTGGAAGACAGATTCGGGCTTCTTTGTTGTTGCTACAATTTGGACTTGATAATGGCCTTTTTAGATCTTGGGCTCCATATCAAAGTTGTAGGCCTATGTCTTACCTTTCCATCCATATAAATTGGACCTAAATCTGAGATCTGTAGCTCCAGATATGACCCAATTACCGGACAGTGTTCTGGTTTGGATTGCACCGATATCTCTTCTCTAAGTTTGACCATCTCTTTATCCTTGCAATTTAAGTTCTTCAAGTCATCAATCAATCCTTTCATTTATGTGATAGGCCTGCATTAAAAATAGACATTTACCATAAATTAAAGGTATCTTATATTATTAGATATATTATTATAAAACATGCTTTAGTTAAGGAGTTATTGATACTTCAAGTGCAAAATGATGATATAAAACCATGACAAAAATGCACTTTTAAGTACTAATCAGTTGCCTCCCAGTAAGTGCTTTTATTTTATATCATTGGCTTGACATATGGCATGCTCATTCTTCATAGATTGGTTCAGCTAATTCTACAAAAGCGTGAGTTCTGCCGTCCAACCTTCATAGAAAGGTTTCAAATGATGTCCATTGACCTTGAGTACTTGGTGGTTTCTAAACTTGTAATTTCAATTGCACCATAAGGAAAAATATTAGAAACAACAAAGGGTCTAATCTAACGAGAGCGCAATTTTCCAGGAAAAAGTTTCAAACGCGAATGATAAAGAAGGACTTTGTCTCCAACATGAAATTCCTTTCTTGTAAGCATTCGGTCATAAAGATTCTTAGTCTTTTCTTTGTAAATCCTTGCATTCTCCTAAGCATCATTTTGAATTTCTTCCAACTCTTAGAGTTGCAATTTTCTTGCAATCCCAGCAGCATCATAATCCATGTTACATTGTTTAATGGCCCAAAAAGCTTTGTGTTCAAGCTCCACTGGTAGATGACATGCTTTCCCATAAATCATTCTATAAGGTGACATTCCTATAGGTGATTTATAAGCAGTCCTATAAGCCCAAAGTGCATCTCCAAGGCGTAGACTCCAATTTCGTCAGTTAGGTTGCACTGTTTTCTCCAAAATGGACATGATTTCTCGATTGAAAATTTCAGCTTGGCCATTCGTTTACGAATGATATACTGTGGATGTTCGATGAGTCATATGATATTTGCGTAGCAATGCTTCCATGGAACGATTGTAGAAATAAGTGCCACGATCATTGATGATAACTTTAGGGATGCCAAACCTATCAAATATGTGAGTCCTGACAAAATCTAAAACAACCTTAGCATCGTTAGTTCGTATGGCTTTCGCCTCAATCCATTTGGACACATAATCAATAGCAAGAAGAATATAAAGATTTCCAAAAGAAGGAAATGGACCCATAAAGTCAATACCCCAAACATCAAAAATTTCACATACAAGAATATTTGTTAAAGGCATTTGATTTTTATGAGTGATATTACCTGTTTTTTGGCATTTTTCACATGATTTGCAGAAGTGATATGCATCTTTAAAAATAGAAGGCCAATAGAAACCACTTTCAAGTACCTTGTGAGCTGTTCTTTTTGCTCCAAAATGCCCACCACAAGAATGAGAATGACAAAAAGTGAGAATGAAATGAAATTCATCCTGTGGTACACATCTCCTTACTACTTGATCCACACAAAATTTCCACAAGTAAGGAGTATCCCAAAAATAATATTTAGCATCAGCTCGTAACTTGTCCTTTTGGGATGTAGACAAACCTGGAGGGAATTCTTTGGTGACTAAATAGTTCACTAAATCAGCATACCATGGTCTTGTAGAGGAGTGCAACATATACAATTGTTCATCAGGAAATGTTTCTCTTATTGTTTCAGTTGGAATATCCTCGGTCCTCAGTCGACTTAAGTGATCAGCCACATAGTTTTCGACACCTTTTTTATCTTTGATCTCAAGATCAAATTCTTGTAAAAGCAAGATCCACCTAATCAGTTTTAGTTTGGACTCCTTCTTCTTCAAAAGATACCTGAGAGCTGCATGGTTAGTAAAAACAATGACTTTTGTACTAAGTAGATATGACCTGAATTTTTCAAGAGCAAACACCACTGCAAAAAGTTCCTTTTCAATTGTATGGTAATTGCATTGTGCTTCATCCAACATGCGAGAAGCGTAGGCGATAACATGCAAATTCTTCCTAATTCTTTGCCCAAGCACAACTCCTACCGCATAGTCACTCGCATCACACATTATCTCAAAAGGTTCATCCCAATTTGTTGGTTGGATAATAGGGGCAGGTGTGACACGTCTCTTAAGCTCATCATGGGCATCTTTACAGGCTTGATCAAACACAAAATCCACTTCTTTGGCTAATAGTCTGCACAAAGATGCTGTAATCTTCGAGAAATCTTTGATAAAGCGTCGATAGAAACCTGCATGACCTAGAAAAGAACAAACTTCCCTCACGCATGAGGGGTAAGACAATGATGAAATAACATCTATCTTAGCTTTATCAACTTGTAATCCACGTGAAGACACAACATGCTCAAGAACTATTCCTTGTTCTACCATAAAATAACATTTTTCATAGTTCAAGACAAGGTTTGTTTCAATGCACCTTTTTAGGATCAAAGATAAATTTTCTAGACATTTATCACAAGAATCACCATACACCATGAAAGTATCCATAAAAACCTCGATTATTCTTTCAACATAGTTAGAAAAAATACTCATCATGCATCTTTGAAAAGTTGCAGGAGTATTACAAAGACCAAAAGGCATTCTCCTATATGCATATATATCAAATGGACAAGTAAATGTAGTTTTTTCTTGATCCTCAGGATTAATAACAATCTGATTGTATCCACTATATCCATCAAGAAAGCAATTAAAAGACTTACTTGTTAGGCGTTTAAGCATTTGATCAATGAATAGTAATGGGAAATGATCTTTACATGTAGAAAGATTGAGCTTTCTGTAATCAACACACATTCTCCATCCACTCAAGATGTGAGTAGGAATGAGCTCATCATTTTTTTTTTTCACCAACGTGATTCCGGTCTTTTTAGGCACCATATGGATTGGTGCCATCCATTTACTGTCAGTGATGGGGTAAATGACTCCTGCATCTAACAATTTTAAAATTTCAGCTTTCACTACCTCCATCATAGGTGGGTTCAACCTCCTTTGCAGTTCCCTTGTTAATTTTGTGTTGTCCTCCAATAGTATGTGATGCATACACATTGAGGGACTAATGCCCTTGATGTCAGCTAAAGTCCATCCAATGGTCGTTTTGTGATCACATAACAACTTTACAAGTTTTTCCTCTTGTATACCTGTCAAACCTTTTGCTATGATAACGAGAAGTGTATTGTTGTCGCCAATGAATACATACTTCAAATTATCAGGCAAAGGTTTTAATTCTAAGTCGGGGGCCTGTAAAATAGATGGCAAAAGCTTTTTATGTGAGAGTAATAAATCAATAAAGACATTACCATGGGGAACGGTTTGTAAAGCTTGTAAGGCCAATAATGATTCGTGCATGTTTTAGGGAACACATATGTGCCTCTCCATCTCTTCTATCTTGGTGAAATCATAGCCATAGCTCAAAGCTATACTTAATCCATCTTTGCAATCAAAATCACAAACTTGTTGCACATACTTATCAATTTGGTCATAGCATGTGATAGAATAAACATTGCTATAAGGATATTTCATTGCATCATGAAAATTGAATTCAATTTTTTCATCTCCTACCTCCATAGACAAGATATCCTTACCACAATCAATCATTGTGTTGACAGTTTTCAAGAATGGTCTTCCAAACAATATAGGAGTGCTGGTTAATGAATCATGTTCCATATCAAGAATATAAAAGTCACATTGAATAACCAAAGTACGACATGTTTGGGCATCCTCTATCACACCAAGTGGGTAAACCAAACTACGATCTGCAAGTAGTATTACAATGCTAGTTTTATGCAAAGGCTCAAGACTAAGAGAATCATAAACATGTTTGGGCATAACACTAATGGATGCACCTAAATCACACAAGGCCCTCTTAAAACTAGCATTACTAATAACACATGGGATAGTAAACGCACTTGGGTCTTTTTGCTTCAAAGGCATATTCTTTTGAATAACAGCAGACATAACTTCACCCATACTTACCATTTCATGACCTTTCAATTTGAAAGCTCTCTTGGTAGTACATAACTCCTTCAAAAATTTAGCATACTTGGGAATTTGCTTGATAGCATCAAGCAAAGGAATGTTGAGTTCTAATTTTTTGAAAACCTCTAAAATCTCTTTTTCTTTGTCCTCTTTCTTTGACCTAAAAGAACTCACAGGAAAGGGTGAAATTGCTTTAAAACTGGAATTTATTGAGTGAGGAGTTACCTTTGGAGTGTTGGTCTATGTTTTAGTTTGTGGAGGAGGATGATGTTCCTTCTTTGTACTCAATTCAGTTTCTATATCTTCTTCTTCCTCCATCTCAATTTGTTTTGACCTTTTCTCTTCAAGTTCATTCCCACTTCTCAACATGATCGCACTAACATTCTCTTTTGGATTCAATGCTTAGGAGGGAAATTTTCCATTCATTTGTGCCTCTAATTTCCTTACACTTGAAGCTACTTGCCCCATTTGCTTCTCCAAGTTATGAATACTTGACCTTGTTTCCTGTTGAAAAGACAGGACATTTTGTTGCAAAGTAACAATATTAGAAGCCAAAGTTTTCATCATCTCACGAAGATCATCATTGGATGACGACCCCGTAACATTGGAGTTTATGAATGGAGGGGGTTGTCTTGCTTGATAATTCTGTTGGGGCTGAAATCCATAGGGATGGAATTGTCAGCCTTGATTGCCTTGTTGGGATGGGTTGGCATTGCGTAAGTTGGGATGATGTCTCCATCTGGGATTGTACGTGTTGGAAATGGGATCATATTTACGCTGGGGTTGTCCGTTGAATGCTCCATCAATTGCATGAGCTTATTCAATGTAATCTTCTTGCATTGTTGGGCACATATCCGAAGCATGTCCTTGTGAGGAGCATATGCTACAAACTTTCACCTGTTACAAGCCAAAGAACGCACAAGAGAAGTAAGATCATTAACTTGATTTTCAAGGTTAGAAATACTTACCTCATTTACTCGTTTGTTGGAGAAGTCTCCACGAGTGCCAAACTGTTTTGAGTTAGCTGCCATGTTTAAGATCAATTGGCTTGCAGCCTCGGGTGTCTTATCCACCAATGCACCTCCACTTGCAGCATTAATGATACTACGGTCAGTAGGCATCAATCCTTCATAGAAATATTGAATGAGCAGTTGATGGGGTATTTGATGATGAGGGCATTGAATGCATAGTTGCTCAAATCTTTCCCAATACTCGGAGAGTGTCTCTCTATGAGATTGCCGAATCCCACATTTCTTTCCTTATATTGGCAACTCGAGATGCGCCTTTGCTGCCCCTTTTAAAGAGAAAGGGAAAGCTTTCAACTTAACTTATTCTTCATCAACTCCATTTGGTTTCATGCCAACACAAACCATATAGAACTCCTTGAGATGAGTATGAGGATCTTCTCCTGCAAGACCATTAAATGTTGGTAACAAAGGTATAAAACCAGATTTGAGCTCAAAGTTTATATTATTGTCAATGTTTATGTGTAGTGGTTGATTTTCCACGTTAGGAGCAGCAAGCTCCTTGAGTGTTTGTTGTCGTGCAATAGCCATGGTGTTGAGGCGAGCTTCCTTGCGTAACCTGCATAAAGTTTTTTCTATTTCAAGATCCAACTACACTTGAATTTGATTGGTAGAACGGGTTACTGGCATAAATCATCAAGAAAACTCAAAAGAAACCAATCACACAAGAGATCAAAAACAATGCAAATTGTACAAAAATCCTATGCTAGAAAACTAAAACTCCCTAAAACCCTTAGAAAACAATGGACTTTGGCCTCAATAAGGTAGGGCTTGTACTAAACTACTAATCTTGTTCAGAATGTCGTTTTCCTTCAAGAAAAGAAAAGTCAAAATCTAATTCCACAAACAATTCTGTTTTGAACAGTATCGCCACAGCAAATAAACAATACTACCGCAAAAAAAAATCTGTTTCTCTTTTTTTTTTAGAAATATAAATAAAAAATCACAGCAACTAAAAATAACAGTACAAGCACAAGAATCAACTAAAATTACTTCCCCGGCAACGACGCCAAAATTTGTTGCGATGTCGTGGTCACACAAATTAATTATCCTAGCTTAAAACACAACACACATGATAGTATAGAGCAAGCAAAGGGTCGATCCCACAAGGAAGATTTACTTCAGATTTTTATGCTATACGTTATGCAATTGGGGGGCTTTGATTTGTGATGATCTAAACTATGGAAGAAATTAAACTAGAAAACAAAATCAATTGAAATCGAAATTTATCAAGAAAACAAACCTTGGTTGCAAGCACACATCCACCAACGGAAATTAGAACCGATCCTTGAAATAAAACTACAATTTATATTCTGAATTTTTATCTTTTCTTCATGTTGGTTAATTAACGGATCCGCCGTATAACTAACCCTAACCAACAAACAATCACAATGTCCGCATTAATGATTTAGTTCAATGGCAGCCCTAAGAACTAGATATTTGAGTGTTCTCCCTAAGTTTAATAATGTAGTTCTGCCACAATTATCAAGCTTAGTTGTTTCACAAGTTCATACATCACAACTCCGGTTTTGATATCAAACTTAGCAATAAATTGTTCACAATAATAACTTAGAGTTCCGCTCTAGCAATTATCAACAACAATCATAGAAAATATGCATAGGAAAATAACGATACTTATTCATAATATAAACTAAAAATAAAAGGAAGAATAAATCTCATGGTTCTTAAAATCCAAAGGTTTGTTGTGTCCTTGCAACCAAGAAAAGAGCTTAGCCTTACATAACCATTGAACAACTACTCTTAAAGAATGAAGAGAGCATGATTTTTTTGGGTTTATAGAGGAGAGAATTTGTGTTTCTTCACTTCTGGTTGCTGCCCCCTTCTCTCCTCTCTCTCTTTCTTTTTATATGCTAAGAAACCCTAGTTCCTAATTTACAAAGTAGTCCTCCCTTAAGTTGACAATTGACATTTAAGTACTTCAATAACTATTTTCCCTAAAAAAACAGAAATAGCCTTGCATGAAATCTTTAAACTCTGACTTAGAGGAGCTAAATTGATGATATAAAAACTTGGATGATGGTTTAGAAGCTTCGAAACGTAATTTAGACTCATTTCTTCATGAATCCTGATTGCTGGCAGAATTCAGTTGTCATTTTGAAAACTCCTATCTCCCTCATCTGACATTTTTTTTGGATGAAATTTAGAGCGTTTATAGAATTTGAGTCAGGAATCCAATAAAATTGAGTTTGCATAAATTGGACTTCTATAGCTTCAGATATTGAGTTTTGAATATACAAAGGTCAATAGTGGTAGAATGCGAGATTTGACTTTGAAGGATGTGATTTCCATTATCTTACTCTTTTTATTTTTCTTGCATTATATTTCCAGAAAGGTATGGATGTTAGCTTTTTAGTGCCACTAGAATCACTTCATTTCGATCTCTAGAACTTATGCTCTGCAAAAAACATTGACTGAATGTCAAATCTGCCAATTATCTCTAATTTACTCCTTTTTGCATTTTTCATCCAAAAGTGTCTTCAAAACATAAAACAAAGAATATCAAGGCATTTTACATATAAAACATGGACAAAACATTAGGTAAATATGGGTGAAACTATCGAATAATATGGTTACATCATCTGCAAACCAAGATGCCTAAATACATGGCAAATGCCTTCTTTTATAGGCCAAAATTGGGAACTATTGATTTGATGACTAATTGATAAGTGGGTGGCCAACTCTTGACTTGGTGACAATCCTTATCTTCTCTTGTCTGCCCAAAACATTATTGATAACGTCAAAATTAGAGCCACTTGAAAACATAAAAGTTGTAGGCAACTATCTTAGCTGTCTTGTGTAAATAATTTAGCTCATTTAGACTTCTAGAACTCCAGATATGACCAAAATATTGAACAGTGCTTGGGCTAGAGGACAAATTCGGGCTTCTTTGTTGTTGCTGCAATTTGGACTTGAAAATGACCTTTTTAGATCTTGGGCTCTATATGAGAGTTATAGGCCTATGTCTTACCTTTTCATCCATATAAAGTAGACCAAAATATGAGATCTATAGCTCCAGATATGACCCAATTATTGAATAGTGTTCCGGTTTGGATTGCACCGACATCTCTTTTCTAATTTTGGTCATGTCTTTGCCCTTGCAATTTAAGTTCTTAAAGTCATCAATCAATCGTTTCATTTATGTGATAGGCCTGCACTTGAAATGAACATTTACCACAAATTAAAGATATCTTATATTATTAGATATATTATTATAAAACATGCTTTAGTTAAGGAGTTATTGATACTTCAAGTGCAAAATGATGATATAAAACCATGATAAAAATATACTTTTAAGTACTAATCACTAGCCTTCAGTTACACTAAAAAGATTATCCTGATCATCTAGACATAGATTTCACTAACCATCTATTTGTCAAAATAAATTATCCAAATCATCTAAACATAGATGTCACTGGGCATCAACTAGTCAAGTAAATTATCCTCGTCATCTGAATATAGATGTCACTAGTCATCAGCTAGTCAAAATTTTTTTATCTTAGATATCTAAACACAGATGCCATTAACCTTCAACTATTCAAAATAAATTATCTTGATCATCTGAATATAAATGTCACTAACTATCGACTAGTCATGATAAATTATTCCGATTGTTATAATCTCATTTTTTTTCCTTAATTTTTTTAAATAAAATAAAAAGGGTAAAAAGAAAAAACATATATAAAATATAAAATTAAAAAAATAAAAATAAATTCTAGATTAATGAAGCTTGCTTAATTTTTCAGAACTATAGGTGGATAAACAAATTGAGGTCTTGTTAAAGAAACATTGGAAAATAATTTGAAAATATAGTCAAGACAACACAAATTAAAATTTTGAGGACTAAAACAAATAAAATTATTAATGTTTGGAAATCAATTTGGCTAAAATTAAAAGAATTGATAGCTCTAGGGATTTAATTGAACTTTGAATTGGTTTAATTAATGGGGTTTAATTGGAGAATTATCAAAGTTGAGGAATCAATTAGGGTCAAAATTGCAAGAAATACAATTCTAGAGACTAAAATGAATTAAGACTCTAAGACATTTAATTGACTTTATCATGGATAATTTTGAAAAAAATAAAAAGTTTAAAGAGTCAATTAAAAATTAAATTGAAGAAATTTAAAATCAATGATCATTTTCTAAATAATGCAAAAAACTAAGAGTCCATTGCATAGATCCAAGGGGAATATTTTTTTTAAAAGGGAAGATTTTCAAAGATAAAGACAATTTTGGGCCTAATTATAAGACTTCAGAATTTAGAGGGGGAATTAAAGAATGATCATTTCAGCCAAAAACAGTATCATTCTAAAAAAAAAGTATTTATTCTCAAAGAAGCCATCAAAATGGCTTTGGTTAGACCGAATCTTCCCGCCAAATCCGGTCCAAATGCTAGAATAGATTGTCTATCACAAATCCCATTAGTTGGTTCAGTTTTCTTTGCCGCCACGATGCGCCCTAACGCGAAGATAAACTCATCCCCAACAGTGCGTGCAGTAATGTTGGTGTACTTTTTTTATTTCATCAAACGTGGAACAAATTTGAGTTATAATTATGTCCAGCCAAAGCGTCAGGTAAACGAGGAAAAAGAGAAAAATCAAAAGAAGATTAGATGATTGGATAGGATTCTTATATCCCTTATAAAGCCGAATGGAATTAGCTTCAAGAGAGGCAGGCCCTGTTGAACCCTTAAGCATTACCTGAGTTGTTTTCCAAAAGAATTATATCCCTTGAAACTCAGATCACAACCTTCCAAAAAAAAGAAGAAGAAGAAGAAGAAACAGAGCCATCAATCAGCCCCCAGAGGAATTTTTTTTTTAATTAGTCAGCTTTGCCAGGTAGTTATGGCGTCGAGTAAGAAGAATTCAAAGACCAATAAAATCTTCACTACTACGACAGGTACGCAGTCTTGCAACCCTCACTTCTGTATTCAATATAAGGCTACATCGAGCATGCTGATTCTTCATGGGTTCCTTGGTGTTTTAGTTAAGAGAAAAAGATGAGTCTTTTGAACTGTTAACAATCGGGTTCAAGTTGTGAATTCTCCCTTGGTTTCTTTTGTTGCTTTTATGCTTCTTCTTTTTTGTGTTTTTTCACACGTAAAAGAAAAAAATATAATAAATATGCATTTGTCCTTGGTCAAGCTATGGCAGTATATTATGCTAAAAAAAGTAAATGTTAATTTATTTCTTTAGTTTTGCATATGGGAAAGCACTTAAAATAAAGATCATTGTGGTATATTAAGACATTGCATATAAAATAAACTTCGCTTTTCATGAAACAAAAAAAGAACTTACTTAGCATTGGCCTTTTTTTTTAAGTATTCTTTTATATATAAAAAAAAATACAAAAATATTTGACTTATAATTTTTTTGATCTTATAACAAGTTTATAAAATTCATTAAAACTTTACTAAAATTAAAAGGCTTGTTGGGTTGAAATTCAATATATATGTGCTAATTCAAATAAATTTATTTCATTATATCAGAATCAGGAATATTTATATTGACTAATATCAAAATTTGAAAAACCCTTAATATTTACTATAATTAGAGTTAGGAATACTAACACTAAATTCAAAAAATAATTTTAAAACCTTAATATTCATCAACGCCATAATTAGAAAGATCATACATGTTTTTCATATAATTCTTGCCAACGCTAAAGTTGGAAGTATTTGTATTTAAATATTCAATAATGCTAGAGTTAGAAATATTATAGGCAGACAATCAATAACATAATATAACAAATTCTTAGCAATTTAAGACAAAACTAGCGATACAATCTACCTCAACTAGGACATTTAAGGGATGATAATATTTTTTCTTTTATGTAATTAGTCCTGCACCATAGAATATCTATTAACTAGTTAAAGTTTGTAGTGATCATAATACCAAGTGACAACTTCATAAACTAGACTTTTTTTTTCTTTAAGAACAAGATGCTAGATTTTTTTTTTCGTTAAAATTTTATGGTTGTTGTGATATCGGGTGCAATAGAATAATAACTCTAATGAGGAATTTTTTTTTTTACACTAAGATTTGCTTTTTGTTTATTAATGGTTATAATATTTGTTATGTTGTGTTTATTTGATTATCATTTTTTTATAGCCTTAACATGCATATTTACTCATGTTATCATGCATATATTAGCTATGGATTTGTGTCTTTACATACTACTCATTACACATTGAATATACATAATATCAACTTTAGATTAAGTGAGGTAATAGTATCCCAATGACTTTAGTCTAGATAATACTCATAAAACTATCTATCTTTTTGCTTGATTGTTTACATGGCGGTGGTTGATATGCTAATCTAATATTACTCAAGGCCTCTATCTTCACACTTTGTATAAGCCTTATATTGACTTTTCGAGGACGATCACTAAGCATGTGAGTGATGTCAGGATGAGTGCACTTTGAAATGAGAGTGTAACAACCCAGCTTTTTAAGCCCAAACAACGGTACACACACACATACACTTGACACACATCATGTAGGTAATCAGTAATTGACACGACTAAAAGATTGATATCTTCTCTTAAGTGTAGGAGTGTCGAAGTAATAAATAACCCAGCAAGACCAGGATCGAACTATAGGGAGGTTATGATGTTTTGTCCATGTTTTATATGTAAAATGCCTTGATATTCTTTATTTTATATTTTGAAGGCACTTTTGGATGAAAAATGCAAAAAGGAGTAAATTGGAGATAATTAGCAGATTTGACGTTCAATCGATGTTTTGTGCAGAGCGTAAGTTATAGAGATCGGAATAAAGTGATTCCAGTGGCACTAAAAAGCTAACATCCATACCTTTCTGGAAATGTAATGCAAGAAAAATAAAAAGAGGAAAATCATGGAAATCACATCCTTCAAAGTCAAATCTTGCATTCTGCCACTATTGACCTTTGTCCATTCAAAATTCCATATCTGGAGCTATAGATTTCCAATTGATGCAAACTCACTTTTGTTGGATTCTTGACTCAAAGGTATAGAAACGCTCCAAATGTCAGCCAAAAACAATGTCAGATGAGGGAGATATGAGTTTTCAAAGATGACAACTAAATTTTACCAACAAACCAGTTTTGTGAAGAAACGAATCCAAATTACATCCTGAAGCTTCTAAACCATCATCCAAGTTGTAATTTCAGCAATTTATCCCGTCTAGTAAATCAATCTAGAAGGCCAAGGAAGGCATCCACCAACCTCAAACCACCAAACACAAACCAGTTGCAAGTTGGAATGCTGCCATTGTCAAAGAAGATGGCTGCCATTGTCAAATAAGAAGGCTATAATGGTGGGTTGTTGGTTGTAACTACTAATATCAAAATTTGGCAGCCACCATTGTTGATAAAGGAGCAAGAGAAGATGTCATTGAAGTCTATATATAGATACTAAGAGAGCCAAGAAAGGGAAAGAGGGAGTGTAGTAGAATCAAAGAAAGGTGGCAGCAACCAAAAGTGAAGAAACACAAACTCTCCTCTCTACATACTAGAAATAATGTTTTCTTTTATCTTTAGGATTAATTGTTCAATAGATATGCAAGCCTAAGCTCTTTTCTTGGTTGTAAGGATGCAGAAACTTTCAGATTTCAAGAACTATGAGTTTTATTCTTCCATTTATTTTCAGTTTGTATTATGAATGAGTATGATTATTTTCCTATGCATATTTTCTATGATTGTTGTTGATAATTGCTAGAGCGGACTCTAAGTTATTATTGTGAATAATCTATTGCTAAGTTTGGTATCAAAACCAGAGTTAGGGTATATAAACTTGTGAAGCAATTAAGCTTGATAATTATGGCAGAACTACGTTATTAAACTTAGGGAAAACATTCAATCAAAGCAACACAAGTAGACAACTTGGTTGTTAAGATTAATGAATTTATCTAGATATTAAGACTGCCATTAGATTAAATCATTAGTGTGATTATTTGTTGGTTAAGGCTAGTTATATGGTGGAACCGTTAATTAACCAAAGTTAAGAAAAGATAACAATTTAGAATATAAACTGGAGTATCATTTCAAGGATCGGTTCAGATTTTTGTAGGTGGATGTGTGCTTGTGACTAAGGTTTGTTTTCTTGATAAATTTTAGTTTTAATTGATTGTGTTCACTAGTTTAATTTCTTCCATATTTTAGATTATCACAAATCAAAACCCCCCAATTGCATAACGTATAGCATAAAAATCTAAACTAAATCTTCCTCGTGGGATTGATCCCTTGCTTGCTCTATACTATCTTGTGTGATTTAAGTTAGGGTAATTAATTTGTGCGATCGCGACATCGTAACAGGTTAATTGTACAAATTATAAATAATAAGAATACAACAACAATAACAACAACAATAATAGTAATAGTAATAATAATAATAATACTAGTAGTAGTAGTACTAGTAGTAGTAGTCTACTAATAATAATAATAATAACAACAACAACAATAATAAAGAAAAAGAAAAAGAAGAAGAAGAAGAAAAATTGATGAGAACTTTGAGATAGAAAATTAATGTAAGGACTAAACAACGATAACAAACAATGTCAAGGTTAGAGGATCCACTAATGGTATGTCAAACAAGTATAGTTTAACTCTTATTATTCAATTGGAAACCACACACAAAGGAGATTCCAATCAGATTATAGATTGTTAACATAATTACATTAATCATCTTATTCGATTAATGCTAATACTTGTAAATCTCCTCAAGCATTCATGATTATAACTTATGTTAACAACAAATCAAGTTCCTTTTATAGCTCAAGTGTCAGTTATACGATATAATATGGGCTATGAAAGTGCCAAGCATTTGTTGTACCAAGAGTTATACAATATAAATCAAGATTAGTCATTTAACAAGCAAAGTATTAAAAAGTGAACAAGATAACAAATATAAAACATGTTTATACTATACTTGTTCTTACACCATTAGTGTAACCTTTTCACCTTGACATAATAAACTTAGCTAGACATAATGAAAGAAAGAAAAATAAATAAACAAAATAAGAACATAAATAAAATAAGAGTTAACTAAGTAAAGGAAAGGAAATGAAAGGTATAAACTTGATATTAATGAAAGAAAAGCATAAACATTACAAAAAATACAAAGAAAGAAAGCAATAGTATGATCTTGATCTGGAGACTATTGATTTGATGACTAATTGATGAGTGGGTGGCCAACTCTTGACTTAGTGATAATCCTTATCTTCTCTTGTTTGCCCAAAATGTCAAAATTAGAGCCACTTGAAAACATGAAAGTTGTAGGCAATTGTCTCAGCTTTCTTGTGTAAACAATTCAGCTTATTTGGACTTCTAGAACTCTAGATATGGCCAAAATACTGAACAGTGCTTGGGCTAGAGGACAGATTCGGGCTTCTTTGTTGTTGCTACAATTTGGACTTGAAAATGACCTTTTTAGATATTAGGTTCCATACGAAAGTTGTAGGTATATGTCTTACCTTTCCATCCATATAAAATAGACATAAATTAGAGATCTATAGCTCCAGATATGACCCAATTACCAAACAGTGTTCTGGTTTGGATTCCACCGACATCTCTTTTCTAATTTTGGTCATCTCTTTGCCCTTGCAATTTAAGTTATTAAAGTCATCAATCAATCCTTTCATTTATGTGATAGGCCTGCATGTAAAATGAATATTTACCACAAATTAAAGGTATCGTATATTATTAGATATATTATTATAAAACATGCTTTAGTTAAGGAGTTATTGATACTTCAAGTGCAAAATGATGATATAAAACCATGATAAAAATACACTTTTAAGTACTAATCAGTAATCATATTCTCTCTCATTATCAAGATACAATCCATACACTAACATCAAACAACAATTCATTTAGAAATGAATTTTACATACATATAATATTATATTTGCATGATTATAAGTTCAAATTATATATATATATACACACACATGAGTTTTCATTCCTATCCTACTAATAGTCATCACAAATTTAAATAGAAAGATCTAATAATAGTTATACATTCGGTAGATTAATTCATATAAAATACATCGTGATTTAGAATGCAACTACATGATTCCTTGTAAAAGTAGGTTCCCTTGTATTGGGTTTTCTAGGCACCTGATTGGTGCTGTTGCATATAAAACAATTATAAGAATGCGATTACTTAAAAAAAATAAGCAGTCTGGCAATTTAATGAATCATTAACATTATCCCATATTTGAAGCATAACATTTGTATTTCATTTATGTACTTAGTATGCACGGCTTGTAGTATTTTAGTGATTGAAGTTGGTCTTTCCCACTTCAAGACTACTTCGACTTTCTAGGGTCTACGAAAACACCTTCAATTAATATGACATGTCCTTTAAATGTCACTCTCTCTAGCCAAAATTCACATTTACTCAATTTTGCATACAACTTGGCGATCCTTGAAGGTTTGTAAGGTCTACCTCTAGTGTTCTTCATGTTTCTCGAAGGAATTTGAGCACACCAATATATCATCAATGAATACCATTAAAAACTTATCAAACTACAGTTAGAAAACCCGATTTATTAAGTCCATGAAAAGGGATGGGGCGTTCGTCAACTCAAATAGTAGCACCAAGAACTCATAGTGTCCATAACGGGTTCTAAATACGGTCTTTGCTACATCCACTTCTTTAATCTTCATGTTATAGTACCCTGATCTTAGATCTATCTTCGAAAATGCCCTCACTCCTTTTATTTGATCAAATAAATCATCTATCTGAGGTAACTAATACTTGTTTTTAATCATTATTTGTTCAACTGTGATAGTAATACAAAGTCTATGGGTTCCATCTTTTTTTCTCATGAATAGAATCAACAATCTGCAAGGAGAATTATTGGGTTGTATAAACCCTTTGTTTAACAATTCATATAGTTGAGTCTTTAACTTGTTCAATTCTGTTGAAGCCATCTAGTATGGTTGTTAGGCTATGGATGGGGCTTTAGGAAAAATATTTATAGACACCTCTACCCCTCGCTCTGGGGGTAATCCTAGTAGTTCTTTGGTAAACACATTTGGAAATTCCTTCACCATATGAATATCCTTTAGGCATAGACCTTCATCATCAAAGTTTAAGATGTATACGAGGTATCCCATACATCCCTTTCTCAAACGTTTATAGGTTGTTATAACCGATGATAAGGCAATTGGTTTGAGAATTCTTTCTCCTTTAAAAATCATCCTCTCACCCTTAGTTGTTTGGAATGTAAGAGTTTTAGCATAACAATCTATTAGGGCCTTGTATTTACTCAACCAAAGGATTATTTCAAAATCATGCAACCCCAAGGTAATCAAGTCCACTTTTGTTTTATACCTAGATAGACTAACCCCTACATGCGCATCCATAATATTTGCTTCAACCATGTTTTCCATTGGAGTTCCAATTACTAACCTTTTCTCTACTACTTCTACTCCTTTTTCGTAATTTAGTGACAATTCTCCTGACAATGAATGAGTGGGTGGCACCCAAATTAAACAACACATGCACATTAAAATTATTCATTAGTAGTGTACCTTCCACCACATCTGATGTAGCCATAACCTTCTTCTATGTTAGGTGGAAGATCTCACCAACCGATTCTTGGTGCCTGACTATTGGTGGCTTCGACTCGACTATTTATAGCTTTATACTTGTCTAGTGCACCTATTGGGGCAATCCTTTTTATAATGACCTCTTCTGCTATAGTAATGACACCTTTGCCCTAGATATTTACAATTCCTCCATCTTTATGACCTTCTTCCCTGTACATAAAGCATTACCCTGGGAAACTGAGCAGCCCCTAGGGTGTTTTTGTCTATATTTACACAAGATCGATAGTCAACAAGACATGACTAAAAGATTGATGTCTTCTCCCAAGTGCAGGAGTGTCAAAGTAATAAATAACTCGGCAAGACCGGGGTCAAACCACAGGGAGGTTAATTGTACAAATTATAAACAATAATTATAAACAACAACAACAACAACAATAATAATAATAGCAATAATAATACTAATAATACCAGTAGTAGTAATAATAATAATAATAACAATAATAATAAAGAAAAAGAAGAAGAAGAAAAATTGATGAGAACTTTGAGATGGAAAATTAATGTAAGGATTAAACAATGATAACAAACAATGTTAAGGTTAGAGGATCCACTAATGGTATGTCAACCAAGTATAGTTTAAACTCTTATTATTCAATTGGAAACCACGAAGCAAGATATTCATCATTTAACGTCCATTAATCTATCCAGATAAACAAACTCTCATTAAATTTATATATCTGCTCAATACCTCTTAACAAGATATTAATAAACCTTTGTTTTATGCTTAATTTATCAACACATAATTATGGGGCTTTTCTTGGATGAAAACAAAATTTTTGTTATAATGTTTAAGGTTAACTTCCTTAGATTGAGATTATTATTTTTTTCTTTTTACTTTCTTTTATATAACTATATCTATATACATATAACTTAAAACACCATGCATCTTTAACCCATGTAACGAGCTTTCAGCTAATGACTCCCAGACTAGTTGGTCTTAGGGCATTAGGTGTTAAGACACCCCTAAGAGCTTAATAACTCAGGTCGCAGATACTGATATGTAGATAGTGCAATGTTTGATTCCCTTAAGCTTTTCTTCTTAACCCATGTAACAACCATTGGGCCAATAGCTCCCAAGTTAGTTGACTTTAGGGTATTAGGTGTTAAAACACCCCTTTGGGCTTAATTGCTTAGGTTAGGAAGGCTACGAAACCAAACTTATCTACATTTTTATTGTCATCATTTTTTTTTCTTCTCTTTTTTTTTCTTTTTTTTTTAATTATATACTATCCCCTTTTCTTATTATTACCTTTAACAAAAGAACATAAATAATGTAATAATCCAATATGCAACCCACAATCATATGTTAAAGTGTGTGTGTGTAAATTAAGGTTTAAGAATACATGTTAAATAAGTATGTGAGCAGAATTAAGTGATAACAATACGAGAGTTTGTAAACCTGAATATTTCAAGATGTATTATAATAGACCTTGTTAAGAATGGTTACTAAACTGCGTTTCAAGAGTCACTTTAACAAAAGAGCTCCTTTATTCTGCCATCCTAGTAACAACAATTATACACAGGCTTTATGAAATGAAAAATAATTTTTTTTTCAACTACTACCCTGTCCCCTCAACCAAAACGAGACATTGTCCTCAATGTTCTAAGGTAGAAAGATAGAGTATAGAAGATATCACCTGAAATAAGGAACACTGACAAACCTGAAACACACTGAAATAAAAATAAGAAATAACAAAACACAATAATAAAACCAAAAGACACAAAAATTCACAAATGAAGGTTCAAATCCAATCTAAGCTTTTTACGGCTTTCCTTAGTTGACAAATTTATGCTACTCATGGAGGGATCAATTCACGAATGAAGGATTGTAGTTGGTCAATTAATTGTTCAGCAGTAGTAGTAGAGTTTATGATTTGTCATGTAGAAGATGTTAGAAATTCTTGTTCCACAGCATGATCAAGAAAGGACAACAACTTATCATAATAACCATTAACATTTAACAAACTCATGGGTTTATAGTGAATGTGCAGTTGGGCCCAATAGAAAATATGAAAGATCTCTTTCAATATGCCTAGACCACCTAGTAAAGCAATGAAGACATCAATATGGTTAAACATTGCATTCATTCGAGTTGACATTATTTAGACCTGAAGTTCCTCTCCAATTATTTTTCCAATGATGTCCCCTTGTCCTAAAGCTTCGGGGACGACCCCCAAAACTTGACTACCTCCTAAAAATGCAGCTATTGACACACCTCTCATTAACCCAAGACTACCTCCCCCATATACTAAATCAACTTGCCATTTCTACATACTTCTATATTGGTTGAATGTATGGGTTAAGTAGAAATGAAAGGAAGGAAGAGAAGATTTCATAGATGAGAAATTAGAAAGGCAATCATACCACCTATATGTAGGTCAATTAGAGTCTCACACACACTCTCTCTTTATTTATTTATTTAATTTTGAAAAAGCATGTGTATATACAAGTAGTTGTGATTGTGGCTCACATCTTTCCTTGGTTTTAAGTCCAAGAATGGCTTAAACGCCCTTTATGGGTTTGGGATAGGCTTCCCATCTAGTTTTCTTAAAAACTGGCAAACAGGGTCTTTTTTAGTCAGATTTCCAAGACTAAGTCGATCATGTTCTTTATGAAAAGTGGCCATAAATCATGAATTGCACGATGCAGATCTCCACTAGGATGCGTCTCAAGTGTCAATAGAAGATTATCTAAAGACTCCTTACTCAGGCCATCCTTAATGAATTTTATTTTATCTTCATGGTTTATAGATACCATTCCTAAAGAACAACATTGTGTATTACAAGTCCATCTAGCACATCAATGACAAACTTTCAGTCATTTTGCACGATGTTTCTTTACAAAAGTGTTTTTACTTGTTCCTGGCATGTGTGAAATGAAAGAGTTAGAGGACTCACCTGATAATCGGACCTTTGCTTCAATCAATCAGTGAATATCTTCAGGAATTCCATGATTCATTAACAATCTTAATCTTGCACATCTAGCATGGTTTTGTAATTGCATTCTAAGGTAGAGCGGGAGGATACTTTTTTAGTTTTTCAAGATTAGTGTCCATTTTCAAATGAGAATTGGAAGAGAGATTCAAAGAATTATAGAAATATATACACAAATATCAGTTATTATGGGAAACTAAAAGAACCGACTTAAGTCATGGAGTACTGTTGTCTGCCATTTGACCGGGGTGAGAGAAACTAGCAAAAATCACTAAAAAAAACACAAAAACAATGTGAGAAAAACAAAATAATCAACCTTTATCTATTAGATCATTCAAACCAGTTGATTCATTTTCATTAGAAAAATTATCAAAGTAAGCTTTCAAACGATGTCCATTTTCCTTAAAATCATTGTCATATTTTGAATTCTCAATATCATAGGTCCCATAAGGATTGCTCTATCTTGGTCTTAGCTCTCTAGAGAATGCATAGAGTTGAGAATTATAAAATAAAACTTTTTGACCAGTATCAACCTTTTGACCATTTTCACAAGTTTTGTAGAATGCATGCGTGTCCTTAAATATGGTGGGCCAATAAAATCCATTTTGAAAGATTTTTGCAACTGTCTTTTTTGACAAGAAATAACTTCCACATGCTTCAGAATGACAAAGTTTAATGACACTACTTACCTCATTGTTGGGAATGAATCTTTGAAATATTTGATCAAGACAATATTTGAATAAGTTAGGGTCATCACAATAAAAATTCTTCACTTCGTTCAAAAGCTTTTCTTTGTCTTGAGTACTCCAATCACCTGGCAAATCATCTAAAGCAAGAAAATTGATATTTTTATCATACCAAGGCATTGGAATAAGAGAAAGTAAGGATTTGTTAGGAAAGTAATCATCAATTAGTGTGATGTTAGATGTCGAATCTGTTGTCACTGTTGACAAAAGATTCACGTCAATATTTTTGGTGCTTGTTTCATTTGTGATTTCTTCCTTAGAATAAATCATTTACAAATCTTTAGATTCATCTAACTCATTTTTACTTAAAGTAGATTCAAGTTGATCATAAACTAATTCGTCAATATGATCTACTTCTTGTAAATCATTATCATCTCCAGGTTGCTTGCAAATGTTGAAAATATTCATCTTCAATGTCATATTTCTAAATGATAGCTTCATCAGTCCATTCCTACAATTAATCAATGCGTTAGAGGTTGTAAGAAATGGACGTCCTAAAATAACAGGAAATGAATTACATGCTTCAACCGGTTTTGTGTACAAGACGATAAAATCCATAGGATAAATGAATTTATTGACTTGTACTAACACATCTTCAATTATTCCTCTAGGCACTTTTATAGATCTATCCACAAGTAAAAGAGTTATAGAAGTTGGTTTTAACTCACCTAGATTGAGACTCTAAAAAACTGAATATGGAAGTAAATTCACACTAGCATCGAGATCAAGTAAGGCTTTTTCAATTTTATGCTCTCCAATAAAGCAAGAAATTATAGGACAACCAGGGTCTTTATATTTCAAAGCATTATTGTTATGAAGAATAACACTTACTTGTTTGGCTAGAAAGACTTTCTTTTTCACATTCAGTTTCCTCTTCACAGCGCATAGATCTTTTAAAAATTTAGCATAGGAAGGAACCTATTTAATAGCATCCAACAAAGGTATATTAATTCTTACCTATTTAAAAGTTTCAAAAATTTCAGAGTTGTGATTGACTTTCCTTTGTTTGGTCATAGCTTGAGGAAATGGAAGTGCTGGCGAAGAATCAGTCTTTTTTTTGCAATTTTCAGATTTAACCCCTTCCTTACCCTCAGAGATTGACTCATCATCTTTCTCATAAAGTTCAAGAGAGGGTTTTTCAATAACCTTACCATTGCGAAGAGTAGTGATTGATTTGACTTGATCTATGTGTTGACTTTCAGAACTACTTGCATTTGCATTGTATTGCCCTTTGGGATTTTGTTGTGGTTGACATGGAAACTTACCTTTCTCTTGAAAAGTGAGAGTAGATGTTAATTTTGCAAGAGTATCTTTAAAATTTATCATGGTTTGAGCAAGTTAATATTGATTATCTCTTGCTTTTCAATGAATGCATGCAATGTTTCCTCAAGATTTCTTCTATGAGGTGGAGCATAAGGAGGTGCATATCCATGAGAATTTTGGAAATTATGGTGTGCTTGAAATAGTGATTATGAAGTTTGTGCATTGTTGTTCTCACTCTTCCAACTGAAATTTAGGTGGTTTCTCCAACTAGGGTCGTATGTTTGTGAGTATGGGTTGTGGTTGGCCCTTCAAAAACTGTTTAAAGCATGGGCTTGTTCATGGAGACATTCCTTAAAAGAAGACAAGGTTGAACAGTTATTGATTGAGTGTTCATTTGTTTCACAGATTTGACACACAATGTTTTCAACAAATTTTAATTGACCACTCTTTTTCAATTCTAGTGCCTAAACCTTTCTAGCTAAAGATGCAAACTTGGCTTGAAGGTCATGATCTTCCCTATGGTTGTACATACCTCTAGTAGATGTATGAGGTTGAGTTTTACTCGGTGCCTTATAAGTACCTGCGGTGTCCCAATTTTGAGCATTTTCAGCTAACAAGTTTAAGTAATTTATTGCTTCATCAGGGTCTTTATTTTCAAAAGTTCCATTGCACATCAATTCAACCATTTGCCTATTTCTAGGTGTTAACCCTTCATAAAAATATGAAACCAATCTCCATGTTTCAAAACCATGATGAGGGCAAGTACTAAGCAAGTCTCGATACCTATCCCAACATTGGTAAAATGTTTCTCCTGGTTTTTGAGTGAAAGTGGTGATTTGTCTTTTGAAAGAGTTTGTTCTATGAGATGGGAAAAACTTATTTAAAAACTGTTGTTGCATTTCATCCCAAGCACGAATGGATCCTGGTCTTAAATTTTGTTGCCATGTTTTAGCTTTATCTTTTAATGAAAAAGGAAAAAGCTTTAATCTAATGGTGTTCATGGTACAATTTAAATTATTATATGTGTTGCAAACCTCCTCAAATTCCCTTAAATGCAAGTATGGATTTTCCAATTCTAAGCCATGAAAAGAAGGTAAAAGTTGAATAATGTTTGGCTTAAAATTAAAATGAGATGCATCGGGAGGAAAAACAATGCATGATGGTGCACTTGTTCTTTTGGGATTCATGTGGTCTCTAAGTGTTCTAACACAGTTATTCTTATTATTCTCATTATAAAGTGATCGATTATCTTCTTTGGTCATATTTTATGAAAATGATGAGGATACCCTACAAAGTCTACCACTTGATGTATGTGACTACACTCTCATGCACGTGTAGGAATAAAATGAAAAAGAAGAAGAAAACAAAAGAAGGAGGAAGAAAACAAAATAAAAAGAAATAAAAGAAAAGAAACAAAGTTATATATAAGAAAAGTGAAAAGAGAAAATAAAATAAAAACTATAATTTATACAAGAACTTACCTCCCCGGCAACAGTGCCAAAAACTTGACATGGCTAAAAGATTGATGTCTTCTCCTAAGTGCAAGAGTGTCAAAGTAATAAATAACCCGACAAGACCGGGGTCGAACCACAGGGAGGTTAATTATATAAATTATAAACAACAACAACAACAACAATAATAGTAGTAGCAATAATAATACTAATAATACTAGTAGTAGTAGTAGTAATAGTAGTAGTAGTAATAATAATAATAATAATGAAAAAGAAGAAGAAGAAGAAGAAGAAGAAAAATTGATGAGAACTTTGAGATGAAAAATTAACGTAAGGATTAAACAATGATAACAACAATGCCAAGGTTAGAGGATCCACTAATGGTATGTCAAACAAGTATAGTATAACTCTTATTATTCAATTGGAAACCACACACAAAGGAGATTCCAATCAGATTATAGATTGTTAACATGATTACATTAATTATCTTATTCGATTAATGCTAATACTTGTAAATCTTGTCAAGCATTCATGATTATAACTTATGTTAACAACAAATCAAGTTCCTTTCATAGCTCAAGTGTCGGTTATACGATATAGTATGGGCTATGAAAGTGTCAAGCATTTGTTGTACCAAGTGTTATACAACATAAATCAAGATTAGTCATTTAACAAGCAAAGTATTAAAGAGTGAACAAGATAACAAATATAAAACATGTTAGTATCAAATATTAAAGTCCATATTAAGTTTACACTATACTTGTTCTTACACCATTTGTGTAACCTTTTCACCTTAACATAATAAACTTAGTTAGACATAATAAAAGAAAGAAAAATAAATAAACAAAATAAGAACATCAATAAGATCAAGGTTAACTAAGTAAAGGAAAGGGAATGAAATTTATAAACTTGATATTAATGAAAACAAAGCATAAACATTACAAAAAATACAAAAAGAGAAAGCAAGAGCATGATCTTGATTTGGAAACCAAGATGCCTAAATGCATGGCAAATGCCTCATTTTATAAGCCAAAATTGAGAACTATTGATTTGGTGACTAATTAATGAGTGGGTGAACACAAGACTATATCAGCATATAGTGTGGGTTGAACAATGAGTGATCATGAAAACTTCTTTTTGTACTCTAATACTGATATATCACCCTGTCTTAATCCCAAGAACTCTTGTTCCTTTACCTTGTGATGGTACCTAGAGTAAAACTAATTCTCAAACTCTATCTAGAAGTTACTCCAAGTTAGTGTCTCGATTGCATGCATTAGTTGAATTGTTTCCCACCATGTTGTGGCCTTATCGGATAATAAATGAGTTGCATAATTTACCCTCAAACCCTCAGGTATGCTTATTTAGATCATGGTCTTCTCTGCCTTCCTATCCATCTCTCAGTTATCTCTACATCTTGTTCCCCCATATATGATTCGCAACCCATTTCCTTCATACTCTTGAGTAGTCACACCAATAACACCACACTTTCTGTGGTCGTTCCATTCATAGGGGCTACCATGGAATCTGCATGGCGAGAGTTATTTATGTCACCAAGCTAGCCATGCCCTGTATCACTACTTTAATTATTTGTACAAGGAGTTCCGCATTTGTATTCAGCAGGGGCACACTAATTGGAATAATTGATGGTTGTGCCTCTACTCTTTCTTATTGTTCTACTATAACTTGGGGTACTTCCTTTGTTTGGTTAGGCCTCCGACTTTCCCCGGTTATGATAGCTCTTTTTTGCAAGTTTTTAAGTGGTATTACCGAAGCATGAGATGCCATAGCTCTTTTTTGGATCCTACCCCTCCTTTCTAAGAAGGGCGACTCAGTTTGTGTCCTTTATCAAGTGTGCACCATCCTGAAATTTATCACAACAACATAATATCAATCATTCTCAAGATCAAGACCAAGAGCTTTTATACCAACTATAACAACCCCCAGCTTCTTAGGATTGGCGCGCTTTGAAATGAGAGTGTAACAACCCAACTTTTCAAGCCTAAAACAATGGTACACACACACATACACTTGACACACATCATGTTGGTAATCAATGAACTTGTTCTCTCTTATTATCAAGATACAATCTATATACCAACCTCAAATAACAATTCATTTAAAAATGAATCTTACATATACATATCATATTATGTTTGCATGGTTATAAGTTCATAATAAAAATATACATACATAGACATGTGATTAGTACTTAAAAGTGCATTTTTATCAAGGTTTTATATCATCATTTTACATTGAAGTATCAATAACTCCTTAACTTATGCATGTTTTATAATAACATATCTAGTAATAAAAAATACTTTTAATTTATGGTAAATGTTCATTTTAAATATAAACCTATCACATAAATAAAAGGATTGATTAATAAGTTTAAGAACTGAAATTGAAAGGACAAATAGATGGTCAAATTTAGAAAAGAGATGCTGGTGTAGTCCAAACTAGAACACTATTCGGTAATTGGGTCATATCTAGAGTTGTAGATCTCGGATATAAGTCCATTTTATATTGAAGGAAAGGTATGACATAGGCCTATAACTTTCATAAGAGCCCAAGATTTAAAAGGGTCATTTTCAATTCTAAATTATAGCAACAATGAAAATGTTCGAATTTATCTTGCAGCCCGAATACTATTAAGTGTTTAACCAATATCTGGAGTTCTAGAAGCCCAAAAGACCTCAATTTTTCTTCCTGGAAAGCTAAGATAATTTCCTACAACTTTCATGTTTTCAAGTGGTTCCAATTCTAACGTTATCGATGATGTTTTAGGCCGACAAGAGAAGATAAGGATTGTCACCAAGTCAAGAGTTGGCCACCCACTCATCAAATTAATAGTTTCTCATTTTGGCCTTTTAAAAAAAGTCATTTGCCATGCATTTAGGCATCTTGATTTCCATATCAAGATCATGCTTTTGTTTTCTTTTTTTGTATTGCTTAAGTTTTGCTTTCATTAACATCAAATTTATACCTTTCATTTCATTTCCTTTAGTTAGTTAACTTTTATCTTATTTATGTTTTTATTTTGTTTATTTATTTTTCTTTCTTTCATTATGTTTAGTTAAGTTTATTATATCAAGGTGAAAAGGTTACACTAAGTGTGTAATACTAATTATAGTGTAAACTTAACATAGACTTTAATGTTTGATACTAAACTATTTTGTATTTTTTATCTTTTTCAGTTTTTAGTACTTTGCTTGTTAAATAACTAATCTAGATTTATGTTGTATAGCACTTTATGTGTGGTTTTCAATTGAATAATAGTGTAATTATGTTAACAATTTATAATCTGATTGGAATCTCCTTTGTAAGTGGTTTTCAATTGATTAATAAGAGTTTATAATATACTTGTTTGACATATCATTAGTGGATCCTCTAACCTTGACATTTGTTGTTATTATTATTTAATTCTTACATTGATCTTTCATATCATCATCTTCTTCTTCTTCTATTATTATTGTTGTTGTTGTTGTTATTTTTATTATTGTTGTTGTTGTTGTTGTTGTTATATTATTGTTATTTATAATTTATATAATTAACCTCCTTATGGTTCAACCTCGATCTTACCGAGTTATTTATTATTTCGACACTCCAGCACTTGGGAGAAGACATTAGTCTTTTGGTCATGTCAATATGAGTTTGCATTCCTGTGTATTGGGTTTCCTTGACACCTTATTGTTGTGACGTTCTTGCGGTAGTACAGATAAATGCATTAATGAAGCTTAATGAAGCATCAACATTATCCTATGTTTGAAGCTTAACATTTGTAGTTCCGTTGTGTACTTGGTATGCACGGTTTGTAGTACAGATAAATGCATCAATTATTGCAACAAACTATAATCTTAAATCTAGTTATACTCTTAAGTCATCATTAGTCGAGGTTAACCATTCACTTGTCCCAACTATCCACTTCAAATGCCATTAACCGAAACTAATTAACCATTTGTCTTAAGCATCTATTCGAATGTCATTATCTAAAGCTAATCAACCATTTGTTCCACCATCTATTTAGATGCTACTAGCCGAAGCTAATAAATTATTTGTCAATATTTACCCATTTGGATGCCATTATCTGTAGCTAATCAATCATTTAATAACATTTACCCATTTGACATTTTGATATATATACTAACACAATATGATAACAATTCATCATAGAGCAGTTCATAAATCAATGTTATGAAAAAGAAAGGTGGAAGTCACTTATCTGCTCCACCTACGGGTTGTCCTTGTCCTATCAATGGTCCAGTCCCGACCACACCACCTAAGACATGACTGGTCACAAATTAATACATCTTAAATCTGGTTATCCTCTTTGAATCATATTCATCACCATAATTATTTAAGAGTTCATATGTTCACATTCAAGTGTTTTACATTTTATACCATCATATAATGAAATTGTTACTAGCATTTGAGTCATTTCTGCTCAGGAGGCTTATTGTAGAAGTTGACAATGAAAACTAATTTGTTGTAGGCCATACAATTCGATAGTGAAAACTGCTTTGCTATTGGTGCCACAATTTTGGCAACAAATGCTCTACTTCATTATAACCAACATGTTTTCAGTAACGAATGCTACTTCGCTTTATATAACTCAATTTTGATAGTGACTCATAAATTCAATGTAAACAATACATCTTCAGTATTGAATCATAAATTCGCTGTATAACACATAATTTGGCAACGAATGTAAATTGAGTGCAACAACTCAATTTTGGCAACAAATTACAAATTAGTTGTAGAACACACAATTCGACAGCGAATGCTAATTCGCTGCAAACAACTCAATTTTAACAATAAATTATAAATTTGTTGCAAACAATAGAAATTTGGTAATGAATTACAAATTTGTTGTAGAACACACAATTCGACAGTGAACATTAATTCACTAAAAACAACTCAATTTCAGTAGTGATTTACAAAATTTCAAATTCGTTGCAGAACACCCAATTCACCAGCAAATAGTAATTAACTGCAAACCATTCAACTTCAATTACAAATCATAAACTCGTTGCAAAACACACCATTTGGTAGCGAATGTTAATTCACTACAAACAACTCCATTTGTGTTAGTGAATTTCAAATTTGTTACAGACAACAAAACTTCAACAGTGAAACCCAAATTCGCTGCATGACACACAATTCGGCAGCAAATATTAACTTGCTGCAAATAACTCAATTTTTGGTAATGAATTAAAAATTCCCTGTAGACAATGCAACTTAATTAGTGAACCCAAATTTGTTGCAGAATACATAATTCAGTAGTGAATGTTAACTTGCTGCAAACAACTGAATTTCGGTGGTGAATTATAAATTCATTACAGACAATACACTTTAACAATGAGTTTAGAATCCTAAACTCACTATAGAACACATAATTCCGCAACAAATCCTAATTCATTGCAAACAACTCAATTTTAGTAGTGAATTACAAATTCATTGTAGAACACACAACTTCGACAATGAATCTATGATCTACTACAGACATGGATTTGACATTAGGTTCTAGTAAAGTCACATGATTTTAGCATGAACATACATACAAACATGCAATAATCAATCCCAGCACATAATCTATCATAAAATTCCAGCGAAAGACATATATGTCGATGTGAAACATAGCAGAATTTAATGGAATTCACGACCCCAAGATCAATCTAATCTAAGTTTATTGAGATTTGAATGAGTTTATCACAATGAAAAACTTGCTCCAAGGCAACAAGACTACAAACCAACTTGATCACAATAATTAAAGATGAGTAAATGAAGTATAAATTCATAACAAATAATGATCAATTCTTAGAAAAGTTGAAAGTTCAATCAAGAACCAAGATTGAGCAACCTAAAAGTCAGCTACAAGCAAAAAATATCATTAAAAGTCTGCCAAAAAATTATTCATAAAGAGTATTTAAACTTCAAGCCAACACCCTAGTTTCCCTAATAGGTCTCATATAAGCCCAATTTAAATAATAATAAACTCAAGCTAAAATTAGCCCAAACTAATTAAAATAAAAAAATAAACAAGTCTAAGATCCAAATAAAATGTCTCCTCTCAAAATAAATAAAGTTTGATAGCCTAACTAATTAAATAAGATAAGTTTGTTGTTTCTATATTTTGTCTAGCAGCAGCGAAAGCCCAACTTAAAATGAATGGTTCTCTCTCATCTTAATCAATTAAAAAGCATATCATACCATTAGAAAGGTATGTAAATCTGGTTTTGAGCCCTACTAGAATCACATCAAAATTTGATTATTAGCTCTAGTTATGACCAAACGAGTAGTGAAAGGTCAAACTATCAAAATCTATTCTTCTTGTCCCAATCCTTGTGTACTGGTCTTGGTTCCACCAATAATCCCCTCTTAAATATGGATCAGATTAATCAAGGCTTGCTCTTTACTATTACAAATCCTTTTAAAGTCCACATCAGCCCAAGTCTTTTGAAAAAGTCCATTGAAAGCTTCTTTGAACTTTTTAGCCCTAAATAACTAGTCATCATTTAATATTATGGTTACTAGGAAATCTATGATTGCGAGAGTCTAACTAAAGGACTATGTGTAAAGGAAAAATGCATCACCCATAGTGCACCCTAACATAGCCAAAAGATTGATGTCTTCTTCCAAGTGCAAGATTGTCGAAGTAATAAATAACCATGCAAGACTAGGGTCGAACCATAGGAAGGTCAATTGTATAAATTATAAACAACAATAATACAACAACAATAAAGAAGAAGAAGAATAAGAAGATGAAGAAGTTGATGAAAACTTTGAGATGGTAAGATTAATGTGAGGATTAAATAATGATAAGAATAAATGTTAAGGTCAGAGGATCCACTAATGATATTTCAAACAAGTATAATATAGACTCTTTTTATTACTTAACTAGAAACCATACACAAATAAGGTTCCAATCGGATTATAAATGGTTAACATGATTACATTAATTATCTTATTCAAATAATACTACTAATACTTGTAAATGTTGTGAGACATTCATGATTATAACTTATGTTAATAACAAATCAAGTTTTTTTCATAGCACAAGTATTAGTTATATCATATAGTTTAGTTATGAAAGTGTTATTTGTTGTACCAAGTGTTGTACAACATAAATATAGATTAACCATGTAACAAGCAAAGTATTAAGAGTGAACAAGATAATAAATACAAAAAATGTTATTATCAAACATTAAAGTCCATATTGAGTTTACACTTACTTATTCTTACACTATTATTGTAACTTTTTCACCTTGATATAATAAACTTAACTAAATGACACGACAAAAATATTGATGTCTTCTGCCAAGTGCAGGAGTGTCGAAGTAATAAATAACCCAGCAAGACCGGGGTCGAACCACAATGAGGTTAATTGTATAAATTATAAATAACAATAATTCAACAATAATAACAACAACAACAACAACAATAATAATAACAATAACAATAATAATAATAGTAATAATAATAATAGTAATACTAATAATAATAGTAGTAGTATTAATAATAATAATAATGATAATAATAATAAAGAAAAAGAAGGAGAAGAAGAAGAAGAAGATGAGAACTTCGAGATGAAATATTAATGTAAGATTAAACAATGATAATAACAAATGTCAAGGTTAGAGGATCCACTAATGGTATGTCATACAAGTATAGTATAAACTTTTATTATTCAATTGGAAACCACACACAAAAGAGGTTCCAATTAGATTATAGATTGTTAACATGATTACATTAATCATCTTATTCGATTAATGCTAATACTTGTAAATCTCGTCAAACATTCATGATTATAACTTATGTTAACAACAAATCAAGTTTCTTCCATAGCTCAGGTGTTGATTATACCATATAGTATGGGCTATGAAAGTGCCAAGCATTTGTTGTACCAAGTTTTATACAAAATAAATCAAGATTAGTCATTTAACAAGTATAGTATTAAAAAGTGAACAAGATAACAAATACAAAACATGTTAGTATCAAACATTAAAGTCCATATTAAGTTTACACTACACTTATTCTTACACTATTAGTGTAACCTTTTCACCTTGACATAATAAACTTAGCTACACATAATGAAAGAAGGGAAAATAAATAAACAAAATAAGAACATGAATATGATAAGAGTTAACTAAGTAAATGAAAGGAAATAAAAGGCATAAACTTGAGGACAATGTCTTGTTTTAGGAGAGGGTAGTAATTGATATAAAAAAAAATTAACTAACTGTATTTTCTATTTCATAAACATTTGATGAAGCTATTATTAGGATGATAGAGTAAGGAGGAATTTTATTGACTCTTAAGACTCATCTTGGTAAACATTTTTCAATAGTTATTTGCAATATTCATAACAAGGTCTATCATAATACTTCTTCAAATATTCAAGTTTACAAACTCTCGTATTGTTATCATTTGATTCTGCTTATATACTCATTTAACAAGTATTCTTAAACCCTTATTTTCATATACACACACTTTAACATATGATTGTGGATTGGAGATTGGATTATTATATTATTTATGTTCTTTTATTAAATGTAACAACTAAGAAAAATGGATAATATATAATTTGAAAAAAAATATAAAAAAATAAAAAAAATAAAAGGAGGTGTTGGTTATACCATATAGTATGGGCTATGAAAGTGCCAAATATTTGTTGTACCAAGTGTTATACAACATAAATCAATATTAGTTATTTAACAAGCAAAGTATTAAAGAGTGAACAAGATAACAAATAGAAAACATGTTAGTATCAAACATTAAAGTTCATATTAAGTTTACACTATACTTATTCTTACACCATTAGTGTAACCTTTTCACCTTGACATAATAAACTTAGCTAGACATAATGAAAGAAAGAAAAATAGATAAACAAAATAAGAACATAAATAAGATGAAAGTTAACTAAGTAAATGAAAGGAAATGAAAGGCATAAACTTGATATTAATGAAAACAATGCATAAACATTACAAAAAATACAAAGAGAGAAAGGGAGAGCATAATCTTGATCTGGAAACCAAGATGCCTAAATGCATGGCAAATGCCTCCTTTTATAGGCCAAAATTGGGAATTATTGATTTGATGACTAATTGATGAGTAGGTGGTCAACTCTTGACTTGGTGACAATCCTTATTTTCTCTTGTCTACCCAAAAACTCATTGATAACGTCAAAATTGGAGCCACTTCAAAACATAAAAATTGTTGACAATTGTCTTAACTTTCTTGTGTAAAACATTCAGCTCATTTTGACTTCTAAACCTCAAGATATGGCCAAAATACTAAACAGTATTTGGGCTGGAGGACATATTCGGACAATCCTTATCTTCTCTTGCCTACCGAAAATGTCATTGATAATGTCAAAATTGGAGCCACTCGAAAAACAGAAAGTTGTAGACAATTGTCTCAGCTTTCTTATGAAAAACATTTAGTGCATTTAGACTTCTAGAACTCCAGATATGGCCAAAATACTGAATAGTGCTTGGGCTGGAGGACAAATTCGGGCTTCTTTATTGTTGCTACAATTTGGACTTGAAAATGACCTTTTTAGTCTTGGGCTCCATATGAAAGTTGTAGGCCTATGTCTTATCTTTCCATTCATATAAAGTAGATCTAAATCTGAGATCTATAACTCTAGATATGACCCAATAACCAAATAGTGTTCCGGTTTGGATTGCACCAACATCTCTTTTCTAATTTTGGTCATCTTTTTGTCCTTGCAATTTAAGTTCTTAAAGTCATCAATCAATCCTTTCATTTATGTGATAGGCCTGCATTTAAAATGAACATTTACCATAAATTAAAGGTATCTTATATTATTAGATATATTATTATAAAACATGCTTTAGTTAAGGAGTTATTGATACTTCAAGTGCCAAATAATGATATAAAACCATGATAAAAATACGCTTTTAAATACTAATCACACCCCTCAACCAGCTTATTACCAATCCATAGTAATCAAAGCGTTAAAATAGAAGAACAATTTGCAAATTCCACAAGCAAGGTATTCATCATTCAACTTCCATTAATCTATCCAAATAAACAAACTCTCATTAAATTTATATAGGTGCTCAATACCTTTTAACAAGATATTAATAAACCTTTCTTTTATGCTCAATGTATCAACACATAATTATGGGGCTTTTCTTGGAAGAAAACGAAAAAATTTTATTCTAATGTTTAAGGTTAACTTCCTTAGATTGGGATTATTATTTTTTTATATATTTTTCTTATATATATATATATATATATATATATACATATAACTTAAAACACCATGTATCTTTTACCCAGCTAACGAGCTTTCGGCTAATGACTTCCAGACTAGTTGGTCTTAGGGCATTAGGTGTTGAGACACCCCTACGAGCTTAATAACTCGAGTCACAGATACTGATATGTAAATAATAAAATGTTTGATTCCCTTAAGCTTTTCTCCTCAACCCATGTAACAAGCGTTGGGCCAATAGCTCCCAAGTCACTTGACTTTAGGGTATTAGGTGTTAAAACACCCCTTCAGGCTTAATTGCTTAGGTTAGGTAGGCTACGAAACCAAACTTATCTATATTTTTATTATCAATATTTTTTTATTTTTCTTTTTTTTTATTATATACTATCCCTTTTCCTTAGTTGTTACCTTTAACAAAAGAACATAAATAATGTAATAATCCAATATGCAACCCACAATCATATGTTAAAGTGTGTGTGATAGACCTGAATATTTCAAGAAGTATTATGATAGACCTTATTAAGAATGGTTACTAAGATGCATCTCAAGAGTCACTTTAACAAAAGAGCTCCTTTACTTCGCCATTCTAGTAACAACAATGTTGCATATGCTTTATGAAATGGAAAACAATTTTTTTTTTATCAACTACTACCTCTCCCCCCAACCAAAACGAGACATTGTCCTCAATGTTCTAAGGTAGAAAGATAGAGTATAGAAGATATCACCTGAAATAACAAACACTAACAAACCTGAAACACACTAAAACAAATATAAGAAACAACAAAACACAATAATTAAACCAAAAGACACAAATAGTCATAAATGAAGTCTCAAATCCAATCTAAGCTTTTTACGGCTTTCCTTAGATGACCAATTTATGAGACTCTTAGAAGGATCAATCATAGGAATGAAAGATTGTAGTTGGTCAATCAATTGTTCAGCAGTAGCAGCAGAGATTATGATTTGTCATGTAGAAGATGTTAAAAATTCCTGTTCCACAACATGATTAAGAAAAGACAACAACTTATCATAATAACTATTAACATTTAACAGACCTATGGGTTTATGGTGAATGTGCAGTTAGGCCTAAGAGGAAATATGGAAGATCTCTTCCAATGTGCCTAGACCACCTGGTAAAGTAATGAAGAGAGATTAGCATGGTTAAACATTGCATTCATTCGAGCCAACATTGTGGAGACGTGAAGTTCTTCTCCAATTGTTTTTCTAATGATGTCCTTTTGTGCTAAAGCTTCAGGGACGACCCCCGAAACTTGATCACCTCCTAAAAATATAGCTATTGACACACCTCCCATTAACCTAAGACTGCCTCCTCCATACACTAAATGAATCTTTCTCTCAGCTAGCACCTGACCAAGATAATTTGCTAATTCTAAAAATGTTTTTTCTTTCCCAAGACTAGATCCACCGAAAACACAAATATTTCTTATCTGATGACCTAAGGAATTTGCCATTTCTACACACTTATGTATTTGTTGAATGTATGGGTTGAGTAGAAATGAAAGGAAGGAAGAGAGGGTTTTATATATGAGAAATTAGAAAGGCAATCATACCACCTATATGTAGGTCAGCTAGAGTCTTACTCTCTCTCTCTCTCTCTCTTTATTTATTTATTTACTTTTGAAAAAACATGTGTATGTACAAGTAGTTATGATTGTGGCTCACATCTCCCCTTGGTTTTACGTCCAAGAACGGCTTAAACGCCCTTTATGGGTCGGGGATAGGCTTCCCATATAATTTTCTTATAAACTGGAAAACAAGGTCTTTTTTAGTTAGATTCCCCAGACTAAGTCGATCATGTTCTTTATGAAATAGTGGCCATAAATCATGAATTGCACGATGTACATCTCTACTAAGATGCGTCTCAAGAGTTAATAGAAGATTATCTAAAGACTCCTTATTCAAGTCATCCTTAATGAATTGTATTTTATCTTCACGGTTTATAGATACCATTCCTAAATAATGACATTGTGCATTACAAGTTCATCTAGCACATCAATGACAAACTTTCAATTGTTTTACACGACGTTTCTTTACAAAAGTGCTTTTACCTATTCCAAGCATGTGTGAAATAAAGGAGTTAGAGAACTCACTTGATAATCAGACCTTTGCTTCAATCAACTAGCGAATATCTTCAGGAATTCCATGATTCATTAACAATCTCAATCTTGCACATCTAGCACAAATAATGATTCATTCTGAGGCAGAGCGGGAAAATACTTTTTAATTTTTTCAAGATTAATGTCCATTTTCAAATGAGAATTGGAAGAGAGATTCAAAGAATTGCACAAATATATACACAAATATCAGTTATTGTGAAAAATTGAAACTAGCAAAAATCACTAAAAAAAACACAAAAACAATATGAGAAAAACAAAATAATCAACCTTTATCTACAAGATCATTCCAACCAGTTGATTCATTTTCACTAGAAAAATTATCAAAGTAAGCTTCCAAACGATGTCCATTTTCCTTAAAATCATTGTCATTCATTGTATTCTCAATATCACAGGCCCTATTAGTGTAACCTTTTCACCTTGACATAACAAACTTAGCTAAACATAATGAAAGAAAGAAATATAAATAAACAAAATAAGAACATAAATAAGATAAAACTTAATTAATTAAAGGAAAGAAAATGAAAGGCATAAACTTGATATTAATGAAAGTAAAACTTAAGCAATACAAGAGAGAAAGCAAAAACATAATCTTGATTTTGTGACAAATGCCTAAATGCTTGGAAAATGCCTCCTTTTATAGGCTAAAATTTGAAACTATTGATTTGATGACTAATTGATGAGTCTGTGGCCAACTCTTGACTTTGTGACAATTCTTATGTTTTTTTATCTACCCAAAATATCATTGATAACATCAGAATTGAAACCACTTAAAACCATCAAAATTCGAGGAAATTGTCTCAACTTTCACGAAAAAAATTGAGGTCATTTGAACTTCTAGAATTGCAGATATGACTTAATTACTAAACATTGTTCCAGTTTGGACTCCACTAGCATCTTTTTTCTATGTTTGTCCATCTCTTTGTCCTTGTAATCTTAATTCTTAAACTCATCAATCAATCCTTTTATTTATGTGATAGACTCGTATTTAAAATGAACATTTACCACAAATTAAAGGTATCTTATATTATTAGATATGTTATTATAAAACATGCTTTAGTTAAGGAGATATTGATATTTCAAGTGCAAAATCATGATATAAAACCTTGATAAAAATACACTTTTAAGTACTAATGACCCATCTCAATCAGCTTATTACTAGTCTCTAGTAATGAAAGTGTTAAAATAGAAAAAGAGTTTGTAAATTCTACAAAACAAGGTATTCATCATCAACTTCTATTAATCTATCTAGATAAGCAAACTCTCATTAAATTTATATATCTGCAAGATATTAATAAATCTCTTTATTATGCTCAATGTATCAATACATAGTTATGGGACTTTATTTGGAAGAAAACAAAATAAGTTGGTCTTAGGGCATTAGGTGTTGAAACACCTCTATAAGCTTAGTAATTCGGGTTACAGATATTGATGCGTAGATAATGCAATATTTGATTCCCTTAAGCTTTTCTCCTCAACCCATGTAAGAAGCATTGGTTCAATAACTCTCAATTCAATTGACTATATGATATTAGGTGTTAAAACATCTATTTGGGCTTAATTGCTCAGGTTAAGGAGGCTACGAAACCAAACTTATCTACATTTTTATTATTATCATTTTTTTGCTCTTTCTTTTTGTTAAATTATATACTATCCCTTTTCTTTAGTTCTTACCTTTAACAAAAGAACATAAATAATGTAAAAATTCAATGTGCAACCCATAATCATATGTTAAAGTGTGTGTGTGAAAATAAAAGTTTAAGAATACATGTTAAATGAGTATATAAACAGAATTAAGTGATAATAATATGAAAGTTTGTAAACTTGAATATTTCAAAAAGTACTATGATAAATCTTGTTAAGAATTGTTACTATGATGCGTCTCAAGAGTCACTTTAACAAAAGAGCTCTTTTATTTTGTCATCCTAGTAATAATAATTTTGAATATGCTTTATGAAATAGAAAACATATTTAGTTTTTTTTTTGTCAACTATTACCCTCTCCCCCCAACTAAAACAAGACATTGTCTTTAATGACTTAAGATAGAAAGATAGAGTATAGAAGACGTCACTTGAAAATAATGAACACTAACAAGCCTGAAACACACTTAAGCAAATATAGGAAACAACAAAACACAATAATAAAACCAAAAGACACAAAGGTTTATAAATAAAGGCTTAAATCCAATCTAAACTTTTTACGACTTTCCTTAGATGACCAATTTATGCGACTCATAGAGGGATCAATTACAGGAATAAAAGATTATAGTTGGTCAATCAATTATTCAGCAATAACAACAAAGATTATGATTTGTCATGCCAAAGATGTTAGAAATTTCTATTCCACAGCATGATTAAGGAATGACAACAACTTATCATAATAATTATTAACATTTAACAAACCTATAGGTTTATAGTGAATGTGTAGTTGGGCCCAAGATAAAATATAAAAGATCTCTTCTAATATGCCTAGACCACCTAGTAAGGCAATAATTATGGAGACTTGTAGTTCCACTCTAAATGTTTTTCTGATAATATCCCTTTGGGGTAAAGCTTTGGGGATGACCCCCAAAACTTGATTACCTTCTAAAAATACAGTTATTGACACACCTCTCATTAACCTAAACTGCCTCCCCCATACACCAAATAAATCTTTCCTTCAGCTAACACTAGCAGCTAACCAAGATGATTTGCTGATTCTAAAAACTCCTTTTCTTTTATAGTACTAGATTCACCGAAAACACATACATTTCTTATATGATGACCTGAGTAACTAGTCATTTCTACACACTTCTATATTTGTTGAATGTATAGGTTGAGTAGAAATGAAGGGAATGAAGAGAAGATTTTATAGATGAGAAATTAAAAAGGCAATCATACCACCTATATGTAGGCCAGTTGGAGTCTCACACACACACACACTCTCTCTCTCTCTCTTTATTTATTTATTTTAAAAAACATATATATGTATAGGTAATTGTGATTATGACTCACATCTTCCCTTGATTTTACGTCTAAGAACAACTTAAACGCCCTTTATGGGTCGAGGATAGGCTTCACATTAAGTTTTCTTAAAAATAGGCAAATAGGGTTTTTTTTAGTCAGATTTCCAAAACTATGCCAAACATGTTCTTCATGAAAAATGAGTTCACAAGTCATGAATTGCATGATGCTTATCTTCACTATGATGAGACTTAAGAGTCAATAGAAGATTATCTTAAGACTCTTATGTGTTTTGAAATAAATCCCACCTTTTGACAATTTTTACAGGTTTTGCGGAATGCATGTGAGTCCTTGAACATGGTGGGCTAGTAAAATCCACTTTGTAAGATTTCTATAGTTTTTTTTATGAAAAATAATCCTCACGTGCCTTAGAGTGATAAAATTTAATGACACCACTTACCTTATTGTCGGGAATGCATCTTTAAAATATTTAATCAGGATAATGATTGAATAAGGGTTATCCTAATAAAAATTTTACACGTCGCCTAATTTTTTTTTTCTTTTCGGTACCGTAGCGAGCTAGCAAAAATCCTAAAGCTAGAAAATTAATACTTTTAGCAAACTAAGGCATTGAATTAAGAGAAAGTAAGGATTCGTTACGAAAGTAATCATTGAATAGTGTGATGTCACATGTTCAATTTATTGTCACTCTTGACAAAAGATTTGCATAAAAAATTTTGGTCCTTTTCCATCCTTGATTCTTCCTGTTTGGTCATGGCATAAGGAAATGAAAGTGCTAATGGGGAATTAGTCTTTTGTTTGTAATGTCCAAATTTAACCCCTTCCTTACCCTCAGAAATTGACTCATCATTTTTCTCACAAGGTTCAAGAATTAGTTTTTGAATAACCTTACCACTATGAAGAGTGATGACTGATTTGACTTGATCTATATGTTGACTTTTATAACTACTTATATTTGCATTGTATTACCCCTTGGGATTTTGCTGTGGTTGAGATGGAAACTTACCTTTTTCTTGATTCAGAGACCAAGATGCCTGCATGGCAAATGCCTCCTTTTATAGGCTAAAATTGGAAACTATTGATTTCATGACTAATTGATGAGTGGGTGGTAAACTCTTGAAAACATGAAAGTTATAGGAAATTATCTCAACTTTGTAGGAAAGAAAAAATGGATGTCATTTGAACTTCTAGAACTCTAGATATGGGCTAAACACTAAACAGTGTTTGGGCTGTAGGTCAAATTTGGACTTCTTCGTTGTTGCTATAATTTGGACTTGAAAATGACCTTTTTAAATTTAAGCTCCCAAGAAAGTTGTAGGCTTATATCTTACCTTTCCATCCATATAAAATGGATCTAAATCCGAGATCTACAACTCTAGATATGACCTAATTACCAAATCTTTAATTTCATTTTTTAAACTCCAGTTTGGACTGCACCAGCATCTCTTTTCTAAGTTTGGTCATCTCTTTATTTTTTCAATTTCATTTCTTAAACTCATCAATCAATCCTTTTATTTATGTGATAGGCTTGTATTTAAAATAAACATTTACCAAAAATTAAAGGTACCTTGAATTATTAGATATGTTATTGTAAAATATGCTTTAGTTAAGGAGTCATTGATACTTCAAGTGCAAAATGATGATATCAAACCTTAATAAAAAATGAACTTCTAAGTAATAGTAAGTGTTCAACCCATATCTTGAGTTTTAAAAGTCTAGATGAGCTTAATTGTTTTGGTTAGAAAGCTAAGATAATTTCCTAAAACTTTAATGAGTTAAGTCTGTTCAAATTCTAATGTTAGTAATGATATTTTGTTTAGAAAAAAAAGATAAATATTGTCACCAAGTCAAGAGTTAGCCTCCCACTCAACAATTAGTCAACAAAACAATAGTTTTCAACTTTTGCCTATAAAAAAGGGCATTTGCCATATATTTAGTATTTTGATTTTCAAAAGTCAAGATCATGTTCTTGCTTTTTGTCTTTATATTTTTGTAATGTTTAAGTTTTGCTTTCATTAAGCTCTTGTTGATACTTTTCATTTCCTTTTCTTTATTTAGTTAACTTATATTTTATTTTATCTTGTTTATTTATGTTTCTTTTCTTTCATTATGTTTAGTTAAGTTTATTATGTCAAGGTGAAAATGATACACTAATGGTGTATGAATAAGTATAGTGTAAACTCAACATAGACTTTAATGTTTGACAGTAACATGCTTTGTGTTTGTTATCTTATTTACTCTTCATATTTTGCTTGTTCAATGGTTAATCTATATTTATGTTGTATAACACTTGGTATAATAAATACTTGACACAACAAATACTTGGCACTTTCATAGCCCAACTGATTAGTACTTAAAAGTGTATTTTTATCATGGTTTTATATCATCATTTTGCACTTGAAGTATCAATAACTCCTTAACTAAAATATGTTTTATAATAATGTATCTAATAATATAAGATACCTATAATTTGTGGTAAATGTCTATTTTTAATGCAGGCCTATCAAATAAATGAAAGGATTGATTGATGACTTGAAGAACTTAAATTGCAAGGATAAAGAGATGGTCAAACTTAGAGAAGAGATGTCGGTGCAATCCAAACCGGAACACTGTTCGGTAATTGGGCCATATCTGGAGCTACAGATCTCAGATTTAGGTCCAATTTATATGGATGGAAAGGTAAGACATAGGCCTACAACTTTCATATGGAGCCCAAGATCTAAAAAGGCCATTATCAAGTCCAAATTGTAGCAACAACAAAGAAGCCCGAATCTGTCTTCCAGCCCGAGCACTGTTCGGTATTTTGACCATATCTGGAGTTCTAGAAGTCCAAATGAGCTGAATGTTTTACACAAGAAAGCTGAGACAATTGCCTACAACTTTCATGTTTGCACCTGGCTCTAGTTTTGACGTTATCAATGACGTTTTGGGCAGACAAGAGAAGATAAGGATTGTCACCAAGTCAAAAGTTGGCCACCCACTTATCAATTAGTCATCAAATCAATAGTTCCCAATTTTGGCCTATAAAAGGAGGCATTTGCCATGCATTTAGGCATCTTGGTGTTCAGATCAAGATCATGCTCTTCCTTTCTCTCTTTGTATTTTTTGTAATGTTTATGCTTTGCTTTCATTAATATTAAGTTTATGCTTTTCATTTCCTTTTCTTTACTTAGTTAGCTTTTATGTTCTTACTTTGTTTATCTATTTTTCTTTCTTTCATTATGTCTAGCTAAGTTAATTATGTCAAGGTGAAAAGGCTACACTAATGGTGTGAGAATAAGTATAATGTAAACTTAATATGGACTTTAATGTTTGATACTAACATGTTTTATATTTGTTATCTTGTTCACTCTTTAATACTTTGCTTGTTAAATGACTAATCGTGATTTATGTTGTATAACACTTGGTACAACAAATGCTTGGCACTTTCATAGCCCATAATGTATGGTATAACCGACACCTGAGCTATGAAAGGAACTTGATTTGTTGTTAACATAAGTTATAATCATGAATGCTTGACGAGATTTACAAGTATTAGCATTAATTGAATAAGATGACTAATGTAATCATGTTAACAATATATAATCTGATTGGAACCTCCTTTGTGTGTGGTTTCCAATTCAATAATAAGAGTTTATACTATACTTGTTTGATATACCATTAGTGGAACCTCTAACCTTGACATTTGTTATTATTATTATTTAATCCTTACATTAATATTTCATCTCTAAGTTCTCATCATCATCATCTTCTTCTTTTTCTCTTTCTTTATTATTATTATTATTATTATTATTATTATTATTATTATTATTATTATTATTACTACTACTACTATTGTTGTTGTTGTTATTGTTGTTTATAATTTGTACAATTAACCTCCCTGTGGTTCGACCCCGGTCTTGCCGGGTTATTTATTACTTCGACACTCCTGCACTTGGGAGAAGACATCAACCTTTTAGTCGTGTCACCAACCGTATGGTATAACTACACTTGTGCTATGAAAGGAACTTGATTTGTTGTTAACATAAGTTATAATCATGAATTCCTCACAATATTTACAAGTATTAGCATTATTCGAATAAGATAACTAATGTAAACATGTTAACAATTTATAATCTGATTGGAACCTCCTATATATGTGTTTTCAATTACATAATAAGAGTTTATATTATATTTATTTGACATACCATTAGTGAATCTTCTAACCTTGACATTTGTTATTATCATTGTTTAATCCTTACATGAATCTTTCATCTCAAAGTTCTCATTAACTTCTTTATTATTATTATTATTATTATTATTACTATTATTACTATTACTACTACCACTATTGTTGTTGTTATTGTTATTGTTATTGTTATTGTTGTTGTTGTATTATTGTTATCTATAATTTATGTAATTAACTTCCCTGTGGTTCGACACTAGTTTTACTGGATTATTTATCACTTTGACACTCTTACACTTGAGAGAAGACATTATTCTTTTGTTGTGTCAAGTTTTCAACACCGTTGCGGGGGAATAATCGTGTTAGAAGACTTAGAGATCACATGAATCCCACAAGAAAGGCACAAAAAATGTTATCGCAAATCATTTGTTAAGATTAATAATAGATTTAAAAACTGACATCACACCAATCGATGACTACTTTCCTAATGAATCTTTACTTTTTATCTCTCCAATGCCTTGGTTTGCTAATATTATAAATTTTCTTGTTTTATGACAATTGTTAGCTTATTGGAGTACCTAAGATGAAAGAAAGTTCTTGAAAGTAGTTAAGAACTTTTATTGAGATAACCCTTATATATTCAAATATTATTCTAATCAAATATTTAAAAGATGCATTCCTAACAATGAGGATAGTAGCGTCATTAAATTTTTTCATTCTAAGGCACAAGGGGGTCATTTCTCATCAAGAAAGACAATTACAAAAATCTTACAAAGTGGATTCCACTAGCCTACTATGTTCAAAGACTTACAAGCATTCTACAAGACTTGTGAGAATTGTTAAAAGTTGGGATCTATTTCAAAATGTTACATTATGCTTTTAAATCCTATTCTTGTCATTGAGATCTTTAACTGTTGGGGTATAGATTTCATAGGTCCATTCCCTCTATCATTTGATTTTTTATAGATATTAGTCATAATGGATTATGTTTTAAAGTGGATAGAGACAATTCCAAGTCAAAACAATGATCACAAAATAGTGATAATGTTTTTGAAAGAAAATATTTTGAGTTGATTTGAAATCCCTCGAGCTATGATAAGTGATGGTAAAACGCATTTATGCAACAAGCCATTTGAGTCTTTAATGAAGAGATATGGAATTACACACAAAGTTGCCACTCTTTATCACCATTAGACAAGTGGACAAGTGACACAATCAAAGAGTTGATGTCTTATCCCAAGTGCAGGAGTGTCAAAGTAAAATAACCCGGCAAGACCGGGTCGAACCATAGGGAGGTGAATTATATAAATTACAAATGAAGAAAAAAAGAGTTGAAGAGAATAATAACAGAAAAGGAGTTGAAGAAAGTTTTAGGATGTGATATTGATATAAGGATTAAACAATAACAAAACATATGTCAAGGTTATAGGATTCACTAATGGTATTTCAAATAAATATAATATAAACTCTTTTTATTACTCAACTAGAAACCACACACAAATGAGGTTCTAATCAGATGATTTCTCGTTATTAGCTCATTATAAATTACTAACATGATCATATTAATTATCTTATCTAAGTAATACCATACTTATAAATATCATCAAGTATTCATGTTGTTAGTTTATGTTAACAACAAATCAAGTTTCTATCATAATAACGATGTCGGCCGAAAACTATGAAGGATCAAGCATTTGATGTACCAAATATTATACAACACAAATTTAAATTAACCATTTAATAAGCAAGGTATTAATAATTAGTAAGATAAAAAGATAAAACATGTTAATAACAATCTTTATTGGATATAAACATTTAAAGCTCATGTTGAGTTTATATTATATCTATTCTAACACCATTAGAGAAACCTTTTCACCTTGACATAATTAATTTAGCTAAACATTAAGAAGGAGAAAAAACATAAATAAACAATATAAGAACATAAACATAATATAAGCTAACTAAGTATAGGAAAGGAAATGAAAGAACATAAACAAGAGATTACTATAGCATAAAAGAAAACTTGAACATTACAAAGATGTAGAGAGAAAGCAAGAAGATAACTTTGATTTGAAAATTAATATGACTAAATACATGGACAATGCCTCCTTTGATTGATTGAAGAATTGGTGGGTATCCATTGATTTGGTGGCTGGTTTTTGGCATTAATGGCTGCTGGTTTTTTAGTATTGTGGGCTAATTTTTGATATTGTTGGCTAGCCAAAACATTATTGCTCACATCAGAATTATAGCCAACTAAATTGTGGAAGTTGTGGGCAATTGTCTCAGCTTTCCATAAAAAAAAAACCAGAGCTCATTTGGACTTCTAGAACTCAAGATATGAGCCAAAAACCGAATAGTGCTTGAGTTGCAGGACAACTTCTGATGTCTTCGTTGTTGCTAAGATTTGAGCTTGAAAACGACAGAACTGAGTCTTTAAGTCCATATGAAAGTTGTAGGTCTATGTCTTACCTTTCCATCGATATAAAATGAACCTAAATCTGATATCTACAGCTCCAGATATGATCAGATTACTGAATGGTGTTCAAGTTTGGAATGCACCAACAACACTTTGCTAAGTTTGGCCTTCTTTTTATCCTTTCAATTTCAATCCTTAAACTCATCAATCAATCCTTTTATTTATGTGACAGTGATGTAACCATATTATTCGATAGTTTCACCCACTTTTACCTAATGTTTTGTCCATGTTTTATATGTAAAATGCCTTGATATTCTTTGTTTTATGTTTTGAAGGCACTTTTGGATGAAAAATGCAAAAAGGAGTAAATTGGAGATAATTGGCAGATTTGACGTTCAGTCGATGTTTTGTGCAGAGTGTGAGTTCTAGAGATCGAAATGAAGTGATTCTAGTGGCTCTAAAAAGCTAACATCCATACCTTTCTGGAAATGTAATGCAAGAAAAATACAAAGAGGAAGATCATGGAAATCACATCCTTCAAAGTCAAATCTCGTATTCTGCCACTGTTGACCTTTGTCCATTAAAAATTCCATATCTGGAGCTATAGAAGTCCAATTGATGCAAACTCAATTTTGTTGGATTCATGACTCAAAGGTCTAGAAACGCGCCAATTTTCAGCAAAAACGATGTCAGATGAGGGCGATATGAGTTTTCAAAGATGACAACTGAATTCTGCCAGCAATCAGGTTTCGTGAAGAAATGAGTCCAAATTATGTTTCGAAGCTTCTAAACTATCATCCAAGTTATAATTTCAGCAATTTAGCCCCTCTAGTAAATCAATCTAGAAGGTCAAGAAAAGTAGCCACCAACCTCAATCCACCAACCTCAAATCACCAACCACAAACCAGCTGCAAGTTGGAATGCTGCCATTGAAGCCTATATATAGACACCAAGAGAGCCAAGAAAGAAGAGGAGGGAGTGCAATAGAATCAAAGAAAGGTGGTAGCAACTAGAAGTGAAGAAACACAAACTCTCCTCTCTACATACTAGAAATAATGCTTTCTTTTATCTTTAGGAGTAGTTGTTCAATAGATATGCAAGGCTAAGCTCTTTTCTTGGTTGCAAGGACGCAGAAACTTTCAGATTTCAAGAACTGTGAGATTTATTCTTCCATTTATTTTCAGTTTGTATTATGAATGAGTATGATTGTTTTCCTATGCATATTTTCTATGATTGTTGTTGATAATTGCTAGAGCGGACTCTAAGTTATTATTGTGAACAATCTATTGCTAAGTTTGGTATCAAAACCGGAGTTAGGGTATATAAACTTGTGAAGCAACTAAGCTTGATAATTGTGGCGAAACTACGTTATTAAACTTAGGGAAAACATTCGATCAAAGCAACACAAGCAGACAACTTGGTTGTTAAGATTAATGAATTTATCTAGATCTTAAGGCTGCCATTAGATTAAATAATTAGTGCGGACACTGTGATTATTTGTTGGTTAGGGCTAGTTATACGGCGGATCCGTTAATTAACCAAAGTTAAGAAAAGATAAAAATTCAGAATATAAACTGGAGTTTCGTTTCAAGGATCGGTTCTGATTTCTGTAGGTGGATGTGTGCTTGTGACCAAGGTTTGTTTTCTTGATAAATTTCAGTTTTAATTGATTGTGTTCACTAGTTTAATTTCTTCCATAGTTTAGATTATCACAAATCAAAACCCCCCAATTGCATAACGTATAGCATAAAAATCTAAACTAAATCTTCCTCGTGGGATCGATCCCTTACTTGCTCTATACTATCTTGTGTGATTTAAGTGTAAGGGTAATTAATTTGTGCGACCGCGACATCGCAACAGACAGACCTTCATTTAGGATGAACATTTACCATGAATTAAAGGTATATTATATTTTTAGACTTGCTAATATAAAACATGTTTTTGTTAGGGAATTTAATAATACTTTAGGTGCAATATGATGACATAAATCCTTAATAAGAATGCACTTTTAAGTACTAATCAACAAATACAACTTGCTAATAGGGAGATTAAATAAATTTTGAAGAAAATAATGAACCCTAATAAGAAAGACTAGTCTTTAAAACTTAATGATGCACTTTATGCTTATTGATCTGTTTATAAAACATCATTAAGTATGTCACCTTATATACTAGTTTATGAAAAACCTTGTCACTTGCCTATAGAACTTGAACATAAAGCTTATTAAGCTATTAAGTTTACAATTCAAATCTTGATGATGCTAGTCAACTACGAAAATTATAAATAAATGAGCTTGAGGAAATAAGAAATGATGCATATAAAAATTCAAGAATTCATAACATAAGAATCAAAGAGTTTCATGATAAGAAAATATTAAGAAAAACATTCAATGTTGGTCATAAAGTTTTGCCTTATAATTCTTGACTCCATTTATTTTCTGGAAAAATAAGATCAAGATGGAGCAGTCCTTTTATTATGAAGCATGTGTATCCATATAGGGCTTGTGATTTGAGAATCCAAAGAATAACAATGTTTTTCAGGTAAATGGACATCATTTGAAAGTTTATTTTGATAATTTTTCTATTGAAAATGACTATTAAATTGGGTGATCCAGTATATAAAGATTGATTTTTTTTCCTCATACTATTTTTATGTTTTTTTGAGTGATTTTTGCTAGTTTCTGTCACCCCGGTCAAATAGCGGACAACGGTACACCGTGACTTAAGTTAGTTCTTTTAGTTTCCCATAATAACTAATATTGATATATATATTTGTGTGATTTTTTGAATCTCTCTTCTAATTCTCATTTGAAATGGACATTAATCTTGAAAAATTAAAAAAGTATTTTCCCGTTTTGCCTCAAAATGTGATTACAAAAAATTATCGTGCTAGATGTAGAAGATTGATGTTGTTCATGAATCATGAAATTCCTGAAGATATTCACTGGTTGATTAAAGCAAAGGTTTGATTATCATGTGAGTTCTCTAATTCCTTCATTTCATATATGCCTGGAACAAGTAAAAGCATTTTTGCAAAGAAACATCATGTAAAACAACTAAAAGTCTGTCATCGATGTGCTAGATGGACTTGTAATGCACAATGTCATTCTTTAGGAATGATATCTATAAACCGTGAAGATAAAATACTATTCATGAAGGATAGCCTGAGTAAGGAGTCTTTAGATAATCTTCTATTAACTTTTAAGACGCATCTTAGTGGAAATGTGCATCGTGCAATTCATGATTTATGACATCATTTTCATAAAAAAAACATGATCGACTTATTCTTGGGAATCTAACTAAAAAAGAACATGTTTGCCAGTTTTTAAGAAAACTGGATGGGAAGCTTATCCCTAACCCATAAAGGGCATTTAAGTCATTCTTAAATGTAAAATCAAGGGAAGTGAGCCACAATCACAACAACTTGTACATACACATGCATTTTTAAAAATAAATAAATAAATAAAGAGAAAGAGATAGAGAGCGTGTGTGAGAGAGACTCTAACTAGCCTACATATAGATAGTATGATTGCCTTTTCAATTTCTCATCTATAAAATCCTCTCTTTATTTTTTTTATTTCTATTTAACCTATACATTCAACAAATATAAAAGTGTGTAGAAATGACTAGTTCTTTAGGTTATTAGATGAGAAATGTTTATGTTTTTGGTGGATCTAGTCCTAGAAAAGAAAATAAGTTTTTAGAATTAGCAAATCATCTTAGTCGTGTGTTAGCTAAAAGAAAGATTTATTTAGTGTATGAGGGAGGCAGTTTTGGGTTAATAGGAGGTGTATCAATAGTTGTATTTTTAGGAGGTAGTCAAGTTTTGAGGGTTGTCCCTAGAGCATTAGTACAAGTCTCCACAATGTATGCTCGAATGAAAGCAATGTTTAATCATGTTGATGCCTTTATTTCCTTACCAGGTGGTCTCAGCACATTGGAAGAGATCTTTCATATTTCCTCTTTGGCCTAACTGCACTTTCATTATAAACCTATAGGTCTGTTAAATTTTAATGGTTATTATGATAAGTTGTTGCCATTTCTTGATCATGTTGTGGAATAGAAATTTCCAACATGTTTTGTATGATAAATCATAATCTCTATTGTTATTGCTGAATAATTCATTGACCAGCTATGATCTTTCATTCCTACAATTGATCTCTCCATGAGTCGCATAAATTGATCATCTAAGGAAAACCGTAAAAAGCTTAGATTGGATTTGAGTCTTTATTTGTGAATTTTTATATCTTTTGATTTTATTATTATATTATGTTGTTTCTTATATTTGTTTAAGTGTATTTCAGGTTTGTTAGTGTTTGTTATTTCAAGTGATGTCTTCTATACTCTATCTTTCTATCTTAGGACATTAAGGACAATGTCTCATTTTGGTTAGGAGGAGAGGGTAGTAGTTGACAAAAAAAATTAACTAACTATATTTTCTATGTCATAAAGCATTAGCAAAATTTTTGTTATTAGTATGCTAGAGTAAAGGAGCTCTTTTGTTAAAGTGACTCTTGAAACACATCTTAGTAACCATTCTTAACAGGATATATCATAATACTTCTTGAAATATTCAAGTTTACAAACTCTCGCATTGTTATAACTTAATTTTGCTCATATACTCATTTAACATGTATTCTTAACCTTAATTTTCACATACAGACTTTAACATGTGATTGTAGATTGCACATTGGATTATTATATTATTTATGTTCTTTTTTTAAAGGTAACAACTAAGGAAAATGGGTAGTATATAAATTATATATATAAAAAATAATAATGATAATAAAAATATAAATAAGTTTGGTTTTGTAGCCGCCCTAACCTAAGAAATTAAGGTCGAATGGGTGTTTTAATAGCTAATACGCTAAAGTCAACTGACTTGGAAGCTATTGGCCCAACGCTTGTTACATGGGTTGGAGAGAAAAGCTTAATGGAATTAGACATTGCACTATTTACATATTAGTATTTGCAACTTGAGCTACTAAGCTCGAAGGGGTGTCTCAATACCTAATGCCCTATGCTCAACTGGTCTAGGAGTCATTAGCAGAAAGCTCGTTACATGAGTTAAAGATACATTATGTTTTAAGTTACATGTATATATTTTTTTTTTTTAAAAAAAAAATCTTAACCCAAGGAAGTTAACCTTGAATATTAGCATAATTTTTTTTTGTTCCAAATAAAGCCCTATAATTATGTGTTGATATATTGAGCATAAAAAAAGGTTTATTAATATCTCATTTAAAAGGTATTAAGCACATATATAATTTTAATGAGAGTTTGCTTATCTGAATATATTAATGGAAGTTGAATGATGAATAACTTGCTTTTTGGAATTTGCAAATTGTTTTTTTCTATTTTAACACTTTGATTACTAAGGACTAATAATAAGCTGGTTGGAGGGTATCATTAATACATAAAAGTGCATTTTTATTAAGGTTTTATATCATCATTTTGCACTTGAAGTATCAATAACTACTTAACTAAAACATGTTAATATAATGTTTTATAATAAGTATACATTATATTATTAGATAAGTTATTATAAAACATGTTTTAGTTAAAGAATTATTAATACTTTAAGTGCAAAATAATGATATAAAACCTTGATAAAAATGCACTTTTAAGTACTAATCAAAGATTAATAGTAGTAGTAGTAGTAGTAGTAGTAATAATAATAATAATAATAATAATAATAATAACAATAACAATAATAATAATAATAATAATAATAATAGAAGAAGAACAAGAAGAAGAAGAAGAAGTTGATGAGAACTTTGAGATAGAAGATTAACGTGAAGATTAAACTATGATAATAACAAATGTCAAGGTTAGAGGAAATGGTATTTCAAACAAGTATGGTATAAACTCTTATTCTTCAACAATAAACCACATACAAAGGAGGTTCCAACTAGATTATAGATTGTTAACATGATTACATTAGTTATCTTATTCAAATAATGCTAATACTTGTAAATATTATTAGGCATTCATTATTATAACTTATGTTAACAACAAATCAAGTTCTTTGCACAGCAAAGATGTAGGTTATACCATACGGTTAGGTTATGAAAGTATCAAGTATTTGTTGTACCAAATGTTATACAACATAAATATAGATTAACTATTTAATAAGCAAATATTAAAAGTGAACAAGATAACAAATGCAAAACATGTTAGTATCAAACATTAAGGTCCATATTGAGTTTATAATATACTTATTCTTACACCATTAGTGTAACCTTTTCACCTTGATATAATAAACTTCACTAAACATAATGAAAGAAAGAAAAATAAATAAACAAAATAAGAATATAAATAAAATAAAAGTTAACTAAGTAAAGGAAAAGGAAATGAAAGTTATAAACTTGATATTAATGAAAGCAAAACATGAGCAATACAAAGATACAAAAAGAGAAAGCAAGAGTATGATCTTGATTTGGAAACTAAGATTCTCAAAAGCATGGCAAATGCTTCCTTTTATAGGCCAAAATTAGGAACTATTGATTTCATGACTAATTGATGAATGGGTGACCAACTCTTGACTTGGTGACAATCTTTATCTCATTTTTTTTCTATAAAAAGCACCATAGATAACATCAAAATTCAAACCACTTGCTTATAAAAGTACTAGGAAATTGTCTCTGCTTTCTAAGAAAAATAATTAAGGTCATTTGGACTTCTAGAACTCCAAATATGGGCCAAACACTAACAGTGTTTGTGTTGTAGGACTGATTCAAACTTTTTTGTTGTTGCTATAATTTGGACTTGAAAATGACCATCTTAAAACCAAACCTCCACATGAAAGTTATAAGTCTATGTCTTACCTTTCCATCTATATAAAGTAGACCTAAATTCGAGATCTACAACTCTATAAAATGGACTATAATAAAGAAGAAGAAGAAGAAGTTGATGGGTACTTTGAGATGAAAGACAAACTTAAGGATTAAACAATGATAACAACAAATGTCAAGGTTATAGGATCCACCAATGGTATGTCAAACAAGTATGGTATAAACTCTCATTATTCAATTGGAAACCACATACAAAGGAGGTTCCAATTAGATTTAAATTGTTAACATGATTATATTAGTTATCTTATTCGATTAATCTATGGTTGCGAGAGTCTAACTAAAGGACTGATGTGTAAAGGAAAAATGCATCACCCATAGTGCACCCTGACATAACCAAAAGATTGATGTCTTCTCCCAAGTGCAGGACTGTCGAAGTAATAAATAACCATGCAAGACTGGGGTCGAACCATAGGGAGGTCAATTGTATAAATTATAAACAACAATAAAAAAGAAGAAGAATAAGAAGATGAAGAAGTTGATGAGAACTTTGAGATGGTAAGATTAATGTGAGGATTAAACAATGATAAGAATAAATGTCATGGTCAGAGGATCTACTAATGGTATTTCAAACAAGTATAATATAGACTCTTTTTATTACTTAACTAGAAACCATATACAAAGAAGGTTCCAATTGGATTATAAATGGTTAACATGATTACATTAATTATCTTATTCAAATAATACTATTAATACTTGTAAATTTTGTTAGGCATTCATGATTATAACTTATGTTAACAATAAGTCAAGTTCCTTTCTTAGCTCAGGTGTGGGTTATATCATATAGTATGAGCTATGAGAGTGCTAAGTATTTATTGTACCAAGTGTTATACAACATAAATCTAGATTAAACATTTAACAAGCAAAGTATTAAAAGTGAACAAAATAACAAATACAAAATATGTTATTATCAAACATTAATGTTCATGTTGAGTTTATATTATACTTATTTTTACACTATTAGTTTAACTTTTTCACTTTGACATAATAAACTTAACTAAATATAATGAAAGAAAAATAGATAAAGAAACAAAATAAGAACATCAATAAGATAAAGGTAACTAAGTAAATGAAACAAAATAAAAGGCATAAACTTGATATTAATAGAAGCAAAACATAAGCAATACAAAGAGCAAAAGTAAGAGCATGATCTTGATCTAGAAACCAAGATGCCTATATACATGGCAAATTCCTGCTTTTATAGGCCAAAATTGGAAAATATTGATTTGACAGCTAATTGATGAGTAGGTGACCAACTTTTAACTTGATGATAATCCTTACCTTCTATTCTCTGCCTAAAATATCATTAATAAGATTAGAATTGGAACCACTTGAAACATGAAATTGTCTCAGCGTTCCAAGAAAAAAAATGGAGGTCATTTGGACTTTTAGAACTCCAGATATGTGCTAAACACTGAACAGTATTTAGGCTGCAGGACAAATTTGGACTTCTTCGTTATTGCTACAATTTTGACTTGAAAATGATCATTTTAAATCTTGGCTTGTAAAAGTTATAGGCCAATGTCTTACCTTTTCATTCATATAAAATAGACCTAAATTCGAGATCTATAACTCTATATATGATCCAATTACCAAACAGTGTTCCGGTTTGGACTGCACCAGCATCTCTTTTCTAAGTTTAGCCATCTCTTTATCCTTTCAATTTTAGTTTTTGAACTCATCAATCAATCATTTCATTTATATGATAGGCCTGTATTTAAAATGAATATTTACCATAAATTAAAGGTATCTTATATTATTAGATATGTTATTATGTAACATGTTTTAGTTAAGGAGTTATTGATACTTCAAGTGCAAAATGATGATATAAATTATTCGACCCTGGCCTTGTATTATTTATTACTTCAACACTCCTACACTTGGAGAAGATATCAATCTTTTGGTCGTGTTAAGCATCTTGGTTTTCGAATGAAGATCATTTCCTTACTTGCTTTTTTGTTTTTGTAATTTTAATGTTGTAGTTTATTTCATGCTATAGTTTCATTAATATCTTGTTTATACCTTTCATTTCCTTTACTATACTTATATAATTATGTTTTTATCTTATTTATTTATGTTTCTTTTCTTCATAATGTTTAACTAAGTTTATTATATCAATGTGAAAAGATTTCACTAATGGTGTTAGGATATGTATATTATAAACTCAATATGGACTTCAATGCTTATATTTAAGAAAGTTTACAATTAACATGTCTTATTACTTTTATCTTGTTAATTCTTAATACATTACTTGTTAAATGGTTAGTTTAAATTTGTATTGTATAACACTTGGTATAATAAATGCTTAATTCTTTATAACCAACTGTATAGTATAACCTACACTTATATTATGAAAACAAATTAATTTGTTGTTATCTTAACTTAGCATCATAAATTCCTGACAATATTTAAAAGTTTGATGTTAGTTAAATAAGATAATTAATATGATCATGTTGATAATTTATAATGAGTTATTAATGACAAATCATCCGATTGAAACCTTCTTTGTGTGTGGTTTCTAATTTAGTAATAAAAAGAGTTTATAGTATACTTATTTTAAATATCATTAATTGTTTAATCTGACATCTTAAAGTCCTCTTTAACTCACCACCACCACCACCACTATCATTATTCTCTTTAACTCATTATTATTATTATAGTTAACATTCATGTGATTCGACTTCGGTCTTGTCAAGATATTTATTACTTCAACACTTCTACATTTGGGAGAAAATATCAATTTTTTAGTTGTGTCATCTAAAAGTTTGGATCTTGTGGGTTATAGTGATAGTAATTAGGTTGGTGATATAGATGATAGAAAGAGCATTATAGGTTTTGTCTTCTATATTTATATCATGACCTAATTCTTAGATTTATAATCAACACATAAATAAGGTCCTACTCTAGTGTTCCATACCTATATAAATCCAAATTTATATATAAATTTATTCTTTAAATAACTCAATCAGAGTTCAATATAATATTATTAATAAAATTTACTTCATAATATAACTTAATACAAAAGTTGAATACAAACTCCTATAATTATGAAACACTAACTAGATATAATCGAAAAGTACTAATTATAACAAAAGAGTAGATTTTGAAGGTTTAACAAAAATGACTTGCTAATAAGCTACAAGTCTGAAAGAGATAAATAATAAGAAGGTGAATTCAACAACTCAGTGGGGAAATAACATTTAATATACACTTACAAGGTAATACTATGATGAGGAATATACATAAGTTTTAATTTATGCTTTTCTAGAAGATTTTCACAAGCAGGCCATAACAAGAAATACCATAAGGTAATTGATTGTGCATCAAAAGTGTCATTAAGTCTCTTATTTTACATATGTATTTATTGTTTTTATTTGGTTGTTTTTATAATAATTGATGTGTTTTTTAGTAATGAAGTTTGTTTTAATGTTTTGATAGGTTTTTGGAGCTTAAATGAATTAATTCAAAAAATTCAACGTCGGAATTCAGAACAAAGAATTGAAGAGACATTTAGTTGAAGATTGAAGCAAATCTTGGTTCAAATAAGTGCTCCAAATTTGTCCCAAAAATCAATTCTATTCCAATTCTAGAAAAGAATATCATATGATTTATTTCAAGCTCAAACTTGCCTTATGTTGTGTGCAAACTTCAACCATTAAACACTCAAGGTTTCAATGTCAATCTTAGCCCAAATAATAAGTACATTTGTATACTTATTTGATGCTCAAATTCAGCCCAAAATCAGCCCCAAATCAGCCCTAAATCTACCCCAAATCAACCTTCAAATCAACCCAAACACAATCCATGATCTTACATGTCCACACAACAATAACAATTGATTTATTTTGGGCAATCCATTGATCCAAGAAGGCAAGCACATGGATGGAAAGCTGGAGGGGATATTTTAACATTATTTTGGGTCAAAAAGAAGAAGGAGACACCTCATAAATGAGGAAGAAAAACGTGTACCAAAGTAGTTGTAAAGCTGTCTTGATTTGATTTTTCAGAACACCTTTCGGTGTTTTGCCCATAACTTTTGACTCAGGTGTCCAAATGAGCTGTTCTTTAATGATCTGGAAAGGTGACAGAATTTCCTATAAATATGTCTCTAATAGACTTCTCCAGGAAAAGCTTCTAAGAGGGTCGAATTGCTGTCCAAAGTTAGAGTCAGATTTGTGTCCGAATTTTTTCTGAAATTGTATTGTGTTCTTCTTTATAGATTTCGGTTCTTTAGTTTGTAAAACTTATTTTTTCAGTTGGATTCAAGTTCTTTCATGTTTATTGAAGTGTTCTTATATATAATCATGGTTGGCTAAACTCTTTCTTGGATCCAAATCAAGGATAATGGTGATTGAGGTGAGTTCTTTAGGATATGAATGAATCTTAATGTTTATCTTCTTATTTTCTTCATGAATGATTTATTATTGTAAAGAAATTTTAGAAATCATTTAGGTAATGTTATAATCTTGAATTTTTATGCACAAACTTTAGTTTTGGTATAGAGATTGCTTGATTCAATGTCTTACTTAATATGAAAGTACTTGTTCATTCTTAAGCAATAATCAATCTTCATCTTTCTAATCTTCATTGTAATATCTTCCGATCTAATATCACCATCGTTGAAATTAGGTTGAGTTATCTTATATATGTTGAAGAAATCACCAATACATCACCATTAAAATTGATTTGGACCAAGACTTACTTTTCTTGTCATTTAAAATCTATTTACATTTTTTTATCTTTGAAAACAAATCCATCAATTACTTTCAACCAACTTATTGTTAATTTAATTTCTCTTGAGTTTTTTTTTGTTACTTAGCTTAATTTCCAGATCTAGCTCTCTATGGATATGACCTCGATCTTACCGAGTTAATTGCTACATCGCACACTCGTGCACTTGCGAGTTAAAACAAGCCGATCATAAAAAGCGGTCAAGCAATTTTGGCGCCGTTGCCGGGGAGCTAGCAAGCAAAGGTAACAAATTTAGATTTGATTATTGGAAAACTAAAAAAAATCATATAAAAAAAAAAAAATTTACCTTAACATTTCGGATATTGGACTGTGGACTGGACTATTAATTGTTGGATTTTGGTTGGTTCAACCATTTTTCTTTTATTGTCTACTCTTATTAGTTTCTAATATTTTTCTTGTTTATTTCATTTTATTTTGTTGATATTGTTTTTATTTATTGTCTAAAGTGTTTGGCTGGTATTACCGCCTCTTGTTTATTTCAGTTTATTTTGTTGTTTTGTTATGCTTATTTTTTATATATATATTTATTGTTTGAAGTGCTTGGCCGGTATTACCGCCTTTTTATTCATGCCTACTATAATTATCTTTTAATGTTTATTATTGTTATTTTTCTTATATTTATTGTCTAATGTGCTTGGTCGGTATTACCGCCTCTTGTTTATTTCCTTTTTATTTTGTTGTTTTGTTATGATTATTTTTCTTATATTTATTATTTGAAGTGCTTGGCCGGTATTACCGCCTTTTGTTTAGTCATGCTTGTTATAATTATCTTTTAATATTTATTGTTGTTAATAGTGTTTATTATTTGGAGAGTGAATTTCTTAATTTGTTGTATTTTTATTTTTGAGCTATTACTTTTATTTGCAATTTTTTTTCTTTTTCTTTCCTTTCTTTTCATCTTTATATAATTGTTATATTATTATTATTATTATTATTTTATCATGGCTAATGTTGAAGATGTAGAGGGTGAAGGGAGTGTTCAAGGTAATGGACCTCCACAATTCAATGATCAACCTAATTTTCGAACTCTTAGAGAGTATCTTCACCCGGCTAGACAAAGTACACCTTCGTGTATTATCTTACCTCTTAACCAACAAGCTTTCAATTTGAAACCGGGCATGATTCAACTTCTTCCCACATTTCATGGTATGGATTCTGAAAATCCATACATACACATTAAAGACTTTGAAGAGGTATGTAATACTTTTATTGATAGAACATGCACAGAGGAAACCATTCGGCTTAAATTGTTCCCATTCTCTCTAAAGGATAAAGCCAAGATTTGGCTAAACTCCTTGCGTCCTAGGTCTATAGGTACATGGAGAGAAATGCAAGCTGAATTTTTGAAAAAATACTTCCCCACTCATAGGACAGCAGCTTTACAACGTCAAATGATGAATTTTTCTTGTAGTCCAAATGAGTCATTTCACCAAGCTTGGGAAAGGTTCAAAGACTTGTTAAATGCATGCCCTCACCATGGTTTTGAGATGTGGAGGTTAGTGAGTTTCTTTTATGACTCTCTTACCGCAGATTTTAAAAAGCTAGTGTCAACCACGTGTAATGGTGAGTTTTATGACAAAGAACCAAGTGAGGCCTTTGATTTTTTTGATCAATTGGCTGAAAACACAAAGCAATGGGAGACTTCTCTCCCAGTTCATGTTGAGTCTAGAAACACCATTTCTCATTCAAGTGGGAAGTTTCAATTGAAAGAGACTGATGACCTCAATGCTAGATTAGCCTCATTGGCTAGGAAAGTAGAGTCTCTTGAGATTAAAAAAGTGCATGTCATAAGTGAACAACAAGAGGAAAGTTGTGTTGTTTGTGAGAGCAAAGGGCATAGGACAACTGAGTGTCCTACCATTCCAGCCTTCAAGGAAGTGCTATATGGCCAAACTTCTGATTCAAGTAATGTTAGAAAGCCATTTCCAAACCAAGTAGGCAATCCCTACTCTGAGACCTACAATCCTGGATGGAGGAACCACCCAAATTTTGGATGGAGAAATGAGGGCTCTTCAGTACCTCAAACATTTCAACCTCCACCCCAACCATTTCATGCTCCCACACATAACACATACCAACCACCTCATAAGAGATCCTTAGAGGATACTCTTCAACAATTTATGCAAACACAAGGAGGAATCAACAACCAAGTTTACAAATTCCAAGACCAGACCAATAGGACCTTAGATGACATTCGAAGTCAACTAACTAAGTTGACTCAATCACTAAGCATTCAAGAGAAGGGAAAAATCCCAGCTCAACCAATGCCCAATCCTAGAGGTCAGGTACACATGAGTGAATCCTCACCTAGTGAACCTTCAAACCATGAACAAGTCCAAGCCATCACTACCCTTAGAAGTGGAAAGATTGTTGACAAAGGTGTAGGTTTTAGGATTCCTAAAGGTATTGTAGAGGAGAAATCTAGGGAAAGTGAAGAGGGAATCAAAACACAAGTGACAAATGAGAGTTTGAGTGACAAAGAAGGTGAGATAAATGAGAAAGAGATGAGTGAGAAAGGAGATGATTCAAGAAAAATTGGAGTCAAAATGAGTGATTTAGAATTTGTTCCTAGAGCACCATTTCCACAAAGGTTAGGGAAACCTAAACAAGATCTTATAAACTCAGAAATCTATGAATTGTTCAAACAAGTGAAAGTCAATATTCCACTCCTTGATGCAATTAAACAAGTTCCATCTTATGCAAAGTTTCTTAAGGATTTATGCACAGTCAAAAGGAGATTGAATGTGAAAGAAAGAGCTTTTCTAACTGAACATGCTAGTGCTATCATCCAGTTTAAGACCCCTCCCAAATACAAAGATCCTGGTTGTCCTACCATTTCATGCATTATTGGAAGTCATAAGATAGATCAAGCTTTGTTGGATTTAGGAGCAAGTGTGAATTTAATACCATACACTGTTTATGAACAATTAGGTTTAGGAGAAATCAAGCCTACTCGAATCACCCTTCAATTAGCTGATAGGTCAATCAAGATTCCTAGGGGTATCGTTGAGGATGTGTTGGTCCAAGTAGATAAATTCTACTTTCCTGTTGATTTTGTAGTGTTAGACACCGCACCAATTCAAGGTTCTAATGCCCCCATCCCAGTCATCTTAGGGAGACCTTTCCTAGCTACATCCAATGCCTTAATTAACTGTAGGAATGGGGTGATGAAATTGTCTTTTGGGAATATGACTGTGGAGATGAACATATTCAATGTCTCCAAACAAATCGGGGAACATGAGGACATTAGAGAGGTAGATTTCATCCAAACAGTTTGTCAAGAACACTTTGAGAGAGTGTGGATCAAGGATCCATTGGAGAGAACTTTAATTCATGATGAAAGATTTTGTTCTTTGGAATGTGTTGATGAGGAAGTAAGAGAACTGGAGACTTATCTAGATCCAATGCCTATTATGTCAATAGGTCAATGGACCCCATCATTTGAGCCTTTGATTTCACCCCAAGTGAAAGTTGAGGAATCTCTTGTCCAGCCTGATAAACTAGAAAGGAAGCCTTTACCGAGTGATCTTAAGTATGCATTTCTAGGGGAAGATGAATCATATCCTATTGTGATCTCATCAAAACTTAGCATAGAGCAAGAACACAAACTTTTGAGAGTGGTGAGAAAACACAAGAAAGCAATTGGGTGGAAAATTACTGACTTGAAAGGAATTAGCCCTCTTTTATGTACACATAGAATCTATCTTGAAGAAGAGGCTAAATCTGTGAGGCAAATGCAAAGACGATTGAACCCAAACATGAAGGAAGTAGTGAGAGGTGAAGTGCTTAAGCTACTTGATGCAGGTATCATTTACCCTATTGCAAACTCAAAATGGGTTAGTCCAACCCAAGTTGTCCCAAAAAAATCTAGAGTCACGGTAGTGAAGAATGAAAATAATGAGCTGGTACCAACTAGAATCCAAACTGGATGGCGTATGTGCATTGATTATCGTAAATTGAACATGGTGACTAGGAAAGACCATTTTCCGCTTCCATTTTTAGACCAAGTGCTTGAAAGAGTAGCTGGAAGAGCTTTCTATTGTTTTCTTGATGGATACTCAGGTTACAACCAAATTGAGATTTCTTTAGAAGACCAAGAAAAAACCACTTTCACTTGTCCTTTTGGTACCTATGCTTATAGAAGAATGCCTTTTGGTTTGTGTAATGTACCAGCCACTTTTCAAAGGTGTATGATGAGTATCTTTAGTGACATGGTGGAAAATTTTTTGGAAGTTTTCATGGATGATTTTTCAGTTTATGGGGATTCTTATGAGTTGTGTCTAATGAATCTAGAAAAAGTTCTTAAAAGGTGTGAAGAGAGCAATCTTGTACTCAATTGGGAGAAGTGTCATTTTATGGTGACACATGGCATTGTTTTAGGTCACATTGTCTCTTCAAAAGGGATAGAGGTAGATAAGTCAAAAGTGGAAGTCATTTAAAAATTAACTACCCCTAAGACTGTGAAAGATGTGAGATCTTTTTTAGGACATGCTGGTTTTTATCGAAGATTCATTCATTCTTTTAGTACCATTGCCAAACCATTGTGTAACTTGTTGTCACAAGATGTCCCATTTGATTGGACATCAAAATGTCAAGAAGCTTTTGAAAAGCTTAAAGGGTTGTTGATAACTGCACCAATCATGCAAGCTCCTGATTGGTCTTTACCATTTGAACTGATGTGTGATGCTAGTGATTTTGCGGTTGGGGCTGTTTTAGGGCAAAGAAAAGACAAGAAACCTCATGTCATATATTATGCTAGCAAGACTTTGAATGATGCTCAATTGAATTACACTACAACTGAAAAAGAACTCTTAGCTGTGGTCTTTGCATTAGACAAGTTTAGGTCTTATTTGGTTGGATCTCTTGTTATTGTTTTCCCTGATCATGAAATTCCAAGGGTCATTAATTTTTGTCATGCATTAGCCTGTGGTGGGCATTTCTCTTCCAAGAAAACCATTGCTAAAATCTTGCAGTGTGGTTTTTATTGGCCTACCATGTTTAAAGATGTTCATGCCTTCTGTGTTGCATGTGACCGATGCCAACGACTAGGTAGCCTCACTAGGCGTAACATGATGCCCCTTAACCCCATCCTTGTTTTGGAAATATTTGATTGTTGGGGGATTGATTTCATGGGACCTTTTCCAAGTTCATTTGGTTACCAATTCATCCTTGTAGCTGTTGATTATGTGTCTAAATGGGTGGAGGCCATTGCATCTCGAACCAATGACCATCGAGTTGTGGTCAAATTCTTGAAAGAAAATATTTTCTCTCATTTTGGCATGCCCCGAGCTATGATTAGTGATGGGGAAAAACATTTTTGTAACAAGCCCGTTGGGATTTTGATGAGAAAATATGGTGTAATTCACAAGGTCAGTACTCCCTATCACCCACAGACTAGTGACCAAACTGAGTTGGCAAATAGAGAGATCAAGAACATTTTAGAGAAAACAGTCAATCCAAACCGTAAAGATTGGTCCCTACGACTAGTTGATGCTTTGTGGGCATATCGTACTGCTTATAAGACCTCTTTAGGAATGTCTCCTTATAGGCTAGTTTATGGAAAGCCTTGTCATCTCCCTGTTGAGATTGAGCACCGTGCATATTGGGCCATTTGGCAATTCAATGACAATGAAAATGAGGTTGGCAAAAATAGAAAGCTTCAATTGGATGAATTAGAGGAGCTAAGAAATGATGCATTTGAAAATGCAAAAATTTCAAAACATAAGATGAAAACTTTGCATGATAAACATATTCTTAGAAAATTCTTTCATGTTGGTCAAAAGGTTCTCTTGTATAATTCACGATTACATCTCTTTCCTGGGAAGTTGAGGACAAAATGGATTGGTCCATTTGTGATTAAATCCATCTCTAAGCATGGTGCATTTGAGGTAGAAAATCCCAAGAATGGAAATATTTTCAAAGTAAATGGTCATCGATTGAAACTTTATCTTGAAAATGTTGTGGCTGAAGTTGAGACATTGGATCTTGAAGATCCAATACCATTGTAGTATCAACAGTAATGAGTTTTTATTTTTATTTTTATTTTTATTTTCATTTTCATTTTCATTTTTTTCTTGTTTCTTCCATCTCTTATATTTTCTTGTTCATGCATTCGGGACAATGCATTATTTTAAGTTGGGGGGTGTGAGGTTCTTTATTTTCAAAAAAAAAAAAACATCAATGTTTTCTTTTATGTTTTCTTTTAGTTGTGATATGCAGGTTAAAAAAAAAAACAATCAAGCAAAAAGTCAGCTCATGCCTAATTCAATCAGACATTCATCCTTGAAAACAGAAGGAGAGTAACAATTTTCTAATCTTTATACTTTTCTTCTCTTTCTCTTTTACATTGAGGATAATGTAAAACTTAATTTTCGATATTTCATTATGTTGAATGCTTAAGATAACCATGCTTGTTAAAAAAAAAAAATATACTTGCATTGGTATGTGAATGAGACTTGTTTAGGATCATCATTACATTTTTGGGTTCATTATTGTGTTGAACATTGCATGCTTTAATTTGGGATAGATAATATCTTATAAAGCAAGATATAGCATACTTTTTTTTTAAGATTACTGAAGTACATCTTTCCTTGTAAAAGTTGTGTGAGTTGTGTGAATATGCATGAAAGATGAGTATGATGCTTTACTTGTGATTATCCCTTTTGATCTAGTCCTAAACAAGGTTTAAGTAAATAGAGTAATAATCATTACATAAATAAATAAATGTGTACAAAGTTCTATCTACTCCAATGTTTTGAGTTGCTCAGTAACTAGGGGTATTCATCACAAATGTTTATCTTTACGTCAAACGGCAGCTTGAAATATGAGTATGCAAAGCACTTTAAGTTTGTGACTTTGTGAGTAACCGGGTGCATTCATCACAAATGTTTGTATCCGCGTCAAAAGGGAAGTGACAACTTAAAGACAAAGAATAAATCATATCTTCAAAAAAAAAAGAAAAAAAAAAGAAAAAAAAAATATATATAGATATTTCTCTAGTTTGCTACCTTGTTTGTGTTGGTGAGAAGGGAAGATTAGAAGTTGAGTTTTCATATGAATCAATTATGTTGGTTGCACGATAAATATGACTGAATTTGGAAATTTTGTATGGATGTTTGATTTAGAGAATGTGAGTATGCTTATTTTTCTTTATTTGCCATTGTGTACACTAAGTTAAAGATACCAATGTTTGCATGATAGGTCCTTTAAGTGTGATGAATCGAGCCTAATTATGGTTATTATTATTATTTTTTTTATTTTAAAGGTTTTATGTTTTGTTTTGCTTGAGGACTAGCAAAATCTAAGTTGGGGGGTGTGATTGTGCATCAAAAGTGTCATTAAGTCTCTTATTTTACATATGTATTTATTGTTTTTATTTGGTTGTTTTTATAATAATTGATGTGTTTTTTAGTAATGAAGTTTGTTTTAATGTTTTGATAGGTTTTTGGAGCTTAAATGAATTAATTCAAAAAATTCAACGTCGGAATTCAGAACAAAGAATTGAAGAGACATTTAGTTGAAGATTGAAGCAAATCTTGGTTCAAATAAGTGCTCCAAATTTGTCCCAAAAATCAATTCTATTCCAATTCTAGAAAAGAATATCATATGATTTATTTCAAGCTCAAACTTGCCTTATGTTGTGTGCAAACTTCAACCATTAAACACTCAAGGTTTCAATATCAATCTTAGCCCAAATAATAAGTACATTTGTATACTTATTTGATGCTCAAATTCAGCCCAAAATCAGCCCCAAATCAGCCCTAAATCTACCCCAAATCAACCTTCAAATCAACCCAAACACAATCCATGATCTTACATGTCCACACAACAATAACAATTGATTTATTTTGGGCAATCCATTGACCCAAGAAGGCAAGCACATGGATGGAAAGCTGGAGGGGATATTTTAACATTATTTTGGGTCAAAAAGAAGAAGGAGACACCTCATAAATGAGGAAGAAAAACGTGTACCAAAGTAGTTGTAAAGCTGTCTTGATTTGATTTTTCAGAACACCTTTCGGTGTTTTGCCCATAACTTTTGACTCAGGTGTCCAAATGAGCTGTTCTTTAATGATCTGGAAAGGTGACAGAATTTCCTATAAATATGTCTCTAATAGACTTCTCCAGGAAAAGCTTCTAAGAGGGTCGAATTGCTGTCCAAAGTTAGAGTCAGATTTATGTCCGAATTTTTTCTGAAATTGTATTGTGTTCTTCTTTATAGATTTCGGTTCTTTAGTTTGTAAAACTTATTTTTTCAGTTGGATTCAAGTTCTTTCATGTTTATTGAAGTGTTCTTATATATAATCATGGTTGGCTAAACTCTTTCTTGGATCCAAATCAAGGATAATGGTGATTGAGGTGAGTTCTTTAGGATATGAATGAATCTTAATGTTTATCTTCTTATTTTCTTCATGAATGATTTATTATTGTAAAGAAATTTTAGAAATCATTTAGGTAATGTTATAATCTTGAATTTTTATGCACAAACTTTAGTTTTGGTATAGAGATTGCTTGATTCAATGTCTTACTTAATATGAAAGTACTTGTTCATTCTTAAGCAATAATCAATCTTCATCTTTCTAATCTTCATTGTAATATCTTCCGATCTAATATCACCATCGTTGAAATTAGGTTGAGTTATCTTATATATGTTGAAGAAATCACCAATACATCACCATTAAAATTGATTTGGACCAAGACTTACTTTTCTTGTCATTTAAAATCTATTTACATTTTTTTATCTTTGAAAACAAATCCATCAATTACTTTCAACCAACTTATTGTTAATTTAATTTCTCTTGAGTTTTTTTTTGTTACTTAGCTTAATTTCCAGATCTAGCTCTCTGTGGATATGACCTCGATCTTACCGAGTTAATTGCTACATCGCACACTCGTGCACTTGCGAGTTAAAACAAGCCGATCATAAAAAGCGGTCAAGCAGTAATACTCATTAGAAAATCAAAATACAATGAGCATTTAGTTTTTTATTGTGTGATAATCAGTTCGCATAGGTTGGTGATACCCCCGACCAACTAGGTATTACATACGATGTGTATAAAGACTAACACTACTATCCTAGTATATGTATTCTAACTAGAAAGACAAAAGGTCATATCATAATCAAATAAATAGAATCATATATTAAGGCTCAACTCATGATATCAATCAAACAAGAAGCTATCAAATCAAACATTCACATATCTTATATTTAGAATTAAGATTTAACAAATAATCATGTCTTATCATAATAAAAATAATAATCAATATATATATATATTATTAAGAAATATGATCCATTTCACATGAACAATTCAAATATTTATATTATTTCTCATGCATGAGAAATATTATTCACTCACCTGACTCAAAAGCAAAAGATCTCAAAAGCATATGTCTAAGGGAATCCTACTAAATCATATAAGTAGAATATTAGGATTATTTAAATACAAAAGAAGAAATATTCAAAAACAACATACAAACTACTTAATACACTTAACTTAGGGTTTAACTTATAATCTTATATGTTTATGAACCAAACTAGTCCCTTTTTCAAACCTAAAATACAAATGACTTTCTCGAAATCCAATGCAAAACAAAAAAAACATAAAATTTAATAATAATTCACCAAGTAAATCTCAATTGTTCATCAATCCAATCTTAAAAAAACTGGAATTACTAATACTTTAAGTGCAAAATGATGATATAAAACCTTGATAAAAATGAATTTTTAAGTACTAATCACAGGCAAATCTCCTAAAGTAAGAAAATTAATATTTTTATCATACCAAGGCATTGAACTAAGAGAAAGTAAGGATTTGTTAGGAAAGTAATCATCGATTACTGTGATGTCAAATATCAAATCTATTGTCACTCTTGATAAAAGATCCATATCAACATTTTTGGGGCCTTTTTCATATATGATTTCTTTCTAAGAATAAACCATTTACACATCTTCTAATTCATCAAACTCTATTTTACTCATGGTAGATTCAAATTGATCATAAACTAATTCATTAATAAGATTTACTTCTTATGAATAATTATCATCTCCAGGTTGTTTGAAATTGATTAGTACTTAAAAGTGCATTTTTATCATGGTTTTATATCATCATTTTGCACTTGAAGTATCAATAATTCCGTAACTAAAGCATGTTTTATAATAATATATCTAATAATATAAGATACCTTTAATTTATGGTAAATGTTCATTTTAAATGCAGGTCTATCACATAAATGAAAGGATTGATTGATGACTTTAAGAACTTAAATTACAACAGCAAAGAGATGACCAAAATTAGAAAAGAGATGTCGGTGCAATCCAAACCGGCACGATGTTTTTAAATTATATGTATATAGATTTTAAAAAAAAACTTGACACAACTAAAAGATTGATGTCTTCTCCCAAGTGCAGGAGTGTCGAAGTAATAAATAACCCGGCAAGACCGGGGTCGAACCACAGGGAGGTTATTTGTACAAATTATAAATAACAATAATACAACAACAATAACAACAACAACAACAATAACAATAACAATAACAATAACAATAACAATAACAATAACAATAATAATAATAGTAATACTAATAATACTAATAATAATAATAATAGTAGTAGTAGTAGTAGTAAAGAAAGAGAAGATGATGAGAACTTTGAGATGGAATATTAATGAAACAATTAAACAATAATAATAACAAATGTCAAGGTTAGAGATTCCACTAATGGTATATCAAACAAGTATAGTATAAACTCTTATTATTGAATTGGAAACCACACACAAAGGAGGTTCCAATCAGATTATATATTGTTAACATGATTACATTAGTCATCTTATTCAATTAATGCTAATACTTGTAAATCTTGTCAAGCATTCATGATTATAAACTTATGTTAACAACAAATCAAGTTCCTTTCATAGCTCAGGTGTCGGTTATACCATATATTATGGGCTATGAAAGTGCCAAGCATTTGTTGTACCAAGTGTTATACAACATAAATCAAGATTAGTTATTTAACAAGCAAAGTATTAAAGAGTGAACAAGATAACAAATATAAAACATGTTAGTATCAAACATTAAAGTCCACATTAAGTTTATATTATACTTATTCTTACACCATTAGTGTAACCTTTTCATCTTGACATAACTAACTTAGCTAGACATAATGAAAGAAAGAAAAATAGATAAACAAAATAAGAACATAAAAGTTAACTAAGTAAAGGAAAGGAAATGAAAGGCATAAACTTGATATTAATGAAAGCAAAGCATAAACATTACAAAAAATACAAAGAAAGAAAAGAAGAGCATGATCTTGATCTAGACACCAAGATGCCTAAATGCATGGCAAATGCCTCCTTTTATAGGCCAAAATTGGGAACTATTGATTTCATGACTAATTGATAAGTGGGTGGCCAACTTTTGACTTGGTGACAATCCTTATCTTCTTTTGCCTGCCAACAACATCATTGATAACATCCAAATTGGAGCCAATTAAAAACATGAAAGTTGTAGGCAATTGTCTTAGCTTTCTTGTGTAAAAAATTCAGCTCATTTGGACTTCTAGAACTCCAGATATGGCCAAAATACCAAACAGTGCTCGGGTTGGAAGACAGATTCAGGCTTCTTTGTTATTGCTACAATTTGGACTTGATAATGGCCTTTTTAGATTTGGGCTCCATATAAAAGTTATAGGCCTATGTCTTACCTTTCCATCCATATAAATTGGACCTAAATCTGAGATCTGTAGCTCTAGATATGGCCCAATTACCGAACAGTGTTCCGGTTTGGATTGCACCGACATCTCTTTTCTAAGTTTGACCATCTTTTTGCCCTTGCAATTTCAGTTCTTAAAGTCATCAATCAATCCTTTCATTTATGTGATAGGCCTGCATTTAAAATGAACATTTACCATAAATTAAAGGTATCTTATATTATTAGATATATTATTATAAAACATGCTTTAGTTAAGGAGTTATTGATACTTCAAGTGCAAAATGATGATATAAAACCATGATAAAAATGCATTTTTAAGTACTAATCACACCCCTCAACTAGCTTATTACTAGTCCCTAGTAATCAAAACGTTAAAACAATTTGCAAATTTCACAAAGCAAGGTATTCATAATTTAACTTCCATTAATCTATCTAGATAAACAAACTCTCATTAAATTTATATATCTGCTCAATACCACTTAACAAGATATTAATAAACCTTTCTTTTGTGCTCAATGTATCAACACATAATTATGGGGCTTTTCTTGGAAGAAAACAAAATTTTTGTTCTAATGTTTAAGGTTAACTTCCTTGGGTTAGGATTATTATTTATCTTTTTTTTTGTCTTTTTTTCTTTCTTTTTTTTATTTTTTATTTTTTAAAATCTATATACATATAATTTAAAAACATCATGCATCTTTAACCCGTGTAACGAGCTTTCAGCTAATGACTCCTAGACTAGTTGGTCTTAGGGCATTAGGTGTTAAGACACCCCTATGAGCTTAGTAACTCGGGTCGCAGATACTGATATGTAGATAGTGCAATGTTTGATTCCCTTAAGCTTTTCTCCTCAACCCATGTAACAAGCGTTGGGCTAATAGCTCCCAAGTCAGTTGACTTTAGGGTATTAGGTGTTAGAACACCCCTTCGGGCTTAATTGCTTAGGTTAGGGAGGCTACGAAACCAAACTTATCTATATTTTTATTATCATCATTTTTTCTTTTTCTTTGTTTTTCTTTTTCTTTTTTTTCATGTTTTGTTTTTTCTTAATTATATACAATCCCTTTCCCTTAATTGTTACCTTTAACAAAAGAACATAAATAATGTAATAATCCACAAATATTAAAAATATTCATCTCAAATGTCATGTTTCCAAAAGATAGCTTCATCTGTCTATTCCTATAATTAAGCAATACATTAAAAGGTGCAAGAAACAAACGTCCTAAAATAATAGAAAATGAATTACATGCTTCAACAGGTTGTGTATCCAAGACAATAAAATTCATAGGATAAATGAATTTATCAACTTGAATTAACACATCTTTAACTATTCCTTTAGAAATCTTTAACTATTCCTTTAGGCACTTTTACAAATCTATCAGTAAGTACAAGAGTTATAGAAATTGGTTTTAACTCACCTATATTGAGACTTTGAAAAACTAAATATGGAAGTAAATTTACACTAGCTCCTAAATCAAGCAAGGCTCTTTTAATTTTATGTTCTCCAATAAAGCAAGAAATTATAGGACAACTAGGGTCTTTATATTTCTAAGCATTATTGTTCTGAAGAATGACACTTATTTGTTTGGATAAAAGGCTTTCTTTTTCACATTCAGTTTTCTTTTCATAGTGTATAGATCTTTAAAAAATTTAACATAAGAAGAAACCTATTTAATAGCATCCAACAAAGGTATATTGATCCTTACCTATTTGAAAGTTTCAAAGATTTCAGAGTTGTGATTAATTTTTTTTTGTTTGAGCATGACATGAGAAAATGAAAGTGCTAGTCGGGAATCAATATTTTCTTTGTAATTTTCATATTCAACCCCTTCTTTACTTTTAGAGATTAACTCATCATCTTTCTCATAAGGTTAAAGAGTAGGTTTTTTCAATAACCTTAGCATTGTAAACAGTAGTGACTAATTTGACTTAATCCATATATTGGCTTTCAGAATTACTTGTATTTGTATTGTATTGCCCCTTGAGATTTTGTTATGGTTGAAATGAAAACTTACCTTTCTCTTAGAAACTGAGAGCAGATGTCAATTTTGCAAGAGTATCTTTAAAATTTGTCATGCTTTAAGCAAGTTAAGTGTTGATTGTTGCTTACTTTTCAATGAATGCATACAAAGTTTCCTCAAAATTTCTTCTAGATGGTGGAGCATAAGGAGGTGCATATCCATGAGAATTTTGAAAATTATGGTGTGCTTGAAACGATGGTTATAAAGTTTGTGCATCACTCTTCCAACTGAATTTCTCGAACCAAGGTTGTATGTTTGCGAGCACGGGTTATGGTTAGGCCTTTGAAAATTGTTTAAAGTATGAGCTTGTTCATGGAGACATTCCTTAAAACAAGACGAGGTTGGACAATTATTAGTTGAGTGTTCATTGGTTTCACAAATTTGATAGACAATGTCTTGAATAGATTTTAACAGACCATGCTTTTTCAACTGTAGTGCCTCAACTTTTCTAGCTAAGGATACAAACTTGGCTTAAAGGTCATGATCTTGCCTAAGGTTGTACATGCCTCCACTAGATGTAAGAGGTTGAATTTTACTCGGTGCCTCATAAGTACTTGCGATGTCCTAATTTTAAGCATTTTTAGCTTATAAGTCAAAGTAATTCATTGCTTCATTAGGGTCTTTATCTTCAAAAGTTTCATTGAACATCAATTCAACCATCTGCCAATCTCTAGTTGTTAATGTTTTATAAAAATATGAAACTAATCTCTATGTTTTAAAACCATGATGAGGGCAAATATTAAGCAAGTCTCGCTCCCACAATTGATAAAATGTTTCTTCTGGTTTTTTAGTGAAAGTAATGATTAGTCTTTTGAAAGAGATTGTTCTATGAGAAGGGAAAAACATTTTTAAAAACTGTTATTACATTTCATCCCAAGCACGAATGGATCCAGTTTTATAGCCATGTTTTAGCTTTATCTTTTAATGAAAAAGGGAAAAGCTTTAATTTGATGGTGTTCATTCCACAATTTAAGTCATTATACGTGTTGCAGACCTCTTCAAATTCGCTTAAATATAAGTATGGATTTTCTAAATCTAAGCCATGAAAAGAAGGTAAAAGTTAAATAATACCTAGCTTAAAATTAAAATGAGATGCATTAGGGAGGAAAATTATGCATGATGGTGCACTTATTCTTGGGGGATTCATGTGGTCTCTAACTGTTTTAACACTATTATTCTCATTATAAAGTGATTGATTATCTTCTTCGGTGACACGACTGAAAGATTGATGTCTTCTCCCAAGTGCAGGAGTGTCGAAGTAATAAATAACCCGGCAAGACCGGGGTCGAACCACAGGGAGGTTAATTGTACAAATTATAAACGACAATAGTACAACAACAATAATAATGACAACAACAACAATAATAATAGTAATAACAATAATAACAACAATGACAATAACAATAATAACTATAATAATAATAATAATAATAATAATAATAGTAGTAGTAGTAGTAGTAGTAGTAGTAGTAGTAGTAATAATAACAATAATAAAGAAAGAGAAGAAGAAGATGATGATGAGAACTTGGAGATGAAAAATTAATGTAAGGATTAAACAATAATACTAACAAATGTCAAGGTTAGAGGTTCCACTAATGGTATATCAAACAAGTATAGTATAAACTCTTATTATTGAATTGGAAACCACACACAAAGGAGGTTCCAATCAGATTATATATTGTTAACATGATTACATTAGTCATCTTATTCAATTAATGCTAATACTTGTAAATCTCGTCAAGCATTCATGATTATAACTTATGTTAACAACAAATCAAGTTCCTTTCATAGCTCAGGTGTCGGTTATACCATACATTATGGGCTATGAAAGTGCCAAGCATTTGTTGTACCAAGTGTTATACAACATAAATCAAGATTAGTCATTTAACAAGCAAAGTATTAAAGAGTGAACAAGATAACAAATATAAAACATGTTAGTATCAAACATTAAAGTCCATATTAAGTTTACATTATACTTATTCTCACACCATTAGTGTAACCTTTTCACCTTGACATAATTAACTTAACTAGACATAATGAAAGAAAGCAAAATAGATAAACAAAATAAGAACATAAAAGTTAACTAAGTAAAGGAAAGGAAATGAAAGGCATAAACTTGATATTAATGAAAGCAAAGCATAAACATTACAAAAAATACAAAGAGAGAAAGGAAGAGCATGATCTTGATCTGGAAACCAAGATGCCTAAATGCATGGCAAATGCCTCCTTTTATAGGCCAAAATTGGGAACTATTGATTTGATGACTAATTGATAAGTGGGTGGCCAACTTTTGACTTGGTGACAATCCTTATCTTCTCTTGTCTGCCCAAAACGTCATTGATAACGTCAAAACTGGAGCTAGGTGCAAACATGAAAGTTGTAGGCAATTGTCTCAGCTTTCTTGTGTAAAAAATTCAGCTCATTTGGACTTCTAGAACTCTAGATATGGCCAAAATACCGAACAGTGCTCGGGCTAGAAGACAGATTCGGGCTTCTTTGTTGTTGCTACAATTTGGACTTGATAATGGCCTTTTTAGATCTTGGGCTCCATATGAAAGTTGTAGGCCTATGTCTTACCTTTCCATCCATATAAATTGGACCTAAATCTGAGATATATAGCTCTAGATATGACCTAATTACCGAACAGTGTTCCGGTTTGGATTGCACCAACATCTCTTTTCTAAGTTTGGCCATCTCTTTATCCTTACAATTTAAGTTCTTCAAGTCATCAATCAATCCTTTCATTTATGTGATAGGCCTGCATTAAAAATAGACATTTACCACAAATTAAAGGTATCTTATATTATTAGATATATTATTATAAAACATGCTTTGGTTAAGGAGTTATTGATACTTCAAGTGCAAAATGATGATATAAAACCATGATAAAAATGCACTTTTAAGTACTAATCATTCGGCCATATTTTTTGAAAATGATAAGGATACCTTATAAATTCTACCAGTTATGAGGCACCGAGTAAAACTCAACCTCATACATCTAGTGGAGGTATGTACAACCTTAGGAAAGATCATGACCTTCAAGCCAAGTTTACATCTTTAGCTAGAAAAGTCAAGGCACTAGAATTGAAAAAGTGTGGTCAATTAAAATCTATTGAAAACATTGTGTGTCAAATATATGAAACAAATGAACACTCAACCAATGATTGTCCAACCTTGCCTTCTTTTAAAAAATATCTCCATGAACAAGCCCATGCTATAAACAGTTAGAGAAATACTCCCAAATTTCAGTTGGAAGAGTGAGAACAACAATACACAAACTTTATAACCACCATTTCAAGCATACCACAATTTCCAAAATTCTCATGGATATGCACCTCCTTATGCTCCACCTCGTAGAAGAAATCTTGAGGAAATAATGCATGCATTCATTGAAAAGCAAGAGACAATCAATACTAAACTTGCTTAAAACATCACAGATTTTAAAGATACTCTTACAAAATTAACATCTACTCTCAGTTTCCAAGAGAAAGGTAAGTTTTCACCTCAACCAGAACAAAATCCAAAGGGGCAATACAATGCAAATGCAAGTAGTTCCAAAAGCCAACACATGGATCAAGTCAAATCAATCACTACTCTGCACAGTGGTAAGGTTATTGAAAAACCCTCTCTTGAACCTTATGAGAAAGATGATGAGTCAATCTCTAAGGGTAAGGAAAGGGTTGAATCTGAAAATTGTAAAGAAACAACTAATTCACCACCAGCACTTCCATTTCCTCATGTCATGAGCAAACAAAGAAAAGTCAATCACAACTCTGAAATTTATGAAATTTTCAAATAGGTAAGCATCAATATACCTTTGTTGGATGATATTAAATAGGTTCCTTCCTATGCTAAATTTTTAAAAGATCTATGTACCATGAAGAGGAAACTGAATGTGAAAAAGAAAGCCTTTCTAGCCGAACAAGTAAGAGTTATTCTTCAAAACAATAATGCTTTGAAATATAAAGACCCTGGTTGTCCTATAATTTCTTGCTTTATTGGAGAGCATATAATTAAAAGAGCCTTACTTGATCTTGGTGCTAGTGTGAATTTACTTCCATATTATGTGTTTCAGAGTCTCAATCTAGGTGAGTTAAAACCAACATCTATATCTCTTTTACTTGCCAATAGATCTGTAAAAGTGCCTAGAGGAATAATTGAAGATGTGTTAGTACAAGTCAATAAATTCATTTATCGTGTGGATTTTATTGTCTTGGATGTAGAACCTGTTGAAGCAAGTAATTTATTTCTTGTTATTTTAAGATGTCCGTTTCTTGCAACCTCTAACGCATTAATTAATTGTAGGAATGGACTGCTGAAGCTATCATTTGGAAACATGACATTGGAGATGAATATTTTCAACATTTGCAAGCAACCTGGAGATGATAATTATTTACAAGTAGATCATATTGAAGAATTAGTTTATGATCAACTTAAATCTACTTTAAGTAAAAATGAATTGGATGAATCTGAAGATTTGCAAATAATTTATTCTAAGGAAGAAATCACGGACGAAAAACACACCAAAAATGTCAATAGTGACAATAGATTCGACATCTGACATCACACCAATCGATGATTACTTTCCTAACAAATCCTTACTTTCTCTTAGTCCAATGCCTTGGTATGATAAAAATATCAATTTTTTTGCTTTAGGAGATTGCCAGCTGATTGCATACCCAAGACAAAGAAATGTTTTTGAATGAAGTGAAGAATTTTTATTGTTATGACCCTAACTTTTCAAATATTATCCTGATCAAATATTTCAAAGATTCATTCTCGACAATGAGGTAAGTAGTGTCATTAAACTTTGTCATTCTAAAGCATATAGAAGTTATTTCTCGTAAAAAAAGACAGCTGCAAAAATATTTCAAAATGGATTTTATTGGCCCACCATGTTCAAGGACACGCATGCATTCTGCAAAACTTGTAAAAATTGTTAAAAAGTTGACATTAGTCAAAAAGTTTTATTTTATAATTCTCAACTCTATGCATTCCCTAAAAGAGCTAAGATTAAGATGAAGCAATCCTTATGGGGTCTGTGATATTGAGAATTCAATGAATGACAATGATTTTAAGGAAAATGGACATCGTTTGAAAGCTTACTTTGATAATTTTCCTAGTGAAAATGAATCAACTGGTTTGAATGATCTTGTAGATAAAGGTTGATTATTTTGTTTTTCTCACATTGTTTTTGTGTTTCTTTCTGAGTGATTTTTGCTAGTTTCTCTCACCCCGATCAAATGGCGGACAACGGTACTCTGTGACTTAAGTCGGTTCTTTTAGTTTCCCACAATAACTTATATTTATGTATATATTTGTGCAATTCTTTGAATCTTTCTTCCAATTCTCATTTGAAAATGGACACTAATCTTGAAAAATTGAAAAAGTATTTTCCCGCTCTTCCTTAGAATGCGATTACAAAAATTTACCGTGCTAGATGTCCAAGATTGAGATTGTTAATGAATCATGGAATTCTTAAAGATATTCGTTGGTTGATTGAAGCAAAGGTCCGATTATCAGGTGAGTCCTCTAACTCCTTCATTTCACATGCTTGGAACAGGTAAAAGCACTTTTGCAAAGAAACGTCATGCAAAACGACTAAAAGTCTATCATCGATGTGCTAGATGGCCTTGTAATACACAATGTCGTTCTTTAAGAATGGTATCTATAAACTGTGAAGATAAAATACAATTTATTAAGGATGGCCAGAGTAAGGAGTTTTTAGATAATCTTCTATTGACTCTTGAGACGCATCCTAATGGAGATGTGCATCGTGTAATTCATGATTTATTACCACTATTTCATAAAGAACATGATCCACGTAGTCTTGGGAATCTAACTAAAAAGGACCCTGTTTGCTAGTTTTTAAGAAAAATGGGTGGGAAGCCTATCCTCGACCTATAGAGGGCGTTTAAGCTATTCTTGAACTTAAAACTAAGGGAAGATGTGAGCCACAATCATAACTACTTGTACATACACATGCTTTTTCAAAAGTAAATTAAAAAAAAACAGAGAGAGTGTGAGACTCCAGCTGGGCTATATATAGGTGTTAAGATTGTCTTTCTAATTTCTCATCTATAAAACCCTCTCTTCCTTCCTTTCATTTATACTCAACCCATACATTCAATAAATACAGAAGTGTGTAGAAATGGCAAGTTCCTTAAGTCATCATATAAGAAATATTTGTAACCATTCTTAATAAGGTCTATCATAATACTTCTTGAAATATTCAGGTTTACAAACTCTCGTATTGTTATCACTTAATTCTGCTCATATACTTATTTAACATATATTCTTAAACCTTAATTTACACACACACACTTTAACATATGATTGTGGGTTGCATATTGGATTATTACATTATTTATGTTCTTTTGTTCAAGGTAACAACTAAGGAAAATGGATAGTATATAATTAAAAAAAAGAAAAAAAATACTGATAATAAAAATGTAGATAAGTTTGGTTTCGTAGCCTCCCTAACCTAAGCAATTAAGCCTGAAGCGGTGTTTGTTACATGGGTTGAGTAGAAAAGCTTAAGAAAATCAAACATTGCACTATCTACATATTAGTATCTGCGACCCGAGTTATTAAACTCGTAGGGGTGTCTCAACACCTAATGCACTAAGATCAACTGGTTTGAGAGTCATTAGCCAAAAGCTCGTTACATGGGTTAAAGATGCATGGTGTTTTAAGTTATATGTATATATATATATATATAAGAAAAAAAGACAAAAAAAAATCCCAATCTAAGGAAATTAACCTTAAACATTAGAACAAAAAATTTGTTCTCTTCCAAGAAAAGCCTCATAATTATATGTTGATACATTGAGCACAAAAGAAAGGTTTATTAATATCTTGTTAAGAGGTACTGAGTAGATATATAAATTTAATGAGAGTTTGTTTATCTAGATAGATTAATGGAAGTTAAATGATGAATACCTTGCTTTATGAAATTTTCAAATTGTTTTTCTATTTTAATGCTTTGATTACTAGGGACTAGTAATAAGCTGGTTGGGAGGTGTGATTAGTACTTAAAAGTGCATTTTTATCATCATTTTATATCATCATTTTGCACTTGAAGTATTAATAACTCTTTAACTAAAGCATGTTTTATAATAATATATCTAATAATATAAGATACCTTTAATTTGTGGTAAATGTTCATTTTAAATGCAGACGTATCACATAAATGAAAAGATTGATTGATGACTTTAAGAACTTAAATTACAAGGGCAAAGAGATGACCAAAATAAGAAAACAGATGTCGGTGCAATCCAAATCGCAACACTGTTCGGTAATTGGGTTATATTTGGAGTTATAGAACTCATCTTTAGGTCTACTTTATATGGATGGAAAGGTAAGACATAGGTCTACAACTTTCATATGTAGCCCAAGATCTAAAAAGGCTATTTTCAAGTCTAAATTGTAGCAACAACAAAGAAGCCCGTATCTATCCTCCAGCCCGAGCACTGTTCAGTATTTTGGCCATATCTAGAATTCTAAAAGTCTAAATGAGCTGAAGTTTTTACACCAGAAAGTTGAGACAATTGCCTACAACTTTCATGTTTTGAAGTGGCTACAATTTTGATGTTATCAATGACGTTTTGGGCAGACAAGAGAAGATAAGGATTGTCACCAACTCAAGTGTTGGTCACCCACTCATCAATTAGTCATCAAATCAATAGTTTGTATAAAAGGAGGCATTTGCCATGTATTTAGGTATCTTGGTGCTCAGATCAAGATCATGCTCTTCTTTTCCCTCTTTGTATTTTTTGTAATGTTTATGCTTTGCTTTTATTAATATCAAGTTTATGCCTTTCATTTCCTTTCCTTTACTTAGTTAACTCTTATCTTATTTATGTTCTTATTTTGTTTATTTATTTTTATTTCTTTTATTATGTCTAGCTAAGTTTATTATGTAAAGGTGAAAAGGTTACACTAATGGTGTAAGAATAAGTATAGTGTAAAACACTAACATGTTTTATATTTGTTATCTTGTTCACTCTTTAATACTTTGCTTGTTAAATGACTAATCTTATTTTATGTTGTATAACACTTGGTACAACAAATGCTTGGCACAACAAATGCTTGGCACTTTCATAGCCCATACTATATGGTATAACCGACACTTGAGCTATGAAAGGAACTTGATTTGTTGTTAACATAAGTTATAATCATGAATGCTTGATGAGATTTACAAGTATTAGCATTAATTGAATAAGATGACTAATATAATCATGTTAACAATCTATAATCCGACTGGAACCTCCTTTGCATGTGGTTTCCAATTGAATAATAAGAGTTTATACTATATTTGTTTGATATACCATTAGTGGAACCTCTAACCTTGACATTTCTTCTTATCATTGTTTAATCTTTACATTAATATTCCATCTCAAAGTTCTCATCATCATCTTCTTCTTCTCCTTCTTTTTCTTTATTATTATTAGTACTACTACTACTACTACTACTACTATTATTGTTATTATTATTGTTATTGTTGTTATTGTTGTTGTTGTTGTATTATTGTTATTTATAATATGTACAATTAACCTCCTTGTGGTGCAACCCCGGTCTTGCCGGGTTATTTATTACTTCAACACTCCTACACTTAGGAGAAGACATCAATCTTTTGGTCGTGTCACTAGTATGCCAACTTCATTAAGTAAATCAATTGTGTATTTCTATTATGAAAAGAGTATACCATGTCTAGATCTCAAGACCTCAATTCCTAAAAAGTACTTTAAAGGTCCAAGATCTTTTATTTCAAATGCTCAACAGAGATAAGTTTGCAGGGCTTCCTTTTCAATAGAGTCATTTCCTATCACCATCATATCATCAATATATTTAATCAATATCATAAGCTTCCTTTCCTTATGCTTTATGAATAGAGTGCAGTTAGAACTACTCTATTGATATCCAAATGCCTTCCTTGAGTTTGTAAATCTGTCGAACAAAGCTCTTGGTGATTGCTTTAATCCTTATAATGATTTATACAGTTTACAAACTTGTTTGCTTCTTTTAACCAGTAACTAACATCTTAGAGGTAGCTCTCTATATATTTTTTTATGGAGTTTCCCATGCAAGAATGCATTCTTTACATGAAATTGATGTAATGGCTAGTCAAAATTTACAGCTAATGACAAGAGAATAGGGAATGTGTTTATTTTAGCCACTAGTGCAAAATTTTCTACATAATCAATCCCATACATTTAATTGTATCCTTTGGTCACAAGCTAAGCTTTAAACCTCTCAATATCACCATCAGCTTTGTATTTGACTGAAAAAATCCATTGACATCCTATGGATTTTTTTCTAGCCATTAAGTTGGTCACCTCCCATGTTGTATTTTTTTGGACAAATTTCATTTCTTCATTCATTGCATTTTTCCACTAGGGTCCTTGATAGCTTCTTGTACACTATTAGGAACATGTACAGTAAACAATTGATTTGTAAATGATTCAAATGCCTTTGATAGCCTATGGTAAGATACATAATTATTTAGGTATATAAGGGTACAAGTACAAATAGGTTTATAGCTAACCCTAGGAATTCCTCTCCTAATATGATTAGGAAGTATGCAGAGTAGAGGTTCAAGGTTTACCTGTGATCATGAATTGATGGTGACTTATGAGGAATGGAAGCATCAAGTGGAGAAGATTGTTATTGTAATATAGTTGCTTCAACTATATTAAGATGATCACATGGTTAAAGCTTAAGTGTTGTTGGCTAATTACTACATCCATATGTTTTAGTTCTGCTGGTTCCTATTCTGGTGTTTTAGGTTTAGGTAAAATGTGACTTATGTTCTCAATTTGATTGTTAAGGGACTATATGTTAAAAATTTCCTCCCTCTTATTTGTAGTCTTTGTTGTAGGAAAGTACATCTGGTGTTCATGAAATTTTATATCCATTATGACATATAAATTTTTTAGTGGGTGGATGGAAACACCAATATCCTTTCTGATTAAGACCATATCTAATAAAGATATATCAAAGAGCACATGGTTAAAGTTTATGACAGGTATGGTTTGGTATGTGTACAAATACAGTGCAGCCAAAGACTTGTAGGGGCAGCTTTGGTGTTAGTGATAAGGACAAACTTTGGTTTAATGTATCAAGTGGTGTATGGAAGTCTAAGTTACGGGATGAGATTTTGTTTATTATATATGATGCAATTGTAAGTGACTCGCCGCAATAATGAAGGGGTATATTAGCTTCAAATATTGTGGCTCGAACCATTTCCAAGAGATGTCTATTTTTTCTTTCTGCAACCCTACTGTGTTGGGGGAATAATGGCATGTAATGCCCTAACACTATAAGAATTGCTTTATCTCATGATTAGTACTTAAAACTATAGTTTTATCAAGGTTTTACATTATCATTTTACACTTATCAATAACTACTTAACTAAAGCATATATTATAATAACAAGTCTAATACCATTAGATACCTTTAATTTATGGTAAATGTTCATCTTAAATACAGGCCTATCATATAAATAAAAGAATTAATTGTTAAGTTTAAGTACTGAAATTTAAAGAATAAAGAGAGAGTCAAACTTAGAAAACAGATGCTAGTTCACCAAAACTAGAACACTATTTGGTCATTGGGTCATATCTATAGATCTTAGATTTAGGTTTGCTCTATATGGATGGAAAGCTAAGACATAGGCCTAAAATATTCATGTAAAAGCAAAGACTCAATTTTACTGTTTGGAAGTCCAAATCTAGCAGCCCAAACATTGTTTAGTGTTTAGCTTATATCTTGAGTTCTAAAAGTCTAAATAATCTTAATTTTTTTCTTATAAAACTAAGACAATTTTCTAGAACTTTCATGATTTAAGTCTGTTCAAATTTTGACGTTATCAATGATGTTTTGTTCAGACAAGAAGACAAGGATTGTCACCGAGTCAAAAGTTGGCCACCCACTCAATAATTAGTCAATAAATCAGTAGTTCAAAATTTTAGCCTATAAAAGGAGGTATTTGTCATGTATTTAGAAATCTTGGTTTTTATATCATGATCATGTTCTTCCTTTCTTCATCATCATCATTATTATTATAGTTAACCTCCTTATAGTTCGACCCTGATCTTGCCGAACTATTTATTACTTTGACACTCGTGCACATGGGAGAAGACATCAATCCTTTGGTCATGTCAAGTTTTTGGCACGGTTGTTAGGAAGGTAAATTCTTGTACAAATTATAGTATTTATTTTATTTTTTCTTTTCACTTTTCTTGTATCTAACTTTGTTTCTATTCTTTTATTTCTTTTTCTTTTGTTTCCTTCTTTCTTTTATTCTATTACTACATATGCATGAGAGTGTGGTCACATATATTAAGTGGTAGACTTTGTAGGGTCTCCTCATCATTTTTAAAAAATGAACCAATTAAGTAATTAGACATGCTAGTTAAAAATGCTCAAAATTCAGATACCATGACATGATCAAAAGATTGATGTCTTCTCCCAAGTGCAGAAGTGTCAAAGTAATAAATAACCTAGCAAGATCGGGGTCGAACCACAAGGAGGTTAATTGTATAAATTATAAACAACAATAATAATACAACAATAACAACAATAACAACAACAGTAGTAGTAGTCGTAGTAGTAGTAGTAGTAGTACTAAAGAAGTTGATGAGAACTTTGAGATGGAAGATCAATATAAGGATACAAACAATGATAAAAACAAATATCAAGGTTAGAGAATCCACTAATAGTATTTCAAAGAAATATAGTAGAAAATCTTTTTATTACTCAATTGGAAACCATATATAAAGAAGATTCCAATCAGATTATAAATGGTTAACATGATTACATTAATTATCTTATTCAATTATTGTTAATACTTGTAAATGTTATCAGACATCCATGATTATAATTTATATTATCAATAAATCAAGTTCTTTTATGGCACAAGTATCGGTTACACCATATGGTTAGGCTATGAAAGTATCAAGTATTTGTTCTAGTAAGGTTATAAAACATAAATCTAGATTAACCATTTAACAAGCAAAGTATTAAGAATGAACAAGGTAACAAATACAAAACATGTTAGTATCAAACATTAGTCCATGTTAAGTTTACACTATACTTATTCTTACACCATTAGTGTAATCTTTTCACCTTGGTATAATAAATTTAACTAAACATAATGAATGAGAGAAACATAAATAAACAAGATGATAAAATAAATAAGATAAATGTTAACAAAGTCAAGAAAAGGAATTGAAAGGCATAAACAAGATATTAATGAAAGCAAACTTAAGCATTACAAAAATACAATGAGAGAAAGTAGGAGCATGATCTTGATTTGGAAACCAAGATGTCTAAATGCATGGCAAATGCCTTCTTTTATAGGCCAAAATTAGAAACTATTGATTTGATAACTAATTAATGAGTGAGTGGTCCACTTTTAACTTGGTGACAATCTTATCTTCTTTTGTCTGAATAAAATGTCATTGATAATGTCAAAATTTGAACTAGACCTCCATATGAATGTTGCAAGAAATTGTCTCAACTTTCTAGGAAACAAATTAAGGTCATTTGGACTTGTAAAATTTAAGATATAGGTTGAACACTAAATAGTGTATGGGCTGTAGGATAGATTTGAACTTCTTTGTTATTGCTATAATTTGGACTTGAAAACAGCCTTTTAAATCATAGACCCCATGAAATTTTAGGCCTATATCTTACCTTTTCATCCTTATAAATTAGACCTAAATCCAAGATCTACAGCCTCAGATATGATCCAATTACCTAAAAGTGTTCCAGTTTAGATTGCACCAGCATCTCTTTTCTAAGTTTGGCCATCTCTTTGTCTTTTCAATTTCAATATTTCAACTTATTAATCAATCCTTTTATTTATGTGATAGACTTGTATTTAACATGAATATTTACCATAAATTAAAGGTACCTTATAGTATCAGACTTGTTATTATAAAACATGCTTTAGTCAAAGAGTTATTAATCTTCATGTACAAAATGATGATATAAAATCTAGATAAAAATAGACTTTTAAGTACTAATTACATTGCAGGTACTTATGAGGCACCAGGTAAAAATAAACCTTATGTATCTAGTAGAGGTATGTACAACCTTAAGGAAGATCATGATCTCCAAGCCAAGTTTGCATCTTTAGCTAGAAAAGTTGAGGTCCTAGAATTGAAAAAAGTGATCAATTAAAATATGTTCAAGACATTGTATCTCAAGTTTGTGAAACCAATGAACATTCAACCAATAACTATCTAACTTTGCCTTCTTTTAAGGAATGTCTCCATGAACAAGTTCATGCTTTAAATAGTTTACAAAGGCTCAATCATAACCCTTACTCACAAACATACAACTCTGGATGGAGAAATCATCTAAATTTTAGTTAGAAGAGTAATAACAATAATGCACAAACTTCATAACCACAATTTCAAGTACACCATAATTTTCAAAATTCTCAAAGATATCCACCTCCTATAAGAAATATTAAGGAAACATTACATGTATTCATTGAAAAGTAAGAAGTAATCAATACTCATCTTGCTCAAGCATGATAGATTTTAAAGATACTCTTTCAAAATTCACATTTGCTCTCAGTTTTCAAGAGAAAGATAAGTTTCCTTCTCAAACACAACAAAATCTTAAGGGATATTTGATTAGTAGTTAAAAGTGTATTTTTATCAAGGTTTTATGTTATCATTTTGCACTTGAAGTATCAATAACTCCTTAACTAAAACATGTTTTATAATAATATATCTAATAATATAAGATCCCTTCAATTTATGATAAATGTTCATTTTAAATGGAGGCCTATCATATAAATAAAAGAATTGATTGATGAATTTAAGAACTGAAATTGAAAGGACAAAGAGATGGCCAAACTTAGAAAAGAGATGTCGGTGCAATCCAAATCATAACACTGTTCCGTAATTAGATCATATCTGGAGCTGTAGATCTCAAATTTAGGTCTACTTTATATAGATGGAAAGGTAAGACATAGGCCTACAACTTTTATATAGAAGCCAAGACTTAAAAAGGCCATTTTTAAGATCAAATTGTAGCAACAAAAAACAAGTTTGAATCTACTAGCCCGAGCACTGTTTAGTGTTTGACCCATATCTGGAGTTCTAGAAGTCTAAATGACCTGAATAGTTTACACAAGAAATCTGAGATAATTTCCTACAACTTTCATGTTTCAAGTGGCTGCAATTTTGACGTTATCAATGATGTTTGGGTAGACAAGAGAAGATAAGGATTGTCACCAAGTCAAGTGTTGGTCACCCACTCATCAATTTGTCATCAAATCAATAATTCTTATAAAAGGAGGCATTTGCCATGCATTTAGGCATCTTGGTGTTCAAATCAAGATTATGCTCTTGCTTTCTCTCTTTGTATTCTTTGTAATGTTTATGCTTTGCTTTCATTAATATCAAGTTTATGCCTTTCATTTCCTTTCCTTTACTTAGTTAACTCTTATCTTATTTATGTTCTTATTTACTTTATTTATTTTTCTTTCTTTTATTATGTCTAGCTAAGTTTATTATGTTAAGGTGAAAAGATTACACTAATGGTGTAAGAATAAGTATAGTGTAAACTTAATATGGACTTTAATATTTGAAACTAACATGTTGTATAATTGTTGTTTATAATTTGTACAATTAACCTCCCTATGGTTCGACCTCGGTCTTGCCGAGTTATTTATTACTTTGACACTCATGCACTTGGGAGAAGACATCAATTTTTTCATAGTGTCAGTAATACAATACAAATTCTGGAAGCCAACACATAAATCAAGTAAAAGGTTAAATCTAAATATTACAAAGAAAAAATTATAATAGGGTGTTTTGATTTTTCAGAAAAACGTGTACCAAAGTGGTTGCAAAGCTGTCCTGATTTGATTTTTCAGAACACCTTTCGGTGTTTTGCCCATAACGTTTGCCTCAAGTGTCCAAATGAGCTGTTCTTTAATGATCTGGAAATGTGACATAATTTTCTATAAATACATCTCTAATAGAAATATCGAGGGAGGCTTCTAATAGGGTCAAATTTCTGTCCAAAGTTAGAGTCAAATTTGTGTCCGAATTTTTTCTAAACTTGTGTTGTGTTCTTCTTTATAGATTTCAGTTCTTTAGTTTGTAAAACTTATTATTTCAGTTTGATTCAAGTTATTCCATGATTATATATAAGAACACTTCAATAAACATGAAATAACTTGAATCAAAGAGAAATAATAAGTTTTACAAACTAAAGAACAGAAATCTATAAAGAAGAACACAATACAATTTCAGAAAAAATTCAGACACAAATCTGACTCTAAATTTGGACAACAATTTGACCCTCTTAGAAGCTTTTTTTCGAGATGTATATTAGAGAAATATTTATAGGAAATTCTGTCACCTTTCCAGATCATTAAAGAACAGCTCATTTGGACAGTTAAGTCAAACGTTATGGGTAAAACACCAAAAGGTGTTCTGAAAAATCAAATCAGGACAACTTTGTAACTACTTTGGTGCACGTGTTTCTTCCTCAATTTTGAGTTGTCTCCTTCTTTTTTTTAACCCAAAATAATGTAAAAATATCCCCTCCAGCTTTCCATCCATGTGTTTGCCTTCTTCGATCAATAGATTACCCAAAATAAATCAATTGTTATTTGTTGTGTGGACATGTAAGATCATGGATTGTGTTTGGGCTGATTTGAAGGTTGATTTAGGGCTAATTTGGGGCTGAATTTGGGCTGAATTTGAGCATCAAATAAATATACAAATGTACTTATTATTTGGGCTAAGATTGACATTGAAACCTTAAGTGTTTAATGGTTGAAGTTTGCACACAACATAAGACAAGTTTGGGCTTGAAATAGATCATATGATATTCTTTTCTAGAATTGGAATAGAATTGATTTTGTGGGACAAATTTGGAGCACTTATTTGAACCAAGATTTGCTTCAATCTTCAACTAAATGTCTTTTCAATTCTTTGTTCTGAATTCCGACGTTGAATTTTCTAAATTAATTCATTTAAGCTCCAAAAACCTATCGAAACATTAAAACAAACTTCATTACTAAAAAAACAAATCAATTATTATAAAAACAACCAAATAAAAACAATAAATACATATATAAAATAAGAGACTTAATAACACTTTTGATGCACAATCACACCCCCCAACTTAGATTTTGCTAGTCCTCTAGCAAAACAAAACATAAAACCTTTGAAATAAAAATAATAATAACAACAAACATATTAAGGCTCGATTCATCATACTTAAAGGACCTATCATGCAAACATTGGTATCTTTAACTTAGTGTACACAATAGCAAATAAAGAAAAATAAGCATACTCACATTCTCTAAATCAAACATTCATACAAAATTTCCAAATTCAGTCATATTTATCGTGAAACCAACATAATTGATTCATACAAAAACTAAACTTGTAATCTTCCCTTCTCACCAACACAAACAAGGTAGCAAACTAGAAAAATATCTATATATATATTTGTTCTTTTTTTCTTTTGAAGATATGATTTATTCTTTGTCTTTAAGTAGTCACTTCCCTTTTGACGCGAATACAAACATTTATGATGAATACACCCGATTACTGATTAGTACTTAAAAGTGCATTTTTATCATGGTTTTATATCATCATTTTCCACTTGAAGTATCAATAACTCCTTAACTAAAACATGTTTTATAATATATATCTAATAATATAAGATACTTTTTCAGATTTTGGGCTCCATAATAAAGTTATATGCCTATGTCTTATCTTCATTTATGTGATAGGACTGCATTAAAAATGAGCTAAAGTTTTTACACCAGAAAGTTGAGACAATTGCCTACAACTTTCATGTTTTCAAGTGGCTGCAATTTTGATGTTATCAATGACGTTTTGGGCAGACAAGAGAAGATAAGGATTGTCACCAACTCAAGTGTTGGTCATCCACTCATCAATTAGTCATCAAATCAATATTTTGTATAAAAGGAGGCATTTGCCATGTATTTAGGCATCTTGGTGTTCAAATCAAGATCATGCTCTTCCTTTCTCTCTTTGTATTTTTTGTAATGTTTATGCTTTGCTTTTATTAATATCAAGTTTATGCCTTTCATTTCCTTTCCTTTACTTAGTTAACTCTTATCTTATTTATGTTCTTATTTTTTTTATTTATTTTTCTTTCTTTTATTATGTCTAGCTAAGTTTATTATATCAAGGTGAAAAGGTTACATTAATGGTGTAAGAATAAGTATAGTGTAAAACACTAACATGTCTTATATTTGTTATTTAGTTCACTCTTTAATACTTTGCTTGTTAAATGAGTAATCTTGATTTATGTTGTATAACACTTGGTACAACAAATGCTTGGCACTTTCATAGTCCATACTGTATGGTATAACCAACACTTGAGCTATGAAAGGAACTTCATTTGTTGTTAATATAAGTTATAATCATGAATGCTTGACGAGATTTACAAGTATTAGCATTAATCGAAAAGATGACTAATGTAATCATGTTAACAATCTATAATCTGATTGGAACCTCATTTGTGTGTGGTTTCCAATTGAATAATAAGAGTTTATATTATACTTGTTTGACATACCATTAGTGGAATCTCTAACCTTGACATTTGTTATTATCATTGTTTAATCGTTATATTAATATTCCTTCTCAAAGTTTTCATGTTCTTCTTCTTCTTCTCCTTCTCCTTCTCTTTCTTTATTATTATTATTAGTATTAGTATTAGTATTACTAGTACTACTACTACTACTACTACTACTACTACTACTACTATTATTACTATTGTTATTATTATAGTTGTTGTTGTTATTGTTATTGTTATTGTTGTTGTTGTTGTTGTTGTTCTTGTTGGTGTTTATAATATGTATAATTACCTCCCTGTGGTTCGACCCTGGTCTTGCTGCGTTATTTATTACTTCGACACTCCTGCACTTGGGAGAAGACATCAATCTTTTAGTCGTGTCAAGTTTTTGGCCCCATTATCGGGGAGGTAAGTTCTTGTATAAATTATAATATTTATTTTATTTTCTTTTTTCACTTTTCTTGTATATAACTTTATTTTTTTTCTCTTGTTTCTTCTTCCTTTGTTTTCTTTTTCCTTTTATTTTATTCCTACACGTGCATGAGAGTGTTATCACGTACATCAAGTGGTAGACTTTGTAGGGTATCCTCATCATTTTCAGAAAATATGGCCGAAAAAAGATAATCAATCACTTTCTAATGAGAATAATGACAATAATTGTGCTCGAACACATAGAGACCACATGAATCTCACAAGAACAAGCGCACCATCATGCATAGTTTTTCCTCTTGATGCATCTCATTTTAATTTTAAACCAGGTATTATTTAACTTTTACCTTCTTTTCACGGCTTAGAATTGGAAAATCCATACTTGTATTTAAGAGAATTCGAGGAGGTTTGCAACACATATAATAATTTAAATTGTAGTATGAACACCATTAGATTAAAGCTTTTTCCTTTTTCATTAAAAGATAAAGCTAAAACATGACTATAAAATTTAAGACTAGGATCCATTCGTGCTTGGGATGAAATGCAACAACAATTTTTAAAGAAGTTTTTCCCATCTCATAGAACAAACTCTTTCAAAAGACAAATCACCACTTTCACTCAAAAACCAGGAGAAACATTTTACCAATATTGGGATAGGTATCGAGACTTGCTTAGTTTTTGCCCTCATCATGGTTTTGAAACATGGAGATTGGTTTCACATTTCTATGAAGGGTTAACACCTAGAGATAGGCAAATGATTAAATTGATGTGCAATGGAACTTTTGAAGATAAAGATCCTCATGAAGGAATGGAGTACTTAGACTTGTTAGCTCAAAATGCTCAAAATTAGGACATCGCGGGTACATATGAGGCACCGAGTAAAACTCAACCTCATACATCTAGTGGAGGTATATATAACCAAAGGGAAGATCATGACCTTCAAGCCAAGTTTGCATCTTTAGCTAGAAAAGTCGAGGCACTAGAATTGAAAAAGTGTGGTCAATTAAAATCTGTTGAAAACATTGTGTGTCAAATCTGTGAAACAAATGAACACTTAACAAACGATTGTCCAACCTTACCTTCTTTTAAGGAATGTCTCCATAAACAAGGCCATACTTTAAATAGTTTCCAAAGGGCCAACCACAACCCATACTCCCAAACATACAACCCTGGTTGGAGAAATCACCCAAATTTCAGTTGGAAGAGTAAGAGCAATAATGCACAAACTTCATAACCACTATTTTAACCACACCATAATTTCCAAAATTCTCATGGATATGCACCTCCTTATGCTCCACCTCCTAGAAGAAATCTTGAGTAAACATTGCATGCATTCATTGAAAAGCAAGAGACAATCAATACCCAACTTGCTCAAAACATGACAGATTTTAAACATACTCTTGCAAAATTAACATCTGCTCTCAGTTTCCAAGAGAAAGGTAAGTTTCCATCTCAACCACAATAAAATTCTAAGGGGCAATACAATGCAAATGCAAGTAGTTCCGGAAGCCAACACATGGATCAAGTCAAATCAATCACTACTCTGCGCAGTGGTAAGGTTATTAAAAAACCCTCTCTTGAACCTTATGAGAAAGATGATGAGATAATCACCGAGGGTAAAGAAGGGGTTGAATCTGAAAATTGCAAAGAAACGATTGATTCACCGCCAGCACTTCCATTTCCTCATGCCATGACCAAACAAAGGAAAGTCAATCACAACTATGAAATTTATGAAATTTTCAAACAGGTAAGGATCAATATACCTTTGTTGGATGCTATTAAACAGGTTCCTTCCTATGCTAAATTTTTGAAAGATCTATGCACTATGAAGAGAAAACTGAATGTGAAAAAGAAAGCCTTTCTCATCGAACAAATAAGTCCCATTCTTCAGAACAATAATGTTTTGAAATATAAAGACCTCGGTTGTCCTACAATTTCTTGATATATTGGAGAATAAAAAATTGAAAGAGCCTTACTTGATCTTGGTACTAGTGTAAATTTACTTCCATATTTAGTTTTTTAGAGTCTCAATCTAGGTGAGTTAAAACCAACTTCTATATCTCTTTTACTTGCTAATAGATCTATAAAAGTGCCTAGAGGAATAATTGAAGATGTGTTAGTACAAGTCGATAAATTCATTTATACTATGGATTTTATTGTCTTGGATACAAAACCTGTTGAAGCATGTAATTCATTTCCTATTATTTTAGGACGTCTATTTCTTGCAACTTCTAATGCATTGATTAATTATAGGAATGAACTAATGAAGCTATCATTTGGAAACATGACAATGGAGATGAATATTTTCAACATTTGCAAGCAACCTGGAGATAATAATGATTTACAAAAAGTGCATCATATTGACGAATTAGTTTATGATTAAGTTGAATCTACTTTAAGTAAAAATGAGTTCGATGAATCTGAAGGTTTGCAAATGATTAATTCTAAGGAAGAAATCACGGATGAAGCAAGCACCAAAAATATGAATGCAAATCTTTTGTCAAAAGTGACAACAAATTCGACATCTAACATCACACCAATCGATGCTTACTTTCCTAACAAATCCTTACTTTCTCTTAGTCCAATGCCTTAGTATGATAAAAATATCAATTTTTTTGCTTTAGGAGATTTGCTAGCTGATTGGAGTACTCAAGACAAAGAAAAGTTTTTGAACAAAGTGAAGAGCTTTTATTGTGATGACCCTAACTTATTCAAATATTGTCCTGATCAAATATTTTAAAGATTCATTACCGACAATGAGGTAAGTAGTGTCATTAAACTTTGTCATTCTGAAGCATGTAGAAGTTATTTCTCGTAAAAAAAGATAGCTGCAAAAATATTTCAAAATGGATTTTATTGGCCCACCATGTTCAAGGACACACATGCATTCTGCAAAACTTGTGAAAATTGTCAAAAAGTTAACACTGGTCAAAAAGTTTTGTTTTATAATTCTCAACTCTATTCATTCCCTAGAGAGCTAAGATTAAGATGGAGCAATCCTTATGGGGCCTCTGATATTGAGAATTCAATGAATGACAATGATTTTAAGAAAAATGGACATCGTTTGAAAGCATACTTCGATAATTTTCCTAGTGAAAATGAATCAACTGGTTTAAATGATCTTGTAGAACAGGTACAATCTCTTTTGCAAAGAAACGTCATGCAAAACGATTGAAAGTCTACCATCGATGTGCTAGATGGACTTGTAATACACAATGTCGTTCTTTAGGAATGGTATCTATAAACTGTGAAGATAAAATACAATTCATGAAAGATGGCCTAAGTAAGGAGTCTTTAGATAATCTTCTATTGACTCTTAAGACGCATCCTAGTGGAGATGTGCATCGTGTAATTCATTATTTATGACCATTATTTCATAAAGAACATGATCGACTTAGTCTTGGTAATCTAACTAAAAAAGACCTTGTTTGCCAGTTTTTAAGAAAAATGGATGGGAAGCCTATCCCCGACCCATAGAGGGTGTTTAAGTCATTCTTGGACGTAAAATCAAGGGAAGATGTGAGCCACAATCACAACTACCTATACATACATATGCTTTTTCAAAAGTAAATTGCCTTTTGAGAAAGAGAGTGTGTGTGAGACTCCAGCTAGCCTACATATAGGTGTTATAATTGCCTTTCTAATTTCTCATCTATAAAACCCTCTCTTCCTTCCTTTCTTTTCTACTCAACCCATACATTCAACAAATATAGAAGTGTGTAGAAATGGAAAGTTCCTCAAGTCATCATATAAAAAATATTTGTGTTTTTGGTGGATCTAGTCTTGGGAAAGAAAAGGAGTTTTTAGAATCAGCAAATCATCTTGGTTAGGTGCTAGTTGAGAGAAAGATTCATTTATTGTATGGGGGAGGTAGTCTTGGGTTAATGGGAGGTGTGTCAATAGCTGCATTTTTAGGAGGTAGTCAAGTTTTGGAGGTCGTCCCCGAAGCTTTAGCACAAGGGGACATCATTGGAAAAAAAATTGGAGTGGAACTTCAGGTCTTCACAATATCGGCTTGAATGAATGCAATGTTTAACCATGCTGATGCCTTCATTGCCTTACCAGGTGATATAGACACATTGGAAGAGATCTTTCATATTTCCTCTTGGGCTCAACTGCACATTCACCATAAACCCATAGGTTTGTTAAATGTCCATGGTTATTATGATAAGTTATTGTCTTTTCTTGATCATGCTGCGGAACAGGAATTTCTAACATCTTCTGCACAACAAATCATAATCTCTACTGCTACTGCTGAACAATTGATTGACCAACTACAATCTTTCATTCCTGTAATTGATCCTTCTATGAGTCGTATAAATTGGCCAACTAAGAAAAGCCGTAAAAAGCTTAGATTGGATTTGAGCCTTCATTTATGATTCTTTGTGTCTTTTGGTTTTATTATTATGTTTTGTCGTTTCTTATATTTGTTTCAATGTGTTTCAGGTTTGTTAATGTTTGTTATTTCAGGTGATATTTTCTATACTCTATCTTTCTACCTTTAAACATTAAGGACAATGTCTACTTCATTACTAAAAAGCACATCAATTATTATAAAAACAACCAAATAAAAATAATAAATACATATGTAAAATAAGAGACTTAATGACATTTTTGATACACAATCACACCCCCCAACTTAGACTTTGCTAGTCCTTAAGCAAAACAAAACATAAAACCTTTGAAATAAAAAAAATTAATAACAACCATAATCAGGCTCGATTCATCACACTTGAAGGACCTATCATGCAAACATTGGTATCTTTAACTTAGTGTACACAATAGCAAATAAAGAAAAATAAGCATACTCACATTCTCTAGATCAAACATCCATACAAAATTTCCAAATTCAGTCATATTTATCATGCAACCAACATAATTGATTCATATAAAAACACAACTTGTAATCTTCCCTTCTCATCAACACAAACAAGGTAGCAAACTAGAGAAATATCTATCTCTCTCTCTATATATATATATATATATTTTTTTGAAGATAGGATTTATTCTTTGTCTTTAAGTTGTTACTTTCCTTTTGACGTGAATACAAACATCTGTGATGAATGCAGCCGGTTACTCACAAAGTCACAAACTTAAAGTGCTTTGCATACTCATATTTCAAGCTACCGTTTGATGTAAAGATAAACATTTGTGATGAATACCCCTAGGTACTGAGCAACTCAAAACATTGGAGTAGATGGAACTTTGTACATATTTATTTATTTATTTATGTAATAATTATTACTCTATTTACTTAAACCTTGTTTAGGACTAGATCAAAAGGGACAATCACAAGTAAAGCATCATACTCATCTTTCATGCATATTCACACAACTCACACAACTTTTACAAGGAAAGATGAACTTTAGTAATCTTAAAAAAAAGTATGTTATATCTTGCTTTATAAGATATTATCTATCCCAAATTAAAGCATGCAATGTTCAACACAATAATGAACCCAAAAATGTAATGATGATCCTAAACAAGTCTCATTCACATACAAATGAAACTTTGTTTTTTCAAAAAGCATGGTTATCTTAAGCATTCAACATAATAAAATATCTAAAATTAAGTTTTATATTATCCTCAATGTAAAAGAGAAAGAGAAGAAAAGTAAAAAGATTAGAAAATTGTTACTCTCCTTATGTTTTCAACGATGAATGTCTGATTGAATTGGGCATGAGCTCACTTCTTGCTTGATTGATTTTTTTAAAACCTGCATATCACAACTAAAGAAAACATTGATTTTGTTTGGAGTGTCGAAGTAATAAATAACCCGGCAAGACCGGGGTCGAACCACAGAGAGGTTAATTGTAAAAATTATAAATAACAATAATACTACAACAACAACAACAACAACAACAACAATAATAATAATAGTAATAATAATAATAATAATACTAGTAGTAGTAGTAGTAGTAGTAGTAGTAAAGAAAAAGAAGGAGAAGGAGAAGAAGAAGAAGAAGATGAGAACTTTGAGATGAAATATTAACGTAAAGATTTAACAACGATAACAATAAATGTCAAGGTTAGAGATTCCACTAATGATATGTCAAACAAGTATAGTATAAACTCTTATTAGTCAATTGGAAACCACACGTAAAGGAGGTTCCAATGAGATTATAGATTGTTAACATGATTACATTAGTCATCTTATTCAATTAATGCTAATACTTGTAAATCTCGTCAATCATTCATGATTATAACTTATGTTAACAACAAATCAAGTTCCTTTCATAGCTCAGGTGTCGGTTATACCATACAGTATGGGCTATGAAAGTACCAAGCATTTGTTGTTCCAAGTGTTATACAATATAAATATAGATTAGTCATTTAACAAGCGAAGTATTAAAGAGTGAACAAGATAACAAATATAAGGCATGTTAGTATCAAACATTAAAATCCTTATTAAGTTTACATTATAATTATTCTTACACCATTCGTGTAACATTTTCACATTGACGTAATAAACTTAGCTAGACATAATGAAAGAAACAAAAATAAATAAACAAAATAAGAACATAAATAAGATAAAAGTTAACTACGTAAATGAAAGGAAATAAAAGGTATAAACTCGATATTAATGAAAGCAAAGCATAAACATTACAACAAATACAAAGAGAGAATGCAAAAACTTGATCTTGATTTGGAAACGAAGATTATTACGATCAAGAAAAAATGCTTGGCAACGGCGCCAAAAACTTGACACAAATAAAAGGTTGATGTCTTTTTCCAAGTGCAGGAGTGTCGAAGTAATAAATAACCTGGCTAGACCGAGGTCGAACCACAAGGAGGTTAATTGTACAAATTATAAACAATAATTGTAAACAACAACAATAGTAATAACAATAATAATAGCAACAACAACAACAATAATAATACTAGTAGTAGTAGTAATAAAGAAAGAGAAGAAGAAGAAAAGGATGAGAAATTGGAGATAGAATATTAGTGTACAGATTAAACAACAACAATAAAAATAACAATAACAATAACAACAACAACAACAACAATAATAATAATAATAATAATAATACTAGTAGTAGTAGTAGTAGTAGTAGTAATAGTAGTAGTAGAAAGAAGGAGAAGAAGAAGAAGATGATGAGAATTTTGAGAAGGAATATTAATGTAACGATTAAACAATGATAATAACAAATGTCAAGGTTAGAGATTCCACTAATGGTATGTCAAACAAGTATAATATAAACTCTCATTATTGAATTGGAAACCACACATAAAGGAGTTTCCAATGAGATTATAGATTGTTAACATGATTACATTAGTCATCTTATTTGATTAATGCTAATACTTGTAAATCTCTTCAAGCATTCATGATTATTGACACGACGAAAAGATTGATGTCTTCTCCCAAGTGCAGGAGTGTCGAAGTAATAAATAACCCGGCAAGACCGGGGTCGAACCATAGGGAGGTTATTTGTATAAATTATAAACAACAATTAGAAAACAACAATAACAACAACAATAATAGTAATAATAATAATAATAGTAGTAGTAGTAGTAGTAATAATAATAATAATAATAATAATAATAAAGAAAGAGAAGAAGAAGAAGATGATGATGATGAGAACTTAGAGATGGAAAATTAATGTAAGGATTAAACAATAATAATAACAAATGTCAAGGTTAGAGGTTCCACTAATGGTATATCAAACAAGTATAGTATAAACTCTTATTATTGAATTGGAAACCACACACAAAGGAGGTTCCAATCAGATTATATATTGTTAACATGATTACATTAGTCATCTTATTCAATTAATGCTAATACTTGTAAATCTCGTCAAGCATTCATGATTATAACTTATGTTAACAACAAATCAAGTTCCTTTCATAGCTCAGGTGTCGGTTATACCATACAGTATGGGCTATGAAAGTGCCAAGCATTTGTTGTACCAAGTGTTATACAACATAAATCAAGATTAGTCATTTAACAAGCAAAGTATTAAAGAGTGAACAAGATAACAAATATAAAACATGTTAGTATCAAACATTAAGGTCCATATTAAGTTTACACTATACTTATTCTTCCACCATTAGTGTAACCTTTTCACCTTGACATAATTAACTTAGCTAGACATAATGAAAGAAAGGAAAACAAATAAACAAAATAAGAACATAAAAGTTAACTAAGTAAAGGAAAGGAAATGAAAGGTATAAACTTGATATTAATGAAAGTAAAGCATAAACATTACAAAAAATACAAAGAGAGAAAGGAAGAGCATGATCTTGATCTGAACACCAAGATGCCTAAATACATGGCAAATGCCTCCTTTTATAGGCCAAAATTGGGAACTATTGATTTGATGACTAATTGATAAGTGGGTGGCCAACTTTTGACTTGGTGACAATCCTTATCTTCTCTTGTCTGCCCAAAACGTCATTGATAACGTCAAAACTGGAGCCAGGTGCAAACATGAAAGTTGTAGGAAATTGTCTCAGCTTTCTTGTGTAAAAAATTCAGCTAATTTGGACTTCTAGAACTCCAGATATGGCCAAAATACCGAACAGTGCTCGGGCTGGAAGACAGATTCGGGCTTCTTTGTTGTTGCTACAATTTGGACTTGATAATGGCCTTTTTAGATCTTGGGCTCCATATGAAAGTTGCAGGCCTATGTCTTACCTTTCCATCCATATAAAGTGGACCTAAATCTGAGATATATAGCTCTAGATATGACCCAATTACCGAACAGTGTTCCGGTTTGGATTGCACCGACATCTCTTTTCTAAGTTTGGCCATCTGTTTATCCTTGCAATTTAAGTTTTTCAAGTCATCAATCAATCCTTTCATTTATGTGATAGGCCTGCATTAAAAATAGACATTTACCACAAATTATAGGTATCTTATATTATTAGATACATTATTATAAAACATATTTTAGTTAAGGAGTTATTGATACTTCAAGTGCAAAATGATGATATAAAACCATGATAAAAATGCACTTTTAAGTACTAATCACACCCCCCAACCAGCTTATTACTAGTCCCTAGTAATCAAAGCGTTAAAATAGAAAACAAATTTGCAAATTTCACAAAGCAAGGTATTCATCATTTAACTTCCATTAATCTATCCAGATAAACAAACTCTCATTAAATTTATATATCTGCTCAATACCACTTAACAAGATATTAATAAACCTTTCTTTTGTGCTCAATGTATCAACACATAATTATGGGGCTTTTCTTGGAAGAAAACAAAATTTTTTTTCTAATGTTTAAGGTTAACTTCCTTGGGTTGGGATTACTATTTTTGTCTTTTTTTTTCTTTTTTTCTTTTTTTTTTTTAACTCTATATACATATAATTTAAAAACATCATGCATCTTTAACCCATGTAACGAGCTTTCAGCTAATGACTCCCAGACCAGTTGGTCTTAGGGCATTAAGTGTTAAGACACCCCTACGAGCTTAGTAACTCGGGTCGCAGATACTGATATGTAGATAGTGCAATGTTTGATTCCCTTAAGCTTTTCTCCTCAACCCATGTAACAAGCGTTGGGCCAATAGCTCCCAAGTCAGTTGACTTTAGGGTATTAGGTGTTAAAACACCCCTTCGGGCTTAATTGCTTAGGTTAGGGAGGCTACGAAATCAAACTTATCTACATTTTTATTATCATCATTTTTTATTTTTTTTTTCTTTTTTTTTTCATGTTTTTTTTTTTAATTATATACAATCCCTTTCCCTTAGTTGTTACCTTTAACAAAAGAACATAAATAATGTAATAATCCAATATGCAACCCACAATCATATGTTAAAGTGTGTGTGTGTAAATTAAAGTTTAAGAATACATGTTAAATAAGTATATGAGCAGAATTAAGTGGTAACAATACGAGAGTTTGTAAACCTGAATATTTCAGGAAGTATTATAATAGACCTTGTTAAGAATGGTTACTAAGATGCGTCTCAAGAGTCACTTTAACAAAAGAACTCCTTTACTCTGCCATCCTAGTAACAACAATTATGCACATGCTTTATGAAATGAAAAACAATTTTTTTTATCAACTACTACCCTCTCCCCCCAACCAAAACGAGACATTGTCCTCAATGTTCTAAGGTAGAAAGATAGAGTATAAAAGATATCACCTGAAATAACGAACACTGACAAAACCTGAAACACACTGAAACAAAAATAAGAAATAACAAAACATAATAAAACCAAAAGACACAAAAATTCACAAATGAAGGCTCAAATCCAATCTAAGCTTTTTACGGCTTTCCTTAGATGACCAATTTATGCGACTCATGGAAGGATCAATCACAGGAATGAAAGATTGTAGTTGGTCAATCAATTGTTCAGCAGTAGAAGCAGAGATTATGATTTGTCGTGCAAAAGATGTTAAAAATTCCTGTTCCACAGCATGATCAAGAAAAGACAACAACTTATCATAATAACCATTAACATTTAACAAACCTATGGGTTTATGGTGAATGTGCAATTGAGCCCAAGAGGAAATATGAAAGATCTCTTCCAATGTGCCTAGACCACCTGGTAAAGCAATGAAAGCATCAGCATGGTTAAACATTGCATTCATTCGAGCCGACATTGTAGAGACCTGAAGTTCCTCTCCAATTGTTTTTCCAATGATGTCCCCTTGTGCCAAAGCTTCAGGGACGATTCCTAAAACTTGACTACCTCCTAAAAATGCAGCTATTGACACACCTCCCATTAACCCAAGACTGCCTCCCCCATACACTAAATGAATCTTTCTCTCAGCTAGCACCTGACCAAGATGATTTGCTGATTCTAAAAACTCCTTTTCTTTCCCAGGACTAGATCCACCGAAAACACAAATATTTCTTATTTGATGACTTGAGGAACTTGCCATTTCTACAAACTTCTGTATTTGTTGAATGTATGGGTTGAGTAGAAATGAAAGGAAGGAAGAGAGGGTTTTATAGATGAGAAATTAGAAAGGCAATCATAACACCTATATATAGGCCAGCTGGAGTCTCACACTCTCTCTCTCTCTTTTTATTTATTTATTTATTTATTTTTAAAAAAGCATGTGTATGTACAGGTAGTTGTGATTGTGGCTCACATCTTCCCTTGGTTTTACGTCCAAGAACGGCTTAAACGCCCTCTATGGGTCGGGGATAGGCTTCCCATCCAGTTTTCTTAAAAACTGGCAAACAGGGTCTTTTTTAGTCAGATTCCCAAGACTAAGTCGATCATGTTCTTTATGAAATAGTGGCCATAAATCATGAATTGCACGATGCACATCTCCACTAGGATGCGTCTCAAGAGTCAATAGAAGATTATCTAAAGACTCCTTACTCAGGCCATCCTTAATGAATTGTATTTTATCTTCACGGTTTATAGATACCATTCCTAAAGAACGACATTGTGTATTACAAGTCCATCTAGCACATCGATGACAAACTTCTAATCGTTTTGCACGACGCTTCTTTGCAAAAGTGCTTTTACCTGTTCCAGGCATGTGTGAAATGAAGAAGTTAGAGGACTCACCTGATAATCGGACCTTTGCTTCAATCAACCAACGAATATCTTCAGGAATTCCATGATTCATTAACAATCTCAATCTTGCACATCTAGCACGGTAAATTTTTGTAATCGCATTCTGAGGCAGAGCGGGAAAATACTTTTTCAATTTTTCAAGATTAGTGTCCATTTTCAAATGAGAATTGGAAGAGAGATTCAAAGAATTGCACAAATATATACACAGATATCAGTAATTGTGGGAAACTGAAAGAACCGACTTAAGTCACGGAGTACCGTTATCCGCCATTTGACCGGGGTGAGAGAAACTAGCAAAAATCACTCAAAAAGAAACATAAAAAAAATGTGAGAAAAACAAAATAATCAACCTTTATCTACAAGATCATTCAAACCAGCTGATTCATTTTCACTAGGAAAATTATCAAAGTAAGCTTTCAAACGATGTTCATTTTCCTTAAAATCATTGTCATTCATTGAATTCTCAATATCACAGGCCCCATAAGGATTAGTCCATCTTAATCTTAGCTCTTTAGGGAATGCATAGAGTTGAGAATCATAAAACAAAACTTTTTGACCAGTGTCAATTTTTTGACAATTTTCACAAGTTTTGCAGAATGCATGTGTGTCCTCGAACATGGTGGGCCAATAAAATCCATTTTGAAAGATTTTTGCAGCTGTCTTTTTTGACGAGAAATAACTTCCACATGCTTCAGAATGACAAAGTTTAATGACACTACTTACCTCATTGTCGGGAATGAATCTTTGAAATATTTGATTAGGACAATATTTGAATAAGTTAGGGTCATCACAGTAAAAGCTCTTCACTTCGTTCAAAAACTTTTCTTTGTCTTGGGTGCTCCAATCAGCTGGCAAATCTCCTAAAGTAAGAAAATTGATATTTTTATCATACCAAGGCATTGGACTAAGAGAAAGTAAGGATTCGTTAGGAAAGTAATCATCGATTGGTGTGATGTTAGATGTCGAATCTGTTGTCACTGTTGACAGAAGATTCGCATCAACATTTTCGATGCTTGTTTCATCCGTGATTTCTTCCTCAGAATAAATCATTTGCAAATCTTCAGATTCATCCAACTCATTTTTACTTAAAGTAGATGCAAGTTGATCATAAACTAGTTCGTCAATATGATCTACTTCTTGTAAATCATTATCATCTCCAGGTTGCTTGCAAATGTTGAAAATATTCATCTCCAATGTCATGTTTCCAAATGATAGCTTCATCAGTCCATTCCTACAATTAATCAATGCGTTAGAGGTTGCAAGAAACGGACGTCCTAAAATAACAGGAAATGAATTACATGCTTCAACAGGTTCTGTGTCCAAGACAATAAAATCCACAGGATAAATGAATTTATCGACTTGTACTAACACATCTTCAATTATTCCTCTAGGCACTTTTACAGATCTATCGGCAAGTAAAAGAGATATAGAAGTTGGTTTTAACTCACCTAGATTGAGACTCTGAAAGACTGAATATGGAAGTAAATTCACACTAGCACCAAGATCAAGTAAGGCTCTTTCAATTTTATGTTCTCCAATAAAGCAAGAAATTGTAGGACAACCAGGGTCTTTATATTTCAAAGCATTATTGTTTTGAAGAATAGCACTTACTTGTTCGGCTAGAAAGGCTTTCTTTTTCACATTCAGTTTCCTCTTCACAGTGCATAGATCTTTCAAAAATTTAGCATAGGAAGGAACCTGTTTAATAGCATCCAGCAAAGGTATATTGATCCTTACCTGTTTGAAAATTTCATAAATTTCAGAATTGTGATTGACTTTCCTTTGTTTGGTCATGGCTTGAGGAAATGGAAGTGCTGGCGGTGAGTCAGTCGTTTCTTTGCAATTTTCAGATTCATCCCCTTCCTTACCCTCAAAGATTGACTCATCATCTTTCTCATAAGGTTCAAGAGAGGGTTTTTCAATAACCTTACCACTGCGCAGAGTAGTGACTGATTTGACTTGATCCATGTGTTGGCTTCCGGAACTACTTGCATTTGCATTGTATTGCCCTTTGGGATTTTGTTGTGTTTGAGATGGAAACTTACCTTTCTCTTGGAAACTAAGAGCAGATGTTAATTTAGCAAGAGTATCTTTAAAATCTGTCATGTTTTGAACAAGTTGAGTATTAATTGTCTCTTGCTTTTCAATGAATGCATGCAATGTTTCCTCAAGATTTCTTCTAGGAGGTGGAGCATAAGGGGGTGCATATCCATGAGAATTTTGGAAATTATGGTGTGCTTGAAACGGTGGTTGTGAAGTTTGTGCATTGTTGTTCTCACTCTTCCAATTGAAATTTGGGTGATTTCTCCAACCAGGGTTGTATGTTTGGGAGTATGGGTTGTAGTTGGCCCTTTGGAAACTATTTAAAGCATGGGCTTGTTCATGGAGACATTCCTTAAAAGAAGGCAAGGTTGGACAATCGTTGGTTAAGTGTTCATTTGTTTCACAAATTTGACACACAATGTTTTCAACAGATTTTAATTGACCACTCTTTTTCAATTCTAGTGCCTCGACTTTTCTAGCTAAAGATGCAAACTTGGCTTGAAGGTCATGATCTTCCCTAAGGTTGTACATACCTCCACTAGATGTATGAGATTGAGTTTTACTCAGTGCCTCATAAGTACCCGCGGTGTCCCAATTTTGAGCATTTTCAGCTAACAAGTCTAAGTACTCCATTGCTTCATCAGGGTCTTTATCTTCAAAAGTTCCATTGCACATCAATTCAACCATTTGCCTATCTTTAGGTGTTAACCCTTCATAGAAATGTGAAACCAATCTCCATGTTTCAAAACCATGATGAGGGCAAGTACTAAGCAAGTCTCGATACCTATCCCAACATTGGTAAAATGTTTCTCCTGGTTTTTGAGTGAAAGTGGTGATTTGTCTCTTGAAAGAGTTTGTTCTATGAGATGGGAAAAACTTCTTTAAAAATTGTTGTTGCATTTCATCCCAAGCACGAATGGATCCTGGTCTTAAGTTTTGTAGCCATGTTTTAGCTTTATCTTTTAATGAAAAAGGAAAAAGCTTTAATCTGATGGTGTTCATGCTACAATTTAAGTTATTATATGTGTTGTACACCTCTTCAAATTCCCTTAAATGCAAGTATGGATTTTCTAATTCCAAACCATGAAAAGAAGGTAAAAGTTGAATAATGCCTGGTTTAAAATTAAAATGAGATGCATCAGGAGGAAAAACTATGCATGATGGTGCACTTGTTCTTATGGGATTCATGTGGTCTCTAACTATTCTAGCACGATTATTCTCATTATTCTCATTATGAAGTGATTGATTATCTTCTTCGGCCATATTTTCTGAAAATGATGAGGATACCCTACAAAGTCTACCACTTGATGTACGTGACCACACTCTCATGCACGTATAGGAATAGAATAAAAGAGAAGAAGAAAGCAAAAGAAAGAGGAAGAAAACAAAATAAAAAGAAACAAAAGAAAAGAAACAAAGTTATATACAAGAAAAGTGAAAGGAGAAAATAAAATAACTATTATAATTTATACAAAACTTACCTCCCCGGCAACGGCGCCAAAAACTTGACACGACGAAAAGATTGATGTCTTCTCCCAAGTGCAGGAGTGTCGAAGTAATAAATAACCCGGCAAGACCGGGGTCGAACCATAGGGAGGTTATTTGTATAAATTATAAACAACAATTAGAAAACAACAATAACAACAACAATAATAGTAATAATAATAATAATAGTAGTAGTAGTAGTAGTAGTAATAATAATAATAATAATAATAATAATAATAATAATAATAATAATAATAATAATAATAATAAAGAAAGAGAAGAAGAAGAAGATGATGATGATGAGAACTTAGAGATGGAAAATTAATGTAAGGATTAAACAATAATAATAACAAATGTCAAGGTTAGAGGTTCCACTAATGGTATATCAAACAAGTATAGTATAAACTCTTATTATTGAATTGGAAACCACACACAAAGGAGGTTCCAATCAGATTATATATTGTTAACATGATTACATTAGTCATCTTATTCAATTAATGCTAATACTTGTAAATCTCGTCAAGCATTCATGATTATAACTTATGTTAACAACAAATCAAGTTCCTTTCATAGCTCAGGTGTCGGTTATACCATACAGTATGGGCTATGAAAGTGCCAAGCATTTGTTGTACCAAGTGTTATACAACATAAATCAAGATTAGTCATTTAACAAGCAAAGTATTAAAGAGTGAACAAGATAACAAATATAAAACATGTTAGTATCAAACATTAAGGTCCATATTAAGTTTACACTATACTTATTCTTCCACCATTAGTGTAACCTTTTCACCTTGACATAATTAACTTAGCTAGACATAATGAAAGAAAGGAAAACAAATAAACAAAATAAGAACATAAAAGTTAACTAAGTAAAGGAAAGGAAATGAAAGGTATAAACTTGATATTAATGAAAGTAAAGCATAAACATTACAAAAAATACAAAGAGAGAAAGGAAGAGCATGATCTTGATCTGAACACCAAGATGCCTAAATACATGGCAAATGCCTCCTTTTATAGGCCAAAATTGGGAACTATTGATTTGATGACTAATTGATAAGTGGGTGGCCAACTTTTGACTTGGTGACAATCCTTATCTTCTCTTGTCTGCCCAAAACGTCATTGATAACGTCAAAACTGGAGCCAGGTGCAAACATGAAAGTTGTAGGAAATTGTCTCAGCTTTCTTGTGTAAACAATTCAGCTCATTTGGACTTCTAGAACTCCAGATATGGCCAAAATACCGAACAGTGCTCGGGCTGGAAGACAGATTCGGGCTTCTTTGTTGTTGCTACAATTTGGACTTGATAATGGCCTTTTTAGATCTTGGGCTCCATATGAAAGTTGCAGGCCTATGTCTTACCTTTCCATCCATATAAAGTGGACCTAAATCTGAGATATATAGCTCTAGATATGACCCAATTACCAAACAGTGTTCCGGTTTGGATTGCACCGACATCTCTTTTCTAAGTTTGGCCATCTGTTTATCCTTGCAATTTAAGTTTTTCAAGTCATCAATCAATCCTTTCATTTATGTGATAGGCCTGCATTAAAAATAGACATTTACCACAAATTATAGGTATCTTATATTATTAGATACATTATTATAAAACATATTTTAGTTAAGGAGTTATTGATACTTCAAGTGCAAAATGATGATATAAAACCATGATAAAAATGCACTTTTAAGTACTAATCAATTATAACTTATGTTAACAACAAATCAAGTTCCTTTCATAGCTCAGGTGTCAGTTATACCATACAGTATGAACTGTGAAAGTGCTAAGCATTTGTTGTACTAAGTGTTATACAACATAAATCAAGATTAGTTTTTAACAAGCAAAATATTAAAGAGTGAACAAGATAACAAATAGAAAACATGTTAGTATCAAACATTAAAGTCCATATTAAGTTTACAGTATACTTATTCTTACACCATTAGTGTAACCTTTTCACCTTGACATAATTAACTTAGCTAGACATAATGAAAGAAAGAAAAATAGATAAACAAAATAAGAACATAAATAAGATTAAAGTTAACTAAGTAAATGAAAGGAAATGAAAGGCATAAACTTGATATTAATGAAAGCAAAGCATAAACATTACAAAAAATACAAAGAGAGAAAGGAAGAGCATGCTCTTGATCTGGAAACCAATATGCCTAAATGCATGGCAAATGCCTCCTTTTATAGGCCAAAATTGGTAACTATTGATTTGATGACTAATTGATAAGTGGGTGGCCAACTCTTGACTTGGTGACAATCTCTATCTTCTCTTGGCTGCCCAAAACGTCAATGATAACATAAAAAATGGAGCCACTCGAAAACATGAATGTTGTAGGCAATTGTCTCAACTATCTTATGTAAACAATTCAGCTCATTTGGACTTTTAGTTTTGGTATAGAGATTGCTTGATTCAATGTCTTACTTAATATGAAAGTACTTGTTCCTTCTTAAGCAATAATCAATCTTCATCTTTCTAATCTTCATTGTAATATCTTTCGATCTAATATCACCATCGTTGATATTAGGTTGAGTTATCTTATATATGTTGAAGAAATCACCAATACATCACCATTAAAATTGATTTGGACCAAGACTTACTTTTTCTTGTCATTTAAAATCTATTTACACTTTTTCATCTTTGAAACATGTGTATCCATATGGGGCCTATGACATCGAGAATCCAAAGAATGACAATGTTTTCAAGGTAAATGGACATCATCTGAAAGTTTACTTTGATAATTTTTCAGTTGAACATAACTCTATTAAATTGGGTGATCCTGTATATAAAGATTGATTTTATTTTATTTTATTTTTGTTTCTTTTTGAGTGATTTTTGCAAGTTTCTTTCACCCCGGTCAAATGGCGGATAATGGTACTCCGTGACTTACTTCGGTTCTTTCAGTTTCCTGCAATTACTGATATCTGTGTATATATCTGTGCAATTCTTTGAATCTCTCTTCTAATTCTCATTTGAAAATGTACACTAATCTTGAAAAATTGAAAAAGTATTTTCTCGCTCTACCTCAGAATGCGATTACAAAAATTTACCGTGCTAGATGTGCAAGATTGAGATTGTTAATGAATCATGGAATTCCTGAAGATATTCGCTGGTTGATTGAAGCAAAGGTCTGATTATCAGGTGAGTCCTCTAATTTCTTTATTTCACACATGCCTGAAAGAGGTAAAAGCACTTTTGCAAAGAAGCGTCGTGCAAAACGACTAGGAGTCTGTCATCGATGTGCTAGATGGACTTATAATACACAATGTCGTTCTTTAGGAATGGTATCTATAAACCGTAAAGATAAAATACAATTCATTAAGGATGGCATGAGTAAGGAGTCTTTAGATAATCTTCTATTGACTCTTGAGACACATCCTAGTGGAGATGTCCATCGTGTAATTCATGATTTATGGCCACTATTTCATAAAGAACATGATCGACTTAGTCTTGGGAATCTGACTAAAAAAGACCTTGTTTGCTAGTTTTTAAGAAAACTGGATGGGAAGCCTATCCCCGACCCATAGAGGGCGTTTAAGCCGTTGTTGGACGTAAAACGAGGGGAAGATGTGAGCCACAATCACAACTACCTGTACATACACATGTTTTTTTCAAAAGTAAATAAATAAATAAATAAAGAGAGAGAGAGAGAGTGTGAGACTCCAGCTGGCCTACATATAGGTGTTATGATTGCCTTTCTAATTTCTCATCTATAAAACCCTCTTTTCCTTCCTTTCATTTCTACTCAACCCATACATTCATCAACTATAGAAGTGTATAGAAATGGCAAGTTCCTCAAGTCATCAAATAAGAAATATTTGTGTTTTTGGTGGATCTAGTCCTGGGAAAGAAAAGGAGTTTTTAGAATCATCAAATCATCTTGGTCAGGTGCTAGCTGAGAGAAAGATTCATTTAGTGTATGGGGGAGGCAGTCTTGGGTTAATGGAAGGTGTGTCAATAGCTGCATTTTTAGGAGGTAGTCAAGTTTTAGGAGTCGTCCTTGAAGCTTTGGCACAAGGGGACATCATTAGAAAAACAATTAGAGAGGAACTTCAGGTCTCCACAATGTCGGCTCGAATGAATGCAATGTTTAACCATGTTGATGCTTCATTGCTTTACCAGGTGGTCTAGGCACATTAGAATAGATCTTTCATATTTCCTCTTGGGCTCAATTGCACATTCACCATAAACCCATAGGTTTGTTAAATGTTAATGGTTATTATGATCAGTTGTTGTCTTTTCTTGATCATGCTGTGGAACAGGAATTTCTAACATCTTCTGCACGACAAATCATAATCTCTGCTACTATTACTGAACAATTGATTGACCAACTACAATCTTTCATTCATGTGATTGATCCTTCCATGAGTTGCATAAATTGGTCATCTACGGGAAGCCGTAAAAAGCTTAGATTGGATTAGAGCCTTCATTTGTAAATTTTTGTGTCTTTTGGTTTTATTATTGTGTTTTGTTATTTCTTATTTTTGTTTCAGTGTGTTTCAGGTTTTATCAGTGTTCATTATTTCAGGTGATATCTTCTAAACTCTATCTTTCTACCTTAGAACATTGAGGACAATGTCTCGTTTTGGTTGGAGGGAGAGGGTAGTAGTTGATAAAAAATTGATTTTCATTTCATAAAGCATGTGCATAATTGTTGTTACTAGGATGGCAGAGTAAAGGAGTTCTTTTATTAAAGTGACTCTTGAGACGCATCTTAGTAACCATTCTTAACAAGATCTATTATAATACTTCCTGAAATATTCAGGTTTACAAACTCTCGTATTGTTACCACTTAATTCTGCTCATATACTTATTTAACATGTATTCTTAAACCTTAATTTACACACACACACTTTAACATATGATTGTGGGTTGCATATTGGATTATTACATTATTTATGTTCTTTTGTTAAAGGTAACAACTAAGGGAAAGGGATTGTATATAATTAAAAAACAAAAAGAAAAAAAATGATGATAATAAAAATGTAGATAAGTTTGATTTCGTAGCCTCCATAACCTAAGCAATTAAGCCCGAAGGGGTGTTTTAACACCTAATACCCTAAAGTCAACTGACTTGGGAGCTATTGGCCCAACGCTTGTTACATGGGTTGAGGAGAAAAGCTTAAGGGAATCAAACATTGCACTATCTACATATCAGTATCTGCAACCCGAGTTACTAAGCTCGTAGGGGTGTCTTAACACCTAATGCCCTGAGACCAACTAGTCTGGGAGTCATTAGCTGAAAGCTCGTTACATGGGTTAAAGATGCATGATGTTTTTAAATTATATGTATATAGAGTTAAAAAAAAAAGACAAAAATAGTAATCCCAACCCAAAGAAGTTAACCTTAAACATTAGAACAAAAATTTTGTTTTCTTCCAAGAAAAGCCCCATAATTATGTGTTGATACATTGAGCACAAAAGAAAGGTTTATTAATATCTTGTTAAGAGGTATTGAGCAGATATATAAATTTAATGAGAGTTTGTTTATCTGGATAGATTAATGGAAGTTAAATGATGAATACCTTGCATCGTGGAATTTGCAAAAAAAATTTCTATTTTAACACTTTGATTACTAGGGATTAATAATAAGCTGGTTGGGGGGGTGTAATTACTACTTAAAAGTGCATTTTTATCATAGTTTTATATCATCATTTTGCACTTGAAGTATCAATAACTCCTTAACTAAAGCATGTTTTATAATAATGTATCTCATAATATAAGATACCTTTAATTTGTGGTAAATGTCCATTTTAAATGCAGGCCTATCACATAAATGAAAGGATTGATTGATGACTTGAAGAACTTAAATTGCAAGGATAAAGAGATGGTCAAACTTAGAGAAGAGATGTCGGTGCAATCCAAACCGGAACACTGTTCGGTAATTAGGTCATATCTGGATCTACAGATCTCAGATTTAAGTCCAATTTATATGGATGGAAGGTAAGACATAGGCCAACAACTTTCATATGGAGCCCAAGATCTAAAAAGGCCATTTGCAAGTCCAAATTGTAGCAACAACAAAGAAGCTCGAATTTGTCTTCCAACCCGAGCACTGTTCGGTATTTTAGCCATATCTGGAGTTCTAGAAGTCCAAATGAGCTGCCTTTTTTACACAAGAAAGCTCAGACAATTGCCTAGAACTTTTATGTTTTCACCTAGCTCCAATGTTGACGTTATCAATGACGTTTTGGGCAATCAAGAGAAGATAAGGATTGTCACCAAGTCAAAAGTTGGCCACCCACTTATCAATTAGTCATCAAATCAATGGTTCCCAATTTTGGCCTATAAAAGGAGGCATTTGCCATGCATTTAGGCATCTTGGTGTCCAGATCAAGATCATGCTCTTCCTTTCTCTCTTTGTATTTTTTGTAATGCTTATGCTTTGCTTTCATTATTATTAAGTTTATGCCTTTCATTTCCTTTCCTTTACTTAGTTAACTTTTATGTTCTTATTTTGTTTATCTATTTTGCTTTCTTTCATTATGTCTAGCTAAGTTAGTTATGTCAAGGTGAAAATGTTACACTAATGGTGTAAGAATAAGTATAATGTAAACTTAATATGGACTTTAATGTTTGATACTAACATGTTTTATATTTGTTATCTTCTTCACTCTTTAATACTTTGCTTGTTAAATGTCTAATCTTGATTTATGTTGTATAACACTTGGTACAACAAATGCTTGGCACTTTCATAGCCCATAATGTATGGTATAACCGACACCTGAGCTATGAAAGGAACTTGATTTGTTGTTAACATAAGTTATAATCATGAATGCTTGATAAGATTTACAAGTCTTAGCATTAATCGAATAAGATGACTAATGTAATCATGTTAACAATATATAATCTGATTGGAACCTCCTTTGTGCGTGGTTTTCAATTCAATAATAAGAGTTTATACTATACTTGTTTGATATACCATTAGTGAAACCTCTAACCTTGACATTTGTTATTATTATTGTTTAATCCTTACATTAATTTTCCATCTCCAAGTTCTCATCATCTTCTTCTTCTTCTCTTTCTTTATTACTACTACTACTACTACTACTACTACTACTAGTATTATTATTGTTGTTGTTGTTGTTGTTGTTGTATTATTGTTATTTATATTTTGTACAATTAACCTCCCTGTGGTTCGACCCCAGTCTTGTCGGGTTATTTATTACTTCGACACTCCTGCACTTGGGAGAAGACATCAATCTTTTCTTCGTGTCACAACACAGAAGGCATGAACATCTTTAAACATGGTAGGCCAATAAAAACCACACTGCAAGATTTTGACAATGGTTTTCTTGGAAGAGAAATGCCCACCACAAGCTAATGCATGACAAAAATTAATGACCCTTGGAATTTCATGATCAGGGATGCACCGCCTAATAATATGGTCAGGACAATATTTAAATAGGTAGGGGTCATCCGAAAAAAAGGTGCACACATTGTGCAAGAATTTTTATTTGTCAAGTTTAGACCAATGAGAAGGAATCTAACTTGTGGCTAGGTAATTTGCTATGTCAGCATACCATGGAGAACCAATGTAGGAGACAGTACCTGCACAAGATAAATTTTCATCAGCAAAGAGTTCATTTATTAGAGATTCATCAATTATGGTCTTATAGCTTGAAAGACGAGACAAATGATCAGCCACTACATTCTCTACTCCCTTTTTATCTCGAATTTCAAGGTTAAACTCTTGGAGTAGAAGGATCCATCGAATGAAATGTGGTTTGCCATCTTGTTTTGTGAGCAAATATTTCAATGCTGTATGATCAGTGAAAACAATAAGAGATCCAACCAAATAAGACCTAAACTTGTCTAATGCAAAGACCACAGCTAAGAGTTCTTTTTCAGTTGTAGCGTAATTCAATTGAGCATCATTTAAAGTCTTGCTAGCATAATATATGACATGAGGTTTCTTGTTTTTTCTTTGCCTTAAAACAGCCTCAACCTCAAAATCACTAGCATCACACATCAGTTCAAATGGTAAAGACCAATCAGGAGCTTGCATGATTGGTGTAGTTGTCAACAACCCTTTAAGCTTTTCAAAAGCTTCTTGACATTTTGATGTCCAATCAAATTAGACATCTTGTGACAACAAGTTACACAATGGTTTGGCAATGGTACTAAAAGAATGAATGAATCTTCGATAAAAACCAGCATGTCCTAAAAAGGATCTCACATCTTTCACAGTCCTAGGGGTAGGTAATTTTTGAATGATTTCTACTTTTGACTTATCTACCTCTATTCCTTTTGAAGAGACAATATGACCTAAGACAATGCCATGTGTCACCACAAAATGACACTTCTCCTAATTGAGCACAAGATTGCTCTCTTCACATCTTTCAAGGACTTTTTCTAAATGCATTAGACACAACTCATAAGAATCCCCATAAACTAAAAAATCATCCATGAAAACTTCCAAAAAAATTTCCACCATGTCATTGAAGATACTCATCATACACCTTTGAAAAGTGGCTGGTGCATTACACAAACCAAAAGGCATTCTTCTATAAGCATAGGTACCAAAAGGACAAGTGAAAGTGGTTTTTTCTTGGTCTTCTAAAGAAATCTCAATTTGGTTGTAACTTGAGTAACCATCAAGAAAACAATAGTCACCATGTTTAATTTATGATAATCAATGCACATACGCCATCCAGTTTGGATTCTAGTTGGTACCAGCTCATTATTTTCATTCTTCACTACCGTGACTCTAGATTTTTTAGGGACAACTTGGATTGGACTAACCCATTTTGAGTTTGCAATAGGGTAAATGATACCTGCATCAAGTAGCTTAAGCACTTCACCTCTTACTACTTCCTCCATGTTTGAGTTCAATCGTCTTTGCATTTGCCTCACAGATTTAGCCTCTTCTTCAAGATAGATTCTATGTGTACATAAAAGAGGACTAATTCCTTTCAAGTCAGTAATTTTCCACCCAATTGCTTTCTTGTGTTTTCTCACCACTCTCAAAAGTTTTTGTTCTTGCTCTATGCTAAGTTTTGATGAGATCACAATAGGATATGATTCATCTTCCCCTAGAAATGCATATTTAAGATCACTCGGTAAAGGCTGGACAAGAGATGCCTCAACTTTCACTTGTGATGAAATCAAAGGCTCAAACGATGGGGTCCATTGACCTATTGACATAATAGGCATTGGATCTAGATAAGTCTCTAGTTCTCTTACTTCCTCATCAACACATTCCAAAGAAAAAAATCTTTCATCATGAATTAAAGTTCTCTCCAATGGATCCTTGATCCACACTCTCTCAAAGTATTCTTGACAAACTATTTGGATGAAATCTGCCTCTCTAATGTCCTCATGTTCCCCGATTTGTTTGGAGACATTGAATATGTTCATCTCCACAGTCATATTCCCAAAAGACAATTTCATCACCCCATTCCTATAGTTAATTAAGGCATTGGATGTAGCTAGGAAAGGTGTCCCTAAGATGACTGGGATGGGAGCATTAGAACCTTGAATTGGTGCGGTGTCTAACACTACAAAATCAATAGGAAAGTAGAATTTATCTACTTGGACCAACACATCCTTAACGATACCCCTGGGAATCTTGATTGACCTATCAGCTAATTGAAAGGTGATTTGAGTAGGCTTGATTTCTCCTAAACCTAATTGTTCATAAATAGTGTAGGGTATTAAATTCACACTTGCTCCTAAATCCAACAAAGCTTGATCTATCTTATGACTTCCAATAATGCACGAAATGGTAGGACAACCAGGATCTTTGTATTTCGGAGGGGTCTTAAACTGGATGATGGCACTATCATGTTTAGTCAAAAAGGCTCTTTCTTTCACATTCAATCTCCTTTTGACTGTGCATAAATCCTTAAGAAACTTTGCATAAGATGGAACTTGTTTAATTGCATCAAGGAGTGGAATATTGACTTTCACTTGTTTGAACAACTTATAGATTTTTGAGTTCATAAGATCTTGTTTAGGTTTCCATAACCTTTGTGGAAATGGTGCTCTAGGAACAAATTCTAAATCACTCACTTTGACTTCAATTTTTCTTGAATCATCTCCTTTCTCACTCATCTCTTTCTCATTTAGCTCACCTTCTTTATCACTCAAACTCTCATTTGTCACTTGTGTTTTGATTCCCTCTTCACTTTCCCTAGATTTGTCCTCCACAATACCTTTAGGAATCCTAAAACCTATACCTTTGTTAATAATTTTTCCACTTCTAAGGGTAGTGATGGCTTGGACTTGTTCATGGTTTGAAGGTTCACTAGGTGAGGATTCACTCATGTGTACCTGACCTCTAGGATTGGGCATTGGTTGAGTTGGGATTTTTCCCTTCTCTTGAATGCTTAGTTATTGAGTCAACTTAGTTACTTGACTTCAAATGTCATCTAAGGTCCTATTGGTCTTGTCTTGGAATTTGTAAACTTGTTGATTCCTCCTTGCGTTTGCATGAATTGTTGAAGAGTATCCTCTAAGGATCTCTTATGAGGTGGTTGGTATGTGTTATGTGTGGGAGCATGAAATTGTTGGGGTGGAGGTTGAAATGTTTGAGGTACTGAAGAGCCCTCATTTCTCCATCCAAAATTTGGGTGGTTCCTCCATCCAGGATTATAGGTCTCAGAGTAGGGATTGCCTACTTGGTTTGGAAATGTCTTTCTAACATTACTTGAATCAGAAGTTTGGCCATATAGCACTTCCTTGAAGACTGGAATGGTAGGACACTCAGTTGTCCTATGCCCTTTGCTCTCACAAACAACACAACTTTCCTCTTATTGTTCACTTATGACATGCACTTTTTTAATCTCAAGAGACTCTACTTTCCTAGCTAATGAGGCTAATCTAGCATTGAAGTTATTAGTCTCTTTCAATTGAAACTTCCCACTTGAATGAGAAATGGTGCTTCTAGACTGAACATGAACTGGGAGAGAAGTCTCCCATCGCTTTGTGTTTTTAGCCAATTGATCAAAAAAATCAAAGGCCTCACTTGGTTCTTTGTCATAAAACTCACCATTACACATGGTTGATACTAACTTTTTAAAATATGCGGTAAGAGAGTCATAAAAGAAACTCACTAACCTCCACATCACAAAACCATGGTGAGGGCATGCATTTAACAAGTCTTTGAACCTTTCCCAAGCTTGGTGAAATGACTCATTTGGACTACAAGAAAAATTCATCATTTGACGTTGTAAGGTTGCTATCCTATGACTGGGGAAGTATATTTTCAAAAATTTAGCTTGCATTTCTCTCCATGTACCTATAGACCTAAGACGCAAGGAGTTTAGCCAAAGCTTGGCTTTATCCTTTAGAGAGAATGGGAACAATTTAAGCTGAATGGTTTCCTTTGTGCATGTTCTATCAATAAAAGTATTACATACCTCTTCAAAGTCTTGAATGTGTATGTATGGATTTTTAGAATGCATACCATGAAATGTGGGAAGAAGTTGAATCATGCCCAGTTTCAAATTGAAAGCTTGTTGGTTGATCATTGAATTGTGGAGGTCCATTACCTTGAACACTCCCTTCACCCTCTACATCTTCAACATTAGCCATGATAAAATAATAATAATAATAATAATAATAATAATAATAATAATAATAATAATATAACAATTATATGAATATGAAAGGAAAGGAAAGAAAAGAAAAAAAAATGTAAATAAAAGTAATTGCTCAAAAATAAAAATACAACAAATTAAGAAATTCACTCTCCAACTAATAAGCACTATTAACAACAATAAACATTAAAAGATAATTATAACAAGCTTGAATAAAAAGGCGGTAATACCGGCCAAGCACTTCAAACAATAAATATAAGAAAAATAATCATAACAAAACAACAAAATAAATTGAAATAAACAAGAGGCGGTAATACCGACCAAGCACTTTAGACAATAAATAAAAACAATATCAACAAAGTAAAATGAAATAAACAAGAAAAATATTAGAAACTAATAAGAATAGACAATAAAAGAAAAATGATTGAACCAACCAAAATCTAACAATTAATAGTCCAGTCCACAGTCCAATATCCGAAACATTAAGGTCAAATTTTTTTTTTTAGGCGGTAAAACCAGCCACTTGATTTTTTTTCAATTTTTTTTTAGGCAGTAAAACCAGCCCATTGATGTTTTTTTTATATGATTTTTTTGAGTTTTTCAATAATCAAATCTAAATTGGTTACCTTTACTTGCTAGCTCCCCGGCAACGACGCCAAAATTGCTTGACCGCTTTTTATGATCGGCTTGTTTCAACTCGCAAGTGCACAAGTATGTGATGTAGCAATTAACTCGGTAAGATCGAGGTCATATCCATAGAGAGCTAAATTTGGAAATTAAGCTAGGTAACAAAAAAAACTCAAGAGAAAGTAAATTAACAATAACTTGGTTGAAAATAATTGATGGATTTGTTTTCAAAGATGAAAAGGTGTAAATAGATTTTAAATGACAAGAAAAAGTAAGTCTTGGTCCAAATCAATTTTAATGGTGATGTATTGGTGATTTCTTCAACATATATAAGATAACTCAACCTAATATCAACGATGGTGATATTAGATCAAAAGATATTACAATGAAGATTAGAAAGATGAAGATTGATTATTGCTTAAGAATGAACAAGTACTTTCATATTAAGTAAGACATTGAATCAAGCAATCTCTATACCAAAACTAAAGTTTGTGCATAAAAATTCAAGATTATAACATTACCTAAATGGTTTCTAAAATTTCTTTGCAATAATAAATCATTCATGAAGAAAATGAGAAGATAAACATTAAGATTCATTCATATCCTAAAGAACTCACCTCAATCACCATTATCTTTGATTTGGATCCAAGAATTAGTTTAGCCAACCATGATTATATATAAGAACACGTCAATAAACATGAAATAACTTGAATAAAATAGAAATAATAAGTTTTACAAACTAAAGAACCGAAATCTATAAAGAAGAACACAACACAATTTCAGAAAAAATTCGGACACAAATCCGACTCTAACTTTGGACAGCAATTTGACCCTCTTAGAATCTTTTTTTTTTCGAGATGTCTATTAGATATATATTTATAGGAAATTCTGTCACCTTTCCAGATCATTAAAAAATAGCTCATTTGGACACCTGAGTCAAAGTTATGGGTAAAACACCGAAAGGTGTTCTGAAAAATCAAATCAAGACAGTTTTGCAACCACTTTGGTGCACGTTTTTCTTCGTCATTTATGAGTTGTATCCTTCTTCTTTTTGACCCAAAATAATGTGAAAATATCCCCTCCAGCTTTCCATCCATGTGCTTGCCTTCTTGGATCAATAGATTACCCAAAATAAATCAATTGTTATTTATTGTGTGGACATGTAAGATCATGGATTGTGTTTGGGTTGATTTGAAGGTTGATTTGGGGTTGATTTTGGGCTGATTTTGGTCTAAATTTGAGCATCAAATAAGTATACAAATGTACTTATTATTTGGGCTAAGATTGACATTGAAACCTTGAGTGTTTAATGGTTGAAGTTTGCACACAACATAAGGCAAGTTTCGGCTTGAAATAGATCATATGATATTCTTTTCTAGAATTGGAATAAAATTGATTTTTGGGACAAATTTGGAGCACTTATTTGAACCAAGATTTGCTTCAATCTTCAACTAAATGTCTCTTCAATTCTTTGTTCTGAATTCCGATGTTGAATTTTCTAAATTAATTCATTTAAGCTCCAAAAACCTATTGAAACATTAAAACAAACTTCATTACTAAAAAACACATCAATTATTATAAAAACAACCAAATAAAAAAAATAAATACATATATAAAATAAGAGACTTAATGACACTTTTGATGCACAATCATTGAGCAATTTATGCGACTCATGGAGGGATCAATTAGAGGAATGAAAGATTGTAATTGGTCAATCAATTATTCAGTAGTAGTAGCAGAGATTATGATTTGTCATGCAGAAGATGTTAGAAATTCCTGTTCCACAGCATGATCAAGAAAAGACAGCAACTTTTTATAATAACCATTGACATTTAACAAACCTATGGGTTTATGGTGAATGTGAAGTTAAGCCCAAGAGGAAATATAAAAGATATTTTCCAATGGCCAACTAGAGTCTCACACTCTCTCTCTCTCTCTTTATTTATTTATTTATTTACTTACTTTTGAAAAAGCATGTGTATGTGCAGGTAGTTGTGATTGTGGCTCACATCTTCCCTTGGTTTTACATCTAAGAACGGCTTAAACGCCCTCTATGGGTCCGGGATAGGCTTCCCATCCAGTTTTCTTAAAAATGGCAAACAAGGTCTTTTTTAGTCAGATTCCCAAGACTAAGTCGATCATGTTCTTTATGAAATAGTGGCCATAAATCATGAACTACACGATGCACATCTCCACTAAGATGCGTCTCAATAGTCAATAGAAGATTATCTAAAGACTCCTTACTCAGGTCATCCTTAATGAATTGTATTTTATCTTCACAGTTTATAGATACCATTCCTAAAAAACGACATTGTGTATTACAAGTCCATCTAGCATATCGATGATAGACTTTCAGTCGTTTTGCATGATGCTTCTTTTCAAAAGTGCTTTTACCTATTCTAGGAATGTGTGAAATGAAGGAGTTAGAGGACTCACCTAATAATCAGATCTTTGCTTCAATCAACCAGCGAATATCTTCAAGATTTCATGATTCATTAACAATCTTAATCTTGCACATCTAGCATGGTAAATTTTTATAATCGCATTCTAAGGCAGAGCGGGAAAATACTTTTTCAATTTTTCAAGATTAGTCTCATTTTCAAATGAGAATTGGAAGAGAGATTCAAAGAATTGCACAAATATATACACAAATATCAGTTATTGTGGGAAACTGAAAGAACCGACTTAAGTCACAGAGTACTGTTGTCCGCCATTTGACCGGGGTGAGAGAAACTAGCAAAAATCACTCAAAAAGAAACACAAAAACAATGTAAGAAAAACAAAATGATCAACCTTTATCTACAAGATCATTCAAACTAGTTGATTCATTTTCACTAGGAAAATTATCAGAGTAAGCTTTCAAACGATGTCCATTTTCCTTAAAAACATTGTCATTCAATAAATTCTCAATATCATAGGCCCCATAAGAATTCTCAATATCAAAAACTTTTCTTTGTCTTGGGTGCTCCAATTAGCTAGCAAATCTCCTAAAGCAAGAAAATTGATATTTTTATCATACCAACGCATTGGACTAAGAGAAAGTAAGGAATTGTTAGGAAAGTAATCATTGATTGGTGTGATGTCAGATGTCAAATCTCTTGTCACTATTGACAAAAGATTTGCATCAACATTTTTAGTGCATTTTTCATCTGTGATTTCTTCCTCAGAATAAATCATTTGCAAATCTTCAGATTCGTCCAATTCATTTTTACTTAAAGTAGATTCAAGTTTATCATAAACTAATTCGTCAATATGATTTACTTCTTGTAAATCATTATCATCTCTAGGTTGCTTGTAAATGTTGAAAATATTCATCTTCAATGTCATGTTTCCAAATGATAGTTTCATCAGTCCATTCCTACAACTAATCAATTTGTTACAGGTTGCAAGAAACGGACATCCTAAAATAACAGGAAATGAATTACATGCTTCAATAGGTTCTGTGTCCAAAACAATAAAATCCACAGGATAAATGAATTTATCGACTTATACTAACACATCTTTAATTATTCCTATAGGCACTTTTATAGAACTATCGGCAAGTAAAAGAGATATAGAAGTTGGTTTTAACTCACTTAGATTGAGACTTTAAAAACCTGAATATGGAAATAAATTCACACTAACACCAGGATTAAGTAAGGCTCTTTCAATTTTATGTTCTCCAATAAAAAAAGAAATTGTAGTACAACCAGGGTCTTTATATTTCAAAGCATTATTATTCTGAAGAATGGCACTTACTTGTTCAGCTAGAAAGACCTTCTTTTTCACATTCAGTTTCCTCTTCACAGTGCATAGATCTTTCAAAAATTTAGCATAGGAAGGAACCTGTTTAATAGCATCCAACAAAGATATATTGATTCTTACTTGTTTGAAAATTTCAAAAATTTCAGAGTTGTGATTGACTTTCCTTTGTTTACTCATGGCATGAGGAAATGGAAGTGTTGGCGGTGAATCAGTCATTTCTTTGCAATTTTCAGATTCAACCCCTTCCTTACCCTCAGAGATTGACTCATCATCTTTCTCATAAGGTTCAAGAGAGGGTTTTTCAATAACCTTACCATTATGCAGAGAAGTGAATGATTTGACTTAATTCATGTGTTGGCTTCCAAAACTACTTGCAGTTGCATTGTATTGCCCCTTGAGATTTTGTTGTGGTTGAGATGGAAACTTACCTTTCTCTTGGAAACTAAGAGCAGATGTTAATTTTGCAAGAGTATCTTTAAAATGTGTCATGTTTTGAGCAAGTTGAGTATTGATTGCCTCTTGTTTTTCAATGAATGCATGCAATGTTTCCTCAAGATTTCTTCTAGGAGGTCGAGCATAAGGAGGTGCATATCCATGAGAATTTTGGAAATTGTGGAGTGCTTGAAATGGTAGTTGTGAAGTTTGTGCATTGTTGTTCTCACTCTTTCAACTAAAATTTAGGTGATTTCTCCAACCAGGATTGAATGTTTAGGAGTACGGGTTATGGTTGGCCCTTTGGAAACTATTTAAAGTGTGGACTTGCTCCTGGAGACATTCCTTAAAAGAAGGCAAGGTTGAACAATCGTTGGTTGAGTGTTCATTTGTTTCACAAATTTGACACACAATGTTTTCAACAAATTTAATTTACCACTCTTTTTCAATTCTAGTGCCTCGCCTTTCTAGCTAAAGATGCAAACTTGGCATGAAGGTTATGATCTTCTCTAAGGTTGTACATACCTCCACTAGATGTATGAGGTTGAGTTTTACTCGGTGCCTTATAAGTATCGGCGGTGTCCCAATTTTGAGCATTTTCAGCTAACAAGTCTAAGTACTCCATTGCTTCATCAGGGTCTTTATCCTTAAAAGTTCCATTGCACATCAATTCAACCATTTCCTATCTTTAGGTGTTAACCCTTCATAGAAATGTGAAACCAATCTCCATGTTTCAAAACCATGGTGAAGGCAAGTACTAAGCAAGTCTCTATACCTATCCCAACATTGGTAAAATGTTTCTCCTGGTTTTCGAGTGAAAGTAGTGATTTGTCTTTTGAAAGAGTTTTTTATGTCAGATGGGAAAAACTTCTTCAAAAATTGTTGTTGCATTTCAACCCAAGCATGAATGGATCCTGGTCTCAAATTTTGTAGCCATGTTTTAGCTTTATCTTTTAATGAAAAAGGAAAAGCTTTAATCCGATGGTGTTCATGCTACAATTTAAATTATTATATGTGTTGTAGACCTCCTCAAATTCCCTTAAATTCAAGTATGGATTTTCCAATTCTAAGCCATGAAAAGAAGGTAAAAGTTGAATAATACCTAGTTTAAAATTAAAATGGGATGCATCAGGAGCAAAAACTATACATGATAGTGCACTTGTTCTTATGGGATTCATGTGGTCTCTAAGTGTTCTAGCACGATTATTCTCATTATGAAGTGATTGATTATCTTCTTCGGCCATATTTTCTGAAAATGATGAGGATACCCTACAAAGTCTACCACTTGATGTACGTGACCACACTCTCATGCACGTGTAGGAATAGAATAAAAGGAAAAAAGAAAAGAAAAGAAGAAGAAACAAGAGAAAAGAAACAAAGTTATATACAAGAAAAGTGAAAAGAGAAAATAAAATAAATACTATAATTTATACAAGAACTTAGCTCCCGGGCAACGATGCCAAAAACTTGACACGACCAAAAGATTGATATCTTCTCCCAAGTGCAGGAGTGTCAAAGTAATAAATAACCCGCCAAGACCGGGGTCGAACCACAGGTAGGTTAATTATACAAATTATAAACAACAACTATAAATAACAACAATAGTAACAATAATAATAATAGTAGCAATAATAATACTAATACTACTACTACTAATAATAATAATAATACTAGTAGTAGTAATAGTAGTAGTAGTAATAATAATAATAATAATAATAAAGAAGGAGAAGGAGAAGAAAAGATGATGAGAACTTCGAGATGGAATATTAATGTAAAGATTAAACAATGATAAGAACAAATGTCAAGGTTAGAGGTTCCACTAATGGTATGTCAAAAAAGTATAGTATAAACTCTTATTAGTCAATTGGAAACTGTACCAAAGAAGGTTCCAAACTGATTATAGATTGTTAACATGATTACATTAGTCATCTTATTCGATTAATGCTAATACTTGTAGATCTCGTCAAGCATTCATGATTATAACTTATGTTAACAACAAATCAAGTTCCTTTCATAGCTCTTCTTCTTCTTCTTCTCCTTCTCCTTCATTTTCTTTATTATTATTATTATAAACCATAAACATTACAATTCATTAAGGATGGCCTGAGTAAGGAGTCTTTAGATAATCTTCAATTGACTTTTGAAACGCATCCTAATAAAGATGTGGATCGTGTAATTCATGATTTATGGCCACTATTTCATAAAGAACATGATCGACTTAGTCTTGGGAATCTAACTAAAAAAGACCCTGTTTGCCAGTTTTTAAGAAAACTGGATGGAAAGCCTATCCCCGACTCATAGAGAGCGTTTAAGCCGTTCTTGGACATAAAACCAAGGGAAGATGTGAGCCACAATCACAACTACCTGGACATACACATGCTTTTTCAAAAATAAATAAATAAATAAATAAAAAGAGAGAGAGAGAATGTGAGACTTCAGCTGACCTATATATAGGTGTTATGATTGTCTTTCTAATTTCTCATCTATAAAACCCTTTCTTCCTTCCTTTCATTTCTACTCAACTCATACATTCAACAAATACAGAAGTGTGTAGAAATGGCAAGTTTCTCAAGTCATCATATAAGAAATATTTGTGTTTTCGGTGGATCTAGTCATGGAAAAGAAAAGGAGTTTTTAGAATCAGCAAATCATCTTGGTCAAGTGCTAGCTGAGAGAAAGATTCATTTAGTGTATTGGGGAGGTAGTCAAGTTTTGAGGGTCGTCCCCGAAGTTTTAGCACAAGGGGACATCATTAGAAAAACAATTGGAGAGGAACTTTAGGTCTCCATAATATTGGCTCGAATGAATGCAATGTTTAACCATGTTGATGCCTTCATTGCTTTACCAGGTGGTCTAAGCACATTGGAAGAGATCTTTCATATTTCCTCTTGGGCTCAATTGCACATTCACCATAAACCCATAGGTTTGTTAAATGTTAATGGTTATTATGATAAGTTGTTGTCTTTTCTTGATGATGTTGTGGAACAGAAATTTCTAACATCTTCTACACGACAAATCATAATCTCTGCTGCTATTGCTGAACAATTGATTGACCAACTTCAATCCTTCATTCCTATGATTGATCCTTCCATGAGTCATATAAATTGGTCATCTAAGGAAGGCCGTAAAAAGCTTAGATTGGATTTGAGCCTTCATTTATGAATTTTTGTGTCTTTTGGTTTTATTATTGTGTTTTGATTTTTGTTTTAGTGTGTTTCAGGTTTATCAATGTTCGTTATTTCAGGTGATATCTTCTATACTTTATCTCTCTACCTTAGAACATTGAAGACAATATCTCATTTTGGTTGGGGGGGAAGGTAGTAGTTGATAAAAAAAATTGTTTTCCATTTCATAAAGCATGTGCAAAATTGTTGTTACTAGGATGACAGAGTAAATGAGCTCTTTTGTTAAAGTGACTCTTGAGACGCATCTTAGTAACCATTCTTAACAAGGTCTATTATAATACTTCTTGAAATATTCAGGTTTACAAACTCTCGCATTGTTATCACTTAATTCTGCTCACATACTTATTTAAAATGTATTCTTAATCTTAATTTACACACACACACACTTTAACATATGATTGCGGGTTATTACATTATTTATATTCTTTTGTTAAAGGTAACAACTAAGAGAAAGGGATTGTATATAATTAAAAAAAAGAAAAAAAATGATAATAATAAAAATGTAGATAAGTTTGGTTTCGTAACCTCCCTAACCTAAGCAATTAAGCCCGAAGGGGTGTTTTAACACCTAATACCCTAAAGTCAACTGACTTGGGAACTATTGGCGGAATGCTTGTTACATGGGTTGAGGAGAAAAGGTTAAGGGAATCAAACATTGCACTATCTACATATCAGTATCTACGACCCGAGTTGCTAAGCTCGTGAGGGTGTCTTAACACCTAGTGCCCTAAGACCAACTAGTCTGGGATTCATTAGCTGAAAGCTCGTTACATGGGTTAAAGATGCATGATGTTTTTAAATTATATGTATATACATTTAAAAAAAAAGGAAGAAAAAAAAGAAGACAAAAGTAATATTCCCAACCCAAGGAAGTTAATTATGTCTTGATACATTAGAACAAATTTTGTTTTCTTCCAAGAAAAGCCCTATAATTATGTCTTGATACATTGAGCACCAAAAAAGGTTTATTAATATCTTGTTAAGAGGTATTGAGCAGATATATAAATTTAATGAGATTTTGTTTATCTGGATAGATTAATGGAAGTTAAATGATGAATACCTTGCTTTGTGGAATTTGCAAATTTGTTTTTCTATTTTAATGCTGGTTGGGGGGTGTGATTAGTACTTAAAAGTGCATTTTTATCATGGTTTTATATCATCATTTTGCACTTGAAGTATCAATAACTCCTTAACTAAAGCATGTTTTATAATAATATATCTAATAATATAAGATACCTTTAATTTGTGGTAAATGTTCATTTTAAATGCAGGCCTCTCACATAAATGAAAGGATTGATTGATGACTTTAAGCACTTCAATCACAAGGATAAAGAGATGACCAAACATAGAAAAGAGATGTCGTTGCAATCTAAACCGGAACACTGTTCGGTAATTGGGTCAAATCTGGAGCTATATATCTCAATTTGGACTTGAAAATGGCCTTCTTAGATCTTGGGCTCCATATGAAAGTTGTAGGCATATGTCTTACCTTTTCGATTCATATAAAGTAAACCTAAATCTGAGATCTATAGCTCCACATATGACTCAATTACCGAATAGTGTTCCTGTTTGAATTGTACCGACATCTCTTTTCTAATTTTGGTCATCTCTTTGCCCTTGCAATTTAAGTTCTTAAAGTCATCAATCAATCCTTTGATTTATGTGATAGGCCTGCATTTAAAATGAACATTTACTACAAATTAATGGTATCTTATATTATTAGATATATTATTATAAACCATGATAAAAATACACTTTTAAGTACTAATCACACCCCCCAACCAGCTTATTACTAGTCCCTAGTAATTAAAGCATTAAAATAGAAAAACAATTTGCAAATTCCACAAAGAAAGGTATTCATCATTTAACTTCCATTAATCTATCCAGATAAACAAACTCTCATTAAATTTATATATCTGCTTAATACCTCTTAACAAGATATTAATAAACCTTTCTTTTGTGCTCAATGTATCAACACATAATTATGGGGCTTTTCTTGGAAGAAAACAAAATTTTTGTTCTAATGTTTAAGGTTAACTTCCTAGGGTTGGGATTATTATTTTTGTCTTTTTTTTCTTCTTTTTTTTTTAAAATATATACATATAATTTAAAAACATCATGCATCTTTAACCCATGTAACGAGCTTTCAGCTAATGACTCTCAGACCAGTTGGTCTTAGGGCATTAGGTGTTTAGACACCCCTACAAGCTCAGTAACTCGGGTCGCAGATACTGATATGTAGATAGTGTAATGTTTGATTCCCTTAAGCTTTTCTCCTCAACCCATGTAACAAGCGTTGGGCCAATAGCTCCCAAGTTAATTAACTTTAGGGTATTAAGTGTTAAAACACCCTTTCAGACTTAATTGCTTAGGTTAGGGAGGCGAAACCAAACTTATCTACATTTTTATTATTATCATTTTTTTCTTTTTTTTCTTTTTTTTAAATTATATATAATCTCTTTCCCTTAGTTGTTACCTTTAACAAAAAAAATATAAATAATGAAATAATCCAATATGCAACCCACAATCATATGTTAAAGTGTGTGTGTGTAAATTAAGGTTTAAGAATATATGTTAAATAAGTATATAAGCAGAATTAAGTGATAACAATGCAAGAGTTTGTAAACCTGAATATTTTAAGAAGTATTATAATAGACCTTGTTAATGCATCTCAAGAGTTACTTTAACAAAAAAGCTCCTTTACTCTGTCATCCTAGTAACAACAATTATACACATGCTTTATGAAATGAAAAACAATTTTTTTTATCAACTACTACCCTCTCCCCCCAACCAAAACGAGACATTGTCCTCAATGTTCTAAGGTAAAAAGATAGAGTATAGAAGATATCACCTGAAATAACGAATACTGACAAACCTGAAACATACTAAAACAAAAATAAGAAATAACAAAACACAATAATAAAACCAAAAAACATAAAAATTCACAAATGAAGGCTCAAATCCAATCTAAGCTTTTTACGGCTTTCCTTAGATGACCAATTTATGTGACTCATAACACCTATATGTAGGCCAGCTGGAGTCTCACACTCTCTCTCTTTTTATTTATTTATTTATTTACTTTTGAAAAAGGATGTGTATGTACAGGTAGTTGTGATTGTAGCTCACTATATCAATACCTGTTAACAAGATATTAATAAACCTTTCTCTTGTGCTCAATATATCAACACATAATTATGAGACTTTTCTTGGAAGAAAACAAAATTTTTGTTCTAATGTTTAAGATTAACTTCCTTGGGTTGGGATTATTATTTTTGTCTTTTTTTTTCTTTTCTTTTTTTTAAATATATATACATATAATTTAAAAATACCATGCATCTTTAACCCATGTAACGAGTTTTCAGCTAATGACTCTCAGATCAGTTGGTCTTAGGGCATTAGGTGTTTAGACACCCCTACAAGCTCAGTAACTCGGGTCGCAGATACTGATATGTAGATAGTGCAATGTTTGATTCCCTTAAACTTTTCTCCTCATCCCACGTAACAAGTGTTGGGCTAATAGCTCCCAAGTCAATTGACTTTAGGGTATTAGGTGTTCAAACACCCCTTCCGGTTTAATTGCTTAGGTTAGAGAGACTACGAAACCAAACTTATCTACATTTTTATTATTATCATTTTTTTCTTTTTTTTCTTTTTTTTTAATTATATACAATCCATTTCCCTTAGTTGTTACCTTTAACAAAAGAACATAAATAATATAATAATCTAATATGCAACCCACAATCATATGTTAAAGTATGTGTGTGTGTGTGTAAATTAAGGTTTAAGAATACATGTTAAATAAGTATATGAGAAGAATTAAATGATAACAATGCAAGAGTTTGTAAACCTGAATATTTCAAGAAGTATTATGATAAACGTTATTAAGAATGGTTACTAAGATGCGTCTCAAGAGTCACTTTATTAAAAGAGCTCTTTTACTCTGCCATCCTAGTAACAACAATGTTACATATGCTTTATGAAATGGAAAACAATTCTTTTTTTTATATCAACTACTACCCCCTACCCCTAACCAAAATGAGACATTATCCTTAATGTTCTAAGGTAGAAAGATAGAGTATAGAAGATATCACCTGAAATAATGAACACTAACAAACCTGAAACAACTGAAACAAATATAAGAAACAATAAAACACAATAATAAAACCAAAAGACACAAAACTTCACAAATGAAGGCTCAAATCCAATCTATGCTTTTTATAGCTTTCCTTAGTTAACCAATTTATACGACTCATGGAGGGATCAATTACAGGAATGAAAGATTGTAGTTGGTCAATCAATTGTTCAGCAGTAGCAGCAGAAATTATGATTTGTCGTATAGAAGATGTTAGAAATTCCTGTTCCACAGCATGATTAAGAAAAGACAACTTATCATAATAACCATTAACATTTAACAAACTTATGGGTTTATGGTGAATGTGCAGTTGAGCCCAAGAGGAAATATGAAAGATCTCTTCCAATGTGCTTAGACTACCTAGTAAGGAAATGAAGGCATCAACATGGTTAAACATTGCATTCATTTGAGCCGACATTATGGAGACCTGAAGTTCCTCTCCAATTATTTTTCCAATGATGTCCCCTTGTGCTAAAGCTTTGGGGACGACCCCCAAAACTTCACTACCTCCTAAAAATACAACTATTGACACACCTCCCATTAACCGAAGACTGCCTCCCCCATACACTAAATGAATCTTTCTCTCAGCTAGCACCTGACTAAAATGATTTGTTGATTCTAAAAACTCATTTTCTTTTCCAAGACTAGATCCACAAAAAACATAAATATTTCTTATCAGATGACTTGAGGAACTTGTCATTTCTACACACTTATGTATTTGTTGAATGTATGGGTTGAGTAGAAATGAAACGAAGGAAGAGAGGGTTTTATAGATGAGAAATTAGAAAAGTAATCATACCACCTATATTTAGGCCAACTAGAGTCTCACACCCTCTCTCTCTCTCTTTATTTATTTATTTACTTACTTTGGAAAAAACATGTGTATGTACACGTAGTTGTGATTCTGGCTCACATCTTCCCTTGGTTTTATGTTCAAGAACAACTTAAACGCCCTCTATGGATCGGGGATAGGCTTCCCATCCACTTTTCTTAAAAACTAGCAAACATGGTCTTTTTTAGTCAGATTCCCAAGACTAAGTGGATCATGTTTCTTTATGAAATAGTGGTCATAAATCATGAATTACACGATGCACATCTTCATTAGGATGCATCTCAAGAGTCAATAAAAGATTATCTAAAGACTCCTTACTTAGGCCATCCTTAATGAATTGTATTTTATCTTCACAGTTTATAGATACCATTCCTAAAAAACGACATTGTGTATTACAAGTCCATCTAGCACATCGATGATAGACTTTCAGTCATTTTGCATAATGTTTCTTTGCAAAAGTGCTTTTACCTTTTCCAGACATATGTGACATGAAGGAGTTAGAGGACTCACCTAATCATTGGACCTTTGCTTTAATCAACCAACGAATATCTTTAGGAATTCCATGACTCATTAACAATCTCAATCTAGCACGGTAAATTTTTGTAATCACATTCTAAGGTAGAGTAGGTGATTAGTACTTAAAAGTGCATTTTTAAGTTCCCAATTTTGGCCTATAAAAGGAGGCATTTGCCATGCATTTAGGCATCTTGGTTTCCAGATCAAGACCATGCTTTTCCTTTCTCTTTTTGTATTTTTTGTAATGTTTATGCTTTGCTTTCATTAATATTAAGTTTATGCTTATCATTTCCTTTCCTTTACTTAGCTTTTATGTTCTTATTTTGTTTACCTATTTTTCTTTCTTTCATTATGTCTAGCTAAGTTAATTATGTCAAGGTGAAAAGGTTACACTAATGGTGTAAGAATAAGTATAATGTAAACTTAATATGGACTTTAATGTTTGATACTAACATGTTTTATATTTGTTATCTTGTTCACTCTTTAATACTTTGCTTGTTAAATAACTAATCTTGATTTATGTTGTATAACATTTGCTACAACAAATGCTTGGCACTTTCATAGCCCATAATGTATGGTATAACCGACACCTGAGCTATGAAACGAACTTGATTTGTTGTTAACATAAGTTATAATCATTAATGCTTGACGAGATTTACAAGTATTAGCATTAATTGAATAAGATGACTAATATAATCATGTTAACAATCTATAATCCAATTGGAACCTTCTTTATGTGTGGTTTCCAATTGAATAATAAGAGTTTATATTATACTTGTTTGACATACCATTACTGGAATCTCTAACCTTGACAATTTTTATTATCAAACTTTAATCGTGACATTAATATTCCTTCCTCAAGTTCTCATCATCATCCTCTTCTTCTCTTTCTTTATTGTTATTGTTATTGTTAGTACTACTACTACTACTACTACTACTACTACTACTACTTCTATTATTATTATTATTATTATTATTATTATTATTATTATTATTATTATTACTATTATTATTATTATTATTGTTGTTGTTGTTGTTGTTACTATTATTGCTGTATTATTATTGTTTATAATTTGTACAATTAACCTCCCTGTGGTTCGACCCTGGTCTTCCTGGGTTATTTATTACTTCGACACTCATGCACTTGGGAGAAGACATCAATCTTTTTGTCGTGTCAGTAATTGGGTCATATCTGGAGCTATATATCTCATATTTAGGTCCAATTTATATGGATGGAAAGGTAATACATAGGCCTACAACTTTCATATGGAGCCCAAGATTTGAAAAGGTCATTTTGAAGTCCAAATTGTAGCAACAACAAAGAAGCCCGAATCTGTCCTCCAGCCCGAGCACTGCATAGAGTAGTGATTGGTTCAAGAGAAGGCAAGTTTTGACAATTATTGGTTGAGTGTTCATTTGTTTCACATATTTGACACAAAATGTTTTCAACAAATTTTAATTGACCACTCTTAAGACATTGACTAAGACATTGAATCAAGCAATCTCTATACCGAAACTAAAGTTTGTGCATAAAAATTCAAGATTATAACATTACCTAAATGGTTTCTAAAATTTCTTTGCAATAATAAATCATTCATGAAGAAAATGAGAAGATAAACATTAAGATTCATTCATATCCTAAAGAACTCACCTCAATCACCATTGTCCTTGATTTGGATCCAAGAAAGAGTTTAGCCAACCATAATTATATATAAGAACACTTCAATAAACATGAAATAACTTGAATAAAATAGAAATAATAAGTTTTACAAACTAAAGAACCGAAATCTATAAAGAAGAACACAATACAATTTCAAAAAAAATTCGGACACAAATTTGACTCTAACTTTGGACAGCAATTTGACCCTCTTAGAAGCTTTTTTTCGAGATGTCTATTAGAGACATATTTATAGGAAATTATATCACCTTTCCAGATCATTAAGAACAGCTCATTTGGACACCTAAGTCAAATGTTATGGGCAAAACACTGAAAGGTGTTCTGAAAAATCAAATCAAGATAGCTTTACAACCACTTTGGTGCATGTTTTTCTTCCTCATTTATGAGGTGTCTCCTTCTTCTTTTTTACCCAAAATAATGTTAAAATATCCCCTCCAGCTTTCTATCCATGTGCTTGCCTTCTTGGATCAATGAATTACCCAAAATAAATCAATTGTTATTTGTTGTGTGGACATGTAAGATCATCGATTGAAGTTTGCACACAACATAAGGCAAGTTTGGGCTTGAAATAGATTATATGATATTCTTTTCTAGAATTGGAATAGAATTGATTTTTGGGATACATTTAGAGCACTTATTTGAACCAAGATTTGCTTCAATCTTCAACTAAATGTCTCTTCAATTCTTTGTTGTGAATTCCGACGTTTGAATTTTCTGAATTAATTCATTTAAGCTCCAAAAACCTATCGAAACATTAAAACAAACTTCAGTACTAAAAAACACATCAATTATTATAAAAACAACTAAATAAAAACAATAAATACATATATAAAATAAGAGACTTAATGACACTTTTGATGCACAATCACACCCCCCCAACTTAGATTTTGCTAGTCCTCAAGCAAAACAAAACATAAAACCTTTAAAATAAAAATAATAATAATAACAATCATAATTAGGCTCGATTCATCATACTTGAAGGACTTATCATGCAAACATTGGTATCTTTAACTTAGTGTACACAATAGCAAATAACGAAAAATAAGCATACTTATATTCTCTAAATCAAACATCCATACAAAATTTCCAAAGTCAGTCATATTTATCAAGCAACCAACATAATTGATTCATATGAAAACTCAACTTGTAATCTTCCCTTCTCACCAACACAAACAAGGTAGCAAACTACAGAAATATTTATATTTTTTTTTCTTTTTTTTTTAAAGATATGATTTATTCTTTGTCTTTAAGTTGTCACTTCCCTGTTGACGCGAATACAAACATTTGTGATGAATGCACCTGGTTACTCACAAAGTCACAAACTTAAAGTGCTTTGCATACTCATATTTCAAGCTGTTGTTTGACGTAAAGAAAACATTTATGATGAATACCCCTAGTTACTGAGCAACTCAAAACATTGGAGTAGATAGAACTTTGTACACATTTATTTATTTATTTATGTAATAATTATTACTCTATTTACTTAAACCTTGTTTAGGACTAGATCAAAAGGGATAATCACAAGTAAAGCATCATACTCATCTTTCATGCATATTCACACAACTCACACAACTTTTACAAGGAAAGATGTACTTCAGTTATCTTAAAAAAAGAATGTTATATCTTGCTTTATAAGATATTATCTATCCCAAATTAAAGCATGCAATGTTCAACACAATAATGAACCCAAAAATGTAATGATGATCCTAAACAAGTCTCATTCACATACCAATGCAAGTATTTTTTTTTTTTAACAAGCATGGTTATCTCAAGCACTCAACATAATGAAATATCTAAAATTAAGTTTTACATTATCCTCAATGTAAATGAGAAAGAGAAGAAAAGTATAAAGATTAGAAAATTGTTACTCCCCTTTTGTTTTCAAGGATGAATGTCTGATTGAATTGGGCATGAACTGACTTCTTGCTTGATTTTTTTTTAACCTGCATATCACAACTAAAAGAAAACATTGATGTTTTTTTTTTGAAAATAAAGAACCTCACACCCCCCAACTTAAAATAATGCATTGTCCCGAATGCATGAACAAGAAAATATAAGGGATGGAAGAAAGATGAAAAAAATAAAAATAAAAATAAAAACTCATTACTTCTGATACTACAATGGTATTGGATCTTCAAGATCCAATGTCTCAACATCATCCACAACATTTTCAAGATAAAGTTTCAATCAATGACCATTTACTTTGAAAATATTTCCATTCTTGGGATTTTCTACCGCAAATGCACCATGCTCAGAGATGGATTTAATCACAAATGGACCAATTCATTTTGTCCTCAACTTCCCAGGAAAGAGATGTAATCGTGAATTATACAAGAGAACCTTTTGACCAGCATGAAAGGATTTTCTAAGAATATGTTTATCATGCAAAGTTTTCATCTTATGTTTTCAAATTTTTGCATTTTCAAATGCATCATTTCTCAGCTCCTCTAATTCATCCAATTAAAGCTTTCTATTTTTCCCAACCTCATTTTCATTGTCATTGAATTGTCGAATGACCCAATATGCACGGTGCTCAATCTTAATAGGGAGATGACAAGGCTTTCCATAAACTAGTTGACACGACCAAAAGTTGATGTCTTCTCCCAAGTGTAGGAGTGTCGAAGTAATAAATAACCCGGCAAGACCGGGGTCGAACCACAAGGAGGTTAATTGCACAAATTATAAACAACAACTATAAATAACAACAATAGTAACAATAACAACAACAATAATAATAGTAGCAATAGCAATAATAATAATAATAATAATAATAATAATAATAATAATAATAATAATAATAATAATACTAGTAGTAGTAGTAGTAGTAGTAGTAGTAGTAGTAGTAGTAGTAGTAGTAGTAGTAGTAGTAATAAAAAAGGAGAAGGAGAAGAAGAAGATGATGAGAACTTCGAGATGGAATATTAATATAAAGATTAAACAATGATAAGAACAAATGCCAAGGTTATAGGTTCCACTAATGATATGTCAAACAAGTATAGTATAAACAATTGGAAACCACACCAAATGAGGTTCCAATCTGATTATAGATTGTTAACATGATTACATTAGTCACCTTATTCGATTAATACTAATACTTGTAAATCTCGTCAAGCATTCATGATTATAACTTATGTTAACAACAAATCAAGTTCCTTTCATAGCTCAAGTGTCGGTTATACCATACATTATGGGCTATGAAAGTGTCAAGCATTTGTTGTACCAAGTGTTATACATTTGTTGTACCAAGTGTTATACAACATAAATCAAGATTAGTCATTTAACAAGCAAAGTATTAAAGAGTGAACAAGATAACAAATATAAAACATGTTAGTATCAAACATTAAAGTCCATATTAAGTTTACACTACTTATTCTTACACCATTAGTGTAACCTTTTCACCTTGACATAATTAACTTAGCTAGACATAATGAAAGAAAGACAAATAGATAAACAAAATAAGAACATAAAAGCTAACTAAGTAAAGGAAAGGAAATGAAAAGCATAAGCTTGATATTAATGAAAGCAAAGTATAAACATTACAAAAAATACAAAGAGAGAAAGGAAGAGCATGATCTTGATCTGGACACCAAGATGCCTAAATGCATGGCAAATGCCTCCTTTTATAGGCCAAAATTGAGAACTATTAATTTGATGACTAATTGATAAGTGGGTGGCCAACTCTTGACTTGGTGACAGTCCTTATCTTCTCTTGTCTGCCCAAAACGTCATTGATAATGTCAAAATTGGAGCTAGTTAAAAACATGAAAGTTGTAGGCAATTATCTCATCTTTCTTATATAAAACATTCAGCACATTTGGACTTCTAGAACTCCAGATATGGCTAAAATACCGAACAGTGCTCGGGCTGGAAGACAGATTCAGGTTTCTTTGTTGTTGCTACAATTTGGACTTGAAAATGGCCTTTTTAGTTCTTGGGCTCCATATGAAAGTTGTAGGCCTATGTCTTAGCTTTCTATCCATATAAATTGTACCTAAATCTGAGATATATAGCTCTAGATATGACCCAATTACCAAACAATGTTCTGGTTTGGATTGCACCGATATCTCTTTTCTAAGTTTGGCCATCTCTTTATCCTTGCAATTTACGTTCTTAAAGTCATCAATCAATCCTTTCATTTATGTGATAGGCCTGTATTTAAAATGAACATTTACCATAAATTAAAGGTATCTTATATTATTAGATATATTATTATAAAACATGCTTTAGTTAAGGAGTTATTGATACTTCAAGTGCAAAATGATGATATAAAACCATGATAAAAAAGCACTTTTAAGTAATAATCACTAGCCTATAAGGAGACATTCCTAAAGTGGTCTTATAAGCAGTGCGATATGCCCACAAAGCATCAACTAGTGGTAGGGACCAATCTTTACGGTTTGGATTGACTATTTTCTCTAAAATGTTCTTGATCTCCCTATTTGCCAACTCAGCTTGGCCACTAGTCTGTGGGTGATAGGGGGTACTGACCTTGTGAATTACACCATATTTTCTCATCAAAATCCTAATGGGCTTGTTACAAAAATCTTTTCCCCCATCACTAATCAAGCCCAAGGCATGCCAAAATGAGAGAGAATATTTTCTTTCAAGAATTTGACCACAACTCGATGGTCATTGGTTCGAGATGAAATGGCCTCCACCCATTTAGACACATAATCAACAGCCACAAGAATGAATTGGTAACCAAATAAACTTGGAAAAGGTCCCATGAAATCAATCCCCCAATAATCAAATATTTCCAAAACAAGGATGGGGATAAGGGGCATCATGTTACGCCTAGTGAGACTGCATAGTCGTTGGCATCGGTCACATGCAACATAGAAGGCATGAACATCTTTAAACATGGTAGGCCAATAAAAACCACACTGCAAGATTTTGGCAATGGTTTTCTTGGAAGAGAAATGCCCACCACAGGCTAATACATGACAAAAATCAATGACCCTTGGAATTTCATGATCAGGGATGCATCGCCTAATAATTTGGTCAGGACAGTATTTAAATAGGTAGGGGTCATCCCAAAAAAAGGTGTGCACATTGCGCAAGAATTTTTGTTTGTCAAGTTTAGACCAATGAGAAGGAATCTGACTTGTGGCTAGGTAATTTGTTATGTCAGCATACCATGGAGAACCAATATAAGAGACAGTACCTGTACAAAATAAATTTTCATTAGCAAAGAGTTCATTTATTGGAGATTCATCAATTATGGTCTTATAGCTCGAAAGATGAGACAAATGATCAGCTACTACATTCTCTACTCCCTTTTTATCTTGAATTTCAAGGTTAAACTCTTAGAGTAGGAGGATCCATCAAATCAAACGTGGTTTGGCATCTTGTTTTGTAAGAAAATATTTCAATGTTGCATGATCAGTGAAAACAATAATAAGAGATCCAACCAAATAAGACCTAAACTTGTTTAATGCAAAAACCACAACTAAGAGTTCTTTTTCAGTTGTAGTGTAATTCAATTGAGCATCATTCAAAGTCTTGCTAGCGTAATAAATGATATAAGGTTTCTTATCTTTTCTTTGCCCTAAAACAGCCTCAACTGCAAAATCACTAGCATCACACATCAATTCAAATGGTAAGGACCAATCAGGAGCTTGCATGATTGGTGCAGTGGTCAACAACCCTTTAAGTTTTTCAAAAGCTTCTTGACATTTTAATGTCCAATCAAATTAGACATCTTGTGATAACAAGTTACACAATGGTTTGGCAATGGTACTAAAAAAATGAATGAATCTTCGATAAAACCCAGTATGTCCTAAAAAGGATCTCACATTTTTCACAGTCTTAGGGGTAGGTAATTTTTTAATGATTTTCACTTTTGACTTATCTACCTCTATTCCTTTTGAAGAGACAATGTGACCTAAGACAATGCCATATGTCACCATAAAATGACACTTCTCCCAATTGAGCACAAGATTGCTCTCTTCACACCTTTCAAGAACTTTTTCTAAATGCATTAGACACAACTCATAAGAATCCCCATAAACTGAAAAATCATCCATGAAAACTTCCAAAACATTTTCCACCATGTCACTAAAGATACTCATCATACACCTTTGAAAAGTGGTTGGTGCATTACACAAACCAAAAGGCATTCTTCTATAAGCATAGGTACCAAAAGGACAAGTGAATGTGGTTTTTCTTAGTCTTCTAAAAGAATCTCAATTTGGTTGTAACCTAAGTATCCATCAAGAAAATAATAGAAAGCTCTTCCAGCTACTCTTTCAAGCACTTGGTCTAAAAATGGAAGCGAAAAATGGTCCTTCCTAGTCACCATGTTCAATTTACGATAATCAATGCACATACGCCATCCAGTTTGGATTCTAGTTGGTACCAGCTCATTATTTTCATTCTTCACTACCGTGACTCCAGATTGTTTTTGGGACAACTTGGGTTGGACTAACCCATTTTGAGTTTGCAATAAGGTAAATGATACCTACATCAAGTAGCTTAAGCACTTCACCTCTCACTACTTCCTTCATGTTTGGGTTCAATCATCTTTGCATTTGCCTCACAGATTTAGCCTCTTCTTCAAGATAGATTCTATGTGTACATAAAAGAGGGCTAATTCTTTTCAAGTCAGTAATTTTCCACCCAATTGCTTTCTTGTGTTTTCTCACCACTCTCAAAAGTTTTTGTTTTTGCTCTATGCTAAGTTTTGATGAGATCACAATAGGATATGATTCATCTTCCCCTAGAAATGCATACTTAAGATCACTTGGTAAAGGCTTCCTTTCTCGTTTATAAGGCTGGATAAGAGATTCCTCAACTTTCACTTGGGGTGAAATCAAAGGCTCAAATGATGGGGTCCATTGACTTATTGACATAATAGGCATTGGATCTAGATAAGTCTCAAGCTCTTTTACTTCCTCATCAACACATTCCAAAGAACAAAATCTTTCATCATGAATTAAAGTTCTCTTTATTGGATCCGTGATCCACACTCTCTTAAAGTGTTCTTGACAAACTGTTTGGATGAAATCTACCTCTCTAATGTCCTTATGTTCCCCAATTTGTTTGGAGACATTGAATATGTTCATCTCCACAGTCATATTCCCAAAAGACAATTTCATCACCCCATTCCTAAGGCATTAAATGTAGCTAGGAAAGGTCTCCCTAAGATGACTGGGATGAGAGCATTAGAACCTTGAATTGGTGCGGTGTCTAACACTACAAAATTAATAGGAAAGTAGAATTTATCTACTTGGACCAACACATCCTCAATGATACCCCTGGGAATCTTGATTGACCTATTAGCTAATTGAAGGGTGATTCGAGTAGGCTTGATTTCTCCTAGACCTAATTGTTCGTAAACAGTGTAGGGTATTAAATTCACACTTGCTCCTAAATCCAACAAAGCTTGATCTATCTTATGACTTCCAATAATGCATGAAATGGTAAGACAACCAGGATCTTTGTATTTGGGAGGGGTCTTAAACTGGATGATGGCACTAGCATGTTCAGTCAGAAAGGCTCTTTCTTTCACATTCAATCTCCTTTTGACTGTGCATAAATCCTTAAGAAACTTTGCATAAGATGGAACTTGTTTAATTGCATCAAGGAGTGGAATATTGACTTTCACTTGTTTGAACAATTCATAGATTTCTGAGTTCATAAGATCTTGTTTAGGTATCCCTAACCTTTGTGGAAATGGTGCTCTAGGAACAAATTCTAAATCACTCACTTTGACTTCAATTTTCCTTGAATCATCTCCTTTCTCACTCATCTCTTTCTCATTTAGCTCACCTTCTTTATCACTCAAACTCTCATTTGTCACTTGTGTTTTGATTCCCTCTTCACTTTCCTTAGATTTGTCCTCCACAATACCTTTAGGAATCCTAAAACCTATACCTTTGTCAATAATCTTTCCACTTCTAAGGGTAGTGATGACTTGGACTTGTTCATGGTTTGAAGGTTCACTAGGTGAGGATTCACTCATGTGTACCTGACCTCTAGGATTGGGCATTGGTTGAGCTGTGATTTTTCCCTTCTCTTGAATGCTTAGTGATTGAGTCAACTTAGTTAGTTGACTTCAAATGTCATCTAAGGTCCTATTGGTCTAGTCTTGGAATTTGTAAGCTTGGTTGTTGATTCCTCCTTGTGTTTGCATGAATTGTTGAAGAGTATCCTCTAAGGATCTCTTATGAGGTGGTTGGTATGTGTTATATGTGGGAGCATGAAATGGTTAGGATAGAGGTTGAAATGTTTGAGGTATTGAAGAGCCCTCATTTCTCCATCCAAAATTTGGGTGGTTCCTCCATCCAGTTTTATAAGTCTTAGAGTAGGGATTGCCTACTTGGTTTGGAAATGGCTTTCTAATATTACTTGAATCAGAAGTTTGGCCATATAGCACTTCCTTGAAGGCTGGAATGGTAGGACACTCAGTTGTCCTATGCCCTTTGCTCTCACAAACAACACAACTTTCCTCTTGTTGTTCACTCATGACATGCACTTTTTTAATCTCAAGAGACTCTACTTTCCTAGCCAATGAGGCTAATCTAGCATTGAGGTCATCAGTCTCTTTCAATTGAAACTTTCCACTTGAATGAGAAATGGTGTTTCTAGACTCAACATGAACTGGGAGAGAAGTCTCCCATTGTTTTGTGTTTTCAGCCAATTGATCAAAAAAATCAAAGGCCTCACTTGGTTCTTTGTCATAAAACTCACCATTACACATGGTTGACACTAGCTTTTTAAAATCAACGGTAAGAGAGTCATAGAAGAAACTGACTAACCTTCACATCTCAAAACCATGGTAAGGGCGTGCATTTAACAAGTCTTTGAACCTTTCCCAAGCTTGGTGAAATGACTCATTTGGACTACAAGAAAAATTCATCATTTGACGTTGTAAGGCTGTTGTCCTATGAGTGGGGAAGTATTTTTTCAAAAACTCAACTTGCATTTCTCTCCATGTACCTATAGACCTAGGACGCAAGGAGTTTAGCCAAAGCTTGGCTTTATCCTTTAGAGAGAATGGGAACAATTTAAGTCGAATAGTTTCCTTGGTGCATGTTCTATCAATAAAAGTATTACATACCTCTTCAAAGTCTTTAATGTGTATGTATGGATTTTCAGAATCCATACCATGAAATGTGGGAAGAAGTTGGATCATGCCTGGTTTCAAATTGAAAGCTTGTTGGTTAAGAGGTAAGATAATACATGAAGGTGTACTTTGTCTAGCCGAGTGAAGATACTCTCTTAGAGTTCGAAAATTAGGTTGATCATTCAATTGTGGAGGTCCATTACCTTGAACACTCCCTTCACCCTCTACATCTTCAACATTAGCCATGATATAATAATAATAATAATAATAATAATAATAATAATAATAATAATAATATAACAATTATATGAATATGAAAAGAAAGAAAAGAAAAAAATTGCAAATAAAAGTAATAGCTCAAAAATAAAAATACAACAAATTAAGAAATTCACTCTCCAACTAATAAGCACTATTAACAACAACAAACATTAAAAGATAATTATAACATGCTTGAATAAAAAGGCGGTAATACCGGCCAAGAACTTTAGACAATAAATATAAGAAAAATAACAATAATAAACATTAAAAGATAATTATAACAAGCTTGAATAAAAAGGCGGTAATATCGGTCAAGCACTTTAGACAATAAATAAAAATAATATCAACAAAATAAAATGAAATAAACAAGAAAAATATTAGAAACTACTAAGAATAGACAATAAAAGAAAAATGGTTGACTCAACCAAAATCCAACAATTAATAGTCCAGTCCACGGTCCAATATCCGAAACGTTAAGGCCAATAATCAAAAAATTTTAGGCGGTAAAACCAGCCAATTGATTTTTTTTATATGATTTTTTTTAGTTTCCAATAATCAAATCTAAATTCACTTTCCAAAATTGCTTGACCTCTTTTTATAATCGGCTTATTTTAACTCGCAAGTGCACGAGTGTGCAATGTAGCAATTAACTCGGTAAAATCGAGGTCATATCCACAGAGAGCTAGATCTAAAATTTAAGCTAGGTAACAAAAAAAACTCAAGTGAAAGTAAATTAACAATAACTTGGTTGAAAATAATTGATGGATTTGTTTTCAAAGATGAAAACGTGTAAATAGATTTTAAATGACAAGAAACAATAAGTCTTGATCCAAATTAATTTTAATGGTGATGTATTGGTGATTTCTTCAACATATATAAGATAACTCAACCTAATATTAATGATGGTGATATTAGATCGAAAGATATTACAATGAAGTTTAGAAAGATGAAGATTGATTATTGCTTAAGAATGAACAAGTACTTTCATATTAACTAAGACATTGAATCAAGCAATCTCTATACCAAAACTAAAGTCTGTGCATAAAAATTCAAGATTATAACATTACCTAAATGGTTTCTAAAATTTCTTTGCAATAATAAATCATTCATGAAAAAAATGAGAAGATAAACATTAAGATTCATTCATATCCTATAGAACTCACCTCAATCACCATTATCCTTGCTTTGGATCCAAGAAAGAGTTTAGTCAACCATGATTATATATAAGAACACTTCAATAAACATGAAATAACTTGAATAAAATAGAAATAATAAGTTTTACAAACTAAAGAACCAAAATCTATAAGGAAGAACACAATACAATTTCAGAAAAAATTCGGGCACAAATTTGACTCTAACTTTGGACAATAATTTGACTCTAACTTTGGATAGCAATTTGACCCTCTTAGAAGCTTTTTTTCGAGATGTCTATTAGAGACATATTTATAGGAAATTCTGTCACCTTTCCAGATCATTAAGAACAGCTCATTTGGACACCTAAGTCAAATGTTATGGGCAAAACACCGAAAGGTGTTCTGAAAAATCAAATCAAGATAGCTTTACAACCACTTTGGTGCATGTTTTTCTTCCTCATTTATGAGGTGTCTCCTTCTTCTTTTTTACCCAAAATAATGTTAAAATATCCCCTCCAGCTTTCCATCCATGTGCTTGCCTTCTTCGATCAATGGATTACCCAAAATAAATCAATTGTTATTTGTTGTGTGGACATGTAAGATCATGGATTGTGTTTAGGCTGATTTAAAGGTTGATTTAGGGTTGATTTGGGGATGATTTTTGGTCTAAATGTGAGCATCAAATAAGTATACAAATGTACTTATTATTTGGGCTAAGATTGACATTGAAACCTTGAGTGTTTAATGGTTGAAGTTTGCACACAACATAAGGCAAGTTTGGGCTTGAAATAGATCATATGATATTCTTTTCTAGAATTGGAATAGAATTGATTTTTGGGACAAATTTGGAGCACTTATTTGAACCAAGATTTGCTTCAATCTTTGATTAGTACTTAAAAGTGCATTCTCATTAAGGATTTATGTCATCATATTGCACCTAAAGTATCATTAAATTCCCTAACAAAAGCATGTTTTATATTAGCAAGTCTAAAAATATAATATACCTTTAATTCATGGTAAATGTTCATCCTAAATGCAGGTATATCACATAAATAAAAGGATTGATTGATGAGTTTAAGGATTGAAATTGAAAGGATAAAAAGAAGGCCAAACTTAGCAAAGTGTTGCTGGTGCATTCCAAACTCGAACACCGTTCAGTAATTTGATCATATCTGGAGCTGTAGATATCAGATTTAGGTCCATTTTATATCGATGGAAAGGTAAGACATAGACCTACAACTTTCATATGAAGTCAAAGACTTAGTTCTACCGTTTTCAAGCCCAAATCTTAGCAACAACGAAGACGTCGGAAGCTGTCCTGCAGCTCAAGCACTATTCGGTTTTTGGCTCATATCTTGAGTTCTAGAAGTCCAAATGAGCTCTGGTTTTTTTTTATGGAAAGCTGAGACAATTTCCCACAGCTTCCACAATTCAGTTGGCTATAATTCTGATGTGAGCAATGACGTTTTGGCCAGCCAACAATATCAAAAATCAGCCCACAATATCAAAAAACCAGCAGCCATTAATGTCAAAAACCAGCCACCAAATCAATGGATGCCCACCAATTCTTCAATCAATCAATAGTTCTGAAACTTAGCCTATAAAAGGAGGCATTGTCCATGTATTTAGTCATATTAATTTTCAGATCAAAGTTATCTTCTTGCTTTCTCTCTACATCTTTGTAATGTTCAAGTTTTCTTTTATGCTATAGTAATCTCTTGTTTATGCTCTTTCATTTCCTTTCCTATACTTAGTTAGGTTATATTATGTTTATATTCTTATATTGTTTATTTGTGTTTTTCTCCTTAATGTTTAGCTAAGTTAATTATGTCAAGGTGAAAAGGTTTTTCTAATGGTGTTAGAATAGGTATAATATAAACTCAACATGAGCTTTAAATGTTTATATCCAAGAAAGATTGTTATTAACATGTTTTATCTTTTTATCTTACTAATTCTTAATACCTTGCTTATTAAATGTTTAATTTAGATTTGTGTTGTATAATATTTGGTACATCAAATGCTTGATCTTTCATAGTTTTCGGCCGAAATCGTTATTATGATAGAAACTTGATTTGTTGTTAACATAAACTAGCAACATGAATGCTTGATGATATTTATAAGTATGGTATTACTTATATAAGATAATTAATATGATCATGTTAGTAATTTATAATGAGCTAATAACGAGAAATCATCCGATTAGAACCTCCTTTGTGTGTGGTTTCTAGTTGAGTAATAAAAAGAGTTTATATTATATTTATTTGAAATACTATTAGTAAATCCTATAACCTTGACATATGTTTTGTTATTGTTTAATCCTTACATCAATATCACATCCCAAAATTCTCTTCAACTCTTTTTCTGTTATTATTCTCTTCAACTCTTTTTCTTTATTTGTAATTTATATAATTCACCTCTCTGTGGTTCGACCCCGGTCTTGCCGGGTTATTTTACTTTGACACTCCTGTACTTGGGATAAGACATCAACTCTTTGATCGTGTCAAGTTTTTGGCGCCGTTGCCGGGGAGGTAAGTTATTGTATAAATTAAATATTTTATTTTATTTTATTTTAACTTTTATTTGTTTTTCTAATTGTTGTTTCTTTTTCTTTTTCTTTTTTCTTTTCTTTTCTTTTGTATTTGTATGAGAGTTTGGACACGTACATTAAGTGGTAGACTTTCTAGAAAATTCTCATTTTCTTCAGAAAACATGGCCGAAGAAGATAACCAATCAATTCATAATGAGAATAATGAGAATAATCGTGTTAGAACACTTAGAGATCATATGAATCCAACAAGAACAAGTGCACCATCATGTATTGTTTTTCCTCCTGATGCATCTCATTTTAATTTTAAGCCAGGTATTATTCAACTTTTACCCACTTTTCATGGCTTAGAATTAGAAAATCCATACTTGCACTTAAGAGAATTTGAAGAAGTTTGTAACACTTATAATGACTTAAATTGTAGCATGAACACCATCAGATTAAAGCTTTTTCCTTTTTCGTTAAAAGATAAAGCTAAAACATGGCTACAAAATATTAGGTCAGGATCCATTCATGCTTGGGATGAAATGCAACAACAGTTTTTAAAGAAATTTTTCCCTTCTCATAGAACAAACTCTTTCAAAAGACAAATCACCACTTTTACTCAAAAACCAGGAGAAACATTTTATAAATGTTGGGATAGATATAAAGATTTGCTTAATACCTGTCCTCATCATGGTTTTGAAACATGGAGATTGGTTTCACAATTTTATGAAGGGTTAACACCTAAAGATAGACAAATGGTAGAATTGATGTGCAATGGAACTTTTGAAAATAAAGACCCTGATGAAGCAATGGAGTACCTAGAGTTGCTAGCTGAAAATGCTCAAAATTGGGACACCACAGGTACTTGTAAGGCACCAGGTAAAACTCAACCTCATACATCTAATGGAGGCATGTATAGCCTTAGGGAAGATCATGACCTCCAAGCCAAATTTGCATCTTTAGCTAGAAAAGTTGAGGCACTAGAATTAAAAAAGAGTGGTCAAGTAAAATCTGTTCAAGAAATTGTGTGTCAAATTTGTGAAACCAATGAACACTCAACCAATGATTGTCCCACGTTGCCTTCTTTTAAAGAATGTCTCCATGAACAAGCCAATGCTTTAAATAGTTTCCAAAGACCAAGTCATAACCCGTACTCACAAACGTACAACCCTGGTTGGAGAAATCACTCAAATTTCAGTTAGAAGAGTGGTAACAATAATGCACAAACTTCACAGCCACCATTTCAAACACAACATAATTTTCAAAATTCTCATGGATATGCACCTCCTTATATTCCCCCTCCTAAAAGAAATCTTGAGGAAACATTACATGCATTCATTGAAAAGCAAGAGACAATCAACACTCAAAATGCTCAAACCATGGTTGATTTGAAAGATACTCTTGCAAAGTTCACATCTGCTCTCAGTTTTCAGGAGAAAGGTAAGTTTCCATCTCAACCCCAGCAAAATCCCAAAGGGCAATACAATTCAAGTACAAGCAGTTCTGGAAGCCAACATCTGGATCAAGTCAAATCAGTCACTACTCTCCACAGTGGTAAGGTTATTAAAAAACCTATTCTTGAACCTTGTGAGAAAGAAGATGAGTTAGTCTCCAAGGGTAAGGAAATGGTTGAACCTGATCATTGCAAGGAAGAGACTGATTCCCCACCAGCACTTCCATTTCCTCATGCCATGACCAAACAAAGAAAAGAAAATCACAATTCTGAAATCTTTGAAACTTTCAAACAGGTAAGGATTAATATACCTTTGCTAGATGCTATTAAACAGGTACCATCTTATGCTAAATTTTTGAAAGATCTATGCACTGTAAAGAGAAAATTGAATGTGAAAAAGAAAGCCTTCTTAGCCGAACAAGTAAGTGCCATTCTTCAGAACAATAATGCTTTGAAATATAAAGACCCTGGTTGTCCTACAATTTCTTGCTTTATTGGAGAACATAAAATTGACAGAGCTTTACTTGATCTTGGAGCTAGTGTGAATTTACTTCCATATTCGGTTTTTCAAAGTCTAAATCTCGGTGAGTTAAAACCTACTTCTGTTACTCTTTTACTTGCTGATAGATCTATAAAAATGCCTAGAGGAATAGTTGAAGATGTGTTAGTACAAGTTGATAAATTCATCTTTCCTGTGGATTTTATTGTCTTGGATACACAACCTGTTGAAGCATGCAATTCAATTCCTGTTATTTTAGGACGTCCATTTCTTGCAACTTCTAATGCATTGATTAATTGTAGGAATGGAGTGATGAAGTTATCTTTTGGAAACATGACATTAAAAATGAATGTTTTTAACATTTGCAAGCAACCTGGAGATGATAATGATTTACAGGAAGTAGATTTTATTGAAAAAATAATTTACGATCAATTTGAAAATTTTTCCAATGAAATTGAGTTTAATGAATCTGAAGATTTGCAAATGGTTTGTTTTCAGGAAGAATCAAAGGCAAATATTTGGAGACCAAAAATTGAGGAATTGCCACCACGATCAATTCGGTCCATACCTTCAAGTGTTCAACCACCAAAACCCGATTTGAAGCCATTACCATGTAATCTCAAATACTCATTTTTGGGAGAAAATGAAACTTTTCCGGTAATAATTTCTTCCAAACTTAATGTTCATCAAGAAGGTAAGTTATTACAAACTCTTAAAATGCACAAAAATGCATTAGGATGGACCATAGCTGACATAAAAGGAATTAGTCCTTTGATTTGCACACACAAGATTTATTTGGAGGAAAATGCTAAACCCTCTAGAGAAATGCAACGAAGGCTTAATCCTAATATGAAAGAAGTAGTGAGAAATGAAGTCTTTAAACTTCTAGATAATGGAATCATTTATCCTATTTCTGACAGCAAATGGGTAAGTCCTACCCAAGTTGTACCTAAAAAGTCTGGAGTTACTGTGATAACAAATGAGAAAAATGAGTTAATTCCAACGAGGACTATTACTAGTTGGCGTATGTGCATTGACTATAGGAAACTTAATTCAATGACTAGAAAAGATCACTTTCCTTTACCTTTCATGGATCAAATTCTAGAAAGAGTTGCAGGTCATGAATTTTATTGTTTCCTAGATGGTTATTCAGGTTACAACCAAATTGAAATTGCATTTGAAGATCAAGAGAAAACTACTTTCACATGTCCATTTGGTACATTTGCATATCGAAGGATGCCTTTTGGATTATGTAATGCACCAGCCACGTTTCAAAGATGCATGCTTAGCATATTCAGTGATATGGTTGAACGCTTTCTTGAGATATTTATGGATGATTTTTCTGTCTTTGGTGATTCATTTGATAATTGTTTAACTAATTTGGAAAAGGTTTTGAACAGGTGTGAAGAGAAGAATCTTGTGTTGAATTGGGAAAAATGTCATTTTATGGTAACAAACGGCATTGTACTTGGTCACATTGTTTCATCAATAGGAATTGAGGTTGATAAATCTAAAATTGAGTTAATTGCCAACTTGCCAACACCAAAATCTGTTAAAAATGTTAGATCATTTTTAGGACATGCTGGTTTTTATAGAAGGTTTATCAAAGATTTTAGTATAATATCTAAGCCATTGTGTAACCTTCTAACAAAGGATAATGTTTTTGAATGGACTGAATATTGTGAAGAAGCCTTTGTTAAACTTAAAAACCTGCTTACATCTGCTCCTGTTATTCAACCTCCTGATTGGTCATTACCTTTTGAAATAATGTGTGATGCTAGTGATTATGCCGTGGGTGCTGTTTTAGGACAAAGAAAAGATAAGAAACCCTATGTCATTTACTATGCAAGTAAAACTTTAAATAGTGCTCAAATAAATTACACAACCACTGAAAAAGAATTACTTGCTGTAGTATTTGCGTGTGAAAAATTCAGATCTTATCTTGTTGGCTCACCTGTTATTGTTTTTAGCGATCATGCAGCGTTGAAATATCTTCTTTCTAAGAAGGATTCTAAAGCTAGATTGGTACGGTGGATTTTGTTACTTCAAGAATTCGATATCACAATCAAGGATAAGAAAGGCACCGAAAATGTTGTCGCAGATCATTTGTCAAGATTGGCAACTGATTCGAAATCTGACATCACGTCAATCGATGACTACTTTCCTGATGAATCTTTACTTTCTGTCACTACAATGCCTTGGTTTACTAATATTGTTAATTTTCTTGTTTCAGGACATTTGCCAGCGCATTGGGGCACTCAAGACAAAAGAAAGTTCTTGAACGAAGTGAAGAACTTTTATTGGGATGACCCTTATTTATTCAAATATTGTCCTGATCAAATATTTCGAAGATGCGTTCCCGACAATGAGGTAAGTAATGTCATTAAATTTTGTCATTCTGAGGCATGTGGGGGTCATTTTTTGTCAAAAAAGACAGCCGCAAAAATCTTACAATGTGGATTTTATTGGCCCACCATGTTCAAGGACACGCATGCATTCTGCAAATCTTGTGAAAATTGTCAAAAGTTAGGATCTCTTTCAAAACGTCACATGATGCCTTTAAGCACTATTCTTGTCATTGAAATCTTTGACTGTTGGGGTATAGATTTTATGGGTCCATTTCCTCCATCATTTGGTTTTGTGTACATATTAGTCGCAGTAGACTATGTTTCAAAATGGATAGAAGCAATTCCAAGTCGTAACAACGATCATAAAACAGTCATTAAGTTTTTGAAAGAAAACATTTTGAGTCGATTTGGAATCCCTCGGGCCATGATAAGTGATGGTGGAACACATTTCTGTAACAAGCCATTTGAGTCTTTAATGAAAAAATATGGAATCACACACAAAGTTGCCACCCCTTATCACCCCCAGACAAATGGACAAGTAGAACTTGCTAATAGGGAGATTAAACAAATCTTGGAAAAAACAGTGAACCCTAATCGAAAAGACTGGTCTTTAAGACTTAATGATGCACTTTGGGCTTATCGAACTGCTTTTAAAACATCATTAGGTATGTCACCTTATAGGTTGGTTTATGGAAAACCTTGTCATTTGCCTGTGGAACTTGAATACAAAGCTTATTGGGCTATTAAAGCTTTCAATTCAAACCTGGATGATGCGAGTCAGTTGCGTAAGTTACAAATAAATGAGCTTGAAGAAATAAGAAATGATGCATATGAGAATTCAAAAATTCATAAAGCAAGAATCAAAGACTTTCATGATAAAAGAATCTTGAGAAAAACATTTGATGTTGGTCAAAAAGTTTTGCTTTATAATTCTCGACTCCATTTATTTCCTGGAAAGTTAAGATCAAGATGGAGCGGTCCATTTGTTGTGAAACATGTATATCCTTATGGGGCCTTTGATATTGAGAATCCAAAGAATGGTAATGTTTTCAAGGTCAATGGACATCGTTTGAAAGCTTACTTTGATAATTTTCCTAGTGAAAATGAATCCATTGGTTTGAATGATCCTATATATAAAGGTTGATTATTTTATTTTATTTTCATATTTTTGTTTCTTTTTTGTGTGACTTTTGTTTTGCTAGTCTTTCTCCAACCCCGGTCAAATGGCGGATAACGGTACTCCGTGACTCTTAAGTCGGTTCTTTCAGTTTCCCATGATAATTGATAACTCTGTATATATTTGTTCAATTCCTTGTTCCTTCTCTTTTCTTTACATCTCTTCTCCACTTCTCTTTAAAAACAAAAAAAAAACAAACAAAAATGGACACCACTCTTGAAAAATTGAAAAAGTATTTTCCTGCTCTGCCTCAGAATGCGATTACAAAAATTTACCGTGCTAGGTGTGAAAGATTGAGGTTGTTAATGAACCATGGAATTCCTGAAGATATTCGCTGGATAATTGAAGCAAAGATCCGATTATCAGGTGAGTCTTCCAACTCTTTTATTTCATACATGCCTGGGACAGGTAAAAGCACTTTTGCAAAGAAACATCGTGCAAAACGACTAAAAGTCTGTCACCAATGTGCCAGATGGACTTGTAATACAAAATGTCGTTCTTTAGGAATGGTATCTATAAACCGTGAAGATAAAATACAATTCATTAAGGATGGCCTGAGTAAGGAGTCTTTAGATAATCTTCTATTAACTCTTGAGACGCATCCTAGTGGAGATGTGCATCGTGCAATTCATGATTTATGGCCTCATTTTCATAAAGAACATGATCGACTTAGTCTTGGGAATCTGACTAAAAAAGACCCTGTTTGCCAGTTTTTAAGAAAACTGGATGGGAAGCCTATCCCCGACCCATAGAGGGCGTTTAAGCCGTTCTTGGACGTAAAACCAAGGGAAAGCTGTGAGCCACAATCACAACTGCTTGTACATACATTTTTTTTTTAATATATATATATATATAATAATAATAAAATAATACCAATAAATAAATAAATAAATAAGAAAGAGAGAGAGAGTAAGACTTCAGCTAGCCTACATATAGGTGGTATGCTTTGCATTTTCAATTGTTCATCTATAAAATCTTCTCTTCCTTCCCATCATTTCTACTCAACCCATTCATTCAGCATATATATAAGTGTGTAGAAATGGCGAGTTCTTCTGTTTCTAAAATAAAAACTATTTGTGTTTTTGGTGGATCTAGTCCTGGGAAAGAAAAAGAGTTTTTAGAATCAGCAAATCATCTTGGTCGGATACTAGCTGAGAGAAAGATTCATTTAGTGTATGGGGAGGCAGTCTTGGGTTAATGGGGGGTGTTTCAATAGCTGCATTTGTAGGAGGCAGTCAAGTTTTGGGGGTTGTCCCCAAAGCTTTAGCCGAAGGGGACATCATTGGAAAAACAATTGGAGAGAAATTACAGGTCTCTACAATGTCTGATAGAATGAATACAATGTTTAACCATGCCGATGCCTTCATTGCCTTACCAGGTGGTCTGGGTACATTGGAAGAGATCTTTCATATTTCCTCTTGGGCCCAACTGCACATTCACCATAAACCTATAGGTTTGTTAAATGTTAATGGTTTTTATAATAATTTGTTGTCTTTTCTTGATCAAGCTGTGGAACAGGAATTTCTAACATCTTCGGCACGACAAATCATAATCTCTGCTGCTACTGCTGAACAATTGATTGACCAACTACAATCTTTCATCCCTGTAATTGATCCCTCCATGAGTCAACTCAATTGGTCAACCATGAAACGCCATAAAAAGCTTAAATTGGATTTGAGCCTTAGTTTGTGAAAAATTGTGTCTTTTGGTTTTATTAATAGCATAATATTTGTGTTTTGTTGTTTCTTATATTTGTTTTAGTATGTTTCAGGTTTGTCAATAGTCGCTGTTTCAGGTGATATCTTCTACACTCTATCTTTTTGCTTAGAACATTGAGGACAATGTCTTGTTTTGGTTGGGGGGAGAGGGTAGTAGTTGATATTAAAAAAAAAAAAATTATATTATTTAAACCATTTGCAAATTATTGTTACTAGGATGGCAGAGTAATGGAGGAACTTTAGTGACTCTTGAGACGCATCTTAGTAAACATTCTTAACAAGGTCTATTATAATACTTCTTGAAATATTCAGGTTTACAAACTCTTGGATTGCTATCTATAGATTCTGTTTATATGCCCATCTAACAAGTATTTTTAAACCTTCATTTTCACACACACACTCGAACATATGATTGTGGGTTGCATATTGGATTATAACATTATTTGTGTTCTTTTGTTAAAGGTAACAACTAAGGGAAAGGGATAATATATAATATGCAAAAAAAAAAAAACCAAAAAAAAAACAATAAAAAAAAGAAAATAAAAACAAAGTAGATAAGTTTGGTTTCGTAGCCTCCTTGACTTAAGCAAATAAGCCCGAAGGGGTGTTTGAACACCTAGTACCCTAAAGTCAACTGACTTGGGAGTTATTGGCCCAGTGCTTGTTATATGGGTTGAGGAGAAAGCTTAAGAGAATCAAACACTGCACTATCTACATATCAGTATTTGCAACCCGAGTTACTAACCTCGTAGGGATGTCTCAACACCTGATGCCCTAAGACCAACTGGTCTGGGAGTCATTAGCCGAAAGCTCGTTACATGGGTTCAAGATACATTGTGCTATAAATTCTTGCTTTTTTAAAAAAAAACAAAGAGAAAAAAAAAAGATAACAATCCCAACCCAAGGAAGTTAACTTTAAACATTAGAACAAAAATTTTGTTTTCTTCCATGAAAAGCTCCATAACTATGTTTTGATTTATTGAGCACCGAAAGAAGGTTTACTAATATCTTGTTTAAGAGGTATTAAGCAGATATATAAATTTAATGAGAGTTTGTTTATCTGGATAGATTAATAGAAGTTAAATGATGAATGCCTTGCTTTGTGGTATTTGCAAATTATTTTTCTATTTTAATGCTTTGATTACTAGGGACTAGTAATAAGCTGGTTGGGGGGTGTGATTAGTACTTAAAAGTGCATTCTCATTAAGGATTTATGTCATCATATTGCACCTAAAGTATCATTAAATTCCCTAACAAAAGCATGTTTTATATTAGCAAGTCTAAAAATATAATATACCTTTAATTCATGGTAAATGTTCATCCTAAATGCAGGTATATCACATAAATAAAAGGATTGATTGATGAGTTTAAGGATTGAAATTGAAAGGATAAAAAGAAGGCCAAACTTAGCAAAGTGTTGCTGGTGCATTCCAAACTCGAACACCGTTCAGTAATTTGATCATATCTGGAGCTGTAGATATCAGATTTAGGTCCATTTTATATCGATGGAAAGGTAAGACATAGACCTACAACTTTCATATGAAGTCAAAGACTTAGTTCTACCGTTTTCAAGCCCAAATCTTAGCAACAACGAAGACGTCGGAAGCTGTCCTGCAGCTCAAGCACTATTCGGTTTTTGGCTCATATCTTGAGTTCTAGAAGTCCAAATGAGCTCTGGTTTTTTTTTATGGAAAGCTGAGACAATTTCCCACAGCTTCCACAATTCAGTTGGCTATAATTCTGATGTGAGCAATGACGTTTTGGCCAGCCAACAATATCAAAAATCAGCCCACAATATCAAAAAACCAGCAGCCATTAATGTCAAAAACCAGCCACCAAATCAATGGATGCCCACCAATTCTTCAATCAATCAATAGTTCTGAAACTTAGCCTATAAAAGGAGGCATTGTCCATGTATTTAGTCATATTAATTTTCAGATCAAAGTTATCTTCTTGCTTTCTCTCTACATCTTTGTAATGTTCAAGTTTTCTTTTATGCTATAGTAATCTCTTGTTTATGCTCTTTCATTTCCTTTCCTATACTTAGTTAGGTTATATTATGTTTATATTCTTATATTGTTTATTTGTGTTTTTCTCCTTCTTAATGTTTAGCTAAGTTAATTATGTTAAGGTGAAAAGGTTTTTCTAATGGTGTTAGAATAGGTATAATATAAACTCAACATGAGCTTTAAATGTTTATATCCAAGAAAGATTGTTATTAACATGTTTTATCTTTTTATCTTACTAATTCTTAATACCTTGCTTATTAAATGTTTAATTTAGATTTGTGTTGTATAATATTTGGTACATCAAATGCTTGATCTTTCATAGTTTTCGGCCGAAATCGTTATTATGATAGAAACTTGATTTGTTGTTAACATAAACTAGCAACATGAATGCTTGATGATATTTATAAGTATGGTATTACTTATATAAGATAATTAATATGATCATGTTAGTAATTTATAATGAGCTAATAACGAGAAATCATCCGATTAGAACCTCCTTTGTGTGTGGTTTCTAGTTGAGTAATAAAAAGAGTTTATATTATATTTATTTGAAATACTATTAGTAAATCCTATAACCTTGACATATGTTTTGTTATTGTTTAATCCTTACATCAATATCACATCCCAAAATTCTCTTCAACTCTTTTTCTGTTATTATTCTCTTCAACTCTTTTTCTTTATTTGTAATTTATATAATTCACCTCTCTGTGGTTCGACCCCGGTCTTGCCGGGTTATTTTACTTTGACACTCCTGTACTTGGGATAAGACATCAACTCTTTGATCGTGTCAAGTTTTTGGCGCCGTTGCCGGGGAGGTAAGTTATTGTATAAATTAAATATTTTATTTTATTTTATTTTAACTTTTATTTGTTTTTCTAATTGTTGTTTCTTTTTCTTTTTCTTTTTTCTTTTCTTTTCTTTTGTATTTGTATGAGAGTTTGGACACGTACATTAAGTGGTAGACTTTCTAGAAAATCCTCATTTTCTTCAGAAAACATGGCCGAAGAAGATAACCAATCAATTCATAATGAGAATAATGAGAATAATCGTGTTAGAACACTTAGAGATCATATGAATCCAACAAGAACAAGTGCACCATCATGTATTGTTTTTCCTCCTGATGCATCTCATTTTAATTTTAAGCCAGGTATTATTCAACTTTTACCCACTTTTCATGGCTTAGAATTAGAAAATCCATACTTGCACTTAAGAGAATTTGAAGAAGTTTGTAACACTTATAATGACTTAAATTGTAGCATGAACACCATCAGATTAAAGCTTTTTCCTTTTTCGTTAAAAGATAAAGCTAAAACATGGCTACAAAATATTAGGTCAGGATCCATTCATGCTTGGGATGAAATGCAACAACAGTTTTTAAAGAAATTTTTCCCTTCTCATAGAACAAACTCTTTCAAAAGACAAATCACCACTTTTACTCAAAAACCAGGAGAAACATTTTATAAATGTTGGGATAGATATAAAGATTTGCTTAATACCTGTCCTCATCATGGTTTTGAAACATGGAGATTGGTTTCACAATTTTATGAAGGGTTAACACCTAAAGATAGACAAATGGTAGAATTGATGTGCAATGGAACTTTTGAAAATAAAGACCCTGATGAAGCAATGGAGTACCTAGAGTTGCTAGCTGAAAATGCTCAAAATTGGGACACCACAGGTACTTGTAAGGCACCAGGTAAAACTCAACCTCATACATCTAATGGAGGCATGTATAGCCTTAGGGAAGATCATGACCTCCAAGCCAAATTTGCATCTTTAGCTAGAAAAGTTGAGGCACTAGAATTAAAAAAGAGTGGTCAAGTAAAATCTGTTCAAGAAATTGTGTGTCAAATTTGTGAAACCAATGAACACTCAACCAATGATTGTCCCACGTTGCCTTCTTTTAAAGAATGTCTCCATGAACAAGCCAATGCTTTAAATAGTTTCCAAAGACCAAGTCATAACCCGTACTCACAAACGTACAACCCTGGTTGGAGAAATCACTCAAATTTCAGTTAGAAGAGTGGTAACAATAATGCACAAACTTCACAGCCACCATTTCAAACACAACATAATTTTCAAAATTCTCATGGATATGCACCTCCTTATATTCCCCCTCCTAAAAGAAATCTTGAGGAAACATTACATGCATTCATTGAAAAGCAAGAGACAATCAACACTCAAAATGCTCAAACCATGGTTGATTTGAAAGATACTCTTGCAAAGTTCACATCTGCTCTCAGTTTTCAGGAGAAAGGTAAGTTTCCATCTCAACCCCAGCAAAATCCCAAAGGGCAATACAATTCAAGTACAAGCAGTTCTGGAAGCCAACATCTGGATCAAGTCAAATCAGTCACTACTCTCCGCAGTGGTAAGGTTATTAAAAAACCTATTCTTGAACCTTGTGAGAAAGAAGATGAGTTAGTCTCCAAGGGTAAGGAAATGGTTGAACCTGATCATTGCAAGGAAGAGACTGATTCCCCACCAGCACTTCCATTTCCTCATGCCATGACCAAACAAAGAAAAGTCAATCACAATTCTGAAATCTTTGAAACTTTCAAACAGGTAAGGATTAATATACCTTTGCTAGATGCTATTAAACAGGTACCATCTTATGCTAAATTTTTGAAAGATCTATGCACTGTAAAGAGAAAATTGAATGTGAAAAAGAAAGCCTTCTTAGCCGAACAAGTAAGTGCCATTCTTCAGAACAATAATGCTTTGAAATATAAAGACCCTGGTTGTCCTACAATTTCTTGCTTTATTGGAGAACATAAAATTGACAGAGCTTTACTTGATCTTGGAGCTAGTGTGAATTTACTTCCATATTCGGTTTTTCAAAGTCTAAATCTCGGTGAGTTAAAACCTACTTCTGTTACTCTTTTACTTGCTGATAGATCTATAAAAATGCCTAGAGGAATAGTTGAAGATGTGTTAGTACAAGTTGATAAATTCATCTTTCCTGTGGATTTTATTGTCTTGGATACACAACCTGTTGAAGCATGCAATTCAATTCCTGTTATTTTAGGACGTCCATTTCTTGCAACTTCTAATGCATTGATTAATTGTAGGAATGGAGTGATGAAGTTATCTTTTGGAAACATGACATTAAAAATGAATGTTTTTAACATTTGCAAGCAACCTGGAGATGATAATGATTTACAGGAAGTAGATTTTATTGAAAAAATAATTTACGATCAATTTGAAAATTTTTCCAATGAAATTGAGTTTAATGAATCTGAAGATTTGCAAATGGTTTGTTTTCAGGAAGAATCAAAGGCAAATATTTGGAGACCAAAAATTGAGGAATTGCCACCACGATCAATTCGGTCCATACCTTCAAGTGTTCAACCACCAAAACCCGATTTGAAGCCATTACCATGTAATCTCAAATACTCATTTTTGGGAGAAAATGAAACTTTTCCGGTAATAATTTCTTCCAAACTTAATGTTCATCAAGAAGGTAAGTTATTACAAACTCTTAAAATGCACAAAAATGCATTAGGATGGACCATAGCTGACATAAAAGGAATTAGTCCTTTGATTTGCACACACAAGATTTATTTGGAGGAAAATGCTAAACCCTCTAGAGAAATGCAACGAAGGCTTAATCCTAATATAAAAGAAGTAGTGAGAAATGAAGTCTTTAAACTTCTAGATAATGGAATCATTTATCCTATTTCTGACAGCAAATGGGTAAGTCCTACCCAAGTTGTACCTAAAAAGTCTGGAGTTACTGTGATAACAAATGAGAAAAATGAGTTAATTCCAACGAGGACTATTACTGGTTGGCGTATGTGCATTGACTATAGGAAACTTAATTCAATGACTAGAAAAGATCACTTTCCTTTACCTTTCATGGATCAAATTCTAGAAAGAGTTGCAGGTCATGAATTTTATTGTTTCCTAGATGGTTATTCAGGTTACAACCAAATTGAAATTGCATTTGAAGATCAAGAGAAAACTACTTTCACATGTCCATTTGGTACATTTGCATATCGAAGGATGCCTTTTGGATTATGTAATGCACCAGCCACGTTTCAAAGATGCATGCTTAGCATATTCAGTGATATGGTTGAACGCTTTCTTGAGATATTTATGGATGATTTTTCTGTCTTTGGTGATTCATTTAATAATTGTTTAACTAATTTGGAAAAGGTTTTGAACAGGTGTGAAGAGAAGAATCTTGTGTTGAATTGGGAAAAATGTCATTTTATGGTAACAAACGGCATTGTACTTGGTCACATTGTTTCATCAATAGGAATTGAGGTTGATAAATCTAAAATTGAGTTAATTGCCAACTTGCCAACACCAAAATCTGTTAAAAATGTTAGATCATTTTTAGGACATGCTGGTTTTTATAGAAGGTTTATCAAAGATTTTAGTATAATATCTAAGCCATTGTGTAACCTTCTAACAAAGGATAATGTTTTTGAATGGACTGAATATTGTGAAGAAGCCTTTGTTAAACTTAAAAACCTGCTTACATCTGCTCCTGTTATTCAACCTCCTGATTGGTCATTACCTTTTGAAATAATGTGTGATGCTAGTGATTATGCCGTGGGTGCTGTTTTAGGACAAAGAAAAGATAAGAAACCCTATGTCATTTACTATGCAAGTAAAACTTTAAATAGTGCTCAAATAAATTACACAACCACTGAAAAAGAATTACTTGCTGTAGTATTTGCGTGTGAAAAATTCAGATCTTATCTTGTTGGCTCACCTGTTATTGTTTTTAGCGATCATGCAGCGTTGAAATATCTTCTTTCTAAGAAGGATTCTAAAGCTAGATTGGTACGGTGGATTTTGTTACTTCAAGAATTCGATATCACAATCAAGGATAAGAAAGGCACCGAAAATGTTGTCGCAGATCATTTGTCAAGATTGGCAACTGATTCGAAATCTGACATCACGTCAATCGATGACTACTTTCCTGATGAATCTTTACTTTCTGTCACTACAATGCCTTGGTTTACTAATATTGTTAATTTTCTTGTTTCAGGACATTTGCCAGCGCATTGGGGCACTCAAGACAAAAGAAAGTTCTTGAACGAAGTGAAGAACTTTTATTGGGATGACCCTTATTTATTCAAATATTGTCCTGATCAAATATTTCGAAGATGCGTTCCCGACAATGAGGTAAGTAATGTCATTAAATTTTGTCATTCTGAGGCATGTGGGGGTCATTTTTTGTCAAAAAAGACAGCCGCAAAAATCTTACAATGTGGATTTTATTGGCCCACCATGTTCAAGGACACGCATGCATTCTGCAAATCTTGTGAAAATTGTCAAAAGTTAGGATCTCTTTCAAAACGTCACATGATGCCTTTAAGCACTATTCTTGTCATTGAAATCTTTGACTGTTGGGGTATAGATTTTATGGGTCCATTTCCTCCATCATTTGGTTTTGTGTACATATTAGTCGCAGTAGACTATGTTTCAAAATGGATAGAAGCAATTCCAAGTCGTAACAACGATCATAAAACAGTCATTAAGTTTTTGAAAGAAAACATTTTGAGTCGATTTGGAATCCCTCGGGCCATGATAAGTGATGGTGGAACACATTTCTGTAACAAGCCATTTGAGTCTTTAATGAAAAAATATGGAATCACACACAAAGTTGCCACCCCTTATCACCCCCAGACAAATGGACAAGTAGAACTTGCTAATAGGGAGATTAAACAAATCTTGGAAAAAACAGTGAACCCTAATCGAAAAGACTGGTCTTTAAGACTTAATGATGCACTTTGGGCTTATCGAACTGCTTTTAAAACATCATTAGGTATGTCACCTTATAGGTTGGTTTATGGAAAACCTTGTCATTTGCCTGTGGAACTTGAATACAAAGCTTATTGGGCTATTAAAGCTTTCAATTCAAACCTGGATGATGCGAGTCAGTTGCGTAAGTTACAAATAAATGAGCTTGAAGAAATAAGAAATGATGCATATGAGAATTCAAAAATTCATAAAGCAAGAATCAAAGACTTTCATGATAAAAGAATCTTGAGAAAAACATTTGATGTTGGTCAAAAAGTTTTGCTTTATAATTCTCGACTCCATTTATTTCCTGGAAAGTTAAGATCAAGATGGAGCGGTCCATTTGTTGTGAAACATGTATATCCTTATGGGGCCTTTGATATTGAGAATCCAAAGAATGGTAATGTTTTCAAGGTCAATGGACATCGTTTGAAAGCTTACTTTGATAATTTTCCTAGTGAAAATGAATCCATTGGTTTGAATGATCCTATATATAAAGGTTGATTATTTTATTTTATTTTCATATTTTTGTTTCTTTTTTGTGTGACTTTTGTTTTGCTAGTCTTTCTCCAACCCCGGTCAAATGGCGGATAACGGTACTCCGTGACTCTTAAGTCGGTTCTTTCAGTTTCCCATGATAATTGATAACTCTGTATATATTTGTTCAATTCCTTGTTCCTTCTCTTTTCTTTACATCTCTTCTCCACTTCTCTTTAAAAACAAAAAAAAAAACAAACAAAAATGGACACCACTCTTGAAAAATTGAAAAAGTATTTTCCTGCTCTGCCTCAGAATGCGATTACAAAAATTTACCGTGCTAGGTGTGAAAGATTGAGGTTGTTAATGAACCATGGAATTCCTGAAGATATTCGCTGGATAATTGAAGCAAAGATCCGATTATCAGGTGAGTCTTCCAACTCTTTTATTTCATACATGCCTGGGACAGGTAAAAGCACTTTTGCAAAGAAACATCGTGCAAAACGACTAAAAGTCTGTCACCAATGTGCCAGATGGACTTGTAATACAAAATGTCGTTCTTTAGGAATGGTATCTATAAACCGTGAAGATAAAATACAATTCATTAAGGATGGCCTGAGTAAGGAGTCTTTAGATAATCTTCTATTAACTCTTGAGACGCATCCTAGTGGAGATGTGCATCGTGCAATTCATGATTTATGGCCTCATTTTCATAAAGAACATGATCGACTTAGTCTTGGGAATCTGACTAAAAAAGACCCTGTTTGCCAGTTTTTAAGAAAACTGGATGGGAAGCCTATCCCCGACCCATAGAGGGCGTTTAAGCCGTTCTTGGACGTAAAACCAAGGGAAAGCTGTGAGCCACAATCACAACTGCTTGTACATACATTTTTTTTTTAATATATATATATATATAATAATAATAAAATAATACCAATAAATAAATAAATAAATAAGAAAGAGAGAGAGAGTAAGACTTCAGCTAGCCTACATATAGGTGGTATGCTTTGCATTTTCAATTGTTCATCTATAAAATCTTCTCTTCCTTCCCATCATTTCTACTCAACCCATTCATTCAGCATATATATAAGTGTGTAGAAATGGCGAGTTCTTCTGTTTCTAAAATAAAAACTATTTGTGTTTTTGGTGGATCTAGTCCTGGGAAAGAAAAAGAGTTTTTAGAATCAGCAAATCATCTTGGTCGGATACTAGCTGAGAGAAAGATTCATTTAGTGTATGGGGAGGCAGTCTTGGGTTAATGGGGGGTGTTTCAATAGCTGCATTTGTAGGAGGCAGTCAAGTTTTGGGGGTTGTCCCCAAAGCTTTAGCCGAAGGGGACATCATTGGAAAAACAATTGGAGAGAAATTACAGGTCTCTACAATGTCTGATAGAATGAATACAATGTTTAACCATGCCGATGCCTTCATTGCCTTACCAGGTGGTCTGGGTACATTGGAAGAGATCTTTCATATTTCCTCTTGGGCCCAACTGCACATTCACCATAAACCTATAGGTTTGTTAAATGTTAATGGTTTTTATAATAATTTGTTGTCTTTTCTTGATCAAGCTGTGGAACAGGAATTTCTAACATCTTCGGCACGACAAATCATAATCTCTGCTGCTACTGCTGAACAATTGATTGACCAACTACAATCTTTCATCCCTGTAATTGATCCCTCCATGAGTCAACTCAATTGGTCAACCATGAAACGCCATAAAAAGCTTAAATTGGATTTGAGCCTTAGTTTGTGAAAAATTGTGTCTTTTGGTTTTATTAATAGCATAATATTTGTGTTTTGTTGTTTCTTATATTTGTTTTAGTATGTTTCAGGTTTGTCAATAGTCGCTGTTTCAGGTGATATCTTCTACACTCTATCTTTTTGCTTAGAACATTGAGGACAATGTCTTGTTTTGGTTGGGGGGAGAGGGTAGTAGTTGATATTAAAAAAAAAAAAATTCTATTATTTAAACCATTTGCAAATTATTGTTACTAGGATGGCAGAGTAATGGAGGAACTTTAGTGACTCTTGAGACGCATCTTAGTAAACATTCTTAACAAGGTCTATTATAATACTTCTTGAAATATTCAGGTTTACAAACTCTTGGATTGCTATCTATAGATTCTGTTTATATGCCCATCTAACAAGTATTTTTAAACCTTCATTTTCACACACACACTCGAACATATGATTGTGGGTTGCATATTGGATTATAACATTATTTGTGTTCTTTTGTTAAAGGTAACAACTAAGGGAAAGGGATAATATATAATATGCAAAAAAAAAAAACCAAAAAAAAAAACAATAAAAAAAAGAAAATAAAAACAAAGTAGATAAGTTTGGTTTCGTAGCCTCCTTGACTTAAGCAAATAAGCCCGAAGGGGTGTTTGAACACCTAGTACCCTAAAGTCAACTGACTTGGGAGTTATTGGCCCAGTGCTTGTTATATGGGTTGAGGAGAAAGCTTAAGAGAATCAAACACTGCACTATCTACATATCAGTATTTGCAACCCGAGTTACTAACCTCGTAGGGATGTCTCAACACCTGATGCCCTAAGACCAACTGGTCTGGGAGTCATTAGCCGAAAGCTCGTTACATGGGTTCAAGATACATTGTGCTATAAATTCTTGCTTTTTTAAAAAAAAACAAAGAGAAAAAAAAAAAGATAACAATCCCAACCCAAGGAAGTTAACTTTAAACATTAGAACAAAAATTTTGTTTTCTTCCATGAAAAGCTCCATAGCTATGTTTTGATTTATTGAGCACCGAAAGAAGGTTTACTAATATCTTGTTTAAGAGGTATTAAGCAGATATATAAATTTAATGAGAGTTTGTTTATCTGGATAGATTAATAGAAGTTAAATGATGAATGCCTTGCTTTGTGGTATTTGCAAATTATTTTTCTATTTTAATGCTTTGATTACTAGGGACTAGTAATAAGCTGGTTGGGGGGTGTGATTAGTACTTAAAAGTGCATTCTCATTAAGGATTTATGTCATCATATTGCACCTAAAGTATCATTAAATTCCCTAACAAAAGCATGTTTTATATTAGCAAGTCTAAAAATATAATATACCTTTAATTCATGGTAAATGTTCATCCTAAATGCAGGTATATCACATAAATAAAAGGATTGATTGATGAGTTTAAGGATTGAAATTGAAAGGATAAAAAGAAGGCCAAACTTAGCAAAGTGTTGCTGGTGCATTCCAAACTCGAACACCGTTCAGTAATTTGATCATATCTGGAGCTGTAGATATCAGATTTAGGTCCATTTTATATCGATGGAAAGGTAAGACATAGACCTACAACTTTCATATGAAGTCAAAGACTTAGTTCTACCGTTTTCAAGCCCAAATCTTAGCAACAACGAAGACGTCGGAAGCTGTCCTGCAGCTCAAGCACTATTCGGTTTTTGGCTCATATCTTGAGTTCTAGAAGTCCAAATGAGCTCTGGTTTTTTTTTATGGAAAGCTGAGACAATTTCCCACAGCTTCCACAATTCAGTTGGCTATAATTCTGATGTGAGCAATGACGTTTTGGCCAGCCAACAATATCAAAAATCAGCCCACAATATCAAAAAACCAGCAGCCATTAATGTCAAAAACCAGCCACCAAATCAATGGATGCCCACCAATTCTTCAATCAATCAATAGTTCTAAAACTTAGCCTATAAAAGGAGGCATTGTCCATGTATTTAGTCATATTAATTTTCAGATCAAAGTTATCTTCTTGCTTTCTCTCTACATCTTTGTAATGTTCAAGTTTTCTTTTATGCTATAGTAATCTCTTGTTTATGCTCTTTCATTTCCTTTCCTATACTTAGTTAGGTTATATTATGTTTATATTCTTATATTGTTTATTTGTGTTTTTCTCCTTCTTAATGTTTAGCTAAGTTAATTATGTCAAGGTGAAAAGGTTTTTCTAATGGTGTTAGAATAGGTATAATATAAACTCAACATGAGCTTTAAATGTTTATATCCAAGAAAGATTGTTATTAACATGTTTTATCTTTTTATCTTACTAATTCTTAATACCTTGCTTATTAAATGTTTAATTTAGATTTGTGTTGTATAATATTTGGTACATCAAATGCTTGATCTTTCATAGTTTTCGGCCGAAATCGTTATTATGATAGAAACTTGATTTGTTGTTAACATAAACTAGCAACATGAATGCTTGATGATATTTATAAGTATGGTATTACTTATATAAGATAATTAATATGATCATGTTAGTAATTTATAATGAGCTAATAACGAGAAATCATCCGATTAGAACCTCCTTTGTGTGTGGTTTCTAGTTGAGTAATAAAAAGAGTTTATATTATATTTATTTGAAATACTATTAGTAAATCCTATAACCTTGACATATGTTTTGTTATTGTTTAATCCTTACATCAATATCACATCCCAAAATTCTCTTCAACTCTTTTTCTGTTATTATTCTCTTCAACTCTTTTTCTTTATTTGTAATTTATATAATTCACCTCTCTGTGGTTCGACCCCGGTCTTGCCGGGTTATTTTACTTTGACACTCCTGCACTTGGGATAAGACATCAACTCTTTGATCGTGTCAATCTTCAACTAAATGTCTCTTCAATTCTTTGTTCTGAATTCCGACGTTTGAATTTTCTGAATTAATTCATTTAAGCTCCAAAAACCTATCGAAACATTAAAACAAACTTCATTACTAAAAAACACATCAATTATTATAAAAACAACCAAATAAAAACAATAAATACATATATAAAATAAGAGACTTAATGACACTTTTGATGCACAATCACCAGACCAATAGGACCTTAAATGACATTCGAAGTCAACTAACTAAGTTGACTCTATCACTAAGCATTCAAGAGAAGGGAAAAATCCCAACTCAACCAATGCCCAATTGTAGAGGTCAGGTACACATGAGTGAATCCTCACCTAGTGAACCTTCAAACCATGAACAAGTTCAAGCCATCACTACCCTTAGAAGTGGAAAGATTGTTGACAAAAGTATAGGTTTTAGGATTCCTAAAGGTATTATGGAGGAGAAATCTAGGGAAAGTGAAGAGGGAATCAAAACACAAGTGACAAATGAGAGTTTGAGCGATAAAGAAGGCGAGCTAAACGAGAAAGAGATGAGCGAGAAAGGAGATGATTCAAGAAAAATTGAAGTCAAAGTGAGTGATTTAGAATTTGTTCCTAGAGCACCATTTCCACAAAGGTTAGGGAAACCTAAACTAGATCTTATGAACTTAGAAATCTATGAATTGTTCAAACAAGTGAAAGTCAATATTCCACTCCTTGATGTAATTAAACAAGTTCCATCTTATGCAAAGTTTCTTAAGGATTTATGCATAGTCAAAATGAGATTGAATGTGAAAGAAAGAGCCTTTCTGACTGAACATGCTAGTGCCATCATCCAGTTTAAGACCCTTCCCAAGTACAAAGATCTTGGTTATCCTACCATTTCATGTATTATTGGAAGTCATAAGATAGATCAAGCTTTGTTGGATTTAGGAGCAAGTGTGAATTTAATACCCTACACTGTTTACGAACAATTAGGTTTAGGAGAAATCAAGCCTACTCGAATCACCCTTCAATTAGTTGATAGGTCAATCAAGATTCCCAGGGGTATCGTTGAGGATGTGTTGGTCCAAGTAGATAAATTCTACTTTCCTGTTGATTTTGTAGTGTTAGACACCGCACCAATTCAAGGTTCTAATGCTCCCATCCCAATCATCTTAGGGAGACCTTTCCTAGCTACATCCAATGCCTTAATTAACTGTAGGAATGGGGTAATGAAATTGTCTTTTGGGAATATGACTGTGGAGATGAACATATTCAATATCTCCTAACAAATCGGGGAATATGAGGACATTAGAGAGGTAGATTTCATCCAAACAGTTTGTCAAGAACACTTTGAGAGAGAGTGGATCAAGGATCCATTGGAGAGAACTTTAATTCATGATGAAAGATTTTGTTCTTTGGAATGTGTTGATGAGGAAGTAAGAGAACTCAAGACTTATCTAGATCCAATGTCTATTATGTCAATAGGTCAATGGACCCCATCATTTGAGCCTTTGATTTCACCCCAAGTGAAAGTTGAGGATCTCTTGTCCAGCCTTATAAACCAGAAAGGAAGCCTTTACCAAGTGATCTTAAGTATGCATTTCTAGGGGAAGATGAATCATATCCTATTGTGATCTCATCAAAACTTAGCATAAAGCAAGAACAAAAACTTTTGAGAGTGGTGAGAAAACACATGAAAGCAATTGGGTGGAAAATTACTAACTTGAATGGAATTAGCCCTCTTTTATGTACACATAGAATCTATCTTGAAGAAGAGGCTAAATTTGTGAGGCAAATGCAAAAACGATTGAACCTAAACATGAAGGAAGTAGTGAGAGGTGAAGTGCTTAAGCTACTTGATGCAGGTATCATTTACCCTATTGCAAACTCAAAATGGGTTAGTCCAACCCAAGTTGTCCCAAAAAAATCTGGAGTCACGGTAGTGAAGAATAAAAATAATGAGCTGGTACCAACTAGAATCCAAACTAGATGGCGTATGTGTATTGATTATCGTAAATTGAACATGGTGACTAGGAAGGACCATTTTCCGCTTCCATTTTTAGACCAAGTGCTTGAAAGAGTAGTTGGAAGAGCTTTCTATTGTTTTCTTGATGGATGCTCAGGTTACAACCAAATTGAGATTTCTTTAGAAGACCAAGAAAAACCACTTTCACTTGTCCTTTTGGTACCTATGCTTATAGAAGAATGCCTTTTGGTTTGTGTAATGCACCAGCCACTTTTCAAAGGTGTATGATGAGTATCTTTAGTGACATGGTGGAAAAGTTTTTGGAAGTTTTCATGGATGATTTTTCAGTTTATGGGGATTCTTATGAGTTGTGTCTAATGCATTTAGAAAAAGTTCTTGAAAGGTGTGAAGAGAGCAATCTTGTGCTCAATTGGGAGAAGTGTCATTTTATGGTGACACATGGCATTGTCTTAGGTCACATTGTCTCTTCAAAAGGAATAGAGGTAGATAAGTCAAAAGTGGAAATCATTCAAAAATTACCTACCCCTAAGACTATGAAAGATGTGAGATCCTTTTTAGGACATGCTGGTTTTTATTGAAGATTCATTCATTCTTTTAGTACCATTGCCAAACCATTGTGTAACTTGTTGTCACAAGATGTCCAATTTGATTGCACATCAAAATGTCAAGAAGCTTTTGAAAAGCTTAAAGGGTCGTTGACAACTGCACCAATCATGCAAACTCCTGATTGGTCTTTACCATTTGAACTAATGTGTGATGCTAGTGATTTTACAGTTGGGATTGTTTTAGGGCAGAGAAAAGATAAGAAACCTCATGTCATATATTATGCTAGCAAGACTTTGATTGATGCTCAATTGAATTATACTACAATTGAAAAAGAACTCTTAGCTGTGGTTTTTGCATTAGACAAGTTTAGGTCTTATTTGGTTGGATCTCTTGTTATTGTTTTCACTGATCATGCAACATTGAAATATTTGCTCACAAAACAAGATGTCAAACCATGTTTGATTCGATGGATCCTCCTACTCCAAGAGTTTAACCTTGAAATTCGAGATAAAAAAGGAGTAGAGAATGTAGTGGTTGATCATCTGTCTCGTCTTTCAAGCTATGAGACCATAATTGATGAATCTCCAATAAATGAACTCTTTGCTGATGAAAATTTATTTTGTGTAGGTACTGTCTCCTACATTGGTTCTCCATGGTATGCTGACATAGCAAATTACCTAGCCACAAGTCAGATTCCTTCTCATTGGTCTAAACTTGACAAACAAAAATTCTTGCGTAATGTGCGCACCTTTTTTTTGGATGGCCCCTACCTATTTAAATACTGTCCTGACCAAATTATTAGGCGGTGCATCCCTGATCATGAAATTCCAAGGATCATTAATTTTTGTCATGCATTAGCCTATGGTGGGCATTTCTCTTCCAAGAAAACCGTTGTCAAAATCTTGCAGTGTGGTTTTTATTGTCCTACCATGTTTAAAGATGTTCATGCCTTCTGTGTTGCATGTCACCGATGCCAACAACTAGGAAGCCTCACTAGGCGTAACATGATGCCCCTTAACCCCATCCTTGTTTTGGAAATATTTGATTGTTGGGGGATTGATTTCATGGGACCTTTTCCAAGTTCATTTGGTTACCAATTCATCCTTGTAGCTATTGATTATGTGTCTAAATGGGTGAAGGCCATTGCATCTTAAACCAATGACCATCGAGTTATGGTCAAATTCTTGAAAGAAAATATTTTCTCTCGTTTTGGCATGCCCAGGCTATGATTAGTGATGGGGGAAAACATTTTTGTAACAAGCCCGTTGGGATTTTGATGAGAAAATATGGTGTAATTCACAAGGTTAGTACCCCCTATCACCCACAGACTAGTGGCCAAGCTGAGATGGCAAATAGAGAGATCAAGAACATTTTAGAGAAAACAGTCAATCCAAACTGTAAAGATTGGTCCCTACGACTACTTGATGCTTTGTGGGCATATCGCACTGCTTATAAGACTACTTTAGGAATGTCTTCTTATAGGCTAATTTATGGAAAGCCTTGTCATCTCCCTATTGAGGTTGAGCACCGTGCATATTGGGCCATTCGGCAATTCAATGACATTGAAAACAAGGTTGGGAAAAATAGAAAGTTTCAATTGGATGAATTAGAGGAGCTGAGAAATGATGCATTTGAAAATGCAAAAATTTCAAAACATAAGATGAAAACTTTGCATGATAAACATATTCTTAGAAAATCCTTTCATGTTGGTCAAAAGGTTCCCTTGTATAATTCACGATTACATCTCTTTCCTGGAAAGTTGAGGACAAAATGGATTGGTCCATTTGTGATTAAATCCATCTCTGAGCATGGTGCATTTGAGGTAGAAAATCCCAAGAATGGAAATATTTTCAAAGTAAATGGTCATCGATTGAAACTTTATCTTTATACTTTTCTTCTCTTTCTCATTTACATTGAGGATAATGTAAAATTTAATTTTAGATATTTCATTATGTTGAATGCTTGAGATAACCATGCTTGTTAAAAAAAAAAACTTGCATTTGTATGTGAATGAGACTTGTTTAGGATCATCATTATATTTTTGGATTCGTTATTATGTTGAACATTGCATGCTTTAATTTGGGATAGATAATATCTTATAAAGCAAGATATAGCATACTTTTTTTTAAGATTACTGAAGTACATCTTTCCTGGTAAAAGTTGTGTGAGTTGTGTGAATATGCATGAAAGATGAGTATGATGCTTTACTTGTGATTATCCCTTTGAATCTAGTCCTAAACAAGGTTTAAGTAAATAGAGTAATAATTATTAAACAAATAAATAAATAAATGTGTACAAAGTTCTATCTACTCCAATGTTTTGAGTTGCTCAGTAACTAGGGGTATTCATCACAAATGTTTATCTTTACGTCAAACAGCAGCTCAAAATATGAGTATGCAAAGCACTTTAATTTTGTGACTTTGTGAGTAACCGGGTGCATTCATCACAAATGTTTGTATTCGCGTCAAAAGGGAAGTGACTACTTAAAGACAAAGAATAAATCATATCTTCAAAATATATATATATATATATATATATATATATAGTTTGCTACCTTGTTTGTGTTGGTGAGAAGGGAAGATTACAAGTTGAGTTTTTGTATGAATCAATTAAGTTGGTTGCACGATAAATATGACTGAATTTGGAAATTTTGTATAGATGTTTGATTTAGAGAATGTGAGTATGCTTATTTTTCTTTATTTGCTATTGTATACACTAAGTTAAAGATACCAATGTTTGCATGATAGTTCCTTCAAGTGTGATGAATCGAGCCTAATTATGGTTGTTATTATTATTATTATTATTTTTATTTCAAAGGTTTTATGTTTGTTTTGCTTGAGGACTAGCAAAATCTAAGTTGGGGGGTGTGATTGTGCATCAAAAGTGTCATTAAGTCTCTTATTTTATATATGTATTTATTGTTTTTATTTGGTTGTTTTTATAATAATTGATGTGTTTTTTAGTAATGAAGTTTGTTTTAATGTTTCGATAGGTTTTCGAAGTTTAAATGAATTAATTCAGAAAATTCAACGTCAGAATTCAAAACAAAGAATTGAAGAGATATTTAGTTGAAGATTGAAGCAAATCTTGGTTCAAATAAGTGCTCCAAATTTGTCCCAAAAATCAATTCTATTCCAATTCTAAAAAAGAATATCATATAATCTATTTCAAGCTCAAACTTGCCTTATATTGTGTGCAAACTTCAACCATTAAACACATAAGTTTTCAATGTCAATCTTAGCCTAAATAATAAGTACATTTGTATACTTATTTGATGCTCAAATTGAGCCCAAAATCAGCCCTAAATCAACCCCAAATCAACCTTCAAATTAGCCCAAACACAATCCATGATCTTACATGTCCACACAATAAATAACAATTGATTTATTTTGGGTAATCCATTGATCCAACAAGGCAAGCACATGGATGGAAAGCTGGAGCGAATATTTTTACATTATTTTGGGTCAAAAAGGAGACAACTCATAAATGAGGAAGAAAAACGGGCACCAAAGTGGTTGTAAAGCTGTCTTGATTTGATTTTTCAGAACACCTTTTTATGTTTTACCCATAACTTTTGACTCAAGTGTCTAATGATTTGGAAAGGTGACGGAATTTCCTATAAATATGTATCTAATAGACATCTCGAAAAAAAGCTTCTAAGAGGGTCAAATTGTTGTTCAAAGTTAGAGGCAGATTTGTGTCTGAATTTTTTCTGAAATTGTATTATGTTCTTCTTTATAGATTTTGGTTCTTTAGTTTGTAAAACTTATTATTTCTATTTTATTCAAGTTATTTCATGTTTATTGAAGTGTTCTTATATATAATTATGGTTGGCTAAACTCTTTCTTGGATCCAAATCAAGGATAATGGTGATTGCGGTGAGTTCTTTAGGATATGAATGAATCTTAATGTTTATCTTCTCATTTTCTTCATGAATGATTTATTATTGCAAAGAAATTTTAGAAACCATTTAGGTAATGTTATAATCTTGAATTTTTATGCACAAACTTTAGTTTTGGTATAGAGATTGCTTGATTCAATGTCTTACTTAATATGAAAGTACTTGTTCATTCTTAAGCAATAATCAATCTTCATCTTTCTAAACTTCATTGTAATATCTTCCGATCTAATATCACCATCGTTGATATTAGGTTGAGTTATCTTATATATGTTGAAGAAATCACCAATACATCACCATTAAAATTAATTTGGACCAAGATTTACTTTTTCTTGTCATTTAAAATCTATTTACACTTTTTCATCTTTGAAAACAAATCCATCAATTATTTTCAACCAAGTTATTGTTAATTTACTTTCTCTTGAGTTTTTTTTGTTACCTAGATTAATTTCCAGATCTAGCTCTCTCTGGATATGACCTTGATCTTACCGAGTTAATTGCTACATTGCACACTCGTGCACTTGCGAGTCAAAACAAGCCGATCATAAAAAGCGGTCAAGCACTAGGTACTTAGACACTCCTGCACTTGGGAGAAGACATCAACCTTTTCATCGTGTCAAGTTTTTGGCACCGTTGCCGGGGAGGTAAGTTTTGTATAAATTATAATATCTATTTTATTTTCTCTTTTCACTTTTCTTATAATAACTTTGTTTATTTTCTCTTGTTTCTTCTTATTTTGTTTTCTTCTTCCTATTATTCTATCCCTACACGTGCATGAGAGTGAGTGTGGTCACGTACATCAAGTGGTAGACTCTGTAGGGTATCCTCATCATTTTCAGAAAATATGGCCAAAGAAGATAATCAATCACTTCATAATGAGAATAACCGTGCTAGAACACTTAGAGACCACATGAATCCCACAAAAACAAAAGCACCATCAGGCATAGTTTTTCCTCCCGATGCATCTCATTTTAATTTTAAACCAGGTATTATTCAACTTTTACCTTCTTTTCATGGCTTAGAATTGGAAAATCCATACTTGCATTTAAGGGAATTTGAGGAGGTTTGCAACACATATAATAATTTAAATTGTAGCACGAACACAATCAGATTAAAGCTTTTTCCTTTTTCATTAAAAGATAAAGCTAAAACATGGCTACAAAATTTAAGACCAGGATCCATTCGTGCTTGGGATGAAATGCAACAATAATTTTTAAAGAAGTTTTTCCCATCTCATAGAACAAACTCTTTCAAAAGACAAATCACCACTTTCACTCAAAAACTAGGAGAAACATTTTACCAATGTTAGGATAGGTATCGAGACTTGCTTAGTACTTGCCCTCATCATGGTTTTGAAACATGGAGATTGGTTTCACATTTGTATGAAGGGTTAACACCTAAAGATAGGCAAATGGTTGAATTGATGTGCAATGGAACTTTTGAAGATAAAGACCCTGATGAAGCAATGAAGTACTTAGACTTGTTAGCTGAAAATGATCAAAATTGGGACACCGCGGGTACTTATGAGGCATCAAGTAAAACTCAACCTCATACATCTAATGGAGGTATGTACAACCTTAGGGAAGATCATGACCTTCAAGCCAAGTTTGCATCTTTAGCTAGAAAAGTCGAGGCACTAGAATTAAAAAAGAGTGGTCAATTAAAATCTGTTGAAAACATTATGTGTCAAATCTGTGAAACAAATGAACACTCAACCAACGATTGTCCAACCTTGCCTTCCTTTAAAGAATATCTCCATAAACAAGCCCATGCTTTAAATAGTTTTCGAAGGGCCAACCACAACCCATACTCCCAAACATACAACCCTGGTTGGAGAAATCATCCAAATTTCAGTTGGAAGAGTGAGAACAACAATGCACAAACTTCACAACCACCATTTCAAGCACACCACAATTTCCAAAATTCTCATGGATATGCACCTCCTTATGCTCCACCTTCTAGAAGAAATCTTGAGGAAACATTGCATGCATTCATTGAAAAGCAAGAGACAATCAATACTCAACTTGCTCAAAACATGACAAATTTTAAAGATACTCTTGCTAAATTAACATCTACTCTCAGTTTCCAAGAGAAAGGTAAGTTTCCATCTCAACCGCAACAAAATCCTAAGGGGCAATACAATGCAAATACAAGTAGTTCCGGAAGCCAACATATGGTCCAAGTCAAATCAGTCACTACTCTGCGCAGTGGTAAGGTTATTGAAAAACCCTCTCTTGAACCTTATGAGAAAGATGATGAGTCAATCTCTGAGGGTAAGTGACACGACTAAAAGGTTGATGTCTTCTCCCAAGTGCAGGAGTGTCGAAGTAATAAATAACCCGGCAAGACCGGGGTCGAACCACAGGGAGGTTAATTGTACAAATTATAAACAACAATTATAAAACAACAATAACAACAACAACAACAACAACAACAACAAGAAGAATAATAATAATAATAATAATAATAATAGTGGTAGTAGTACTAATAATAATAATAATAATAATAATAATAATAATAATAATAATAATAAAGAAAGAGAAGAAGAAGAAGATGATGATGATGAGAACTTAGAGATGGAAAATTAATGTAAGGATTAAACAATAATAATAACAAATGTCAAGGTTAGAGGTTCCACTAATGGTATATCAAACAAGTATAGTATAAACTCTTATTATTGAATTGGAAACCACACACAAAGGAGGTTCCAATGAGATTATATATTGTTAACATGATTACATTAGTCATCTTATTCAATTAATGCTAATACTTGTAAATCTCGTCAAGCATTCATGATTATAACTTATGTTAACAACAAATCAAGTTCCTTTCATAGCTCAGGTGTCGGTTATACCATACATTATGGGCTATGAAAGTGCCAAGCATTTGTTGTACCAAGTGTTATACAACATAAATCAAGATTAGTCATTTAACAAGCAAAGTATTAAAGAGTGAACAAGATAACAAATATAAAACATGTTAGTATCAAACATTAAAGTCCATATTAAGTTTACATTATACTTATTCTCACACCATTAGTGTAGCCTTTTCACCTTAACATAATTAACTTAGCTAGACATAATAAAAGAAAGCAAAATAGATAAACAAAATAACATAAAAGGAAAGGAAATGAAAGGCATAAACTTGATATTAATGAAAGCAAAGCATAAACATCACAAAGAATACAAAGAGAGAAAGGAAGAGCATGATCTTGATCTGGAAACCAAGATGCCTAAATGCATGGCAAATGCCTCCTTTTATAGGCCAAAATTGAGAACTATTGATTTGATGACTAATTGATAAGTGGGTGGCCAACTTTTGACTTGATGACAATCCTTATCTTCTCTTGTCTACCCAAAACGTCATTGATAACGTCAAAATTGGAGCCAGTTGTAAACATGAAAGTTGTAGGTAATTGTCTCAGCGTTCTTGTGTAAACAATTCAGCTCATTTGGACTTCTAGAACTCCAGATATGGCCAAAATACCGAACAGTGCTCGGGCTGGAAGACAGATTCGGGCTTCTTTGTTGTTGCTACAATTTGGACTTGATAATGGCCTTTTTAGATCTTGGGCTCCATATGAAAGTTGTAGGCCTATGTATTACCTTTCCATCCATATAAATTGGACCTAAATCTGAGATCTGTAGCTCCAGATATGGCCCAATTACCGAATAGTGTTCCGGTTTGGATTGCACCGACATCTCTTCTCTAAGTTTGACCATCTCTTTATCCTTGCAATTTAAGTTCTTCAAGTCATCAATCAATCCTTTCATTTATGTGATAGGCCTGCATTAAAAATAGACATTTACCACAAATTATAGGTATCTTATATTATTAGATACATTATTATAAAACATATTTTAGTTAAGGAGTTATTGATACTTCAAGTGCAAAATGATGATATAAAACCATGATAAAAATGCACTTTTAAGTACTAATCACACCCCTCAACCAGCTTATTACTAGTCCCTAGTAATTAAAGCGTTAAAACAATTTGCAAATTTCACAAAGCAAGGTATTCATCATTTAACTTCCATTAATCTATCCAGATAAACAAACTCTTATTAAATTTATATATCTGCTCAATACCACTTAACAAGATATTAATAAACCTTTCTTTTGTGCTCAATGTATCAACACATAATTATGGGGCTTTTCTTAGAAGAAAACAAAATTTTTGTTCTAATGTTTAAGGTTAACTTCCTTGGGTTGGGATTACTATTTTTGTCTCTTTTTTTTTTAACTCTATATACATATACTTTAAAAACATCATGCATCTTTAACCCATGTAACGAGCTTTCAGCTAATGACTCCCAGACCAGTTGGTCTTAGGGCATTAGGTGTTAAGACACCCCTACGAGCTTAGTAACTCGGGTCGCAGATACTGATATGTAGATAGTGCAATGTTTGATTCCCTTAAGCTTTTCTCCTCAACCCATGTAACAAGCGTTGGGCCAATAGCTCCCAAGTCAGTTGACTTTAGGGTATTAGGTGTTAAAACACCCCTTCGGGCTTAATTGCTTAGGTTAGGGAGGCTACGAAACCAAACTTATCTACATTTTTATTATCATCATTTTGTTTTTTCTTTTTTTTTCTTTTTTTTTTCATGTTTTTTTTTTAATTATATACAATCCCTTTCCCTTAGTTGTTACCTTTAACAAAAGAACATAAATAATGTAATAATCCAATATGCAACCCACAATCATATGTTAAAGTGTGTGTGTGTAAATTAAGGTTTAAGAATACATGTTAAATAAGTATATGAGCAGAATTAAGTGGTAACAATACGAGAGTTTGTAAACCTGAATATTTCAGGAAGTATTATAATAGACCTTGTTAAAAATGGTTACTAAGATGCGTCTCAAGAGTCACTTTAACAAAAGAACTCCTTTACTCTGCCATCCTAGTAACAACAATTATGCACATGCTTTATGAAATGAAAAACAATTTTTTTTTTATCAACTACTACCCTCTCCCCCCAACCAAAACGAGACATTGTCCTCAATGTTCTAAGGTAGAAAGATAGAGTATAGAAGATATCACCTGAAATAATGAACACTAACAAACCTGAAACACACTGAAACAAAAATAAGAAATAACAAAACACAATAATAAAACCAAAAGACACAAGTTTTTACAAACAAAAAAAAATTCAAATCGCAATTGTGAATGTGGCTCACATCTTCCCTTGGTTTTATGTCCAAGAACAGCTTAAACGCCCTCAATGGGTCGGGGATAGGCTTCCCATCCAGTTTTCTTAAAAACTGGCAAACAGGGTCTTTTTTAGTCAGATTCCCAAGACTAAGTCAAGTATGTTCTTTATGAAAATGGGTTCATAAGTCATGAATTACACGATGCTTATCTCGACTATGATGAGACTTAAGAGTCAATAGAAGATTATCTAAAGACTCTCTGTGTTTTGAAATAAATCCCACCTTCTGACAATTTTCACAGTTTTTGCGGAATGCATCTGACTCCTTGAATATGATGGGCCAGTAAAATTCACTTTGTAAGATTTCTACAATCCTCTTTTTTGATGAGAAATGATCCCCACATGCCTTAGAGTAACAAAATTTAATGAAATTACTTACCTCATTGTCGAGAATGCATTTTTGAAATATTTGATCAGGACAATAATTGAATAAGTAAGGGTCATCCCAATAAAAATTTTGCTCATTGCTCAAAAATTTTCTTTTGTCTTCAATACTCCAATGAGTTGGCAAAAATCCTGAAGAAAGAAAATTGATATTTTTAGCAAACCAAGGCATTGAATTAAGAGAAAGTAGAGATTCATCAGGAAAGTAATCATCGATTGGTGTGATTTCGGGTGTCGAATCTGTTGTCACTTTTGATAAAAGATTCGCATCAACCTTTTCGATGCCTTTTTCATCCTCGATTTCTTCCTGATTGGTCATGGCATGAGAAAATAGAAGTGCTGGCGGAGAATCAGTCGTTTCTTTGCAATTTTCAGATTCAACCCCTTCCTTTCCCTTAGAAATTGACTCATCATCTTTCTCATAAGGTTCAAAAGAGGGTTTTTCAATAACCTTACCACTACGTAGAGTAGTGACTGATTTGACTTGATCCATGTGTTGGCTTCTGGAACTACTTGCATTTGCATTGTATTGTCCCTTAGGATTTTGTTGTGGTTGAGATGGAAACTTACCTTTCTCTTGGAAACTGAGAGCAGATGTGAATTTTGCAAGAGTATCTTTAAAATCTGTTATGCTTTGAGCAAGTTGAGTGTTGATTGTCTCTTTCTTTTCAATGAATGCATACAAAGTTTCCTCAAAATTTCTTGTAGGAGATGGAGCATAAGGAGGTGCATATCCATGAGAATTTTGGAAATTATAGTGTGCTTGAAACGGTGGTTGTGAAGTTTGTGCATTGTTGTTCTCACTCTTCCAACTGAAATTTGGGTGATTCCTCCAACCAGGGTTGTATGTTTGGGAGTATGGGTTGTGGTTGGCCCTTTGAAAACTGTTTAAAGTATGAGCTTGTTCATGGAGACATTTCTTAAAAGAAGGCATGGTTGGACAGTTACTAGTTGAGTGTTCATTTCTTTCACATATTTGACATACAATGTTTTCAATAGATTTAAATTGACCACTCTTTTTCAATTCTAGTGCCTCGACTTTTCTAGCTAAAGATGCAAACTTGGCTTGAAGGTCATGATCTTCCCTAAGGTTGTACATACCTCCACTAGATGTATGAGGTTGAGTTTTACTCGGTGCCTCATGTGTACCAGCAGTGTCCCAATTTTGAGCATTTTCAGCTAAGAAGTCCAAGTACTCCATTGCTTCATCAGGGTCTTTATCTTCAAAAGTTCCATTGCACATCAATTCAACCATTTGCCTATCTTTAGGTGTTAACCCTTCATAAAAATGTGAAACCAATCTCCATGTTTCAAAACCATGATGGGGGCAAGTACTAAGCAAATCTCGATACCTATCCCAACATTTGTAAAATGTTTCTCCTGGTTTATGAGTGAAAGTGGTGATTTGTCTTTTGAAAGAGTTTGTTCTATGAGATGGGAAAAACTTCTTTAAAAACTGTTGTTGCATTTCATCCCAAGCACGAATGGATCCTGGTCTTAAATTTTGTAGCCATGTTTTAGCTTTATCTTTTAATGAAAAAGGAAAAAGCTTTAATCTGATGGTGTTCATGCTACAATTTAAGTTATTATATGTGTTGCACACCTCCTCAAATTCCCTTAAATGCAAGTATGGATTTTCCAATTCTAAACCATGAAAAGAAGGTAAAAGTTGAATAATACCTGGTTTAAAATTAAAATGAGATGCAACGGGAGGAAAAACTATGCATGATGGTGCACTTGTTCCTGTGGGATTCATGTGGTCTCTAAGTGTTCTAGCACGGTTATTCTCATTATTTTCATTATGAAGTGATTGATTATCTTCTTCAGCCATATTTTCTGAAAATGATGAGGATACCCTACAAAGTCTACCACTTGATGTACGTGACCACACTCTCATGCACGTGTAGGAATAAAATAAAATAAAAAGAAGAAAGCAAAAGAAGGAGGAAGAAAACAAAATAAAAAGAAACAAAAGAAAAGAAACAAAGTTATATACAAGAAAAGTGAAAAGTGAAAATAAAATAAATACTATAATTTATACAAGAACTTACCTCCCCGGCAACGGCGCCAAAAACTTGACACGACTAAAAGGTTGATGTCTTCTCCCAAGTGCAGGAGTGTCGAAGTAATAAATAACCCGGCAAGACCGGGGTCGAACCACAGGGAGGTTAATTGTACAAATTATAAACAACAATTATAAAACAACAATAACAACAACAACAACAACAACAACAACAATAATAATAATAATAATAATAATAATAATAGTGGTAGTAGTACTAATAATAATAATAATAATAATAATAATAATAATAATAATAATAATAATAATAATAATAAAGAAAGAGAAGAAGAAGAAGATGATGATGATGAGAACTTAGAGATGGAAAATTAATGTAAGGATTAAACAATAATAATAACAAATGTCAAGGTTAGAGGTTCCACTAATGGTATATCAAACAAGTATAGTATAAACTCTTATTATTGAATTGGAAACCACACACAAAGGAGGTTCCAATTAGATTATATATTGTTAACATGATTACATTAGTCATCTTATTCAATTAATGCTAATACTTGTAAATCTCGTCAAGCATTCATGATTATAACTTATGTTAACAACAAATCAAGTTCCTTTCATAGCTCAGGTGTCAGTTATACCATACATTATGGGCTATGAAAGTGCCAAGCATTTGTTGTACCAAGTGTTATACAACATAAATCAAGATTAGTCATTTAACAAGCAAAGTATTAAAGAGTGAACAAGATAACAAATATAAAACATGTTAGTATCAAACATTAAAGTCCATATTAAGTTTACATTATACTTATTCTCACACCATTAGTGTAGCCTTTTCACCTTGACATAATTAACTTAGCTAGACATAATAAAAGAAAGCAAAATAGATAAACAAAATAAGAACATAAAAGGAAAGGAAATGAAAGGCATAAACTTGATATTAATGAAAGCAAAGCATAAACATCACAAAGAATACAAAGAGAGAAAGGAAGAGCATGATCTTGATCTGGAAACCAAGATGCCTAAATGCATGGCAAATGCCTCCTTTTATAGGCCAAAATTGAGAACTATTGATTTGATGACTAATTGATAAGTGGGTGGCCAACTTTTGACTTGGTGACAATCCTTATCTTCTCTTGTCTGCCCAAAACGTCATTGATAACGTCAAAATTGGAGCCAGTTGTAAACATGAAAGTTGTAGGTAATTGTCTCAGCGTTCTTGTGTAAACAATTCAGCTCATTTGGACTTCTAGAACTCCAGATATGGCCAAAATACCGAACAGTGCTCGGGCTGGAAGACAGATTCGGGCTTCTTTGTTGTTGCTACAATTTGGACTTGATAATGGCCTTTTTAGATCTTGGGCTCCATATGAAAGTTGTAGGCCTATGTATTACCTTTCCATCCATATAAATTGGACCTAAATCTGAGATATGTAGCTAAAGATATGACCCAATTACCGAACAGTGTTCCGGTTTGGATTGCACCGACATCTCTTCTCTAAGTTTGACCATCTCTTTATCCTTGCAATTTAAGTTCTTCAAGTCATCAATCAATCCTTTCATTTATGTGATAGGCCTGCATTAAAAATAGACATTTACCACAAATTATAGGTATCTTATATTATTAGATACATTATTATAAAACATATTTTAGTTAAGGAGTTATTGATACTTCAAGTGCAAAATGATGATATAAAACCATGATAAAAATGCACTTTTAAGTACTAATCAGTAAGGAAGGGGATGAATCTGAAAATTGCAAAGAAATGACTAATTCACCGCCAGCACTTCCATTTCCTCAAGCCATGACCAAACAAAGAAAAGTTAATCACAACTCTGAAATCTTTGAAACTTTCAAACAGGTAAGGATCAATATACCTTTGTTGGATGCTATTAAACAGGTTCCTTCCTATGCTAAATTTTTGAAAGATTTATGCACTGTGAAGAGGAAACTGAATGTGAAAAAGAAAGTCTTTCTAGCCGAACAAGTAAGTGCTATTCTTCAAAATAATAATGCTTTGAAATATAAAGACCCTAGTTGTCCTACAATTTCTTGCTTTATTGGAGAGCATAAAATTGAAAGAGCCTTACTTGATCTTGGTGCTAGTGTGAATTTACTTCCATATTCAGTTTTTTAGAGTCTCAATCTAGGTGAGTTAAAACCAACTTCTATATCTCTTTTACTTGCCGATAGATCTGTAAAAGTGTCTAGAGGAATAATTGAAGATGTGTTAGTACAAGTCGATAAATTCATTTATCCTGTGGATTTTATTGTCTTGGACACAGAACCTGTTGAAGCATGTAATTCATTTCCTGTTATTTTAGGACGTCCATTTCTTGCAACTTCTAATGCATTGATTAATTGTAGGAATGGACTGATGAAGCTATCATTTGGAAACATGACATTGGAGATGAATATTTTCAACATTTACAAGCAACCTGGAGATGATAATGATTTACAAGAATTAGATCATATTGAGGAATTAGTTTATGATCAACTTGAATCTAGTTTAAGTAAAAATGAATTGGATGAAACTGAAGATTTGCAAATGATTTATTCTGAGGAAGAAATCATGGATGAAACAAGCACCGAAAATGTTGATGCAAATCTTTTGTCAACAGTGACAACAGATTTGACATCTGACATCACACCAAAGGATGATTACTTTCCTAACGAATCCTTACTTTCTCTTAGTCCAATGCCTTGGTATGATAAAAATGTCAATTTTCTTACTTTATGAGATTTGCCAGCTGATTGGAGTACCCAAGAAAAAGAAAAGTTTTTGAATGAAGTGAAGAATTTTTATTGTGATGACCCTAACTTATTCAAATATTGTCTTGATCAAATATTTCAAAGATTCATCCCCGACAATGAGGTAAGTAGTGTCATTAAACTTTGTCATTTTGAAGCATGTGGAAGTTGTTTCTCGTCAAAAAAGACAGCTGCAAAAATATTTCAAAATGGATTTTATTGGCCCACCATGTTCAAGGACATGCATGCATTCTGCAAAACTTGTGCAAATTGTCAAAAAGTTGATACTGGTCAAAAAGTTGATACTGGTCAAAAAGTTTTGTTTTATAATTCTCAATTCTATGCATTCCCTAAAAAGATAAGATTAAGATGGAGCAATCCTTATGGGGCTTGTGATATTAAGAATTCAATGAATGACAATGATTTTAAGGAAAATGAACATCGTTTGAAAGCTTACTATGATAAGATTCCTAGTGAAAATGAATCAACTGGTTGGAATGATCTTGTAGATAAAGGTTGATTATGTTGTTTTTCTTATATTTTTTGTGTTTCTTTTTGAGTGATTTTTGCTAGTTTCTCTCACCCCGGTCAAATGGCGGATAACGGTAATCCGTGACTTAAGTCGATTCTTTCAGTTTCCCAAAATAACTGATATCTGTGTATATATCTGTACAATTCTTTGAATGTCTCTTCCAATTCTCATTTGAAAATGGACACTAATCTTGAAAATTTGAAAAAGTATTTTCCCACTCTGCCTCAGAATGCGATTACAAAAATTTACCGTGCTAGATGTGCAAGATTGAGATTGTTAATGAATCATGGAATTCTTGAAGATATTCGCTGGTTGATTGAAGCAAAGGTCCGATTATCAGGTGAGTCCTCTAACTTAATTTCACACATGCCTGGAACAAGTAAAAGCACTTTTGCAAAGAAGCGTCATGCAAAACGACTAGAAGTCTGTCATCGATGTGCTAGATGGACTTGTAATACATAATGTCGTTCTTTAGGAATGGTATCTATAAACCGTGAAGATAAAATACAATTCATTAAGGATGGCCTGAGTAAGGAGTCTTTAGATAATCTTCTATTGACTCTTGAGACCCATCCTAGTGGAGATGTGCATCGTGCAATTCATGATTTATGGCCACTATTTCATAAAGAACATGATCAACTTAGTCTTGGGAATCTGACTAAAAAAGACCTTGTTTGCCAGTTTTTAAGAAAACTGGATGGGAAGCCTATCCCTGACCTATAGAGGGCGTTTAAGCCGTTCTTGGACGTAAAACCAAGGGAAGATATGAGCCATAATCACAACTACCTGTACATACACATGTTTTTTTCAAAAGTAAATAAATAAATAAAGAGAGAGAGAGAGAGTGTGAGACTCTAACTGGCCTACATATAGATGTTATGATTGCCTTTCTACTTTCTCATCTATAAAACCCTCTTTTCCTTCCTTTCATTTCTACTCAACCCATACATTCAACAAATATAGAAGTGTGTAGAAATGGCAAGTTCCTCAAGTCATCAAATAAGAAATATTTGTGTTTTTGGTGGATCTAGTCCTGGGAAAGAAAAGGAGTTTTTAGAATCAGCAAATCATCTTGGTCAGGTGCTAGCTGAGAGAAAGATTCATTTAGTGTATGGGGGAGGCAGTCTTAGGTTAATGGGAGGTGTGTCAATATCTGTATTTTTAGGAGGTAGTCAAGTTTTAGGAATCGTCCTTGAAGCTTTGGCACAAGGAGACATCATTGGAAAAACAATTGGAGAGGAACTTCAGGTCTCCACAATGTCGGCTCGAATGAATGCAATGTTTAACCATGTTGATGCCTTTATTGCTTTCCCAGGTGGTCTAGGCACATTGGAAGAGATCTTTCATATTTCCTCTTGGGCTCAATTGCACATTCACCATAAACCCATAGGTTTGTTAAATGTTAATGGTTATTATGATAAGTTGTTGTCTTTTCTTGATCATGCTGTGGAACAGGAATTTCTAACATCTTCTGCACGACAAATCATAATCTCTGCTACTACTGTTGAACAATTGATTGACCAACTACAATCTTTCATTCCTCTGATTGATCCTTCCATGAGTCACATAAATTGGTCATCTACGGGAAACCGTAAAAAGCTTAGATTGGATTTGAGCCTTCATTTGTGAATTTTTGTGTCTTTTGATTTTATTATTCTGTTTTGTTATTTCTTATTTTTGTTTCAGTATGTTTCAGGTTTTGTTAGTGTTCGTTATTTTAGGTGATATCTTCTATACTCTATCTTTCTACCTTAGAACATTGAGGACAATGTCTCGTTTTGGTTGGGGGGAGAGGGTAGTAGTTGATAAAAAAAAAAGTTGTTTTTCATTTCATAAAGCATGTGCATAATTGTTGTTACTAGGATGGTAGAGTAAAGGAGCTCTTTTGTTAAAGTGACTCTTGAGACACATCTTAGTAACCATTCTTAACAAGGTCTATTATAATACTTCCTGAAATATTCAGGTTTATAAACTCTCATATTGTTACCACTTAATTTTGCTCATATACTTATTTAACATGTATTCTTAAACCTTAATTTACACACACACACTTTAACATATGATTATGGGTTGCATATTGGATTATTACAATATTTATGTTCTTTTGTTAAAGGTAACAATTAAGGGAAAGGGATTGTATATAATTAAAAAAAGAAAAACATGAAAAAAAAAGAAAAAAAAATAAAAAAATAAAAAAATGATGATAATAAAAATTTAGATAAGTTTGGTTTCGTAGCCTCCCTAACCTAAGCAATTAAGCCCGAAGGGGTGTTTTAACACCTAATACCCTAAAGTCAACTGACTTGGGAGCTATTGGCCCAACGTTTGTTATATGGGTTGAGGAGAAAAGCTTAAGGGAATCAAACATTGCACTATCTACATATCAGTATCTGTGACCCGAGTTACTGAGCTCGTAGGGGTGTCTTAACACCTAATGCCCTAAGACCAACTGGTCTGGGAGTCATTAGTTGAAAGCTCGTTATATGGGTTAAAGATGCATGATGTTTTTAAATTATATGTATATAGATTTTTTTAAAAAAAAAAAGAAAGACAAAAAAAAGATAAAAATAATAATCTCAACCCAAAGAAGTTAACCTTAAACATTAGAACAAAAATGTTGTTTTCTTCCAAGAAAAGCCCTATAATTATGTGTTGATACATTAAGCACAAAAGAAAGGTTTATTAATATCTTGTTAAGTGGTATTGAACAGATATATAAATTTAATGAGAGTTTGTTTATCTGGATAGATTAATGGAAGTTAAATGATGATTACCTTGCTTTGTGAAATTTGCAAATTGTTTTAACGCTTTGATTACTAGGGATTGGTAATAAGCTGGTTGAGGGGTGTGATTAGTACTTAAAAGTGCATTTTTATTATAGTTTTATATCATCATTTTGCACTTGAAGTATCAATAACTCCTTAACTAAAGCATGTTTTATAATAATATAATATACCTTTAATTTATGGTAAATGTTTATTTTAAATGCAGGCCTATCACATAAATGAAAGGATTGATTGATGACTTTAAGAACTTAAATTGCAAAGGCAAAGAGATGGTCAAACTTAGAAAAGAGATGTCGGTGCAATCCAAACCAGAACACTGTTCGGTAATTGGGTCATATCTAGATCTACAGATCTCAGATTTAGGTCCAGTTTATATGGATGGAAAGGTAAGACATAGGCCTACAAATTTCATATGGAGCCCAAGATCTAAAAAGGCCATTATCAAGTCCAAATTGTAGCAACAACAAAGAAGCCCGAATCTGTCTTCGAGCCCGAGCACTGTTCGGTATTTTGGCCATATCTGGAGTTTTAGAAGTCCAAATGAGCTGAAATGTTTACACAAGAAAGCTAAGACAATTTCCTATAACTTTCATACAACTGGCTCCAATTTTGACGTTATCAATAATGTTTTGGGCAGACAAGAGAAGATAAGAACTGTCACCAAGTCAAAAGTTGGCCACCCACTTATCAATTAGCCATCAAATCAATAGTTCCCAATTTTGGCCTATAAAAGGAGGCATTTGCCATGCATTTAGGCATCTTGGTGTTCAGATCAAGATCATGCTCTTCCTTTCTCTCTTTGTATTTTTTGTAATGTTTATGCTTAGCTTTCATTAATGTTAAGTTTATACCTTTCATTTCCTTTCCTTTACTTAGTTAGCTTTTATGTTCTTATTTTGTTTATCTATTTTTCTTTCTTTCATTATGTCTAGCTAAGTTAATTATGTCAAGGTGAAAAGGTTACACTAATGGTGTAAGAATAAGTATAATGTAAACTTAATATGGACTTTAATGTTTGATACTAACATGTTTTATATTTGTTATCTTGTTCACTCTTTAATACTTTGCTTGTTAAATGACTAATCTTGATTTATGTTGTATAACACTTGGTACAACAAATGCTTGGCACTTTCATAGCCCATAATGTATGGTATAACCGACACCTAAGCTATGAAAGGAACTTGATTTGTTGTTAACATAAGTTATAATCATGAATGCTTGACGAGATTTACAAGTATTAGCATTAATTGAATAAGATGACTAATGTAATCATGTTAACAATATATAATCTGATTGGAACCTCCTTTATGTGTGGTTTCCAATTCAATAATAAGAGTTTATACTATATTTGTTTGATATACCATTAGTGGAACCTCTAACCTTGACATTTGTTATTATTATTGTTTAATCCTTACATTAATTTTCCATGTCCAAGTTCTCATCATCTTCTTATTCTTCTCTTTCTTTATTATTATTATTATTATTATTATTACTACTACTACTACTACTACTACTACTACAACTACTACTACTACTACTACTACTATTATTATAGTTGTTGTTATTGTTGTTGTTATTGCAATTATTGTTGCTTATAATTGTTGTCTATAATTTGTACAATTAACCTCTCTGTGGTTCGACCCTGGTCTTGCCGGGTTATTTATTACTTCGACACTCCTACACTTGGGAGAAGACATCAATCTTTTCGTCGTGTCAATATGAATAGAAAATTAATGTAAGATTATTTTAATATTGTGATCTCTACATTTACTATCATGTTCTACCACATATATATAAATAGAAAAGGTTGGCTAAGGTACAACCTAAACCATTCTATTATTCTCAACTATTGAGAATAAGTTTAAAGAGATTTATATAAAATTATCAATAAACATGAAAAATTAAATAAAAAAAATCAAACAAGTCCAAGATTTATTTTAGTACAAATTATATAAATCTTTATATCTAACTTGATACACAAATTTAAATGAATTCACACATTTCATATTGCATGTATTCTAGCATCAATTTTTTTTGAACTTTTTTATTTTTGGTTCTTTTAGTATAGTAGTAACAACTAGATAGGTGATATTACACTGTGGGGTCGGATCAATTTTTTCAAACCTAAAGAAAGGATGTTTACTCGACACCAACATTTTTAAAGATGCAAGAAAAATCATACACTTGATTCATTGACATAACTAGCTTCAATTAGCTTGTTTAATTTAATAATATGATTAAAAAGAAGTATCAACAATAAATAAAGAAATAAAATTAAATATAAAAATGAGCTCCCTCGTTGGAGACTCATTATTGCTTTGTTGTTAACACAACTCACCACTAAAAAGATCACACTGTGATGGTTTTTAATGTCATTGTAAAAAGTCACACTACAAGTCTATAACATCAAAAAAAGTTGCATGCTCCGCTAAAGTAACTACCTTGAAAGCAAACCAAACAAAATCTAATGAAGTGAGCATCTAGTGTTTATATCTAATCAGATAATTTCATTTAATTAAAAAAAGTTATTTGAAAGGGATAAATTCACCAAATAACAAAAAAAATAACAATGAAAACTTAAGTCATTTTCAAAATTAGTGAAAAATCTTATACAAAGAAAATAATAAAAAGATAATAAAGCTCAATATTTAATTAAATAAATATTTAAGAATGAAACTGGAAAAAAAACATGAACTTTAAAAAAGGAGAAAAAACAAACAAACTTAGATGAATCTCTTAAACTTGAATTAATCTCTCAAACTCAAAGCCCATTAAATCCTAGACCTAAACTCAGTCAAGAATCTAAATTCCTAATGAATTTAATACTAAAAGATGAAACTGGAAAAAAAAATCAATTTAAAAAGTTTTTTCGAATAAAAAAATTATAATTAAAAGAATAGAATTCAAATCTAATGGGAAAAAACCATAAAAAGAATGAAATTGTAAAAAAATAAATTTAAAAAAAAAGTCTTAAATAAAACAAATAGCAATCAAGTGAATATAGACAAAATCTAACATATGAGAAAATTAAAGGATGCAATAAAAAATCCAATTTTATAAATGATCTTATATAAAAAAAATCAAGAAAACATGGACCAAGTGAAAAGAAAAAAAAAACAAATTAAAATGTTGATTGTAAGATTTACAGGGTCAAATGTGAAAATTTAAAAAAAAAAACAAACAAAAGGTTACTAAAGCCGTACCATAGGTATATTGACCACATGTGTTGTATGATGATTGAAGGGACACCACAACAAATCAAACATTGTTTTGAAAGTGGAAGTTTGGCTATCCAGTAACTTCTCATGCACTAGCCAAAAACCATATAGTATCATCAACCTTTATTAATAATATTTATATTTATTAAATTACTAAATAGCTTTTAAGTAAGTCTAGTTGTAACAAGAAAATTAATATTAAAAGATGAAAATACTTGTTAACACAAGCTAAAGAAATTTTGATTTTAAAGATATTTTAGTTATTTTAAATATGTTTAAATTTTGATTTTAAAGCTAATGAATACTAATTTTTTTTAAAGGTAATTTAGTTATTTTATTGTGCCAAAAAAATGTTAAAAAACCTATTTATTTAATCAATATAATAATGGAAAATAAATACTACGATAAAGATTTTATTAATTACAATAATAAGTTAATAATTGTTTTAGAAAAAATACTATTATCATTTTCAAACTACTCTACTCTAGGATAAACTTGAAGGGATATATTTTAAAATATATAACATGTATATATCTGAATAGAAAAATAATATAGGATTATTTTAATATTGTAATCCCTACAATTATTGTCGTATTCTGCTATACATATGTGTGTGTAGAGAGAGAGAGGAAAGGTTGTCTAAGATACAACCTAAGTTATTTTATTAGTCTCAACTATTGAGAACAAGTTTAAACATGTTTATATAAAAATCATTACGAGCATGAAAAATTAAATGAAAAAAATCAATCAAAAAGTCCAATATTTATTTTAGTATAAATTATATAAATTTTTATATTTAACTTGGTAACACAAATTTAAAAAAATTTAAACAGTTCACAATACATGTAAATTAATTTTTTTCTTAACTTTTCAATTTTTGGTTATCTTAATATAGTAGTAACTAGATATGGGGGGTTTATGTTATATTATGGGGCAAGATAAATTTTTTCAAACCTCAAAAAAGGATGTTTGGGCGACATCAATATTTTTAAAAATACAAGAAAAATCATACACTGATTCATTGACTTAACTGGGTTCAATTAACTTGTTTAATTTGATAATATGATAAAAACAAATCACCAATAAATAAAGGAATTTTTTTTTAAAAAAGCAACAATTAAATATAAAAAAATAAGCTTTCAATATTATAATCCAAAGATGAAAAAACAAATCATTGGAGATTTATCGCCATTCTATCGTTAACATTGCTCCACCACCAAAAAGATCACATAGAGATGGTTAACATCATTTAATTTTTTATTTAATTAAAAAAATTATTTGAAAAATGATAAATTCAACAAAGAATGAAAAATAAAATAGAAAAAGAGCGAAAACCTACATCATTTTTAAAATTAGTGAAAATCTTGGACACAAAAAATAATAAAAAAGATAATAGAGCTCAATATTCAATTAAATAAATATTTAAGGATGAAACTGGAAAAAAAAAACATAGGCTTTGAAAAAGAAAAAAATAAGCAAATTTAGACAAATCTCTTAAACGTAGATGAATCTCTCAAACTCACAACTTATTAAATCCTAAAACTAAACTCAGTTAAGAATCTCAATTCCCAGCCAATTTAATACTAAAAGATGAAACAGGAAAAGAATCAATTTAAAAAAATAGCAATAAAAAGAATAAAAATCAAATCTAATTGGAAAAAAATAATAAAATAATAAAATTTTAAAAAATAAATTTTAAAAAAGATCTTAAATACAACAAATAATAATCAAGAGAATATGGATAAAATATAACATATGAGAAAATCAAAAGATGCAATAAATATAAAAAATTTCATATAAACAATAATCAAGAAAACATGGACTAAATCATAAAAATAAAATGAAATGTTGATTTTAAGATTTATAGGGTCAAATATGAAAATTAAAACTGAAAAAGAAAAGAAAAATAAAATAAAAGGTCATTAGTGCCATACTGATAATTTATTGACTATATATGTTGTCTAGTAATTAATATATGTTGTCTAGTAATTAAGAGTGTGTTTGGTATTGCGGTAGATGTTGTGGTTGTGGTTTAAAAAAAGTTGTTTTGTAAAAAGTACTTTTAATTGAGGTTGGTTTGAAAAAATAGATGTTTGGTTAAAACTGTGGTTGAAATTGAAGTTGAAGAAAAAGTAATTTAATGTATTTGATTAATTTTTTTTTTAAATTGAAGTTATAAAATAATTTTTAAAAATATATATTAATATTGATGATTTTAAATTTAACTATTATAGAATTAATTACTCATATTATATCGTGAAATAAATAATACTTTATATAAAATATTTTTTTATTTTATTAAACTATTTATAATTACATTACTTATAAAATTTATTCGATAAGAATTACAATTTTCATAATTTTTTAAGCATGTAAAAAAATTAGATAAAATATTATTAAGTATAAAATTGATATTACAGTGCGAGTAAATTTAATTTACTCTATATTAGTTTTTTAAGAAAAAAATATTGTTCACATTATGATGCAAATAAATTTAATTCACTATAAACTAGTTTTTTTAAAATATTAATAAAATTAAAAAATATTAATAAAAAAATATTAATGAAATTAACACTTAAAAAAATATTAATAAAATTAACACTTAAAAAACATTAATAAAATTAAAGAATATTAATAAAATTAACACTTAAAAAATATTAATAAAATTAAAGAATATTAATAAAATTAACACTTAAAAAAATATTAATAAAATTAAAAAATATTAATAAAATTAACACTTAAAAAAATATTAATAAAATTAACATTTAAAAAACATTAATTAAATTAACACTTAAAAAAATATAAAAAAATTAAATAAAAAAAATAAAAACCATATGAACAATGCACGTTAATTGCATTATTCATGTTAATTGCACTGTTCACTGAACAGTGCAATTAACGTCTACAGTGAATGAAAAGCAGTATTTATTTATTTTTTATTAACTGCATTTTAAACGTAAAAATTATGTGGAATCCATATATAATAAACTGATTTTTTTCTTTACCAAACGACTGCAGACTACGTTTTAATTAAAACGCAGCCGCAGCCGCGTAAATAAACAACACCTAAAAAGACACTATGACAAATCAAATAACTCCTTGAAAGTTGAAATTTGATTGTTTAGTAATTTTTCATCCGTCATTTAAAAAAGCATGTCATATCATGAATTTTTTTAATAATATTTATTTATTAAATTACTAAATAACTCTTAAGTGATCCTAATTGCAACAAGAAAATTCTATTTAATAATCTTAATTATAATAAAATAAAATAAAATGAAAGGATGAAAATACTCAAACTAAAGAAATTTTAAAGAAATTTTGATTTTAAAGATATTTTAATTATTTTAAATGTGTATAAATTTTGATTTCAAAGCTCATGAATATTAGTTTTTTTTAATATATATAAAAAAAGTGATTTAGATATTTTATTATGTCAATAAAATATTAAAAAAATAATTTATCTTTAATCATTATAATAATAACAAATAGATTCCATGAATCGATAATAAGTTAATTAATTTTTTTTTGAAAAAATAATAATATCAGTTTCAATCTACGCGACTCTATAAAACCCAAGATTGACCAAGTTCATTAGAAGAAAAGGGTTGCATGAGCCAGTTAAAACCCCTAAAAGAAGTCATCCCCAATCCTCAATTATTGTCGCCTCCAATTCTCAATTTCTTGAAGCAAACCAGTCTAAAGAAAACCAAGAAACCACCCTCTCCATGGATGATAATCCAAGAAAAAGTGCATCAAGTTCTCAAATTCCTATTGTCATTGCAAGCAGTGAATGTCTAATGAATAAGCTTGCATCCTGTTTGATAATGGACATACTATCAAGATTGCCCATCAAGACCATCTTGAATTGCCGGTGTGTTTGCAAGACTTGGCTTGACTTCATCTCAGATTCTTTCTTCGCCAAGCTCCATCTTGAAAGATCACCCACCAGCTTGCTAGTCAAAACCATATCAAACAATCCTGAATCAAGAAGCCTCCAGTTTGTCCAAATAAATGGAAAGCCTGTTGGTTTGCGCTTCCGTGTTGCTGAAGAAATGAAGTTTGTTCAGGAAATCAACCTACCCTATAATGGTGATTTCTTGATTGCAAACTCTTGTAATGGGCTTCTTTGCATTTCTCAAACCTCCCAAGACGGCTCCCATGATGACATTTATTTGTGCAATCCAATTTTGGGGGAGTATATCTCCATTCCACTCGCTGCTGGTCAAGGTACAAGGCAAAAGAGTAGTTTCAGATTGGGATACAGTGCCATTACTAAAGAATACAAAGTGTTGCGCTCTTTTTATTCGAAGAAAGGGCCTGATTCCCAGCCTGAGGCTGAGATATACACGATTGGTACAGGGGAATGGAGAGGTGTTCACAAAGCTCTTCGTAGTCTCGATAGTTTCATGTTCGATAGTTTTGTCTGCGGATCAATCCATTGGGTCTTTCGTGATGAAGACACTTGTGTGAATGTTATAGGTTCTTTTAACTTTGAGAATGAGCAATTTAGCCAATTGTCCTTGCCGCCTTGCTATGATGGGGGCTGTGTTACATTGACAGTTTTTGAAGGTTGTCTGGGCGTGTCTTTCTTCAACACCGATTCTGATCCTCAATTTGAAATATGGGTTATGAAGGAGTATGGGAACAAGCAATCTTGGACCAAACTGTTTACCGGTAGAAACCTAGATTTTGGAAACCTATATGAGCCCTTGATTTTCTTGAACAGTGGATTGATCTTGATGATGAACAATCATGAACGTTTTGCTATTTATGACACAAGAAGGAAATTCATGAAAGTTATTAGAATATGTCATATTCAGGGAAGCAAATATGCAATTGCATACAAACCATCCTTCGTTTCGCTGAAGGATGTAGCAAAAGGAGAACAGCTGAAGATGTCAAGGTAATGTGTTATCCACTCATGGTGTTGCTAATATTGGAAGGAGCAATTCCCACTTGAAGTTCTTGTGCTTCAAGAATACGATCAGGTCTTTGCATTGTGAGGCAGATGCATACTATCATGTAGCTTCTTTGAGGGCACATTATGTAGGCTTCCCTGTGTTAGAACAATTAGGGTGTTGCTTGTATGCAAGGCTTTAAATGATTTTGATAGCTGTATTTATCAGTTGCTGCTTTTTTCCCTTGATTGGTTCTATACTTTTGACAGAAGAGGAGGGTTCACGTGTATTTGTTGACATTTTGGAATGCACGTGTTAAGATTTTCGGTACCAACAGTTCACATAGATTACATCTGTTACTAATCACTGGCATTCTGACTATTTGCTCACACGCAGGAAGCAAGCTGGTAGAGAAGATGACGAGTCCTCTTCTGCAGGAGCATGTAACTGCACCAGTCATGATCAACTTTCTGAGAGCATTCCTCCACGGTACTAAGCACCAGTCGTGATTTTAGTTGTTATGCTCTTTGCTTTTTGCTGTTGATTGCAAATCCATGACCATGAAATAAAAACTCTTTAATTGCATGAAAAAGAGTTAAGAATAAATCTTCTGATGGTGATAAATAATTTTTTTATGTTTTACTAATTCTAATTCTTAAAAGAAGAACGAACTAAGATCAATGCATCCCTCCTCTTTAAAAATCAAAACTAACAGAAATTGGCTAATGTAGATTATTTAAGACCACGAATGTCTAATGCAATGAGACAGCCCAACAAATCACAATGCTGATGTAGATATGGCTCTTACCAACGTGCAAGCCCACCAAAGCCCAAGTTAGGAATTAAATCATGTTTCATCAGATTATTGATAACTCAGTCAAGTTCTCAAAATCTTTTACTCTTCCTTAAAACTTAAGTAATCCACAGTTTCTCTTCTTTTCTTTTTCCATTTTTACCACTTTTTTTTATCTTTTGTTATTGATTTAGAGGATTGAAATTAGATAATTTAGTTTAATTTGTTTTTTATATATTTTTTTATTTTTTATAAGATTATCATGCTTTTAAATAAATATTATTTTAGAATTGATGTTTAATTTTAAAAATATGATTATTATCATAAAATTAAATAAAAATAATTTATAAAAACAATAAAATTATTAAACCAATTAAAATTTATAATTTAGTTAAAAAAATCAAAGTAGATTCAATCTTGTATTATTTTAATATAATTATTTAGGTTATTTTTAAATTTATTAAATTTAATAATTTATTTTAATTTAATTTTTAAATAGTTTAATTTGAAAAATAAACTTGTGAGAAATTGTGTTAATAATAATATTATTAAAAAATATTTGTACTCTTAATATTATTTTAAAATTTAAAAAAGATAATTCAATCCACGACATAATGCTTGGCCGAATGCGCTGGTCTTTTACCGTTTGACTTAAGACTTCACATGAATAAAATTTGGGAACTCATGTTTTTCGAGATCAACTCATCCGACCACCGAGTTAACAACTAAACTATCCACAGATGACAGAACACCCACTACTCCCACAAGTGGCTCGCCGACATTTCGTTGATGATGTAAGATACGCTCACTACGTTACAAAATCAATAGCAATTAATACCAAATCTTCTAAAGTGCCCACATGTGGCCAAGAACATGTCCAAGTCATAACAGCACCAACTTTCCACCTGATGACCGGCTGCCCCTGTCTATCCCATCCCCATCAACCCTTTCTCCTACCCAATATATCCGGTCATTTCCTTAACGTATACGATCATTCATTTATACAGACCTCTCACCGACTTCCCTATCTCCCAATCGGACGACCGCAGTGAAATTTCCGAGGCAGGATATCAACCCTTGATTCAGTTTGCTACAACCGGATGTAGCTGAAAAGTCTCCCCTGATGGCTACCTCTTCCAAGCTCTTGTTTTAGCAGATTTTATAGTACAATCACACGCTCTAGCAAAGCGATTGACTCTACGATATCTCTAGTTGTGATAAATAGTTTTTTTTCGCCCCGTAAGGGTTAGAGTTGTATCAAAATATTTCACGAACGTTAATAATTTTTATTATTATTCTTGTGAAAATAATTTTAAAATTTTTTAATATTTAAAATTGTTTAGTTTATCTTTTGAACATTAATATTTACAAGCTTATAAAAAATAGAAAACTATTTGGAATGCTCAGAGTGCTAGTTTTGAGAATCACAAATTGGAAAAGTTCCAGTTTATTTTCTTTATTTGTTTTTCTTTTTTTTCTTTCTGCAATTCTCACAGCCAAATTCAGGGAAAATGCGGGGCAAGGTTAAAATGACCAAAAGTGGAAGTGAAGGGACTAATTTGATCAGATTATATGTAAAGTGATCGATTGGACCAAATCCTAATACCAGAGGGACCGCCTTAAAACGTGAATTTCCGGGCTAGCACAAGAGTTTCAGTGGCTTTTAATTGCGCGTGATCACGCATCTTAAGGGAACGTGGGGAGGCCACAGCCACGAGATACTGTAAGAAGCAGCAAAGTCCGTGCTTTGCAAGGGTTTAATGGGTTGAAAATCATGCCCTAACCCTAATTTTGCCTATAGTCCTTTGTTTAAAACGTCTTTGTTACGATAAAATGAACACGATTAACCAATGGTAGCATCATCTGAGTTTGTGACAATTACGTGCATGCTTGGGAGTCCATTTTCTATTTAGTTTTAAAAGTATGTTTATTTAAAAAAATTAAAAAAAATATCGAAAACATACTGGGCGTGTTTTTGTAAGGTTAAATGTACTAATGATCTCATGTCTTCTTTTATTCTACAATAAAAGATATTTTTGTATTAGTCTATGTATTAATTAAGATTAAAATATTTTTATATTAGACTAATATTTTTTATATTAATCTATATATTAATTCATGAAAATATTTTTATTAAGATTAAAAAATATTTTTAAAAATCGAATATCTGACGTGTTGTGGTAGTAGTGGGATCAGTTATCAATTTTACCATGTTTGTAAAGGTACGTATGGGTACAAAACATCTGTCCTTGTAGATAAACCGACAATGGTTATGAAACCCGGAACAGCAGGGAGCGGCTCCAGCCCGAGTTTCATAACCATTTAAAAACGGAGCTGATTTTTTCAAAAAAAAAAAACTTGAATTGATAACTGATCTAGTCGGCGTCGACCAAACCAGATGAAAAACCTAAGTTAACCAGATATCAGCACCTCCGGCCGCCCCCAAGCGTTGCGAGTTTTCCTCGCTCCTCCTTTTTTTGGCTAAGCTTGCCAGCTCCCATTTTGAATACGATCGGAGCTGGGTGTTTTGCTATCTTTCCAGTCTAACTTGGTACAGTTGGGCCAACCATCTTCATTGTCCTTGTCCTCGTGGTGGTAAATGGAATCAAACTCAAGTGCTCTGCGGAGGGTGGAGAGATTTACGTCCAGGGTTCATGTCTTTTCTGATCCTTGTGAAAATCTCAACATGAGTAGTTGCAAGTGAATAATTGTTGTGTCCGGTTGTTCCTAGTTTTCCCAACAATAATTCTACTTAATTCTGATGACAAATTAAGTCCATTATTCTTACTTGTAGACTTTAATCGTTGTTTAATTACTGCCAAAGAAGTTCGTAAGATCTGTGACCCTTTTCTACCTTACAGCTGACAAAAACTCTTGCCTCTGTGTTAGTAATTTTGTCACTAGCTAGTAGCTAGGGTTCTTAGAGATACCTGCAGGATCGATGAAGGAGAGATCTGGATATTACATAACATACACTCAGAACAATTAGCTAGCTAGCTAGGGTCCTTTGAGATACCTGCAGGATCGATGAAGGAGAGATCTGGATGATAAATAACATGTAGTTAGCTAGCTAGCAGATAGAAGATACAACTACTCTACGAAATTGTACTAGGAAGATTAATTAATTTCTACTTTCAACTCTTAAATTCGGATCTCGTGCCAGTAGGGAATAATTATTCTCATGTGTTAGTGTGTACTCATCATATATACAGAGATGATAAAGCTGGAGAGATGAAGACAATGACATGAAATAAACATGTTTTTAAAATAATTTTATATTAAATTTATATCATTTTAAAACATGAAATGCATACAAACGAATATTCTATCTCTTTCTTATCTTCATCTATTTTATTTCAAAATAGAAACCATATCCCATCATAAAAGACAACAATCAATATATATATATATATATATATATATATATATATATATATATATATATATAATGCATTGTTAAGATCGTAAAGAAAATTTAATATTGATTAATGCGAAAGTTGATGTGATAATATTTATTATTATTGAAAAATAGAAAGAGATGAAAATAAAAACCGTTCATAGTTCAAATGATGAAGAAATTTGTAGTTGATAATTTTTTTTCCACTCAATCTCTATCAATTTGTGTCCCTTTTAATTATATACAAAAAAAAAACCCTTTAACTCAAACTAATGTAGCATTGGTTTTTTTTTTTAATGAAATGATAGGTTTATTGGATTTGTTGTAATACAAAAGTTTTTTTATTGAAAAAAATATAAATGTATTGTTGTATTAGAAAAATTTATAAAAATATATAAATATTAATATTTTTAATTTTTAATTTTAAATATTGAATATTGAATATAAAAATAGATAGCATATTATTAAATATAAGAATAAATAACTAGCAGGAGAGAGATGATGCCACGTAGAATTGATGGGTAATTAACCCGTCATCTTTTCAAAAATTATGATTATTAAAGTTGTAGGTGAACAATATATAGAACTTTATAGCTTTATTCTTTGTGATTGACCAATCCAAAAGATTAAAAAATTCAATTATGGGGTCAAATTTTCTTTTAGAAAAAAACTAAATAATTTATTTGTACTATATTGTAGGTAAATTATTTTTTTAATATATAAAAATATTAAGGTATATTTTTTATATTATAAAATAAATTTAAAATTATGGGAATGACTTAATATAACTCTATAGATTATACGAATCCAAAAACAACCTGAATAATTAATAAAAACATAATCTGACTCAAAATAAATATCTAAGATGAGATTTTTGTAATGTAAATACTGAAACAATAATATATTTAATAGATTTTGGTTAGCTCAGTTTAACTTACCAATTCGCATGCCATATTGTAAGACTATGATAACCTTATAAAAAATAAATCAAAATAAATTATAAAATACATATTCAAATAAATCAAATATTGAAGTTGAGATTGAAAAAGAAATCAATAAAAAAAACAAAACATATGACCTAATGTTGAATGAGATAGGGATAAATTATTAGAAGTACAAAAAAAATTTATAAGACCTAATTCTCAATCAATTCAATGCTGAATTAATGATTAAATTGAAAAGAAAAAATAGCCAATTAGAAAGAAAGAAAAACTCAAGTCAACCAAAATAACTCGTCAAACTCGTGATTGAGATTATGATACTAAGATAATCTCATAAAAAATAAATTAAAAAATATTATTAATTTCAATTCCTAGTAAATCTAATGTTAAATAATGAAATAAAAAATAAAAAATCAATTAAAAAATAATAAAAATAATAATCCACCAAATTCGTGATTCGAGTCATGAGATGAGAATCATATCATTAAAACAAACAAAATAAATTATAATACCTAATTCTCAATTAATCTAGTATCGAATGATAAAATTGAGAAAAAAATCAATAAAAAAAAAATTAGTCAACGTATCAAATTTGTTATTCAAATAATAAGACTAAAATAAACTTATAAAAAATAAATTAAAACAAAACTATGAAGTACAATCCTTACTAACCTTAATGTTAACATATAGAATTAAAACTAAAAAAAAATTATTTATCTTAATATTAACTTGTGTGGAAGGGTACAGTAAAATCCTTTTCTCTTTTAGCTTTTAGTTAATGTATAAGATTTCTTTTGACATTACAATTTAATCATATTTTTGAAGATTTTTGAAAAAATTTTAGCTTTAAATTATTATTTTTATATTTTTAATTTTTTTTGATGTGCTAATATCAAAAATGAATTTAAAAAAGTTAAAAAAATATTATTTTAATATATTTCTAATTAAAAAATACTTTAAAAATTAACACTTCCAACTAAACTTTAAATTAAAGTACTTCTAATGTTATATTCTTTGTAAAGAGAATTCATTCTTCCATACTTCATTTATTCTTTTTAATTGATTTGAACCCAACCCAACAGGAAAAAAAAACACTCACATACCATTTTACCTAAATTGATACTTTTTTTTTTTTTAATGAAAAAGACAACCTTTTCTTTTTTAATTTATATTTATAAAAAGAGCCATAAAGTAAAGAAAAAAGAATACTGTTTCTTTTCCAATTTCAAGGAAGATCCTCTTTGCATGCCACGTAGAGAAAAACACCTCCATGCACTCACTCACACAGGATTAATTAAGCACTTAAATTAATATTCCTCCCTCATTGCCCTTTTTGGAATAACCCTTGCTCGAAAAGACAACTCTCTCCTCTTCTTACAAGTTCATGTCCCCACAGAACCCAGGGACGCTAATTCATATCCAACTCATAGTTTTAGACTAGAATATTTGAAACTCTTTGAATTAAATTCAATTTAAGGGTGTTTTTAAGGAATCATTTTAGAATTAAATTTTAAATAGAATTTAATATTTCAAAATACTTATCTATCTATTATTTTAAGAAATATTTGAATGAACGAGAGGATGCTAAAATGATGTAATAAATGAATTATATAAATTAAATTTATTTATTAATTAAATTTAAATTAGATATTATAATTAAATTCAATTACATTATTTATAGAGACATTCTTTTATATATATATAGTTAGTAAATAAGGTCACACTTGATTTATTTGTTTTTTTATTGGAATTAATTACCTAAAAAAGAATAATTATTTTAGGTTGTGGCTGCTCTCTTTGGCGCGTATAAATAAACCACCAACACCATCACTCACACAAAAAGAAAAGATCAAACAACATCAGCAACAACCATCGCTGAAGTGAGTGAGAGAGAGAGAGAGAGAGTGAAAGCAACTCACAAAATCCATAAACCTCCATAAAAACCGAACACCAAACACTGTCTACCTCGTTCACTCTCTCTCTCTTTCTCCTTTTGTCCTTAAAAAAGAAAATCCAAAAAGCACAGACAAAAACATCTCATCAGTTCTTTTTACCTTTTCTCTCCTAGAACGGTTTCTCTCATTTAGTAACTGTACAAGGACCGGAGGAACTTGCTTGGTCTCACTCCAGTTTCTGTCCGGTTCCGTGGAATTCGGGAGTTGGTCCGTACATAATGGACCGGTACGGTCGGGCACCAGAAGGTTCACAATCCGATCCGGCACTGGAATGGACGGGTTCAGGACCGGAAACCGGACTTGAAGGTGACCTACATTAATTCGATTGTGACTTAATAGTTATCCGTTTTTGTTGATTATGATTAATTATGATTATGTGGTTGATGCAGAGGGTGTTTGGCAATTGGGATTAGGGGAAACAGAATCCGTATACCCGGAGAGACCTAATGAGCAAGATTGTATGTATTATTTGAGAACCGGGTGGTGCGGGTACGGAGCTCGGTGTCGGTATAATCATCCACGTGACCGGAGTGCGGTAATTTTGACTGATTTTACTCTGGTTTGACTTGAATTGAGTTTTAAATGGTCCGTGTTTGGTAATTAGTCTTGATCTTGTGGTTTTTGGAACTGTGTTTGGAGGAGGGTCAGTTTTGTTAGTAATTTTCATACGTGAAGGTGGTATGGTTGACTGTTGTGGTTGATGTTGTTTTATAGGTTTTGGGAGCGCCAAGGGCTGGCGGAGCGGAGTATCCAGAGCGAGTGGGTCAGCCACTTTGCCAGGTAGGTAATTTTTCTGGTTTTGAATGATTACTGTGATTTGCTGTATGTGCAAATGGTTGATTGTGGACAATGTGTGTTAGTTAAAGATATGATTAGTTTGATCGAGTGATGGTACGCTGATGCAATGCGTGTTGATTATGTGCATTATACCTGGTCCGTGTCTTATGGGATGTGTTGCAAATTTGTTCTGAGAATGTGGATGCTATCATATGGTTGCATATGTTAGTGGCTTAATTAGGAGTTTTGCTGTTTAATTGTCCGTTTGGTTTGGTTGAGTTTGATGGTTTATGGGAGAAGGGATTTATGGTTGCACTGATTGAGCTGTTTTTTTTGCTTTTTTTGCAGTATTATATGCGGACGGGGACGTGTAAATTTGGTGCTTCCTGTAAGTACCACCATCCTAAGCAGGGAGGTGGTTCTGCTAGTCCTGTGTCACTGAATTATTATGGATACCCATTACGCCCGGTCTGTATATCTTTACGTGGGCATTTAAGATTTATGCTTTTGATCATGATGGTATTTTTTGCACTGAGTATGAATTCATGTTTGCTGATTCTTTTAGTTTTAATTGACTACAGGGTGAAAGGGAATGCACATACTACATTAAAACAGGGCAGTGCAAGTTTGGGGCGACATGTAAGTTCCACCATCCACAGCCAGGTAACATACAAATTCCAGCACAATCACTGGCTCCGCAAATTGCTCCTGTACCTAGCCCAACTTTATATCCTTCGGTGCAATCTCCCTCTGTCCCTTCATCTCAACAGTATGGCGTAATGGTTGCAAGGCCTCCTCTGTTGCCAGGTTCATATGTACAAGGTCCTTATGGTCCTGTGCTGCTTTCCCCAAGTGTAGTTCCATATCCAAGTTGGAATCCTTACCCGGTAGGTCAATAGAAATTCCTCTATTTCATTACATTCTGACCATCTACTTCTATTCATAGTAGTTGTAATCTCTTCTGGTGCAGGCACCTGTAAGTCCTGTAGCCTCTCCTAATACTCAGCCTGCAGTTGGCTCAGGATCAGTCTACGGGTTGTCAGCCCTATCTCCTTCTGCACCTGCTTATACTGGGGCATTTCAATCCATACCTCCTGCAACAGGTCCTTCAAGCAGTACCCAGAAGGAGCACTTGTTCCCAGAAAGACCTGGCCAGCCGGAATGTCAGTATTACATAAAAACTGGTGATTGTAAATTCAGATCCTCATGTAGATATCATCACCCCCCAGAATTGGCAGTGTCAAAAACAAATGTTGTTCTTAGCCCCATTGGTCTTCCTCTACGCCCAGTAAGTATCTACATAAAACTCTCTGGCATTGTGATACCTTATTACCTTATGTCAGGGCATGCATTACTAGTTTGTTTACCTAATAAAGTCACAAAATGTCCTAACTAATCACACCCCTCTTGTTTGTTGCTTACCGCATAGCATTTATGACTAGTGTTGGTGGAGATCAATGAAACAGGATTTTCTGAATTTTCTGAATTTATATTTGTTCTGAGTGATGCGACCACAATGCTGCAGTTGTATAGTTGCTATTTCTTTCTCTCACTCCCCTTCTTTCCCTCCTATCATTTTCATCAGAAAAATTCTAACCTTCCTTTTGTTAGCTGTTTTTTTCCTCTTTTGAGTCTTAGTGAAACAAAAGTTCATTTCATGTGGTTAGAACCTTGAAACTTTTGACACAACTGTGGCATACACCTGCCTGCTTCGACACAACTGTGGCATACACCTGCCTGCTTCTAGTGTAGTATTTTTGGGATCTTATCAGAGTAGGTGATTGGGTGGTACTTGCCCTTGATCTCTGGATGCTTTATAGGGTGAGTCTTTTCACTTCGATTATATTTCTTGAAGTAGCTTTTTTTTTTTTTTCCTTATGATGCTGGCGCACCATGTGAGAATGAGATTTTGACTCTGGAATTTTTTAAGCGGCATGGTTCTTTAGATTGCATCTGTGGTTCATGTATAGAACATTACAAAGTTACTGTCTCTTGTCATCTCCATTTATGTTTCTGTAAGTGAAATACAAGAAGCAATGTGCTTGCTTGCTTCTCTGTGGGATATTTTATCTTGATAAGCAATTAGGAGAGTCTATTCCCATGATATGGCAGCTCTTTTCCACTCATTAAACTCAATAGCTTCTCGGATTCACAGCTTTTGTACCTAAGTAGTGCGTGGAGTTAAGCTACTCTGACATGGAAATGAATATTTTCAAAGAATTTTTTATATTCTGGCCTGGTTTAAAATAATCACTTCATTAATGAGTGCTAAGTTGGAAAACAATACAATCAGCTTTTGAGTCCTATGATTAACATTTAATATCTGGATTGTAGTCGCCACTTCACCTTACTGCTTTATAGGGTGATCTGATTGCATGTTGAAATAATTTGACATTTTGTGGAAGTTTCTTTCTAAACTTTCTTCATTGCTGATCATGCTCCTCTGGATGTGTTTTTGTTCTTTCAGTTAGTTCTGATCTATTTTGACATTGTTTGGGAGATCGTATGTGCTACCTTTTGTTTCTGTGCTCTGATCAGTCACATATCCCTTGGTTTACCACAAGTCTGGAGCATTTTCTCTATCATCAACCAAACAATGAAAATGTGATTCACTTCCTGAGATAATAGCTTACTATTACACAAGGTCATCTTTTTAACATGTTGAGTGTCTTTTAAACAGTGTCCTGATCTTTACATATCAAGGATAGAGTACTTGTTGAGAACATCCATTTTCTGGCTAAATTACTTGTTGTGATTGTATTCTCAGAAACAAAGAAAATCTGGAATTTATTTAGATACTCTATTTATTTATACTACTCTTTCTTTTGGTAGTTTTTGGGCCACTATGGGAGTTTGGAAGAGGGTTAGGCTCCTCTGTCTTAATGTTTTTATCTTCATCTTGTCTTAGGGACTGCAGTGACATGTTTTTTTATTCATCCTTGCTGCTTTCTTATCTTCTTAAGTTGTTGGATTTGTTCAAGTTGTGAATTGGGATGGATCTGTCAGTATGATTACGAGGTGGATAAATTGAACTCATGAAGGCATGTCTTTATGCAGTTCTACATTGTAATGAAGAGAGTTGATAGTGGAGATTTGATAGATGCGTTGATGTCACAAGTTATTGTCTTTATGATGTACTGGACTTTGTTGCATCCCTTAAGCTGGTTTAGGGTTTTGGGCTGACAATTCTTTTTCCTGTCTTAATCCCTATCGTTTACTTATTTACTTAAGCATACTATTGTGGACTTATTTTGCAAGTGGTACTTACTTTATTGCTGTAATTTGCACTTGTTAGTCATGCAACCAATTCTGGGTTCATGCTTTATTAAGAGAATATTGTTGGGACTGAGTGCTGGCATCAGTGTGTTTTTGTCTCTAGTGTCTCAAAGCATATGTAGTCATGGTCGGAGATGTGAGCTACATTGTATAGGCAAATTTGTCTTGGGGATGAAAGATTTGAAAACAGCTGTCATCATCTATTTCTTTGGCCATCATGTCTCATTTTATGATTGTTATTTAATTTTCTCATGCTCAAGCTGATCTTTTGATCAGCCCCCAAGAAAACTAAAATCAAAGACCATACAGTGCCTTCTGCATGATAAAACTTCTAGGTCATCATCTAGGTGAGATCATTTTTAAATGTCAAGTCATGATGACATTTTGATTTATGTGGTTTCTTTGGACCTTCTATAATTTGATTGATTTGTAGTTTGTTCAATAAATTGCATTGGCAGTTTCTTCTGTCTCTTTTTGCTTTTGCTCTAACAATTACACGTATACCTATGTGTGGATCACTTGTTAGCCTGAAATCCTGATAGTTCTGCTTTGTTAGCTGTGCATCCTCTACATGTTTATCTTGGTTCTCAAGTTCCCATTCACAGTCATCAAGTAGGCTATATATAACTTCTTTTCCTCTTTGAACTGATGTAGCCATATATAAAGTCATATCAGGGCATGCTGTTTTGTAGGCTTCCACATCTTCATATACTTATTTACATGTTGAATGCTGACCTACTACGTTCTTAATCAGGGTGCTCCAACTTGTTCTCACTATACACAACGTGGACAGTGCAAGTTTGGGCCTGCATGCAAATTCAATCATCCAATGGGAACGTTGAGTTACAGCCCATCTGCATCTTCTCTTGCTGATATGCCAGTTGCGCCCTACCTGGTGGGCTCTTCAATTGGCACTCTTGCCCCATCATCCTCATCTTCAGATTTGCGGTCCAAACCTATTTCAGGACCCACCAAGGACTCCAGTTCAACTAGGTTGTCTTCTTCAACGAGCATACCCAGTGGATCGGTTGGTTCAATTTTTTCAAAGAGTGGACCTGCTCCTCATTTGAATGTGCAACAGTCAGGCTGGAGTTCTGGCCCTTCAACCAACAGCAGCGGCAGCAGCTCAGGGACCTGCTCCTCAATCTAAGTAAAGATATCGAACAACTCCTGTCCATTCCACTTTTTGGTAAAATTCATGAAAAGCAGCATTTTTTTCTGGCTTCACCATCAAATAGGAGGCTTTAGTTTCCCAGCTCTGATGGTTCCACGATTCAGGTCTAGCACACATTAGCTTTGATAATTTCCATGTTCATATAATCTCATAGCCATCCTTTTTTATATTCAATAAGCTATGGCCATTTCTCAAAAATCTTAGCAAACCCCATATAGCCATCCAACTTTTCTTTCAAATAACTATGAATCTACAGTTCCGTCTCTAAGGAAAATCTGCGCTCACATCTCCCTTTTTTTGGAGTCTGTTAATTTATATTTCAATCCTTTTTCAAAAATGAAAAAGATGAATCCTACAGCTTCTTCCTTTTACATCAGCTGTGTCTTCATGTCTATCACTTTACGATTTTCTTTAAATTTGGGAACAAGCTTCCAATTTGTCTAGAAAGGAACTCGAAGGTTTCTTGTTCCCCCCCCCCCCCCCCCCCCCTTTTTTTTTTTCTTATCTGGGGTTTGTTGTGAAAAAATAGAAGTAATTACGAAGACTCGAAGGTGGCATGGATCTCAGTGCTGCCTTGTGATTAGGTACATAGTTATGCTGTGACAATTGAAATGCTTGCAATTTTTATTGATGGATCTATTATGAAATACAAATATATGAAGGGTCACTCAAGACTGTAATAATCATTTCTCTTTCATTTATTTTACATGTGCTTTATTTTATGTATGCCATATCTGGTAAAATTTTGTTAGAGAAGAAAGATTATATGATTATAGCTTTATAAATGATGGTTTCTGGAAAATTTCTTGGCATGCGCGGGTGCGGTTACTTTTGAGGGAGTAAAAGGCCTTTGTATCGTAGTTACGCAGATTTTAGAGGATTATTGTGTTGATCATTTAGCAAGCACACAAGCTTTTCGAGATATGGTCTCTCCACCTTTAGTGGCATGTACTTGTCTCTAAACTTGGTTCTTCTGATCACTGTATCTACCCGCGTGGTTTCCTCAATTCTGCATTTTTTGAAATCCTTTCGGCCATTATTGATCGAGTGAAAAACTTTTCTTGCTTGTGAGCTCTACTAATGGCCAATTGGAGACTTTCTAACTGGGATTACGATAGACGGGTAATCCCCTTCTTCCCTGGCAATTTCTTCGTGGACTATCGGGTCCATTTTTCTTGCAGCTCCTTTGTAATGAGCTTCCTCTTCAAGGTTTTTGGATCAGAGCAATGAGGCTGCATGCATTCTAGTTTGGGGATGTTCTTCAAAATGCAAAAGTTAGCTAAGAAACTATAATCTAGTAGCTTCAGCCGTCACAAGCTGAACAAAAGCTTCTAAATGAACCAAAACCAGAATCTGGGGTGAGCTAAAATGCGAAAAACAGGGTCTAAGTCAGCAATAATTCAACTTATTTGGACCACTAATATGAAGTGCTACGATAATGTAGGGCAGGTCACTTCTCAGTTCTCATAGATGAACCTATCTAGTTGTTGTCCGTCTTGTCAGTTTTTGCAGCATTGCTCCCTCCCCTCTCTCGATAATTGGACTTTTTAGGGGCTGGGACCAAAGGCACAAGAAAGCCCTGAATGCTAGAAAGCTGGGAGAATGGGCCTATCCTAACTCCTCCTAGCCGTCCCACATTGAAGAAGCTAAGATTGTACGGACAGCTACTGCACAAACACTGGAGTTGTGAATACTCTTACACCTTGTATTATAGAGTAGAGAACTGCAATTAAGTTGTTTACTGTTGTGTACAAGCATTTAATACAAAGGATTTATGAGCTGTTAATGAATCATGAATTTGTTGTGCTCGCATGCACTAATCCATGGCATGTGATCTTAGTATTGTCTAAAAAAGATTAGGCAAAGAGCCGCGATGGCAGGCATCAGGCACTCAGTATTTGCACTTAATAATGAAGCACCAAAAGGTGTTTGGTCATGCTATTCATTAAATCCCTACAAAAGCAAGGGAGAGAGCTGCTATAGCCCAGGTTTTCAGGCTCTATATCCCGCTTTTTGCACCATAAAATAGAATTAATAATTAGCTAACTAGATTAATTAAGACTTTTAATTAAACAACATTGGATTAAAAGTGGTAATTAAGAGGAACAGGATGGACATTCCAAATCTCTTTCTTGCTCGAATGTGAAAACATTTAGGGTAATTACAGTAAAAGGATTTGCAGGTAATGAAAAACACAAAGATATCATGACTTGTAGAATTCTTGATACGTGCATGCAGCTTAATTAGCAGTGCTCAAAAGAGTGAATATCCAAAGTTTACTGCATCACCATAAGCTGGATATGATAACGAAGAGCTAGACACTGAAGAAGTAGCTTGGGGCGTTAAGCCATAAGTAGGAGGATTGTCGATGCTATACAAGGTATCCATGCATACATTTTCCACCATTAATGGGTTGTCCATCATTGCTGAGAGGTCACCGGAATTGCCATCCCATGACAGTTGGTCCCCCCAAAATCCAGGGTTGAGCTCATCAAAACCAGGAAAGTTTCCAGGAGTATATGCCTTGGTTGGCACATTTGTGATTTCGAGAGGAGGGGCGTACTTGTTACATTGGGAATGATCTTCAAGGGAAGTTGTGGCCATGGAGCAAGAGTATTGATCATTTGAAGCATTGGATTTGGTGGTTTTGGAGGTTTTACCAGAGGGGCTTGAGGGTGGTGGCCTCAAGCAGTTATCAGGAACAATGCAGCCCAAGTAACCCGAGTTAGAATCTTCATTCGAGAAAAAGAAACTGTTAGTTTCATGAGCTGATCCATCAGAAGATTCAGCGTATGTATCGCTACTTGATTGGTTTGGGGTCATATTCTGACAAGTTTCAAGCTTAACAGGACTGCTCTGATTGGTTGGCTGTTTAATCTGAGTGTTAGTGAGGAACTGTGATTGTGGCAAGAAGGCTTGAATGTCAAATGGAGTAAGAAGTGAGTGAAGGGTTGTGTTATCAGAGTAATTGAAGTTGGTTCTTGCTTGGGTGCCCTTCATAGAGAGGGCAGCCCTATCATAAGCTAGAGCTGCTTCATGGGCAGTATCAAAAGTGCCAAGCCAGTGCCTTTCTTTTGTCGTCGGGTCTCTAATCTCAGCAGCATATCTGCCCCAAGGTCTCCTCCTAACTCCAAGAAACCTTCCTGGTTCTGCTTGCTTTCTTCTGCCTCTCCTCTCACCAGTTTGAGGCGGGGTCGTGTTTCTCTGAAGGAGAGCAAAGCCTGCTTGGATGTTAAGGGAGTCATATCCTTCCAAGGGTTTATCGAAGGTTTTGGATGTGGACATTGCTACAATTAGTGAGCAGAGCCTACTCAAGGAACTGGAAGAGAGGAGACAATGATGTGAAGGAGAAGGCTATAGGGTAGAAGGGTGAGTGAATAAAGTTGGGAGGAGAAGTGAGAGTTCAGATTTTGTGTTGTAGTGAGTGAGCTGGTAGGGGATGATGCCTTTTAAAGACCTCCGATTTGGGCATGTAGAGAAGGAAAGGGACACTGTGGATGTCATTCTTTGGAAGAGCATGCCCTCCTTTCCACCTACTTTTAAAACCTTCCCCCTTTTTAATTTTTAGAAGCTAGAACATGAAGATTCTCTAGTCTAACTTAGTTACCAAAAGGGGAGGACAGGATAGGTGTAGTTTGCCCTTCAACTCTTGTGGTTGGAAACTACAACTTTTGTGGACCAATGTTGAAATCCGGCTCAAAGATTAGATCAATCCGCTCAACCTGTAATCAATTTTCGAGTCAAGTTTTACAACAATATTGTGAGATATTAAAAAATTCTACAATACTTTTAAAAAATTGAATAATTGCAGGTTTATAATTCCTATTGCTACTAAATTTACATTATTTCTGCTTAATTAATCACTTTTATAATTAATCAAAATCGAAAATTATGAGCCTGAAGAAGATTAAATACCACGCTAGTGTCAACCATAAACAATGCACACCCGAGAGTGGCAGATGTTGATCTTAATTTTCTCTGCGAAGGAGGTGGAGAGGGGAGATCATGGCACTAAAATATATGATTAATTTATGATGGATTTTTATTTGACGAGGGAAAAACTATCATCTCATTTGGCATCTAATTGTTTTACTAAAAAGGTATTTTTGAGGTAAACATTACATCAGGTAAATGCAAGCAATGCCACTTTGTTAAGCACAGGATAATGCTAAATTTAAATATTTTTTACAAAATCACGTGCAAGCCAAGTAGCTAGCTCACTAGACTGTACAAGAAAATTGGCACTCTATTATAGCCACTTGAGCTGGGCAACATTATTGCATTCATTATGTCAAAACAATATCTTAATGGAAGGGAAACATATGGGAATGTCAAACAAATAAGAATTAAAATAAATAAAAAAAGATTTTAAGTGATTGAATTAAGCATCTCTTGCAAGTATATAATTCATCTTAGTTTTCCCCTTTTCTTACCCCACTACCACGTTCTTAAACTTAGTTTAGCACAAAACATAGGTTATAGATTAGGCGAATTGATGTAAATTAATTTAAAATAATATATTTTATATTATTTTTTTAAGTTAAACCAGGTTTTAACTATATTAATAAAATCATTTTAGATTGGGTTGAGTCATTAAATTTACCTACTAAATTAGATTGGGTTTAATAACAATGAAATAATGCAGTGATTTTGCTTATTACACACAGGATTCTAATATCCTAGATTATATCAAATATTTGAATTTGAAGAGCTATCATCAATATTAAACCTTAATTATATTGGCTACATAAGCACATGTGAATCCGCAGTTTATGCAAAATAAATCAAAGAAGTTACATGTAAGTTCTTGTCTGCATCATGATTTTTCAAAGGGAGCAGTTAGAATGATCTCAACTAAGCAGAAATTGTAGCATTAAGAACTTGATGATTAAGATAATCTATGTTGGCTGTCGTGTCCTTGTGCCTCGGGAGCCACCCCACCACCTCAAAGTAAAAGAACAAAAGGTTGTCTTCGTAAAGGTCCCTTGAGTCAAAGTTTCAGCTCTCTCTTCCTTGTCAGTTTATAGGATTAATTTACTTACAAGTTTTACAGATAAAATCCCTAATTAGACTCTTCTTTTTTAGCCTCTAGCAACACCAATTTTTAGTATTTGACTGTGGTCTCTATATGCAATATGCTATTTAATCTGAAAAGTTTGGTCAGCCCCTTTTCTACATTTCTTGCAACAGGAGATACTAGAGGGTCAAATTAATTTTTTTTAAACTCTTCAAAAAAAATTCAAATATTGCTAATGTTTTTCTAAAACAAAAAAAAATATAAATTATGTAGAAGTTAATCTGAATTATCTGACTATGATAATTTTATATAAAAAAAATATAAAATTTAATTTTCAATCAATATAATAACGTTGAAGAATAAAATTAAAAAAAAATAAAAAATTAACATCAGTTAATCTGCTAAAATAATAACCTGGGATATGAAATCAAGACAACCTCAAAGAAAATAAATGAAAAAATTGACCTGAGTTAACATGTCAAATTTATAATTAAGGTTATGAAACTGTGATAACCTTATAGAAAAAAACTTATAATCAAACTTATAATCAAGGTTATAAAACTGTGATAACCTTATAGAAAAAAATCAAAATAAATTATGAAGCTCAATTTTTAATAGACTCATTGCTAAAGCATAAAATTGAGAAAAAAAATCAATCTAAAAACATGATACAATAAAACGATCTGAGTCTACCTGAGTTAACTAGCAAAACAAGTGACTCAAATCATAAGACTAGGATGATATTATAAAAAACAAATCAAAATAAATTATGAAACTTAATTCTTAGTCAACTTAATATTAATAGATAAAATTAAATAAAAATAATTAAAAAAAAACAAAAAACCTTAAGTCAATTAGGTTAACTCGCCAAACATGTGACTCAAGTCATGAAACTGATATAACTTCATAGAAAACATATCAAAATAAATCATGAAATTTAATTCTTAATCAATCTAATGTTAAAAAATGAAATTGAAAAGAAATATCAATTAAATACAAAAAAAAAAAACTCGAGTTAATCCGTCAAACCTATGACATGATTTATGAGATCGAGCTAACCATGTATAAAACAAATCACAATAAATTATGAGATTCAATTTCTAATAAATTAAATGTTGAAGTATGGAATTAGAGAACAAAACATAAATTTAGAAAAAAAAATACTATTGATTTGAGATTAAATATATAGTTTTCTGAAACCATGAAGAATAATTAATTAATCTTATAGGGACTAAGTTATAATTAACCTTTAACCTACCAATGCGCGAACGTGGCCAACTTGTTCCACATTTACCCTTTGCAATGCCGCCGAGGCTTGGAAACTTCTGAATCTGAAAAATGCACATCAGTAAGTTTATCGTAAAGAGGGTGAAATGTTACATCATTGATGGAAAGTTGAATATAAGGAGGGAAATGGCCTATTTTGTTAAAAAAAAAATTATAGAAATTTATGCAGTTTTAATTTAATAATTTTAGCCTTTAAAAATAATTTTATATTAATTCTAAGATATATTCTTTTAATTAAAATTATTTAAATTTAGAATGTATACAAACCCATTGTTACTTTGCGCTAAAATCTTATTACTTAATTAAAAGAATAGAAACGATAAGAATTAAACTAGTAATTGTTGGAGTATAGTGTCATGTTAAAAAAAAAATAATTTGATTAAAACTTTAAATCTGGTGCCTTTATTTATTTTGTTAATAATTCTTTCCAATAAAATTCAGGAAAAGTAAATGGAGGACACAGGAGGGAGGGCCGGGACTCTGCCTGTGATCTCATAAAGTAAGTGAAAAGGGCTAATAGTCAAAAGCTTTGTAAAGCAAAGGTTGATTAAGCTGCCCAAGCAAGGAAAAGTTGCAGCCTGGAGGGCATTATACAACACATTTTGTCTAGGTTTTCTTTGCTTTTATATGCTTCTGCCATGACCGCTTAATTATTTAAAAATATTTAGTTAGGGCATTATACAACACATTTTATCTAGGTTTTCTTTGCTTTTATATGCTTCTGCCATGACTGCTTAATTATTTAAAAATATTTAGTTTCATTGAAAATACTTCCTCAAAATCTAAGGTAATAAATTAGAGTTTATTCAAACATATTTTTGCGAGGAATTACCATAGACTAAATCCACATTTAATACATCTCTTGGCAGTATACTATACTACAATGAAAACGTTATTATTTTTATATTTCTACTGTTGTGAGACGGAAATTTAGCAAATCCAGCATGGAAAGCCTTCTGTTTTCAATCTCTTTGATGATCCTACACGTGCCTAATGGCATTGGGAATGTAATTAATTAACTAATCATAATTTTCAATCAAATGGATCATACCTCTCTTCTTGTTTTTAGCATTTCTCTTTTCTACACGATGCTTTGTCACAGGCCATCATTGTTGCCTATCATAGGCTATATAATATAATTAATGAACTCATATGGCAAGTTTCAAACGGGAGAAAGGTGAAATATACAAAAATTAAACAATGGTTTTCTTTTCTCTTAAAGAATTAATTAATGGCTTGGTCACAGAATCTATGACCCTTGACTCTTCCACTGAAGATTTGAAGAAACAAATAGATATAAATTGGATGGGTTCCATTTGACCCCATGAACGTATCGAGCAATGTCCAGGTGGACCAGAACATTTCAAAAAAGAAGCAAAAACGTTAGGCAAAATAAGAACTAGATGAAAAAGAAAGCTTATTAATTTTCATGGAAATGAGCATCATTCTATGAATGCCTTTTTTCCGTGAACTTCATTGACGAGGAAACCCCCCTCAGGAAAAATAGTGTGCAAACGTGTTTGATTAAAGACATGAAATCGGGAACATAAGAATGAACTTGTTTTTTTCAGACGATGGTGTAGCTAGTGAAATTGTGTTTTTTCAAAACAGGAAAATGTCTGTGATTATCATACAATTGAGATATAAGCTTTCCTCGTCATGGAAGGTAGGTTTTGAGACTTCACCATTTGAAGAAGAGAAGAAGTTAAAGGCTGGTCGGTCAAGCAAGCTCTCTCTAGAAAGGAGCGAGCCCAGGTGGGATGCAAGGTTGGTAAAGCTTTTCAGCTCCTCGAAATGGATGGGATGGTTTTCTTTTTTTCTTAAAAAAGGGCACCTTTTGGTTCAAAATGAGAGCACCATGTAGGGGTCGCTTTCAAGTTTTCCTCCCCTTGGCATGGTATGGTAGTGTACTTGTCTGGTCAGACGAGAATTTTTGCACATTCTCCAAAACAGCACACTTTTTCTCAGTGTCAAGGGACACCCCAGGATTTAGGGGAAAGAAAGATGGACTTTGAACGCAGAGATTTTCTTGCTCCTCTTTTAAATAGAGACAGAAACCTGAGTTGAACGGAGCTCGTCACATAAAAATGGAGAGATGCATGCCTTTTATCGTCTAATAATCCCTTTCCAGTCAAGCACATTCGTGGACATCAACGAATAAGCTGGGATATTGTTTTTTTTTATCCACATGCATGATGGAAAGTACCTGCTTTGGTTCAAATTAAAAACATTTACATGTTTTTTGATTTAAAACTACATAGACAAACGGTTGTTTACTCCCTCGAATACATGTCTCCATGAAGAATGTCTCTTGCCCTTTGGAACAGTGCAAGGGAACTAGAACATTTTCTGTTAAAATATTTGGACCAAGAGTCCAGCATTTGATGATTCCCATGCTTTAATTAATTTTATCTTTGTATAATCCCTTACTCCTTACTTGTTCTAGCCATTTGTCCTCATGATGCCAATGGCAACATGTGCAACCCTGCGGCTCTCATAATGGAGAATTATCCACTATTAATCGGTAGATCTAATGCTCACAAAATGTGAAAAATTATAGAGAGTATGATGAAATTTGCACAGATAAAATTAACCAATCTCATTATGAAAAAAAAAACAGGACACGAGAAGGACCAAATTCACCATTAAAATAAGAAAAAAAAATCATGAACAATCACAATTATGTTTCTTTTTTTTATATATATATAAAAAAACTAGCAATAGTACCATCCACCATCTTTAATTACAATCTTTTTATGCACTTTTGGTAGCAAAAAAATTGCATAACATGTTGATATATATTATAACATTTGTGAGAGGATACATTATTTGTAATCGGATAGACAATATTAATTCAACTAATGGACTCTAGCATAGTTGGTGTATAGATATTGTAAGCAAACTTAAATAATAAAATCAAGCTACCAATACTTGTCAATATACATATCATTCAAAATATATAATTACTACACAAATTAACACGGATATAATTTTTTTTTCTTTTGGAATATAGCATAATTGTTTCTACTGTTTTATTAAAAGTAGTGTGACTAATTAAAGAATTATGTTGATTTTATTAGCATAACTCTTAATTTTTTTAAGGTATATTACCATTTAAAAGGTTGTGTTGATTCCATTAGCATAATTATTAAAATCTTATTTTAAGTGTTGTGTTAATGAGAGAAATGCAATTCTTAAAATTTCTGTTTTTTAAAAGGTTATGAATAGTACAATCAACAAAATTGTGCTATATTTAAAAAAATCTTCCCTAAATATATTAATGTGTAAAATATTTCTGTTAATTATTCCATTTAAAAAAAATCTGAAAAGTCCTCACTTTAACAATATATACTGATATTGCTATAAGATCTTTTTTTTAAATTACCATAATAATTTAAATTTTTTCACAAATAGCATCATTTAAAAAAATATTTAACACACTAGCATACTTTTAAATATTTGAAAAATCAAACACATCTTCATCTTTATGCATTCTTGGATGTTTTTCTCTTCCAGACCTGTCATTACTACCTTGTCCCCTGCTACCCCAACTATTTTTTTAGTCCTATAAAAAAGATAAAAATACTACTTAGCTATAAATTTATGTATAGTTTAGTTGAAATGAAATAATTGTTTAGGTTGGAGTTATGATTTATTAAATTAATGATAAATTAGCTATGAATACCATCAGTTAGGGTTGATTTGATATTGTTGAATATAAAAATAAGTTCAATCAATTATGTATTACGTTTAATTTTGCATAAATTGCTAAATTAGAGATTTTGTGTGGATTGTTGGAGTCAACTAGTAATGTTATCAACTATGCATTATGAATTTAATGCAATAGAGCATGAATACTATTGCATGTGTGCAGTGTTGCCGTGATTATCCTCTTAGGATATGATCTCTCTAGTGATAGGAAAAGAACAAGGAATTCTCGTTTCTTATTAATAAAAAAAAGATGGAGTCACCACCTAGTATTTTAGTTACTAGGAACCTTAACTAGTCTTAAAGTCTAGATAAGAGTATTGATTATGTATAAGGAATACGCATCACCCCTAGTACACCCTACCTAAAGTAAGTTGTATTATTTGTTTGTCTAATATAAATGATTGATACTTAAAAGTATATTTTTATCAAGGTTTTATCATCATATTGCATTAAAGTATCATTAAATGCCATAACTTAAGCATATTTTATAATAACAAGTCTAATAACATAAGATATATTTAATTTATGGTAAATGCTCATTTTGAATACATGCATATCTCATGATTTAAATGATTGATTGATATGTTTAACTATTGAAAGTGAAAAAAACAAAAAGAGGGCTAAGTTTAAAGAAGAAATGTTGGTTGAATTTAAATTGAAACATCATTCAATTATTGAATTATAACTGGAGTTGTAGAACATGAATTTAGGTCTAGTTTATATGGATCGAAAGCTAAGACATAAGCCTAAAACTTTCATAGTCCAAGATTCAAAAGATCCATTTTTAAGTTCAAATTGTAACAACAAAAGAGAAGTCAAAATTTGTCATGCAACCTAGATACTATTCAGTCGAGTTGTAGAAGTTCAAATGAGCTCATTTTTATTTTGTTGGAAAGTTGAGACAAGTTCCTAGAAATTCATGAAGACTATCTGTTTAAATTCTGATGTTAGCCATGATGTTTGTTCAGATAAATAGATAATAATTGTCACCAAGTCAAAAATGATCACCTACTCAATAATTAGTCATCAAATAAATAGTTTTGAATTTTAACATATAAAATGAGGCATTTGTCATACATTTAGGCATATTGGTGTTTAGATCAAGATCTTACTTTTGCTCTTTTTTTTTGTATTTTGTAATATTCAAGTTTTATTTCATATTGTATTAATCTCTTGTTTATACTTTTCATTTCATTTCCTTTTATTAGTTAATGTATATCATTATTATTTTTTTATTTTTTTTCTTTTCTTCATTATGTTTAGCTAAGTTTATTGTGTCAAGGTGAAAAGGGTACGTTAATGGTGTAAGAATAAATTTAGTATAAACTCAACATAGACTTTAATGTTTGATACTAACATGTTTTGTATTTTTTATCTTACTCTTAATACCTTGCTTGTTAAATGGTTAATCTAGATTTGTGTTATACAACCTTGGTACAACAAATACTTACTTGATCCTTTCACAATCAACTGTATGGTATAACCGACACTTATGTTATGAAAGAAACTTGATTTGTTGTTAATATAAGTTATCACCATGAATACTTGACCACATTTACAAGTATTGACATTACTCAAATAAGATAATTAATATAATCATGTTAATAATTTATAATCTAATTGGAACCTCCTGTGTTTGTGGTTTCTAGTTAAATAATAAAAGGAGTTTATATCATACTTATTTGAAATATTGACACGATCAAAAAACTGACGTCTTCTCCTAAGTGTAGGAATGTCGAAGCAATAAATAATCCAGCAAGACAAGGCTCAGACCATAGGGAGTTTAATTATATAAATTATAAACAACAATAATACAAGAACAACAAGAACAAGAATAAAGAAGAATAAGAAAAAGAACTTGATGGAAACTTTAAGATGAAAAATCAATATGAGGATCAAATAATGATAAAAATAAATGTCAAGATTAGATGATTCATTAATGATATTTCAAACAATTAAAGTATAAATTCTTTTTATTACTCAATTGGAAACCATACACAAAGAAGGTTCCAATTGGATTATAAGTTGTTAACATAATTATATTAGTTATCTTATTCAAATAATGCTAATATTGTATATTATCAGGTTCATGATTATAATTTATGTTAACAACAAATCAAGTTCCTTTCATAGCACAAGTGTCGGTTATACCATTACGGTTAGTTATGAAAGAAACAAGTATTTGTTGTACCAAGTGTTATATGACACAACCAAAAGATTAATATCTTCTTCCAAGTGTAGAAGTGTCGAAGTAATAAATAACCCGATAAGACCGGAGTCAAATCACATGGAGGTTAATTGTATAAATTATTGATAATAATAATAATACAACAACAACAATAACAACAACAATAGTAACAATAGTAATAATAACAACAACAACAATAATAGTAATAATAGTAGTAGTAGTAGTAGTACTAATAGTAATAAAGAAGAAGAAGAAGAAAAATAAGAAGAAGAAGTTGATGAGAACTTTGAGAAGAAAGATTAATGTAAGAAATAAACAATGATAACAATAAATGTAAAGGTTAGAGGATCCACTGATGGTATGTCAAACAAGTATAGTATAAACTCATATTATTTAATTGAAAACCACACAAAAGAAGGTTCCAATTAGATTATAAATTGTTAACATGATTACATTAATTATCTTATTTGAATAATGCTAATACTTGTAAATATTATCAGGCATTCATGATTATAACTTATGTTAATAATAAATCAAGTTCCTTTCATAACACAAGTGTAAGTTATACCATACGGTTGGGCTATAAAAGTGCCAAACCTTTGTTGTACAAAGTGTTATATAACATAAATCTAGATTAGTCATTTAATAAGCAAAGTATTAAAGAGTGAACAAGATAATAAATATAAAACATGTTAGTATCAAACATTAAGGTCCATGTTGAGTTTACACTATACTTATTCTTACACCATTAGTGTAACCTTTTCACTTTGACATAATAAACTTAACTAAATATAATGAAAGGGAGAAACATAAATAAATAAAGATAAGAACATAAATAAGATAAAAGTTAACTAAGTAAAGAAAAGGAAATGAGAAACATAAAGAAGAGATTAATATAAGCAAAACTTAAGCATTACAATAAAGAGAGAGCAAGAATATGATCTTGATCTGAAAACCAAGATGCTTAAATGCATGGAAAATACCTTCTTTTATAGGCCAAAATTGAAAACTATTGATTTGACGACTAATTGATGAGTGGGTGGCCAACTCTTGTTTTGGTGACAATCCTTATCTTCTCTTATGTGCCCAAAATATCATTGATAACATTATAATTGGAACACTTAAAAACATGAAAGTTGTAGAAAATTATCTCATCTTTCCAGGAAAAGAAATAGAGGTCATGTGGACTTCTAGAACTCCAGATAAGGCCAAATTCTAAATAGTGTCTAGGCTATAAGACAGATTCAGATTTCTTTGTTGTTGCTACAATTTGGACTTGAAAATGGTCTTTCTAAATATTGGGCTCCATATGAAAGTTGTAGGCCTATGTCTTACCTTTCCATATATAAATTAAACCTAAATCCGAGATCTACAACTCTAGATATGACCCAATTACCGAATAGTATTTCAGTTTGGACTGCACTAACATCTCTTTTCTAAGTTTGGCCATATCTTTGTCCTTTCAATTTTAGTTCTTAAACTCATCAATCAATCCTTTCATTTATGTAATAGGTCTGCATTTAACATGAACATTTACCATAAATTAAAGGTATCTTATATTATTAGATATGTTATTATAAAACGTGTTTTAGTTAAGGAGTTATTGATACTTCAAGTGCAAAATGATGATATAAAACCTTGATAAAAATGCACTTTTAAGTATTAATCACTCCACTTGGGAGAAGACATCAATCTTTTATTGATAATCACTCTTTATTGTTTTGAAAAAGTATATGTATGTATAAATAGTTGTGATTGTAGCTCACATCTTTTCTTGATTTTACATCCAAGAACAACTTAAACACTTTCTATGGGTTGAGGATAGGTGATTAGTACTTAAAAGTGTATTTTTATCAAGGTTTTATATCATCATTTTACACTTGAAATATCAATAACTCCTTAACTAAAACATGTTTTATAATAACATATTTAATAATATAAGATACCTTTAATTTATGGTAAATGTTCATTTTAAATGCAGGCCTATCACATAAATAAAAGGATTGATCAATGAATTTAAGAGCTTAAATTGAAAGGACAAAGAGATAGCCAAACATAGAAAAGAGATGCTGGTGTAGTCCAAACCAAAACACTATTTAGTAATTGGGTCATATCTAGAGCTGTAGATCTCAGATTTAGGTCTATTTTATGTGGATGGAAAGGTAAGACACATGCCTATAACTTTCATATGGAGCCCAAGATTTCATAAGGACATTTTCAAGTCCAAATTGTAGCAACAACAAAGAAGTCTGAATCTGTCCTACAGCCCTCATATTGTTCAGTTTTTGGTCCATATATGAAATTATAAAAGTCCAAATGACCTCCATTTTTTTACCTGAAAAGCTGAGATAATTTCTTATAATTTCATGTTTTCAAGTGGTTTCAATTCTGATGTTATCAATGATATTTTAGGCATACAAGAGAAAATAAGGATTGTTACCAAGTTAAGAGTTGACCACCCACTCATCAATTAGTCATCAAATCAATAGTTCCCAATTTTGGCCTATAAAAGGAGGCATTTACCATGCATTTAGGCATCTTGGTGTCCAGATCAAGATCATGCTCTTCCTTTCTCTCTTTGTATTTTTCGTAATGTTTATGCTTTGTTTTCATTAATATCAAGTTTATGCCTTTCATTTCCTTTCACTTAGTTAACTTTAATCTTATTCATGTTCTTATTTAGTTTATTTATTTTTTTTCTTTCATTATGTCTAGCTAAGTTTATTATGTCAAGGTGAAAAGGTTACACTAATGGTGTAAGAATAAGTATAGTGTAAACTTAATATGGAGTTTAATGTTTGATACTAACATGTTTTATATTTGTTATCTTGTTCAATCTTTAATACTTTGCTTGTTAAACTAATCTAGATTTATGTTGCATGACACTTGGTACAATAAATGCTTAGAACTTTCATAGCCTATACTATATGGTATAACTGACACCTGAGCTATGAAAGGAACTTGATTTGTTGTTAACATAAGTTATAAGCATGAATGTCTAACAAAATTACAAGTATTAGCATTATTAATGTAATCATATTAACAATTTATAACTAGATTGGAACCTCCTTTGTGTGCGGTTTCCAATTGAATAATAAGAGTTATCATTAGTGTATCCTCTAACCTTCATATTTGTTGTTATCATTGTTTAATCCTTATGTTAATCTTCCATTTTAAAGTTCTCATCAACTTCTTCTTCTTCTTTATTGTTGTTGTTGTATTATTATTATTATTATTATTATTATTATTATTATTATTATTATTATTATCTATAATTTATACAATTAACCTCCCTAGGGTTCGACCCCGGTCTTGCCGGGTTATTTATTACTTCGACACTCTTGCACTTGGTAGAAGACATCAATCTTTTAGTTGTGTCAATAAGCTTCCCATCCAGTTTTCTTAACAACTGGCAAACAAGGTCTTTTTTAGTCAGATTTCGAAGACTATGTCGAGCGATTAGTACTTAAAAGTGCATTTTTATCATGGTTTTATATCATCATTTTGCACTTGAAGTATCAATAACTTCTTAACTAAAGCATGTTTTATAATAATATATCTAATAATATAAGATACCTTTAAATTGTGGTAAATGTTCCTTTTAAATGTAGGCTATCACATAAATGAAAGGATTGATTGATGACTTTAAGAACTTAAATTGCAAGGATAAAAAGATGGCCAAACTTAGAAAAGAGATGTCGGTGCAATCCAAACCGGAACATTATTCAGTAATTAGGTCATATCTGGAGTTATATATCTCATATTTAAGTCCACTTTATATTGATGGAAAGGTAAGACATAGGCCTACAACTTTCATATGGAGCCCAAGATCTAAAAAGGCCATTTTCAAGTCCAAATTGTTGCAACAATAAAGAAGCCCAAATCTGTCCTCCATCCCGAGAACTATTCAGTAGTTTGGCCATATCTGGAGTTCTAGAAGTGCAAATGAGCTGAACGTTTTACACATGAAAGCTGAGACAATTTCCTAGAACTTTTATGTTTTGAGTGGCTTCAATTTTGACGTTATCAATGAAGTTTTGGGCAGACAAGAGAAGATAAGGATTGTCACCAAGTCAAGAGTTGGCCACCCACTTATCAATTAGTCATCAAATCAATAGTTCCTAATTTTGGCCTATAAAAGGAGGCATTTGCCATGCATTTAGGCATCTTGGTGTCCAGATCAAGATCATGCTCTTCCTTTCTCTCTTTGTATTTTTTATAATGTTTATGCTTTGTTTTCATTAATATCAAGTTTATGCCTTTCATTTCCTTTCACTTACTTAGTTAACTTTAATTTTATTCATGTTCTTATTTTGTTTATTTATTTTTCTTTCTTTCATTATGTCTAGCTAAGTTTATTATGTCAAGGTCAAAAGGTTACAGTAATGGTGTAAGAATAAGTATAGTGTAAACTTAATATGGACTTTAATGTTTGATACTAACATGTTTTATATTTGTTATCTTGTTCACTCTTTAATACTTTGCTTGTTAAATGACTAATCTTGATTTATGTTGTATAACATGTGGTACAACAAATGCTTGGCACTTTCATAGCCCATGCTATATGGTATAACCGAGACTTGAGCTATGAAAGGAACTTGATTTGTTGTTAACATAAGTTATAATCATGAATGCTTGACGAGATTTACAAGTATTAACATGAATCGAATAAGATGACTAATGTAATCATGTTAACAATATATAATCTAATTGGAACCTCCTTTATGTGTGGTTTTCAATTAAATAATAAGAGTTTATACTATACTTGTTTGATATACCATTAGTAGAATCTATAACCTTGACATTTGTTATTATCATTATTTAATCGTTACATTAATATTCCATCTCAAAGTTCTCATCTTCTTCTTCTCCTTCTTTTTCTTTATTATTATTACTACTACTATTACTATTATTATTATTAGTACTACTAATAATATTATTATTATTATTGTTGTTGTTGTTGTTGTTGTTTATAATTGTTGTTTATAATTTGTACAATTAACGTCTCTATGGTTTGACCTCGTTCTTACCGGGTTATTTATTACTTCGACACTCCTGCACTTGGGAGAAGACATCAATCTTTTCATTGTGTCAAGTTTTTGGCGCCGTTGCCGGGGAGGTAAGTTCTTCTATAAATTATAGTAGTTATTTTATTTTCCCTTTTTCACTTGTATATAACTTTGTATCTTTTCTCTTGTTTCTTCTTCTTTTGTTTTCTTTTTCCTTTTATTCTATTCCTATACGTGCATGAGAGTGTGGTCACGTACATCAAGTGGTAGACTTTGTAGGGTATCCTCATCATTTTTAGAAAATATGACCGAAGAAGATAATCAATCACTTCATAATGAGAATAACCGTGCTAGAACACTTAGAGACCACATGAATCCCACAAGAACAAGTGCACCATCATGTATAGTTTTTCCTCCCGATGCATCTCATTTTAATTTTAAACCAGGTATTATTCAACTTTTACCTTCTTTTCATGGCTTTGAATTGGCAAATCCATACTTGCATTTAAGGGAATTTGAGGAGGTCTGCAACACATATAATAATTTAAATTGTAGCATGAACACCATCAGATTAAAGCTTTTTCCTTTTTCATTAAAAGATAAAGCTAAAACATGGCTATAAAATTTAAGACCAGGATCTATTCGTGCTTGGCATGAAATGCAACAATAGTTTTTAAAGAAGTTTTTCCCATCTCATAGGACAAACTCTTTCGAAAGATAAATCACTACTTTCACTCAAAAACCAGGAGAAACATTTTACCAATGTTGGGATAGGTATCGAGACTTGCTTAGTACTTGCCCTCATCATGGTTTTGAAACATGGAGATTGATCTCACATTTCTATGAAGGGTTAACACCTAAAGATAGGCAAATGATTGAATTGATGTGCAATGGAACTTTTGAAGATAAAGACCCTGATGAAGCAATGGAGTACTTAGACTTGTTAGCTGAAAATGCTCAAAATTGGAACACCGCGGGTACTTATGAGGCACCGAGTAAAACTCAACCTCATACATCTAGTGGAGGTATGTACAACCTTAGGGAAGATCATGACCTTCAAGACAAGTTTGCATCTTTAGCTAGAAAAGTCGAGGCACTAGAATTGAAAAAGAGTGGTCAATTAAAATCTGTTGAAAACATTGTGTGTCAAATCTGTGAAACAAAGGAACATTCAACCAATGATTGTCCAACCTTGCCTTCTTTTAAGGAATGTCTCCATGAACAAGCCCATGCTTTAAACAGTTTCTAAAGGGCTAACCACAACCCATACTCCCAAACATGCAACCCTGGTTGGAGAAATCATCTAAATTTCAGTTGGAAGAGTGAGAACTACAATGCACAAACTTCACAACCACTGTTTCAAGCACACCACAATTTCTAAAATTCTCATGGATATGAACCTCCTTATGCTCCACCTCTTAGAAGAAATCTTGAGGAAACATTGCATGCATTCATTGAAAAGCAAGAGACAATCAATACTCAACTTGCTCAAAACATGATAGATTTTAAAGATGCTCTTGGAAAATTAACATCTGCTCTCAGTTTCCAAGAGAAAGGTAAGTTTCCATCTCAACCACAACAAAATCTCAAGGGGCAATACAATGCAAATACAAGTAGTTCTTGAAGCCAACATATGGATCAAGTCAAATCAGTCACTACTCTGCGTAGTGGTAAGGTTATTGAAAAACCCTATCTTGAACCTTATGAGAAAGATGATGAGTCAATCTCTAAGGGTAAGGAAGGGGTTGAATTTGAAAATTGCAAAGAAACGACTGATTCACCGCTAACACTTCCATTTCCTCAAGCCATGACCAAACAAAAGAAAGTCAATCACAACTCTGAAATTTTTCAAATTTTCAAACAGGTAAGGATCAATATACCTTTGCTGGATGCTATTAAACAGGTTCCTTCCTATGCTAAATTTTTGAAAGATCTATGCACTATGAAGAGGAAACTGAATGTGAAAAAGAAAGCCTTTCTAGCCGAACAAGTAAGTGCCATTCTTTAAAACAATAATGCTTTGAAATATAAAGACCCTGGTTGTCCTACAATTTCTTGCTTTATTGGAGAACATAAAATTGAAAAAGCCTTGATTTTGGTGCTAGTGTGAATTTACTTCCATATTCAGTTTTTCAGAGTCTCAATCTAGATGAGTTAAAACCAACTTCTATATCTCTTTTACTTGCCGGTAGATCTATAAAAGTGTCTAGAGGAATAATTGAAGATGTGTTAGTACAAGTCAATAAATTCATTTATCTTGTGGATTTTATTGTCTTGGGCACACAACCTGTTGAAGTATGTAATTCATTTCTTGTTATTTTAGGACGTCCGTTTCTTGCAACTTCTAACGCATTGATTAATTGTAGGAATGGACTGATGAAGCTATCATTTGGAAACATGACATTGGAGATGAATATTTTCAACATTTGCAAGCAACCTGGAGATGATAATGATTTACAAGAAGTAGATCATATTGATGAATTAGTTTATGATTAACTTGAATCTACTTTAAGTAAAAATGAGTTAGATGAATCTGAAGATTTGCAAATGATTTATTTTAAGGAAGAAATCACGGATGAAACAAGCACAAAAAATGTTGATGTGAATCTTTTATCAACAGTGACAACAGATTCGACATTTGACATCACACCAATTGATGATTACTTTCCTAACGAATCCTTACTTTCTCTTAGTCCAATGCCTAGGTATGATAAAAATATAAATTTGATAATTTTCCTAGTGAAAATGAATCAACTGGTTGGAATGATCTTGTAGATAGAGGTTGATTATTTTGTTTTTTTCTCACATTGTTTTTGTGTTTCTTTTTAAGTAATTTTTGCTAGTTTCTCTCACCTAGGTCAAATAACGGACAACGGTACTTCGCGACTTAAGTCGGTTCTTTCAGTTTCCCACAATAACTGATATCTGTGTATATATTTGTGCAATTCTTTGAATCTCTCTTCCAATTCTCATTTGAAAATGGACACTAATCTTGAAAAATTGAAAAAGTATTTTCCCGCTCTGCCTTAGAATGCGATTACAAAAATTTACCGTGTTAGATGTGCAAGATTGAGATAGTTAATAAACCATGGTATTCTTGAAGATATTCGTTGGTTGATTGAAGCAAAGGTTCGATTATCAGGTGAGTCCTCTAACTCCTTCATTTCACACATGCGTGGAATAGGTAAAAGCACTTTTGCGAAGAAGCGTCGTACAAAACGACTAAAAGTCTGTCATCGATGTGCTAGATGGACTTGTAATACATAATGTCGTTCTTTAGGAATGGTATCTATAAACCGTGAAGATAAAATATAATTCATTAAGGATGGCTTGAGTAAGGAGTCTTTAGATAATCTTCTATTGACTCTTGAGACGCATCTTAGTGGAGATGTGCATCACATAATTCATGATTTATGGCCATTTTTTCATAAAGAACATGATCGACTTAGTCTTGTGAATCTGACTAAAAAAGATCCTATTTGCCAGTTTTTAAGAAAACTGGATAGGAAGCCTATCCCCGACCCATAGAGGGCGTTTAAGCCGTTCTTGGATGTAAAACTAAGGGAAGATGTGAGCCATAATTACAACTACCTGTACATACACATGCTTTTTCAAAAGTAAATAAATAAATAAATAAATAAAAAGAGAGAGAGAGAGAGTGTGAGACTCTAGCTGGCCTACATATAAGTGTTATGATTGCCTTTCTAATTTCTCATCTATAAAACCCTCTCTTCCTTCCTTTCATTTCTACTCAACACATACATTCAACAAATATAGAAGTGTGTAGAAATGATAAGTTCCTCAAGTCATCATATAAGAAATATTTGTGTTTTTGGTGGATCTAGTCCTGGGAAGGAAAAGGAGTTTTTAGAATCAGCAAATCATCTTGGTTAAGTTCTAGCTGAGAGAAAGATTCATTTAGTGTATGGGAAGGCAGTCTTGGGTTAATGGGAGGTGTGTCAATAGTTGCATTTTTAGGAGGTAGTCAAGTTTTGGGGGTCGTCCCTAAAGCTTTAGCACAAGAGGACATCATTGGAAAAATAATTGGAGAGGAACTTCAGGTCTCCACAATGTCAGCTCGAATGAATGGAATGTTTAACCATGCTGATGCCTTCATTACTTTACCAGGTGGTCTAGGCACATTGGAAGAGATCTTTCATATTTCCTCTTGGGCGTAACTGCAAATTCACCATAAACCCATAGGTTTGTTAAATGTTAATGGTTATTATGATAAGTTGTTGTCTTTTCTTGATTATGCTGTGGAACAGGAATTTCTAACATCTTCTGCACGACAAATCATAATCTCTGCTGCTACTACTAAACAATTGATTGACCAACTACAATCCGTCATTCCTGTAATTGATCCCTCCATGAGTCGCATAAATTGGTCAACTAAGAAAAGCCGTAAAAAGCTTATATTGGATTTGAGCCTTCATTTGTGAATTTTTATGTCTTTCAGTTTTATTATTGTGTTTTGTTATTTTTTAATTTTGTTTCAGTGTGTTTCAGGTTTGTTAGTGTTCGTTATTTCAGGTGATATCTTCTATACTCTATCTTTCTACCTTTAAACATTAAGGATAATGTCTCGTTTTGGTTGGGGGGAGAGGGTAGTAGTTGATAAAAAAAAATTCTTTTTCATTTCATAAAGCATGTGCATAATTGTTGTTACTAGGATGGTAGAGTAAAGGAGCTCTTTTGTTAATGTGACTCTTGAGACGCATCTTAACAACCATTCTTAACAAGGTCTATTATAATACTTTCATATGGAGCTCAAGATCTAAAAAGGCCATTTTCAAGAAGGTGTGCAACACATATAATAATTTAAATTGTAGCATGAACACCATCAGATTAAAGCTTTTTCCTTTTTCATTAAAAGATAAAGCTAAAACATGGCTACAAAATTTAAGACCAGGATCCATTAGTGCTTGGGATGAAATGCAACAACAGTTTTTAAAGAAGTTTTTCCCATCTCATAGAACAAACTCTTTCAAGAGACAAATCACCACTTTCACTCAAAAACCAGGAGAAACATTTTACAAATGTTGGGATAGGTATCGAGACTTGCTTAGTACTTGCCCTCATCATGGTTTCGAAACATGGAGATTGGTTTCACATTTCTATGAAGGGTTAACACCTAAAGATAGGCAAATGGTTGAATTGATGTGCAATGGAACTTTTGAAGATAAAGACCCTGATGAAGCAATGGAGTACTTAGACTTGTTAGCTGAAAATGCTCAAAATTGGGACACCGCGGGTACTTATAAGGCACCAAGTAAAACTCAACCTCATACATCTAGTGAAGGTATGTACAACCTTAGGGAAGATCATGACCTTCAAGCCAAGTTTGCATCTTTAGCTAGAAAAGTCGAGGCACTAGAATTGAAAAAGAGTGGTCAATTTAAATATATTGAAAACATTGTATGTCAAATATGTGAAACAAATAAACACTCAACTAGTAACTGTCCAACCATGCCTTCTTTTAAGGAATGTCTCCATGAACAAGCCCATGCTTTAAACAGTTTCGAAAGGCCCAATCATAACCCATATTTGCAAACATACAACCCTGGTTGGAGAAATCACCAAAATTTCAGTTGGAAGAGTGATAATGCACAAACTTCACAACCACAGTTTCAAGCACACCATAATTTCCAAAATTCTTATGGATATGCACCTTCTTATGCTCCACCTCTTAGAAGTAATTTTAAGGAAACTTTGTATGCATTCATTGAAAAGCAAGAGACAATCAACACTCAACTTACTCAAAGCATAACAGATTTTAAAGATGCTCTTGAAAAATTCACATCTGCTCTCAATTTTCAAGAGAAAGGTAAGTTTCCATCTCAACCACAGCAAAATCTCAAGGAGCAATACAATGCAAATGCAAGTAGTTATGAAAGTCAACATATGGATCAAGTCAAATCAGTCATCGCTCTTCACAATGGTAAGGTTATTAAAAAACCCACTCTTGAACCTTATGAGAAAGATGATGAATCAATCTCTAAGGGTAAGGAAGGGGTTGAATCTGAACATTACAAAGAAAAGACTGATTCCCTGCCAGCACTTTCATTTCCTCATGCCATGACCAATCAGGAAGAAATCGAGGATGAAAAAGGCACCGAAAACGTTGATGCGGATCTTTTATCAAAAGTGACAACAGATTCGACACCCGATGACACGACTAAAAGATTGATGTCTTCTCCCAAGTGCAGGAGTGTCGAAGTAATAAATAACCCGGCAAGACCGGGGTCGAACCACAGGGAGGTTAATTGTACAAATTATAGACAACAATTATAAGTAACAATAATAGCAATAATAACAACAACAATAACAACAACTATAATAATAATAATAATAATAATAATAATAATAATAATAATAATAATAATAATAATAATAGTACTAGTAATAATAATAATAATGAAAAAGAAGGAGAAGAAGAAGATGAGAACTTTGAGATGGAATATTAATGTAACGATTAAACAATGATAATAACAAATGTCAAGGTTAGAGATTCCACTAATGGTATGTCAAACAAGTATAATATAAACTCTTGTTATTCAATTGGAAACCACACATAAAGGAGGTTCCAATGAGATTATAAATTGTTAACATAATTACATTAGTCATCTTATTCGATTAATGCTAATACTTGTAAATCTCGTCAAGCATTCATGATTATAACTTATGTTAACAACAAATCAAGTTCCTTTCATAGCTCAGGTGTCGGTTATACCATACATTATGGGCTATGAAAGTGCCAAGCATTTGTTGTACCAAGTGTTATACAACATAAATCAAGATTAGTCATTTAACAAGCAAAGTATTAAAGAGTGAACAAGATAACAAATATAAAACATGTTAGTATCAAACATTAAAGTCCATATTAAGTTTACATTATACTTATTCTTACACCATTAGTGTAACCTTTTCACCTTGACATAATTAACTTAGCTAGACATAATGAAAGAAAGCAAAATAGATAAACAAAATAAGAACATAAAAGTTAACTAAGTAAAGGAAAGGAAATGAAAGGCATAAACTTAATATTAATGAAAGCAAAGCATAAACATTACAAAAAATACAAAGAGAGAAAGGAAGAGCATGATCTTGATCTGGAAACCAAGATGCCTAAATGCATGGCAAATGCCTCCTTTTATAGGCCAAAATTGGGAACTATTGATTTGATGACTAATTGATAAGTGGGTGGCCAACTTTTGACTTGGTGACAATCCTTATCTTCTCTTGTCTGCCCCAAACGTCATTGATAACGTCAAAATTGGAGCCAGTTGCAAACATGAAAGTTGTAGGCAATTGTCTCAGATTTCTTGTGTAAAAAATTCAGCTCATTTGGACGTCTAGAACTCCAAATATGGCCAAAATACCGAACAGTGCTCGGGCTGGAAGACAGATTCGGGCTTCTTTGTTGTTGCTACAATTTGGACTTGATAATGGCCTTTTTAGATCTTGGGCTCCATATAAAAGTTGTAGGCCTATGTCTTACCTTTCCATCCATATAAATTGGACCTAAATCTGAGATATATAGCTCCAGATATGACCCATTTACCGAACAGTGTTCCGGTTTGGATTGCACCGACATCTCTTTTCTAAGTTTGGCCATCTCTTTATCCTTGCAATTTAAGTTCTTCAAGTCATCAATCAATCCTTTCATTTATGTGATAGGCCTGCATTAAAAATAGACATTTACCACAAATTAAAGGTATCTTATATTATTAGATATATTGTTATAAAACATGTTTTGGTTAAGGAGTTATTGATACTTCACGTGCAAAATGATGATATAAAACCATGATAAAAATGCACTTTTAAGTACTCATCACACCCCTCAACCAGCTTATTACTAGTCCCTAGTAATCAAAGCGTTAAAACAATTTATAAATTTCACAAAGCAAGGTATTCATCATTTAACTTCCATTAATCTATCCAGATAAACAAACTCTCATTAAATATGTATATCTGCTCAATACCTCTTAACAAGATATTAATAAACCTTTCTTTTGTGCTCAATGTATCAACACATAATTATGGGGCTTTTCTTGGAAGAGAACAAAATTTTTGTTCTAATGTTTAAGGTTAACTTCCTTGGGTTGGGATTACTATTTTTGTCTTTTTTTTTTTTTTTTTTTTTAACTCTATATACATATACTTTAAAAACATCATGCATCTTTAACCCATGTAACGAGCTTTCAGCTAATGACTCCCAGACCAGTTGGTCTTAGGGCATTAGGTGTTAAGACACCCCTACGAGCTTAGTAACTCGGGTCGCAGATACTGATATGTAGATAGTGCAATGTTTGATTCCCTTAAGCTTTTCTCCTCAACCCATGTAACAAGCATTGGGCCAATAGCTCCCAAGTCAGTTGACTTTAGGGTATTAGGTGTTAAAACACCCCTTCGGGCTTAATTGCTTAGGTTAGGGAGGCTACGAAATCAAACTTATCTACATTTTTATTATCATCATTTTTTTTTCTTCTTTTTTTTTTCTTTCTTTTTTTTTTCATGTTTTTTTTTTAATTATATACAATCCCTTTCCCTTAGTTGTTACCTTTAAAAAAAGAACATAAATAATGTAATAATCCAATATGCAACCCACAATCATATGTTAAAGTGTGTGTGTAAATTAAGGTTTAAAAATACATGTTAAATAAGTATATGAGCAGAATTAAGTGGTAACAATACGAGAGTTTGTAAACCTGAATATTTCAGGAAGTATTATAATAGACCTTGTTAAGAATGGTTACTAAGATGCGTCTCAAGAGTCACTTTAACAAAAGAACTCCTTTACTCTGCCATCCTAGTAACAACAATTATGCACATGCTTTATGAAATGAAAAACAATTTTTTTTTTTTTTTATCAACTACTACCCTCTCCCCTCAACCAAAACGAGACATTGTCCTCAATGTTCTAAGGTAGAAAGATAGAGTATAAAAGATATCACCTGAAATAACGAACACTGACAAAACCTGAAACACACTGAAACAAAAATAAGAAATAACAAAACATAATAATAAAACCAAAACACACAAAAATTCACAAATGAAGGCTCAAATCCAATCTAAGCTTTTTACGGCTTTCCTTAGATGACCAATTTATGCGACTCATGGAAGGATCAATCACAGGAATGAAAGATTGTAGTTGGTCAATCAATTGTTCAGCAGTAGTAGCAGAGATTATGATTTGTCGTGCAGAAGATGTTAAAAATTCCTGTTCCACAGCATGATCAAGAAAAGACAACAACTTATCATAATAACCATTAACATTTAACAAACCAATGGGTTTATGGTGAATGTGCAATTGAGCCCAAGAGGAAATATGAAAGATCTCTTCCAATGTGCCTAGACCACCTGGTAAAGCAATGAAAGCATCAGCATGGTTAAACATTGCATTCATTCGAGCCGACATTGTGGAGACCTGAAGTTCCTCTCCAATTGTTTTTCCAATGATGTCCCCTTGTGCCAAAGCTTCAGGGACGATTCCTAAAACTTGACTACCTCCTAAAAATGCAGCTATTGACACACCTCCCATTAACCCAAGACTGCCTCCCCCATACACTATATGAATCTTTCTCTCAGCTAGCACCTGACCAAGATGGTTTGCTGATTCTAAAAACTCCTTTTCTTTCCCAGGACTAGATCCACCAAAAACACAGATATTTCTTATTTGATGACTTGAGGAACTTGCCATTTCTACACACTTCTGTATTTGTTGAATGTATGGGTTGAGTAGAAATGAAAGGAAGGAAAAGAGGGTTTTATAGATGAGAAATTAGAAAGGCAATCATAACATCTATATGTAGGCCAGCTGGAGTCTCACACTCTCTCTCTCTCTTTTTATTTATTTATTTATTTACTTTTGAAAAAAGCATGTGTATGTACAGGTAGTTGTGATTGTGGCTCACATCTTCCCTTGGTTTTACGTCCAAGAACGGCTTAAACGCCCTCTATGGGTCGGGGATAGGCTTCCCATCCAGTTTTCTTAAAAACTGGCAAACAGGGTCTTTTTTAGTCAGATTCCCAAGACTAAGTCGATCATGTTCTTTATGAAATAGTGGCCATAAATCATGAATTGCACGATGCACATCTCCACTAGGATGCGTCTCAAGAGTCAATAGAAGATTATCTAAAGACTCCTTACTCAGGCCATCCTTAATGAATTGTATTTTATCTTCACGGTTTATAGATACCATTCCTAAAGAACGACATTGTGTATTACAAGTCCATCTAGCACATCGATGACAGACATCTAGTCGTTTTGCACGACGCTTCTTTGCAAAAGTGCTTTTACCTGTTCCAGGCATGTGTGAAATAAAGACATTAGAGGACTCACCTGATAATCGGACCTTTGCTTCAATCAACCAGCGAATATCTTCAGGAATTCCATGATTCATTAACAATCTCAATCTTGCACATCTAGCACGGTAAATTTTTGTAATCGCATTCTGAGGCAGAGCGGGAAAATACTTTTTCAATTTTTCAAGATTAGTGTCCATTTTCAAATGAGAATTGGAAGAGAGATTCAAAGAATTGCACACATATATACACAGATATCAGTAATTGTGGGAAACTGAAAGAACCGACTTAAGTCACGGAGTACCGTTATCCGCCATTTGACCGGGGTAAGAGAAACTAGCAAAAATCACTCAAAAAGAAACATAAAAAAGAAAATGTGAGAAAAACAAAATAATCAACCTTTATCTACAAGATCATTCAAACCAGCTGATTCATTTTCACTAGGAAAATTATCAAAGTAAGCTTTCAAACGATGTCCATTTTCCTTAAAATCATTGTCATTCATTGAATTCTCAATATCACAGGCCCCATAAGGATTGGTCCATCTTAATCTTAGCTCTTTAGGGAATGCATAGAGTTGAGAATTATAAAACAAAACTTTTTGACCAGTGTCAATTTTTTGACAATTTTCACAAGTTTTGCAGAATGTATGCGTGTCCTTGAACATGGTAGGCCAATAAAATCCATTTTGAAATATTTTTGCAATTGTCTTTTTTGACGAGAAATAACTTCCACATGCTTCAGAATGACAAAGTTTAATGACACTACTTACCTCATTGTCAGGAATGCATCTTCGAAATATTTGATCAGGACAATATTTGAATAAATAAGGATCATCCCAATAAAAGTTCTTCACTTCGTTCAAGAACTTTCTTTTATCTTGGGTACTCCAATGAGCTGGCAGTTGTCCTGAAACAAGAAAATTAACAATATTAGCAAACCAAGGCATTGTAGAGACAGAAAGTAAAGATTCATCGGGAAAGTAGTCATCGATTGGTGTGATGTCAGTTTTCGAATCTGTTGTCAATCTTGACAAGTGATCTGCGACAACATTTTCGCTGCCTTTCTTATCTTTGATTGTGATATCAAATTCTTGAAGTAATAAAATCCATCGCACCAATCTAGCCTTGGAATCTTTCTTAGAAAGAAGATATTTCAATGCTGCATGATCACTAAAAACAACAACAGGTGAGCCAACAAGATAAGATTTGAATTTTTCACATGCAAATACTACTGCAAGTAATTCTTTTTCAGTGGTGGTATAATTCATTTGAGCACTATTTAAAGTTTTACTTGCATAGTAAATTACATAAGGTTTCTTATCTTTTCTTTGTCCCAAAACAGCACCTACGGCATAATCACTAGCATCACACATTATTTCAAAAGGTAATGACCAATCGGGAGGTTGAATGATAGGAGCACAAGTAAGCAAATTTTTAAGTTTAACAAAGGCTTCTTCACAATGTTCAGTCCATTCAAAAATAGTATCCTTTGTTAGAAGGTTACTTAAAGGCTTAGATATTACACTAAAATCTTTAATGAACCTTCTATAAAAACCAGCATGTCCCAAGAATGATCTAACATCTTTAAGAGATTTTGGTGTTGGCAAGTTTGCAATTAACTCGATTTTAGATTTGTCAACCTCAATTCTTTTTGATGAAACAATGTGACCAAGTACAATGCCGTTTGTTACCATAAAATGACATTTTTCCCAATTCAGCACAAGATTCTTCTCTTCACACCTGGTCAAAACCTTTTCTAAATTAGTCAAACAATCATCAAATGAATTGCCAAAAACAGAAAAATCATCCATGAAAATCTCAAGAAAATGTTCAACCATATCGCTAAATATACTAAGCATGCATCTTTGAAATGTGGCTGGTGCATTACATAATCCAAAAGGCATCCTTCGATATGCAAAAGTACCAAATGGACATGTGAAAGTAGTCTTTTCTTGATCTTCCAATGCAATTTCAATTTGGTTGTAACCCGAATAACCATCTAGGAAACAATAAAATTCATGACCTACAACTCTTTCTAGGATTTGATCCATGAAAGGTAAAGGAAAATGATCTTTTCTAGTCATTGAATTAAGTTTCCTATAGTCAATGCACATGCGCCAACCAGTAACAGTTCTAGTGGGAATTAACTCATTGTTCTCATTTGTTATCACAGTGACTCCAGACTTCTTAGGTACAACTTGGGTAGGACTTACCCATTTGCTGTCAGAAATAGGATAAATGATTTCATTATCTAGAAGCTTAATGACTTCATTTTTCACTACTTCTTTCATATTAGGATTTAGCCTTCGTTGCATTTCTCTAGAGGGTTTAGCATTTTCCTCTAAATAAATTCTGTGTGTACAAATCAAAGGACTAATTCCTTTTATATCAGCTATGATCCATCCTAATGCATTTTTGTGCATTTTCAGAGTTTGTAATAACTTACCTTCTTGATGTGCATTAAGTTTGGAAGAGATTATTACCGGAAAAGTTTCATTTTCTCCCAAAAATGAGTATTTGAGATTGGATGGCAACGACTTCAAATCAGGTTTTGGTGGTTGAACACTTGAAGGTATGGACTTAATTGGTCGTGGTGGCAATTCCTCAATTTGTGGCCTCCATTTACTTGTCTTTGATTCTTCCTGAAAATAAATCATCAGATTCATCAATCTCAATTTCATTGGAAGTGGTTGGAAATTGATCATGAATTAATTTTTCAGTAAAGTCCACTTCCTGTAAATCATTATCATCTCTAGGTTGCTTGCAAATGTTGAAAATATTCATCTCCAATGTCATGTTTCCAAATGATAGCTTCATCAGTCCATTCCTACAATTAATCAATGCATTAGAAGTTGCAAGAAATGGACGTCCTAAAATAACAGGAAATGAATTACATACTTCAACAGGTTGTGTGTCCAAGACAATAAAATCCACAGGATAAATGAATTTATCGACTTGTACTAACACATCTTCAATTATTCCTCTAGGCACTTTTATAGATCTATCGGCAAGTAAAAGAGTTATAGAAGTTGGTTTTAACTCACCTAGATTGAGACTCTGAAAAACTGAATATGGAAGTAAATTCACACTAGCACCAAGATCAAGTAAGGCTCTTTCAATTTTATGCTCTCCAATAAAGCAAGAAATTGTAGGACAACCAGGGTCTTTATATTTCAAAGCATTATTGTTTTGAAGAATAGCACTTACTTGTTCGGCTAGAAAGGCTTTCTTTTTCACATTCAGTTTCCTCTTCACAGTGCAGAGATCTTTCAAAAATTTAGCATAGGAAGGAACCTGTTTAATTGCATCTAGCAAAGGTATATTGATCCTTACCTGTTTGAAAATTTCATAAATTTCAGAATTGTGATTGACTTTCCTTTGTTTGGTCATGGCTTGAGGAAATGGAAGTGCTGGCGGTGAATCAGTCGTTTCTTTGCAATTTTCAGATTCATCCCCTTCCTTACCCTCAGAGATTGATTCATTATCTTTCTCATAAGGTTCAAGAGAGGGTTTTTCAATAACCTTACCACTACGCAGAGTAGTGACTGATTTGACTTGATCCATGTGTTGGCTTTTGGAACTACTTGCATTTGTATTGTATTGCCCTTTGGGATTTTGTTGTGTTTGAGATGGAAACTTACCTTTCTCTTGGAAACTAAGAGCAGATGTTAATTTAGCAAGAGTATCTTTAAAATCTGTCATGTTTTGAGCAAGTTGAGTATTGATTGTCTCTTGCTTTTCAATGAATGCATGCAATGTTTCCTCAAGATTTCTTCTAGGAGGTGGAGCATAAGGAAATGCATATCCATGAGAATTTTGGAAATTGTGGTGTGCTTGAAACGGTGGTTGTGAAGTTTGTGCATTGTTGTTCTCACTCTTCCAATTGAAATTTGGGTGATTTCTCCAACCAGGGTTGTATATTTGGGAGTATGGGTTGTGGTTGGGCCTTTGGAAACTGTTTAAAGCATGGGCTTGTTCATGGAGACATTCCTTAAAAGAAGGCAAGGTTGGACAATCGTTGGTTGAGTGTTCATTTGTTTCACAGATTTGACACACAATGTTTTCAACAGATTTTAATTGACCACTCTTTTTTAATTCTAGTGCCTCGACTTTTCTAGCTAAAGATGCAAATTTGGCTTGAAGGTCATGATCTTCCCTAAGGTTGTACATACCTCCACTAGATGTATGAGGTTGAGTTTTACTCGGTGCCTCATAAGTACCTGCGGTGTCCCAATTTTGAGCATTTTCAGCTAACAAGTCTAAGTACTCCATTGCTTCATCAGGGTCTTTATCTTCAAAAGTTCCATTGCACATCAATTCAACCATTTGCCTATCTTTAGGTGTTAACCCTTCATAGAAATGTGAAACCAATCTCCATGTTTCAAAACCATGATGAGGGCAAGTACTAAGCAAGTCTCGATACCTATCCCAACATTTGTAAAATGTTTCTCCTGGTTTTTGAGTGAAAGTGGTGATTTGTCTCTTGAAAGAGTTTGTTCTATGAGATGGGAAAAACTTCTTTAAAAACTGTTGTTGCATTTCATCCCAAGCACGAATGGATCCTGGTCTCAAATTTTGTAGCCATGTTTTAGCTTTATCTTTTAATGAAAAAGGAAAAAGCTTTAATCTGATGGTGTTCATGCTACAATTTAAATTATTATATGTGTTGCAGACCTCCTCAAATTCCCTTAAATGCAAGTATGGATTTTCCAATTCTAAGCCATGAAAAGAAGGTAAAAGTTGAATAATGCCTGGTTTAAAATTAAAATGAGATGCATCGGGAGGAAAAACTATGCATGATGGTGCGCTTGTTCTTGTGGGATTCATGTGGTCTCTAAGTGTTCTAGCACGGTTATTCTCATTATTCTCATTTTGAAGTGATTGATTATCTTCTTCGGCCATATTTTCTGAAAATGATGAGGATATCCTATAAAGTCTACCACTTGATGTGCGTGACCACACTCTCATGCACGTGTAGGAATAAAATAAAAAAGAAGAAGAAAGCAAAAGGAGGAAGAAAACAAAATAAAAAGAAACAAAAGAAAAGAAACAAAGTTATATATAAGAAAAGTGAAAAGAGAAAATAAAATAAATACTATAATTTATACAAGAACTTACCTCCCCGGCAACGGCGCCAAAAACTTGACACGACTAAAAGATTGATGTCTTCTCCCAAGTGCAGGAGTGTCGAAGTAATAAATAACCCGGCAAGACCGGGGTCGAACCACAGGGAGGTTAATTGTACAAATTATAGACAACAATTATAAGTAACAATAATAGCAATAATAACAACAACAATAACAACAACTATAATAATAATAATAATAATAATAATAATAATAATAATAATAATAATAATAATAATAATAATAATAATAATAATAATAGTACTAGTAATAATAATAATAATGAAAAAGAAGGAGAAGAAGAAGATGAGAACTTTGAGATGGAATATTAATGTAACGATTAAACAATGATAATAACAAATGTCAAGGTTAAAGATTCCACTAATGGTATGTCAAACAAGTATAATATAAACTCTTGTTATTCAATTGGAAACCACACATAAAGGAGGTTCCAATGAGATTATAAATTGTTAACATAATTACATTAGTCATCTTATTCGATTAATGCTAATACTTGTAAATCTCGTCAAGCATTCATGATTATAACTTATGTTAACAACAAATCAAGTTCCTTTCATAGCTCAGGTGTCGGTTATACCATACATTATGGGCTATGAAAGTGCCAAGCATTTGTTGTACCAAGTGTTATACAACATAAATCAAGATTAGTCATTTAACAAGCAAAGTATTAAAGAGTGAACAAGATAACAAATATAAAACATGTTAGTATCAAACATTAAAGTCCATATTAAGTTTACATTATACTTATTCTTACACCATTAGTGTAACCTTTTCACCTTGACATAATTAACTTAGCTAGACATAATGAAAGAAAGCAAAATAGATAAACAAAATAAGAACATAAAAGTTAACTAAGTAAAGGAAAGGAAATGAAAGGCATAAACTTAATATTAATGAAAGCAAAGCATAAACATTACAAAAAATACAAAGAGAGAAAGGAAGAGCATGATCTTGATCTGGAAACCAAGATGCCTAAATGCATGGCAAATGCCTCCTTTTATAGGCCAAAATTGGGAACTATTGATTTGATGACTAATTGATAAGTGGGTGGCCAACTTTTGACTTGGTGACAATCCTTATCTTCTCTTGTCTGCCCCAAACGTCATTGATAACGTCAAAATTGGAGCCAGTTGCAAACATGAAAGTTGTAGGCAATTGTCTCAGATTTCTTGTGTAAAAAATTCAGCTCATTTGGACGTCTAGAACTCCAGATATGGCCAAAATACCGAACAGTGCTCGGGCTGGAAGACAGATTCGGGCTTCTTTGTTGTTGCTACAATTTGGACTTGATAATGGCCTTTTTAGATCTTGGGCTCCATATAAAAGTTGTAGGCCTATGTCTTACCTTTCCATCCATATAAATTGGACCTAAATCTGAGATATATAGCTCCAGATATGACCCATTTACCGAACAGTGTTCCGGTTTGGATTGCACCGACATCTCTTTTCTAAGTTTGACCATCTCTTTATCCTTGCAATTTAAGTTCTTCAAGTCATCAATCAATCCTTTCATTTATGTGATAGGCCTGCATTAAAAATAGACATTTACCACAAATTAAAGGTATCTTATATTATTAGATATATTGTTATAAAACATGTTTTGGTTAAGGAGTTATTGATACTTCACGTGCAAAATGATGATATAAAACCATGATAAAAATGCACTTTTAAGTACTCATCACCCGACATCACACCAATCGATGATTACTTTCCTGATAAATCTCTACTTTCTCTTAGTTCAATGCCTTGGTTTGCTAAAAATATCAATTTTCTTGCTTCAGGATTTTTGCCAGCTCACTGGAGTACCGAAGATAAAAGCAAATTTTTGAGCAACGTGCAAAATTTTTATTGGGATGACCCTTACTTATTCAATTATTGTCTTGATCAAATATTTCAAATATGCATTCCCGACAATGAGGTAAGTGATGTTATTAAATTTTGTCACTCTAAGGCATGTGGGGATCATTTATCGTCAAAAAAGAGGATTGAAGAAATCTTACAAAGTGGATTTTACTGGCCCACCATATTCAAGGAGTCACATGCATTCCGTAAAAACTATGAAAATTGTCAAAAGGTGGGATTTATTTCAAAACACAGAGAGTCTTTAGATAATCTTCTATTGACTCTTAAGTCTCATCATAATCGAGATTAGCATCGTGTAATTCATGACTTATGAACCCATTTTCATAAAGAACATACTTGACTTAGTCTTGGGAATCTGACTAAAAAAGACCCTGTTTGCCAGTTTTTAAGAAAACTGGATGGGAAGCCTATCCCCGACCCATAGAGGGCGTTTAAGCCGTTCTTGGACGTAAAACCAAGGGAAGATGTGAGCCACAATCACAACTGCGATTTGAATTTTTTTTATTTGTAAAAACTTGTGTCTTTTGGTTTTATTATTGTGTTTTTTTATTTCTTATTTTTGTTTCAGTGTGTTTCAGGTTTTGTCAGTGTTCGTTATTTCAGGTGATATCTTCTATACTCTATCTTTCTACCTTAGAACATTGAGGACAATGTCTCGTTTTGGTTGGGGGGAGAGGGTAGTAGTTGATAAAAAAAAATTGTTTTTTATTTCATAAAGCATGTGCATAATTGTTGTTACTAGGATGGCAGAGTAAAGGAGTTCTTTTGTTAAAGTGACTCTTGAGACGCATCTTAGTAACCATTCTTAACAAGGTCTATTATAATACTTCCTGAAATATTCAGGTTTACAAACTCTCGTATTGTTACCACTTAATTCTGCTCATATACTTATTTAACATGTATTCTTAAACCTTAATTTACACACACACACTTTAACATATGATTGTGGGTTGCATATTGGATTATTACATTATTTATGTTCTTTTGTTAAAGGTAACAACTAAGGGAAAGGGATTGTATATAATTAAAAAAAAAACATGAAAAAAAAAGAAAAAAAATAAAAATAAAAAATGATGATAATAAAAATGTAGATAAGTTTGATTTCGTAGCCTCCCTAACCTAAGCAATTAAGCCCGAAGGGGTGTTTTAACACCTAATACCCTAAAGTCAACTGACTTGGGAGCTATTGGCCCAACGCTTGTTACATGGGTTGAGGAGAAAAGCTTAAGGCAATCAAACATTGCACTATCTACATATCAGTATCTGCGACCCGAGTTACTAAGCTCGTAGGGGTGTCTTAACACCTAATGCCCTAAGACCAACTGGTTTGGGAGTCATTAGCTGAAAGCTCGTTACATGGGTTAAAGATGCATGATGTTTTTAAATTATATGTATATACATTTAAAAAAAAAAAAGAAAAAAAAAGAAGTAAAAAAAAAAGACAAAAATAATAATCTCATCCCAAGGAAGTTAACCTTAAACATTAGAAAAAAAAAATTTGTTTTCTTCCAAGAAAAGCCCCATAATTATGTGTTGATACATTGAGCACAAAAGAAAGGTTTATTAATATCTTGTTAAGTGGTATTGAGCAGATATATAAATTTAATGAGAGTTTGTTTATCTGGATAGATTAATGGAAGTTAAATGATGAATACCTTGCTTTGTGAAATTTGCAAATTGTTTTAACGCTTTAATTACTAGGAACTAGTAATAAGCTGGTTGAGGGGTGTGATTAGTACTTAAAAGTGCATTTTTATCATGGTTTTATATCATCATTTTGCACTTGAAGTATCAATAACTCCTTAACTAAAATATGTTTTATAATAATGTATCTAATAATATAAGATACCTATAATTTGTGGTAAATGTCTATTTTTAATGCAGGTCTATCACATAAATGAAAGGATTGATTGATGACTTGAAGAACTTAAATTGCAAGGATAAAGAGATGGTCAAACTTAGAGAAGAGATGTCGGTGCAATCCAAACCGGAACACTGTCCGGTAATTGGGTCATATCTGGAGCTACAGATCTCAGATTTAGGTCCAATTTATATGGATGGAAAGGTAAGACATAGGCCTACAACTTTCATATGGAGCCTAAGATCTAAAAAGGCCATTATCAAGTCCAAATTGTAGCAAAAACAAAGAAGCCCGAATCTGTCTTCCAGCCCGAGCACTGTTCGGTATTTTGGCCATATCTGGAGTTCTAGAAGTCCAAATGAGCTGAATGTTTTACACAAGAAAGCTGAGACAATTGCCTACAACTTTCATGTTTGCACCTGGCTCCAGTTTTGACGTTATCAATGACGTTTTGGGCAGACAAGAGAAGATAAGGATTGTCACCAAGTCAAAAGTTGGCCACCCACTTATCAATTAGTCATCAAATCAATAGTTCCCAATTTTGGCCTATAAAAGGAGGCATTTGCCATGCATTTAGGCATCTTGGTTTCCAGATCAAGATCATGCTCTTCCTTTCTCTCTTTGTATTTTTTATGCTTTATTTTCATTAATATTAAGTCTATGCCTTTCATTTCCTTTTCTTTACTTAGTTAACTTTTATGTTCTTATTTTGTTTATCTATTTTTATTTCATTCATTATGTCTAGCTAAGTTAATTATGTCAAGGTGAAAAGGTTACACTAATGGTGTAAGAATAAGTATAATGTAAACTTAATATGGACTTTAATGTTTGATACTAACATGTTTTATATTTGTTATCTTGCTCACTCTTTAATACTTTGCTTGTTAAATGACTAATCTTGATTTATGTTGTATAACACTTGGTACAACAAATGCTTGGCACTTTCATAGCCCATAATGTATGGTATAACCGACACCTGAGCTATGAAAGGAACTTGATTTGTTGTTAACATAAGTTATAATCATGAATGCTTGACGAGATTTACAAGTATTACCATTAATTGAATAAGATGACTAATGTAATCATGTTAACAATATATAATCTGATTGGAACCTCCTTTGTGTGTGGTTTCCAATTCAATAATAAGAGTTTATACTACACTTGTTTGATATACCATTAGTGGAACCTCTAACCTTGACATTTGTTATTATTATTGTTTAATCCTTACATTAATATTTCATCTCTAAGTTCTCATCATCATCATCATCTTCTTCTTCTTCTCTTTCTTTATTATTATTATTATTATTATTATTATTATTATTACTACTACTACTACTACTACTACTACTATTACTACTAGTATTATTATTATTATTATTATTATTATTATTATTATTATTGTTATTATTGTTATCGTTATTACTATTATTATTGTTTATAATTGTTGTTTATAATTTGTACAATTAACCTCCCTGTGGTTCGACCCCGGTCTTGCCGGGTTATTTATTACTTCGACACTCCTGCACTTGGGAGAAGACATCAATCTTTTAGTCGTGTCAATAACCGACACCTGAGCTATGAAAGGAACTTGATTTGTTGTTAACGTAAGTTATAATCATGAATGCTTGACGAGATTTACAAGTATTAACATTAATTGAATAAGATGACTAATGTAATCATGTTAACAATTTATAATTTGATTGGAACCTCCTTTATGTGTGGTTTCCAATTGAATAATAAGAGTTTATACTATACTTGTTTGACATACCATTAGTGGAATCTCTCACCTTGACATTTGTTATTGTCATTGTTTAATCGTTACATTAATATTCCATCTCAAAGTTCTCATCTTCTTCTTCTCCTTCTTTTTCTTTATTATTATTATTATTATTATTATTACTACTATTACTATTACTATTACTATTACTATTATTATTATTATTAGTACTACTAATACTATTATTATTATTATTATTGTTGTTGTTGTTGTTGTTGTTGTTGTTGTTGTTGTTGTTATTGTTGTTTATAATTTGTACGATTAACCTCCCTGTAGTTCTACCCCTATCTTGCCGGGTTATTTATTACTTCGACACTCCTGTACTTGGTAGAAGACATCAATCTTTTCGTCGTGTCATCGAGCATGTTCTTCATGGAATAGTGGTCATAAGTCATGAATTACACGATACACGTCTCCACAGGATGCGTCTCAAGAGTATGCGTCTCAAGAGTTAATAGAAGATTATCTAAAGACTCTTTACTCAGACCATCCTTAATGAATTGTATTTTATCTTCACGCTTTATAGATACCATTCCTAAAGAAACACAAATGTGCACTTTTATCAAGATTTTATATCATCATTTTGCATTTGAAGTATCAATAACTCCTTACCTAGAGCATGTTTTATAATATCATGTCTAATAATATAAGATACCTTTAATTTATGATAAATGTTCATCTTAAATGCAAGCCTATCCCATAAATCAAAGGATTGATTGATGAGTCTAATTACTAAAAGTGAGAAAACAAAGAAAGGGCTAAGCTTAGAAAAGAGATGCTGATTCAGTCCAAACTGGAACACCATTTATTTATTAGATCATAATTGGAACTATAGAATTTGGATCTAGGTCTGGTTTGTATGGATGGAAAGCTAATATATAGGCCTAAAAATTTCATGAGTCTAGGATTCTAAAAGGCCCTTTTCAAGTTCAAATTATAGCAACAACAGAGAAGTCAAAATCTATCCTGCAACCTAGATACTATTTAGTGTTCAATTCCTATCTTGAGTTCTAGAAGTTTAAATTCACTGATTCCTTTTTAATTAGAAATTTGAGATAATTTTTTAGAATTTTCATGAAGACTATCTGTTCAAATTTAGATATTATCAATGACGTTTTATTCATTTAAGAAAATAAGGATTGTCACAAAATTAAAAGATGACCACTCATTTAACAATTAGTTATCAAATCAATAGTTCTGAATTTTGGCCTATAAGAAGAGGCATGTGCCATGTAATTTGATGCCTTGGTTTTCATATGAAGATCATGTTCTTGCTCTCTTTCTTTATATTTTTACAATACTTAAGTTTTGCATTCATTAATCTATTATTTATACATTTCATTTTCTTTACTATACTTATATAATCATATTCTGCTCTTGTTTATTTATATTTCTCTTCTTCATTATATTTAGCTAAGTTTATTTTATCAAGGTGAAAAGGTTTCACTAATGGTGTTCGGATAAGTATAATATCAACTTAATATGAACTTTAATAATTATATCCTAAACAACTTGCTATTAACATGTTTTTATCATTTTTATCATATAAATTCTTAATACCTTACTTGTTAAATGGTTAATCTAGATTGTATTGCATAACACTTGGTACAATAAATACTTGACACTTTTATAGCCAGTTGCATAGTATAACCTACATCTATGCTATAAAAGGAACTTGATTTATTATTAACATAAGTTAGCATCATGAATTTCTAATAGTATTTAAACGTTTGGTGTTACTTAAATAAGATAATTAATATGATGATGTTAATAATTTATAATTAGCTATTAATGAAAAATCATTCAAGTGAAACATCATTTATATGTGGTTTCTAGTTGAGCAATAAACGCGTTTATGTTATACTTATTTGAAATACCATTCATAGATCCTTTAATCTTGACAACTATTTTTATCATTGTTTGATCTTCACATTAATCTTACATCTCAAAGTGCTCTTTAACTCATCATTGTCATCATTATTTATAATTTATATAGTTAACCTCCATATGATTTGATTTTAGTCTTACCAGGTTATTTATTACTTAGATACTCTTATACTTGGGAGAAGACATCAATCTTTTCATCATGTCAGTCTGCGAGAGTCAGGGTAAGGGATTGGGTGTGTAAAGAGAAGATGCATTACCCCCAATGCACTTTACCTAAGATGAGCTACATTATTATTTGATTGTTTTTCTAGGTCAAGTTTCTATTCGTTGGTCTTCTCTAAGGTTCAAGGTTGATCTCCCTTTATGAGTAAATATTTACCAAATTAGGTTAAATCCTAATTATTCTACAAGCTAGATTGATGTCTTCTCCCAAGTACAGGAGTGTTGAAGTAATAAATAACCTGGCAAGACCGGGGTTGAACCACAAAGAGGTTAATTATATAAATTACAGATAACAATAATACAATAACAATAACAACAACAACAATAACAACAATAAAGAAAAAGTAGAAGAAGAAGAAGAAGAAGAAGAAGAAGATGAGAACTTTGAGATGGAATATTAATGTAAGGATTAAACAATGATAATAACAAATGTCAAGGTTAGAGGATCCACTAATGGCATGTCAAACAAGTATAGTATAAAATTTTATTATTCAATTGGAAACCACACACAAAAGAGGTTCCAATCAGATTATAGATTGTTAACATGATTACATTAGTCATCTTATTTGATTAATGCTAATACTTGTAAATCTCATCAAGTATTCATGATTATAACTTATGTTAACAACAAATCAAGTTCCTTTCATAGCTCAGGTGTCGGTTATACCATACAGTATGGGCTACGAAAGTGCCAAGCATTAGTTGTACCAACTATTATACAACATAAATCAAGATTAGTCATTTAACAAGCAAAGTATTAAAGAGTGAAGAAGATAACAAATACAAAACATGCTAGTATCAAAGATTAAAGTCCATATTAAGTTTACACTATACTTATTCTTACACCATTAGTGTAACCTTTTCACCTTGACATAATAAACTTAGCTAGACATAATGAAAGAAAGATAAATAAAGAAACAAAATAAGAACACGAATAAGATTAAAGTTAACTAAGTAAATGAAAGGAAATGAAAGGCATAAACTTGATATTAATGAATGCAAAGCATAAACATTACAAAAAATACAAAAAGAGAAAGCAAGAGCATGATCTTAATCTGAAAACCAAAATGCCTAAATGCATGGCAAATGCCTCCTTTTATAGGCCAAAATTAGAAACTATTGATTTGATGACTAATTGATGAGTGGGTGACCAACTCTTGACTTGGTGACAATCCTTATCTTCTCTTGTTTGCCTAAAACATTATTGATAATATCAAAATTGGAGCCACTTGAAAACATGAAAGTTGTAGACAATTGTCTCATATTTCTTGTGTAAAAAATTCAGCTCATTTGGACTTCTAGAACTCCATATATGGGCCAAATACTGAACAATGCTTGGGTTAGAAGACATATTCGGACTTCTTTGTTGTTGCTACAATTTAGACTTGAAAATAACCTTTTTAGATCTTAGGATCCATATAAAAGTTGTAGGCCTATGTCTTACCTTTCCATCCATATAAAATGGACCTAAATCTGAGATTTACAGCTCCAGATATGATCCAATTACGGAATAGTGTTCCAGTTTGGATTGCACCGACATCTCTTTTCTAAGTTTGGCCATCTCTTTGTCTTTTTAATTTCAGTTCTTAAATTCATCAATTAATCCTTTCATTTATGTGATAAGCTTGCATTTAAAATGAACATTTACCATAAATTAAAGGTATCTTATATTATTAGATATATTATTATAAAACATGCTTTAGTTAAAGAGTTATTGATACTTCAAGTGCAAAATGATGATATAAAACCTTGATAAAAATATACTTTTCAATATCAATCAGTTATGTACTTAACAAGTGATGTGAAATTCACTGGTGCTTTTTAATATACTTTTCATGGGGGTTGAGCAGCTGTTCACCGGTGCTTCACTGCTATTAGCCTATTATTTTTTGGCTTCTTCTGGGATGGTCCTCCTCCTTGCATGGCAGAATACTAATTGTGATTCTGTTGGAATAGCTTGTTGTGTCTTTGCATGGATGAGTTGTGTGCACGGCTTCCTTGCCTTGCTGGCTGGATGTGCTGTTAGCTCTCGGTGGATTACCCTCCTTTGGCTTCGCTGGCAGGTTACTTTGCTTGGCTGGTTGTGCGCTATATAATTTCTCTTGTTTGTTCTAAATGTGTTTCTATTGGCCTCGGGGTAGTTAATTAAATGTTATTTTTCATGGGAGCTTGTTCCCATTTTTGTTTAGGGTATTAATTGCCCCATATCTGTATATTTTCTTGTGTTTGCCATTTTTATGGCACTGTTACTTTTGATCTTAATATATATTCTTACATTTGATCAAAAAAAAAAAAAAACAAGTGATGTGAAATTTTGGTGAAGAACTAGAGTTAAAGATGATTGAAATTTTGGACAACTTAAGAACGATACTCATAAATGTCTAAAACTAGAATTGAAGGAACAATTTATGGTAAATAAAACATCATATATTGCATGAGAAGACTTGAAAAGGTTGAAACAAGACAAATTAATGTGGCAATACATAAAAGAATTCAATTCTTTCATTCTACACATTGAAAATATGTTCGAAGAGGATAAGTTATTCAACTTTCTATTATTTTGCAACCTTAGGCATAAGCAAAATTAAGGCTAAAAACGGTGATTAACATGTCTTTTGTCAATGTTATTATGGATAGACTGGTTGATTTTATGATAATGGTGAGAGATTATTCTATTTTAGCCTTTGATTAATACTTAAAAATATATTTTTATTAAGGTTTTATATTATCATTTGCACTTAAAGTATCAATAACTCTTTAACAAAAGGATGTTTCATAATAACAAGTCTAATACCATAAGTAATTAGTACTTAAAAGTATATTTTTATCAAGTTTTATATCATCATTTTGCACTTGAAGTATCAATAATTCCTTAACTAAAGCATGTTTTATAATAACAAGTTTGATACCATAAGATACCTTTAATTTATAGTAAATGCTTGACTGCTTTTTATAATCAGCTTGTTTTAACTCGCAAGTGCACGAGTGTGCGATGTAGTAATTAACTTGGTAAGATTAATGTTATATCCATAGAGAGCTAGATTTAAAAATTAAACTAGGTAATAAAAAAAATCAAGAGAAATTAAATTGACAGTAACATGGTTGAAATTATTTGATGGATTTGTTTTCAAAGATGAAAACGTGTAAATAGATTTTAAATAATAAGAAAAAGTAAGTCTTGATCCAAATCAATTTTAATGGTAATGTATTGGTAATTCCTTCAAGATATATAAGATAACTAAACATAATATCAACGATGATATATTAGATCAGAAGATATTACAATGAAGTTTAAAAAGATGAAGATTGATTATTACTTAAGAATGAACAAGTACTTTCATATTAGGTAAGACATTGAATCAAACAATCTCTATACGAAAACTAAAGTTTTTGCATAAAAATTCAAGATTATAACATTACCTATATCATTTCTAAAATTTCCTTACAATAATAAAACATTCATGAAGAAAATGAGAAGATAAACATTAAGATTAATTCATATCTTAAAGAACTCACCTTAACCACCATCATTCTTGATTTGGATCTAAGAAATAAATTAGTCAACCATGATTATATATAAGAACACTTTAATAAACATGAAATAACTTGAATCAAATGGAAATAATAATTTTTATAAATTAAAGAACTAAAATCTACAAAAAAGAAGACAACACAATTTTAGTAAAAATTCAAATACAAATATGATGCTAACATTAGATAGCAATTTTGATCCTCCTAGAAGCCTTTTTTTTGGAGATGTATATAAGATATATTTATAGAACACTTTATCATATTTCTAGATCATTAAAGAACAACCAATTTGGACACCTAAGTCAAAAGTTATGGGCAAAACACTAAAACATATTCTAAAAAATCAAATCAGGCCAGCTTGAAAACCACATTGGTATATGTTTTTCTTTATCTTTTATAAGCTATCTCTTTCTTCTTTTTTTTACCCAAAATAATATAATGATGTCCCCTTTAGCTTTCCATCTATATGCTTAATCTCTTGGATCAATGGATTACCAAAAATAAATCAATTGTTATTTATTGTGTGGACATGTAAGATCATGGATTATATTTGGGCTAATTTGGAAGCTGATTTGGGGCTGAATTTCAGGATCATATAAACATACAAATGTACCTATTATTTGGGCTAAGATTGACATTGAAATCATGAGTGTTTGATGGTTGAAGTTTGCACACAATATAAGGCAAGTTTGGGCTTGAAATAGATCATATAATAATCTTTCCTAGGATTGAAATAGTATTGATTTTTGGGGTAAATTCAGAGCACTTATTTTAATCAAGATTTACTTCAAACTTTAACTAAATTTCTCTTCAATTCCTTGTTCTGAATTTTGACATTAAATTTTTTGAAATAATCCATTTAAGCTCCAAAAACCTATCAAAACATTAAAACAAACTCATTATTAAAAAGCACATCAATTATTATAAAAAAACCCAAATAAAAACAATAAATACAAAATACTTTTGACGCATAATCACACCCCCCAACTTAGATTTTGGTAGTCCTCAAGCAAAATAAAACATAAAACCTTTGAAATAAAAAGAATAATAATAACCATAATTAGGCTCGGCTCTTCACACTTGAAGGACCTATCATGCAAACATTGGTATCTTCAACTTAGTATATACACAATAACAAATAAAGAAAAATAGACATACTCACGTTCTGTAAGTCAAATATCCATATAAAATTCCAAATTCAATTGTATTTATTATGCAACTAACATAATTGATTCATGCAAAAACTCAATTTATAATCTTTCCTTCTCAGTACTACAAACAAGGTAGCAAACTAGAGAAATATGTATATTTTTTTTTGAAGGTATTATTTATTCTTTGTTTTTAAGTGTTCCAATTATGACATTATCAATGATATTTTATAGATGAGAAATTAGAAAGGCAATCATACCACCTATATGTAGGCCAGCTAGAGTCTCACACACTCTCTCTCTCTCTTTATTTATTTATTTATTTACTTTTGAAAAGCATGTGTATGTATAGGTAGTTATAATTGTGGCTCACATCTTCCCTTGGTTTTACGTCCAATAATGGCTCAAACACCCTCTATGGGTCAGGGGTAGACTTCTCATCTAGTTTTCTTAAAAACTAGCAAACATGGTCTTTTTTAGTCAGATTCCCAAGACCAAGTCAATCATGTTCTTTATGAAAATGAAGCCATAAATCATGAATTGCACGATGAACATCTCCACTAGTATGCGTCTCAAGAGTCAATAGAAGATTATCTAAAGACTTTTTACTCAGACCATCCTTAATGAATTGTATTTTATCTTCGCGGTTTATAGATACCATTCCTAAAGAATGACATTGTGCATTACAAGTACATCTGGCACATCGATGACAGACTTTCAGTCGTTTTGCACGACATTTCTTTGCAAAAGTGCTTTTACCTATTCCAAACATGTATGAAATGAAGGAATTAGAGGACTCACCTGATAATCGGATCTTTGCTTCAATCAACCAGCGAATATCTTCAGGAATTTCATGATTCATTAACAATCTCAATCTTGCACATCTAGCACGGTAAATTTTTGTAATCGCATTCTAAGGCAGAGCGGGAAAATACTTTTTTAATTTTTCAAGATTAGTGTTCATTTTCAAATGAGAATTGGAAGAGAGATTCATAAAATTGCATAAATATATACACATATATCAGTTATTATGAGAAACTAAAAGAACTGACTTAAGTCACGGAGTACTGTTGTCCACCATTTGACCGGGGTGAGAGAAACTAGCAAAAAATCACTCAAAAAGAAACACAAAAACAATATGATAAAAAAATCAATCTTTATTTACAGGATTACCCAATTCAATAGAGTTATTTTCAACTAAAAAATTGTCAAAATAAACTTTCAAACGATATCCATTTACCTTGAAAAAATTGTCATTCTTTGGATTCTCGATATCACATGCCCCATATGGATACATATGTTTCACAATAAAAGGACCGCTCCATCTTGGTCTTAATTTTCCAGGAAATAAATGCAGTCGAGAATTATAAAGCAAGACTTTTTGACCAACATTGAATGTTTTTCTCAGTATTTTCTTGTCATGAAACTCTTTGATTCTTGCTTTATGAATTCTTGAATTTTCATATGCATCATTTCTTATTTCCTCAAGCTCATTTATTTGTAATTTTTGCAGTTGACTAGAATCATCCGAATTTGAATTGAAAGCTTTAATAGCCTAATAAGCTTTATGTTCAAGTTCCACAAGTAAGTGACAAGGTTTTCCATAGACTAGTCTATAAGGTGACATACCTAATGATATGTTATAAGCAGTTCGATAAGCCCAAAGTGCATCATTAAGTCTTAAAGACCAGTCTTTCCTATTAAGGTTTACTGTTTTCTCCAAAATATATTGGATCCCCCTATTAGCAAGCTTTACTTGTCCTCTTGTTTGAGGGTGATAAGTGATTAGTACTTAAAAGTGCATTTTTATCATGGTTTTATATCATCATTTTGCACTTGAAGTATCAATAACTCCTTAACTAAAATATGTTTTATAATAATGTATCTAATAATATAAGATACCTATAATTTGTGGTAAATGTCTATTTTTAATGCAGGCCTATCACATAAATGAAAGGATTGATTGATGACTTGAAGAACTTAAATTGCAAGGATAAAGAAATGGCCAAACTTAGAAAAGAGATGTTGGTGCAATCCAAACCAGAATACTGTTCGGTAATTGGGTTATATCTGGAGCTATATATCTCAGATTTAGGTCCAATTTATATGGATTAAAAGGTCAGACATAGGCCTACAACTTTCATATGGAGCCCAAGATCTAAAAAGGCCATTATCAAGTCCAAATTGTAGCAACAACAAAGAAGCCCGAATCTGTCTTCCAGTCCGAGCACTGTTCGGTATTTTGGCCATATCTGGAGTTCTAGAAGTCCAAATGAGATGAATGTTTTACACAAGAAAGCTGAGACAATTGCCTACAACTTTCATGTTTACAACTGGCTCTAATTTTGACGTTATCAATGACGTTTTGGGCAGACAAGAGAAGATAAGGATTGTCACCAAGTCAAAAGTTGGCCACCCACTTATCAATTAGTCATCAAATCAATAGTTCCCAATTTTGGCCTATAAAAGGAGGCATTTACCATGCATTTAGGCATCTTGGTTTCCAGATCAAGATCATGCTCTTCCTTTCTCTCTTTGTATTTTTTGTAGTGTTCATGCTTTGCTTTCATTAATATCAAGTTTATGCTTTTCATTTCCTTTCCTTTACTTAGTTAACTTTTATGTTCTTATTTAGTTTATTTGTTTTCCTTTCTTTCATTATGTCTAGCTAAGTTAATTATGTCAAGGTGAAAAGGTTACACTAATGGTGGAAGAATAAGTATAGTGTAAACTTAATATGGACCTTAATGTTTGATACTAACATGTTTTATATTTGTTATCTTGTTCACTCTTTAATACTTTGCTTGTTAAATGACTAATCTTGATTTATGTTGTATAACACTTGGTACAACAAATGCTTGGCACTTTCATAGCCCATAATGTATGGTATAACCGACACCTGAGCTATGAAAGGAACTTGATTTGTTGTTAACATAAGTTATAATCATGAATGCTTGACGAGATTTACAAGTATTAGCATTAATTGAATAAGATGACTAATGTAGTCATGTTAACAATATATAATCTGATTGGAACCTCCTTTGTGTGTGGTTTCCAATTCAATAATAAGAGTTTATATTATACTTGTTTGATATACCATTAGTGGAACCTCTAACCTTGACATTTGTTATTATTATTGTTTAATCCTTACATTAATTTTCCATCTTCAAGTTATCATCATCTTCTTCTTCTTCTCTTTCTTTATTATTATTATTATTATTATTATTATTATTATTATTACTACTACTACTACTACTACTACTATTACTACTACTAGTACTACTACTACTACTACTACTACTACTACTATTATTATAGTTGTTGTTGTTGTTATTATTGCTATTATTGTTGCTTATAATTGTTGTCTATAATTTGTACAATTAACCTCCCTGTGGTTCGACCCGGTCTTGCCGGGTTATTTATTACTTCGACACTCCTGCACTTGGGAGAAGACATCAACCTTTTAGTCATGTCAAGTTTTTGGCGCCGTTGCCGGGGAGGTAAGTTCTTGTATAAATTATAGTATTTATTTTATTTTCTCTTTTCACTTTTCTTGTATATAACTTTGTTTCTTTCCTTTTGTTTTTTTTTATTTTGTTTTCTTCCTCCTTCTTTTGCTTTCTTCTTCTTCTTTTTTATTTTATTCCTACACGTGCATGAGAGTGTGGTCACGTATATCAAGTGGTAGACTTTGTAGGGTATCCTCATCATTTTTAGAAAATATGGCCGAAGAAGATAATCAATCACTTCATAATGAGAATTGACACGACGAAAAGATTGATGTGTTGTCCCAAGTGTAGGAGTGTCGAAGTAATAAATAACCCGGCAAGACCGGGGTCGAACCACAGGGAGGTTAATTGTACAAATTATAGACAACAATTATAAGCAATAATAATAGCAATAATAACAACAACAATAACAACAACAACAACAACTATAATAATAGTAGTAGTAGTAGTAGTAGTAGTAGTAGTAGAAGTAGTAGTAATAGTAGTAGTAGTAATAATAATAATAATAATAATAATAATAATAATAAAGAAAGAGAAGAAGAAGAAGATGATGAGAACTTGAGATGGAAAATTAATGTAAGGATTAAACAATAATAATAACAAATGTCAAGGTTAGAGGTTCCACTAATGGTATATCAAACAACTATATTATAAACTCTTATTATTGAATTGGAAACCACACACAAAGGAGGTTCCAATCAGATTATATATTGTTAACATGATTACATTAGTCATCTTATTCAATTAATGCTAATACTTGTAAATCTCGTCAAGCATTCATGATTATAACTTATGTTAACAACAAATCAAGTTCCTTTCATAGCTCAGGTGTCGGTTATACCATACATTATGGGCCATGAAAGTGCCAAGCATTTGTTGTACCAAGTGTTATACAACATAAATCAAGATTAGTCATTTAACAAGCAAAGTATTAAAGAGTGAACAAGATAACAAATATAAAACATGTTAGTATCAAACATTAAAGTCCATATTAAGTTTACATTATACTTATTCTGACACCATTAGTGTAACCTTTTCACCTTGACATAACTAACTTAGCTAGACATAATGAAAGAAAGAAAAATAGATAAACAAAATAAGAACATAAAAGTTAACTAAGTAAAGGAAAGGAAATGAAAGGCATAAACTTGATATTAATGAAAGCAAAGCATAAACATTACAAAAAATACAAAGAGAGAAAGGAAGAGCATGATCTTGATCTGGAAACCAAGATGCCTAAATGCATGGCAAATGCCTCCTTTTATAGGCCAAAATTGGGAACTATTGATTTGATGACTAATTGATAAGTGGGTGGCCAACTTTTGACTTGGTTACAATCCTTATCTTCTCTTGTCTGCCCAAAACGTCATTGATAACGTCCAAATTGGAGCCAGTTGTAACATGAAAGTTGTAGCCAATTGTCTCAGCTTTCTTTTGTAAAAAATTCAGCTCATTTGGACTTTTAGAACTCCAGATATGGCCAAAATACCGAACAGTGCTGGGGCTGGAAGACAGATTCGGGCTTCTTTGTTGTTGCTACAATTTGGACTTGATAATGGCCTTTTTAGATCTTGGGCTCCATATGAAAGTTGTAGGCCTATGTCTTACCTTTCCATCCATATAAATTGGACCTAAATCTGAGATCTGTAGCTCTAGATATGATCCAATTACCGAACAGTGTTCCGGTTTGGATCGCACCGACATCTCTTTTCTAAGTTTGGCCATCTCTTTGCCTTTGCAATTTAAGTTCTTAAAGTCATCAATCAATATTTTCATTTATGTGATAGGCCTGCATTTAAAATAAACATTTACTATAAATTAAAGGTATCTTATATTATTAGATATATTATTATAAAACATGCTTTAGTTAAGGAGTTATTGATACTTCAAGTGCAAAATGATGATATAAAACCATGATAAAAATGCACTTTTAAGTACTAATCACACCCCCTAACCAGCTTATTACTAGTCCCTAGTAATCAAAGCGTAAAATAGAAAAACAATTTGTAAATTTCACAAAGCAAGGTATTCATCATTTAACTTCCATTAATTTTTCCAGATAAACAAACTCTCATTAAATTTATATATCTGCTCAATACCTCTTAACAAGATATTAATAAACCTTTCTTTTGTGCTCAATATATCAACACATAATTATGGGGCTTTTCTTGGAAGAAAACAAAATTTTTGTTCTAATGTTTAAGGTTAACTTCCTTGGGTTGGGATTACTATTTTTGTCTTTTTTTTTTTGTTTTTTTTAAATCTATATACATATAATTTAAAAACATCATGCATCTTTAACCCATGTAACGAGGTTTCAGCTAATGACTCCTAGACCAGTTGGTCTTAAGGCATTAGGTGTTAAGACACCCCTACGAGCTTAGTAACTCGGGTCGCAGATACTGATATGTAGATAGTGCAATGTTTGATTCCCTTAAGCTTTTCTCCTCAACCCATGTAACAAGCGTTGGGCCAATAGGTCCCAAGTCAGTTGACTTTAGGGTATTAGGTGTTAAAACACCCCTTTGGGCTTAATTGCTTAGGTTAGGGAGGCTACGAAACCAAACTTATCTACATTTTTATTATCATCATTTTTTTTTCTTTTTTTTTCATGTTTTTCTTTTCTTTTTTTAATTATATACAATCCCTTTCCCTTAGTTGTTACCTTTAACAAAAGAACATAAATAATGTAATAATCCAATATGCAACCCACAATCATATGTTAAAGTGTGTGTGTGTAAATTAAGGTTTAAGAATACATGTTAAATAAGTATATGAGCAGAATTAAGTGGTAACAATACGAGAGTTTGTAAACCTGAATATTTCAGGAAGTATTATAATAGACCTTGTTAAGAATGGTTACTAAGATGCGTCTCAAGAGTCACTTTAACAAAAGAACTCCTTTACTCTGCCATCCTAGTAACAACAATTATGCACATGCTTTATGAAATGAAAAACAATTTTTTTTTTATCAACTACTACCCTCTCCCCCCAACCAAAACGAGACATTGTCCTCAATGTTCTAAGGTAGAAAGATAGAGTATAGAAGATATCACCTGAAATAACGAACACTGACAAAACCTGAAACACACTAAAACAAAAATAAGAAATAACAAAACACAATAATAAAACCAAAAGACACAAAAATTCACAAATGAAGGCTCAAATCCAATCTAAGCTTTTTACAGCTTCCCGTAGATGACCAATTTATGCAACTCATGGAAGGATCAATCACAGGAATGAAAGATTGTAGTTGGTCAATCAATTGTTCAGCAGTAGTAGTAGAGATTATGATTTGTCGTGCAGAAGATGTTAGAAATTCCTGTTCCACAGCATGATCAAGAAAGGACAACAACTTATCATAATAACCATTAACATTTAACAAGCCAATGGGTTTATGATGCATGTGCAATTGAGCCCAAGAGGAAATATGAAAGATCTCTTCCAATGTGCCTAGACCACCTGGTAAAGCAATGAAAGCATCAGCATGGTTAAACATTGCATTCATTCGAGCCGACATTGTGGAGACCTGAAGTTCCTCTCCAATTATTTTTCCAATGATGTCCCCTTGTGCCAAAGCTTCAGGGACGACGCCTAAAACTTGACTACCTCCTAAAAATGCAGCTATTGACACACCTCCCATTAACCCAAGACTGCCTCCCCCATACACTAAATGAATCTTTCTCTCAGCTAGCACCTGACCAAGATGATTTGCTGATTCTAAAAACTCCTTTTCTTTCCCAGGACTAGATCCACCAAAAACACAAATATTTCTTATTTGATGACTTGAGGAATTTGCCATTTCTACACACTTCTGTATTTGTTGAATGTATGGGTTGAGTAGAAATGAAAGGAAGGAAAAGAGGGTTTTATAGATGAGAAATTGGAAAGGCAATCATAACATCTATATGTAGGCCAGCTGGAGTCTCACTCTCTCTCTCTCTCTCTCTTTTTATTTATTTATTTATTTACTTTTGGAAAAAAAAGCATGTGTATGTACAAGTAGTTGTGATTGTGGCTCACATCTTCCTTTGGTTTTACGTCCAAGAACGGCTTAAACGCCCTCTATGGGTCGGGGATAGGCTTCCCATCCAGTTTTCTTAAAAACTGGCAAACAAGGTCTTTTTTAGTCAGATTCCCAAGACTAAGTCGATCATGTTCTTTATGAAATAGTGGCCATAAATCATGAATTGCACGATGCACATCTCCACTGGGATGCGTCTCAAGAGTCAATAGAAGATTATCTAAAGACTCCTTACTCAGGCCATCCTTAATGAATTGTATTTTATCTTTACGGTTTATAGATACCATTCCTAAAGAACGACATTGTATATTACAAGTCCATCTAGCACATCGATGACAGACTTCTAGTCGTTTTGCACGACGCTTCTTTGCAAAAGTGCTTTTACCTGTTCCAGGCATGTGTGAAATAAAGAAATTAGAGGACTCACCTGATAATCGGACCTTTGCTTCAATCAACCAGCGAATATCTTCAGGAATTTCATGATTCATTAACAATCTCAATCTTGCACATGTGGCACTGTAAATTTTTGTAATCGCATTCTGAGGCAGAGAGGGAAAATACTTTTTCAATTTTTCAAGATTAGTGTTCATTTTCAAATGAGAATCGGAAGAGAGATTCAAAGAATTGCATAGATATATACACAGATATCAGTAATTGTGGGAAACTGAAAGAACCGACTTAAGTCACGGAGTACCGTTATCCGCCATTTGACCGGGGTGAGAGAAACTAGCAAAAATGACTCAAAAAGAAACACAAAAACAATGTGAGAAAAAAAAATCAACCTTTATCTATAAGATCATTCCAACCAGTTGATTCATTTTTACTAGGAAAATTATCAAAGTAAGTTTTCAAATGATGTCCATTTTCCTTAAAATCATTGTCATTCATTGAATTCTCAATATCACAGGCCCAATAAGGATTGCTCCATCTTGGTCTTAGCTCTCTAGGGAATGCATAAAGTTGAGAATTATAAAACAAAACTTTTTGACCAGTATCAATTTTTTGACAATTTTCACAAGTTTTGCAGAATGCATGCGTGTCCTTGAACATGGTGGGCCAATAAAATCCATTTTGAAAGATTTTTACAACTGTCTTTTTTGACGAGAAATAACTTCCACATGCTTCAGAATGACAAAGTTTAATGACACTACTTACCTCATTGTCGGGAATGAATCTTTGAAATATTTGATTAGGACAATATTTGAATAAGTTAGGGTCATCACAATAAAAGCTCTTCACTTCGTTCAAAAACTTTTCTTTGTCTTGGGTGCTCCAATCAGCTGGCAAATCTCCTAAAGTAAGAAAATTGATATTTTTATCATACCAAGGCATTGGACTAAGAGAAAGTAAGGATTCGTTAGGAAAGTAATCATCGATTGGTGTGATGTTAGATGTCGAATCTGTTGTCAATGTTGACAAAAGATTTGCATCAACATTTTCGGTGCTTGTTTCATCCGTGATTTCTTCCTTAGAATAAATCATTTGCAAATCTTCAGTTTCATCCAATTCATTTTTACTTAAAGTAGATTCAAGTTGATCATAAACTAATTCATCAATATGATCTACTTCTTGTAAATCATTATCATCTCCAGGTTGCTTGCAAATGTTGAAAATATTCATCTCCAATGTCATGTTTCCAAATGATAGCTTCATCAGTCCATTCCTACAATTAATCAATGCGTTAGAGGTTGCAAGAAACGGACACCCTAAAATAACAGGAAATGAATTACATGCTTCAACAGGTTCTGTGTCCAAGAAAATAAAATCCACAGGATAAATGAATTTATCGACTTGTACTAACACATCTTCAATTATTCCTCTAAGTACTTTTACAGATCTATCGGCAAGTAAAAGAGATATAGAAGTTGGTTTTAACTCACCTAGATTGAGACTCTGATAAACTGAATATGGAAGTAAATTCACACTAGTACCAAGATCAAGTAAGGCTCTTTCAATTTTATGCTCTCTAATAAAGCAAGAAATTATAGGACAACCAGGGTCTTTATATTTTAAAGCATTATTGTTTTGAAGAATAGCACTTACTTGTTCGGCTAGAAAGGCTTTCTTTTTCACATTCTGTTTCCTCTTCACAGTGCAGAGATCTTTCAAAAATTTAGCATAGGAAGGAACTTGTTTAATTGCATCCAACAAAGGTATATTGATCCTTACCTGTTTGAAAATTTCATAAATTTCAGAATTGTGATTAACTTTCCTTTGTTTGGTCATGGCTTGAGGAAATGGAAGTGCTGGCGGTGAATCAGTCGTTTCTTTGCAATTTTCAGATTCAACCCCTTCCTTACCCTCAAAGATTGACTCATCATCTTTCTCATATGGTTCAAGAGAGGGTTTTTTAATAACCTTACCACTGCGCAGAGTAGTGACTGATTTGACTTGATCCATGTGTTGACTTCTAGAACTACTTGCATTTGCATTGTATTGCTCTTTGGGATTTTGTTGTGGTTGAGATGGAAACTTACCTTTCTCTTGGAAACTAAGAGCAGATGTTAATTTAGCAAGAGTATCTTTAAAATCTGTCATGTTTTGAGCAAGTTGAGTATTGATTGTCTCTTGCTTTTCAATGAATGCATGCAATGTTTACTCAAGATTTCTTCTAGGAGGTGGAGCATAAGGAGGTGCATATCCATGAAAATTTTGGAAATTATGGTGTGCTTGAAATAGTGGTTGTGAAGTTTGTGGATTGTTGTTCTCACTCTTCCAATTGAAATTTGGCTGATTTCTCCAACCAGGGTTGTATGTTTGGGAGTATGGGTTGTAGTTGGCCCTTTGGAAACTGTTTAAAGCATGGGCTTGTTCATGGAGACATTCCTTAAAAGAAGGCAAGGTTGGACAATCGTTGGTTAAGTGTTCATTTGTTTCACAAATTTGACACACAATGTTTTCAACAGATTTTAATTGACCACTCTTTTTCAATTCTAGTGCCTCGACTTTTCTAGCTAAAGATGCAAACTTGGCTTGAAGGTCATGATCTTCCCTAAGGTTGTACATACCTCCACTAGATGTATGAGGTTGAGTTTTACTCGGTGCCTCATAAGTACCCGCGGTGTCCCAATTTTGAGCATGTCCCAATTTTGAGCATTTTCAGCTAACAAGTCTAAGTACTCCATTGCTTCATCAGGGTCTTTATCTTTAAAAGTTCCATTGCACATCAATTCAACCATTTGCCTATCTTTAGGTGTTAACCCTTCATAGAAATGTGAAACCAATCTCCATGTTTCAAAACCATGATGAGGGCAAGTACTAAGCAAGTCTCGATACCTATCCCAACATTGGTAAAATGTTTCTCCTGGTTTTTGAGTGAAAGTGGTGATTTGTCTCTTGAAAGAGTTTGTTCTATGAGATGGGAAAAACTTCTTTAAAAACTGTTGTTGCATTTCATCCCAAGCACGAATAGATCCTGGTCTTAAATTTTGTAGCCTTGTTTTAGCTTTATCTTTTAATGAAAAAGGAAAAAGCTTTAATCTGATGGTGTTCATGCTACAATTTAAGTTATTATATGTGTTGCACACCTCCTCAAATTCCCTTAAATGCAAGTATGGATTTTCCAATTCTAAACCATGAAAAGAAGGTAAAAGTTGAATAATACCTGGTTTAAAATTAAAATGAGATGCATCGGGAGGAAAAACTATGCATGATGGTGCACTTGTTCTTGTGGGATTCATGTGGTCTCTAAGTGTTCTAGCACGGTTATTCTCATTATTCTCATTATGAAGTGATTGATTATCTTCTTCGGCCATATTTTCTGAAAATGATGAGGATATCCTACAAAGTCTACCACTTGATGTACGTGACCACACTCTCATGCACGTGTAGGAATAAAATAAAAAAGAAGAAGAAAGCAAAAGAAGGAGGAAGAAAACAAAATAAAAAGAAACAAAAGAAATGAAATAAAGTTATATACAAGAAAAGTGAAAAGAGAAAATAAAATAAATACTATAATTTATACAAGAACTTACCTCCCCGGCAACGGCGCCAAAAACTTGACACGACGAAAAGATTGATGTCTTGTCCCAAGTGTAGGAGTGTCGAAGTAATAAATAACCAGGCAAGACCGGGGTCGAACCACAGGGAGGTTAATTGTAGAAATTATAGACAACAATTATAAGCAATAATAATAGCAATAATAACAACAACAATAACAACAACAACAACAACTATAATAATAGTAGTAGTAGTAGTAGTAGTAGTAGAAGTAGTAGTAATAGTAGTAGTAATAACAATAATAATAATAATAATAATAATAATAATAATAATAATAAAGAAAGAGAAGAAGAAGAAGATGATGAGAACTTGGAGATGGAAAATTAATGTAAGGATTAAACAATAATAATAACAAATGTCAAGGTTAGAGGTTTCACTAATTGTATATCAAACAAATATAGTATAAACTCTTGTTATTGAATTGGAAACCACACACAAAGGAGGTTCCAATCAGATTATATATTGTTAACATGATTACATTAGTCATCTTATTCAATTAATGCTAATACTTGTAAATCTCGTCAAGCATTCATGATTATAACTTATGTTAACAACAAATCAAGTTCCTTTCATAGCTCAGGTGTCGGTTATACCATACATTATGGGCCATGAAAGTGCCAAGCATTTGTTGTACCAAGTGTTATACAACATAAATCAAGATTAGTCATTTAACAAGCAAAGTATTAAAGAGTGAACAAGATAACAAATATAAAACATGTTAGTATCAAACATTAAGGTCCATATTAAGTTTACACTATACTTATTCTGACACCATTAGTGTAACCTTTTCACCTTGACATAACTAACTTAGCTAGATATAATGAAAGAAAGAAAAATAGATAAACAAAATAAGAACATAAAAGTTAACTAAGTAAAGGAAAGGAAATGAAAGGCATAAACTTGATATTAATGAAAGCAAAGCATAAACATTACAAAAAATACAAAGAGAGAAAGGAAGAGCATGATCTTGATCTGGAAACCAAGATGACTAAATGCATGGCAAATGCCTCCTTTTATAGGCCAAAATTGGGAACTATTGATTTGATGACTAATTGATAAGTGGGTGGCCAACTGTTGACTTGGTGACAATCCTTATCTTCTCTTGTCTGCCCAAAACGTCATTGATAACGTCAAAATTGGAGCCAGTTGTAAAAATGAAAGTTGTAGCCAATTGTCTCAGCTTTCTTGTGTAAACAATTCAGCTCATTTGGACTTTTAGAACTCCAGATATGGCCAAAATACCGAACAGTGCTGGGGCTGGAAGACAGATTCGGGCTTCTTTGTTGTTGCTACAATTTGGACTTGATAATGGCCTTTGTAGATCTTGGGCTCCATATGAAAGTTGTAGGCCTATGTCTTACCTTTCCATCCATATAAATTGGACCTAAATCTGAGATCTGTAGCTCTAGATATGACCTAATTACCGAACAGTGTTCCGGTTTGGATCGCACCGACATCTCTTTTCTAAGTTTGGCCATCTCTTTGCCCTTGCAATTTAAGTTCTTAAAGTCATCAATCAATATTTTTATTTATGTGATAGGCCTGCATTTAAAATGAATATTTACCATAAATTAAAGGTATCTTATATTATTAGATATATTATTATAAAACATGCTTTAGTTAAGGAGTTATTGATACTTCAAGTGCAAAATGATGATATAAAACCATGATAAAAATGCACTTTTAAGTACTAATCAAGAATAATGAGAATAACCGTGCTAGAACACTTAGAGACCACATGAATCCCACAAGAACAAGTGCACCATCATGCATAGTTTTTCCTCCCGATGCATGTCATTTTAATTTTAAGTCAGGCATTATTCAACTTTTACCTTCTTTTCATGGTTTAGTATTGGAAAATCCATACTTGCATTTAAGGGAATTTGAGGAGGTGTGCAACACATATAATAACTTAAATTGTAGCATGAACACCATCAGATTAAAGCTTTTTCCTTTTTCATTAAAAGATAAAGCTAAAACATGGCTACAAAATTTGAGACCAGGATCCATTCATGCTTGGGATGAAATGCAACAACAGTTTTTAAAGAAGTTTTTCCCATCTCATAGAACAAACTCTTTCAAAAGACAAATCACCACTTTCACTCAAAAACCAGGAGAAACATTTTATAAATGTTGGGATAGGTATCGAGATTTGCTTAGTACTTGCCCCCATCATGGTTTTGAAACGTGGAGATTGGTTTCATATTTCTATGAAGGGTTAACACCTAAAGATAGGCAAATGGTTGAATTGATGTGCAATGGAACTTTTAAAGATAAAGACCCTGATGAAGCAATGGAGTACTTAGACTTGTTAGCTGAAAATGCTCAAAATTGGGACACTGCGGGTACATATGAGGCACCGAGTAAAACTCAACCTCATACATCTAGTGGAGGTATGTACAACCTTAGAGAAGATCATGACCTTCAAGCCAAATTTGCATCTTTAGCTAAAAAAGTTGAGGCACTAGAATTGAGAAAGAGTGGTCAATTAAAATCTGTTGAAAACATTGTGTGTCAAATCTGTTAAACAAATGAACACTCAACCAACGATTGTCCAACCTTGCCTTCTTTTAAGGAATGTCTCCATGAACAAGCCCATGCTTTAAACAGTTTTCAGAGGGCCAACCACAACCCATACTTCCAAACATACAACCCTGGTTGGAGAAATCACCCAAATTTCAGTTGGAAGAGTGAGAACAACAATGCACAAACTTCACAACCACCGTTTCAAGCACACCATAATTTCCAAAATTCTCATGGATATGCACCTCCTTATGCTCCACCTCCTAGAAGAAATCTTGAGGAAACATTGCATGCATTCATTGAAAAGCAAGAGACAATCAATACTCAACTTGTTCAAAGCATAATAGATTTTAAAGATACTCTTGCAAAATTCACATCTGCTCTCAATTTTCAAGAGAAAGGTAAGTTTCCATCTCAACCACAGCAAAATCTCAAGGAGCAATACAATGCAAATACAAGTAGTTATGGAAGCCAATATATGGATCAAGTCAAATTAGTCATCACTTTTTGTAGTGGTAAGGTTATTCAAAAACCAATTCTTGAACCTTGTGAGAAAGATGATGAGTGAATTTCTAAGGGTAAGGAAGGGGTTGAATCTGAAAATTGCAAAGAAACGACTGATTCTCCGCCAGCACTTTCATTTTCTCATGCCATGACCAATCAGGAAGAAATCGAGGATGAAAAAGGCATCGAAAAGGTTGATGCGAATCTTTTATCAAAAGTGACAACAGATTCGACACCCGACATCACACCAATCGATGATTACTTTCCTGATGAATCTGTACTTTCTCTTAATTCAATACCTTGGTTTGCTAAAAATATCAATTTTCTTGCTTCAGGATTTTTGCCAACTCATTGGAGTATTGAAGACAAAAGAAAATTTTTGAGCAACGAGCAAAATTTTTATTGGGATGACCCTTACTTATTCAATTATTGTCCTGATCAAATATTTCAAAAATGCATTCTCGACAATGAGGTAAGTAATTTCATTAAATTTTGTTACTCTAAGGCATGTGGGGATCATTTCTCATCAAAAAAGAGGATTGTAGAAATCTTACAAAATGGATTTTACTGGCCCATCATATTCAAAGAGTCAGATGCATTCCGCAAAAACTGTGAAAATTGTCAGAAGGTGGGATTTATTTCAAAACACAGAGAGTCTTTAGATAATCTTCTATTGACTCTTAAGTCTCATCATAATCGAGATAAGTATCGTGTAATTCATGACTTATGAACCCATTTTCATAAAGAACATACTTGGCATAGTCTTGGGAATCTGACTAAAAAAGATCATGTTTGCCAGTTTTTAAGAAAACTGGATGGGAAGCCTATCCCCAACCCATTGAGGGCGTTTAAGCTGTTCTTGGATGTAAAACCAAGAGAAGATGTGAGCCACAATCACAACTGCGATTTGAATTTTTTTTGTTTGTAAAAACTTGTGTCTTTTGGTTTTATTATTGTGTTTTGTTATTTCTTATTTTTGTTTCAGTTTGTTTCAGGTTTTGTCAGTGTTCGTTATTTCAGGTGATATCTTCTATACTCTATCTTTCTACCTTAGAACATTGAGGACAATGTCTCGTTTTAGTTGGGGGGAGAGGGTAGTAGTTGATAAAAAAAAAATTATTTTTCATTTCATAAAGCATGTGCATAATTGTTGTTACTAGGATGGCAGAGTAAAGGAGTTCTTTTGTTAAAGTGACTCTTGAGACGCATCTTAGTAACCATTCTTAACAAGGTCTATTATAATACTTCCTGAAATATTTAGATTTACAAACTCTCGCAATGTTATCACTTAATTCTGCTCGTATACTTATTTAACATGTATTCTTAAACCTTAATTTACACACACACACTTTAACATATGATTGTGGGTTGCATATTGGATTATTACATTATTTGTGTTCTTTTGTTAAAGGTAACAACTAAGGGAAAGGGATTGTATATAATTAAGCAAAAAAAAAAAAAACATGAAAAACAAGAAAAAAAGAAAAAAGAAAAAAAAAGAAAAAAATGATGATAATAAAAAAGTAGATAAGTTTGGTTTCGTAGCCTCCCTAACCTAAGCAATTAAGCCCGGAGGGGTGTTTTAACACCTAATACCCTAAAGTCAACTGACTTGGGAGCTATTGGCCCAACGCTTGTTACATGGGTTGAGGAGAAAAGCTTAAGGGAATCAAACATTGCACTATCTACATATCAGTATCTACAACCCGAGTTACTAAGCTCGTAGGGGTGTCTTAACACCTAATGCCCTAAGACCAACTGGTCTGGGAGTCATTAGCTGAAAGCTCGTTACATGGGTTAAAGATGCATGATGTTTTTAAATTATATGTATATTTTTTTTTTAAAAAAAGACAAAAATACTAATCCCAACCCAAGGAAGTTAACCTTAAACATTAGAATAAAAATTTTGTTTTCTTCCAAGAAAAGCCCCATAATTATATGTTGATACATTGAGCACAAAAGAAAGGTTTATTAATATCTTGTTAAGAGGTATTAAGCAGATATATAAATTTAATGAGAGTTTGTTTATCTGGATAGATTAATGGAAGTTAAATGATGAATACCTTGCTTTGTGAAATTTGCAAATTGTTGTAACGCTTTGATTACTAGGGACTAGTAATAAGCTGGTTGAGGGGTGTGATTAGTACTTAAAAGTGCATTTTTATCATGGTTTTATATCATCATTTTGCACTTGAAGTATCAATAACTCCTTTACTAAAATATGTTTTATAATAATGTATCTAATAATATAAGATACCTATAATTTGTGGTAAATGTCTATTTTTAATGCAGGCCTATCACATAAATGAAAGGATTGATTGATAACTTGAAGAACTTAAATTGCAAGGATAAAGAAATGGCCAAATTTAGAAAAGAGATGTTGGTGCAATCCAAACCGGAACACTGTGTGGTAATTTGGTCATATCTGGAGCTATATATCTCAGATTTAGGTCCAATTTCTATGGATGAAAAGGTAAGACATAGGCCTACAACTTTCATATGGAGCCCAAGATCTAAAAAGGCCATTATCAAGTCCAAATTGTAGCAACAACAAAGAAGCCCGAATCTGTCTTCCAGCCCAAGCACTGTTCGGTATTTTGGCCATATCTGGAGTTCTAGAAGTCCAAATGAGCTGAATGTTTTACACAGGAAAGCTGAGACAATTGCCTACAACTTTCATGTTTACAAATGGCTCTAATTTTGACGTTATCAATGACGTTTTGGGCAGACAAGAGAAGATAAGGATTGTCACCAAGTCAAAAGTTGGCCACCCACTTATCAATTAGTCATCAAATCAATAGTTCCCAATTTTGGCCTATAAAAGGAGGCATTTGCCATGCATTTAGGCATCTTGGTTTCCAGATCAAGATCATTCTCTTCCTTTCTCTCTTTGTATTTTTTGTAGTGTTTATGCTTTGCTTTCATTAATATCAAGTTTATGCTTTTCATTTCCTTTCCTTTACTTAGTTAACTTTTATGTTCTTATTTAGTTTATTTGTTTTCCTTTCTTTCATTATGTCTAGCTAAGTTAATTATGTCAAGGTGAAAAGGTTACACTAATCGTGGAAGAATAAGTATAGTGTAAACTTAATATGGACCTTAATGTTTGATACTAACATGTTTTATATTTGTTATCTTGTTCACTCTTTAATACTTTGCTTGTTAAATGACTAATCTTGATTTATGTTGTATAACACTTGGTACAACAAATGCTTGGCACTTTCATAGCCCATAATGTATGGTATAACCGACACCTGAGCTATGAAAGGAACTTGATTTGTTGTTAGCATAAGTTATAATCATGAATGCTTGACGAGATTTACAAGTATTAGCATTAATTGAATAAGATGACTAATGTAATCATGTTAACAATATATAATCTGATTGGAACCTCCTTTGTGTGTGGTTTCCAATTCAATAATAAGAGTTTATATTATACTTGTTTGATATACCATTAGTGGAACCTCTAACCTTGACATTTGTTATTATTATTGTTTAATCCTTACATTAATTTTCCATCTCCAAGTTATCATCATCTTCTTCTTCTTCTCTTTCTTTATTATTATTATTATTATTACTACTACTACTACTACTACTACTACTACTACTACTACTACTACTACTACTACTATTATAGTTGTTGTTGTTGTTGTTATTGCTATTATTGTTGCTTATAATTGTTGTCTATAATTTGTACAATTAACCTCCCTGTGATTCGACCCCAGTTTTGCTGGGTTATTTATTACTTCGACACTCCTGCACTTGGGAGAAGACATCAACCTTTTAGTCGTGTCAATAAGGGGTGGCAATTTTGTGTGTGATTTCATATTTCTTCATTAAAGACTCAAATGACTTGTTGCGGAAATGTGTTCCACCATTACTTATTATGGCTCGAGGGACTCCAAATCGACTCAAAATATTTTCTTTTAAAAACTTTATCATTGTTTTGTGATCATTGTTTCGACTTGGAATTGCCTCTATCCATTTTGAAACATAATCTACTGCAATTAATATGTACAAAAAACAAAATGATGGTGGGAATGGACCCATGAAATCTATACCCCAATAGTCAAAAATCTCAATGACAAGAATAGGATTTAAAGGTATCATGTGATGTTTTGAAATAGATCCTAACTTTTGACAATTTTCACAAGACTTGCAGAATGCATGTAAGTCTTTGAACATAGTAGGCCAGTAAAATCCACTTTGTAAGATTTTTGCAGTTGTCTTTCTTGATGAGAAATGGCCCTCACATGCCTCAGAATGATAAAATTTAATAACACTACTTACCTCATTGTCAGGAATGCATGTTCAAAATATTTGATCAGGACAATATTTGAATAAATAAGGGTCATCCCAATAAAAGTTCACTTCATTCAAGAACTTTCTTTTATCTTGGGTACTCCAATGAGTTGACAATTATCCTAAAACAAGAAAATTGACAATATTAGCAAACCAAGGCATTGTAGAGACAGAAAGTAAAGATTCATCGGGAAAGTAGTCATCGATTGGTGTGATGTCAGTTTTCGAATCTATCGTCAATCTTGACAAGTGATCTGCGATAACATTTTTGCTGCCTTACTTATCTTTGATTATGATATTAAATTCTTGAAATAACAAAATCTGCCGCACCAATCTAGCCTTATAATCTTTCTTAGAAAGAAGATATTTCAATGTTGCATGATCACTAAAAACAACAACAGGTGAGCCAACAAGATAAGACCTAAATTTTTCACATGCAAATACTACTGCAAGTAATTCTTTTTCAGTGGTGGTATAATTTATTTGAGCACTATTTAAAGTTTTACTTGCATAGTAAATGACATAAGGTTTCTTATCTTTTCTTTGTCCCAAAACAGCACCTACGGCATAATCACTAGCATCACACATTATTTCAAAAGGTAATGACTAATCAGGAGGTTGAATGATAGGAGCACAAGTAAGCAAGTTTTTAAGTTTAACAAAGGCTTCTTCACAATGTTTAGTCCATTCAAAAATAGTATCATTTGTTAAAAGGTTACTTAAAGGTTTAAATATTACACTAAATTTTTTGATGAACCTTCTATAAAAACCAGCATGTCCTAGGAATAATCTAACATTTTTAAGAGATTTTGGTGTTGGCAAGTTTGCAATTAACTCGATTTTAGATTTGCCAATCTCAATTCCTTTTAACGAAACAATGTTGCTTGACCGCTTTTTATGATCGACTTGTTTTAACTCGCAAGTGCACGAGTGTGCGATGTAGCAATTAACTCGGTAAGATCGAGATCATATCCACAGAGAGCTAGATCTGGAAATTAAGCTAGATAACAAAAAAAAACTCAAGAGAAATTAAATTAACAATAATTTGGTTGAAAATAATTGATGGATTTGTTTTCAAAGATGAAAAAGTGTGAATAGATTTTAAATGACAAGAAAAAGAAAGTCTTGGTCCAAATCAATTTTAATGGTGATGTATTGGTGTTTTCTTCAACATATATAAGATAACTCAACCTAATATCAACGATGGTGATATTAGATCAAAAGATATTACAATGAAGTTTAGAAAGATGAAGATTGATTATTGCTTAAGAATGAACAAGTACTTTTATATTAAGTAAGACATTGAATCAAGCAATCTCTATACCAAAACTAAAGTTTGTGCATAAAAATTCAAGATTATAACATTACCTAAATCATTTCTAAAATTTCTTTGCAATAATAAATCATTCATGAAGAAAATGAGAAGATAAACATTAAGATTTATTCATATCCTAAAGAACTCACCTTAATCACCATCATCCTTGATTTGGATCCAAGAAAGAGATTAGCCAACCATGATTATATATAAGAATACTCCAATCAGCATGAAATAATTTGAATCAAACTGAAATAATAAGTTTTACAAACCAAAGAACCGAAATCTATAAAGAAGAACATAACACAATTTCAGAAAAAATTCAGACACAAATCTGACTCTAACTTTGGCAGCCATTTGACCCTCTTAGAAGCCTATTAGAGACATAGTCTATTAGATACATATTTATAGGAAATTCTGTCACCTTTCCAGATAATTAAAGAATAGCTCATTTGGACACCTGAGTCAAAAGTTATGGGCAAAACACCGAAAGGTGTTCCAAACAATCAAATAAGGACAGCTTTGCAACCACTTTGGTGCATGTTTTTCTTCCTCATTTATGAGCTATCTCTTTCTTCTTTTTGACCCAAAATAATGTAAAAATGTCCCCTCCAGCTTTCCATCCATGTGCTTGCCTTCTTGGATCAATGGATTACCCAAAATAAATCAATTGTTGTTGCGTGGACATGTAAGATCATGGATTGTGTTTGGGCTGATTTGAAGGAGCTGATTTGGGGCTGAATTTAAGCATCAAATAAGTATACAAATATACCTATTATTTGGGCTAAGATTGACATTGAAACCTTGAGTGTTTAATGGTTGAAGTTTGCACACAATAGAAGGCAAGTTTGGGCTTGAAATAGATCATATGATATTCTTTTCTAGAATTGGAATAGAATTGATTTTTGGGACAAATTTGGAGCACTTATTTGAACCAAAATTTGCTTCAATCTTTAACTAAATGTCTCTTCAATTCTTTGTTCTAAATTCCAACATTGAATTTCCTGAATTAATTCATTTAAGCTCCAAAAACCTATCAAAACATTAAAACAAACTTCATTACTAAAAAGCACATCAATTATTATAAAAAAAACCAAATAAAAACAATAAATACATATGTAAAATAAGAGACTTAATGACACTTTTGATGCATAATCAAATGTGACCAAGTACAATGTCGTTTGTTACCATAAAATGACATTTTTTCCAATTCAGCACAAGATTTTTCTCTTTACACCTGGTCAAAACCTTTTCTAAGTTAGTCAAACAATCATCAAATGAATCGCCAAAAATAGAAAAATCATCCATGAAAATCTCAAGAAAATGTTCAACCATATCACTAAATATACTACACATGCATCTTTGAAATTTGACTGGTGCATTACATAATCCAAAAGGCATCCTTCGATATGCAAAAGTACCAAATGGACATGTGAAAGTAGTCTTTTCTTGATCTTCCAATGCAATTTCAATTTGGTTGTAACCCGAATAGCCATCTAGGAAACAATAAAATTCATGACCTGCAACTCTTTCTAGGATTTGATCCATGAAAGGTAAATGAAAATGATCTTTTCTAGCCATTGAATTAAGTTTCCTATAGTCAATGCACATGCGCCAATCAGTAACAGTTCTAGTGGGAATTAACTTTTTATTCTCATTTGTTATCACAGTAACTTCAGACTTTTTGGGTACAACTTGGGTAGGACTTACCCATTTGCTGTCAGAAATAGGATAAATGATTTCATTATCTAGAAGCTTAATGACTTTATTTTTCACTACTTTTTTCATATTAGGATTTAGCCTTCGTTGCATTTCTTGCGATGTCGCGGTCGCACAAATTAATTACCCTAGCTTAAATCACACAAGATAGTATAGAGCAAGCAAGGGATCGATCTCACGAGGAAGATTTAGTTCAGATTTTTATGCTATACGTTATGCAATTGGGGGGTTTTGATTTGTGATGATCTAAAATATGGAAGAAATTAAACTAGTGAACACAATCAATTAAAACTGAAATTTATCAAGAAAACAAACCTTGGTCACAAGCACACATCCACCTACAGAAATCTGAACTGATCATTGAAACGAAACTTCAGTTTATATTCTGAATTTTTATCTTTTCTTAACTTTGGTTAATTAACGGATTCGCCGTATAACTAGCCCTAACCAACAAATAATCACAGTGTCCGCACTAATGATTTAATCTAATGGCAGCCTTAAGATCTAGATAAATTCATTAATCTTAACAACCAAGTTGTCTGCTTTTGTTGCTTTGATCGAATGTTTTCCCTAAGTTTAATAACGTAGTTCCACCATAATTATCAAGCTTAGTTGCTTCACAAGTTTATATACCCTAACTCCGGTTTTGATATCAAACTTAGCAATAGATTGTTCACAATAATAACTTAGAGTCCGCTATAGCAATTATCAACAACAATCATAGAAAAGATGCATAGGAAAACAATCATACTCATTCATAATACAAACTAAAAATAAATAAAGAATAAATCTCACAGTTCTTGAAATCTGAAAGTTTCTGCATCCTTGCAACCAAGAAAAGAGCTTAGCCTTGCATGTCTATTGAACAACTACTCCTAAAGATAAAAGAAATCATTATTTCTAGTATGTAGAGAGGAGAGTTTGTGTTTCTTCACTTCTAGTTGCTACCACCTTTCTTTGATTCTATTGCACTCCCTCCTCTTTTCTTGGTGTCTATATATAGGCTTCAATGACAGCTCCTCTTGCTTCTTTATCAATAATGGTGGCTGCCAAACATGCCAAACTTTGACATTAGTAGTCACCACAAATAACCCACCATTGTAGCCTCCTTCTTTGACAATGGCAGGATTCCAACTTGCAGCTGGTTTGTGGTTGGTGATTTGAGGTTGGTGGATTGAGGTTGGTGGCTACTTTTCTTGACCTTCTAGATTGATTTACTAGAGGGGCTAAATTGCTGAAATTATAACTTGGATGATAGTTTAGAAGCTTCAAAACATAATTTGGACTCATTTCTTCACGAAACCTGATTGGTGGCAGAATTCAGTTGTCATCTTTGAAAACTCATATCGCCCTCATCTGACATCGTTTTTGGCTGAAAATTGGAGCATTTCTAGTCCTTTGAGTCAGGAATCCAAAAAAATTATGTTTGCATCAATTGGACTTCTATAGCTCCAGATATGGAATTTTGAATGGAAAAAGGTCAACAGTGGCAAAATACAAGATTTGACTTTGAAGGATGTGATTTCAATGATCTTCCTCTTCGTATTTTTCTTGCATTACATTTCTAGAGAGGTATGGATGTTAGCTTTTTAGAACCACTAGAATCACTTCATTTTGATCTCTAGAACTCACGCTCTGTACAAAACATCGACTGAATGTCAAATCTACCAAATATCTCCAATTTACTCCTTTTTGTATTTTTCATCCAAAAGTGCCTTCAAAACATAAAACAATGAATATCAAGACGTTTTACATATAAAACATGGACAAAATATTAGGTAAATGTGGGTGAAACTATCGAATAATATGGTTACATCAAATACCCCCACACTTAGCTCTTTCTCGTCCTATAGAAAGGATAAATAAAATTAAATTGAAAATAACCATGATCAATCTCTTAATCTCCCATCAATGTCCAAGAGTACAGGCATTATAAATAAGAATATAATAAAAAAATAAAATAAATAAATTTTTATGAATTTGTTTACATGCAAACTTCAAAATTCAATCAATCATCGGGATTTAAATGAAATTTATGCCATGCCAAAGTGATAGGTCCTCTCATTGATATACACTCCAACACTCATGTGTTTAGGGTTTATGTGTCTAAATCTCTCAAATTCAATCAAAGAGTATGTTCTACCATAAGCTTGCTTTTCAATCTCATCTCCATTACTAATATATTACAAACAATGCATGAATCAAAATGTCTTATTTTTCGGTTGTAATGGGGCTAAGGTTAAAGTGAGGTAAAAGAGAGTAACAGAAAAGGTTCAAATCAAAGAAAGTAGATGATTAGTACTTAAAAGTGTATTCTTATCATGGTTTTATATCATCATTTTGCACTTGAAGTATCAATAACTCCTTAACTAAAGCATGTTTTATAATAATATATCTAATAATATAAGATACCTTTAATTTGTGGTAAATGTTCATTTTAAATGCAGGCCTATCACATAAATGAAAGGATTGATTGATGACTTTAAGAACTTAAATTGCAAGGATAAAGAGATGGCCAAACTTAGAGAAGAGATGTCAGTGCAATCCAAACCGAAACACTATTCGGTAATTGGGTCATATCTGGAGCTATATATCTCAGATTTAAGTCCAATTTATATATATGGAGCAATAACAAAGAAGCCCGAATCTGTCTTCCAGCCTGATCATTGTTCGGTATTTTGGCCATATCAGGAGTTCTAGAAGTCTAAATGAGCTGAATTATTTACACAAGAAAGCTAAGACAATTGCCTACAACTTTCATGTTTACAACTGGCTCCAATTTTGACCTTATCAATGACGTTTTGGGCAGACAAGAGAAGATAAGGATTATCACCAAGTCAAAAGTTGGCCACCCACTTATCAATTAGTCATCAAATCAATAGTTCCCAATTAGTCATCAAGAACAAGTGCACCATCATGCATAGTTTTTCCTCCCGATGCATCTCATTTTAATTTTAACCGAGGTATTATTCAACTTTTACCTTCTTTTCATGGTTTAGAATTAGAAAATCCATACTTGCATTTAAGGGAATTTGAGGAGGTCTGCAACACATATAATAATTTAAATTGTAGCATGAACACCATCAGATTAAAGCTTTTTCATTTTTCATTAAAAGATAAAGCTAAAACATGGCTACAAAATTTAAGACCAGGATCCATTCGTGCTTGGGATGAAATGCAACAACAATTTTTGAAGAAGTTTTTCCCATCTCATAGAACAAACGCTTTCAAGAGACAAATCACCATTTTCACTCAAAAACCAGGAGAAACATTTTACAAATGTTGGGATAGGTATCGAGACTTGCTTAGTACTTGCCCTCATCATGGTTTTGAAACATGGAGATTGGTTTCACATTTCTATGAAGGGTTAACACCTAAAGATAGGCAAATGGTTGAATTGATGTGCAATGAAACTTTTGAAGATAAAGACCCTAATGAAGCAATGGAGTACTTAGACTTGTTAGCTGAAAATGCTCAAAATTGGGACACCGCGGGTACTTATGAGGCACCGAGTAAAACTCAACCTCACACATCTAGTGGAGGCATGTACAAACTTAGGGAAGATCATGACCTTCAAGCCAAGTTTGCATCTTTAGCTAGAAAAGTCGAGGTACTAGAATTGAAAAAGAGTGGTCAATTAAAATCTGTTGAAAACATTGTGTGTCAAATCTGTGAAACAAATGAACACTCAACCAACGATTGTCCAACCTTGCCTTCTTTTAAGGAATGTCTCCATGAACAAGCCTATGCTTTAAACAGTTTCCAAAGGCCCAACCACAACCCATACTCCCAAACATACAACCCTGGTTGGAGAAATCACCCAAATTTCAGTTGGAAGAGTGAGAATAACAATGCACAAACTTCACAACCACCATTTCAAGCGCACCATAATTTCCAAAATTCTCATGGATATGCACCTCCTTATGCTCCACCGCTTAAAAGAAATCTTGAGGAAACATTGCATGCATTCATTGAAAAGCAAGAGACAATCAATACTCAACTTGCTCAAAACATGATAGATTTTAAATATACTCTTGCAAAATTAACATCTGCTCTCAGTTTCCAAGAGAAAGGTAAGTTTCCATCTCAACCACAACAAAATCCCAAGGGACAATACAATGCAAATGCAAGTAGTTCTGGAAGCCAACACATGGATCAAGTCAAATCAGTTACTACTCTACGCAGTGGTAAGGTTATTGAAAAACCCTCTCTTGAACCTTATGAGAAAGATGATGAGTCAATCTCTGAGGGTAAGGAAGGGGTTGAATCTGAAAATTGCAAAGAAACGACTAATTCACCGCCAGCACTTCCATTTCCTCATGCCATGACTAAACAAAGGAAAGTCAATCACAACTCTGAAATCTTTGAAACTTTCAAACAGGTAAGAATCAATATACCTTTGTTGGATGCTATTAAACAGGTTCCTTCCTATGCTAAATTTTTGAAAGATCTATGCATTGTGAAGAGGAAACTGAATGTGAAAAAGAAAGTCTTTCTAGCTGAACAAGTAAGTGTCATTCTTCAAAACAATAATGCTTTGAAATATAAAGACCCTGGTTGTCCTACAATTTCTTTCTTTATTGGAGAGCATAAAATTGAAAGAGCCTTACTTGATCTTGGTGCTAGTGTGAATTTACTTCCATATTCAGTTTTTCAAAGTCTCAATCTAGGTGAGTTAAAACCAACTTCTATATCTCTTTTACTTGCCGATAGATCTGTAAAAGTGCCTAGAGGAATAATTGAAGATGTGTTAGTACAAGTCGATAAATTCATTTATCCTGTGGATTTTATTGTCTTGGACACAAACCTGTTGAAGCATGTAATTCATTTTCTGTTATTTTAGGACGTCCATTTCTTGCAACTTCTAATGCATTGATTAATTGTAGGAATGGACTGATGAAGCTATCATTTGGAAACATGACATTGGAGATGAATATTTTCAACATTTGCAAGCAACCTGGAGATGATAATGATTTACAACAAGTAGATCATATTGAGGAACTAGTTTATGATCAACTTGAATCTACTTTAAGTAAAAATGAATTGGATGAAACTGAAGATTTGCAAATGATTTATTCTGAGGAAGAAATCACGGATGAAACAAGCACCGAAAATGTTGATGCGAATCTTTTGTCAACAGTGACAACAGATTTGACATCTGACATCAGACCAATGGATGATTACTTTCCTAACGAATCCTTACTTTCTCTTAGTCCAATGCCTTGGTATAATAAAAATATCAATTTTCTTGCTTTAGGAGATTTGCCAGCTGATTGGAGTACCCAAGACAAAGAAACATTTTTGAACGAAGTGAAGAATTTTTATTGTGATGACCCTAACTTATTCAAATATTGTCCTGCTCAAATATTTCAAAGATTCATTCCCGACAATAAGGTAAGTAGTGTCATTAAACTTTGTCATTCTGAAGCATGCGGAAGTTATTTCTCGTCAAAAAAGACAGCTGCAAAAATCTTTCAAAATGGATTTTATTGGCCCACCATGTTCAAGGACACGCATGCATTCTACAAAACTTGTGAAAATTGTCAAAAGATTGATACTGGTTAAAAAGTTTTGTTTTATAATTCTCAACTCTATACATTCCCTAGAGAGCTAAAACCAAGATGGAGCAATCCTTATGGGGCCTGTGATATTGAGAATTCAATGAATGACAATGATTTTAAGGAAAATAGACATCGTTTGAAAGCTCACTTTGATAATTTTCCTAAAGAAAATGAATCAACTGGTTTGAATGATTTTGTAGATAAAGGTTGATTATTTTTTTTCTCACATTGTTTTTGTGTTTCTTTTTGAGTGATTTTTGCTAGTTTCTCTCACCCCAGTAAAATGGCGGACAACGGTACTCCGTGACTTAAGTCAGTTCTTTCAGTTTCCCACAATAACTAATATCTGTGTATATATCTGTGCAATTCTTTGAATCTCTCTTCCAATTCTCATTTTAAAATGGACACTAATCTTGAAAAATTGAAAAAGTATTTTCCCGCTGTGCCTCAGAATGCGATTATAAAAATTTACCGTGCTAGATGTGCAAGATTGAGATTGTTAATGAATCATGGAATTCCTGAAGATATTCGCTGGTTGATTGAAGCAAAGGTCCGATTATCAGGTGAGTCCTCTAACTCCTTCATTTCACACATGCCTGGAACAGGTAAAAGCACTTTTACAAAGAAGCGTCATGCTAAACGACTGGATGTCTGTCATCGATGTGCTAGATGGACTTGTAATACACAATGTCGTTCTTTAGGAATGGTATCTATAAACCATGAAGATAAAATTCAATTCATTAAGGATGGCCTGAGTAAGGAGTCTTTAGATAATCTTCTATTGACTCTTGAGACGCATCCTAGTGGAGATGTGCATCGTGTAATTCATGATTTATGGCCACTATTTCATAAAAAACATGATCGACTTAGTCTTGGGAATCTGACTAAAAAAGACCTTGTTTGCCAGTTTTTAAGAAAACTAGATGGGAAGCCTATCCCTGACCCATAGAGGGCGTTTAAGCCGTTCTTGGACGTAAAACCAAGGGAAGATGTGAGCCACAATCACAACTACCTGTACATACACATGCTTTTTCAAAAAGTAAATAAATAAATAAATAAAAAGAGAGAGAGAGAGTGTGAGACTCCAGCTAGCCTATATATAGGTGTTATGATTGCCTTTCTAATTTCTCATCTATAAAACCCTCTTTTCCTTCCTTTCATTTCTACTCAACCCATACATTCAACAACTACAGAAGTGTGTAGAAATGGAAAGTTCCTCAAGTCATCATATAAGTTTTTAGAATCAGCAAATCATCTTGGTCAGGTGCTAGCTGAGAGAAAGATTCATGTAGTGTATGGGGGAGGCAGTCTTAGGAGGTAGTCAAGTTTTGGGGGTCGTCCCCGAAGCTTTAGCACAAGGAGACATCATTGGAAAAACAATTGGAGAGGAACTTCAGGTCTCCACAATGTCGGCTCGAATGAATGCAATGTTTAACCATGCTGATGCCTTTATTGCTTTACCAGGTGGTCTAGGCACATTGGAAGAGATCTTTCATATTTCCTCTTGGGCTCAATTGCATATTCACCATAAACCCATAGGTTTGTTAAATGTTAATGGTTATTATGATAAGTTGTTGTCTTTTCTTGATCATGCTGTGGAACAAGAATTTCTAACATCTTCTACATGACAAATCATAATCTCTGCTACTACTGCTGAACAATTGATTGACCAACTACAATCTTTCATTCCTGTGATTGATCCTTCCATGAGTCGTATAGATTGGTCATCTAAGGGAAGCCATAAAAAGCTTAGATTGGATTTGAGCCTTCATTTGTGAATTTTTGTGTCTTTAGGTTTTATTATTATGTTTTGTTATTTCTTATTTTTGTTTCAGTGTGTTTCAGGTTTTGTCAATATTTGTTATTTCAGGTGATATCTTCTATACTCTATCTTTCTACCTTAGAACATTGAGGACAATGTCTCGTTTTGGTTGGGGGGACAGGGTAGTAGTTGATAAAAAAAAATTGTTTTTCATTTCATAAAGCATGTGCATAATTGTGGTTACTAGGATGACAGAGTAAAGGAGCTCTTTTTGTTATAATACTTCTTGAAATATTCAGATTTACAAACTCTCGCATTGTTATCACTTAATTCTACTCATATACTTATTTAACATGTATTCTTAAACCTTAATTTACACACACACTTTAACATATGATTGTGGGTTGCATATTAGATTATTACATTATTTATGTTCTTTTGTTAAAGGTAACAACTAAGGGAAAGGGATTGTATATAATTAAGAAAAAAAACATGAAAAAAAAATAAAAAAAAAGGAAAAAAAGAAAAAAAAATGATGATAATAAAAATGTAGATAAGTTTGGTTTCGTAGCCTCCCTAACCTAAGCAATTAAGCCTGAAGGGGTGTTTTAACACCTAATACCCTAAAGTCAACTAACTTGGGAGCTATTGGCCCAACGCTTGTTACATGGGTTGAGGAGAAAAGCTTAAGGGAATCAAACATTGCACTATCTACATATCAGTATCTGCGACCCGAGTTACTAAGCTCGTAGGGGTGTCTTAACACCTAATGCCCTAAGACCAATTAGTCTGGGAGTCATTAGCTGAAAGCTCGTTACATGGGTTAAAGATGCATGATGTTTTTAAATTATATGTATATACATTTAAAAAAAAGGGAAGACAAAAAAAGAAGACAAAAACAAATAATCACAACCCAAGGAAGTTAACCTTAAACATTAGAACAAAAATTTTGTTTTCATCAAAGAAAAGCCCCATAATTATGTGTTGATACATTGAGCACAAAAAAAAGGTTTATTAATATCTTGTTAAGAGGTATTGAGCAGATATATAAATTTAATGAGAGTTTATTTATCTGGATAGATTGATGAAAGTTAAATGATGAATACCTTGCTTTGTGAAATTTGCAAATTTGTTTTCTATTTTAACGCTTTGATTACTAGGGACTAGTAATAAGCTGGTTGGGGAGTGTGATTAGTACTTAAAAGTGCATTTTTATCATGGTTTTATTCATCATTTTGCACTTGAAGTATCAATAACTCCTTAACTAAAGCATGTTTTGTAATAATATATTTAATAATATAAGATACCTATAATTTGTGGTAAATGTCTATTTTTAATGCAGGCCTATCACATAAATGAAAGGATTGATTGATGAATTTAAGAATTGAAATTGAAAGGACAAAGAGATGGCTAAACTCCAAAAAGAGATGTCGGTGCAGTCCATACCGGAAAACTATTTGGTAATTATATCATATCTGGAGTTGTAGATCACAAATTTAGGTCCACTTTATATGGATAGAAAGGTAAGACATAGGCCTATAACTTTCATATGGAGCCCAAGATCTAGAAAGGCCATTTTCAAGTCCAAATTGTAGCAACAACAAAGAAGCCCGAATGTGTCTTCCAGCCCGAGCACTGTTTGGTATTTTGGCCATATCTGGAGTTCTAGAAGTCCAAATGAGCTGAATTTTTTACACAAGAAAGCTGAGACAATTTCCTACAACTTTACTGGCCAATTGTGATGTTATTAATGACGTTTTGGGTAGACAAGAGAAGATAAGGATTGTCACCAAGTCAAGAGTTGGCCACCCACTTATCAATTAGTCCTCAAATCAATAGTTCCCAATTTTAGCCTATAAAAGGAGGCATTTGCCATGCATTTAGGCATGGTGGTGTTCAAATCAAGATCATGCTCTTCCTTTCTATCTTTGTATTTTTTGTAATGTTTATGCTTTGCTTTTATTAATATCAAGTTTATGCCTTTCATTTCCTTTCCTTTACTTAGTTAACTTTTATGTTCTTATTTTGTTTATCTATTTTGCTTTCTTTCATTATGTCTAGCTAAGTTAATTATGTCAAGGTGAAAAGGTTACACTAATGGTGTGAGAATAAGTATAATGTAAACTTAATATGGACTTTAATGTTTGATACTAATATGTTTTATATTTGTTATCTTGTTCACTCTTTAATACTTTGCTTGTTAAATGACTAATCTTGATTTATATTGTATAACACTTGGTACAACAAATGCTTGACACTTTCATAGCCCATAATGTATGGTATAACCGACACCTGAGCTATGAAAGGAACTTGATTTGTTGTTAACATAAGTTATAATCATGAATGCTTGACGAGATTTACAAGTATTAGCATTAATTGAATAAGATGACTAATGTAATCATGTTAACAATATATAATCTGATTGGAACCTCCTTTGTGTGTGGTTTCCAATTCAATAATAAGAGTTTATACTATACTTGTTTGATATACCATTAGTGGAACCTCTAACCTTGACATTTGTTATTATTATTGTTTAATCCTTACATTAATTTTCCATCTCCAAGTTCTCATCATCTTCTTCTTCTTCTCTTTCTTTACTACTACTACTACTACTACTACTACTACTACTACTACTACTATTATTATAATTGTTGTTGTTATTGTTATTGTTGTTGTTATACAATATAAATCAGTAGTTAATAACAAATTAGTAGAGCATTCCAAAAAATGATATTTCAAACAAGATATTCCATCAAAGCTCATAAATTTTTCATCTTTAATCACCAATGCTTAACTGCTTTTGATTTTAAGCTTTTTTAACATAAAATCTTAAGAACATAAAGGAACATTTTTTCTTCTTCTTTTTTTCTTCTTTTTTTTTGTAATTTTGCCCATCTTTTCATCAAGCATCACTTCTTTTGTCTTTTCACATAATTTCCAACCATAGATCCATGAAGTATCACAAGTACATGCTCTACTAATCCTTGGCCAGGGGAAAAGGAAAATATATATAAAGTTAAGGCTTATACATGGATAAAGCAAAGAAAAGATAAACAAACTCAAAAGGGGCTCACTAAGGATAATATGCTTTAGGTTGGCTTTTTGGTTCAAGTGCTTTAAAATTCCTATTGCCTTTATCATCTTCATGTATATTTGTAATGGAATATAATCTCAATAAGATATGAAGCAAGTTCTAGAGATACATATCATTGAAAGAATGCACACTCAAAGAATATAATGTTGAAAGCTCAAAAACTTGCAGTGGTATAACACTATAAAATCAACATGGCATATTCTCAAAGTCAATCCCTAAACCAATTAAACCTTAAAATTTGCATGCAAACTCTTTCATTTGATTTATCTCTTCATCTATCTCAATTAATTCTCATACATAATACTCATATTCTCAAAAACCAATGGGAGTTAAAAAGATCAAACATAATTTTTTTTTGAACAACAAAGAAAACTAAAATAAGAAAATAAAAATTCTCCCAATACCCCCACACTTAAAACACAACATTGTCCTCAATGTTGAAATAAAAGCAAAGGAACATAAGAGAATGACAAAAAATAAATTAAAATACAAAAAAGTAAAAGATAAGGAAAAAGAAAGCAAATCTGATATATATATTTTTTTTTGTGCTGGGTTGCCTCCTAGTAAGCGCTTTTGTTTTATGTCATTGGCTTGACATGTGGCATGCTCATTCTTCATAGATTGGTTCAGCTAACTCTACAGAAGCGGTGAGTTCTGCCGTCCAACCTTCATAGAAAGGTTTCAAACGATGTCCATTGACCTTGAGTACTTTGCTGGTTTGTAAACTTATAATTTCAACTGCACCATAAGAAAAAATATTAGAAACAACAAAGGGTCCAATCCAACGAGAGCGCAAATTTCTAGGAAAAAGTTTCAAACACGAATGATAAAGAAGGACTTTGTCTCCAACATGAAATTCCTTTCTTGTAAGCATTCGATCATGAAGATTCTTAGTCTTTTCTTTGTAAATCCTTGCATTCAATAATGGCCCAAAAAGCTTGCAGTTGCATCATTTCAAATTTCTTCCAACTCTTGCAGTTGCAATTTTCTTGCAATTCCAACAGCATCATAATCCATGTTGCATTGTTTAATGGCCCAAAAAGCTTTGTGTTGAAGCTCCACCGGTAGATGACATGCTTTCCCATAAATCATTCCATAAGGTGACATTCCTATAGGTGATTTATAAGCAGTCCTATAAGCCCAAAGTGCATCTCCAAGGCGTAGACTCCAATCTCATCGGTTAGGTTGCACTGTTTTCTCCAAAATGGACTTAATTTCTCGATTGGAAATTTCAGCTTGGCCATTCGTTTGTGGATGATATGCTGTGGATGTTCGATGAGTCACGTGATATTTGCGTAGCAATGCTTCCATGGAACGATTGCAGAAATGAGTGCCACGATCACTGATGATAGCTTTAGGGATGCCAAACCTATCAAATATGTGAGTCCTGACAAAATCTAAAACAACCTTAGCATCGTTAGTTCATGTGGCTTTCGCCTCAATCCATTTGGATACATAATCAACAGCAAGAAGAATATAAAGATTTCCAAAAGAAGAAGAAAATGCACCCATAAAGTCAATACCCCAAACATCAAAAATTTCACTTACAAGAATATTTGTTAAAGGCATTTGATTTTTATGAGTGATATTACCTGTTCTTTGGCATTTTTCACATGATTTGCAGAAGTGATATGCATCTTTAAAAATAGAAGGCCAATAGAAACTACTTTCAAGTACCTTATGGGCTGTTCTTTTGCTCCAAAATGCCCACCACAAGAATAAGAATGACAAAAAGTGAGAATGGAATGAAATTCATCTTGTGGTACACATCTTCTTACTACTTGATCCACATAAAATTTCCACAAGTAAGGAGTATCCCAAAAATAATATTTAGCATCAGCTCGTAACTTGTGCTTTTGGGATGTAGACAAACCTAGAGGGAATTCTTTGGTGACTAAATAGTTCACCAAATCAGCATACCATGGTCTTGTAGAGGAGTGCAACATATACAACTGTTCATCAGGAAATGTTTCTCTTATTGTTTCAGTTGGAATATCCTCGGTCCTTAGTCGACTCAAGTGAACAGCCACATGGTTTTTGACACCTTTTTTGTCTTTGATCTCAAGATCGAATTCTTGTAAAAGCAAGATCCACCTAATTAGTCTTGATTTGGACTCCTTCTTCTTCAAAAGATACTTGAGAGCTGCATGGTCAGTAAAAACAATGACTCTTGTACCAAGTAGATATGACCTGAATTTTTCAAGAGCAAACACCACTGCAAAAAGTTCCTTTTCAGTTGTATGGTAATTGCATTGTGCTCCATCCAACATGCGAGAAGCGTAGGCGATAACATGCAAATTCTTCCCAATTCTTTGCCCAAGCACAACTCCTACTGCATAGTCACTCGCATCACACATTATCTCAAAAGGTTCATCCCAATTTAGTGGTTGGATGATAGGGGCAGATGTGACACATCTCTGAAGCTCATCATGGGCATCTTTACAAGCTTGATCAAACACAAAATCAACTTCTTTGGCTAATAGTCTGCACATAGGTGCTGTAATCTTCGAGAAATCTTTGATAAAGCGTCAATAGAAACCTGCATGACCTAGAAAAGAACGAACTTCCCTCACGCATGAGGGGTAAGGCAATGATGAAATAACATCTATCTTAGCTTTATCAACTTGTAATCCACGTGAAGACACAACATGCCCAAGAACTATTCCTTGTTCTACCATAAAATAACACTTTTCATAGTTCAAGACAAGGTTTGTTTCAATGCACCTTTTTAGGATCAAAGATAAATTTTCTAGACATTTATCAAAAGAATCACCATACACCGTGAAATCATCCATAAAAACCTCAATTATTCTTTCAACATAGTTAGAAAAAATACTCATCATGCATCTTTGAAAAGTTGCAGGAGCATTACAAAGACCAAAAGGCATTCTCCTATATGCATATGTACCAAATGGACAAGTAAATGTAGTTTTTTCTTGATCCTCAGGATTAATAACAATCTGATTGTATCCACTATATCCATCAAGAAAGCAATAAAAAGACTTACCTGCTAGGCGTTCAAGCATTTGATCTATGAATGGTAATGGGAAATGATCTTTGCGTGTAGAAAGATTGAGCTTTCTGTAATCAACACACATTCTCCATCCACTCGAGATGCGAGTAGGAATGAGCTCATCATTTTTTTTTTCACCAACGTGATTCCGGTCTTTTTAGGCACCACATGGATTGGTGCTACCTATTTACTGTCAGTGATGGGGTAAATGACTCCTGCATCTAACAGTTTTAAAATTTTAGCTTTCACTACCTCCATCATAGGTGGGTTCAACCTCCTTTGCATTTCCCTTGTTGGTTTTGCGTTGTCCTCCAATAGTATGTGATGCATACACATTGAGGGACTAATGCCGTTGATGTCAACTAAAGTCCATCCAATGGCCGTTTTGTGACACAACAACTTCACAAGTTTTTCCTCTTGTATACTTGTCAAACCTTTTGCTATGATAACGAGAAGTGTATTGTTGTCGCCAATGAATACATACTTCAAATTATCAGGCAAAGGTTTTAATTCTAACTCGGGGGCCTGTAAAATAGATGGCAAAAGCTTTTTATGTGAGAGTAATAAATCAATAAAGACATTACCATGGGGAACGGTTTGTAAAGCTTGTAAGGCCAATACTGATTCGTGCATGTTTTGGGGAACACATATGTGCCTCTCCATCTCTTCTATCTTGGTGAAATCATAGCCATAGCTCAAAGCTATGCTTAATCCATCTTCACAATCAAAATCACAAACTTGCTGCACACACTTATCAATTTGGTCATAGCATGTGATAGAATAAACATTGCTATAAGGATATTTCATTGCATCATGAAAATTGAATTCAATTTTTTCATCTCCTACCTCTATAGACAAGGTATCCTTACCACAATCAATCTTTGTGTTGGCAGTTTTCAAGAATGGTCTCCCAAACAATATAGGAGTGCTGGTTGATAAATCATAAGAATCATGTTCCATATCAAGAATATAAAAATCACATGGAATAACCAAACTATCAATCTTGACTAGGACATCTTCTATCACACCAAGTGGGTAAACAAAACTACAATTTGCAAGTTGTATTACAATGCTAGTTTTATTCAAAGGTTCCAGACTAAGAGAATCATAAACATGTTTAGGCATAACACTAATGGATGCACCTAAATCACATAAAGCTCTTTTAAAACTAGCATTACCAATAACACATGGGATAGTAAACGCACCTGGGTCCTTTTGCTTTAAAGGCATATTCTTTTGAACAATAGCAGACACAACTTCACCTATATTTACCATTTCATGACCTTTCAGTTTGAAAGCTCTCTTAGTAGTACACAACTCCTTCAAAAATTTGGCATACTTGGGAATTTGCTTGATAGCATCAAGCAAAGGAATGTTGAGTTCTACTTTCTTGAAAACCTCTAAAATTTCTTTTTCTTTATCCTCTTTCTTTGACATAGAAGAACTCATAGGAAAGGGTGGAATTGCTTTAAAACTGGAATTCATTGAGTGAGGAGTTACCTTTGGAGTGTTGGTCGATGTTCTAGTTTGTGGAGGAGGATGATGTTCCTTCCTTGTACTCAATTCAGTTTCTATCTCTTCTTCTTCCTCCATCTCAATTTGTTTTGACCTTTTCTCTTCAAGTTCTTTCCCACTTCTCAGCATGATCGCACTAACATTCTCTTTTGGATTCAATGCTTGGGAGGGCAATTTTCCATTCATTTGTGCCTCCAATTTCCCTACACTTGAAGCTACTTGCCCCATTTGCTTCTCCAAGTTGTGAATACTTGACCTTGTTTCCTATTGAAAAGACATGACATTTTGTTGCAAGGTAACTGACACGACTAAAAGGTTGATGCCTTCTCCCAAGTGCAGGAGTGTCGAAGTAATAAATAACCCGGCAAGACCGGGGTCGAACCACAGGGAGGTTAATTGTACAAATTATAAACAACAACTATAAATAACAACAATAGTAACAACAACAACAACAATTATAATAATAATAATAATAATAATAATAATAATAACAATAATAATAATAATAATAATAATAATAATAATAATAATAATAATACTAGTAGTAGTAGTAGTAATAATAGTAGTAGTAGTAGTAGTAGTAATAAGAATAATAAAGAAGGAGAAGGAGAAGAAGAAGATGATGAGAACTTCAAAATGGAATATTAATGTAAAGATTAAACAATGATAATAACAAATGTCAAGGTTAGAGGTTCCACTAATGATATATCAAACAAGTATAGTATAAACTCTTATTATTGAATTGGAAACCACACACAAAGGAGGTTCCAATCAGATTATATATTGTTAACATGATTACATTAGTCATCTTATTCAATTAATGCTAATACTTGTAAATCTCGTCAAGCATTCATGATTATAACTTATGTTAACAACAAATCAAGTTCCTTTCATAGCTCAGGTGTCGGTTATACCATACATTATGGGCTATGAAAGTGCCAAGTATTTGTTGTACCAAGTGTTATACAACATAAATCAAGATTAGTCATTTAACAAGCAAAGTATTAAAGAGTGAACAAGATAACAAATATAAAACATGTTAGTATCAAACATTAAGGTCCATATTAAGTTTACACTATACTTATTCTTACACCATTAGTGTAACCTTTTCACCTTGACATAATTAACTTAGCTAGACATAATGAAAGAAAGGAAAATAAATAAACAAAATAAGAACATAAAAGCTAACTAAGTAAAGGAAATGAAATGAAAGGCATAAACTTGATATTAATGAAAGTAAAGCATAAACATTACAAAAAATACAAAGAGAGAAAGGAAGAGCATGATCTTGATCTGGAAACCAAGATGCCTAAATGCATGGCAAATGCCTCCTTTTATAGGCCAAAATTGGGAACTATTGATTTGATGACTAATTGATAAGTGGGTGGCCAACTTTTGACTTGGTGACAATCCTTATCTTCTCTTGTCTGCCCAAAACGTCATTGATAACGTCAAAACTGGAGCCAGTTGTAAACATGAAAGTTGTAGGTAATTGTCTCATATTTCTTGTGTAAAACATTCAGCTTATTTGGACTTCTAGAACTCCAGATATGGCCAAAATACCGAACAGTGCTCGGGCTGGAAGACAGGTTCGGGCTTCTTTGTTGTTGCTATAATTTGGACTTGATAATGGCCTTTTTAGATCTTGGGCTCCATATGAAAGTTGTAGGCCTATGTCTTACCTTTCCATCCATATAAATTGGACCTAAATCTGAGATCTGTAGCTCTAGATATGACCCAATTACCAAACAGTGTTCTGGTTTGGATTGCACCGACATCTCTTCTCTAAGTTTGACCATCTCTTTATCCTTGCAATTTAAGTTCTTCAAGTCATCAATCAATATTTTCATTTATGTGATAGGCCTGCATTTAAAATGAACATTTACCATAAATTAAAGGTATCTTATATTATTAGATATATTATTATAAAACATGCTTTACATGCTTTACTTAAGGAGTTATTGATACTTCAAGTGCAAAATGATAATATAAAACCATGATAAAAATGCACTTTTAAGTACTAATCACACCCCTCAACCAGCTTATTACTAGTCCCTAGTAATCAAAGCGTTAAAACAATTTGCAAATTTCACAAAGCAACGTATTCATCATTTAACTTCCATTAATCTATCCAGATAAACAAACTCTCATTAAATTTATATATCTGCTCAATACCTCTTAACAAGATATTAATAAACCTTTCGTTTGTGCTCAATGTATCAACACATAATTATGGGGCTTTTCTTGGAAGAAAACAAAATTTTTGTTCTAATGTTTAAGGTTAACTTTCTTGGGTTGGGATTATTATTTTTGTCTTTTTTTTAAAAAAAATATATACATATAATTTAAAAACATCATGCATCTTTAACCCATGTAACGAGCTTTCAGCTAATGACTCCCAGACAAGTTGGTCTTAGGGCATTAGGTGTTAAGACACCCCTGCGAGCTTAGTAACTTGAGTCGCAGATACTGATATGTAGATAGTGCAATGTTTGATTCCCTTAAGCTTTTCTCCTCAACCCATGTAACAAGCGTTGGGCCAATAGCTCCCAAGTCAGTTGACTTTAGGGTATTAGGTGTTAAAACACCCCTTCGGGCTTAATTGCTTAGGTTAGGGAGGCTACGAAACCAAACTTATCTACATTTTTATTATCATCATTTTTTTTCTTTTTTATATGTTTTTTTTTTAATTATATACAATTTCTTTCCCTTAGTTGCTACCTTTAACAAAAGAACATAAATAATGTAATAATCCAATATGCAACCCACAATCATATGTTAAAGTGTGTGTGTGTAAATTAAGGTTTAAGAATACATGTTAAATAAGTATATGAGCAGAATTAAGTAATAACAATACGAGAGTTTGTAAACCTGAATACTTCAGGAAGTATTATAATAGACCTTGTTAAGAATGGTTACTAAGATGCATCTCAAGAGTCACTTTAACAAAAGAGCTCCTTTACTCTGCCATCCTAGTAACAACAATTATGCACATGCTTTATGAAATGAAAAACATTTTTTTTTATCAACTACTACCCTCTCCCCCCAACCAAAACGAGACATTGTCCTCAATGTTCTAAGGTAGAAAGATAGAGTATAGAAGATATCACCTGAAATAACGAACACTGACAAAACCTGAAACACACTGAAACAAAAATAAGAAATAACAAAACACAATAATAAAACCAAAAGACACAAATTTTTACAAAAAAAATTCAAATTGCAATTGTGATTGTGGCTCACATCTTCCCTTGGTTTTACGTCCAAGAACGGCTTAAACGCCCTCTATGGGTCGGGGATAGGCTTCCCATCCAGTTTTCTTAAAAACTGGCAAACATGATCTTTTTTAGTCAGATTCCTAAGACTATGCCAAGTATGTTTTTTATGAAAATAGGTTCATAAGTCATGAATTACACGATACTTATCTCGACTATGATGAGACTTAAGAGTCAATAGAAGATTATCTAAAGACTCTCTGTGTTTTGAAAGAAATCCCACCTTCTGACAATTTTCACAGTTTTTGCGGAATGCATCTGACTCCTTGAATATGATGGGCCAGTAAAATTCACTTTGTAAGATTTCTACAATCCTCTTTTTTGATGAGAAATGATCCCCACATGCCTTAGAGTAACAAAATTTAATGAAATTACTTACCTCATTGTCGAGAATGCATTTTTGAAATATTTGATCAGGACAATAATTGAATAAGTAAGGGTCATCCCAATAAAAATTTTGCTCGTTGCTCAAAAATTTTCTTTTGTCTTCAATACTCCAATGAGTTGGCAAAAATCCTGAAGCAAGAAAATTGATATTTTTAGCAAACCAAGGCATTGAATTAAGAGAAAGTAGAGATTCATCAGGAAAGTAATCATCGATTGGTGTGATGTCGGGTGTCGAATCTGTTGTCACTTTTGATAAAAGATTCGCATCAACCTTTTCGATGCCTTTTTCATCCTCGATTTCTTCCTGATTGGTCATGGCATGAGAAAATGGAAGTGCTGGCGGAGAATCAGTCGTTTCTTTGCAATTTTCAGATTCAACCCCTTCCTTTCCCTTAGAAATTGACTCATCATCTTTCTCATAAGGTTCAAGAGAGGGTTTTTCAATAACCTTACCACTGCGTAGAGTGATGACTGATTTGACTTGATCCATGTGTTGACTTCCATAACTACTTGTATTTGCATTGTATTGCTCCTTGAGATTTTGCTGTGGTTCAGATGGAAACTTACCTTGCTCTTGAAAATTAAGAGTAGATGTGAATTTTGCAAGAGTATCTTTAAAATCTGTTATGCTTTGAGCAAGTTGATTGTTGATTATCTTTTGCTTTTCAATGAATGCATACAAAGTTTCCTCAAAATTTCTTGTAGGAGGTGGAGCATAAGGAGGTGCATATCCATGATAATTTTGGAAATTATGGTGTGCTTGAAACGGTGGTTGTGAAGTTTGTGCATTGTTGTTCTCACTCTTCCAACTGAAATTTGGGTGATTTCTCCAACCAGGGTTGTATGTTTGGGAGTATGGGTTATGGTTGGGCCTTTGGAAATTGTTTAAAGCATGGGCTTGTTCATGGAGACATTCCTTAAAAGAAGGCAAGGTTGGACAATCGTTGGTTGAGTGTTCATTTGTTTCACAGATTTGACACACAATGTTTTCAACAGATTTTAATTGACCACTCCTTTTCAATTCTAGTGCCTCGACTTTTCTAGCTAAAGATGCAAACTTGGCCTGAAGGTCATGATCTTCCCTAAGGTTGTACATACCTCCAGTAGATGTATGAGGTTGAGTTTTACTCGGTGCCTCATAAGTACCCGCGGTGTCCCAATTTTGAGCATTTTCAGCTAACAAGTCTAAGTACTCCATTGCTTCATCAGGGTCTTTATCTTCAAAAGTTCCATTGCACATCAATTCAACCATTTGCCTATCTTTAGGTGTTAACCCTTCATAGAAATGTGAAACCAATCTCCATGTTTCAAAACCATGATGAGGGCAAGTACTAAGCAAGTCTCGATACCTATCCCAACATTGGTAAAATGTTTCTCCTGGTTTTTGAGTGAAAGTGATGATTTGTCTCTTGAAAGAGTTTGTTCTATGAGATGAGAAAAACTTCTTTAAAAACTGTTGTTGCATTTCATCCCAAGCACGAATGGATCCTGGTCTCAAATTTTGTAGCCATGCTTTAGCTTTATCTTTTAATGAAAAAGGAAAAAGTTTTAATCTGATGGTGTTCATGCTACAATTTAAGTTATTATATGTGTTGCACACCTCCTCAAATTCCCTTAAATGCAAGTATGGATTTTCCAATTCTAAACCATGAAAAGAAGGTAAAAGTTGAATAATGTCTGGCTTAAAATTAAAATGAGATGCATCGGGAGGAAAAACTATGCATGATGGTGCACTTGTTCTTGTGGGATTCATGTGGTCTCTAAGTGTTCTAGCACGGTTATTCTCATTATTCTCATTATGAAGTGATTGATTATCTTCTTCGGCCATATTTTCTGAAAATGATGAGGATATCCTACAAAGTCTACCACTTGATGTACGTGACCACACTCTCATGCACGTGTAGGAATAAAATAAAAAAAAGAAGAAGAAAGCAAAAGAAGGAGGAAGAAAACAAAATAAAAAGAAACAAAAGAAAAGAAACAAAGTTATATACAAGAAAAGTGAAAGGAGAAAATAAAATAACTATTATAATTTATACAAAACTTACCTCCCCGGCAACGGCGCCAAAAACTTGACACGACTAAAAGGTTGATGCCTTCTCCCAAGTGCAGGAGTGTCGAAGTAATAAATAACACGGCAAGACCGGGGTCGAACCACAGGGAGGTTAATTGTACAAATTATAAACAACAACTATAAATAACAACAATAGTAACAACAACAACAGTAGTAACAACAACAACAATAATAATAATAATAACAATAATAATAATAATAATAATAATAATAATACTAGTAGTAGTAGTAGTAGTAATAATAGTAGTAGTAGTAGTAGTAGTAATAAGAATAATAAAGAAGGAGAAGGAGAAGAAGAAGATGATGAGAACTTCAAAATGGAATATTAATGTAAAGATTAAACAATGATAATAACAAATGTCAAGGTTAGAGGTTCCACTAATGGTATATCAAACAAGTATAGTTTAAACTCTTATTATTAAATTGGAAACCACACACAAAGGAGGTTCCAATCAGATTATATATTGTTAACATGATTACATTAGTCATCTTATTCAATTAATGCTAATACTTGTAAATCTCGTCAAGCATTCATGATTATAACTTATGTTAACAACAAATCAAGTTCCTTTCATAGCTCAGGTGTCAGTTATACCATACATTATGGGCTATGAGAGTGCCAAGCATTTGTTGTACCAAGTGTTATACAACATAAATCAAGATTAGTCATTTAACAAGCAAAGTATTAAAGAGTGAACAAGATAACAAATATAAAACATGTTAGTATCAAACATTAAAGTCCATATTAAGTTTACATTATACTTATTCTCACACCATTAGTGTAACCTTTTCACCTTGACATAATTAACTTAGCTAGACATAATGAAAGAAAGCAAAATAGATAAACAAAATAAGAACATAAAAGTTAACTAAGTAAAGGAAAGGAAATGAAAGGCATAAACTTGATATTAATGAAAGCAAAGCATAAACATTACAACTAATACAAAGAGAGAAAGGAAGAGCATGATCTTGATCTGAACACCAAGATGCCTAAATGCATGGCAAATGCCTCCTTTTATAGGCCAAAATTGGGAACTATTGATTTGATGACTAATTGATAAGTGGGTGGCCAACTTTTGACTTGGTGACAATCCTTATCTTCTCTTGTCTGCCCAAAACGTCATTGATAACGTCAAAACTGGAGCCAGTTGTAAACATGAAAGTTGTAGGTAATTGTCTCATATTTCTTGTGTAAAACATTCAGCTTATTTGGACTTCTAGAACTCCAGATATGGCCAAAATACCGAACCGTGCTCGGGCTGGAAGACAGATTCGGGCTTCTTTGTTGTTGCTATAATTTGGACTTGATAATGGCCTTTTTAGATCTTGGGCTCCATATGAAAGTTGTAGGCCTATGTCTTACCTTTCCATCCATATAAATTGGACCTAAATCTGAGATCTGTAGCTCTAGATATGACCCAATTACCAAACAGTGTTCTGGTTTGGATTGCACCGACATCTCTTCTCTAAGTTTGACCATCTCTTTATCCTTTGCAATTTAAGTTCTTAAAGTCATCAATCAATATTTTCATTTATGTGATAGGCCTGCATTTAAAATGAACATTTACCATAAATTTAAGGTATCTTATATTATTAGATATATTATTATAAAACATGCTTTAGTTAAGGAGTTATTGATACTTCAAGTGCAAAATGATAATATAAAACCATGATAAAAATGCACTTTTAAGTACTAATCAGTAACAGTATTAGAAGCTAAAGTTTTCATCATCTCACGAAGATCATCATTGGATGACGACCCCGTAACATTGAAGTTTGTGAATGGAGGGTGTTGTCTTGCTTGATAATTCTGTTAGGGCTGAAATCCATGGGGATGGAATTGTCGGCCTTGATTGCCTTGTTGGGATGGGTTGCCATAGCGTAAGTTGGGATGATCTCTCCATCCGGGATTGTACGTGTTGGAAAAGGGATCATATTTACGCTGGGGTTGTCCGTTGAATGCTCCATCAATTGCATGAGCTTGTTCAATGTAATCTTCTTGCATTGTTGGGCACATATCCAAAGTATGTCCTTATATGGAGCATATGCTACAAACTTTCACCTGTTGCACATTTCCACAAGCTAAAGAACGCACAAGAGAAGTAAGATCATTAACTTGATTTTCAAGGTTAGAGATACTTACCTCATTTACTCGTTTGTTAGAGAAGTCTCCACGAGTGCCAAACTGTTTTGAGTTAGCTGCCATGTTTGAGATCAATTAGCGTGCAGCCTCGGGTGTCTTATCCACCAATACGCCTCCACTTGCAGCATCAATGATACTACGGTCAGTAGGCATCAATCCTTCATAGAAATACTGAATGAGCAGTTGATCGGGTATTTGATGATGAGGGCATTGAATGCATAGTTGCTCAAATGTTTCCCAATACTCGGAGAGTGTCTCTCCATGAGATTGCCGAATCCCACATATTTCTTTCCTTATGTTGGCAACTCGAGATGCTGGGAAATACTTCTCAAGGAAAATCTTCTTCATTGCATTTCAAGTTCCAATAGATCCTGGGAGAATAGAGAAAAGCCATGCCTTTGCTGCCCCTTTTAAAGAGAAAGGGAAAGCTTTTAACTTAACTTGTTCTTCATCAACTCCATTCGGTTTCATGCCAACACAAACCATATGGAACTCCTAAAGATGAGTATGAGGATCTTCTCCTGCAAGACCATTAAATGTTGGTAACAAATGTATAAAACCAGATTTGAGCTCAAAGTTTACATTATTGTCAATGTTTATGCATAGTGGCTGATTTTCCACATTAGGACCAGCAAGCTCCTTGAGTGTTTGTTGTCGTGCAATAGCCATGGTGTTGAGGCGAGCTTCCTTTCTTAACCTGCGTAAAGTGCTTTCTATTTCAAAATCAACCTGCACTTGAATTTGATTAGTAGAACGGGTCACATGCATCAATCGCTAAGAAAACTCAAAAGAAAGAAACCACAGAAGAGATAAAAAAAGAGTAATGCAAATTATATGAAAATCCAACGCTAGAAACCTAAAACTACCTAAAAACCTTAGAAAATAGTGAAATTTGGCCTCAATAGGATGGGGCTAGTAGTTACTACTAGTCTTGTTCAAAACATCGTTTTCCTTCAGGAAAAGAAAATTCGAAACCTAATTCCACAAACAATTTTGTTTTGAATAGTAACACCACCGCAAATAAATAGTACTACCGCAAGCAAAAAATTTGTTTTTTTTTCAGAAATATAAATACAAAATCACAACAACTAAAAATAACAGTACAAGCACAAGAATCAACTAAAATTACCTCCCTGGCAACGACGCCAAAATTTGTTGTGAGTATTCCCGCCTGTCACGCGGGTGTCCCGGGTTCGATCCCCGACAACGACGCCAAAATTTATTGCAATGATCAACCTCATTTTCAAACTCTTAGAGAGTATCTTCACCCGGTTAGATAAAGTACACCTTCGTGTATTATCTTACCTCTTAACCAACAAGCTTTCAATTTGAAACTGGGCATGATTCAACTTCTTCCCACATTTCATGGTATGGATTCTGAAAATCCATACATACACATTAAAGACTTTAAAGAGGTATGTAATACTTTTATTGATAGAACATGCATCAAGGAAACCATTCGGCTTAAATTGTTCCCATTCTCTCTAAAGGATAAAGCCAAGCTTTGGCTAAACTCCTTGCGTCTTAGGTCTATAGGTACATGGAGAGAAATGCAAGCTGAATTTTTGAAAAAAATACTTCCCCACTCATAAGATAGCAGCCTTACAATGTCAAATGATGAATTTTTCTTGTAGTCCAAATGAGTCATTTCACCAAGCTTGGGAAAGGTTCAAAGACTTGTTAAATGCATACCCTCACCATGGTTTTGAGATGTGGAGGTTAGTGAGTTTCTTTTATAACTCTCTTACCGCAGATTTTAAAAAGCTAGTGTCAACCATGTGTAATGGTAAGTGTTATGATAAAGAACCAAGTGAGGCCTTTGATTTTTTTGATCAATTGGCTAAAAACACAAAGCAATGGGAGAGTTCTACCATGTGTAATGTTATAAGTGAACAACAAGAGGAAAATTGTGTTATTTGTGAGAGTAAAGGGCATAGGACAACTGAGTGTCCTACCATTCCAGCCTTCAAGGAAGTGCTATATGGCCAAACTTCTAATTCAAGTAATGTTAGAAAGTCATTTCCAAACCAAGTAGGCAATCCCTACTCTGAGACCTATAAACTGGATGGAGGAACCACCCAAATTTTGGATGGAGAAATAAGGGCTCTTCAGTACCTCAAACATTTCAACCTCCACCCCAACCATTTCATGCTCCCACACATAACACATACCAACCACCTCATAAGAGATCCTTAGAGGATACTCTTCAAAAATTCATGCAAACGCAAGGAGGAATCAACAACCAAGCTTACAAATTCGAAGACCATACCAATAGGACCTTAGATGACATTCGAAGTCAACTAACTAAGTTGACTCAATCACTAAGCATTCAAGAGAAGGGAAAAATCCCAGCTCAACCAATGCCCAATCCTAGAGGTCAGGTACACATAAGTGAATCCTCACCTAGTGAACCTTCAAACCATGAACAAGTTCAAGCCATCACTACCCTTAGAAGTGGAAAGATTATTGACAAAGGTATAGGTTTTAGGATTCCTAAAGGTATTGTGGAGGAGAAATCTAGGGAAAGTGAAGAGGGAATCAAAACACAAGTGACAAATGAGAGTTTGAGTGATAAAGAAGGTGAGCTAAATGAGAAAGAGATGAGTGAGAAAGGAGATGATTCAAGGAAAATTGAAGTCAAAGTGAGTGATTTAGAATTTGTTCCTAGAGCACCATTTCCACAAAGGTTAGGGAAACCTAAACAAGATCTTATAAACTCAGAAATCTATGAATTGTTCAAAGAAGTGAAAGTCAATATTCCACTCCTTGATGCAATTAAACAAGCTCCATCTTATGTAAAGTTTCTTAAGGATTTATGCATAATCAAAAGGAGATTGAATGTGAAAGAAAGAGCCTTTCTAACTGAACATGCTAGTGCCATCATCCAGTTTAAGACCCCTCCCAAATACAAAGATCCTACCATTTCATGCATTATTGGAAGTCATAAGATAGATCAAGCTTTGTTGGATTTAGGATCAAGTGTGAATTTAATACCCTACACTGTTTACGAACAATTAGGTTTAGGAGAAATCAAGCCTACTCGAATCACCTTTCAATTAGCTGATAGGTCATTCAAGATTCCCAGGGGTATCGTTGAGGATGTGTTGGTCCAAGTAGATAAATTCTACTTTCCTATTGATTTTGTAGTGTTGGACACCGCACCAATTCAAGGTTCTAATGCTCCCATCCCAGTCATCTTAGGGAGACCTTTCCTAGCTACATCCAATGCCTTAATTAACTGTAGGAATGGGGTGATGAAATTGTCTTTTGGGAATATGACTGTGGAGATGAACATATTCAATGTCTCCAAACAAATTGGGGAACATGAGGACATTAGAGAGGTAGATTTCATCCAAACAGTTTGTCAAGAACACTTTGAGACAATGTGGATGACACGACTAAAAGGTTGATGTCTTCTCCCAAGTGCAGAAGTGTCAAAGTAATAAATAACCCGGCAAGACCGGGGTCGAACCACAGGGAGGTTAATTGTACAAATTATAAACAACAATTATAAAACAACAATAACAACAACAACAACAGTAATAATAGTAGTAGTAGTAGTAGTTGTAGTAGTAGTAGTAGTAGTACTAATAATAATAATAATAATAATAATAATAATAATAAAGAAAGAGAAGAAGAAGAAGATGATGATGATGAGAACTTAGAGATGAAATATTAATGTAAGGATTAAGCAATAATAATAACAAATGTCAAGGTTAGAGGTTCCACTAATGGTATATCAAACAAGTATAGTATAAACTCTTATTATTGAATTGGAAACCACACACAAAGGAGGTTCCAATCAGATTATATATTGTTAACATGATTACATTAGTCATCTTATTCAATTAATGCTAATACTTGTAAATCTCGTCAAGCATTCATGATTATAACTTATGTTAACAACAAATCAAGTTCCTTTCATAGCTCAGGTGTCGGTTATACCATACATTATGGGCTATGAGAGTGCCAAGCATTTGTTGTACCAAGTGTTATACAACATAAATCAAGATTAGTCATTTAACAAGCAAAGTATTAAAGAGTGAACAAGATAACAAATATAAAACATGTTAGTATCAAACATTAAAGTCCATATTAAGTTTACATTATACTTATTCTCACACCATTAGTGTAACCTTTTCACCTTGACATAATTAACTTAGCTAGACATAATGAAAGAAAGCAAAATAGATAAACAAAATAAGAACATAAAAGTTAACTAAGTAAAGGAAAGGAAATGAAAGGCATAAACTTGATATTAATGAAAGCAAAGCATAAACATTACAACTAATACAAAGAGAGAAAGGAAGAGCATGATCTTGATCTGAACACCAAGATGCCTAAATGCATGGCAAATGCCTCCTTTTATAGGCCAAAATTGGGAACTATTGATTTGATGACTAATTGATAAGTGGGTGGCCAACTTTTGACTTGGTGACAATCCTTATCTTCTCTTGTCTGCCCAAAACGTCATTGATAACGTCAAAATTGGAGCCAGTTGTAACATAAAACTTGTAGGCAATTGTCTCAGCTTTCTTGTGTAAACAATTCAGCTCATTTGGACTTCTAGAACTCCAGATATGGCCAAAATACCGAACAGTGCTCGGGCTGGAAGACAGATTAGGGCTTCTTTGTTGTTGCTCCAATTTGGACTTGATAATGGCCTTTTTAGATCTTGGGCTCCATATGAAAGTTGTAGGCCTATGTCTTACCTTTCCATCCATATAAATTGGACCTAAATCTGAGATCTATAGCTCCAGATATGACCCAATTACCGAACAGTATTCCGGTTTGGATTGCACCGACATCTCTTCTCTAAGTTTGACCATCTCTTTATCCTTGCAATTTAAGTTCTTCAAGTCATCAATCAATCCTTTCATTTATGTGATAGGCCTACATTAAAAATAGACATTTACCACAAATTATAGGTATTTTATATTATTAGATACATTATTATAAAACATATTTTAGTTAAGGAGTTATTGATACTTCAAGTGCAAAATGATGATATAAAACCATGATAAAAATGTACTTTTAAGTACTAATCAGTGGATCAAGGATCCATTGGAGAGAACTTTAATTCATGATGAAAGATTTTGTTCTTTGGAATGTGTTGATGAGGAAGTAAAAGAACTGAAGACTTATCTAGATCCAATGCCTATTATGTCAATAGGTCAATGGACCCCATCTTTTGAGCCTTTGATTTCACCCCAAGTGAAAGTTGAGGAATCTCTTGTCCAGCCTTATAAACCAGAAAGGAAGCCTTTACCGAGTGATCTTAAGTATGCATTTCTAGGGGAAGATGAATCATATCCTATTGTGATCTCATCAAAACTTAGCATAGAGCAAGAACAAAAACTTTTGAGAGTGGTGAGAAAACACATGAAAGCAATTGGATGGAAAATTACTGACTTGAAAGGAATTAGCCCTCTTTTATGTACACATAGAATCTATCTTGAAGAAGAGGCTAAATCTGTTAGGCAAATGCAAAGACGATTGAACCCAAACATGAAGGAAGTAGGGAGAGGTGAAGTGCTTAAGCTACTTGATGCAGGTATCATTTACCTTATTGCAAACTCAAAATGGGTTAGTCCAACCCAAGTTGTCCCAAACAAATCTGGAGTCACGGTAGTGAAGAATGAAAATAATGAGCTGGTACCAACTAGAATCCAAACTGGATGGCATATGTGCATTGATTATTGTAAATTGAACATGGTGACTAGGAAGGACCATTTTCCGCTTCCATTTTTAGACCAAGTGCTTGAAAGAGTAGCTGGAAGAGCTTTCTATTGTTTTCTTGATGGATACTCAAGTTACAACCAAATTAAGATTTCTTTAGAAGACCAAGAAAAAACCACTTTCACTTGTCCTTTTGGTACCTATGCTTATAAAAGAATGCCTTTTGGTTTGTGTAATGCACCAGACACTTTTCAAAGGTGTATGATGAGTATCTTTAGTGACATGGTGGAAATGTTTTTGGAAGTTTTCATGGATGATTTTTCAGTTTATGGGGATTCTTATGAGTTGTGTCTAATTGTTGAGATGTCGCGGTCGCACAAATTAATTACCCTAGCTTAAATCACACAAGATAGTATAGAGAAAGCAAGGGATCGATCCCACGAGGAAGATTTAGTTTAGATTTTTATGCTATACGTTATGCAATTGGGGGGTTTTGATTTGTGATAATCTAAAATATGGAAGAAATTAAACTAGTGAACACAATCAATTAAAACTGAAATTTATCAAGAAAACAAACCTTGGTCACAAGCACACATCCACCTACAGAAATCAGAACTGATCCTTAAAATGAAACTCCAGTTTATATTCTGAATTTTTATCTTTTCTTAACTTTGGTTAATTAACGGATTCGCCGTATAACTAGCCCTAACCAACAAATAATCACTGTGTCCGCACTAATGATTTAATCTAATGGCAGCCTTAAGATCTAGATAAATTCATTAATCTTAACAACCAAGTTGTCTGCTTGTGTTGCTTTGATCGAATGTTTTCCCTTTGTTTAGTAACATAGTTCCACCACAATTATCAAGCTTAGTTGCTTCATAAGTTTATATACCCTAACTCCGGTTTTGATATCAAACTTAGCAATAGATTGTTCACAATAATAACTTAGAGTCCGCTCTAGCAATTATCAACAACAATCATAGAAAAGATGCATAGGAAAACAATCATACTCATTCATAATACAAACTAAAAATAAATGAAGAATAAATCTCACAGTTCTTGAAATCTGAAAGTTTCTGCGTCCTTGCAACCAAGAAAAGAGCTTAGCCTTGCATGTCTATTGAACAACTACTCCTAAAGATAAAAGAAATCATTATTTCTAGTATGTAGAGAGGAGAGTTTGTGTTTCCTCACTTCTAGTTGCTACCACCTTTCTTTGATTCTATTGCACTCCCTCCTCTTTTCTTGGTGTCTATATATAGGCTTCAATGGCAGCTCCTCTTGCTTCTTTATCAATAATGGTGGCTGCCAAACATGCCAAACTTTGACATTAGTGATTAGTACTTAAAAGTGCATTTTTATCATGGTTTTATATCATCATTTTGCACTTGAAGTATCAATAACTACTTAACTAAAATATGTTTTATAATAATGTATCTAATAATATAAGATACCTTTAATTTGTGGTAAATGTCTATTTTTAATGCAGGCCTATCACATAAATGAAAGGATTGATTGATGACTTGAAGAACTTAAATTGTAAGGATAAAGAGATGGTCAAACTTAGAGAAGAGATGTCGGTGCGATCCAAACCGGAACACTGTTCGGTAAATAGATCATATCTGGGGTTACAGATCTTAGATTTAGGTCCAATTTATATGGATAGAAAGGTACGACACAGCCCTACAACTTTCATATGAAGCCCAAGATCTAAAAAGACCATTTGCAAGTCCAAATTGTAGTAACAACAAAGAAGCCCGAATCTGTCTTCCAGCCTGAGCACTGTTCGGTATTTTGGCCATATCTGGAGTTCTAGAAGTCCAAATGAGCTGAAATGTTTACACAAGAAAGCTGAGACAATTGCCTCCAAGTTTTATGTTTACAACTGGCTCCAATTTTGACGTTATCAATGAAGTTTTGGGCAGACAAGAGAAGATAAGGATTGTCACCAAGTCAAAAGTTGGCCACCCACTTATCAATTAGTCATCAAATCAATAATTCCCAATTTTGGCCTATAAAAGGAGGCATTTGCCATGCATTTAGGCATCTTGGTGTTCAGATCAAGATCATGCTCTTCCTTTCTCTCTTTGTATTAGTTGTAATGTTTATGCTTTGCTTTCATTAATATCAAGTTTATGCCTTTCATTTCCTTTCCTTTACTTAGTTAACTTTTATGTTCTTATTTTGTTTATCTATTTTGCTTTCTTTCATTATGTCTAGCTAAGTTAATTATGTCAAGGTGAAAAGGTTACACTAATGGTGTGAGAATAAGTATAATGTAAACTTAATATGGACTTTAATGTTTGATACTAACATGTTTTATATTTGTTATCTTGTTCACTCTTTAATACTTTGCTTGTTAAATGACTAATCTTGATTTATGTTGTATAACACTTGGTACAACAAATGCTTGGCACTCTCATAGCCCATAATGTATGGTATAACCGACACCTGAGCTATGAAAGAAACTTGATTTGTTGTTAACATAAGTTATAATCATGAATGCTTGACGAGATTTACAAGTATTAGCATTAATTGAATAAGATGACTAATGTAATCATGTTAACAATATATAATCTAATTGGAACCTCCTTTGTGTGTGGTTTCCAATTCAATAATAAGAGTTTATGCTATACTTGTTTGATATACCATTAGTAGAACCTCTAACCTTGACGTTTGTTATTATTATTGTTTAATACTTACATTAATTTTCCATCTTCAAGTTATCATCATCTTCTTCTTCTTCTCTTTCTTTATTATTATTATTATTATTATTATTATTACTACTACTACTATTACTACTACTACTACTACTACTACTACTACTACTAGTATTATTATTGTTATTGTTATTATAGTTCTTTTTGTTATTGCTATTATTGTTGTTTATAATTGTTGTTTATAATTTGTACAATTAACCTCCCTGTGGTTCGACCCCGGTCTTGCCGGGTTATTTATTACTTCAACACTCCTACACTTGGGAGAAGACATCAACCTTTTAGTTGTGTCAATTAGTAGTCACCACAAACAACCCACCATTGTAGCCTCCTTCTTTGACAATGGCAGGATTCCAACTTGTAGCTGGTTTGTGGTTGGTGATTTGAGGTTGGTGGATTGAGGTTGGTGGCTACTTTTCTTGACCTTCTAGATTGATTTACTAGAGGGGCTAAATTGCTGAAATTATAACTTGGATGATAGTTTAGAAGCTTCGAAACATAATTTGGACTCATTTCTTCACGAAACCTGATTGCTAGCAGAATTCAGTTGTCATCTTTGAAAACTCATATCGCCCTCATCTGACATCATTTTTGGCTGAAAATTGGAGTGTTTCTAGTCCTTTGAGTCAGGAATCCAACAAAATTATGTTTGCATCAATTGGAGTTCTATAGCTCCAGGTATGAAATTTTGAATGGACAAAGGTCAACAGTGGCAGAATACGAGATTTGACTTTGAAGGATGTGATTTCGATGATCTTCCTCTTCGTATTTTTCTTGCATTACATTTCTAGAAAGGTGTGGATGTTAGCTTTTTAGATCCACTAGAATCACTTCATTTTGATCTCTAGAACTCACGCTCTACACAAAACATTGACTGAACGTCAAATCTACCAATTATCTCCAATTTACTCCTTTTTGCATTTTTCATCCAAAAGTGCCTTCAAAACATAAAACAAAGAATATCAAGGTATTTTACATATAAAACATGGACAAAACATTAGGTAAATGTGGGTGAAACTATCGAATAATATGGTTACATCAGTTGCATTTCTCTAGAGGGTTTAGCATTTTTCTCTAAATAAATTATGTGTACAAATCAAAGGACTAATTCCTTTTATATCAGTTATGGTCCATCCTAATGGAGTTTTGTGCATTTTTAGAGTTTGTAATAACTTACCTTCTTGATGTGCATTAAGTTTCGAAGAGATTATTACTGGAAAAGTTTCATTTTCTCCCAAAAATATGTATTTAATATTGGATGGCAACAACTTCAAATCAAGTTTTGGTGGTTGAACACTTGAAGGTATGGACTTAATTGATTGGGTGGCAATTCCTCAATTTGTGGCCTCTAATTACTTGTCTTTGATTCTTCTTGAAAATAAATCATTTGCAAATCATCAGATTCATCGATCTCAATTTCACTAGAAGTGGTTGGAAATTGATCAAGAATTAATTTTTCAGTAAAGTCCACTTCCTGTAAATCATTATCATCTCTAGGTTGCTTGCAAATGTTAAAAATATTCATCTCCAATGTCATGTTTCCAAATGATAGCTTCATCAGTCCATTCCTACAATTAATCAATGCATTAGAAGTTGCAAGAAATGGACGTCCTAAAATAACAGGAAATGAATTACATACTTCAACAGGTTATGTGTCCAAGACTATAAAATCCACAGGATAAATGAATTTATCGACTTGTACTAACACATCTTTAACTATTCCTCTAGGCACTTTTACTTCAGATGGGAAAAACTTCTTTAAAAACTGTTGTTGCATTTCATCTCAAGCACGAATGGATCTTGGTCTCAAATTTTATAGCCATGTTTTAGCTTTATCTTTTAATGAAAAAGGAAAAAGCTTTAATCTGATGGTGTTCATGCTACAATTTAAATTATTATATGTGTTGCACACCTCCTCAAATTCCCTTAAATGCAAGTATGGATTTTCCAATTTTAAGCCATGAAAAGAAGGTAAAAGTTGAATAATATCTGGCTTAAAATTAAAATGAGATGCATTGGGAGGAAAAACTATGCATGATGGTGCACTTGTTCTGATGGGATTCATGTGGTCTCTAAGTGTTCTATCACGGTTATTCTCATTATTCTCATTATGAAGTGATTGATTATCTTCTTCGACCATATTTTCTGAAAATGATGAGGATATCCTACAAAGTCTACCACTTGATGTACGTGACCACACTTTCATGCACGTGTAGGAATAGAATAAAAGGAAAAAGAAAATAAAAGAAGAAGAAACAAGAGAAAAGAAACAAAGTTATATACAAGAAAGGTGAAAAGTGAAAAGAGAAAATAAAATAAATATTATAATTCATACAAGAATTTACCTCCTTGGCAACGACGCCAAACACTTGACATGACTAGAAGATTGATGTCTTCTTCCAATTGCAGGAGTGTCGAAATAATAAATAACCCGACAAGACTAGGGTCGAACCACAGGGATGTTAATTGTACAAATTATAAACAAAAATTATAAACAACAACAATAGTAACAATAACAATAATAATAATAATAGTAGCAATAATAATACTAATAATATTAGTAGTAGTAGTAGTAGTAATAACAATAACAATAATAAAGAAAAAGAAAAAGAAGAAGAAGAAAAGTTAATGAGAACTTTGAGATAAAAAATTAATTTAAGGATTAAATAATGATAACAAACCATGTCAAGGTTAGAGGATCCACTAATGGTATGTCAAACAAGTATAGTATAAACTCTTATTATTCAATTGGAAACCACACATAAAGGAGGTTTCAATCAGATTATAGATTGTTAACATGATTACATTAGTCATTTTATTCAATTAATGCTAATACTTGTCAATTTTGTCAAGCATTCATGATTATAACTTATGTTAACAACAAATCAAGTTCCTTTCATAGCTTAGGTGTCGGTTATACCATACAATATGGGCTATGAAAGTGCCAAGTACTTGGTGACAATCCGTATCTTCTCTTGTCTGCCCAAAACGTCATTGATAAGATCAACATTGGAGCCACTTGAAAACATGAAAGTTGTAGAAAATTGTCTTAGCTTTCTTGTGTAACAAATTCAGCTCATTTCATCTTCTAAAACTCCAAATATGGCCACAATACAGAACAGTGCTTGGTTTAGAGGACAGATTCAGGCTTCTTTGTTGTTGCTAGAATTTGGACTTGAAAATGGTCTTTTTAGATCTTGGGCTCCATATGAAAGTTGTAGGCCTATGTCTTACCTTTCCATCCATATAAAGTAGATCTAAATATGAAATCTATAGCTCTAGATATGACCCAATTACCGAACAGTATTTTGGTTTGGATTGCACCGACATCTCTTTTCTAAGTTTGGTCATCTCTTTCCCCTTGCAATTTAAGTTCTTATAGTCATCAATCAATCCTTTCATTTATGTGATAGTCCTGCATTTAAAATGAACATTTACCACAAATTAAATGTATCTTATATTATTAGATATATTATTATAAAACATGCTTTAGTTAAGGAGTTATTGATACTTCAAGTGCAAAATGATGATATAAAACCATGAAAAAAATGCACTTTTAAGTAGTAATCATGTTGGTCCAAGTAGATAAATTCTATTTTCCTGTTGATTTTGTAGTGTTAAAAACTAGACTTATTTAAGGATCCAAAGCTTCCATCCCAGTTATCTTAGGTAGACCTTTCCTAGCTACATTCAATGCTTTAATTAACTATAGGAATGGGGTGATGAAATTGTCTTTTAGGAATATAACTGTGGAGATGAACATATTTAATGTTTCCAAACAAATTGGTGAACAAGAGGACATTAGAGAGGTAGATTTGATCCAAATAGTTTGTCAAAAATACTTTGAGAGAGAGTGGATAAAGGATCCATTGGAGAAAATTTTAATTTATGATGAAAGATTTTAATCTTTGGAATGTGATGATGAGGAAGTAAGAGAGCTCGAGACTTATCTGGATCCAATGCCTATTATATCAATAGGTCAATGGACCCCATCGTTTGAGCCTTTAATTTCAGTATAAGTGAAAGTTTAGGCATCTCTTGTCCAACCTTATAAACTAGAAAGGAAGCCTTTACCAAGTGATCTTGAGTATACATTTCTAGGGGAAGATGAATCATATCTTATTGTGATGTCATCAAAACTTAGCAGAGAGCAGGAACAAAAAAATTTTAGAGTGGTGAGAAAACACAAGAAAGCAATTAGGTGGACAATTACTAACTTGAAAGTAATTATCCCTCTTTTATGTACACATAGAATCTATCTTGAAGAAAAGGCTAAATCTGTGAGGCAAATGTAAAGATGATTGAACCCAAACATGAAGGAAGTAGTGAGAGATAGAGTGCTTAAGCTACTTGATGCAGGTATCATTTACCCCATTACAAACTCAAAATGGGTTAGTCTAACTCAAGTTGTCCCTAAAAAATCTGAAGTAACGGTAGTGAAGAATGAAAATAATGAGCTAGTGCCTACAAGAATCCAAACTAGATGGTGTATGTGCATTGATTATCGCAAGTTGAACATGATGACTAGGAAAGACCATTTTCCGCTTCCATTTTTAGACTAGGTGCTTGAAAAAGTAGTTCGAAGAGTTTTTTATTGTTCTCTTGATGGATAATCGGGTTACAACCAAATTGAGATTTTCTTAGAAGACCAAGAAAAAACCACTTTCACTTGTCCTTTTCGTACTTATGCTTATAGAAGAATGCCTTTTGGCTTGTGTAATGCGCCAACCACTTTTGAAAGGTGCATGATGAGTATCTTTAGTGACTGATTAGTATTTAAAAGTGTATTTTTATCAAAGTTTTATATCATCATTTTACACTTGACGTATCAATAACTCCTTAACTAAAGCATATTTTATAATAACATATCTAATAATATAAGATACCTTTAATTTATGGTAAATGTTTATTTTAAATATAGGCCTATCACATTGATGAGGATTGATTGATGAGTTTAAGAACTAAAATTGAAAGGACAAAGAGGTGGCCAAACTTAGAAAAGAGATGTCGGTGCAGTCTAAACCAAAACTTTGTTTGGTAATTGGGTCATATCTAGAGCTGTAGTTCTCAGATTTAGGTCTACTATATATGGATGAAAAGGTAAGACATAAGCCTACAACATTCAGATAGAGCCTAAGATTTAAAATGGTTATTTTCAAGTCCAAATTGTAGCAACAATAAAGAAGTCTAAATCTGTCATGCAACCTGAGCATTGTTCATGTTTAACCCATATCTAGAGTTCTAGAAGTCCAAATGACCTCTATTTTTTTTTTCTTGGAAAGCTGAGATAGTTTTCTACAACTTTCATGTTCAAGTGGTCCTAATTCTAATGTTATCAATGCCATTTTGGGTAGACAATGGAAGATAAGGATTGACACTAGGTCAAGAGTTGGTCACCCATTCATCAATTAGTCATCAAATCAATAGTTTCTAATTTTGGCCTATAAAAGGAGGCATTTGCCATGTATTTAGGCATCTTGGTTTCTAGATCAAGATCATGCTCTTGCTTTCTCTCTTTATATTTTTGTAATGCTTAAGGTTTGCTTTCATTAATATCAAGTTTATGCCTTTCAATTCCTTTCCTTTAGTTAGTTAACTTTTATCTTATTTATGTTCTTATGTTGTTTATTTATTTTTCTTTCTTTCATTATGTTTAGCTAAGTTTATTATGTCAAGGTGAAAATGTTACACTAATGGTGTAATAATATGTATAGTGTAAACTTAAGATGGACTTTAGTGTTTGATACTAACATGTTTTCTGTTTGTTATCTTGTTCACTCTTTAATACTTTGCTTGTTAAATGACTAATCTAGATTTATGTTGTATAACACTTGGTATGAAAAATACTTGGCACTCTCATAGCCTATATTGCATGGTATAACTGACACCTAAGCTATAAAAGGAACTTGATTTATTGTTAACATGAGTTATAATCATGCATGCCTGACAATATTTAAAAGTATTAACATTAATCGATTAAAATAACTAATATAATCATGTTAACAATTTATAATTTAATTAGAACCTCCTTTGTGTGTAGTTTTCAATTGAATAATAAGAGTTTTTGCTATACTTGTTTAACATACCATTAGTGAATCCTTTAACCTTGATATTTGTTGTTATCATTGTTTAACTCTTACATTGATCTTCCAACTCAAAGTTCTCATGAACTTCTTCTTATTCTTTACTACTACTAGTATTGTTGTTGTTGCTGTTGTTATTACTATTATTTTTGTTTATAATTTATACAATTAACCTTCCTATGGTTCGATTCCGGTCTTGCCAGGTTATTTATTATTTCAACACTCTTGCACTTGAAAGAAGACATCAATCTTTTGGTCATGTCAATCATGTTGGTAAAGAGAAAACTCTTATTGAACTTAACATAAAGGAGAGTTATGGTGTGTGCACCATGAAGATATTGACTCTTATCAAGAGAGTCAAATTTGTCTTACGGTGTATGTACCATAGAGATATCCTTTAATGATGAAGACTTGTTGCTTTGATCAAAACTCCATAATCAACCTATTTTTATTAAAGAATATGTCAATAAAAAGATGGTGAATCGTATCTTGATGCATGATGGTTTGACAAAATGCTATAGGAAAGATGAGACTAGTGATACACATGAAAGATATGGAATCCAATGCACTTTTCCAAGTTATAGATGCCAAAACTACTTATAACATGCTACTTGGAAGACCATGAATACATGAAAATGGTATCATCTCCTTAATGCTCCACTAATATTTTAAGTATCGTCAAGATGTACATGTGATAAAAATAGTGACAAACACTGACTCCTTTACCATGTTGAAGCTCACTTTGCTAACATAAAGTTTCATTTTAAATCAACTATAATTGAAGAGCTATGATCCCCTTCTAACGATCCAGAAGAGGGAAAAGTTTTCTGTAAAAGCTTAGAAAAGCATAAGTCATCTAAAAATGAAGGAGTGACTTATTTAAGGAAGAACAAAGGAAAAGAAAAGGTATTAGAAAACTTTATTGGCGATAAGGTATCATGTAAAGCCATAATACTATGATATATCCTAGTATCAACAAGAAAAGAAGGTCACTCTTTTTTTACTAAATATGAAGAGAAGATCAATAAAGGGCTAAAAAACTTGACTTTTCTAGTTACTAATCTTACATTCCAGATCAAGATCATACTTTTTATGCTTTTCATTTCCTTTCCTTTACTTAGTTAACTTTTATCTTATTTATGTTTTTATCTTATTTATTTATTTTTCTTTCTTTCATTATGTTTAGTTAAGTTTATTATGTCAAGGTGAAAAGGTTATACTAAAGCTGTAAGAATAATTATAGTGTAAACTTAACATAGATCTTAAAGTTTGATACCAACATGTTTTATATTCAAGAGTTGGCCACCCACTCATAAATTAGTCATCAAATCAATAGTTTCTAATTTTGGCCTATAAAAGGAGGTATTTACACGCATTTAGGCATCTTAGGCTCCAAATTAAGATCATGCTTTTTATTTCTCTCTTTGTATTGCTTAAGTTTTATTTTCATTAATATCTTGTTTATGCCTTTCATTTCCTTTCCTTTACTTAGTTAACTTTTATCTTATTTATGTTCTTATCTTGTTTATTTATTTTTCTTTCATTCATTATGTTTAGTTAAGTTTATTATGTCAAAGTGAAAAGGTTACACTAATGGTATAAGAATAATTATAATGAAAACTCAACATGGATCTTAAAGTTTGATACCAAAATGTTTTGTATTTGTTATCTTATTTACTCTTTAATACTTTGCTTGTTAAATGACTAATCTAGATTTATGTTGTATAACACTTGGTACAACAAATGCTTGACACTTTTATAGCCTATATTGTATGGTACAACCAACACCTAAGCTATGAAAGGATCTTGATTAGTTGTTAACATAAGTTATAAGCATAAATCCCTAACAATATTTATAAGTATTAGAATTATTCGAATAAAATAACTAATGTAATCATATTAACAATTTATAATCTGATTGGAACCTCTTTTATGTGTGGTTTTCATTTGAGTAATAAGAGTTTATACTATACTTGTTTGGAATACCATTAGTGGATCCTCTAACCTTAACATTCATTGTTATCATTGTTTAATCCTTAGATTAATCTTCCATCTCAAAGTTCTCATCAACTTCTTTATTATTATTATTATTACTACTACTACTATTACTATTACCACCATTAATACTTTTATTATTCTTATTGTTGTTGTTATTGTTGTTGTTGTATTATTGTCATCTATAATTTATATAATTAACCTTCCTGTGTTTCTACTCTAGTCTTGCCGAGTTATTTATTACGTCGACACTCCTGCACTTGGGAGAAGGCATTAATCTTTTGGTCATGTCAAGTTTTTGGCGCCGTTGCCGGGGAGGTAAGTTGTACAAATTATAATATTTATTTTATTTTATCTTTTCACTTTTCTTATATATAACTTTGTTTCTTTTGTTTTCTTCCTCCTTTTGTTTTCTTCTTTTTATTTTATTCCTACATGTGCATGAGAGTGTGATCACGTACATTAAGTGGTATACTTTATAGGGTATCCTCATCATTTTCAAAAAATATGACCAAAAAAGATAATCAATCACTTCTTAATGAGAGTAATGAAAATAATTGTGTTAAAACACTTATAGACCACATGAATCCCACAAGAACAAGTGTACCACCATGCATGGTTTTCCCTCTTGATGCATTTTATTTCAATTTTAAGCTGAGCATTATTCAACTTTTACCTTCTTTACATGGTTTAGATTTAGAAAATCCATACTTGCATTTAAAGGAATTTGAGGAGGTCTGTAACACCTATAATGACTCAAATTGTAGCATGAACACATCAAATTAAAGCTTTTTGCTTTTTCATTAAAAGATAAAGCTAAAACATGGCTATAAAAGTTGAGACCAGGATCCATTTGTGTTTGGGATGAAATGCAATAACAGTTTTTAAAGAAGTTTCCCTATCTTATATAACAAACTCTTTCAAAAGACAACCACTTTCATTCAAAAACCAGGAGAAAATATTTTATCAATTTTGGGATAGATATCAAGACTTGCTTAATGTTTGCCCTCACTATGGTTTTGAAAAATAGAGATTGATTTTATATTTTTATGAAGGCTTAACACCTAAAGATAGTCAAATGGTTGAATTGATATGCAATGGAACCTTTGAAGATAAAGATCCTAATGAAGCAATGAAGTACCTAGACTTGCTAGCTGAAAATGATTAAAATTAGGACACTACAGGCGCGTATGAGACGTCAAGTAAAATCCAACCTCATACATTTGATAGAGATATGTACAACCTTAGGCAAAATCATAACCTTCAAGCTAAGTTTGCCTTTAAGCCAAGTTTGCATCTTTAGCTAGAGAAGTCAAGGCACAAGAATTGAAAGAGAGTGGTCAATTAAAATTTATTCAAGACATTACATGTCAAATCTGTGAAACAAATGAATACTCAACCAATGATTGTCCAACCTTGCCTTCTTTTAAGGAATGTCTTCATGAACAAGCCCATACATTAAAAAAATTTCAAAGGCTCAATCATAACTCATACTTGCAAACATACAACTATGGTTGGAAAAATCACCCAAATTTTAGTTAGAAGAGTGACAATGCACAAACTTCACAATCACAGTTTCAAGCACACCATAATTTTCAAAATTCTCATGGATATACACCTCCTTATGCTCCATCTCCTAGAAGAAATTTTGAGGAAACTTTGTATGCATTCATTCAAAAGCAAAAGACAATCAACACTCAACTTGCCCAAAGCATAGCAGATTTTAAAGATACTTTTGCAAAATTCATATCTGCTCTCTATTTTCAAGAGAAAGGTAAGTTTCCATCTCAACCACAGTAAAATCCCAAAGGGCAATACAATGCAAATGCAAGTAGTTTTGGAAGTCAACGCATAGATCAAGTCAAATTAGTCATCACACTTTGTAGTGGTAACGTTATTCAAAAACTAATTCTTAAACCTTGCGAGAAAGATAATGAGTCAATCTCTGAGGGTAAGAAAGGGGTTGAATCTGAACATTGCAAAGAAAAGACTGATTCCCCACCAGAACTTCCATTTCCTCATGCCATGACCAAACAAGAAGAAATCGAGGATGAAAAAGGCACCGAAAATATTGATGCAGATCTTTTGTTAAGAGTGACAATAGATTCAATATGCGACATCACACTAATCGATGATTACTTTCCAAATGAATCCTTACTTTCTCTTAGTTCAATGCCTTAGTTTGCTAAAAATATTAATTTTTTTGCTTCAGGATTTTTGCCAGCTCACTAGAGTACCGAAGATAAAATAAAATTTTATTGGGATAACCCTTACTTATTCAATTATTGTTCTGATCAAATATTTCAAAGATGCATTCCTGACAATGAGGTAAGTAGTGTCATTAAATTTGGTCACTTTAAGGCACGCGGGGCTCATTTCTTGTAAGTAGTGTCATTAAATTTCTTGTAAAAAAAAAGGATTGTAGAAATCTTACATAGTGGATTTTACTAGCCCACCATGTTTAGGGACTCACATGCATTTTGTAAAAAGGTGGGATTTATTTCAAAATATAGAGAGTCTTTAGATAATCTTCTATTGACTTTTAAGTCTAATCATAGTGGAGATAAGCATTGTGCAATTCATGACATATGAATCCTTCATAAAGAATATGCTTGGCATAGTCTTAAGAATCTGACTAAAAAAAAAATCCTATTTGTCAATTTTGAACAAAACTGGATAGGAAACCTATCCCTAACCCATAGAGGGCGTTTAAGTCATTCTTGGCATAAAACCAAGGCAAGATATGAGCATAATGATAACTAGCTATACATACACATGATTTTTTAAAAATAAATAAAGAGATAGAGAGAGTATGTGTGAGACTCTAGTTAGCCTACATATAGGTGCTATGATTGCTTTTTTAATTTCTCATCTATAAAATCCTCTCTTCCTTCCTTTCATTTATACACAACCCATACATTCAAAAAATATAAAAGTGTGTAGAAATGATAAGTTCCTTAGGTCATCACATAAGAAATGTTTGTGTTTTGGTGGATCTAGTCTCGGGAAAGAAAAATAGTTTTTAGAATCTGCAAATCATTTTGATCGGGTGCTAGCTGGGAGAAAGATTTATTTTGTGTATTGATTAGTACTTAAAAGTGCATTTTTATCATGGTTTTATATCATCATTTTGCACTTGAAGTATCAATAACTCCTTAACTAAAATATGTTTTATAATAATGTATCTAATAATATAAGATACCTATAATTTGTGGTAAATGTCTATTTTTAATGCAGGCCTATCAAATAAATGAAAATATTGATTGATGAGTTTAAGAACTTAAATTGCAAAGGCAAAGAGATGGTCAAACTTAGAAAAGAGATGTTGGTGCAATCCAAACCGGAACACTATTCGGTAATTGAGTCATATCTGGAGCTACAGATCTCAGATTTAGGTCCAATTTATATGGATGGAAAGGTAAGACATAGGCCTACAACTTTCATATGGAGCTCAAGATCCAAAAAGGCCATTATCAAGTCCAAATTGTAGCAACAACAAAGAAGACCGAATCTGTCTTCCAGCCCAAGCACTGTTCGGTATTTTGGCCATATCTAGAGTTCTAGATGTCCAACTGAGCTAAATTTTTTACACAAGAAAGCTGAGACAATTGCCTACAACTTTCATGCTTACAACTAGCTCTAATTTTGACGTTATCAATGACGTTTTGGGCAGACAAGAGAAGATAAGGATTGTCACCAAGTCAAAAGTTGGCCACCCACTTATCAATTAGTCATCAAATCAATAGTTCCCAATTTTGGCCTATAAAAGGAGGCATTTGCCATGCATTTAGGCATCTTGGTGTTCAGATCAAGATCATACTCTTCCTTTCTCTCTTTGTATTTTTTGTAATGTTTGTACTTTGCTTTCATTAATACTAAGTTTATGCCTTTCATTTCCTTTTCTTTACTTTGTTAGCTTTTATGTTCTTATTTTGTTTATCTATTTTGCTTTCTTTCATTATGTCTAGCTAAGTTAATTATGTCAAGGTGAAAAGGTTACACTAATGGTGTGAGAATAAGTATAATGTAAACTTAATATGGACTTTAATGTTTGGTACTAACATGTTTTATATTTGTTATCTTGTTCACTCTTTAATACTTTGCTTGTTAAATGACTAATCTTGATTTATGTTGTATAACACTTGGTACAACAAATGCTTGGCACTTTCATAGCCCATAATGTATGGTATAAAGGACACCTGAGCTATGAAAGGAACTTGATTTGTTGTTAACATAAGTTATAATCATGAATGCTTGACGAGATTTACAAGTATTAGCATTAATTGAATAAGATGACTAATGTAATCATGTTAACAATATATAATCTGATTGGAACCTCCTTTGTGTGTGGTTTCCAATTCAATAATAAGAGTTTATACTATACTTGTTTCATATACCATTAGTGGAACCTCTAACCTTGACATTTGTTATTATCATTGTTTAATTGTTACATTAATATTTCATCTCTAAGTTCTCATCATCATCATCTTCTTCTTCTTCTCTTTCTTTATTATTATTATTACTACTACTACTACTACTACTACTACTACTACTACTACTACTACTACTACTATTATTATTATTACTATTGTTGTTGTTGTTGTTGTTGTTTTATAATTGTTGTTTATAATTTGTACAATTAACCTCCCTATGGTTCGACCCCGGTCTTGCCGGGTTATTTATTACTTCGACACTCCTGCACTTGGGAGAAGACATCAACCTTTTAGTCGTGTCATGTATGGGAGAGGCAATTTTAAATTAATGGGAGGTGTTTCAATAGCTATATTTTTAGGAGGTAGTCAAGTTTTGGGAGTCATCCCCAAAGCTTTAACATAAGAGGACATCATTGGAAAAATAATAAGAGAAAAACTACAGGTCTCTGATTAGTACTTAAAAGTGCATTTTTATCACGGTTTTATATCATCATTTTGCACTTCAAGTATCAATAACTCCTTAACTAAAGCATGTTTTATAATAATATATCTAATAATATAAGATACCTTTAAATTGTGGTAAATATTCATTTTAAATTCAGGCCTATCACATAAATGAAAGGGTTGATTGATGACTTTAAGAACTTAAATTGCAAGGATAAAGAGATGGCCAAACTTAGAAAAGAGATGTCGGTGCAATCCAAACCAGAACACTGTTCGGTAATTGGGTCATATCTGGAGCTTTATATCTCCGATTTAGGTCCAATTTATATGGATGGAAAGGTAAAACATAGGCCTACAACTTTCATATGGAGCCCAAGAACTGAATAGGCCTTTTCAAGTCCAAATTGTAGCAACAACAAAGAAGCCCGAATCTGTCTTCCAGCCCAAGCACTGTTCAGTATTTTGGCCATATCTGTACTTCTAGAAGTCCAAATGAGCTGAATGTTTTACACAAGAAAGCTAAGACAATTACCTACAACTTTCATGTTTGCAACTGGCTCCAATTTTGACGTTATCAATGATGTTTTGGGCAGACAAGAGAAGATAAGGATTGTCACCAAGTCAAAAGTTGGCCACCCACTTATCAATTAGTCATCAAATCAATAGTTCCCAATTTTGGCCTATAAAAGGAGGCATTTGCCATGCATTTAGGCATCTTGGTGTTCAGATCAAGATCATGCTCTTCCTTTCTCTCTTTGTATTTTTTGTAATGTTTATGCTTTGCTTTCATTAATATTAAGTTTATGCTTTTCATTTCCTTTCCTTTACTTAGTTAGCTTTTATGTTCTTATTTTGTTTATCTATTTTTCTTTCTTTCATTATGTCTAGCTAAGTTAATTATGTCAAGGTGAAAAGGTTACACTAATGGTGTAAGAATAAGTATAATGTAAACTTAATATGGACTTTAATGTTTGATACTAACATGTTTTATATTTGTTATCTTGTTTACTCTTTAATACTTTGCTTGTTAAATGACTAATCTTGATTTGTGTTGTATAACACTTGGTACAACAAATGCTTGGCACTTTCATAGCCCATATTGTATGGTATAACCGACACCTGAGGTATGAAAGGAACTTGATTTGTTGTTAACATAAGTTATAATCATAAATGCTTGACGAGATTTACAAGTATTAGCATTAATTGAATAAGATGACTAATGTAATCATGTTAACAATCTATAATCCAATTGGAACCTTCTTTATGTGTGGTTTCCAATTGAATAATAAGAGTTTATATTATACTTGTTTGACATACCATTAGTGGAATCTCTAACCTTGACAATTTTTATTATCATTGTTTAATCGTTACATTAATATTCCTTCTCCAAGTTCTCATCATCATCTTCTTCTTCTCTTTCTTTATTATTATTATTATTATTATTATTATTATTATTATTACCATTACTATTATTATTATTAGTACTACTACTACTACTACTACTAGTATTATTATTATAGTTATTGTTGTTATTGCTATTATTATTGTTTATAATTGTTGTTTATAATTTGTACAATTAATCTCCCTGTGGTTCGATCCCGGTCTTACTGGGTTATTTATTATTTCGATACTCCTGCACTTGGGAGAAGACATTAATCTTTTCGTCGTGTCAGTCTCCATAATGTTTGCTAGAATGAATGCAATGTTCAACTATGCTGATGCCTTCATTGTTGTACTAGGTGGCCTTAATAGGTGTAAACTCAACATGAATCTTAATATTTAATACTGATATGTTTTGTATTTGTTATCTTGTTCACTCTTTAATACTTTGCTTGTTAAATGACTAATCTAGATTTATGTTGTACAACACTTGGTACAATAAATGTTTGGCACTTTCATAGCCCATATTGTATGGTATAACCAACACCTAACCTATGAAAAGAACTTGATTTGTTGTTAACATAAGTTATAAGCATGAATGCTTGACAATATTTACAAGTATTAGCATTATTCGAATAAGATAACTAATGTAATCATGTTATCAATTTATAATATGATTGGAACCTTCTTTTTGTGTGGTTTCCATTTGAGTAATAAGAGTTTATATTATACTTGTTTGAAGTACCATTAGTGGATCCTCTAACCTTGATATTTTTTGTTATCATTGTTTAATCCTTACGTTAATCTTCCATCTCAATGTTCTCATCAACTTCTTCTTTTTATTATTATTATTATTATTACTACCACTACTACTATTATTATTCTTATTGTTGTTGTTGTTGTATTATTGTCATCTATAATTTATACAATTAACTTCCTTATATTTCGAGCCTAGTTTTGTTGGGTTATTTATTACTTCAACACTCCTTGGAAGAAGACATTAATCTTTTGGTTGTGTTAGTGACATGGTGAAAATTTTTTTGGAAGTTTTTATAGATGATTTTTCAGTTTATGGGGATTTTTATGAGTTGTGTCTAATGCATTTAGAAAAAGTTCTTGAAAGGTATGAAGTGAGCAATCTTGTACTCAATTGGGATGTAATTTTATGGTGACACATGGCATTGTCTTAGGTCACATTGTCTTTTCAAAAGAGATAGAGGTAGATAAATCAAAAGTTGAAATCATTCAAAAATCACCTACTCATAGGACTGTGAAAGATGTGAGATCCTTTTTAGGATACACTAGTTTTTACCGAAGATTCATTCATTCTTTTAGTATTATTGTCAAACCATTATGTAACTTGTTGTCACAAGATCTCTAATTTGATTGGACATCAAAATATCAAGAAGCTTTTGAAAAGCTTAAGGGGTTGTTGACCACTGCACCAATCATGCAAGCTCCTAATTAGTCTTTACCATTTGAATTGATATGTGATGCTATTGATTTTGCGGTAGGAGCTGTTTTAGGACAAAGAAAAGATAAAAAGTCTCATGTCATTTATTATGCTAGCAAGACTTTGAATGATGCTAAATTGAATTACACTACAACTGAAAAAGAACTCTTAGCTGTGGTCTTTGCATTAAACAAGTTTAGGTCTTATTTGGTTGGATCTCTTGTTATTGTTTTCACTGATCATGTTGTATTGAAATACTTGCTCACAAAACAAGATGCCAAACCATGTTTGATTTGATGGATCCTCCTACTCCAAGAGTTTAACCTTGAAATTTGAGATAAAAAGGGAGTAGAAAATGTAGTGGCTGATCATTTGTCTCATCTTTCAAGTGATAAGATCATAATTGATGAATCTCCAATAAATGAACTCTTTGTTGATGAAAATTTATTTTGTGGAGGTATTGTCTCCAGTATTGGTTCTCTATAGTATGCTGACATAACAAATTACCTAGTCATAAGTCAGATTCCTTCTCATTAGTCTAAACTTGACAAACAAAATTTTTTGCGTAATATGCATACCTTTTTTGGGATGACCCTTAACTATTTAAATATTGTCCTGACCAAATTACTAGGTGATGCATCCCTGATCATGAAATTCCAAGTGTCATTAATTTTTGTCAAGCATTAGCTTGTGGTCGGCATTTCTCTTCCAAGAAAACCATTGCCAAGATTTTGCATTGTGGTTTTTGTTGGCCCACCATGTTTAAAAATGGCCATGCCTTTCGTGTTGTATGTGACCAATGCTAACAACTAGGTAACCTCATGACACAACTAAAAGGTTGATGTCTTCTCCCAAGTGCAGGAGTGTCGAAGTAATAAATAACCCGGCAAGATCGGGGTCGAACCACAGGGAGGTTAATTGTACAAATTATAAACAACAATTATAAAACAACAATAACAACAACAACAACAATAGTAGTAGTAGTAGTAGTAATAATAATAAACAAAGAGAAGAAGAAGAAGATGGTGATGATGAGAACTTTGAGATGAAATATTAATGTAACAATTAAACAATGATAATAACAAATGTCAAGGTTAGAGATTCCACTAATAGTATGTCAAACAAGTATAATATAAACTCTTATTATTCAATTGGAAACCACACACAAAGGAGGTTCCAGTTGGATTATAGATTGTTAACATGATTACATTAGTCATCTTATTCAATTAATGCTAATACTTGTAAATCTCGTCAAGCATTCATGATTATAACTTATGTTAACAACAAATCAAGTTCCTTTCATAGCTCAGGTGTTGGTTATACCATACATTATGGGCTATGAGAGTGCCAAGCATTTGTTGTACCAAGTGTTATACAACATAAATCAAGATTAGTCATTTAACAAGCAAAGTATTAAAGAGTGAACAAGATAACAAATATAAAACATGTTAGTATCAAACATTAACGTTCATATTAAGTTTACATTATACTTATTCTTACACCATTAGTGTAACCTTTTCACCTTGACATAATAAACTTAGCTAGACATAATGAAAGAAAGAAAAATAGATAAACAAAATAAGAACATAAAAGTTAACTAAATAAAGGAAATGAAATGAAAGGCATAAACTTAATATTAAAAAAAGCAAAGCATAAACATTATAAAAAATACAAAGAGAGAAAGGAAGAGCATGATCTTGATCTCAACACGAAGATGCCTAAATGCATGGCAAATGCCTCCTTTTATAGGCTAAAATTGGGAACTATTAATTTGATGACTAATTGATAAGTGGGTGGCCAACTCTTGACTTGGTGACAATTCTTATCTTCTCTTGTCTGCCCCAAATATCATTGATATCGTCATAATTGGAGCTAGATAAAAACATGAAAGTTGTAGGAAATTGTCTCAGCTTTCTTGTGTAAAAACTGGAGCTCATTTGGACTTCTAAAACTCCAGATATGGCGAAAATACCGAACAGTGTTCGGGCTGGAAGACAGATTCGGGCTTCATTGTTGTTGCTACAATTTGAACTTACAAATGGCCTTTTTAGATCTTGGGCTCCATATGAAAGTTGTAAGCCTATGTCTTACCTTTCCATCCATATAAATTGGACCTGAATCTGAGATCTATAGCTCCAGATATGACCCAATTACCGAACAGTGTTCCGGTTTGGACTGCACGGACATCTCTTTTCTAAGTTTGGCCATATCTTTATCCTTGCAATTTAAGTTCTTAAAGTCATCAATCAATCCTTTCTTTTATGTGATAGGCCTGCATTTAAAATGAATATTTACCATAAATTAAAGGTATCTTATATTATTAGATATATTATTATAAAACATGCTTTAGTTAAGGAGTTATTGATACTTCAAGTGCAAAATGATGATATAAAACTACGATAAAAATGCACTTTTAAGTACTAATCACACCCCCCAACCAGCTTATTACTAGTCCCTAGTAATCAAAGCATTAAAATAGAAAACAAATTTGCAAATTTCACAAAGCAACGTATTCATCATTTAAGTTCCATTAATCTATCCAGATAAACAAACTCTCATTAAATTTATATATCTACTCAATACCTATTAACAAGATATTAATAAACCTTTCTTTTATGCTCAATGTATCAACACATAATTATGGGGCTTTTCTTGGAAGAAAATAAATTTTTTTGTTCTAATGTTTCAGGTTAACTTCTTTGGGTTGGGATTATTATCTTTGTCTTTTTTTAAATATATATACATATAATTTAAAAACATCACGCATCTTTAACCCAGGTAACGAGCTTTCAGCTAATGACTCCCAGACCAGTTGGTCTTAGGGCATTAGGTGTTGAGACACCCCTACGAGCTTAGTAACTCGGGTCGCAGATACTGATATGTAGATAGTGCAATGTTTGATTCCCTTAAGCTTTTCTCCTCAACCCATGTAACAAGCATTGGGCCAACCCTCAGTTGACTTTAGGGTATTAGGTGTTAAAACACCCATTCGGGCTTAATTGCTTAGGTTAAGGACGCTACGAAACCAAACTTATCTACATTTTTATTATCATCATTTTTTTTCTTTTTTTTTTTTTAATTATATACAATCCATTTCCCTTAGTTGTTACCTTTAACAAAAGAACATAAATAATGTAATAATCCAATATGCAACCCACAATCATATGTTAAAGTGTGTGTGTGTAAATTAAGGTTTAAGAATACATGTTAAATAAGTATATGAGCATAATTAAGTGATAACAATGCGAGAGTTTGTAAATCTGAATATTTCAGGAAGTATTATAACAGACCTTGTTAAGAATGGTTACTAAGATGTGTCTCAAGAGTCACTTTAACAAATGAGCTCCTTTACTCTGTCATCCTAGTAACAACAATTATGCACATGCTTTATGAAATGAAAAACATTTTTTTTTTATCAACTACTACCCTCTCCCCCCAACCAAAACGAGACATTGTCGTCAATGTTCTAAGGTAGAAAGATAGAGTTTAGAAGATATCACCTAAAATAACGAACACTAACAAACCTGAAACACACTAAAACAAAAATAAGAAATAACAAAACACAATAATAAAACCAAAAGACACAAAAATTCACAAATGAAGGCTCAAATCCAATCTAAGCTTTTTACGGCTTTCCTTAGATGACCAATTTATACAACTCATGGAAGGATCAATCACAGGAATGAAAGATTGTAGTTAGAAGTAGCAGCAGAGATTATGATTTGCCGTGCAGAAGATGTTAGAAATTCCTGTTCCACAACATCATCAAGAAAAGACAACAACTTATCATAATAACCATTAACATTTAACAAACCTATGGGTTTATGGTGAATGTGCAGTTGAGCCCAAGAGGAAATATGAAAGATCTCTTCTAATGTGCCTAGACCACCTAGTAAAGTAATGAAGGCATCAGCATGGTTAAACATTGCATTCATTCGAGGCGACATTATGGAGACCTGAAGTTCCTCTCCAATTGTTTTTCCAATGATGTCCCCTTGTGCCAAAGCTTCAGGGACAACCCCTAAAACTTGACTACCTCCTAAAAATGCAGCTATTGACACACCTCCCATTAACCCAAGACTACCTCCCTCATAGACTAAATGAATCTTTCTCTCAGCTAGCACTTGACTAAAATGATTTGCTGATTCTAAAAACTCCTTTTCTTTCCCAGGACCAGATCCACCGAAAACACAAATATTTCTTATATGATGACTTAAGGAACTTGCCATTTCTACACACTTCTGTATTTGTTGAATGTATGAGTTGAGTAGAAATGAAAGGAAGGAAGAGAGGGTTTTATAGATGAGAAATTAGAAAAGCAATCATAACACCTATATGTAGGCCAACTAGAGTCTCACACTCTCTTTTTATTTATTTATTTATTTACTTTTGAAAAAGTATGTGTATGTACAGGTAGTTGTGATTGTGGCTCACATCTTCCCTTGGTTTTACGTTCAAGAACGGCTTAAACACCCTTTATGGGTGGGGGATAGGCTTCCCATCCAGTTTTCTTAAAAACTGGCAAACAAGGTCTTTTTTAGTTAGATTCCCAAGACTATGTCGATCATGTTCTTTATGAAATAGTGACCATAAATCATGAATTGCGCGATGCACATCTCCACTAGGATGCGTCTCAAGAATCAATAGAAGATTATCTAAAGATTCCTTACTCAAGCCATCCTTAATGAATTGTATTTTATCTTCACGATTTATAGATACCATTCCTAAAGAACGACATTGTGTATTACAAGTCCATCTAGCACATCGATGACAAACTTTCAGTTGTTTTGCACGACGCTTCTTTGCAAAAGTGCTTTTACCTGTTCCAGGCACGTGTGAAATGAAGGAGTTAAAGGAGTCACCTGATAATCAGACCTTTACTTCAATCAACCAGCGAATATGTTCAGAAATTCCATGATTCATTAACAATCTCAATCTTGCACATTTAGCACGGTAAATTTTTGTAATCGCATTCTGAGGCAAAACGGGAAAATACTTTTTTAATTTTTCAAGATTAGTGTCCATTTTCAAATGAGAATTGGAAGAGAGATTCAAAGAATTGCACAAATATATACACAGATATCAGTTATTGTGGGAAACTAAAAGAACCAACTTAAGTCACGGAGTACCGTTGTCCGCCATTTGATTGGGGTGAGAGAACTAGCAAAAATCACTAAAAAAGAAACACAAAAACAATGTGAGAAAAACAATGTGAGAAAAACAAAATAATCAACCTTTATCTACAAGATCATTCAAACCAATTGATTCATTTTCACTAGGAAAATTATCAAAGTAAGCTTTCAAACGATGTTCATTTTCCTTAAAATTATTGTCATTCATTGAATTCTCAATATCACAGGCCCCATAAGGATTGCTCCATCTTAGTCTTAGCTCTCTAGGGAATGCATAGAGTTGAGAATTATAAAATAAAATTTTTTGACCAGTATCAATATTTTGACAATTTTCACAAGTTTTGCAGAATGCATGTGAGTCTTTGAACATGGTGGGCTGATTAGTACTTAAAAGTGCATTCTCATTAAGGATTTATGTCATCATATTGCACCTAAAGTATCATTAAATTCCCTAACAAAAGCATGTTTTATATTAGCAAGTCTAAAAATATAATATACCTTTAATTCATGGTAAATGTTCATCCTAAATGCAGGTCTATCACATAAATAAAAGGATTGATTGATGAGTTTAAGGATTGAAATTGAAAGGATAAAAAGAAGGCCAAACTTAGCAAAGTGTTGCTAGTGCATTCCAAACTCGAACACCGTTCAGTAATTTGATCATATCTGGAGCTGTAGATATCAGATTTAGGTCCATTTTATATCGATGGAAAGGTAAGACATAGACCTACAACTTTCATATGAAGTCAAAGACTCAGTTCTGCCGTTTTCAAGCCCAAATCTTAGCAACAACGAAGACGTCAGAAGCTGTCCTGCAGCTCAAGCACTATTCGGTTCTTGAGTTCTAGAAGTCCAAATGAGCTCTGGTTTTTTTTTATGGAAAGCTGAGAAAATTGCCCACAGCTTCCAGAATTCAGTTGGCTATAATTCTGATGTGAGCAATGACGTTTTGGCCAGCCAACAATATCAAAAATCAGCCCATAATATCAAAAAACCAGCAGCCATTAATGTCAAAAACCATCCACCAAATCAATGGATGCCCACCAATTCTTCAATCAATCAATAGTTCTGAAACTTAGCCTATAAAAGGAGGCATTGTCCATGTATTTAGTCATATTAATTTTCAGATCAAAGTTATCTTCTTGCTTTCTCTCTACATCTTTGTAATGTTCAAGTTTTCTTTTATGCTATAGTAATCTCTTGTTTATGCTCTTTCATTTCCTTTCCTATACTTAGTTAGCTTATATTATGTTTATGTTCTTATATTATTTATTTGTGTTTTTCTCCTTCTTAATGTTTAGCTAAGTTAATTATGTCAAGGTGAAAAGGTTTCTCTAATGGTGTTAGAATAGGTATAATATAAACTCAACATGAGCTTTAAATGTTTATATCCAAGAAAGATTGTTATTAACATGTTTTATCTTTTTATCTTACTAATTCTTAATACCTTGCTTATTAAATGTTTAATTTAGATTTGTGTTGTATAATATTTGGTACATCAAATGCTTGATCTTTCATAGTTTTCGGCCGAAATCGTTATTATGATAGAAACTAGATTTGTTGTTAACATAAACTAGCAACATGAATGCTTGATGATATTTATAAGTATGGTATTACTTATATAAGATAATTAATATGATTATGTTAGTAATTTATAATGAGCTAATAACGAGAAATCATCCGATTAGAACCTCCTTTGTGTGTGGTTTCTAGTTGAGTAATAAAAAGAGTTTATATTATATTTATTTGAAATACCATTAGTGAATCCTATAACCTTGACATATGTTTTGTTATTGTTTAATCCTTACATCAATATCACATCCCAAAACTTTCTTCAACTCCTTTTCTGTTATTATTCTCTTTAAATCTTTTTCTTTATTTGTAATTTATATAATTCACCTCCCTGTGGTTCGACCCCGGTCTTGCCGGGTTATTTTACTTTGACACTCCTGCACTTGGGATAAGACATCAACTCTTTGATCGTGTCAAGTTTTTGGCGCCGTTGCCGGGGAGGTAAGTTCTTGTATAAATTAAATATTTTATTTTATTTTATTTTAACTTTTATTTGTTTTTCTAATTGTTGTTTCTTTTTCTTTTTCTTTTTTTTCTTTTCTTTTCTTTTGTATTTGTATGAGAGTTTGGACACGTACATTAAGTGGTAGACTTTCTAGAAAATCCTTATTTTCTTCAGAAAACATGGCCGAAAAAGATAACCAATCAATTCATAATGAGAATAATGAGAATAATCGTGTTAGAACACTTAGAGATCATATGAATCCAACAAGAACAAGTGCACCATCATGTATTGTTTTTCCTCCTGATGCATCTCATTTTAATTTTAAGCCAGGTATTATTCAACTTTTACCCACTTTTCATGGCTTAGAATTAGAAAATCCATACTTGCACTTAAGAGAATTTGAAGAAGTTTGTAACACTTATAATGACTTAAATTGTAGCATGAACACCATCAGATTAAAGCTTTTTCCTTTTTCGTTAAAAGATAAAGCTAAAACATGGCTACAAAATATTAGGTCAGGATCCATTCATGCTTGGGATGAAATGCAACAATAGTTTTTAAAGAAATTTTTCCCTTCTCATAGATCAAACTCTTTCAAAAGACAAATCACCACTTTTACTCAAAAACCAGGAGAAACATTTTATAAATGTTGGGATAGGTATCGAGACTTGCTTAGTACTTGCCCTCATCATGGTTTTGAAACATGGAGATTGGTTTCACAATTTTATGAAGGGTTAACACCTAAAGATAGACAAATGGTAGAATTGATGTGCAATGGAACTTTTGAAAATAAAGACCCTGATGAAGCAATGGAGTACCTAGAGTTGCTAGCTGAAAATGCTCAAAATTGGGACACCACAGGTACTTGTGAGGCACTAGGTAAAACTCAACCTCATACATCTAATGTAGGCATGTATAGCCTTAGGGAAGATCATGACCTCCAAGCCAAATTTGCATCTTTAGCTAGAAAAGTTGAGACACTAGAATTAAAAAAGAGTGGTCAAGTAAAATCTGTTCAAGAAATTATGTGTCAAATTTGTGAAACCAATGAACACTCAACCAATGATTGTCCCACGTTGCCTTCTTTTAAGGAATGTCTCCATGAACAAGCCAATGCTTTAAATAGTTTCCAAAGACCAAGTCATAACCCGTACTCACAAACGTACAACCCTGGTTGGAGAAATCACCCAAATTTTAGTTGGAAGAGTGGTAACAATAATGCACAAACTTCACAGCCACCATTTCAAACACAACATAATTTTCAAAATTCTCATGGATATGCACCTCCTTATATTCCCCCTCCTAGAAGAAATCTTGAGGAAACAGTACATGCATTCATTGAAAAGCAAGAGACAATCAACACTCAAAATGCTCAAACCATGGCTGATTTGAAAGATACTCTTGCAAAGTTCACATCTGCTCTCAGTTTTCAGGAGAAAGGTAAGTTTCCATCTCAACCCCAGCAAAATCCCAAAGGGCAATACAATTCAAGTACAAGCAGTTCTAGAAGCCAACATCTGGATCAAGTCAAATCAGTCACTACTCTCCGCAGTGGTAAGGTTATTAAAAAACCTATTCTTGAACCTTGTGAGAAAGAAGATGAGTTAGTCTCCAAGGGTAAGGAAATGGTTGAACCTGATCATTGCAAGGAAGAGACTGATTCCCCACCAGCACTTCCATTTCCTCATGCCATGACCAAACAAAGGAAAGTCAATCACAATTCTGAAATCTTTGAAACTTTCAAACAGGTAAGGATTAATATACCTTTGCTAGATGCTATTAAACAGGTACCATCTTATGCTAAATTTTTGAAAGATCTATGCACTGTAAAGAGAAAATTGAATGTGAAAAAGAAAGCCTTCTTAGCCGAACAAGTAAGTGCCATTCTTCAGAACAATAATGCTTTGAAATATAAAGACCCTGGTTGTCCTACAATTTCTTGCTTTATTGGAGAACATAAAATTGACAGAGCTTTACTTGATCTTGGAGCTAGTGTGAATTTACTTCCATATTCGGTTTTTCAAAGTCTAAATCTCGGTGAGTTAAAACCTACTTCTGTTACTCTTTTACTTGCTGATAGATCTATAAAAATGCCTAGAGGAATAGTTGAAGATGTGTTAGTACAAGTTGATAAATTCATCTTTCCTGTGGATTTTATTGTCTTGGATACACAAACTGTTGAAGCATGCAATTCAATTCCTGTTATTTTAGGACGTCCATTTCTTGCAACTTCTAATGCATTGATTAATTGTAGGAATAGAGTGATGAAGTTATCTTTTGGAAACATGACATTAAAAATGAATGTTTTTAACATTTGCAAGCAACCTGGAGATGATAATGATTTACAGGAAGTAGATTTTATTGAAAAAATAATTTACGATCAATTTGAAAAATTTTCCAATGAAATTGAGTTTAATGAATCTGAAGATTTGCAAATGGTTTGTTTTCAGGAAGAATCAAAGGCAAATATTTGGAGATCAAAAATTGAGGAATTGCCACCACGATCAATTGGGTCCATACCTTCAAGTGTTCAACCACCAAAACCCGATTTGAAGCTATTACCATGTAATCTCAAATACTCATTTTTAGGAGAAAATGAAACTTTTCCGGTAATAATTTCTTCCAAACTTAATGTTCATCAAGAAGGTAAGTTATTACAAACTCTTAAAATGCACAAAAATGCATTAGGATGGACCATAGCTGACATAAAAGGAATTAGTCTTTTGATTTGCACTCACAAGATTTATTTGGAGGAAAATGCTAAACCCTCTAGAGAAATGCAACGAAGCCTTAATCCTAATATGAAAGAAGTAGTGAGAAATGAAGTCATTAAACTTCTAGATAATGGAATCATTTATCCTATTTCTGACAGCAAATGGGTAAGTCCTACCCAAGTTGTACCTAAAAAGTCTGGAGTTACTGTGAGAAAAATGAGTTAATTCCAACGAGGACTATTACTGGTTGGCGTATGCGCATTGACTATAGAAAAATTAATTCAATGACTAGAAAAGATCACTTTCCTTTACCTTTCATGGATCAAATTCTAGAAAGAGTTGCAGGTCATGAATTTTATTGTTTCCTAGATGGTTATTCAGGTTACAACCAAATTGAAATTGCATTTGAAGATCAAGAGAAAACTACTTTCACATGTCCATTTGGTACATTTGCATATCGAAGGATGCCTTTTGGATTATGTAATGCACCAGCCACGTTTCAAAGATGCATGCTTAGCATATTCAGTGATATGGTTGAACGCTTTCTTGAGATATTTATGGATGATTTTTCTGTTTTTGGTGATTCATTTGATAATTGTTTAACTAATTTGGAAAAGGTTTTGAACAGGTGTGAAGAGAAGAATCTTGTGTTGAATTGGGAAAAATGTCATTTTATGGTAACAAACGGCATTGTACTTGGTCACATTGTTTCATCAATAGGAATTGAGGTTGATAAATCTAAAATTGAGTTAATTGCCAACTTGCCAACACCAAAATCTGTTAAAAATATTAGATCATTTTTAGGACATGCTGGTTTTTATAAAAGGTTTATCAAAGATTTTAGTATAATATCTAAGCCATTGTGTAACCTTCTAACGAAGGATAATGTTTTTGAATGGACTGAATATTGTGAAGAAGCCTTTGTTAAACTTAAAAACCTGCTTACATCTGCTCCTGTTATTCAACCTCCTGATTGGTCATTACCTTTTGAAATAATGTGTGATGCTAGTGATTATGTCGTGGGTGCTGTTTTAGGACAAAGAAAAGATAAGAAACCCTATGTCATTTACTATGCAAGTAAAACTTTAAATAGTGCTCAAATAAATTACACAACCACTGAAAAAGAATTACTTGCTGTAGTATTTGCGTGTGAAAAATTCAGATCTTATCTTGTTGGCTCACCTGTTATTGTTTTTAGCGATCATGCAGCGTTGAAATATCTTCTTTCAAAGAAGGATTCTAAAGCTAGATTGGTGCGGTGGATTTTGTTACTTCAAGAATTCGATATCACAATCAAGGATAAGAAAGGCACCGAAAATGTTGTCGCGGATCATTTGTCAAGATTGACAACTGATTCGAAATCTGACATCACGCCAATCGATGACTACTTTCCTGATGAATCTTTACTTTCTGTCACTACAATGCCTTGGTTTGCTGATATTGTTAATTTTCTTGTTTCAGGACATTTGCCAGCGCATTGGGGCACTCAAGACAAAAGAAAGTTCTTGAACGAAGTGAAGAACTTTTATTGGGATGACCCTTATTTATTCAAATATTGTCCTGATCAAATATTTCGAAGATGCATTCCTGACAATGAGGTAAGTAATGTCATTAAATTTTGTCATTCTAAGGCATGTGGAGATCATTTTTCGTCAAAAAAGACAGCCGCAAAAATCTTACAATGTGGATTTTATTGGCCCACCATGTTCAAGGACACACATGCATTCTGCAAATCTTGTGAAAATTGTCAAAAGTTAGGATCTCTTTCAAAACGTCACATGATGCCTTTAAGTTTCTTGTCATTGAAATCTTTGACTGTTGGGGTATAGATTTTATGGGTCCATTTCCTCCATCATTTGGTTTTGTGTACATATTAGTCGCAGTAGACTATGTTTCAAAATGGATAGAAGCAATTCCAAGTCGTAGCAATGATCATAAAACAGTCATTAAGTTTTTGAAAGAAAACATTTTAAGTCGATTTGGAATCCCTCGGGCCATGATAAGTGATGGTGGAACACATTTCTGTAACAAGCCATTTGAGTCTTTAATGAAGAAATATGGAATCACACACAAAATTTCCACCCCTTATCACCCCCAGACAAATGGACAAGTAGAACTTGCTAATAGGGAGATCAAACAAATCTTGAAAAAAACAGTGAACCCTAATCGAAAGGACTGGTCTTTAAGACTTAATGATGCACTTTGGGCCTATCGAACTGCTTTTAAAACATCATTAGGTATGTCACCTTATAGGTTGGTTTATGGAAAACCTTGTCATTTGCCTGTGGAACTTGAATACAAAGCTTATTGGGCTATTAAAGCTTTCAATTCAAACCTGGATGATGCGAGTCAGCTGCGTAAGTTACAAATAAATGAGCTTGAAGAAATAAGAAATGATGCATATGAGAATTCAAAAATTCATAAAGCAAGAATCAAAGACTTTCATGATAAAAGAATCTTGAGAAAAACATTTGATGTTGGTCAAAAAGTTTTGCTTTATAATTCTCGACTCCATTTATTTCCTGGAAATCTAAGATCAAGATGGAGCGGTCCATTTGTTGTGAAACATGTATATCCTTATGGGGCCTTTGATATTGAGAATCCAAAGAATGGTAATGTTTTCAAGGTCAATGGACATCGTTTGAAAGCTTACTTTGATAATTTTCCTAGTGAAAATGAATCCATTGGTTTGAATGATCCTGTATATGAAGGTTGATTATTTTGTTTTTCTCATATTTTTTTTGTGTTTCTTTTTGGTGTGACTTTTGTTTTGCTAGTCTTTCTCCAACCCCGGTCAAATGGCGGATAACGGTACTCCGTGACTTTTAAGTCGGTTCTTTCAGTTTCCCATGATAATTGATATCTCTGTATATATTTGTTCAATTCCTTGTTCCTTCTCTTTTCTTTACATCTCTTCTGCACTTCTCTTTAAAAACAAAACAAAAAATGGATACCACTCTTGAAAAATTGAAAAAGTATTTTCCTGCTCTGCCTCAGAATGCGATTACAAAAATTTACCGTGCTAGGTGTAAAAGATTGAGGTTGTTAATGAACCATGGAATTCCTGAAGATATTCGCTGGATAATTGAAGCAAAGATCCGATTATCAGGTGAGTCTTCCAACTCTTTTATTTCATACATGCCTGGGACAGGTAAAAGCACTTTTGCAAAGAAACGTCGTGCAAAACGACTAAAAGTCTGTCACCGATGTGCCAGATAGACTTGTAATACAAAATGTCGTTCTTTAGGAATGGTATCTATAAACCGTGAAGATAAAATACAATTCATTAAGGATGGCCTGAGTAAGGAGTCTTTAGATAATCTTCTATTAACTCTTTAGACGCATCCTAGTGGAGATGTGCATCGTGTAATTCATGATTTATGGCCTCATTTTCATAAAGAACATGATCGACTTAGTCTTGGGAATCTAACTGAAAAAGACCCTGTTTGCCAGTTTCTAAGAAAACTAGATGGGAAGCCTATCCCCGACCCATAGAGGGCGTTTAAGCCGTTCTTGGACGTAAAACCAAGGGAAAGCTGTGAGCCACAATCACAACTGCTTGTACATACATATTTTTTATATATATATATATAATAAAATAATAATAATAAATAAATAAATAAATAAGAAAGAGAGAGAGAGTAAGACTTCAGCTAGTCTACATATAGGTGGTATGCTTTGCATTTTCAATTTCTCATCTATAAAATCTTCTCTTCCTTCCCATCATTTCTACTCAACCCATTCATTCAGCATATATAGAAGTGTGTAGAAATGGCAAGTTCCTCTGTTCCTAAAATAAAAACTATTTGTGTTTTTGGTGGATCTAGTCCTAGGAAAGAAAAAGAGTTTTTAGAATCAGCAAATCATCTTGGTCGGATACTAGCTGAGAGAAAGATTCATTTAGTGTATGGGGGAGGCAGTCTTGGGTTAATGGGGGGTGTTTCAATAGCTGCATTTGTAGGAGGCAGTCAAGTTTTGGGGGTTGTCCCCAAAGCTTTAGCCGAAGGGGACATCATTGGAAAAACAATTGGAGAGGAATTACAGGTCTCTACAATGTCTGATAGAATGAATACAATGTTTAACCATGCCGATGCCTTCATTGCCTTACTAGGTGGTCTGGGTACATTGGAAGAGATCTTTCATATTTCCTCTTGGGCCCAACTGCACATTCACCATAAACCTATAGGTTTGTTAAATGTTAATGGTTTTTATAATAATTTGTTGTCTTTTCTTGATCAAGCTATGGAACAGGAATTTCTAACATCTTCGGCACGACAAATCATAATCTCTGCTGCTACTGCTGAACAATTGATTGACCAACTACAATCTTTCATCCCTGTAATTGATCCCTCCATGAGTCAACTCAATTGGTCAACCATGAAACGCCATAAAAAGCTTAAATTGGATTTGAGTCTTAGTTTGTGAAAAATTGTGTCTTTTGGTTTTATTAATAGCATAATATTTGTGTTTTGTTGTTTCTTATATTTGTTTTAGTATGTTTCAGGTTTGTCAATAGTCGTTGTTTCAGGTGATATCTTCTACACTCTATCTTTTTGCTTAGAACATTGAGGACAATGTCTTGTTTTGGTTAGGGGGAGAGGGTAGTAGTTGATATTAAAAAAAAAATTTCTATTATTTAAACCATTTGCAAAACTATTGTTACTAGGATGGCAGAGTAATGGAGGAACTTTAGTGACTCTTGAGACGCATCTTAGTAAACATTCTTAACAAGGTCTATTATAATACTTCTTGAAATATTCAGGTTTACAAACTCTTGGATTGCTATCTATAGATTCTGTTTATATGCCCATCTAACAAAGCTTAAGGGAATCAAACACTGCACTATCTACATATCAGTATTTGCAACCCGAGTTACTAAGCTCGTAGGGGTGTCTCAACACCTGATGCCCTAAGACCAACTGGTCTGGGAGTCATTAGCCGAAAGCTCGTTACATGGGTTCAAGATACATTGTGCTATAAATTCTTGCTTTTTTAAAAAAAAAGTGAGAAAAAAAAAGATAACAATCCCAACCCAAGGAAGTTAACTTTAAACATTAGAACAAAAAATTTGTTTTCTTCCATGAAAAGCTCCATAGCTATGTTTTGATTTATTGAGCACCGAAAGAAGGTTTACTAATATCTTGTTTAAGAGGTATTAAGCAGATATATAAATTTAATGAGAGTTTGTTTATTTGGATAGATTAATAGAAGTTAAATGATGAATGCCTTGCTTTGTGGTATTTGCAAATTACTTTTCTATTTTAATGCTTTGATTACTAGGGACTAGTAATAAGCTGGTTGGGGGGTCTGATTAGTACTTAAAAGTGCATTCTCATTAAGGATTTATGTCATCATATTGCACCTAAAGTATCATTAAATTCCCTAACAAAAGCATGTTTTATATTAGCAAGTCTAAAAATATAATATACCTTTAATTCATGGTAAATGTTCATCCTAAATGCAGGTCTATCACATAAATAAAAGGATTGATTGATGAGTTTAAGGATTGAAATTGAAAGGATAAAAAGAAGGTCAAACTTAGCAAAGTGTTGCTAGTGCATTCCAAACTCGAACACCGTTCAGTAATTTGATCATATCTAGAGCTGTAGCTATCAGATTTAGGTCCATTTTATATCGATGGAAAGGTAAGACATAGACCTACAACTTTCATATGAAGTCAAAGACTCAGTTCTGCCGTTTTCAAGCCCAAATGTTAGCAACAACGAAGACGTCAGAAGCTGTCCTGCAGCTCAAGCACTATTCGGTTTTTGGTTCATATCTTGAGTTCTAGAAGTCCAAATGAGCTCTGATTTTTTTTTATGGAAAGCTGAGACAATTGCCCACAGCTTCCACAATTCAGTTGGCTATAATTCTGATGTGAGCAATGATGTTTTGGCCAGCCAACAATATCAAAAATCAGCCCACAATATCAAAAAACCAGCAGCCATTAATGTCAAAAACCAGCCACCAAATCAATGGATGCCCACCAATTCTTCAATCAATCAATAGTTCTGAAACTTAGCCTATAAAAGGAGGCATTGTCCATGTATTTAGTCATATTAATTTTCAGATCAAAGTTATCTTCTTGCTTTCTCTCTACATCTTTGTAATGTTCAAGTTTTCTTTTATGCTATAGTAATCTCTTGTTTATGCTCTTTCATTTCCTTTCCTATACTTAGTTAGCTTATATTATGTTTATGTTCTTATATTGTTTATTTGTGTTTTTCTCCTTCTTAATGTTTAGCTAAGTTAATTATGTCAAGGTGAAAAGGTTTCTCTAATGGTGTTAGAATAGGTATAATATAAACTCAACATGAGCTTTAAATGTTTATATCCAAGAAAGATTGTTATTAACATGTTTTATCTTTTTATCTTACTAATTCTTAATACCTTGCTTATTAAATGTTTAATTTAGATTTGTGTTGTATAATATTTGGTACATCAAATGCTTGATCTTTCATAGTTTTCGGCCGAAATCGTTATTATGATAGAAACTTGATTTGTTGTTAACATAAACTAGCAACATGAATGCTTGATGATATTTATAAGTATGGTATTACTTATATAAGATAATTAATATGATCATGTTAGTAATTTATAATGAGCTAATAACGAGAAATCATCCGATTAGAACCTCCTTTGTGTGTGGTTTCTAGTTGAGTAATAAAAAGAGTTTATATTATATTTATTTGAAATACCATTAGTGAATCCTATAACCTTGACATATGTTTTGTTATTGTTTAATCCTTACATCAATATCACATCCCAAAACTTTCTTCAACTCCTTTTCTGTTATTATTCTCTTTAAATCTTTTTCTTTATTTGTAATTTATATAATTCACCTCCCTGTGGTTCGACCCCGGTCTTGCCGGGTTATTTTACTTTGACACTCCTGCACTTGGGATAAGACATCAACTCTTTGATCGTGTCATGGGCCAATAAAATCCATTTTGAAAGATTTTTATAGATGTCTTTTTTGACGAGAAATAACTTCCACATGCTTCAGAATGACAAAGTTTAATGACACTAGTTACCTCATTGTCGGGAATGAATCTTTGAAATATTTGATCAGGACAATATTTGAATAAGTTAGGGTCATCATAATAAAAATTCTTCACTTCGTTCAAAAACTTTTCTTTGTCTTGGGTACTCCAATTAGCTGGCGAATCTCCTAAAGTAAGAAAATTGATATTTTTATCATACCAAGGCATTGGACTAAGAGAAAGTAAGGATTCATTAGGAAAGTAATCATCGATTGGTGTGATGTCAGATGTCGAATCTGTTGTCATTATTGACAAAAGATTTACATCAACATTTTCGGTGCATTTTTCATCCGTGATTTCTTCCTCAGAATAAATCATTTGCAAATCTTCAGTTTCATCCAATTCATTTTTACTTAAAGTAGATTCAAGTTGATCATAAACTAATTCATCAATATGATCTACTTCTTGTAAATCATTATCATCTGCAGGTTGCTTGCAAACGTTGAAAATATTCATCTCTAATGTCATGTTTCCAAATGATAGCTTCATCAGTCCATTCCTACAATTAATCAATGCGTTAGAAGTTGCAAGAAACGGACGTCCTAAAATAACAGGAAATGAATTACATGCTTCAACAGGTTCTGTGTCCAAGACAATAAAATCCACAAGATAAATGAATTTATCGACTTGTACTAACACATCTTTAATTATTCCTCTAGGCACTTTTACAGATCTATCGGCAAGTAAAAGAGATATAGAAGTTGGTTTTAACTCACCTAGATTGAGACTTTGAAAAACTGAATATGGAAGTAAATTCACACTAGCACCAAGATCAAGTAAGGCTTTTTCAATTTTATGTTCTCCAATAAAGTAAGAAATTGTAGGACAACCAGGGTCTTTATATTTCAAAGCATTATTGTTTTGAAGAATGGCACTTACTTGTTCAGCTAGAAAGGCTTTCTTTTTCACATTTAGTTTCTTCTTCACAGTGCATAGATCTTTCAAAAATTTAGCATAGGAAGGAACTTGTTTAATAGCATCCAGCAAAGGTATATTGATCCTTACCTGTTTGAAAATTTTAAAAATTTCAGAGTTGTGATTGACTTTCTTTTGTTTGGTCATGGCATGAGGAAATGGAAGTGCTGGCGGAGAATCGATCTTTTCTTTGCAATTTTCAAATTCAACCCCTTCCTTACCCTCAGAGATTGACTCATCATCCTTCTCATAAGGTTCAAGAGAGGGTTTTTCAATAACTTTACCACTGCGCAGAGTAGTGACTGATTTGACTTGATCCATGTGTTGGCTTCCAAAACTACTTGCATTTGCATTATATTGCCCCTTGGGATTTTCTTGTGGTTGAGATGGAAACTTACCTTTCTCTTGGAAACTGAGAGCAGATGTTAATTTTGCAAGAGTATCTTTAAAATCTGTCATGTTTTGAGCAAGTTGAGTATTGATTGCCTCTTGCTTTTCAATGAATGCATGCAATGTTTCCTCAAGATTTCTTCTAAGCGGTGGAGCATAAGGAGGTGCATATCCATGAGAATTTTGGAAATTGTGGTGTGCTTGAAACGGTGGTTGTGAAGTTTATGCATTGTTGTTCTCACTCTTCCAACTAAAATTTGGGTGATTTCTCCAACCAGGGTTGTATGTTTGGGAGTATGGGTTGTGGTTGGCCCTTTTGAAACTGTTTAAAGCATGAGCTTGTTCATGGAGACATTCCTTAAAAGAAGGCAAGGTTGGACAATCATTGGTTGAGTGTTCATTTGTTTCACAGATTTGACACATAATGTTTTCGACAGATTTTAATTGACCACTCTTTTTCAATTCTAGTGCCTCGACTTTTCTAGCTAAAGATGCAAAATTGGCTTGAAGGTCATGATCTTTCCTAAGGTTGTACATACCGCCACTAGATGTATGAGGTTGAGTTTTACTCGGTGCCTCATAAGTTCCCGCAATGTCCCAATTTTGAGCATTTTCAGCTAACAAGTCTAAGTACTCCATTACTTCATCAAGGTCTTTATCTTTAAAAGTTTCATTGCACAACAATTCAACCATTTGCCTATCTGTAGGTGTTAACCCTTCATAAAAATGTGAAACCAATCTCCATGTTTCAAAACCATGATGAGGGCAAGTACTAAGCAAGTCTCCATACCTATCCCAACATTGGTAAAATGTTTCTCCTGGTTTTTGAGTGAAAGTGGTGATTTGTCTCTTAAAAGAGTTTGTTCTATGAGATGGGAAAAACTTCTTTAAAAATTGTAGTTGCATTTCATCCCAAGCACGAATGGATCCTGGTCTTAAATTTTGTAGCCATGTTTTAGCTTTATCTTTTAATGAAAAAGGAAAAAGCTTTAATCTGATGGTGTTCATGCTACAATTTAAATTATTATGTGTGTTGCAGACCTCCTCAAATTCCCTTAAGTGCAAGTATGGATTTTCCAATTCCAAGCCATGAAAAGATGGTAAAAGTTGAATAATACCTGGCTTAAAATTAAAATGAGATGCATCGGGAGAAAAAACTATGCATGATGGTGCACTTGTTCTTATGGGATTCATGTGATCTCTAAGTGTTCTAGCACGGCTATTCTCAATATTCTCATTATGAAGTGATTGATTATCTTCTTCAGCCATATTTTCTGAAAATGATGAGGATATCCTACAAAGTCTACCACTTTATGTACGAGACCACACTCTCATGCACGTGTTGAAATAAAATAAAAGGAAGAAGAAAACAAAAGAAGAAGAAACAAGAGAAAAAAAACAAAGTTATGTGCAAGAAAAGTGAAAAGAGAAAATAAAATAACTACTACAATTTATACAAAACTTACCTCCCCGGCAATGACGCCAAAAACTTGACACGACTAAAAGGTTGATGTCTTCTTCCAAGTGCAGGAGTGTCGGAGTAATAAATAACCCGGCAAGACTGGGGTCGAACCACAGGGAGGTTAATTGTATAAATTATAAATAACAATTATAAAACAACAATAACAACAACAACAATAGTAATAATAATAATAATAATAATAATAATAATAATAGCATTTGTAGTAGTAGTAGTAGTAGTAATAATAATACTAGTAGTAGTAGTAGTAGTAGTAGTAGTAGTAGTAATAATAAGAATAATAATAATATTAGTAGTAGTAGTAGTAGTAGTAATAATAATAATAATAATAATAAACAAAGAGAAGAAGAAGAAGATGGTGATGATGAGAACTTTGAGATGAAATATTAATGTAACAATTAAACAATGATAATAACAAATATCAAGGTTAGAGATTCCACTAATGGTATGTCAAACAAGTATAATATAAACTCTTATTATTCAATTGGAAACCACACATAAAGGAGGTTCCACTTGGATTATAGATTGTTAACATGATTACATTAGTCATCTTATTCAATTAATGATAATACTTGTAAATCTCGTCAAGCATTCATGATTATAACTTATGTTAACAACAAATCAAGTTCCTTTCATATCTCAGGTGTCGGTTATACCATACAATATGGGCTATGAAAGTACCAAGCATTTTTTGTACCAAGTGTTATACAAAAATAAATCAAGATTAGTCATTTAACAAGCAAAGTATTAAAGAGTGAACAAGATAACAAATATAAAACATGTTAGTATCAAACATTAAAGTCCATATTAAGTTTACATTATACTTATTCTTACACCATTAGTGTAACCTTTTCACCTTGACATAATTAACTTAGCTAGACATAATGAAAGAAAGAAAAATAGATAAACAAAATAAGAACATAAAAGTTAACTAAATAAAGGAAAGGAAATGAAAGGCATAAACTTAATATTAATAAAAGCAAAGCATAAACATTACAAAAAATACAAAGAGAGAAAGGAAGAGCATGATCTTGATCTGAACACCAAGATGCCTAAATGCATGGCAAATGCCTCCTTTTATAGGCCAAAATTGGGAATTATTGATTTGATGACTAATTGATAATTGGGTGGCCAACTCTTGACTTGGTGACAATTCTTATCTTCTCTTGTCTGCCCGAGAAATCATTGATAACGTCCGAAATTGAGCTAGTTGAAAACATTAACGTTGTAGGGAATTGTTTCCGCTTTCTTGTGTAAAAATTTCAGCTCATTTGGACTTCTAGAACTCCAGATATGGCCAAAATACCGAACAATGCTCGGGTTGGAAGACAGATTCGGGCTTCTTTGTTGTTGCTATAATTTGGACTTACAAATGGCCTTTTTAGATCTTGGGCTCCATATGAAAGTTGTAGGCCTATGTCTTACCTTTCCATCCATATAAATTGGACCTAAATCTGAGATCTATAGCTCCAGATATCACTCAATTACCGAACAGTGTTCCGGTTTGGACTGCACCGACATCTCTTTTCTAAGTTTGGCCATCTCTTTATCCTTGCAATTTAAGTTCTTAAAGCCATCAATCAATCCTTTCTTTTATGTGATAGGCCTGCATTTAAAATGAACATTTACCATAAATTAAAGGTATCTTATATTATTAGATATATTATTATAAAACATGCTTTAGTTAAGGAGTTATTGATACTTCAAGTGCAAAATGATGATATAAAACCATGATAAAAATACACTTTTAAGTACGAATCACCTCACTAGGCATAACATGATGCCTCTCAACCCCACTCTTGTTTTGGAAATATTTAATTGTTGGGGGATTGATTTCATGAGACCTTTTCTGAGTTCATGTGGCTACCAATTCATCCTTGTAAATGTTGATTATATGTCTAAATGGGTGGAGGTCATTGCATCTTGAACCAATGACCATCGATTTGTGGTCAAATTCTTGAAAGAAAATATTTTCTCTCATTTTGGCATACCCCAGGCTATGATTAGTAATGGGGGAAAGATAACAAGCTCGTTAGGATGTTAATGAGAAAATATGGTGTAGTTCACAAGGTCAGTACCCCCATCATCCATAGACTAGTGGCCAAGTTGAGTTGGCAAATAGGGAGATCAAGAACATTTTAAAGAAAACAGTCAACCTAAACTGTAAAGATTGGTCCTTACGACTAGTTGATGTTTTATGGGTATATCGTACTGCTTATAAGACCTTTTTAAGAATGTCTCCTTATAAGCTAGTTTATGGAAAGCCTTGTCATCTTCCTATTGACATTGAGCACCATGCATATTGGACCATTCAATAATTTAATGACAATCAAAACAAGGTTGGCAAAAATAGAAAGCTTCAATTGGATGAATTAGAGGAGCTGAGAAATGATGCATTTGAAAATGCAAAAATTTCAAAACATAAGATGAAAACTTTTCATAATAAACATATTCTTAGAAAATCTTTTCATGTTGGTCAAAAGGTTCTCTTGTATAATTCACAATTACATCTCTTTCCTAGAAAGTTTAGGATAAAATGGATTGGTCCATTTGTGATTAAATTTGTCTCTGAGCATAGTGCTTTTGAGGTAGAAAATCCTAAGAATGGAAATTTTTTCGAAGTAAATGGTCATCGATTAAAACTTTATCTTGAAAACTTTCTGGCTGAAGTTGAGACATTGGATCTTAAAGATCTAAAACCATTATAGTATCACAAGTAATGACTTTTTCTTGCTTTCCTTTTCTTTTATTTTTCCAACTCTTATATTTACTTGTTCATGCATTAGGGACAATGCATTATTCTAAGTTGGGGAGTGTGAGGTTTTTTATTTGTAAAAAAACAAAATTGAATTGATGTTTTCTTTTAGTTGTGATATGCAGGTAAAAAAAAAAGAATCAAGCTAGAAGTTAGCTCATGTCCAATTCAATCAGACATTCATCCTTGAAAAAAAATGGAGTAATAATGTTCTAATCTTTATTCTTTTCTTTTTTTTTCATGAAGGATAATGTAAAATTTAATTTTAGATATTTAATTATGTTGAATGCTTGAGATGGCCATGCTTGTTTGAAAAACAAAATTGCATTCATAGGTGAGTAAGACTTGTTTAGGATCAACATTATATTTTTGGATTTATTATTGTGTTGAAAATTGCATGCTTTAATTAGGGATGTATAATATCTTATAAACCAAGATATAGCATACTTTTGGTTCTCTTTAAGATTATTGAAGTATATCTTTCCTTATAAAAGTTTTGTAAGTTGTGTGATTATGCATAAAAGATAAGTGTGATGTTTTACTTGTGATCAGCCCTTTTGATCTAGTTCTAAACAAGGTTTAAGTAAATAAAATAATAATTATTAGACAATTAAATAAATAAATGTGTACAAAGTTCGATCTACTCCAATGTTTTGAGTTCCTTAGTAACTAAGGATATTCATCACAAATATTTATCATTTCATCAAATAGCAGCTTGAAATATTGTTGTTGTTGTTGTTGTTGTTTATAATTTATATAATTAACCTCCCTGTGATTCGATCCCGATCTTGTCGGGATATTTATTACTTCGACACTCCTGCACTGGGAGAAGACGTTAATCTTTTGGTCGTGTCAATTGACTATTATGGTATTGTATGTGAATAATCAACCAAAATTCTTGTGTTTCTTAATTTTTTATATTCTTCAAAGTCAGTTGGTAAAGATAAAAACAATTTATTGTTGTATAATTTGCTATAAAGGATTTATGATACTATGTTTGACAATTTATTTGCTTATCAATATAGATTTAACTATTCTGAATTTAGTGACAATGAAGAAGATGAGATACTAAATCCGGTGTCATGACTAAAAGATTGATATCTTCTCCCAAGTATAAGAGTGTCAAAGCAATAAATAACCCTGCAAAACGAAGATCAAACCATAGGGAGGTTAATTATATAAATTATAAATAACAACAACAACAATATTAATAAGAATAATAAAGAGAGCTTTAAGATGTGATATTGATATAAGGATTAAACAATAATAAAAACAATTGTCAAGGTTAGAGGATCCACTAATGGTATTTGAAATAAGTATAGTATAAAATTTTTATTACTCAATTAGAAAACCACACACAAAAAACGTTCCAATCAGATTATAAATTATTAACATGATTACATTAGTTATCTTATTTGAATAATGCTAATACTTATAAATATTATCAGGTATTGATGATTATAACTTATGTTAACAATAAAGTAAGTTTTTTCATAGCACAGGTGTCAGTTATATCATATGGTTTGTGCTATGAAAGTGTCAAGCATTTATTGTAACAAGGTTATACAACATAAATCTAGATTAACCATTTAACAAGCAAAGTATTAAGAGTAAATAAGATAACAAATAGAGAACTCAATCAATCAATCCTTTTATTTATGTGATAGACCTACATGTAAGATGAATATTTACCATAAATTAAAGATATCTTATGGTATCAGACTTATTATTATAAAACATGCTTTAATTAAGGAGTTATTGATACTTCAAATGTGAAATGATGATATAAAACCTTGATAAAAATACACTTTTTAGTACTAATCATACCCCCCCAACCAGCTTACTACTAGTTCCTAGTAATCAAAATGTTAAAATAGAAAAATAATTTGTAAAGTTCACAAAGCAAGACAATCATTATTTAACTTCCATTAATCTATCCAAATAAACAAACTCTCATTAAATTTATATATCTGCTCAATACATTTTAAAAGAAATATTAATAGACCTTTCTTTTGTACTCAATATATCAACACATAGTTATGGGGCTTTACTTGGAAGAAAACAAAATTTTTGTTCTAAAATTTTAGATTAACTTCCTTGAGTTGGGATTATTATCTTTTTCTTCTATTTTTTTCCTTTTTTACCCTTTTTTAATATATATATATATATATATATATATATATATATATATATAACTTAAAACACAATGTATCTTTAACTCATATATCGAGTTCGACTAATTACTTTCACACTAGTTGGTCTTAGTGCATTAGGTATTGAGATACCCCTATAAGTTAGTAACTCTAGTTGCAGATATTGAAACGTAGATAGTGCAATGTTCGATTCCTTTAAGCTTTTCTCCTCAACCCATATAATAAGTATTAGATCAATAGCTCCTAAGTCAGTTGATTTTAGGATATTAGGTGTTAAAACACCCATCATTTTTTTTGTTTTTTTGTTTTTTAAAAAAAACTATATACTATCCATTTTTCTTAGTTGTTACCTTTAACAAAAGAACATAAATATATAAGATATCACCTGAAACAATGAACACTGACAAAACTAAAACACACTTAAATAAATATAAGAAATAACAACAAAATAATATGCTATTAATAAAACCAAAAGACACAAGGAGTCACAAACAAAGGCTCAAATCCAATTTAAGTTTTTTATGGTTTTTCTTAGTTGACCAATTTATGCGACTTATGAAGGGATCAATTATAGGAATAAAAGATTGTAATTGATCAATCAATTATTCGACAGTAGCAGTAGAGGTTAAGATTTGTCGTTTCGAAGATGTTAGAAATTCCTATTCCATAACATGATCAAGAAAAGACAACAATTTATCATAAAAACCATTTACATTTAATATACCTATAGATTTATGGTGAATGTACAATTGGGCCCAAGAGAAAATATGAAAGATCTCTTCCAATGTGCCTAGACCACTTGGTAAGGCAATGAAGACATCAACATGTTTAAACATTGCATTTATTCAATCAGATATGAAAGATCTCTTCCAATGTGCCTAGACCACTAATTGTTTTTCTAAAGCTTTAGAGACAACCCTAAAAACTTGATTGCCTCCTAAAAATATAGTTACCCCCCCCCCCCAATTAACTTAAGGTTGACTCCGTCATACACTAAATGAATCTTTCTTTTAGTTAGTACCTGACCAAGATGATTTGCCAATTCTAAAAACTGTATTTCCTTCCTAGGACTAGATCCACCGAAAACACAAATATTTCTTATATGATGACCAATCACGAGGTTGAATGACAAGAGCAAAAGTAAGCAAGTTTTTAAGTTTAACAAAGGCTTCTTCACAATGTTTAGTCCAATCAAAAATATTATTATTTGTTTGAAAGTTACTCAAGGGCTTATATATTACACTAAAATCTTTGATGAACCTTCTATAAAAATCAGCATGTCCTAAAAATGATCTTACTTCTTTAATAGATTTTGGTGTTGAGAATTTAACAATTAACTCGATTTTAGATTTATCAACCTCAATTCTTTTTGACAAAACAATATGACCAAGTACAATACCGTTTGTTACTATAAAGTGATATTTTTCCCATTTTAGTACTAGATTCTTCTCTTCACACCTGCTCAAAACGTTTCCTAAGTTAGTCAAACAATCATCAAATGAATCTCCAGAAACAAAAAAAATCATCCATAAAAATTTTAAGAAAACATTCAACCATATCATTAAATATACTAAGCATGCATCTTTGAAACGTGGTTGGTGCATTACATAATCGAAGAGGCATCCTTCAATATATAAAATTTCCAAATAGACATGTGAAAGTAATGTTCTCTTCATTTTCCAATGTAATTTCAATTTAGTTGTAGCATGAATAGCCATATAGAAAACAATAAAATTCATGACTTACAACTCTTTCTAGGATTTGATCTATGAAAGGTAAAGGAAAATGATCTTTTCTAGTCATTGAATTAAGTTTTTTATAGTCAATGCGCATGCGCCAACTAGTAATAGTCCTAATTAGAATTAACTCATTTTTCTCATTTGTTATCATAATGACTCCAAACTTCTTGGGTACAACTTGGGTAGGACTTACCTATTTGTTTTCAGAAATAGGATAAATGATTCCATTATCTAGAAGCTTAATGACTTTATTTTTCACTACTTATTTCATTTTAGGATTAAGCCTTCATTACATTTCTCTAGAGGGTTTAACATTTTCCTCCAAATAAATTATGTGTGTGTAAATCAAAGGACTAATTCCTTTTATGTCAGTTATGTTCCATCTTAATGCATTTTCAGAGTTTGTAATAACTTACCTTCTTGATGTGCATTAAGTTTGGAAGAGATTATTACCAAAAAAGTTTCATTTCTCTCAAAAATACTCAAAAATGAGTATTTGAGATTGAATGGTAATAGTTTCAAATTAAGTCTGGGTAGCTGGACATTTAAAGATATGGACTTAATTAATCATATGGTCATTCCTTAATTTATAGCCTCCAATTATTTGCTTTTGATTCTTTATGAAAATAAACCATTTACAAATCGTTAGATTCATCAATCTCAGTTTCACCAAAAGTGGTTCGAAATTGATCATGAACTAATTTTTCAGTAAAGTCCACTTCTTATAAATCATTATCATCTCCAAGTTGCTTGTAAGTGTTGAAAATATTCATCTCCAATGTCATGTTTTAGAATGATAGCTTCATAAGTCCATTCCTACAATTAATCAATGCATTAGAAGTTGTAAGAAACGAACGTCCTAAAATAACAAGAAATGAATTACATGCTTCAACATATTCTATGTCCAAGATAATAAAATCTACAAGATAAATTAATTTATCAACTTATACTAACACATCATTAACTATTTCTCTAGACATTTTTACAAGTCTATCAGCAAGTAAGAGAGTTATAAAAATTGGTTTTAACTCACCTAGATTGAGACTTTGAAAAACTGAATATGGAAGTAAATTCACACTAGCTCCAAGATCAAGTAAAGCTATTTGAATTTTATGTTCTCCAATAAAGTAAGAAATAGTAGGACAACTAGAGTCTATATATTTCAAAGCATTATTATTCTGAAGAATGACACTTACTTGTTTGGCTAAAAAGGTTTTCTTTTTTACATTCAGTTTTGTCTTCACATTGCAGAGATCTTTTAAAAATCTAGCATAAGAAGGTACCTATTTAATAGCATCCAACAAAAGTATATTGATCCTTACCTGTTTAAAAGTTTTAAAGATATCAATCAGGTTTTTCTTTGCAATGTTCAGATTCAATCCCTTCCTTACCCTTAGAGATTAACTTATCATCTTTATCACAAGGTTCAGAAGTGGGTTTTTCAATAACCTTACCACTACGAAGAGTAATGACTGATTTGACTTGATCCATATGTTGGTTTCCAGAACTAGTATTTGCATTGTATTTTTCATAGAGATTTTATTATGGTTGAGATAAAAACTTACCTTTCTCTTGAAAACTGAGAGTAGATGTCAATTTTACAAGAGTATCTTTAAAATCTGTTATACTTTGAGCAAATTGAGTATTGATTGTCTCTTGCTTTTCAATGAATGATGCAATGTTTCCTAAAAATTTCTTTTAGGAGGTGGAGCAGAAGAAGGAACATATCCATAAGAATTTTGAAAATTATGGTGTGCATGAAATGGTGGCTATGAAGTTTATGCATTATTGTTATCACTCTTCCAACTGAAATTTAGGTGATTTCTCCAACCAGAGTTGTATGCTTACGAGTATAAGTTATGATTGGGTCTTTGGAAGCTGTTTAAAGAATGAGCTTCTTTATGGAGGCATTCCTTAAAAGAAGGCAACGTTAGACAATTATTTGTTGAGTATTCATTGGTTTCACATATTTGACACACAATATCTTGAACAAATTTTAATTGACCACTCTTTTTTAATTAAAGTGCCTCGACTTTTCTAGCTAAAGATGCAAACTTGACTTGGAGGTCATGATCCTCTCTAAGTTTGTATATATCCCTACTAGATGTACGAGGTTGAGTTTTAGTTAGTGTCCTATCAGTACTTGCAATGTCCTAATTTTAAGCATTTTCAGCTAACAAGTCTAAGAACTTCATTGTTTCATAAAGGTCTTTATCTTCAAAAGTTTCATCGCACATTAATTTCACCATTTGCCTATCTTTAGGTGTTAACTGACATGACCAAAAGATTAATGTTTTCTCCCAAGTGCAGGAGTGTCGAAGTAATAAATAACCTAGTAAAACTAAGGTCGAACCACAAGGAGGTTAATTGTATAAATTATAGATAACAAAAACACAACAACAATAATAACAATAATAGTAGTAATAATAGTAGCAATAGCAGCAGTAATAGTAATAGTAATAGTAATAGTAACAGTAATAAAGAAGAAAAAGAAAAAGTTGATGAGAACTTTGAGATGGAAGACTTAACGTAAGGATTAAATAATGATAATAACAAATGTTAAGGTTAGAGGATCCATTAATAGTATGTCAAACAGGTATAGTATAAACTCTTATTATTTAATTGAAAACCACACACAAAGGAAGTTCCAATCATATTATAAATTATTAACATGATTATATTAGTTATCTTATTTGATTAATGCTAATACTTATAAATATGGTCAGGCATTCATGCTTATAACTTATGTTAACAACAAATCAAGTTAGTTTTATAGTTCAAGTGTCGATTATACCATATAGTATAGGCTATGAAAGTATCAAACATTTGTTGTACCAAGTGTTATACAACATAAATCTAGATTAGTCATTTAACAAGCAAAGTATTGATATAATAAACAGTATATCAAAGTATTGTTGTACTAAGTATAACATTTTCACCTTGATATAATAAACTTAACTAAATATAATGACAGAAAGAAACATAAATAAACAAAATAAAAACACAAATAAGATAAAGGTTAACTAAGTAATGGAAAAGAAATCAAAGGCATAAACTTGATATTAATGAAAGCAAACCTTAAATAATAAAAAGATGCAAAGAGAGAAAGCAAGAGCATAATCTTAATATGAAAATCAAGATGCCTAAATACATGACAAATGTCTTCTTTATAGGCCAAAATTAGGAACTATTGATTTGATAACTAATTAATAAGTGAGCGTCTAACTCTTGACTAAGTGACAATCCTTATTTTCTCTTGTCTGCCTAAAATATCATTGATAACGTCTGAATTAGAACCACTTCATGAAAGTTGTAGGAAATTATCTCAACTTTCCAGGAAAAAAAATGGAGGTCATTTAGACTTCTAGAACTTTAGATATAAGTCAAACTTTGAACAGTGTTTGAACTGCAGGACAGATTCAAACTTTTTCATTATTGATACAATTTGGACTTGAAAATGATATTTTTTAAATATTGAGCTCTATAAAAGTTGTATGCCTGTGTCTTACATTTCCATCCATATAAAGTAGTGATACAACTAAAAGATTGATGTCTTCTCCCAAGTGCAGCAGTGTCAAAGTAATAAATAACTCGACAAGACCGGGGTTAAACCACTGGGAGGTTAATTATACAAATTATAAATAACAATAATACAACAAGAACAACAACAACAACAACAACAATAATAATAATAATAATAATAATAATAATAATAATAATAATAATAATAATAATACTAGTAGTAGTAGTAGTAGCAGCAGTAGTAGTAGTAGTAGCAGTAGTAGTAGTAGTAGTAACAATAATAAAGAAAAAGATGAAAAAGAAAAAGATGATGATGAGAACTTTGAGATGGAATATTAATGCAAGGATTAAACAATGATAATAACAAATGTCAAGGTTAGAGATTTCACTAATAGTATGTCAAACAAGTATAGTATAAACTCTTATTACTCAATTGGAAACCAGACATAAAGGAGGTTCTAATTGGAACAGTGCTCGGGTTGGAAGACAGATTTAGCCTTCTTTGTTGTTGCTACAATTTGGACTTGAAAATGGCATTTTTAGATCTTGGGCTCCATATAAAAGTTATAGGCCTATGTCTTACCTTTCCATCCATATAAAGTAGATCTAAATCTTAGATCTATAGCTCCATATATGACCCAATTACCAAACAATGTTCTGATTTGGATTGCACCGACATCTCTTTTCTAAGTTTGGCCATCTCTTTGTCCTTTCAATTTCAATTCTTAAATTCATCAATTAATTTTTTCATTTATATGATAGACTTGCATTTAAAATAAACATTTACCATAAATTAAAGGTATCTTATTGACACAGCTAAAAGATTGATGTCTCCTCCCAAGTGCATTAGTGTCAAAGTAATAAATAACCCGGCAAGACCAAGGTCAAATCACAAACAGGTTAATTGTACAAATTATAAATAACAATAATACAACAACAATAATAATAATAATAATAATAATAATAATAATAATAGCAATAATATTAGTAGTAGTAATAGTAGTAGTAGTAACAATAATAATAATAATAATAATAATAATAATAATAATAATAATAATAATAATAATAATAATAAAGAAAAAGAAGGAGAAGAAGAAGAAGATGATGAGAACTTTGAGATGGAATATTAATGTAAGGATTAAACAATGATAATAACAAATGTCAAGGTTAGAGGTTCCACTAATGGTATGTCAAATAAGTATAGTATAAACTCTTATTACTCAATTGGAAACCAGACATAAAGGAGGTTCTAATCTGATTATAGATTGTTAACATGATTACATTAGTCATCTTATTCGGTTAATGCTAATACTTGTAAATATCATCAATCATTCATGATTATAACTTATGTTAATAACAAATCAAGTTCCTTTCATAACTCACGTGTCGGTTATACCATACAGTTTGAACTATGAAAGTGTCAAGCATTTGTTCTACCAAGTGTTATACAACATAAATCAAGATTAGTTATTTAACAAGCAAAGTATTAAAGAGTGAACAAGATAACAAATACAAAACATGTTAGTATCAAACATTAAAGTCCATATTAGGTTTACACTATACTTATTATTACACCATTAATGTAACCTTTTCACCTTGACATAATAAACTTAGCTAAACAAAATAAAAGAAAAAAAAATAAACAAAATAAAAACATAAATAAGATAAGAGTTAACTAAGTAAAGGAAAGGAAATCAAAGGCATAAACTTGATATTAATGAAAGCAAAGCATAAACATTACAAAAAATACAAAGAGAGAAAGGAAGAGCATGATCTTGATCTGGAAACCAAGATGCCTAAATGCATGGCAAATGCCTCCTTTTATAGGCCAAAATTGGGAACTATTGATTTGATGACTAATTGATAAGTGGGTGGCCAACTTTTGACTTGGTGACAATCCTTATCTTCTCTTGTCTGCCCAAAACGTCATTGATAACGTCCAAATTGGAGTCAGTTGTAAACATGAAAGTTGTAGCCAATTGTCTCAGCTTTCTTGTGTAAAAACTTCAGCTCATTTGGACTTTTAGAACTCCAAATACAAGCCAAACACGAAACAGTGCTCAGGCTGGAAGACAGATTCAGACCTCTTTGCTGTTGCTAAAATTTGAACTTGAAAATGGCATTTTTAGATCTTAGGCTCCATAAAAGTTGTAGACCTATGTCTTACCTTTCTATCCATATAAAGTAGACCTAAATCTGAGATCTATAGCTCCATATATGACCTAATTACTGAATAGTGTTCCAGTTTGGAATGCACCGACATCTCTTTTCTATGTTTGGCCATCTCTTTGTCTTTTCAATTTTAGTTCTTAAATTCATCAATTAATTTTTTCATTTATATGATAGACCTGCATTTAAAATCAACATTTACCATAAATTAAAGGTATCTTATATTATTAGATATATTATTATAAAAGATGCTTTAATTAAGGAGTTATTGATACTTCAAGTGCAAAATGATGATACAAAACCTTGATAAAAATACACTTTTAGGTACTAATCAAGTAGACCTAAATCTAAGATCTACAGCTCCAGATATGACCCAATTACCAAATAGTGTTCCGATTTAATATGAACATTTACCACAAATTAAAGGTATTTTATATTATTAGATATATTATTATAAAACATGCTTTAGTTGAGGAGTTATTGGTACTTTAAGTGCAAAATGATGATATAAAACCTTGATAAAAATACACTTTTAAGTACTAATCATACCCTCCAACCAGCTTATTACTATTCTCTAGTAATCAAAGCGTTAAAATAGAAAAAATTTGCAAATTCCACAAAGCAAGATATTCATCATTCAACTTCCATTAATCTATATGGATAAACAAACTCTCATTAAATTTCTATATTTGCTCACTATCTCTTAAACAAGATATTAATAAACCTTTCTTATTTGCTCAATATATCAACATATAGTTATGAGGCTTTAATTGAATGAAAAAAACATTTGTTCTAATGTTTAAGGTTAACTTCCTTGAGTTAAGATTTTTTTCTTTTTTTTTAATATATATACATGTAACTTAAAACACAATGCATCTTTAACCCATGTTACAAACTTTTGGCTAATGACCCCCAAACCAATTGGTCTTAGGGCATTAAGTGTTGAGACACCCTTATAAGCTTAGCAATTCGAGTTGCAGATACTGATACCTAGATAGTGCAATATTGGATACCCTTAAGCTTTTCTCCTCAACCCATGTAATAAGCGTTGGGTTAATAGCTCCCAAGTCAGTTGACTTTAGTGTATTAGGTGTTAAGACACCCCTTCAGTTTTAATTGCTTAGGTTAAGGAGGTTACGAAACCAAACTTATCTATATTTTTATTATCATTATTTTTTTCTTTTTCTTTTTTTTTTAAATTAGATACCATCACTTAGTTATTACCTTTAACAAAAAAAAGTAAATAATGTAATAATCCAATGTGTAACCCCCAATCATATGTTAAAGTATGTGTGTGAAGATTAAGGTTTAAGAATACATGTTAAACGAGTATATGAGTAGAATTAAGTGATAACAATGCGAGAGTTTGTAAACTTGAATATTTTAAAAAGTATTATGATAGACCTTGTTAAGAATGGTTACTAAGATGCGTATCAAGAGTCACTTTAAAAAAAGAACTTCTTTACTCTGTCATTCTAGTAATAACAATTTTGCACATACTTTATGAAATAGAAAACACAGTTGGTTAATTTTTTTTGTTGTTTTGTCAACTACTACCCTTTCCCCTAAACCAAAACAAGACATTGTCTCCATGTCCTTAGGTAAAAAGATAGAGTATAGAAGACATCACTTGAAAGAATGAACACTAACAAACTTAAAACACACTTAAACAAATATAAAAAAACAACAAAACACAATAATAAAACCAAAAGACATAAATTTTTACAAACTAAGACTCAAATTGTGGTTGTGATTGTGGCTCACATCTTCTCTTGGTTTTACATCCAAAAACAGCTTAAACACCCTTTATGCATCGAGGATAGGCTTCCTATCCAGTTTTATTAAAAACTAGCAAACATAGTCTTTTTTAGTTAGATTTTCAAGACTATATCGATCATGTTCTTTATGAAAATGGGGCCATAAATCATGAATTACACGATGCATATCTCCACTAGGATGCCTTTCAAGAATCAATAAAAGATTATCTAAATATTCCTTATGATTTGAAAAAAATCCTGACTTTTGATAATTTTCACAAACTTTGCAGAATGCATGTAAGTCCTTGAACATGGTAGGCCAATAAAATTTATTTTGAATGATTTTTACAACTATCTTTTTTAACGAGAAATAACTATCATGTGCTTTAGAATAACAATGTTTAATGACATTACTTACCTTATTTCGAGAATGAATCTTTGAAATATTTGATGAGGATAATATTTGAATAACTAAGGGTCATCCTAATTGTGCATCAAAAGTATCATTAAGTCTCTTATTTTACATATGTATTTATTTTTTATTTGGATTTTAATAATAATAATTGATGTGCTTTTTAGTAATGCAGTTTCTTTTAATGTTTTGCTAGGTTTTTAGAGCGTAAACAAATTATGTCAGAAAATTTAATGTTGGAATTTGGAACAAAGAATTGAAGAGAAATTTAGTTGAAGTTTGAAGCAAATCTTGGTTCAAATAAGTGATCTAAATTTTCCTAAAAAAATCAATTCTATTCCAATCCTAGAAAAGATTATTATATGATCTATTTCAAGCCTAAACTTGCCTTATATTGTGTGCAAACTTCAACCATCAAATGCTCAATGTTTCAATGTCAATCTAAGACCAATTAAGAGGTACATTTGTATCCTTATATGATACTTAAATTCAGCCTTAAATCAGCCTAAGCATAATCCATGATCTTACATGTCCTCATAACAAATAATAATTGATTTATTTTGGGTAATCCATTGATCCAAGAAGGCAAGCACATGGATGGAAAGCTGGATGGGACATTGTTACATTATTTTGGTTCAAAATAAAGAATGAGATAGCTCATAAATGAGGAAGAAAAACATGTATAAAAGTGGTTGCAAAGTTGGCCTTATTTGATTTTTCAGAATACCTTTCGATATTTTGCCTAAACGTTTGACTCAGGTGTCCAAATGAGCTGTTCTTTAATGATCTGGAAAGGTGACAGACTTTCCTATAAATATATCTCTAATAGACATCTCCAAAAAAGGCTTTTAGGAAGGTCTAAATTGTTGTTCAAAGTTAGCATCATATTTGTGTCTGAATTTTTACTGAAATTGCGTTGTGTTCTTCTTTGTAGATTTCAGTTCTTTAGTTTGTAAGACTTATTATTTCAGTTTGATTCAAGTTATTTCATGTTTATTAAAGTGTTCTTATACATAATCATGGTTGGCTAATCTCTTTCTTGGATCCAAATCAAGGATGATGGTGATTGAGGTGAGTTCTTTAAAATATGAATGAATCTTAATGTTTATCTTCTTATTTTTTTCATGAATCATTTATTATTGCAAGGAAATTTTAGAAATTATTTAGGTAATGTTAGAATCTTGAATTTTTATGCATAAACTTTAATTTTGGTATAGAGATTGCTTGATTTAATTTCTTATTTAATATGAAAGTACCTGTTCATTTTTAAGCAATAATCATTCTTTATTTTTTTAAACTTCATTGTAATATCTTTCGATCTAATATCACCATCGTTGATATTAATTTAAGTTATCTTATATCTCTTGAACGACTCACCAATACATCACCATTAAAATTGATCTGGACCAATACTTACTATTTTTTTGTCATTTAAAATCTATTTACACGTTTTCATCTTTGAAAACAAATCCATTAATTATTTTCAACCAAGTTATTATTAATTTAATTTATCTTGAGTTTTTTTGTTACCAAGCTTAATTTCCAAATTTAGCTCTCTGTGAAGATGACTCGATCTTACCGAGTTCATTACTACATCGCATACTCGTGCACTTGCGAGTTAAAATAAGCTAATTATAAAAAGTGGTCAAGCACATCCCAATAAAAATGTTGCACGTCGCTCAAAAAATTTCTTTTATCTTGGTGACACGATGAAAAGGTTGATGTCTTCTTCCAAGTGCAGGAGTGTCGAAGTAATAAATAACCCGGCAAGACCGAGGTCGAACCACAGGGAGGTTAATTGTACAATTTATAAACAACAATTATAAAACAACAATAACAACAACAACAATAGTAATAATAATAATAATAATAATAATAATAATAAAGAAAAAGAAGAAGAAGAAGATGATGATGATGATGATAACTTAGAGATGAAATATTAATGTAAGGATTAAACAATAATAATAACAAATGTCAAGGTTAGAGGTTCCACTAATGGTATATCAAACAAGTATAGTATAAACTCTTATTATTGAATTGGAAACCACACACAAAGGAGGTTCCAATCAGATTATATATTGTTAACATGATTACATTAGTCATCTTATTCAATTAATGCTAATACTTGTAAATCTCGTCAAGCATTCATGATTATAACTTATGTTAACAACAAATCAAGTTCCTTTCATAGCTCAGGTGTCGGTCATACCATACATTATGGGCTATGAAAGTGCCAAGCATTTGTTGTACCAAGTGTTATACAACATAAATCAAGATTAGTCATTTAACAAGCAAAGTATTAAAGAGTGAACAAGATAACAAATATAAAACATGTTAGTATCAAACATTATGGTCCATATTAAGTTTACACTATACTTATTCTTCCACCATTAGTGTAACCTTTTCACCTTGACATAATTAACTTAGCTAGACATAATGAAAGAAAGGAAAACAAATAAACAAAATAAGAACATAAAAGTTAACTAAGTAAAGGAAAGGAAATGAAAGGAAATGAAAGGCATAAACTTGATATTAATGAAAGTAAAGCATAAACATTACAAAAAATACAAAGAGAGAAAGGAAGAGCATGATCTTGATCTGAACACCAAGATGCCTAAATGCATGGCAAATGCCTCCTTTTATAGGCCAAAATTGGGAACTATTGATTTGATGACTAATTGATAAGTGGGTGGCCAACTTTTGACTTGGTGACAATCCTTATCTTCTCTTGTCTGCCCAAAACGTCATTTCTAACGTGAAAATTGGAGCCAGTTGTAAACATGAAAGTTGTAGGCAATTGTCTCAGATTTCTTGTGTAAAAAATTCAGCTCATTTAGACTTCTAGAACTCCAGATATGGCCACAATACCAAACAGTGCTCGGGCTGGAAGACAGATTCGGGCTTCTTTGTTGTTGCTACAATTTGGACTTGATAATGGCCTTTTTAGATCTTGGGCTCCATATGAAAATTGTAGGCCTATGTCTTACCTTTCCATCCATATAAATTGGACCTAAATCTGAGATCTGTAGCTCCAGATATGACCCAATTACCGAATAGTGTTCCGGTTTGGATTGCACCGACATTTCTTTTCTAAGTTTGACCATCTCTTTGCCTTTGCAATTTAAGTTCTTAAAGTCATCAATCAATATTTTCATTTATGTGATAGGCCTTTCCATCCATATAAATTGGACCTAAATCTGAGATCTGTAGCTCCAGATATGACCCAATTACCGAACAGTGTTCCGGTTTGGATTGCACCGACATCTCTTTTCTAAGTTTGGCCATCTCTTTATCCTTGCAATTTAAGTTCTTCAAGTTATCAATCAATCCTTTCATTTATGGGATAGGCCTGCATTAAAAATAGACATTTACCACAAATTATAGGTATCTTATATTATTAGATACATTATTATAAAACATATTTTAGTTAAGGAGTTATTGATACTTCAAGTGCAAAATGATGATATAAAACCATGATAAAAATGCACTTTTAAGTACTAATCACTTGGGTACTACAATGAGCTGGTAAATCTCCTGAAGCAAGAAAATTGTTATTTTTATCATACCAAGGCATTGGACTAAGAGAAAGTAAGGATTCATCATGAAGTGATCATCGATTAATGATGTTGAATGTTAAATCTAACAAAAGATCCGCATCAACATTTTCAGTGCCTTTTTCATCCATGATCTCTTCTTGAGAATAAACATTTGCAAATCTTCAAATCCATCCAACTCATTTTTACTTAAAGTAGATTCAAGTTGATCATACACTAATTCTTCAATATGATCTAATTCTTGTAAATCATTATCATCTCCAAGATGCTTGTAAATGTTGAAAATATTCATCTCCAATGTCATGTTTCCAAATGATAACTTCATCAGTCCCTTCTTACAATTAATCAATGCATCAGAAGTTGCAAGAAATGGACATCCTAAAATAACAGGAAATGAATTAAATGTTTCAATAGATTGTGTGTCCAAGACAATAAATTCCACAAGATAAATGAATTCATTGACTTGTACTAACACATGTTTAATTATTCCTCTAGGCACTTTTACAGATCTATCAACAAGTAAAAGAGATATAAAAGTTAGTTTTAACTAACCTAGATTGAGACTTTGAAAAACTGAATATAGAAGTAAATTTACACTAGCTCTAAGATCAAGTAAAGCTCTTTCAATTTTATATTCTCTAATAAAGCAAGAAAATGTAGGATAGCCAGGGTCTTTATATTCCAAAGCATTATTGTTATGAAGAATGGTACTTACTTGTTTGGCTAAAAAGGCTTTCATTTTCACATTCAATTTTCTCTTCACAGTGCATAGATCTTTCAAAAATTTAGCATAAAAAGGAACCATTTAATAGCATCGAGTAAAGGTATATTGATCCTTACCTGTTTGAAAGTTTCAAAGATTTCAGAATTGTGATTGACTTTCCTTTATTTGGTCATGGCATGAGGAAATGGAAGTATTTTTCTTTGTAATTTTTGGATTCAACCCCTTCCTTACCCTTAGAGATTGACTCATCATCTTTCTCATAAGGTTCAAGAGTGGGTTTTTCAATAACCTTACCTTTGTGAAGAATAGTAACTGATTTGACATGATTCATGTGTTGGCTTCCAAAACTACTTGCATTTACATTGTATTACCACTTGAGATTTTGTTGTGGTTGAGATAAAAACTTACCTTTATCTTGGAAACAGAGAGCATATGTCAATTTTGCAAGAGTATCTTTAAAATTTGTCATGCTTTGAGCAAGTTGAGTATTGATTGTCTCTTGTTTTTCAATGAATGCATGCAATGTTCCTCAAGACTTTTTCTAAAAGGTGAAGCATAAGGAGATGCATATCTATAAAATTTTTAGAAATGATGGTGTGCTTGAAACGGTGGTTATGAAGTTTGTGCATTACTGTTATCACTCTTCCAATTGAAATTTTAGTGATTTCTCTAACCGGGGTTGTATGTTTGCGAGTATGGGTTATGATTGAGCCTTTAAAAACTGTTTAATGTGCTTGTTCATGAAGACATTCCTTAAAAGAAGGCAAGGTTGAATAGTCATTGATTGAGTGTTTATTTGTTTTATAGATTTGACACACAATGTCTTAAATAGATTTTAATTGACCACTTTTTTTCAATTCTAGTGCCTCAACTTTTCTAGCTAAAAATGCAAACTTGGCTTGAAGGTCATGATCTTCCCTAAGGTTATACATACCTCCATTAGATGTATGATGTTGGATTTTACTTGGAATCTCATACATGTTTGTAGTGTCCTAATTTTGAGCATTTTCAACTAGCAAGTCTATATACTTCATTGCTTTATTAGGGTTTTTATCTTCAAAGGTTCCATTGCACATCAATTCAATCATTTACCTATCTTTTGGTGTTAAGCCTTCATAAAAATATGAAACCAATCTTTATTTTTCAAAACCATGATGAGGGTAAGTATTAAGCAAGTCTCAATATCTATCCCAACATTGATAAAATGTTTCTCTTGGTTTTTGAGTGAAAGTGGTGATTTGTCTTTTGAAAGAGTTTGTTCTATGAGAAAGGAAAAATTTCTTTGAAAACTATTATTGCATTTCATCCTAAACACGAATGTATCCCCGTCTTAAATTTTGTAGCCATGTTTTAGCTTTATCTTTTAAAGAAAAAGGAAAAGGCTTTAATATAATTGTGTTCATGCTATAATTTGAGTCATTATAGGTGTTACAGACCTCCTCAAATTCTTTTAAATGCAAATATGGATTTTCTAAATTTAAGCCATGAAAAGAAGGTAAAAGTTAAACAATGTCTAGCTTAAAATTAAATGAGATGCATCAAAAGGGAAAACTATACATGATGGTGCCCTTGTTCTTGTGCGATTCATGTAGTCTCGAAGTGTTTTAACATAGTTATTCTCATTATAAAGTGATTGATTAACTTCTTTGGCTATATTTTCTGAAAGTGATAAGGATACCTTACAAAGTCTACCACTTAATATACGTCACCACACTCTCATACACGTGTAGGAATAGATTAAGAAGAAGAAGAAAACAAAAGAAGGAGAAACAAAATAAAAGAAACAAAGTTATATACAAGAAAAGTGAAAAGAGAAAATAAAATAAATACTATAATTTATACAAGAACTTACCTCCCTAGTAATGACATCAAAAACATGACATGCCCAAAAGATTGATGTCTTATCCAAGTGCAAGAGTGTTGAAGTAATAAATAATCCGGCAAGACCAAAGTCAAACCACATGAAGGTTAATTGTATAAATTATAGATAACAATAACACAATAACAACAATAGTAACAATAATAACAATAATAGTAGTAGTAGTAGTAGTAGTAGTAGTAGTAGTAGCAGCAGCAGTAGTAATAGTAGCAGTAGTAATAGTAATATTAATACAGTAACAATAATAATAATAATAAAAATAATAATAGTAGTAGAGTAGTAGATGGAAGATTAACGTAAGGATTAAATAATGATATTAACAAATGTCAAGGTTAGAGGATCCACTAATGGTATATCAAATAAGTATAGTATAAACTCTTATTATTCAATTGAAAACTACACACAAAGGAGGTTCCAATCTGATTATAAATTGCTAAACATGATTACATTAGTTATCTTATTCGATTAATGCTAATGTTTGTAAATATTGTTAGGCATTCATGCTTATAACTTATGTTAACAACAAATCAAGTTTCTTTCATAGCTCGAATGTCGGTTATACCATACAATATGGGCTATGTAAGTGTCAAGCATTTGTTGCACCAATTGTTATACAACATAAATCTAGATTAGTTATTTAAAAAGCAAAGTATTAAAGAGTGAAGAAGATAACAAATATAAAACATGTTAGTACCAAACATTAAAGTTCATGTTAAGTTTACACTATACTTATTCTTACATTATTAGTGTAACATTTTCACCTTGACATAATAAACTTAACTAAACATAATGAAAGAAAGAAACATAAATAAACAAAAATAAGAACACAAATAAGATAAAATTTAGCTAAGTAAAGGAAAGGAAATGAAAGGCATAAACTTGATATTAATGAAAGCAAAACTTAAACAATACAAAGATACAAAGAGAGAAAGTAAGAGCATGATCTTCATATGAAAACCAAGATGCCTAAATACATGGTAAATGCCTCCTTTTATAGATCAAAATTGGGAACTATTAATTTGATGACTAATTGATGAGTGGGTGGCCAACTCTTGACTTAGTGACAATCCTTATCTTTTCTTATCTCTCCAAAACATCATTGATAACGTCAGAATTGAAGCCACTTGAAATATGAAAGTTGTAGGAAATTGTCTCAACTTTCCAGACAAATAAATGGAGGTCATTTGGACTTCTAGAACTCTAGATATGGGCCAAAAACTGAATAGTATTCGGGCTGCAGGACAGATTTGGACTTCTTCATTGTTGCTATAATTTGGACTTGAAAATGGTTTTTTTAAATCTTGGGCTCCATGAAAATTATAGGCCTATGTCTTACCTTTCCATCCATATAAAGTATACCTAAATCCAAGATCTACAGCTCCAGATATGACCCAATTCCCGAATAGTGTTTCGATTTGAACTGCACCAGTATCTCTTTTCTAAGTTTGGCCATCTCTTTGTCCTTTTAATTTCAATTCTTAAACTCATCAATCAATCCTTTCGTTTATGTGATAGGCCTGCATTTAAAATGAACATTTACTATAAATTAAAGGTATCTTATATTATTAGATATGTGCTTATAAAATATGTTTTAGTTAAGGAGTTATTAATACTTCAAATGCAAAATGATTATATAAAATCTTGATAAAAATGCACTTTTAAGTACTAATCATAAACTGTTCATAAAAATATGAAACAAATCTCCATATTTCAAAACCATGATGAGGGCAAGTATTAAGCAAGTCTCAATACCTAACCCAATATTGGTAAAATATTTCTCCTAGTTTTTTAGAGAAAGTGACGATTTGTCTTTTGAAAGAGTTTGTTCTGTGAGATGAAAACATTTCTTTAAAAATTATTGTTGCATTTCATCCTAAGTACGAATAGATCCTAATCTCAAATTTTATAGCCATGTTTTAGCTTTATATTTAAAAAAAGAAGAAAAAAAAGCTTTAATATAATGGAGTTCATGCTATAATTTGAGTCATTATAAGTGTTACAGACTTCCTTAAATTCCTTTAAATACAAGTATGAATTTTATAAATCTAGGTCATAAAAAGAAGGTAAAAGTTGAATAATATCTGGTTTAAAATTGAAATGACATGCATCAGGAGAGAAAATTATATATGATGGTGCACTTGTTCTTGTGAGATTCATATGGTCTCTAAATGTTCTAACATGGTTATTCTCATTATTCTCATTATGAGGTGACTGGTTTTTTTCTTCGATCATATTTTCTAAAAATGATGAGGATATCCTACAAAGTCTACCACCAAACTCTCATACATGTGTGGGAATAGAATAAAAAGAAATAGAAAACACAAAAAAAAAAAAAACAAAGTTAGATACAAGAAAAGTAAAAAGATAAAATAAAATAAATACTATAATTTGTATAAGAATTTACCTCCTCGGTAATGATAACAAAAACTTGACACGGCTAAAAAAATGATGTCTTTTTCTAAGTGTAGGAGTGTCGAAATAATAAATAACTTGGCAAGACTAGGGTTGAACCACAGAGAGGTTAACTATATAAATTATAAATAACAACAACAACAACAATAACAACAACAACAACAAGAAGTTAAAGAGGACTTTGAGATTGTAAGCTTAATATAACAATTAAACAATGATAAAAAAAAAATTTCAAGGTTAGAGGATTCACTAATGGTATTTCAAACAAGTATAATATAAACTCTTATTACTCAACTGGAAACCATGCGCAAAGGAGGTTCTAATCAAATTATAAATTGTTAACATGATTATATTAGCTATCTTATTCGAATAATGCTAATACTTGTAAATGTTATTATGTATTCATGATTATAATTTATGTTAATAACAAATCAAGTTCCTTCCATAGCACACGTGTTAGTTACACCATATGGTTGGGATATAAAAGTGCCAAGTATTTGTTGTACCAAGTGTTATATAATATAAATCTAGACTAACTATTTAACAAGCAAAATATTAAAAGTGAACAAGATAACAAATAGAAAATATGTTAATATCAAGCATTAAAGTTCATATTGAGATTACACTGTATTGATTCTTACACCATTAGTATAACTTTTTCACGTTGACATAATAAACTTAACTAAACATAACCAAAAAGAGAAATATAAATAAACAAGATAAGAATATAAATAAGATATAAGTTAACTAAGTAAAGAAAAGGAAATGAGAATCATAAACAAAAGATTAATATAAGCAAAACTTAAGCATTGAAATAGAGAGAACAAGAACATAATCTTAATCTACAAACCAAGATGCCTAAATGCATGACAAATTCCTCCTTTTATAGGCTAGAATTGGGAACTATTGATTTGTTGACTAATTATTGAGTGGGAGGCCATATATTGACTTGTTGACAATCCTTATCTTTTTATCTAAACAAAATGTCATTGCTAATATCAAAATTTGGACAGATTTGAACATGAAAGTTCTAGGAAATTGTCTCAACTTTTTAGGAAAAATAATTGAAGTCATTTAGACTTCTAGAACTCGAGATATAGGCTAAACACCGAACAGTGTCTGGGCTGCAAGACAGATTCAGACTTATCTGTTATTGCTAAGATTTAGACTTCCAAACAACAGAATTGAGTCGTGTCTTTCCATGAATGTTTTAGGCCTATGTCTTAGCTTTCTATCCATATAAAGCATACCTAAATCCAATATCTACAACTCCAGAGATGACGCAATGAACGAACAATGTTCTAGTTTGGGTTGAACCAACATCTTTTTTCTAAGTTTGACCCTTTCTTTGTCCTTTTTATTTCAATACTTAAACTCATCAATCAATTATTTTATTTATATGATAAACCTGTATTTAAGATGAACATTTACCATAAATTAAAGGTATCTTATGGTATCAGACTTGTTATTATAAAATATGTTTTAGTTGAGTTATTGATACTTCAAATGCAAAATGATGATATAAAACCTTGATAAAAATACACTTTTAAGTACTAATCAATAGTATATAATTTGAAAAAAAAGAAGATAATATTGATGATAATAAAAACATAGATAAGTTTGGTTTCGTAACCTCCTTAACCTAAGCAATTAAATCTGAAGGGGTGTTTTAACACCTAATACCCTAACGTCAACTCACTTAGGAGCTATTGGCTTAATGTTTGTTACGTGGGTTAAGGAGAAAAGGTTAAAAGAATCAATTATTGCACTATCTATAAATCAGTATTTGCAACCCAAGTTATTAAGTTCAAAGGGGTGTTTCAACATCTAATGCCCTAAAACCAACTAATCTAGAAGTCACTAGCCTAAAGCTCATTACATGGGTTAAAGATGCATTATATTTTTAGTTATATGTATATATATTAAAAAAAAAGAAAAATAATAATAATCTCAACCTAAGAAAGTTAACCTTAAACATTAGAACAAAATATTGTTTTCTTTCAATAAAAGTGTCATTGTTTATGGTCTCATACATTGAGCACATAAAAAGAAAAGTTTATTAATATTTTATTTACGAATTATTAAGCAGATATATATAAATTTAATAAGAGTTTGTTTATCTGAATATATTAATGAAAGTTAAATGATTAATGCTTTGCTTTGTGGAACTTGCAAATTATTTTTATTTTATTTTAACGCTTTGTTATTAGAGACTAGTAATAAGCTGGTTGAGGGATGTTTAGTACTTAAAACTGTATTTTTATCAAGGTTTTATATCATCATTTTGCACTTAAAGTATTAAAAACTCCTTAACTAGAGTAAATTTTATAATATCATGTCTAATACTATAAGATACCTTTCATTTATGGTAAATATTCATCTTAAATGCAGGTCTATGATATAAATAAAAGAATTAATTGATGAGTTTAACTTCTGAAATTTAGAAGACAAGGAGAGGGTCAAGCTTAGAAAGGAGATATTGGTTCATTGCAAACTGGAACATTGTTTGGTCATTGGATCATAACTAAAGTTGTAGAACTTGGATTTAGGTCTGCTCTATATAGATGGAAAGCTAAAATATAGACCTAGAACTTTCATAAGAGTCCAAGATTTAAAAATATCATTTTTCAAGTTTAAATTATAACAACAACAGAAAAATTTGAATCTACCTTATAGCCCAAATACTATTCAGTATTCAACCCATATCTCAAGTTCTAAAAGTCCAAGTGACCATAATGTTTTTGTTAGAAAGCTTAGATAATTTTCTAGAACTTTCATGAAAACAATCTGTTCAAATTCAGATGTTAACAATGATGTTTTGTTCATACAAGAAGATAAAGATTGTCATCAAGTCAAGATGTGGCCACCCACTCAATAATTAGTCAACAAATCAATAGTTTTTAATTTTGATCTATAAAAGGAGGTATTTGTTATGCATTTAGACATCTTGGTTTTCAGATCAAGATCATATTCTTGCTCTATTTCTTTATATTTTTATAATGCTCAAGTTTTGCTTTTATTAATCATTTGTTTATGTTTTTTATTTCATTTCCTTTACTTAGTTAACTCATATCTTATTTATGTTCTTATCTTGTTTATTTATATTTCTCTCTTTCATTATGTTTAGTTAATTTTATTATGTCAAGGTGAAAATGTTACTCTAATGGAGTAATAATAAGTATAGTATAAACTCAACATGAATCTTAATGATTGATACTAACATGTTTTGTATTTATTATCTTGTTCACTTTTAATACTTTGCTTGTTAAATGGTTAATCTAGATTTGTGTTGTATAGCACTTGGTACAACAAATACTTGGCACTTTCATAACCCAACCGTATGGTATAACCTACACTTATGCTATGAAAAGAACTTGATTTTTTATTAACATAAGTCATAATCTTGAATACCTGACAATATTTACAAGTATTAGCATTATTTGAATAAGATAACTAATATAATCATGTTAATAATTTATAATCCAATTAGAACATCCTTTGTGTGTGGTTTCTAGTTGAGTAATAAAAAGAGTTTATACTATACTCATTTAAAATATCATTAGTGAATTTTCTAACCTTGATATTTGTTTTTATCATTATTTAATCCACACATTAATCTTACATCTTAAAGTTCTTTTTAACTTCTTCTTCTTCTTTTTCTTATTATTATTGTTGTTGTTGTTGTTGTTATTTATATAGTTAACCTTCATGTGGTTTGACCCCGGTTTTGCTGAGTTATTTATTACTTCAATACTTCTACACTTAGGAAAAGACATCATTCTTTTGATCGTGTCAGTTACTCAGGCATAAGCAGGAGCAAGAAGCAATAGTGTTATTGACGAACCCAAATTATCTAGTAGACAATATAGACGTAGATAAATAAATAGATTATGTTGATATATTTTAGGATTTCAATTACTAGAATATTGTGTTATTTAAATATGAGATTCATTTTGTATATGTGTGTGTGTATAAGTGACACGACTAAAAGGTTGATGTCTTCTCCCAAGTGCAGGAGTGTCGAAGTAATAAATAACCCGGCAAGACCGGGGTCGAACCACAGGGAGGTTAATTGTACAAATTATAAACAACAACAACAACAACAACAATAACAACAATAGTAGTAGTAATAATAATAATAATAATAATAATAATAATAATAATAATAATAATAATAATAATAATAATAATAATAGTTCTAGTAGTAATAGTAGTAGTAATAATAATAATAATAATAATAATAATAATAATAATAAAGAAAAAAGAAGAAGAAGAAGATGATGATGATGAGAACTTAGAGATGAAATATTAATGTAAGGATTAAACAATAATAATAACAAATGTCAAGGTTAGAGGTTCCACTAATGGTATATCAAACAAGTATAGTATAAACTCTTATTATTGAATTGGAAACCACACACAAAGGAGGTTCCAATCAGATTATATATTGTTAACATGATTACATTAGTCATCTTATTCAATTAATGCTAATACTTGTAAATCTCGTCAAGCATTCATGATTATAACTTATGTTAACAACAAATCAAGTTCCTTTCATAGCTCAGGTGTCGGTCATACCATACATTATGGGCTATGAAAGTGCCAAGCATTTGTTGTACCAAGTGTTATACAACATAAATCAAGATTAGTCATTTAACAAGCAAAGTATTAAAGAGTGAACAAGATAACAAATATAAAACATGTTAGTATCAAACATTATGGTCCATATTAAGTTTACACTATACTTATTCTTCCACCATTAGTGTAACCTTTTCACCTTGACATAATTAACTTAGCTAGACATAATGAAAGAAAGGAAAACAAATAAACAAAATAAGAACATAAAAGTTAACTAAGTAAAGGAAAGGAAATGAAAGGCATAAACTTGATATTAATGAAAGTAAAGCATAAACATTACAAAAAATACAAAGAGAGAAAGGAAGAGCATGATCTTGATCTGGAAACCAAGATGCCTAAATGCATGGCAAATGCCTCCTTTTATAGGCCAAAATTGGGAACTATTGATTTGATGACTAATTGATAAGTGGGTGGCCAACTTTTGACTTGGTGACAATCCTTATCTTCTCTTGTCTGCCCAAAATGTCATTGATAACGTCCAAATTGGAGCCAGTTGTAAGCATGAAAGTTGTAGGCAATTGTCTCAGCTTTCTTGTGTAAAACATTCAGCTCATTTTGACTTCTAGAACTCCAGATATGGCCAAAATACCGAACAGTGCTCGGGCTGGAAGACAGATTCGGGCTTCTTTGTTGTTGCTACAATTTGGACTTGATAATGGCCTTTTTAGATCTTGGGCTCCATATGAAAGTTGTAGGCCTATGTCTTACCTTTCCATCCATATAAATTGGACCTAAATCTGAGATCTGTAGCTCCAGATATGACCCAATTACCGGACAGTGTTCCGGTTTGGATTGCACCGACATCTCTTCTCTAAGTTTGACCATCTCTTTATCCTTGCAATTTAAGTTCTTCAAGTCATCAATCAATCCTTTCATTTATGTGATAGGTCTGCATTAAAAATAGACATTTACCACAAATTATAGGTATCTTATATTATTAGATACATTATTATAAAACATATTTTAGTTAAGGAGTTATTGATACTTCAAGTGCAAAATGATGATATAAAACCATGATAAAAATGCACTTTTAAGTACTAATCACACCCCTCAACCAGCTTATTACTAGTCCCTAGTAATCAAAGTGTTACAACAATTTGCAAATTTCACAAAGCAAGGTATTCATCATTTAACTTCCATTAATCTATCCAGATAAACAAACTCTCATTAAATTTATATATCTGCTCAATACCACTTAACAAGATATTAATAAACCTTTTTTTTGTGCTCAATGTATCAACACATAATTATGGGGCTTTTCTTGAAAGAAAACAAAATTTTTGTTCTAATGTTTAAGGTTAACTTCCTTGGGATGGGATTATTATTTTTGTCTTTTTTTTTTTACTTCTTTTTTTTTCTTTTTTTTTTAAATGTATATACATATAATTTAAAAACATCATGCATCTTTAACCCATGTAACGAGCTTTCAGCTAATGACTCCCAGACCTAGTTGGTCTTAGGGCATTAGGTGTTAAGACACCCCTACGAGCTTAGTAACTCGGGTCGCAGATACTGATATGTAGATAGTGCAATGTTTGATTCCCTTAAGCTTTTCTCCTCAACCCATGTAACAAGCGTTGGGCCAATAGCTCCCAAGTCAGTTGACTTTAGGGTATTAGGTGTTAAAACACCCCTTCGGGCTTAATTGCTTAGGTTAGGGAGGCTACGAAACCAAACTTATCTACATTTTTATTATCATCATTTTTTTTTCTTTTTGTTTTTTTTTATTATTATATACAATCCCTTTCCCTTAGTTGTTACCTTTAACAAAAGAACATAAATAATGTAATAATCCAATATGCAACCCACAATTATATGTTAAAGTGTGTGTGTGTGTAAATTAAGGTTTAAGAATACATGTTAAATAAGTATATGAGCAGAATTAAGCGGTAACAATACAAGAGTTTGTAAATCTGAATATTTCAGGAAGTATTATAATAGACCTTGTTAAGAATGGTTACTGAGATGCGTCTCAAGAGTCACTTTAACAAAAGAACTCATTTACTCTGCCATCCTAGTAACAACAATTATGCACATGCTTTATGAAATGAAAAACAATTTTTTTTTTTTTATCAACTACTACCCTCTCCCCCCAACCAAAACCAGACATTGTCCTCAATGTTCTAAGGTAGAAAGATAGAGTATAGAAGATATCACCTGAAATAACGAACACTGACAAAACCTGAAACACACTAAAACAAAAATAAGAAATAACAAAACATAATAATAAAACCAAAAGACACAAAAATTCACAAATGAAGGCTCAAATCCAATCTAAGCTTTTTACGGCTTTCCTTAGATGACCAATTTATGCGACTCATGGAAGGATCAATCACAGGAGTGAAAAATTGTAGTTGGTCAATCAATTGTTCAGCAGTAGGAGCAGAGATTATGATTTGGCGTGTAGAAGATGTTAGAAATTCTTGTTCCACAGCATGATCAAGAAAAAACAACAACTTATCATAATAACCATTAACATTTAACAAACCAATGGGTTTATGGTGAATGTGCAATTGAGCCCAAGAGGAAATATGAAAGATCTCTTCCAATGTGCCTAGACCACCTGGTAAAGCAATGAAAGCATCAGCATGGTTAAACATTGCATTCATTCGAGCCGACATTGTGGAGACCTGAAGTTCCTCTCCAATTGTTTTTCCAATGATGTCCCCTTGTGCCAAAGCTTCAGGGACGATTCTTAAAACTTGACTACCTCCTAAAAATGCAGCTATTGACACACCTCCCATTAACCCAAGACTGCCTCCCCCATACACTAAATGAATCTTTCTCTCAGCTAGCACCTGACCAAGATGATTTGCTGATTCTAAAAACTCCTTTTCTTTTCCAGGACTAGATCCACCGAAAACACAAATATTTCTTATTTGATAACCTGAGGAACTTGCCATTTCTACACACTTCTGTATTTGTTGAATGTATGGGTTGAGTAGAAATGAAAGGAAGGAAAAGAGGGTTTTATAGATGAGAAATTAGAAAGGCAATCATAACATCTATATGTAGGCCAGCTGGAGTCTCACACTCTCTCTCTCTCTCTTTTTATTTATTTATTTATTTACTTTTGAAAAATCATGTGTATGTACAGGTAGTTGTGATTGTGGCTCACATCTTCCCTTGGTTTTACGTCCAAGAACGGCTTAAACGCCTTCTATGGGTCGGGGATAGGCTTCCCATCCAGTTTTCTTAAAAACTGGCAAACAGGGTCTTTTTTAGTCAGATTCCCAAGACTAAGTCGATCATGTTCTTTATGAAATAGTGGCCATAAATCATAAATTGCACGATGCACATCTCCACTAGGATACGTCTCAAGAGTCAATAGAAGATTATCTAAAGACTCCTTACTCAGGCCATCCTTAATGAATTGTATTTTATCTTCACGGTTTATAGATACCATTCCTAAAGAACAACATTGTGTATTACAAGTCCATCTAGCACATCGATGACAGACATCCAGTCGTTTTGCACGACGCTTCTTTGCAAAAGTGCTTTTACCTGTTCCAGGCATGTGTGAAATGAAGTTAGAGGACTCACCTGATAATCGGACCTTTGCTTTAATCAACCAACGAATATCTTCAGGAATTCCATGATTCAATAACAATCTCAATCTTGCACATCTAGCACGGTAAATTTTTGTAATCGCATTCTGAGGCAGAGCGGGAAAATACTTTTTCAATTTTTCAAGATTAGTGTCCATTTTCAAATGAGAATTGGAAGAGAGATTCAAAGAATTGCACAGATATCAGTAATTGAGGGAAACTGAAAGAACCGACTTAAGTCACGGAGTACCGTTATCCGCCATTTGACCGGGGTGAGAGAAACTAGCAAAAATCACTAAAAAAGAAACACAAAAACAATGTGAGAAAAAAATAATAATAATCAACCTTTATCTACAAAATCATTCAAACCAGTTGATTCATTTTCATTAAAAAAATTATCAAAGTGAGCTTTCAAACGATGTCCATTTTCCTTAAAATCATTGTCATTCATTGAATTCTCAATATCACAGGCCCCATAAGGATTGCTCCATCTTGGTCTTAGCTCTCTAGGAACTGCATAGATTTGAGAATCATAAAACAAAACTTTTTTATCAGTATCAATCTTTTGACAATTTTCACAAGTTTTGCAGAATGCATGCGTGTCCTTGAACATGGTGGGCCAATAAAATCCATTTTGCAAGATTTTTGCAATTGTCTTTTTTGACGAGAAATAACTTTCACATGCTTCAAAATGACAAAGTTTAATGACACTACTTACCTTATTGTCGGGAATGAATCTTTGAAATATTTGATCAGGACAATATTTGAATAAGGTAGGGTCATCACAATAAAAATTCTTCATGTCGTTCAAAAACTTTTCTTTGTCTTGGGTACTCCAATTAGCTGGCAAATCTCCTAAAGTAAGAAAATTGATATTTTTATCATACCAAGGCATTGGACTAAAAGAAAGTAAGGATTCGTTAGGAAAGTAATCATCCTTTGGTGTGATGTCAGATGTCAAATCTGTTGTCACTGTTGACAAAAGATTCACATCAACATTTTTGGTGCTTGTTTCATCCGTGATTTCTTCCTCAGAATAAATCATTTGCAAATCTTTAGTTTCATCCAATTCATTTTTACTTAAAGTAGATTCAAGTTGATCATAAACTAATTCATTCATCAATATGATCTACTTCTTGTAAATCATTATCATCTCCAGGTTGCTTGCAAATGTTGAAAATATTCATCTCCAATGTCATGTTTCCAAATGATAGCTTCATCAATCCATTCCTACAATTAATCAATGCATTAGAAGTTGCAAGAAATGGACGTCTTAAAATAACAGGAAATGAATTACATGCTTCAACAGGTTCTGTGTCCAAGACAATAAAATCCACAGGATAAATGAATTTATCGACTTGTACTAACACATCTTCAATTATTCCTCTAGGCACTTTTACAGATCTATCGGCAAGTAAAAGAGATATAGAAGTTGGTTTTAACTCACCTAGATTGAGACTCTGAAAAACTGAATATGGAAGTAAATTCACACTAGCACCAAGATCAAGTAAAGCTCTTTCAATTTTATGCTCTCCAATAAAGCAAGAAATTGTAGGACAACCAGGGTCTTTATATTTCAAAGCATTATTGTTTTGAAGAATAGCACTTACTTGTTCGGCTAGAAAGGCTTTCTTTTTCACATTCAGTCTCCTCTTCACAGTGCATAGATCTTTCAAAAATTTAGCATAGCAAGGAACCTGTTTAATAGTATCCAACAAAGGTATATTGATCCTTACCTGTTTGAAAATTTCAAAAATTTCTGAGTTGTGATTGACTTTCCTTTGTTTAGTCATGGCATGAGGAAATGGAAGTGCTGGCGGTGAATCAGTCGTTTCGTTGCAATTTTCAGATTCAACCCCTTCCTTACCCTCAGAGATTGACTCATCATCTTTCTCATAAGGTTCAAAAGAGGGTTTTTCAATAACCTTACCGCTGCGCAGAGTAGTGACTGATTTGACTTGATCCATGTGTTGGCTTCCGGAACTACTTGCATTTGCATTATATTGCCCTTTGGGATTTTGTTGTGTTTGAGATGGAAACTTACCTTTCTCTTGGAAACTGAGAGCAGATGTTAATTTAGCAAGAGTATCTTTAAAATCTGTCATGTTTTGAGCAAGTTGAGTATTGATTGTCTCTTGCTTTTCAATGAATGCATGCAATGTTTCCTCAAGATTTCTTCTAGGAGGTGGAGCATAAGGAGGTGCATATCTATGAGAATTTTGGAAATTGTGGGGTGCTTGAAATGGTGGTTTTGAAGTTTGTGCATTATTGTTCTCACTCTTCCAACTAAAATTTGGGTGATTTCTCCAACCAGGGTTGTATGTTTGGGAGTATGGGTTGTGGTTGGCCCTTTGAAAACTGTTTAAAGCATGGGCTTGTTCATGGAGACATTCTTTAAAAGAAGGCAAGGTTAGACAATCGTTGGTTAAGTGTTCATTTGTTTCACAGATTTGACACACAATGTTTTCAACAGATTTTAATTGACCACTCTTTTTCAATTCTAGTGCCTCGACTTTTCTAACTAAAGATGCAAACTTGGCTTGAAGGTCATGATCTTCCCTAAGGTTGTACATACCTCCATTAGATGTATGAGGTTGAGTTTTACTCGGTGCCTCATAAGTACCCGCGGTGTCCCAATTTTGAGCATTTTCAGCTAACAAGTCTAAGTACTCCATTGCTTCATCAGGGTCTTTATTTTTAAAAGTTCCATTGCACATCAATTCAACCATTTGCCTATCTTTAGGTGTTAACCCTTCATAGAAATGTGAAACCAATCTCCATGTTTCAAAACCATGATGAGGGCAAGTACTAAGCAAGTCTCGATACCTATCCCAACATTGGTAAAATGTTTCTCCTGGTTTTTGAGTGAAAGTGGTGATTTGTCTCTTGAAAGAGTTTGTTCTATGAGATGGGAAAAACTTCTTTAAAAATTGTTGTTGCATTTCATCCCAAGCACGAATGGATCCTGGTCTCAAATTTTGTAGCCATGTTTTAGCTTTATCTTTTAATGAAAAAGGAAAAAGCTTTAATCTGATGGTGTTCATGCTACAATTTAAGTTATTATATGTGTTGCACACCTCCTCAAATTCTCTTAAATGCAAGTATGGATTTTCCAATTCTAAGCCATGAAAAGAAGATAAAAGTTGAATAATGCCTGGTTTAAAATTAAAATGAGATGCATCAGGAGGAAAAACTATGCATGATGGTGCACTTGTTCTTGTGGGATTCATGTGGTCTCTAAGTGTTCTAGCACGGTTATTCTCATTATTCTCATTTTGAAGTGATTGATTATCTTCTTCGGCCATATTTTTTGAAAATGATGAGGATACTCTACAAAGTTTACCACTTGATGTACGTGACCACACTTTCATGCACGTGTAGGAATAAAATAAAAAGAAGAAGAAGAAAACAAAAGAAGGAGGAAGAAAATAAAATAAAAAGAAACAAAAGAAAAGAAACAAAGTTATATACAAGAAAAGTGAAAAGAGAAAATAAAATAAATACTATAATTTATACAAGAACTTACCTCCCCGGCAACGGCGCCAAAAACTTGACACGACTAAAAGGTTGATGTCTTCTCCCAAGTGCAGGAGTGTCGAAGTAATAAATAACCCGGCAAGACCGGGGTCGAACCACAGAGAGGTTAATTGTACAAATTATAAACAACAACAACAACAACAACAATAACAACAATAGTAGTAGTAATAATAATAATAATAATAATAATAATAATAATAATAATAATAATAATAATAATAATAATAATAATAATAGTTCTAGTAGTAATAGTAGTAGTACTAATAATAATAATAATAATAATAATAATAATAATAATAAAGAAAAAAGAAGAAGAAGAAGATGATGATGATGAGAACTTAGAGATGAAATATTAATGTAAGGATTAAACAATAATAATAACAAATGTCAAGGTTAGAGGTTCCACTAATGGTATATCAAACAAGTATAGTATAAACTCTTATTATTGAATTGGAAACCACACACAAAGGAGGTTCCAATCAGATTATATATTGTTAACATGATTACATTAATCATCTTATTCAATTAATGCTAATACTTGTAAATCTCGTCAAGCATTCATGATTATAACTTATGTTAACAACAAATCAAGTTCCTTTCATAGCTCAGGTGTCGGTTATACCATACATTATGGGCTATGAAAGTGCCAAGCATTTGTTGTACCAAGTGTTATACAACATAAATCAAGATTAGTCATTTAACAAGCAAAGTATTAAAGAGTGAACAAGATAACAAATATAAAACATGTTAGTATCAAACATTAAAGTCCATATTAAGTTTACATTATACTTATTCTTACACCATTAGTGTAACCTTTTCACCTTGACATAATTAACTTAGCTAGACATAATGAAAGAAAGGAAAACAAATAAACAAAATAAGAACATAAAAGTTAACTAAGTAAAGGAAAGGAAATGAAAGGCATAAACTTGATATTAATGAAAGTAAAGCATAAACATTACAAAAAATACAAAGAGAGAAAGGAAGAGCATGATCTTGATCTGAACACCAAGATGCCTAAATGCATGGCAAATGCCTCCTTTTATAGGCCAAAATTGGGAACTATTGATTTGATGACTAATTGATAAGTGGATGGCCAACTTTTGACTTGGTGATAATCCTTATCTTCTCTTGTCTGCCCAAAACGTCATTGATAACGTCCAAATTGGAGCCAGTTGTAAACATGAAAGTTGTAGACAATTGTCTCAGCTTTCTTGTGTGAAAAATGCAGCTCATTTTGACTTCTAGAACTCCAGATATGGCCAAAATACCGAACAGTGCTCGGGCTGGAAGACATATTCGGGCTTCTTTGTTGTTGCTACAATTTGGACTTGATAATGGCCTTTTTAGATCTTGGGCTCCATATGAAAGTTGTAGGCCTATGTCTTACCTTTCCATCCATATAAATTGGACCTAAATCTGAGATCTGTAGCTCCAGATATGACCCAATTACCGGACAGTGTTCCGGTTTGGATTGCACCGACATCTCTTCTCTAAGTTTGACCATCTCTTTATCTTTGCAATTTAAGTTTTTCAAGTCATCAATCAATCCTTTCATTTATGTGATAGGCCTGCATTAAAAATAGACATTTACCACAAATTATAGGTATCTTATATTATTAGATACATTATTATAAAACATATTTTAGTTAAGGAGTTATTGATACTTCAAGTGCAAAATGATGATATAAAACCATGATAAAAATGCACTTTTAAGTACAAATCAATAAGGCTACTTGTGATTATAAAATATGAGAATTTGTTGTGGTAGGTTATTGTGATTCCTTATAAGTTTTTAAAACTAAGATAGAATTATGTGTATAGTTTCTATATAGAAAAAACTTTATCTAAATTTTATTAAAATTAAAACAAATACTCTCTAACATTATTAATTAAGTTAAATATCACATTAATAAACTAAATAATAAATCTCTTAAGAATTATTTTTTTGTTAGATTTAGATGCAAGAAAATTTGTTACTAGAATTTTTATGGAATAGTTGGGATATCTATTAAAGTTTTATTGATATTATAGTTTGAAATTGTAATATTCAATTAATATCATTATGAAACATAACATTAATTATATATTATATTTCTAAACAATAAAATTAATTAAATATCATGGTCATGACATTTAAATGTATTTTCAGCAAAACTTTTTATATCCCTATTGATTTGCCGTTTCCTTTTAACTTACAAGCTAATTGACCAATTTGTCCCCCGTATATTCAGTCATGCCTCTGAATCCCAAGTGCATGTAATTACTATTTCACTGCATGGAAAGATCTTCTTCTTATTGTCTAACAGTAAAAGTCCTATCAGCCAACAAAAATAATTTTAAACCAGCAAATGGGACACTTCCACGTAACCAGACCTAGTACCTAGACTACAGAACTTCATACACTACTGCCAAGTCATCACGTGGGCCCACGAGATACTATTTCCAAGTCATCATATGGCCCACCTAAGACTCGAGCCAAGCCAGAGTGAAAGCTCAATCTTCTTTGTAAATCATGAATGGACACGTGTCAGATATCTGGACGTGTATAAGTACCATGAAGATGCGCGGGGAAGATTTGTCGATGAAAGTAAATTATCTGTGCCTGCTTGTAGAACAGTGAAATCGAATCTTCAAGTTATATCTGGTCAAAGATTCATTCTCAGCTGTTGGATTTAGATTGGATGGTTGAGAATGAGAAGAAGCCTCTGTCCTTTGTTCTAGTTTTATGGCACGCACTACCCATTTACGTACTTCCCTGCCACAATTTACCAGCACCTTTTCATATCTGTCACATCTCCCTCGTGTTATCAAAAGTTATTCCGGCTAGATATTCCGATCATGAATTGGACTTGTTAACTAGGCCGGTTTATATCAATAATTCTGAATCAAGTGTGTTAAGCTAGGTTAGTTTATATAAATATATTTTTTTAAAATATCAAAATAATGTTATTTAAAAAAATAGAACTAATAGACCTTAACTAGATCAACCATATCACAATTAACTTATGTTGAAAAATATTTTTAAAAAACATCTTATATTACAATAATAAATATATTCATACAAGTTAAATGAGTCTCCAATTACCCTGTTAGGCCAAATATATTTAATAATAATTATATTCATACTCCTATATTTTTATACAAATATGAAAATTTGATTAAATATTAAAACAAATTTCCACTTAGTGATAAGAGATTATACTCTCTTATAAAACAGTTGAAATTTTTTTTAGTGATTAGGTTATATATATTTTTTTAAATGATTTTTATATTTTTTTATTTTTATTCTTTAATATTTTATTAATTTTGAATTGATCATCATAATTTATTTTAATTTTTTATAAGATTATCGTAATATCAAAAAAAATATTAATATTTGATTGATTCTCATTATTTACAAACATCTATTTTTATTATCATACCATCTAATAAAAAAATAGCTGAAAGAAAACAAAGTTTTTAAACCAAAATTCATAATCCAGGTCATGGGTTTTACAAATTAAGTTGTGAAGTTCAGGTCGATTTAATATGTCATCAGTTTCACATTAAAAAAAACTTGTTGTGTTGGGTATGATAACAAATCCAAGTAACTTCTTTCTTTTTAAAAAAAGAAAATCTTTTAACTTTTTTTTAATCAATGTTATTCTTCAATATTCGGTTCATTTTGAATTGATTTCTATGAAGTTATTGTAGTTTCAAACAAACATTTTAGTATTTGGTTGGTACTCAATTTTGTATGTATTTATTTTTATTTTGATATTATTAAGTAAAAATTAGTTTGAGAAAACAAACTTTTAAAACCTGATAGAGTTTATAGTCTGATCGTGAGTTTGGCAAGTTAAGTCGTAAAGTTCTCGTCAATCTAATATCTTATCATTTTAATATTAAAAAAATATATTTTAAATTTTTTTTTAAAAGTTAAATTATACTTTTTACTGATAATTTAATTTATCTTTAAATTTATCAAGTCAACTACATCGTGTCATGACAATCTTGTAGGGTTAATTTTAAAATAGGACAAGTTAAAGAGTTAAGTAGGTTAACCTACTAGATCAAGTTTAATAACAATATTAAATAATTCTTTACAACTAAAATTTTAAATTCAAAATTTTTTTAATCCAGCCCACAAAATTATTTGATTCTAAAAACTAGTGTTTATCTATTGAAAAGATGACAAATGATTTATAATCAAATGGAGTGCGAGTTCTACATTACAACAAATTATGATTTTTATAAAAATATTAAAATAAAAAAGGATATAAAGGATTTTTTCTTTATTGCAAAAATTATTGCACGAAAGAGCAGATAGTTAGTGATACAAAATAAGCTATTTTTTTAATGAGTGGCATCATAAATATTATAGAGAAAAGAAATATGTACAAGATTAAAGGGATAAATACCTTTTCCTATAGAAAATGAAAGGAGCTAAACTAATTCTTTATAACAAAAATTATTCATATCTAACTATAGTTTTAAAACATAATCCTACTTAGGTAATTAATTAAAAGAGTTAACTTTTTTTAAGATATCAAAATAATACAAAGTAAACAAGTTTTCTATCAACATTTACTTAGGTGAACTAGATGCTTGAGTTAATCCAAGTTTATAACAAATTAAATCTAATTAATTTCTTCCTTTATTTTTTAAAATTCAAAATCAATTACAAGCCGACCTATCCTATAAATCTTGGTTTTGATGAGAATTGTTTTCATTAAAATTGTATGGGATTTTATTAAAAGATTGTAAGTTATTAATTTTTTATATAATGACCACTATAATATATGATATATAACGCAAAAGTTATATAACTTATATTTTTTTTGTCTATAATTATTCACTTAAATTTATTTATTTTTATATTTATTCAATTTATAACAAAATTTTCTTTTTAGAATCAATAAAACATTATGTTAACCTAATTAATCAGACATTTTAATAACTATCCGATTGTGAAAACTTCTTAAAAAAATAACTTTGAAGTAGAATATTTCATTATATGTAGATGATCACAATCATAGGTTGTATATATCTTCAAATATGGTGAATTATTTTATTGATTCACAAAAAAAATTGGTAACTTTTTTTGAGAAACTATTTGGAAAACAACAAATTTACCCCAAACTATTTGATCCAACTAACGGTTAGTTGGATTGCCCATCCAGTGCCTGGGAATCCTGATATATTAGAGTTATCAAAATCGATTGCATCCGAGAAACTGAATTCCCATAATGAGATCTTCTCATGTAATTTCTTAACCAATCAGTTCGTTTCGAGTAATATATACTGACAGCAATTTCACCCTACCCTGAAAACCTCAGGAAGGAATTTTTTAGAATCGATCGTATTTGGATAAAACTCAAAGGTAAAATATTAGGTTTCAGGTTCAGAATGAATATTACCCGAACCCAACCTGAAATAAAAAAAAAAAATCTCAAATTTTGAAAAAATTACATATATAACAAGCTAATCATGTACTAAATAGTTCCAAGTTTAACATTCAGGTTCGGGTTGTGGATACCCAATGGGTACCAAACCAATGAGGTTCAAGTTCATATATAGAAAATCCATACCTGTCCGAGTTCAACTCAGGAATTTGATAGTAATTTTGGGTTCGGGTTTTGGTATGAATAGTACAAATCCTTATCAGTGGATATACATTGTCATCCTATTGTGAAGGGCTGTACCGGTTGGATTGCAGCACCAAAGTCCTCCAGGGGCAAGAAAGCAGAGAGGAGGACAATGGAAGCAAGTTGTTTCATACCTGAATTCTTGTTCTGCTAGCTCTTTCCAATGATCGTTAGAGGGGTAACTTCCACATAAATTCAAGAAGAGGTCGACATAAAGATAGCATATCCATCTTTTTGTCACATCTACCACTTGCAATTTTGTAACTGATGAGAAGTGGCAGGAAATGGAAAGAAAATCGGTCTGAGATAATTATTCGACAAATTCAGTCAAGGAGGTTACACAAGCATTATTTCAATTTGAGCGAGATCTATTAAACATCACCCTTGCAAATAATAGAAGGATAGATAACTAGATACCGACCTCTAGCATTTTGTGCTGAATCTATGATTTACGTTCTCAATCTCAAGTAATCTCATTATCAAACAACAGGATTGGGCCCAAAGAGCTTTGATCTCCACTTTCATTTGCCTTTGCTAGTGGTAACTAGCATCACATCTTCCCAGATGGCATATGTTTACTTTACATGGTTATTTTATGTGGCAACTGCTGAACATCCGTAGCAACCTGCACGCCTTCAGTCGGATGAAATAGGCCGCAACCACGATCTGCCCAATGTGAAAAATTGCACATGAAGCTACTTCAGAGCCTGCAATGCAATTCTTCAACCCCTTAGAGCTCAAACATATAGAAAAAATTAACAAAGGATTGCTAAAGTGTGTAACCCAAAGTAATTTCAGAAATTACGCTATAGCTGCTAGTTAGCACCCAATAAAAGCAACAATGCCATTGGTATAAGAAAGTTGTACACAATGCATTGACAGTTATATAAACAAGAACAGGACACGCGAGATGGTTTTATGCTAGTGGCTTACTTGCAAATATTCAAGGAAAAGCTTTACTATTTCTCTGAAGAAGTCCCCTTTTCTGTCAAAAAGCAGAAGAGCAATAAATTGTGGTCACTTTGCTCCATGTAGGTATTTTATCATTATGGTCATGATACTAAGAAACTCAATCACTATACTCTTGGTATTAAGAACAGAAGGATTACTCCCACTCCATTTGGTAGGATCAAATGATAACTTCTTCACATTCGATAGACCAATCGGAATTCTGCCAACAATGGACTAGAATAAAATTCTATAAAAAGATGACAATCATTAAATAAATCTTCAGGTGGACATGAGGTTGGCTTGAGAAAAGAATAGGACATCATGAGAAATATGAGTTGTTATCCACTTAAAAATTGGAATCTCTGTTGAATCAGTTACAAGCTTGTGGGCTTCAACAGAGGCAGTTAAGGACTCAAAGTTGATAATGTACCTTACCTGATTTACATGGTCTCACCACTGTTAGTGGCAACTAACCGTGATGGAAGTTTGCATGCTAGAATCTATGAAAGAACATACTTTGAGTGCATTCGTGTGTCTGCGTGTGTACATGTGAGAGAGAGAGAGTCTAAGAAAGTCATGGTGAGCTAAGTTGACACATCAAGAGGATAAAAGCTCTACGCACCTCTCCAACAATCACAGAGTCACCTTCCTTGACTCCCATCTTCAAGAGTGGCTTGTTAACACCACAAGCCTCCAACACATGTTGGAATTTTCTCTCAGAATCTTTATATCTGTTCAAAATTATGCATTAAAAACTCCAGATGCAACACAGAGTAGAGACGACAACCAGGAGGAAAGGATGTTATCTGAAAAATATAAATTATGTAATCCACAACATGCCAGATCTAATGGAAACTGACAACAAAAGCATGCCAGATCTAATGGAAACTGACAACAAAAGTACAGTCAAATGTCCAATGAGAAGCAATGATCACGCACAAGCGGTCAAGTTCTGGCAAATTTTGTTCTATCATAGAGTAGCAACTGAATCATTGATTAAATATGCACAAACATAATTGGAGAAAATGGATCCTTAATAGAAAATAGAAGCAATTGAATAGAACCAGGCTATTAAACAAGATGATGATTTTTTTCCCAATCAATGATAACCAGGCAACTTAAATGCAAACAATAATAGAGAAATGAGAATAGTACACAACCAAGGTTACACAGTTCCTGATGATTCTGTATTACAAACAAGTTTAATTCGTTCCAGCAAGGTTCTACTGTGCTTAATCGTTGTACGGATACTAACATCCACAAAATGCTCATGTCAACTGAATTGGCCAAACCAGGTAAACAATGCAGGTTTGCGGTTTGGTAATCCACTGGCCAAGATAGAAAAGTGTAGAGAATTCAATTTGAGATTCTAGTAAAAAATGACTGCAAGGATTTTGCACGTTCTACCTGGACTAAAACCTAACGTAGTCAGCATCACCTTGCTAGGTTACTGGAACATATGTTCAGACAGAAGACATATATGAATGCATTCAGTATAATCTGAAATCACATTTGGCAAGCAAAGGTGAGATGAACAAGAACATAATCAGCCAAAGATGCTTACTCAAGAGGTGACAGAAAAATATAGTATAAACAGCCCCAACTACATGCCATGTATTGGATGCGTTGTCATAAGAGATTTCAAAGTCAATGATAAGAGCTCTTTGCTGCTTTTGTACCATATCAGAAACATGATTCAAATTTCAAATTTTCTGGATGGAACCAACCTAAAACAGATGAAAGCTCTTCAAGAAACTGTAGGAATGAAATAATGGGTACGAAACATGTTTTTAAGAGCACAAGCATGACTACTAAGCCTTTACTAAAGTCAATTTAAAAAATAAATCAGATGTAGAAACTTAACCTTCAAACCCCTTATTGGCTTCATTACTTTCTTGCAGAAGCTTATGAGCAGCACGGATCACTTCATGTGTACCTTCTTTCTTTACAGCACTCATGCAAAAAGTCTCGATCCCATGTGCTTGGTGGTTTTACTTGAATAACAGCCAGTTCTCGTATGCCTCCAGAAGGTCCATTTTGTTGCAGGTAACTACATAGGTCTTCTCATGAAGCTCAGGACTCAACATTTCCAGCTCAAGACAAATAGAATAAACTCAAATTCTGGCTGCTGTGAAGAGCTATCAACATGTAACTAGGAATCCCAAACAATATGGACTCTATCAGTAGAAATATCAAACAAATAATAGGAGAGGATGATGCCCATCCAAAAGGCGACTATGAAGCCCATCCAAATGTCCTTGATGAAAAAGACAAGAAAAGAAAGAAAATAAGAGAACCATGGGTGAAGAGATGGTAGATATGGATCACATTGTTACATTAATTCAAATTATCATTCAGGAGCTCTGTCTAAGTTCAATGTTGTTTGATCAACATTACTCGGTTTTTCTATCTTCTTGTCAAATTAGACTATGCACCAAGTCACTGGTCCAATTGTCAGAAAAATATCATGCACATCACGTGATTTCCAGTGACCCAAAAGAACTCAAGGATGGAGAATCTTACAGAGCCAAGGCAGGACAGCATGACAAGCTCAAACTACAAAACTTAGTGTTATAACCACAGATCTGATAATTAAATTAGCTGTAGCTCATGATAGAAAGCCCGTATCAGGGCAGAACACCTTTCTGTGTCTAGTAGAAACTCAGACCTAGACCAAAACCCCAATGCGCTTCTTCAAGTAAACCTGGAAGGTCTGCTAATACCATTGTAGAATCATATAATCAAATGAAACTACACCCAGGTTAGGAAGTAAAGGAGTAGAAGGACAATTTGCAAATGCCGGCTGAGCAGCACTTTGTGAAACTCGAAAGTGTGCTTTTCCCAGCATTTGGGGCACCCACTATTCCAACTTCTGTGACCAGCTCCAACCACCTGTTCATGCACGCCACTATTTCTTATGAGCACATATCAAAAAAACCTCTTCTAGAATATATAGCTATATCCCTCAAGCCTAACAAACAATTGAAATTTAACAACTTTATTGTATTAACCTCGACAATATAATCAAACATAGCATTCTTAGTCATGCAACACTAGATAAACCAACTCCAGCACATTAAAAATGCAGAACGTTAGCAGAAAGATCAATCACTTTAATCAAAGCAAACCAATTGGAGTTCAAAATGTATATTATACTGACTTGTCACCATTCTCATGATCATGGCTTTAATCAAAGCAAAGTAAGATCAATCAAATTAAATCACAGTACTACAAAAAGTATCAATACGAAAACACCATGCCAAAAAAAAAAAACGATTCAAACACTAAAATCAAACAATTTATAATACAATCCAAAAGGCAACCTATAGAAAGTAGCCCTAACGACTAACAGCGAAACACAAATCACGATTAAAAATACGCTAACTATTTCTAAACCCTCTTTTCACCATTCTCCACAATCTTAGGTTCCTTATCACTCCCACACTTCAACGCAGCATTCCCTCTCCCACCAGGCATGACTACAACAAAAACCTCCTCATTCCCAGACTCCCTAACAACCATCCCCGCCGGCTCTTTCACCACAACATCCTCTCCTTTCGCTCCATCCATGCTCATCCCTTGCTCATGGACCCCTCTCCCCGTCCTATAATACACTATATTCCGAAATGGCAACGAAGAATTCATTGAACCACCAACTTCTACAGAAGCATTCCATCCTCTACATCCATCCCCTCCAGAAGGTCCCCATTTGCACAAATTTCTCGCGCCGAAAAGCCAACACTCCACTCCCACCGTCTCCCGCTTTGACATAAATTTTCGCCCTGACAAAACACCGCGTCACAGCCAACAATCTCTCCTCCTTCCCGACTTCTTCTTCACCCTCAAAATCTAACAAATTCACATTTCCCCGTCAGCAAACTCCTTCATAAAAGCCATCGCTATTACAATCATTCACAGTTTCTTCTTCCTCCTTCTCCTCGCTCTCATAATCACAATCGTCGTCTTTTCCTTCTTCAAAATCTGCATTCATTTCAAACACAAATCGCCTGGAATCGACACTTAAATCACCATTCAGCCCATCGTGAGTCCTGAAACGCTGCGTTTCACGTCCATCGTCGAGTTTGACTGCATTAGAGTCGGAGAGCTTTACTTCTTTTGGTGCTTCAGATTCGAAATTAAAATACGGAACGGTTCTTCAAAATCTGCATTCATTTCAAACACCTCAAATCGCCTGGAATCGACACGTAAATCACCATTCAGCCCATCGTGAGTCCTGAAACGCTGCGTTTCACGTCCATCGTCGAGTTTGACTGCATTAGAGTCGGAGAGCTTTACTTTCGAAATTAAAATACGGAACGGTGCAGTGTTCTAGAGGATGGAGGCGAGCCGGCGGCGGAAGTAATTGTTCGCGGCGGGGACTTGAATTTGGCCTTTTGAGGTTTGAATTTGCGGTTGCGATTGTTGTTAGGGTTTTACGGTGAGGCATTGTTAGCGTTAGGATTTTGGATTTTAGGGCGGGAAATTGCTGGGAGAGAAAAGGAGAAGGTAGTTACTTGGACTATTATGGAATATATAATATATAATAAATATTATAACCATTTCTAAAGTGTTATAATTTCTATTTTAATTATTCTGTATTGTTTTACACATACATATAAATAGAAAAGAGTGTCTTAAATCAAAAGTTAACCTCCTACTTGTTCTTAACTTAACATCGAAATATTCTGCTATGAAAACTTTTTTTTTTAAGCTAGGTTTTGTTTTTTTTTCTAAATAGATTTTACTATAATTACCACTAATTTTTCTCTCAACACTAGTGGTGTTGTCCAACCAGACAGTTATATACAAACTATTATCGATGATGTTCTTCCACAATAGAAGCAACCTTTGCTTACAGAATATGTTAATGACTCCTCCTCACAAGTTTTTATCATTTCTTTACACATTGTAGGAGCACAAACTCTAGCTATCATCGCTCTATCCAATACCCACCAAGTTGTTTCGTTGAAACTTATAAACATAAATTATTTCTATTAACGAATGCAGATGAAGCTCTATCTTCTTAGTCAAGATATTTTTCACTTTGTTAATGACTTAATATCGTGTCCCTCGTTTCATGTTTTTGATGGTTCTACTAGTTCTTCTTCAACAATTAACCCTTCTTTTCTTCATTGGAAACAATAAAATCAACTTATTTTAAATGCATTACTCTCCTCTTTCTATGTGAATGTGTTGCATCTCGTGGTAGATTCTTATACCTCACAATGCATTTGGCACACTCTTGATATAGCTTTTACATCTTTATTTAATTCTCACATTATGCAACTTCATGGTTCCTTTTAAGACTTTCAGCAAGGTGACTCATTGATTAGTATATACATGTAGCTAGCAAAATCATCATTTAATGAATTAGTTGCTGCTGGCTGGCCCATGTCTCTTGAAAATTTTAATCTATATATATTTTGTGGCCTTTGTGTTAAGTTCAAAGACTTGGTAACGAGTTTATAACCAAAGTAGAACCGTTGTCATATGCTAACCTTCACAACCATCTTCTTACCCATAAATTTTTGCATAAGAACTCCTTTCATTGCATGGACATAAATTCCTCTTTGTTGTCTTCACCTCTGTTGTCACAATCACCACTACTGCCAACACCACAACCCTCAGTTCATCTTACTATGTCTTATCATAACTCAAATTTTAGTCATAATAAAGGCCATTCTTGTGGCAATTGGCGCCCCAACAGCAACCACTACAATCACCAGAACATGTTCTAATCTACTATAAATTAGAGGTCAAACAATTGGCAGCAAAACATATGCAACACTGATTAGTACTTAAAAGTGTTTTTTTATCAAGGTTTTATATCATCATTTTGCACTTGAAGTATCAATAACTCCTTAACTAAAACATGTTTTATAATAACGTATTTAATAATATAAGATAACTTTAATTTATGGTAAATGTTTATTTTAAATGTAGGCCTATCATATAAATGAAATGATTGATTGATAATTTTAAGAACTAAAATTGAAAGGATAAAGAAATGACCAAACTTAGAAAAGAGATGCCGGTGCAGTCCAAACCAGAATACTGCTTGGTAATTAGGTCATATCTTGAGCTATAAATCTTAAATTTATATCTACTTTATATGTATGGAAATGTAAGACATAGGCCTACAACTTTCAAATAGAGCCTTAGATTTAAAAAGGTCATTTTCAAGTCCAAATTAGAGCAACAACAAAGAAGTCTAAATCTGTCTTCAAGCCCGAGAACTGTTCATAGTTTGACCCATATATGGCGTTTTAGAAGTCTAAATAACCTAAATATTTTACACAAGAAAGCTAAGACAATTTCCTACAACTTTTATGTTTTTAAGTGGTTCCAATTTTGATGTTATCAATGACGTTCTGGGCAGACAAGAGAAAATAAAGATTGTCACCAAATCAAGAGTTGGTCACCCACTCATCAATTAGTCATCAAATCATGCATCTTTAACCCATGCATCTTAGGTTGGGATTATTATTTTTATCTTTCTTTTTAAAATATATATACATATAATTTAAAAACATCATGCATCTTTAACCCATGTAACGAGCTTTCAGCTAATGACTCCCAGACCAGTTGGTTTTAGGGCATTAGGTGTTAAGACACCCCTACGAGCTTAGTAACTCGGGTCGCAGATACTGATATGTAGATAGTGCAATGTTTGATTCCCTTAAGCTTTTCTCCTCAACCCATGTAATAAGCGTTGGGCCAATAGCTCCCAAGTCAGTTGACTTTAGGGTATTAGGTGTTAAAACACCCCTTCAGGCTTAATTGCTTAGGTTAGGGAGGCTACGAAACCACTCTTATCTACTTTTTTATTATTATCATTTTATTTTTCTCTTTTTTTTCTTTCTTTTATTATAAACTATCTCTTTCCCTTAGTTGTTACCTTTAACAAAAGAACATAAATAATGTAATAATCTAATATGCAACCCACAACCATATGTTAAAGTGTGTGTGTAAATTAAGGTTTAAGAATACATGTTAAATAAGTATATGAGTAGAATTAAGTGATAACAATGCGAGAGTTTGTAAATCTGAATATTTCAAGAAGTATTATGATAGACCTTGTTACGAATGATTACTAAAATGCGTCTCAAGAGTCATAAAAGTTCTTCTTACTCTGCCATCATAGTAACAACAATTTTGCACATGCTTTATGAAATAGAAAACACAGTTTTGTTTTTAGCTACTACCCTCTCCACCCAACTAAAACAAGACATTGTCCTCAATGTTTAAAGGTAGAAAGGTAGAGTATAGAAGATATCACTTGAAATAACGAACATTGACAAACCTGAAATACACTGAAACAAATATAAGTAACAACAAAACACAATAATAAAACCAAAAGACACAAAGATTCACAATGAAAGCTCAAATCCAATCTAAGCTTTTTACGGCTTTCCTTAGTTGATCAATTTATGCAACTCATGGAAGGATCAATTACAGGAATGAAAGATTGTAGTTGGTCAATCAATTATTCAGTAGTAGTAGCAAAGATTATGATTTGTCGTGCAAAAGATGTTAGAAATTCTTGTCCCACAACATAATTAAGAAAAGACAACAACTTATCATAATAACCATTAACATTTAACAAACCTATGGGTTTACGGTGAATGTGCAGTTGAACCCAAGAGGAAATATGAAAGATCTCTTCCAATGTGCCTAGATCACCTAATAAAGCAATGAAGGCATCAACATGGTTAAACATTGCATTCATTCGAGCTGACATTGTGGAGACCTGAAGTTCCTCTTCAATTATTTTTCCAATGATATCCCCTTATGCTAAAGCTTCGGGGACGACCCCCAAAACTTGACTACCTCCTAAAAATGTAGTTATTGACACACCTCCCATTAACCCAAGACTGCCTCCCCCATACACTAAATGAATCTTTCTCTCAGCTAGCACCTGATCAAGATGATTTGCTGATTCTAAAAACTCCTTTTCTTTTCCAGGACTAGATCCACCGAAAACACAAATATTTCTTATTTGATGACTTGAGGAACTTGCCATTTCTACACACTTATGTATTTGTTGAATATATGGGTTGAGTAGAAATGAAAGGAAGGAAGAGAGGATTTTATAGATGAGAAATTAGAAAGACAATCATACCACCTATATATAGGCCAGCTGGAGTCTCACACACACTCTCTCTCTTTATTTATTTATCTATTTACTTTTGAAAAAGCATGTCTATGTACAAGTAGTTATGATTGTGGCTCACATATTCCCTTGGTTTTACATCCAAGAACGACTTAAATGCCCTCTATGGGTCGGGGATAGGCTTCCCATCCAGTTTTCTTAAAAACTGGCAAACACGGTCTTTTTTGGTCAAATTTTGAAGACTAAGCCAATCATGTTCTTTATGAAATAGTGGCCATAAATCATGAATTACACGATGCTCATCTTCACTAGGATGCATCTCAAGAGTCAATAGAAGATTATCTAAAGACTCCTTACTCAGGCCATCCTTAATGAATTGTATTTTATCTTCACGGTTTATAGATACCATTCCTAAAGAATGATATTGTGTATTACAAGTCCATCTAGCACATCGATGACAGACATCCAGTCGTTTTGCACGACGCTTCTTTGCAAAAGTGCTTTTACCTGTTCCAGGCATGTGTGAAATGAAGTTAGAGGACTCACCTGATAATCGGACCTTTGCTTCAATCAACCAGCGAATATCTTCAGGAATTCCATGATTCATTAACAATCTCAATCTTGCACATCTAGCACGGTAAATTTTTGTAATCGCATTCTGAGGCAGAGCGGGAAAATACTTTTTCAATTTTTCAAGATTAGTGTCCATTATCAAATGAGAATTGGAAGAGAGATTCAAAGAATTGCACAAATATATACACAAATATCAGTTATTGTGGGAAACTGAAAGAACCGACTTAAGTCACGGAGTACCGTTGTCTGCCATTTGACCAGGGTGAGAGAAACTAGCAAAAATCACTAAAAAAAAACACAAAAACAATGTAAGAAAAACAAAATAATCAACTTTTATCTACAAGATCATTCAAACCAATTGATTCATTTTCACTAGGAAAATTATCAATGTAAGCTTTCAAATGATGCCCATTTTCCTTAAAGACATTGTCATTCATTGAATTCTCAATATCATAGGCCCTATAAGGATTGTTCCATCTTGATCTAAGCTCTCTAGGGAATGAATAGAGTTGAGAATTATAAAACAAAACTTTTTTACCAGTGTCAACTTTTTGATAATTTTCACAAGTTTTGCAGAATGCATGTGTGTCCTTGAACATTGTGGGCCAATAAAATCCATTTTGAAAGATTTTAATAGTTGTCTTTTTTTATGAGAAATAACTTCCACATGCTTTAGAATGACAAAGTTTAATGACACTACTTACCTCATTGTCGGGAATGAATCTTTGAAATATTTGATCAGGATAATATTTGAATAAGTTAGGGTCATCATAATAAAAATTCTTCACTTCGTTCAAAAACTTTTCTTTGTCTTGGGTACTCCAATCAGCTGGCAAATCTCCTAAAGCAAGAAAATTGATATTTTTATCATACCAAGACATTGGATTAAGAGAAAGTAAAGATTCGTTAGGAAAGTAATCATCGATTGGTGTGATGTCAAATGTCGAATTTGTTGTCACTTTTGACAAAAGATCCATATCAACATTTTCGGTGCATTTTTCATCGGTGATTTCTTCCTCAGAATAAATCATTTGCAAATCTTCAGATTCATCTAACTCATTTTCACTTAAAGTAGATTCAAGTTGATCATAAACTAATTCGTCAATATGATCTACTTCTTATAAATCATTATCATCTCCAGGTTGCTTGCAAATGTTGAAAATATTCATCTCCAATGTCATGTTTCCAAATGATAGCTTCATCAGTCCATTCCTACAATTAATCAATGTGTTAGAAGTTGCAAGAAGCGGACGTTCTAAAATAACAGGAAATGAATTACATGCTTCAACAGGTTCTGTGTCCAAGACAATAAAATCCACATGATAAATGAATTTATCGACTTCTACTAACACATTTTCAATTATTCCTCTAGGCACTTTTATAGATCTATCGACAAGTAAAAGAGATATAGAAGTTGGTTTTAACTCACCTAGATTGAGACTTTGAAAAACTGAATATGGAAGTAAATTCACACTAGCTCCAAGATCAAGTAAAGCTCTTTCAATTTTATGTTCTCCAATAAAGCAAGAAATTGTAGGACAACCAGGGTCTTTATATTTCAAAGTATTATTGTTCTAAAGAATGACACTTACTTGTTCTACTAAAAAGGCTTTCTTTTTCACATTCAGTTTCCTCTTTACAGTGCATAGATCTTTCAAAAATTTAGCATAGGAAGGAACCTGTTTAATAGCATCAAGCAAAGGTATATTGATTCTTACCTGTTTGAAAATTTCAAAAATTTCAGAGTTGTGATTGACTTTCCTTTGTTTGGTCATGACATGAGGAAATGGAAGTGCTGGTGGAGAATCAGTCTTTTCTTTGTAATTTTCAGATTCAACCCCTTACTTACCCTTAGAGATTGACTCATCATCTTTCTCATAAGGTTCAAGAGAGGGTTTTTTAATAACCTTACCACTACGTAGAGTAGTGACTGATTTAACTTGATCCATGTGTTGGCTTCTAGAACTACTTGCATTTGCATTGTATTGGCCCTTGGGACTTTGTTGTGGTTAAGATGGAAACTTACCTTTCTCTTGGAAATTGAGAGTAGATGTTAATTTTGCAAAAGTATCTTTAAAATCTGTCATGTTTTGAGCAAGTTGAGTATTGATTGTCTCTTGTTTTTCAATGAATACATACAATGTTTCCTCAAGATTTCTTCTAAAAGGTGGAGTATAAGGAGGTGCATATCCATGAGAATTTTGGAAATTATGGTGTGCTTGAAATGGTGGTTGTGAAGTTTGTGCATTGTTGTTCTCACTTTTCCACCTAAAATTTGAATGATTTCTCCAACCAAGGTTGTATGTTTGTGAGTATCGGTTGTGGTTGGCCCTTTGGAAACTATTTAAAGCATGGGCTTGTTCATGAAGACATTCCTTAAAAGAAGGCAAGGTTGGACAATTATTGGTTGAGTGTTCATTTGTTTCATATATTTGACACACAATGTTTTCAACAGATTTTAATTGACCACTCTTTTTCAATTCTAGTGCCTCGACTTTTCTAGCTAAAGATGCAAACTTGGCTTTAAGGTCATGATCTTCCTTAAGGTTATACATACCTCCACTAGATTTATGCTGTAGTAGTAGTAGTAGTAATAAAGAAGAAGAAGTTGATGAGACCTTTGAGATGAAAGATCAATGTAAAGGTTAAACAATGATAACAACAAATGTCAAGGTTAGAGGATCCATTAATGGTATGTCAAACAAGTATAGTATAAACTCTTATTATTTAATTAGAAACCACACACAAAGAAGGTTCCAATCAGATTATAAATTGTGAACATGATTACATTAATTATCTTATTCGATTAATGCTAATAATTGTAAATATTGTTAGGCAATCATGATTATAACTTATGTTAACAATAAATCAAGTTCCTTTCATGGCTTAAGAGTCAGTTATACCAAACAAAAATACAAAGAGGGGAAGTAAGAGCATAATCTTGATTTGAAAATCACGATACCTAAATGCATGGCAAATGCCTCCTTTTATAGGCCAAAATTAGGAACTATTGATTTGATGACTAATTGATGAGTGGGTGGCCAACTCTTGACTTGGTGACAATCCTTATCTTCTCTTGTCTGCCCAAAACATTATTGATAACGTTACAATTAGAGCCACTTGATTAGTACTTAAAAGTGCATTTTTATCATGGTTTTATATCATCATTTTGCACTTGAAGTATCAATAACTCCTTAACTAAAACATGTTTTATAATAATATATCTAATAATATAAGATACCTTTAATTTATGGTAAATGTTCATTTTAAATGCAGTCCTATCACATAAATGAAAAGGCAAAGAGATGGCCAAACTTAGAAAACAGATGTCGGTGCGATCCAAACCGGAACACTGTTCGGTAATTAGGTCATATCTAGAGCTACAGATCTCAGATTTAGGTCCAATTTATATGGATGGAAAGGTAAGACATAGGCCTACAACTTTCATATGGAGCCCAAGATCTACAAAGGCCATTATCAAGTCCAAATTGTAGCAACAACAAAGAAGCCCGAGCACTGTTCGGTATTTTGGCCATATCTGGAGTTCTAGAAGTCCAAATAAGCTGAATTTTTTACACAAGAAAGATGAGACAATTGCCTACAACTTTCATGTTTACAACTGGCTCCACTTTTAACGTTATCAATGACGTTTTGGGCAGACAAGAGAAGATAAGGATTGTCACCAAGTCAAAAGTTGGCCACCCACTTATCAATTAGTCATCAAATCAATAGTTCCCAATTTTGGCCTATAAAAGGAGGCATTTGCCATGCATTTAGGCATCTTGGTTTCCAGATCAAGATCATGCTCTTCCTTTCTCTCTTTGTATTTTTTGTAATGTTTATGCTTTGCTTTCATTAATATTAAGTTTATGCCTTTCATTTTCTTTTCTTTACTTAGTTAACTTTTATGTTCTTATTTTGTTTATCTATTTTTCTTTCTTTCATTATGTCTAGCTAAGTTAATTATGTCAAGGTGAAAAGGTTACACTAATGGTGTAAGAATAAGTATAATGTAAACTTAATATGGACTTTAATGTTTGATACTAACATGTTTTATATTTGTTATCTTGTTTACTCTTTAATACTTTGCTTGTTAAATAACTAATCTTGATTTATGTTGTATAACACTTGGTACAACAATTGCTTGGCACTTTCATAGCCTATAATGTATGGTATAACCGACACCTAAGCTATGAAAGGAACTTGATTTGTTGTTAACATAAGTTATAATCATGAATGCTTGATGAAATTTACAAGTATTAGCATTAATCGAATAAGATGACTAATGTAATCATGTTAACAATCTATAATCTGATTGGAACCTCCTTTATGTGTGGTTTCCAATTGAATAATAAGAGTTTATATTATACTTGTTTGACATACCATTAGTGGAATCTCTAACCTTGACATTTGTTATTATCATTGTTTAATTAATATTTCATCTCAAAGTTCTCATCATCATCATCATCTTCTTCTTCTCTTTCATTATTATTACTACTACTACTACTACTACTACTACTACTACTACTAATACTACTACTATTATTATTATTATTGTTGTTGTTGTTGTTGTTGTTGTTGTTATTGTTTATAATTGTTGTTTATAATTTGTACAATTAACCTCCCTGTGGTTCGACCCCGGTCTTGCCGGGTTATTTATTACTTCGACACTCCTGCACTTGGGAGAAGACATCAATCTTTTGGTCGTGTCAAGTTTTTGGCGCCGTTGCTGGGGAGGTAAGTTTTGTATAAATTATAATAGTTATTTTATTTTCTCCTTTCACTTTTTTTGTATATAACTTTATTTCTTTTCTTGTGTTTCTTCTTCTTTTGTTTTCTTCTTCCTTTTATTCTATTCCTACACGTGCATGAGAGTGTGGTCACGTACATCAAGTGGTAGACTTTGTAGGGTATCATCATCATTTTCAGAAAATATGGCCGAAGAAGATAATCAATCACTTCATAATGAAAATAATGAGAATAACCGTGCTAGAACAGTTAGAGACCACATGAATCCCACAAGAACAAGTGCACCATCATGCATAGTTTTTCCTCCCGATACATCTCATTTTAATTTTAAGCCAGACATTATTCAACTTTTACCTTCTTTTCATGGTTTAGAATTGGAAAATCCATACTTGCATTTAAGGGAATTTGAGGAGGTGTGCAACACATATAATAACTTAAATTGTAGCATGAACACCATCATATTAAAGCTTTTCCCTTTTTCATTAAAAGATAAAGCTAAAACATGGCTACAAAATTTGAGACCAGGATCCATTCATGCTTGGGATGAAATGCAACAACAATTTTTAAAGAAGTTTTTCCCATCTCATAAAACAAACTCTTTCAAAAGACAAATCACCACTTTCACTCAAAAACCAGGAGAAACATTTTACCAATGTTGGGATAGGTATCGAGACTTGCTTAGTACTTGCCCTCATCATGGTTTTGAAACATGGAGATTGGTTTCACATTTCTATGAAGGGTTAACACCTAAAGATAGGCAAATGGTTGAATTGATGTGCAATGGAACTTTTAAAGATAAAGACCCTGATGAAGCAATGGAGTACTTAGACTTGTTAGCTGAAAATGCTCAAAATTAGGACACCACGGGTACTTATGAGGCACCGAGTAAAACTCAACCTCATACATCTAGTAGAGGTATGTACAACCTTAGGAAAGATCATGACCTCCAAGCCAAGTTTGCATCTTTAGCTAGAAAAGTCGAGGCACTAGAATTGAAAAAGAGTGGTCAATTAAAATCTGTTGAAAACATTGTGTGTCAAATCTGTGAAACAAATAAACACTCAACCAGTAACTGTCCAACCTTGCCTTCTTTTAAGGAATGTCTCCATGAACAAGCCCATGCTTTAAACAGTTTCCAAAGGCCCAACCACAACCCATACTCCCAAACATACAACCCTGGTTGGAGAAATCACCCAAATTTCAGTTGGAAGAGTGACAATGCACAAACTTCACCACCACAGTTCCAAGCACACCATAATTTCCAAAATTATCATGGATATGCACCTCCTTATGCTCCACCTCCTACAAGAAAGTTTGAGGAAACTTTGTATGCATTCATTGAAAAGCAAGAGACAATCAACACTCAACTTGCTCAAAGTATAATAGATTTTAAAGATACTCTTGCAAAATTCATATCTGCTCTCAATTTTCAAGAGAAAGGTAAGTTTCCATCTCAACCACAGCAAAATCTCAAGGAGCAATACAATGCAAATGCAAGTAGTTCTGGAAGTCAACACATGGATCAAGTCAAATCAGTCATCACTCTTCGCAGTGGTAAGGTTATTAAAAAACCCACTCTTGAACCTTGTGAGAAAGATGATGAGTCAATCTCTAAGGGTAAGGAAGGAGTTGAATCTGAATATTGCAAGGAAAAGACTGATTCCCTGCCAGCACTTCCATTTTCTCATGCCATGACCAATCAGGAAGAAATCGAGGATGAAAAAGGCATCGAAAAGGTTGATGCAGATCTTTTATCAAAAGTGACAACAGATTCGACACCCGACATCACACCAATCAATTATTCTTTTCCTGATGAATCTCTACTTTCTCTTAGTTCAATGCCTTGGTTTGTTAAAAATATCAATTTTCTTGCTTCAGGATTTTTGCCAGCTCACTGGAGTACCGAAGACAAAAGAAAATTTTTGAGCAACGTGCAAAATTTTTATTGGGATGACCCTTACTTATTCAATTATTGTCCTGATCAAATATTTCAAAAATGCATTCTCGACAATGAGGTAAGTAATTTCATCAAATATTTCAAAAGGCATGTGGGGATCATTTCTCATAAAAAAAGAGGATTGTAGAAATCTTACAAAGTGGATGGCCCATCATATTCAAAGAGTCAGATGCATTCCGCAAAAACTGTGAAAATTGTCAGAAGGTGGGATTTATTTCAAAACATAGAGAGTCTTTAGATAATCTTCTATTGACTCTTAAGTCTCATCATAATCGAGATAAGGATCGTGCAATTCATAACTTAGGAACCCATTTTTATAAAGAACATGCTTGGCATAGTCTTGGGAATCTGACTAAAAAAAGACCCTGTTTGCCAGTTTTTAAGAAAACTGGATGGGAAGCCTATCCCCGACCCATAGAGGGCGTTTAAGTCGTTCTTGGAAGTAAAACCAAGGGAAGATGTGAGCCACAATCACAACTACGATTTGAGTCTTAGCTTGTAAAAATTTGTGTCTTTTCTTTTTATTAATAGCATAATATTTGTGTTTTGTCATTTTTTATTTTTGTTTCAGTGTGTTTCAGGTTTGTTAATTTTCATTATTTCAGGTGATATCTTCTATACTCTATCTTTCTACCTTAGAACATTGAGGACAATGTCTCGTTTTGGTTGGGGGGAGAGGGTAGTAGTTGATAAAAAACAAAATTTCATAAAGCATATGCATAATTGTTGTTACTAGGATGACAGAGTAAATGAGCTTTTTTGTTAAAGTGCCTCTTGAGACGCATCTTAGTAATTATTCTTAACAAGGTCTATTATAATACTTCCTAAAATATTCAGATTTACAAACTCTCGTATTGTTACCACTTAATTCTACTCATATACTTATTTAACATGTATTCTTAAACCTTAATTTACACACACACACTTTAACATATGATTGTGGGTTGCATATTGGATTATTACATTATTTATGTTCTTTTGTTAAAGGTAACAACTAAGGGAAATGGATTGTATATAATTAAAAAAAAAAAGAAAAACATAAAAAAAAAGAAAAAAAAATGATGATAATAAAAATGTAGATAAGTTTGGTTTCGTAGCCTCCCTAACCTAAGCAATTAAGCCCGAAGGGGTGTTTTAACACCTAATACCCTAAAGTCAACTGACTTGGGAGCTATTGGCCCAACGCTTGTTACATGGGTTGAGGAGAAAAGCTTAAGGGAATCAAACATTGCACTATCTACATATCAGTATGTGCGACCCGAGTTACTAAGCTCGTTGGGGTGTCTTAACACCTAATGCCCTAAGACCAACTGGTCTGGGAGTCATTAGCTGAAAGCTCGTTACATGGGTTAAAGATGCATGATGTTTTTAAATTATATGTATATAGATTTTTTTTTTAAAAAAAAAAGAAAGAAAAAAAAAGACAAAAATAATAATCCCAACCCAAGGAAGTTAACCTTAAACATTAGAACAAAAATTTTGTTTTCTTCCAAGAAAAGCCCCATAATTATGTGTTGATACATTGAGCATAAAAGAAAGGTTTATTAATATCTTGTTAAGTGGTATTGAGCAGATATATAAATTTAATGAGAGTTTGTTTATCTGGATAGATTAATGGAAGTTAAATGATGAATACCTTGCTTTGTGAAATTTGCAAATTGTTTTAACGCTTTGATTACTAGAGACTAGTAATAAGCTGGTTGGGGGGTGTGATTAGTACTTAAAAGTGCATTTTTATCATGGTTTTATATCATCATTTTGCACTTGAAGTATCAATAACTCCTTAACTAAAGCATGTTTTATAATAATATATCTAATAATATAAGATACCTTTAATTTATGGTAAATGTTCATTTTAAATGCAGGCCTATCACATAAATGAAAATATTGATTGATGACTTTAAGAACTTAAATTGCAAGGGCAAAGAGATGGCCAAACGTAGAAAAGAGATGTCGGTGCGATCCAAACCGGAACACTATTCGGTAATGGGGTCATATCTGGAGCTATATATCTCAGATTTAGGTCCAATTTATATGGATGGAAAGGTAAGACATAGGCCTACAACTTTTATATGGAGACCAAGATCTGAAAAGGCCATTATCAAGTCTAAATTGTAGCAACAACAAAGAAGCCTGAATCTGTCTTCCAGCCCGAGCACTGTTCGGTATTGTGGCCATATCTGGAGTTCTAGAAGTCCAAATGAGCTGAATGTTTTACATAAGAAAGCTGAGACAATTGCCTACAACTTTCATGTTTACAACTGGCTCCAATTTTGACATTATCAATGATGTTTTGGGCAGACAAGAGAAGATAAGGATTGTCACCAAGTCAAAAGTTGGCCACCCACTTATCAATTAGTCATCAAATCAATAGTTCCCAATTTTGGATAAAAGGAGGCATTTGCCATGCATTTAGGCATCTTGGTTTCCAGATCAAGATCATGCTCTTCCTTTCTCTCTTTGTATTTTTTGTAATGTTTATGCTTTACTTTCATTAATATTAAGTTTATGCTTTTCATTTCCTTTCCTTTACTTAGTTAACTTTTATGTTCTTATTTTGTTTATCTATTTTTCTTTCTTTCATTATGTCTAGCTAAGTTAATTATGTCAAGGTGAAAAGGTTACACTAATGGTGTGAGAATAAGTATAATGTAAACTTAATATGGACTTTAATGTTTGATACTAACATGTTTTATATTTGTTATCTTGTTCACTCTTTAATACTTTGCTTGTTAAATGACTAATCTTGATTTATGTTGTATAACACTTGGTACAACAAATGCTTGGCACTTTCATAACCCATAATGTATGGTATAACCGACACTTGAGCTATGAAAGGAACTTGATTTGTTGTTAACATAAGTTATAATCATGAATCTTGACGAGATTTACAAGTATTAGCATTAATTGAATAAGATGACTAATGTAATCATGTTAACAATATATAATCTGATTGGAACCTCCTTTGTGTGTGGTTTCCAATTCAATAATAAGAGTTTATACTATATTTGTTTGATATACCATTAGTGGAACCTCTAACCTTGACATTTGTTATTATTATTGTTTAATCCTTACATTAATTTTCCATCTCCAAGTTCTCATCATCATCTTCTTCTTCTCTTTCTTTATTATTATTATTATTACTACTACTACTACTACTACTACTACTAGTATTATTATTATTATTATTATTACTACTACTACTACTACTACTATTATTGTTATTATTATTGTTGTTGTTATTGTTATTGTTGTTGTATTATTGTTATTATAATTTGTACAATTAACCTCCCTGTGGTTCGACCCCGGTCTTGCCGGGTTATTTATTACTTCGACACTCCTGCACTTGGGAGAAGACATCAACCTTTTTGTCGTGTCATGTACCAAACTCTCGGTACACCACGACACACTCGATCATAACCCAGTCCATCCTGATCTCCGATCAACTTGCAGATCAAGCCAATCAAAGCCGCACGATCTGTTCATCCACGATCCAACAGTTCATAGGCTTTAGACGCACCGGTGCACCATACGCTCATCCACATCGTATCAAAACTCAGAGCCCCTCTCTCCTCTCGCTGGAAATTCTCTCTCTCTCCTCCGATCTTCCATTTTCGCCGTTTCAAGCCACGAAACCACTACAGAAAGGTGCATCGCCTCCTCTGAAGCAAAACTCCAATCGTTTTACATGTTTTCACCGGCGATTTTGGCCAGAAAAGGCAGCGACAGTCATCAGCCAACCAAGCTTCAAGTCGTCGATTCTACCTCATCAGCCATCAACAGCCGTCGAGACCATCATTTTCGGTCAAAATCAAGTCCATCGGGTCAGTACGAGTCGCACTATGTCGACCACGATGAAAAATGAGTTTCGGGTCAAAGCCATCATTTTCGGTCAAAACCGAGTCCACCGGGTCAATACGGGTCCCACCATGTCGACCGCGATGAAAAATGAGTTTCGGGCCGTTTTGGGTCAAAACCATCATTTTCGATCAAAACCGAGTCCACCAGGTCAATATAGGTCCCACCATGTCGACCGGGATGAAAAATGAGTTTAGGGCTGTTTTGGGTCAAAACCGTCATTTTCGGTCAAAACCAAGTCCACCTGGTCAATACGGGTTCCACTATGTCGACCGCGATGAAAAATGAGTTTCAGATGCATCGATGCACCATACGCTCATCCACACTGTATCAAAACTCAGAGCCTATCTCTCCTCTCGCCGGCGATTCTCTCTCTCTCCTCAGATCTTCCATTTCCGCCGTTTGAAGCCGCGAAACCACTATAGAAAGGTGCATTGCCTCCTCTGAAGCAAAACTCCAGCCGTTTTACATGTTTTCACCAGCGATTTTGGCAGGAGAAAGGTCACGACAGTCATCGGCCAACCGAGCTTCAAGTCGTCGATTCTCCCTCATCAGCCATCAACGGCCATCGAGACCACCATCATTAGAATCCTCGTCCTTTGATCTACCAGAATCAACCATTAGTTGGCTGGAATCTCACCAGAAAATTTCATCACCGCCAACAGTAGCCGCGTGTGAGCCACACGCGCCGCCAATGGCATTTTCGTAAATTTTCAAGAAATCCAAGGGTATTTCAGTCTTTTACCTATACAGTGGCACTTAGGTAAGTTTCTATGATTTTTATGGTATTGTTTTTATATTTTTATATATAAATACTTGTAAATTTTTGCATGTAAAAAAAACAAAAATAAATTTAAAATAAATAACAACGCAGGTCCAACACCCATTTTATCATGTTAGTGTTCATGGATCAAAACCCAATTCTCAAATATGGTTATACTCATTTCTTAACAATATCAAAATAATTTTGTTTTATAAAATAAATATTATTTGTCGACACATCTATTTTATTTACAAAAAAAGGACCGATGTCAAAAATTTAAATACCAAATATGGATTATGTTCGTTATTATTTCTTTTGGTAAATCAGACGTAACTCTCCATTTTAGGGACAAACGTCGATATTTTAGACAAAGTCTCCTAATTTTAGGGATGATGTCATTTTTAACGTGTCTCCTATTTTTAGGGACCGACGTTAACCATCTTAAAAAATTTGCAAATAAGTTCAAAATATAATAGCATTTGAATCAAATAAAAAAAACACACAAGTAAGGGTAACCTTTCTCTGAAAGGATGTTTTAAGGGTGGTGTCTACCTTCCCTTCCCTTAATCACAACTAACCGAGTACCTGAATTTCTAGGACGAGTGTCTAATTTTGGATTTTTAGTTCCCTCAAATTACTAGATGGCGACTCTAATAAAATTTTTATTTCCCCCAATCAAGAAAAAAAACTAATTATTCTTTTTGTTAAAATAAACAAAAAATAGTGGAGTCGTTGCCCGACGTTGTGTAGCGACATTTGTAATGATGTTTTGTTCAAACAAGAAGATAAGGATTGTCACTAAGTCAAACGTTGGTCACCTACTCAACAAGTAGTCATTAAATCAATTGTTCCAAATTTTGGCCTATAAAAGAAGACATTTTCCATGCATGTAGGCATCTTGGTTTTTATATGAAGATCATGTTCTTGCTCATTTTATTTATATTTTTTGTATGCTTAAGCTTTGCTTTCATTAATCTCTTGTTCATGCTTTTCATTTTCTTTCCTTTACTTAGTTAACTTATAATTATTTATGTTCTTATCTTGTTTATATATGTTTCTTTCTTTTATTATGTTTAGTTAAGTTTATTATGTCAAGGTGAAAATGTTGCAGTAATGGTGTAAGAATAAGTATAGAATAAACTCAACATGGACCTTAATGTTTGATACTAACGTGATTTGTATTTGTTATCTTGTTTACTTTTAATATTTTGCTTGTTAAATGGTTAATCTAGATTTGTGTTATCTAACACTTGGTGTCATAACCCAATTCTAGGTTATTCCCCAATTTTGACCCATGTTTTGATAAATTTTTAGAAAAATCCAAAAAAAGAAAAAAAACAACAACAATCCAAAAAAATACCTTTTTAAATATATTTGCTTTATTTTTAACATTTTCAGCATTATCTCAAAAGAATTTAAATTTTCAAAGATATTTGGAAGGCATTCAACTTTTAACACGTTATTTTTAAAATCATTGATTTTCCTCATTGAATCGATGTTGATATTACTCGTTTTTGAAAAATATAAAAAAATACAAAAAAAATCAAAATTTAAAAAGAAAGTTCAGGGACCAATTTTGAAATCCAAGCAACATTTTGCCTATAAATAGCAGTGATTAGTACTTAAAAGTGCATTTTTATCATGGTTTTATATCATCATTTTGCACTTGAAGTATCAATAACTCCTCAACTAAAATATGTTTTATAATAATGTATCTAATAATATAAGATACCTATAATTTGTGGTAAATGTCTATTTTTAATGCATGCCTATCACATAAATGAAAGAATTGATTGATGACTTGAAGAACTTAAATTGCAAGGATAAAGAGATGATCAAACTTAGAGAAGAGATGTCGGTGCAATCCAAACCGGAACACTGTTCGGTAATTGGGTCATATCTGGAGCTAAAGATCTTAGATTTAGGTCCAATTTATATGGATAGAAAGGTAAGATATAGGCCTACAACTTTCATATGGAGCCCAAGATCTAAAAAGGCCATTATCAAGTCCAAATTGTAGCAACAACAAAGAAGCCCGAATCTGTCTTCCAGCCCGAGCACTGTTCGGTATTTTGGCCATATCTGGAGTTCTAGAAGTCCAAATGAGCTGAATTGTTTACACAAGAAAGTTGAGACAATTGCCTACAACTTTCATGTTTGCACCTGGCTCCAGTTTTGACGTTATCAATGACGTTTTGGGCAGACAAGAGAAGATAAGGATTGTCACCAAGTCAAAAGTTGGCCACCCACTTATTAATTAGTCATCAAATCAATAGTTCCCAATTTTGGCCTATAAAAGGAGGCATTTGCCATGCATTTAGGCATCTTGGTTTCCAGATCAAGATCATGCTCTTCCTTTCTCTCTTTGTATTTTTTGTAATGCTTATGCTTTGTTTTCATTAATATTAAGTTTATGCCTTTCATTTCCTTTCCTTTACTTAGTTAACTTTTATGTTCTTATTTTGTTTATTTATTTTTCTTTCTTTCATTATGTCTAGCTAAGTTAATTATGTCAAGGTGAAAAGATTACACTAATGGTGTAAGAACAAGTATAATGTAAACTTAATATGGACTTTAATGTTTGATACTAACATGTTTTATATTTGTTATCTTGTTCACTCTTTAATACTTTGCTTGTTAAATGACTAATCTTGATTTATGTTGTATAACACTTGGTACAACAAATGCTTGGCACTTTCATAGCCCATAATGTATGGTATAACCGACACCTGAGCTATGAAAGGAACTTGATTTGTTGTTAACATAAGTTATAATCATGAATGCTTGACGAGATTTACAAGTATTAGCATTAATTGAATAAGATGCCTAATGTAATCATGTTAACAGTATATAATCTGATTGGAACCTCCTTTGTGTGTGGTTTCCAATTCAATAATAAGAGTTTATACTATACTTGTTTGATATACCATTAGTGGAACCTCTAACCTTGACATTTGTTATTATTATTGTTTAATCCTTACATTAATATTCCTTCTTCAAGTTCTCATCATCATCTTCTTCTTCTCTTTCTTTATTATTATTATTATTATTAGTACTATTATTAGTATTATTATTATTATTATTACTACTACTACTATTACTATTACTATTATTATTATTATTACTATTACTACTAATACTAATACTACTACTACTACTACTACTACTACTATTATTATTGTTTAATCCTTACATTAATATTTCATCTCTAAGTTCTCATCATCATCATCTTCTTCTTCTTCTCTTTCTTTATTATTATTATTATTATTATTAGTACTACTACTACTACTACTACTACTATTATTATTATTACTGTTGTTGTTGTTGTTGTTATTGTTGTTTTATAATTGTTGTTTATAATTTGTACAATTAACCTCCCTGTGGTTCGACCCCGGTCTTGCCGGGTTATTTATTACTTCGACACTCCTGCACTTGGGAGAAGACATCAATCTTTTCGTCGTGTCAAGTTTTTGGCGCCGTTGCCGGGGAGGTAAGTTCTTGTATAAATTATAATATTTATTTTATTTTCTCTTTTCACTTTTCTTGTATATAACTTTGTTTCTTTTCTTTTGTTTCTTTTTATTTTGTTTTCTTCCTCCTTCTTTTGCTTTCTTCTTCTTCTTTTTTTTTTATTCCTACACGTGCATGAGAGTATGGTCACGTACATCAAGTGGTAGACTTTGTAGGGTATCCTCATCATTTTCAGAAAATATGGCTGAAGAAGATAATCAATCACTTCAAAATGAGAATAATGAGAATAACCGTGCTAGAACCCTTAGAGACCACATGAATCCCACAAGAACAAGTGCACCATCATGCATAATTTTTCCTCCTGACGCATCTCATTTTAATTTTAAACCAGGTATTATTCAACTTTTACCTTCTTTTCATGGTTTGGAATTAGAAAATCCATACTTGCATTTAAGGGAATTTGAGGAGGTGTGCAACACATATAATAACTTAAATTGTAGCATGAACACCATCAGATTTAAGCTTTTTCCTTTTTCATTAAAAGATAAAGCTAAAACATGGCTACAAAATTTAAGACCAGGATCCATTCGTGCTTGGGATGAAATGCAACAACAGTTTTTAAAGAAGTTTTTCCCATCTCATAGAACAAACTCTTTCAAGAGATAAATCACCACTTTCACTCAAAAACCAGGAGAAACATTTTACAAATGTTGGGATAGGTATCGAGACTTGCTTAGTACTTGCCCCCATCATGGTTTTGAAACATAGAGATTGGTTTCACATTTCTATGAAGGGTTAACACCTAAAGATAGGCAAATGGTTGAATTGATGTGCAATGGAATTTTTGAAGATAAAGACCCTGATGAAGCAATGGAGTACTTAGACTTGTTAGCTGAAAATGCTCAAAATTGGGACACTGCAGGTACTTATGAGGCATTGAGTAAAACTCAACCTCATACATCTAGTGGAGGTATGTACAACCTTAGGGAAGATCATGACCTTCAAGCCAAGTTTGCATCTTTAGCTAGAAAAGTCGAGGCACTAGAATTGAAAAAGAGTGGTCAATTAAAATCTGTTGAAAACATTGTGTGTCAAATTTGTGAAACAAATGAACACTTAACCAACGATTGTCCAACCTTGCCTTCTTTTAAGGAATGTCTCCATGAACAAGCCCATGCTTTAAACAGTTTCCAAAGGGCCAACTACAACCCATACTCCCAAACATACAACCCTGGTTGGAGAAATCACCCAAATTTCAGTTGGAAGAGTGAGAACAACAATGCACAAACTTCACAACCACCGTTTCAAGCACACCACAATTTCCAAAATTCTCTTGGATATGCACCTCCTTATGCTCCACCTCCTAGAAGAAATCTTGAGGAAACATTGCATGCATTCATTGAAAAGCAAGAGACAATTAATACTCAACTTGTTCAAAACATGACAGATTTTAAAGATACTCTTGCTAAATTAACATCTGCTCTTAGTTTCCAAGAGAAAGGTAAGTTTCCATCTCAACCGCAACAAAATCCTAAGGGGCAATACAATGCAAATGCAAGTAGTTCCGGAAGCCAACACATGGATCAAGTCAAATCAGTCACTACTCTGCGCAGTGGTAAGGTTATTGAAAAACCCTCTCTTGAACCTTATGAGAAAGATGATGAGTCAAGCTCTGAGGGTAAGGAAGGGGTTGAATCTGAAAATTGCAAAGAAACGGCTGATTCACCGCCAACACTTCCATTTCCTCAAGCCATGACCAAACAAAGAAAAGTCAATCACAATTCTGAAATTTATGAAATTTTCAAACAGGTAAGGATTAATATACCTTTGTTGGATGCTATTAAACAGGTTCCTTCCTATGCTAAATTTTTGAAAGATCTATGCACTGTGAAGAGGAAACTGAATGTGAAAAAGAAAGCCTTTCTAGCCGAACAAGTAAGTGCTATTCTTCAAAACAATAATGCTTTGAAATATAAAGACCCTGGTTGTCCTACAATTTCTTGCTTTATTGGAGACCATAAAATTGAAAAAGCCTTGATCTTGGTGCTAGTGTGAATTTACTTCCATATTCAGTTTTTCAGAGTCTCAATCTAGGTGAGTTAAAACCAACTTCTATAACTCTTTTACTTGCCGATAGATCTGTAAAAGTGCCTAGAGAAATAATTGAAGATGTGTTAGTACAAGTCGATAAATTCATTTATCTTGTGGATTTTATTGTCTTGGACACAAAACCTGTTGAAGCATGTAATTCATTTCCTGTTATTTTAGGACGTCCATTTCTTGCAACTTCTAATGCATTGATTAATTGTAGGAATGGATTGATGAAGCTATCATTTGGAAACATGACATTGGAGATGAATATTTTCAACATTTGCAAGCAACCTGGAGATGATAATGATTTACAAGAAGTAGATCATATTGATGAATTAGTTTATGATCAACTTGAATCTACTTTAAGTAAAAATGAATTGGATGAAACTGAAGATTTGCAAATGGTTTATTCTGAGGAAGAAATCACGAATGAAACAAGCACCGAAAATGTTGATGCGGATCTTTTATCAACAGTGACAACAGATTCGACATCTGACATCACACCAATCGATGATTACTTTCCTAACAAATCCTTACTTTCTTTTAGTTCAATGCCTTGGTATAATAAAAATATCAATTTTCTTTCTTTAGGAGATTTGCCAGCTGATTGGAGTACCCAAAACAAAGAACAGTTTTTGAACGAAGTGAAGAATTTTTATTGTGATGACCCTACCTTATTCAAATATTGTCCTGATCAAATATTTCAAAGATTCATTCCCGACAATGAGGTAAGTAGTGTCATTAAACTTTGTCATTCTGAAGCATATGGAAGTTATTTCTCGTCAAAAAAGACAATTGCAAAAATCTTTCAAAATGGATTTTATTGGCCTACCATGTTCAAGGACACGCATGCATTCTGCAAAACTTGTGGGGCCATACTTGCATAATTTTTCCTCCTGACGCATCTCATTTTAATTTTAAACCAGGTATTATTCAACTTTTACCTTCTTTTCATGGTTTGGAATTGGAAAATCCATACTTGCATTTAAGGGAATTTGAGGAGGTGTGCAACACATATAATAATTTAAATTGTAGCATGAACACCATCAGATTAAAGCTTTTTCCTTTTTCATTAAAAGATAAAGCTAAAACATGGCTACAAAATTTGAGACCAGGATCCATTCGTGCTTGGGATGAAATGCAACAACAATTTTTAAAGAAGTTTTTCTCATCTCATAGAACAAACTCTTTCAAGAGACAAATCACCACTTTCACTCAAAAACCAGGAGAAACATTTTACCAATGTTGGGATAGGTATCGAGACTTGCTTAGTACTTGCCCTCATCATGGTTTTGAAACATGGAGATTGGTTTCACATTTCTATGAAGGGTTAACACCTAAAGATAGGCAAATGGTTGAATTGATGTGCAATGGAACTTTTGAAGATAAAGACCCTGATGAAGCAATGGAGTACTTAGACTTATTAGCTGAAAATGCTCAAAATTGGGACACTGCGGGTACTTATGAGGCACCGAGTAAAACTCAACCTCATACATCTAGTGGAGGTATGTACAACCTTAGGGAAGATCATGACCTCCAAGCCAAATTTGCATCTTTAGCTAGAAAAGTCGAGGCACTAGAATTGAAAAAGAGTGGTCAATTAAAATCTGTTAAAAACATTGTGTGTCAAATCTGCGAAACAAATGAACACTCAACCAACGATTGTCCAACCTTGCCTTCTTTTAAAGAATGTCTCCATGAACAAGCCCATGCTTTAAACAGTTTTCAAAGGGCCAACCACAACCCATACTCCCAAACATACAACCCTGGTTGGAGGAATCACCCAAATTTCAGTTGGAAGAGTGAGAACAACAATGCACAAACTTCACAACCACCATTTCAAGCACACCATAATTTCCAAAATTCTCATGGATATGCACCTTCTTATGCTCCACCTTCTAGAAGAAATCTTGAGGAAACATTGCATGCATTCATTGAAAAGCAAGAGACAATTAATACTCAACTTGTTCAAAACATGATAGATTTTAAAGATACTCTTGCTAAATTAACATCTGCTCTTAGTTTCCAAGAGAAAGGTAAGTTTCCATCTCAACCACAGCAAAATCTCAAGGGGCAATACAATGCAAATGCAAGTAGTTCCGGAAGCCAACACATGGATGAAGTCAAATCAGTCACTACTCTGCGCAGCGGTAAGGTTATTGAAAAACCCTCTTTTGAACCTTATGAGAAAGATGATGAGTCAATCTCTGAGGGTAAGGAAGGGGTTGAATCTGAAAATTGCAACGAAACGACTGATTCACCGCCAGCACTTCCATTTCCTCAAGCCATGACCAAACAAAGGAAAGTCAATCACAATTCTGAAATTTATGAAATTTTCAAACAGGTAAGGATCAATATACCTTTGCTGGATGCAATTAAACAGGTTCCTTCCTATGCTAAATTTTTGAAAGATCTCTGCACTGTGAAGAGGAAACTGAATGTGAAAAAGAAAGCCTTTCTAGCCGAACAAGTAAGTGCTATTCTTCAAAACAATAATGCTTTGAAATATAAAGACCCTGGTTGTCCTATAATTTCTTGCTTTATTGGAGAGCATAAAATTGAAAGAGCCTTACTTGATCTTGGTGCTAGTGTGAATTTACTTCCATATTCAGTTTTTCAGAGTCTCAATCTAGGTGAGTTAAAACCAACTTCTATAACTCTTTTACTTGCCGATAGATCTATAAAAGTGCCTAGAGGAATAATTGAAGATGTGTTAGTACAAGTCGATAAATTCATTTATCCTGTGGATTTTATTGTCTTGGACACACAACCTGTTGAAGTATGTAATTCATTTCCTGTTATTTTAGGACGTCCATTTCTTGCAACTTCTAATGCATTGATTAATTGTAGGAATGGACTGATGAAGCTATCATTTGGAAACATGACATTGGAGATGAATATTTTCAACATTTGCAAGCAACCTAGAGATGATAATGATTTACAGGAAGTGGACTTTACTGAAAAATTAATTCATGATCAATTTCCAACCACTTCCAATGAAATTGAGATTGATGAATCTGATGATTTGGAAATGATTTATTTTCAGGAAGAATCAAAGACAAGTAATTGGAGACCACAAATTGAGGAATTGCCACCACGACCAATTAAGTCCATACCTTCAAGTGTTCAACCACCAAAACCTGATTTGAAGCCGTTGCCATCCAATCTCAAATACTCATTTTTGGGAGAAAATGAAACTTTTCCGGTAATAATCTCTTCCAAACTTAATGCACATCAAGAAGGTAAGTTATTACAAACTCTGAAAATGCACAAAAAAGCATTAGGATGGACCATAGCTGATATAAAAGGAATTAGTCCTTTGATTTGTACACACAGAATTTATTTAGAGGAAAATGCTAAACCCTCTAGAGAAATGCAACGAAGGCTAAATCCTAATATGAAAGAAGTAGTGAAAAATGAAGTCATTAAGCTTTTAGATAATGAAATCATTTATCCTATTTCTGACAGCAAATGGGTAAGTCCTACCCAAGTTGTACCTAAGAAGTCTGGAGTCACTGTGATAACAAATGAGAACAATGAGTTAATTCCCACTAGAACTGTTACTGGTTGGCGCATGTGCATTGACTATAGGAAACTTAATTCAATGACTAGAAAAGATCATTTTCCTTTACCTTTCATGGATCAAATCCTAGAAAGAGTTGCAGGTCATGAATTTTATTGTTTCCTAGATGGCTATTCGGGTTACAACCAAATTGAAATTGCATTGGAAGATCAAGAAAAGACTACTTTCACATGTCCATTTGGTACTTTTGCATATCGAAGGATGCCTTTTGGATTATGTAATGCACCAGCCACATTTCAAAGATGCATGCTTAGTATATTTAGCGATATGGTTGAACATTTTCTTGAGATTTTCATGGATGATTTTTCTGTTTTTGGTGATTCATTTGATGATTGTTTGACTAATTTAGGAAAGGTTTTAACCAGGTGTGAAGAGAAGAATCTTGTGCTGAATTGGGAAAAATGTCATTTTATGGTAACAAATGGCATTGTACTTGGTCACATTGTTTCATCAAAAGGAATTGAGGTTGACAAATCTAAAATTGAGTTAATTGTAAACTTGCCAACACCAAAATCTCTTAAAGATGTTAGATCATTCCTAGGACATGCTGGTTTTTATAGAAGGTTCATCAAAGATTTTAGTGTAATATCTAAGCCTTTAAGTAACCTTCTAACAAAGGATACTATTTTTGAATGGACTGAACATTGTGAAGAAGCCTTTGTTAAACTTAAAAACTTGCTTACTTGTGCTCCTATCATTCAACCTCCCGATTGGTCCTTACCTTTTGAAATAATGTGTGATGCTAGTGATTATGCCGTAGGTGCTGTTTTGGGACAAAGAAAAGATAAGAAACCTTATGTAATTTACTATGCAAGTAAAACTTTAAATAGTGCTCAAATGAATTATACCACCACTGAAAAAGAATTACTTGCAGTAGTATTTGCATGTGAAAAATTCAGATCTTATCTTGTTGGCTCACCTGTTGTTGTTTTTAGTGATCATGCAGCATTGAAATATCTTCTTTCTAAGAAAGATTCCAAGGCTAGATTGGTGCGGTGGATTTTATTACTTCAAGAATTTGATATCACAATCAAAGATAAGAAAGGCAGCGAAAATGTTGTCGCAGATCACTTGTCAAGATTGACAACAAATTCGAAAACTGACATCACACCAATCGATGACTACTTTCCTGATGAATCTTTACTTTCTGTCTCTACAATGCCTTGGTTTGCTAATATTGTCAATTTTCTTGTTTCAGGACAATTGCCAGCTCATTGGAATACCCAAGATAAAAGAAAGTTTTTGAACGAAGTGAAGAACTTTTATTGGGATGATCCTTATTTATTCAAATATTGTCCTGATCAAATATTTCGAAGATGCATTCCTGACAATGAGGTAAGTAGTGTCATTAAATTTTGTCATTCTGAGGTATGTGGGGGCCATTTCTCATCAAGAAAGACAACTGCAAAAATCTTACAAAGTGGATTTTACTGGCCCACCATGTTCAAAGACTCACATGCATTCTGCAAGTCTTGTGAAAATTGTCAAAAGTTGGGATCTATTTCAAAACGTCACATGATGCCTTTAAACCCTATTATTGTCATTGAGATCTTTGATTGTTGGGGTATAGATTTCATGGGCCCATTCCCTCCATCATTTGGTTTCTTATACATATTAATCGCAGTAGATTATGTTTCAAAATGGATAGAGGCAATTCCAAGTCGAAACAATGATCACAAAACAGTGATAAAGTTTTTGAAAGAAAATATTTTGAGTCGATTTGGAGTCCCTCGAGCCATAATAAGTGATGGTGGAACACATTTCTGCAACAAGCCATTTGAGTCTTTAATGAAGAAATATGGAATCACACACAAAGTTGCCACCCCTTATCACCCTCAAACAAGTGGACAAGTAGAGCTTGCTAATAGGGAGATCAAACATATTTTGGAGAAAACAGTGAACCCTAATAGGAAAGACTGGTCTTTAAGACTTAATGATGCACTTTGGGCTTATCGAACTGCTTATAAAACATCATTAGGTATGTCACCGTATAGACTAGTCTATGGAAAACCTTGTCACTTGCTTGTGGAACTTGAACATAAAGCTTATTGGGCTATTAAAGCTTTCAATTCAAATCTGGATGATGCTAGTCAACTGCGAAAATTACAAATAAATGAGCTTGAGGAAATAAGAAATGATGTATATGAAAATTCAAGAATTCATAAAGCAAGAATTAAAGAGTTTCATGACAAGAAAATACAGAGAAAAACCTTCAATGTTGGTCAAAAAGTCTTGCTTTATAATTCTCGACTGCATTTATTTCCTGGAAAATTAAGATCAAGATGGAGTGGTCCTTTTATTGTGAAACATGTGTATCCATATGGGGCCTATGACATCGAGAATCCAAAGAATGGCAATGTTTTCAAGGTAAATGGACATCGTCTGAAAGTTTACTTTGACAATTTTTCAGTTGAACATAACTCTATTGAATTGGGTGATCCTGTATATAAAGATTGATTTTATTTTATTTTATTTTATTTTTGTTTCTTATATAAATATTGATTTTATTTTATTTTATTTTTGTTTCTTTTTGAGTGATTTTTGCGAGTTTCTTCACCCCGGTCAAATGGCGGATAACGGTACTCCGTGACTTAAGTCGGTTCTTTCAGTTTCCCACAATTACTGATATCTGTGTATATATCTGTGCAATTCTTTGAATCTCTCTTCCAATTCTCATTTGAAAATGGACACTAATCTTGAAAAATTGAAAAAGTATTTTCCCACTCTGCCTCAGAATGCGATTACAAAAATTTACCGTGCTAGATGTGCAAGATTGAGATTATTAATGAATCATGGAATTCCTGAAGATATTCGTTGGTTGATTGAAGCAAAGGTCCGATTATCAAGTGAGTCCTCTAACTTCTTCATTTCACACATGCTTGGAACAGGTAAAAGCACTTTTGCAAAGAAGCGTCGTGCAAAACGACTGGATGTCTGTCATCGATGTGCTAGATGGACTTGTAATACACAATGTCGTTCTTTAGGAATGGTATCTATAAACCGTGAAGATAAAATACAATTCATTAAGGATGGCCTGAGTAAGGAGTCTTTAGATAATCTTCTATTGACTCTTGAGACGCATCCTAGTGGAGATGTGCATCGTGCAATTCATGATTTATGGCCACTATTTCATAAAGAACATGATCGACTTAGTCTTGGGAATCTGACTAAAAAAGACCCTGTTTGCCAGTTTTTAAGAAAACTGGATGGGAAGCCTATTTCATAGAGGGCGTTTAAGCCGTTCTTGGACGTAAAACCAAGGGAAGATGTGAGCCACAATCATAACTACCTGTACATACACATGTTTTTTTTTCAAAAGTAAATAAATAAATAAATAAAAAGAGAGAGAGAGAGTGTGAGACTCCAGCTGGCCTACATATAGGTGTTATGATTGCCTTTCTAATTTCTCATCTATAAAACCCTCTCTTCCTTCCTTTCATTTCTACTCAACCCATACATTCAAAAACTATAGAAGTGTGTAGAAATGGCAAGTTCCTCAGGTCATCATATAAGAAATATTTGTGTTTTTGGTGGATCTAGTCCTGGGAAAGAAAAGGAGTTTTTAGAATCAGCAAATCATCTTGGTCAGGTGCTAGCTGAGAGAAAGATTCATTTAGTGTATGGGGGAGGCAGTCTTGGGTTAATGGGAGGTGTGTCAATAGCTGCATTTTTAGGAGGTAGTCAAGTTTTGGGGGTCGTCCCTGAAGCTTTGGCACAAGGGGACATCATTGGAAAAACAATTGGAGAGGAACTTCAGGTCTCTACAATGTCGGCTCGAATGAATGCAATGTTTAACCATGCTGATGCTTTCATTGCTTTACCAGGTGGTCTAGGCACATTGGAAGAGATCTTTCATATTTCCTCTTGGGCTCAATTGCACATTCACCATAAACCCATAGGTTTGTTAAATGTTAATGGTTATTATGATAAGTTGTTGTCTTTTCTTGATCATGCTGTGGAACAGGAATTTTTAACATCTTCTGCACGACAAATCATAATCTCTACTTCTACTGCTGAACAATTGACTGACCAACTACAATCTTTCATTCCTGTGATTGATCCTTCCATGAGTCGCATAAATTGGTCATCTAAGGAAAGCCGTAAAAAGCTTAGATTGGATTTGAGCCTTCATTTGTGAATTTTTGTGTCTTTTGGTTTTATTATGTTTTGTTATTTCTTATTTTTGTTTCAGTGTGTTTCAGGTTTTGTCAGTGTTCGTTATTTCAGGTGATATCTTTTATACTCTATCTTTCTACCTTAGAACATTGAGGACAATGTCTCGTTTTGGTTGGGGGGAGAGGGTAGTAGTTGATAAAAAAAAAAAAAATTGTTTTTCATTTCATAAAGCATGTGCATAATTGTTGTTACTAGGATGGCAGAGTAAAGGAGTTCTTTTGTTAAAGTGATTCTTGAGACGCATCTTAGTAACCATTCTTAACAAGGTCTATTATAATACTTCCTGAAATATTCAGGTTTACAAACTCTCGTATTGTTACCACTTAATTCTGCTCATATACTTATTCAACATGTATTCTTAAACCTTAATTTACACACACACACTTTAACATATGATTGTGGGTTGCATATTGGATTATTATATTATTTATGTTCTTTTGTTAAAGGTAACAACTAAGGGAAAGGGATTGTATATAATTAAAAAAAGAAAAGAAAAACATGAAAAAAAAAAAAGAAAAAAAAAGAAAAAAAATGATGATAATAAAAATGTAGATAAGTTTGGTTTCGTAGCCTCCCTAACCTAAGCAATTAAGCCCAAAGGGGTGTTTTAACACCTAATACCCTAAAGTCAACTGACTTGGGACCGATTGGCCCAACGCTTGTTACATGGGTTGAGGAGAAAAGCTTAAGGGAATCAAACATTGCACTATCTACATATCAGTATCTGCGACCCGAGTTACTAAGCTCGTAGGGGTGTCTTAACACCTAATGCCTTAAGACCAACTGGTCTAAGAGTCATTAGCTGAAACCTCGTTACATGGGTTAAAGATGCATGATGTTTTTAAATTATATGTATATAGATTTAAAAAAAACGAAAAAATACCGAACAGTGCTCGGGCTGGAAGACAGATTCGGGCTTCTTTGTTGTTGCTACAATTTGTACTTGATAATGGTCTTTTTAGATCTTGGGCTCCATATGAAAGTTGTAGGCCTATGTCTTACCTTTCTATCCATATAAATTGGACCTAAATTTGAGATCTGTAGCTCCAGATATGACCCAATTACCGAATATTTTTCCGGTTTGGATTGCACCGACATCTCTTTTCTAAGTTTGACCATCTCTTTGCCTTTGCAATTTAAGTTCTTAAAGTCATCAATCAATATTTTCATTTATGTGATAGGCCTGCATTTAAAATGAACATTTACCATAAATTAAAGGTATCTTATATTATTAGATATATTATTATAAAACATGCTTTAGTTAAGGAGTTATTGATACTTCAAATGCAAAATGATGATATAAAACCATGATAAAAATGCACTTTTAAGTACTAATCACACCCCTCAACCAGCTTATTACTAGTCCCTAGTAATCAAAGCGTTACAACAATTTGCAAATTTCACAAAGCAAGGTATTCATCATTTAACTTCCATTAATCTATCCAGATAAACAAACTCTCATTAAATTTATATATCTGCTCAATACCTCTTAACAAGATATTAATAAACCTTTCTTTTGTGCTCAATGTATCAACACATAATTATGGGGCTTTTCTTGGAAGAAAACAAAATTTTTGTTATAATGTTTAAGGTTAACTTCCTTGGGATGGGATTATTATTTTTGTCTTCTTTTTTTTTACTTCTTTTTTTTTTCTTTTTTTCTTTTAAATGTATATACATATAATTTAAAAACATCATGCATCTTTAACCCATGTAACGAGCTTTCAGCTAATGACTCCCAGACTAGTTGGTCTTAGGGCATTAGGTGTTAAGACACCCCTACGAGCTTAGTAACTCGGGTCGCAGATACTGATATGTAGATAGTGCAATGTTTGATTCCCTTAAGCTTTTCTCCTCAACCCATGTAACGAGCGTTGGGCCAATAGCTCCCAAGTCAGTTGACTTTAGGGTATTAGGTGTTAAAACACCTCTTCGGGCTTAATTGCTTAGGTTAGGGAGGCTACGAAACCAAACTTATCTACATTTTTATTATCATCATTTTTTAATTTTTTTTCTTTTTTTTTATGTTTTGCTTTTTTTTTTTAATTATATACAATTCCTTTCCCTTAGTTGTTACCTTTAACAAAAGAACATAAATAATGTAATAATCCAATATGCAACCCACAATCATATACTAAAGTGTGTGTGTGTAAATTAAGGTTTAAGAATACATGTTAAATAAGTATATGAGCAGAATTAAGTGGTAACAATACGAGAGTTTGTAAACCTGAATATTTCAGGAAGTTTTATAATAGACCTTGTTAAGAATGGTTACTAAGATGCGTCTCAAGAGTCACTTTAACAAAAGAACTCCTTTACTCTACCATCCTAGTAACAACAATTATGCACATGCTTTATGAAATGAAAAATAATTTTTTTTTTATCAACTACTACCCTCTCCCCCCAACCAAAACGAGACATTGTCCTCAATGTTCTAAGGTAGAAAGATAAAGTATAGAAGATATCACCTGAAATAACGAACACCGACAAACCTAAAACACACTAAAACAAAAATAAAAAATAACAAAACACAATAATAAAACCAAAAGACACAATTTTTTACAAAAAAAAAAATTCAAATTGCAATTGTGATTGTGGCTCACATCTTCCCTTGATTTTACGTCCAAGAACGACTTAAACGCCCTCTATGGGTCGGGGATAGGCTTCCCATCCAGTTTTCTTAAAAACTGGCAAACAGGGTCTTTTTTTTAGTCAGATTCCCAAGACTATGCCAAGCATATTCTTTATGAAAATGGGTTCCTAAGTTATGAATTGCACGATGCTTATCTTGACTATGATGAGACTTAAGAGTCAATAGAAGATTATCTAAAGACTCTCTGTGTTTTGAAATAAATCCCACGTTTTGACAATTTTCATAGTTTTTACGAAATGCATCTGACTCCTTGAATATGGTGGGCCAGTAAAATTCACTCTGTAAGATTTCTACAATCCTCTTTTTTGACAGGAAATGATCCCCACATGCCTTAGAGTGACAAAATTTAATGAAATTACTTACCTCATTATCGGGAATGCATCTTTGAAATATTTGATCATGACAATAATTGAATAAGTAAGGGTCATCCCAATAAAAATTTTGCACATTGCTCAAAAATTTTCTTTTGTCTTCGGTATTCCAATGAGCTGGCAAAAATCCTGAAGTAAGAAAATTAATATGTTTAGCAAACCAAGGCATTGAACTAAGAGAAAGTAGAGATTCATCAGGAAAGTAATAATTGATTGGTGTGATGTCGGGTGTTGAATCTGTTGTCACTTTTGATAAAAGATCCGCATCAACATTTTCGGTGCCTTTTTCATCATCGATTTCTTCCTGATTGGTCATGGCATGAGGAAATGAAAGTGCTGGCAGGGAATCAGTCTTTTCCTTGCAATATTCAGATTCAACCCCTTCCTTACCCTTAGAGATTGACTCATCATCTTTCTCATAAGGTTCAAGAGTGGGTTTTTTAATAACCTTACCATTGCGAAGAGTAATGACTGATTTGACTTGATCCATGTGTTGACTTCCATAACTACTTGCATTTGCATCATATTGCCCCTTAAGATTTTGCTGTGGTTGAGATGGAAACTTACCTTGCTCTTGAAAACTGAGAGCATATATGAATTTTGCAAGAGTTTCTTTAAAATCTGTTATGCTTTGAGTAAGTTGAGTATTGATTGTCTCTTGCTTTTCAATGAATGCATACAAAGTTTCCTCAAAATTACTTCTAAGAGGTGGAGCATAAGAAGGTGCATATCCATAAGAATTTTGGAAATTATGGTGTGCTTGAAACTGTGGTGGTGAAGTTTGTGCATTGTCACTCTTCCAACTGAAATTTAGGTGATTTCTCCAACCAGGGTTGTATGTTTGCAAATATGGGTTATGATTGGGCCTTTCGAAAACGTTTAAAGCATGGGCTTGTTCATGGAGACATTCCTTAAAAGAAGGCATGGTTGGACAGTTACTAGTTGAGTGTTCATTTGTTTCACATATTTGACATACAATGTTTTCAATAGATTTAAATTGACCACTCTTTTTCAATTCTAGTGCCTCGACTTTTCTAGCTAAAGATGCAAACTTGGCTTGAAGGTCATAATCTTCCTTAAGGTTGTACATACCTCCACTAGATGTATGAGGTTGAGTTTTACTCGGTGCCTCATAAGTACCCGCGGTGTCCCAATTTTGAGCATTTTCAGCTAACAAGTCTAAGTACTCCATTGCTTCCTCAAGGTCTTTATCTTCAAAAGTTCCATTGCACATCAATTCAACCATTTGCCTATCTTTAGGTGTTAACCCTTCATAGAAATGTGAAACCAATCTCCATGTTTCAAAACCATGATGGGGGCAAGTACTAAGCAAATCTGGATACCTATCCCAACATTTGTAAAATGTTTCTCCTGGTTTTTGAGTGAAAGTGGTGATTTGTCTTTTGAAAGAGTTTGTTCTATGAGATGGGAAAAACTTCTTTAAAAACTGTTGTTGCATTTCATCCCAAGCACGAATGGATCCTGGTCTCAAATTTTGTAGCCATGTTTTAGCTTTATCTTTTAATGAAAAAGGAAAAAGCTTTAATCTAATGGTGTTCATGCTACAATTTAAATTATTATATGTGTTGCACACCTCCTCAAATTCCCTTAAATGGAAGTATGGATTTTCCAATTCTAAACCATGAAAAGAAGGTAAAAGTTGAATAATACCTGGTTTAAAATTAAAATGAGATGCATCAGGAGGAAAAACTATGCATGATGGTGCACTTGTTCTTGTGGGATTCATGTGGTCTCTAAGTGTTTTAGCACGGTTATTCTCATTATTTTCATTATGAAGTGATTGATTATCTTCTTCGGCCATATTTTCTGAAAATGATGAGGATACCCTACAAAGTCTACCACTTGATGTACGTGACCACACTCTCATGCACGTGTAGGAATAAAATAAAAGAAACAAAGTTATATACAAGAAAAGTGAAAAGAGAAAATAAAATAAATACTATAATTTATACAAGAACTTACCTCCCCGGCAACGGCGCCAAAAACTTGACATGACGAAAAGATTGATGTCTTCTCCCAAGTGCAGGAGTATCGAAGTAATAAATAACCCGGCAAGACCGGGGTCGAACCACAGGGACGTTAATTGTACAAATTATAGACAACAATTATAAGCAACAATAATAGCAATAATAACAACAACAACAACAATAACAACAACAACTATAATAATAATAATAATAATAATAATAATAATAATAATAATAATAATAATAGTACTAGTAATAGTAGTAGTAATAATAATAATAATAAAGAAAAAGAAGAAGATGATGATGATGAGAACTTGGAGATGAAAAATTAATGTAAGGATTAAACAATAATAATAACAAATGTCAAGGTTAGAGGTTCCACTAATGGTATATCAAACAAGTATAGTATAAACTCTTATTATTGAATTGGAAACCACACACAAAGGAGGTTCCAATCAGATTATATATTGTTAACATGATTACATTAGTCATCTTATTCAATTAATGCTAATACTTGTAAATCTCGTCAAGCATTCATGATTATAACTTATGTTAACAACAAATCAAGTTCCTTTCATAGCTCAGGTGTCGGTTATACCATACATTATGGGCTATGAAAGTGCCAAGCATTTGTTGTACCAAGTGTTATACAACATAAATCAAGATTAGTCATTTAACAAGCAAAGTATTAAAGAGTGAACAAGATAACAAATATAAAACATGTTAGTATCAAACATTAAAGTCCATATTAAGTTTACATTATACTTGTTCTTACACCATTAGTGTAACCTTTTCACCTTGACATAACTAACTTAGCTAGACATAATGAAAGAAAGCAAAATTGATAAACAAAATAAGAACATAAAAGTTAACTAAGTAAAGGAAAGGAAATGAAAGGCATAAACTTAATATTAATGAAAGCAAAGCATAAACATTACAAAAAATACAAAGAGAGAAAGGAAGAGCATGATCTTGATCTGGAAACCAAGATGCCTAAATGCATGGCAAATGCCTCCTTTTATAGGCCAAAATTGGAAACTATTGATTTGATGACTAATTGATAAGTGGGTGGCCAACTTTTGACTTGGTGACAATCCTTATCTTCTCTTGTCTACGCAAAACGTCATTGATAACGTCAAAATTGGAGCCAGTTGCAAACATGAAAGTTGTAGGCAATTGTCTCAGCTTTCTTGTGTAAAACATTCAGCTCATTTGGACTTCTAGAACTCCAGATATGGCCAAAATACCGAACAGTGCTCGGGCTGGAAGACAGATTCGGGCTTCTTTGTTGTTGCTACAATTTGGACTTGATAATGGCCTTTTTAGATCTTGGGCTCCATATGAAAGTTGTAGGCCTATATCTTACCTTTCCATCCATATAAATTGGACCTAAATCTGATATCTGTAGCTCCAGATATGACCCAATTACCGAATAGTGTTCCGGTTTGGATTGCACCGACATCTCTTCTTTAAGTTTGACCATCTCTTTATCCTTGCAATTTAAGTTCTTCAAGTCAACAATCAATCCTTTCATTTATGTGATAGGCCTGCATTAAAAATAGACATTTACCACAAATTATAGGTATCTTATATTATTAGATATATTATTATAAAACATGCTTTAGTTAAGGAGTTATTGATACTTCAAGTGCAAAATGATGATATAAAACCATGATAAAAATGCACTTTTAAGTACTAATCAATTTGTCATGCAACTCAAACATTATTTAGTGTTTAACACATTTCTCGAGTTCTAGAACTCCAAATGACCTTAATTTTTTTCTTGGAAAGCTAAGATAATTTTCTAAAACTTTCATGTTCAATTCTATTCGAAATTTGATGTTATCAATGATGTTTTATTCAGACAAGAAGATAAAGATTGTCTCTAAGTCAAGAGTTAGCCACCCACTCAATAATTAGTCAACAAACCAATAGTTCCTAATTTTGGTCTATAAAAGGAGGCATTTGCTATGTATTTAGGCATCTTGGTTTGTAGATCAAGATCATGATCTTGCTCTCTTTTTATTGTAATGCTTAAGTTTAATTTATATTAATCTCTTAATTATATTTCTCATTTCATTTCCTTTACTTAGTTAACTTTTATCTTATTTATGTTCTTGTCTTATTTATTTATGTTTTTCTCTTTTATTATGTTTAGTTAAGTTTATTATGTCAAGGTGAAAAGGTTACACTAATGGTGTAAGAATAAGTATAATGTAAAATTAATATGGACTTTAATGTTTGATACTAACATGTTTTGTATTTATTATCTTGTTCACTTCTAATACTTTTCTTGTTAAAAGGTTAGTCTAGATTTGTGTTGTATAGCACTTGGTATAACAAACACTTGGCACTTTCATAGCCTAATCGTATGGTATAACCGATAAATTCAATATGAACTTTAATGTTTGATACTAACATGTTTTGTATTTGTTATCTTGTTCACTTCTAATACTTTTCTTGTTAAAAGGTTAGTCTAGATTTGTGTTGTATAACATTTGGTACAACAAACACTTGGCATTTTCATAGCCTAATCGTATGGTATAACCGATACTTATGTTGTGAAAAGAACTTGACATATTGTTAACATAAGTTATAATCATGAATATCTAACAATATTTACAAGTATTAACATTATTCGAATAAGATAACTAATATAATCGTGTTAACAACTTATAATCCATTGGAACCTTTTTTGTGTGTGGTTTTCAATTGAGTAATAATAAGAGGTTATATTATACTTGTTTGAAATACCATTAGTGGATTCTCTAACCTTGATATTAGTTGTTATCATTGTTTAATCCTCACATTGATCTTCCATCTCAAAGTTCTCATCAACTTCTTCTTCTTTTATTATTATTATTACTATTATTTGTATTATTACTATTACTATTACTATTACTATTGTTGTTGTTGTTTTTGTTTATAATTTATACAATTAACCTCCTTGTGGTTTGACCCCGGTTTTACGAGGTTATTTATTACTTCGACACTCCTACACTTGGGAGAAGACATATCTTTTGGTCATTTCAAGTTTTTGGCAATGTTGTTGGGGAAGTAAATTCTTGTACAAATTATAATATTTAATTTATTTTATCTCTTTACTTTTCTTGTATCTAACTTTGTTTCTTTTATTTTTTTTGTTTTCTTCCTTTTTTTAGTAAATTCCTACACGTGCATGAGATTGTGGTTACGTACATTAAGTGGTGGACTTTGTAAGGTATCTTCATCATTTTAAAAAAATTATAGCCAAAGAAGATAATCAGTCGCTTCATAATGAGAATAACCGTGTTAAAACACTTAGAGACCACATGAATCCTACAAGAATAAGTCACCCTTATGCATAGTTTTCCCTCCTGATGCATCTTGTAATAGCTCGGCTTTTCAAGCCCCAAAACAACAGAATTCTTTTTTTCCTTGACACACATCGTGTCGGTAAATTGCGAACCTATTTTCGTCACATCATCAAAATACAATCCATACATCAACAACATTCAATATTTGATTTAAAAGGGAAATTTACATAAACATATAATACTATGTTTGCATGCTTAGAAGTTCATATTATAATATTACATCCATAGACATGAGTTTGCATTCCTATCCTACTAATAACCACCATGAATTTAAACAAAAGGGTTCAATAAAAGTTATACATTTAATACATTGATCCATACAAAATACATCGTGATTTAGGATGCAACTATATGATTCCTTGCAAAAGTAAGTTCCCGTGTATCGGGTTTCCTAGGCATCTCGTCGATGTGATGTCCCTGTTGTCGTGCAAAACATTTCAGAGAATGCAATTGCTTATTAGTAATAATGATAATTAAATGGTCTAGTAGGAAAAATGAAACATTAACATTATTCCATGGTTGATGCATGATATTTGTAGTTTTTTCATGTACATAGTATACACAATTTATAGTACATATAGATGCACCAATTCTTGTAATCAACCAAAATCTTAAACCCAACTATCCTCTCAAGGTATCATTTGTTGAGATTAACCGTTCACTCACCCCGATCATCCACTTCGGATGCCTTTAGCCGAACCTAATCAATCACTTGTCCCGATCATTCATTCAGATGCCATTAGCTGAAGCTAATCAATCACTTGTCCCGATCATCCATTCGGATGCCATTAGCCGAGACTAATCATTCCCTTGTCCTGATCCTCCATTCAGATGCCATTAGCTAAGGCTAATCATTCTCTTGTCCCGGTCATCCATTTATATGCCATTAGTCGAGGCTAATCATTCCTTTATCACAGTCACCATTCGGATGCCATTTACCTAGGCTAATCATTCCCTTGTCCCGGTCATCCATTCGGATGCCATTAGCCGAGCTAATCAACCTTTTGACAACATTTAACATTTGACAATCTCTTATCTATTCTAACCCAATATGGTAACATTCATGTTAAAGTATCACATTATTTAACGTATGAAAAAGGAAAGTGGAAGTCACCTACCTGCTCCACCTGTGGTTTGTTCTTGTCTTGATGATGGTCCGATCCCGACTGTAACACCTAAGACAACAATGGTCACAATTCAGTACATTTGTATTTTTGTATCACATTTGTCACCACACTTATTTTAAAAGTTCATATATTCACATTCAAGTGTTCCACATTTTACACCATCATACCATGAAATTGTTACTAGCATTTAAGTCATTTTTGCCTAGGAGGCTTATTGTAGAAATCGGTAGCGAGAATTGGTTCACTGCATGCTGCCAAATTTGACAGCGAGAATTGGTTCGCCGCAGGCTGCCAATTCGGTAGCGACAATTGTTTCGTTGCCAGCAGCCAGTTTGGTAGCAAAAACTATTTCACTATTAGCGTCACTATTCCGACAGCAGATGCTAACTCGTAGGGGACAACTCAGTTTTAGCAGTGAATCACAATTTCGCTACAACCAACTCAACTTCGGTGGTGAATCACAAATTCATTGTAGAACATGAAACTCGGCAATGAATGTTAATTTGTTGCAGACAACTCAACTTCAGCAGCGATTCACTGCAGCTGACATAGTTTTGGTAGCGAATCGCAATTTCGCTGATGAATATAAAATTCGGCAGTGAATTCTAATTCGCTGCAGCCGACATAGTTTCGACAGCGAATGCTAATTTGTTCTAACACACAATTCAGCAGTGAATTCTAATTCGCTATAGAAGACTCAATTTTGATAGCGAATACTTATTCGATGCAACCATCACATCTTCGGCAGCGAATCGAAATTTGCTGCAGAACACACAATTCTACAGCGAATGCTGATTCGCTGCAGAAGACTCAATTTCGGCAGTGAATGCTAAATGGCTGCGACCGACACATTTTTGGCATCAAATCAAATTTTTGCTGCAAAACACCCAATTCAGCAGCGAATTCTAATTCGCCGTAGAAGACTCAATTTCGGTAGCGAATACTTATTTGCCACAGCAGTCACATTTTCAGCATCGAATCAAAATTTCGCTGCAAAACACCCAATTCGGTAGCGAATTCTAATTTGCTATAGAAGACTTAATTTCGGCAGCTAATACTTATTCACTGCAGCCATCACATTTTCGGCAGCAAATCAAAATTTGCTGCAGAACACATAATACTGCAGCGAATGCTGATTCGCTGCAGAAGACTAGATTTCAGCAGCGAATGCTAATTCGCTGCTACCGACACATTTTTTGCAGCAAATTGAAATTTCGCTGCAAAACATCCAATTTGGCAGTGAATTCTAATTTGCTCCAGAAGACTCAATTTCAGTCGCGAATACTAATTCGCTGCAGTCGATACAATTTCGGTAGCGAATTGAAATTTCGCTGCAGAACACATATTGAAAACCATCAATTACAACATATATCTTTCAATCATTCCACCAGAATACACACATTGAAACTATCCATTCCAGCACATAATCCTTCAGCCAATCCCAGCAAAACACACACATTGCATGCTGGCCAACCCCATAGTTAAAGTCGCCCCCTACTATGATTTGTTGTTTCTATTTTATTCATTTTTCTTTGTTAGATGTTTTGAAATTGGCCTCATTTCATTTCTGTTTTCTTTGCCCTCTTAGTAAATTTCTGTTTTCTTCATAGCTAGCTTAAGTCATAATTCAATTTTCTTAGGGTTTTTCTGCTTCATTTCCGGTTCTAGATCTTAAGGAGAAGAGGAAGGAAGTTTCATGACCCATACCTTATGAATCTAGCTAGGTTTGAGGAAAGTTTGACAGTGTTCTTCCTCCTCTCCTGCTGGTTTTCTTCCTTCTTCTTCCTCTCACACTGGTTCCCTTCTCCTTTCTCTCTAGGTGGTTGTCCAATCTTCTCTCAAGGTCTCCTCTCTCTCCCTCGCATGTTCACAAGGCTTAGGTTTCTGTTGGGGAGGAGAAAGGGAGAGTAACAAGCAGCTGGACATACAGCTGCTACAACTTTGATAAAAGCTAGGGTTACCTTTTCTCTCCTCCTTATATTTATACTCCCCATTAAATGAGGTGGGTGTTTGGGGGTTAGATTAGATGGGTTCTTATCCTTGTTTTGGTCTATCTAAAACCAGTTTTACCCCTCCCTCTCAACTCCTTAAGAAAATTATTATTATTTTATTTTTGAAGACAAAAACTGCATCGCTGCCGATGTAGAAATCGGTAGCGGAAACTGCGTCGTTGTCGATGCAGAAATCAACAGCAAAAACCGCGTCGCTGCCGATCGGCAGCGAAAACTGCTTTGTTATAGATGCAGAAATCAGCAACCGAAACTGTGTCACTATTGATGAAGAAATCGGTAGTGAAAACTGCTTCACTGCTAATGCAGAAATCGGCAGCAGAAACTGCATCGCTGCCGATAGAGAAATCGGTAGCAAACACTGCTTCGCTGTAGATGCAGAAATCGGCAGCGGAAACTGCATCGCTGTCAATGCAGAAATCGGTAACTAAAACTACTTTGCTGCAGATGCAGAAATCGGCAACAGAAACTGCGTCGTTGTCAATGTAGAAATCGGCAGCGAAAACTGCGTCACTGTCGATCGAGAAATCTGCAGCGAAAACTGCTTCATCAGTTCTGTTTACACATCTTATTTTAATTTTAAGCCAGACATTATTTAACTGTTAGCTTCTTTTCATGACATAGATTTAGAAAATCTATACTTGCATTTGAGAGAATTTGAAGAGGTCTGTAATACCTATAATAACTCAAATTGTAGCATGAACAAAATTATATTAAATTTTTTTTCCTTTTTCATTAAAAGATAAAGCTAAAACATGGCTACAAAATTTGAGAACATGATCAATTCGTACTTAGGATGAAATGCAACAATAATTTTTAAAGAAGTTTTTTCCATCTCACAGAACAAACTCTTTAGAAAAACTCTTCATTTTCACTAAAAAATCAGGAGAAATATTTTACCGATGTTAGGATAGGTATCAAGACTTGCTGAATACTTGCTGAATACTTGCCTCCATCATGGTTTTGAAACATGGAGATTAGTTTCATATTTTTATGAAAAGTTAACACCTAGAGATAGGCAAATGGTGGAATTGATGTACAATGAAACTTTTAAAGATAAAGACCCTGATGAAGTAATGGAGTACGTAGACTTGTTAGCTGAAAATGCTCAAAATTAGGACACTACAAGTACTTATAAAGCACTAGATAAAACTCAACCTCATACATCTAGTGGAGGTATATACAACCTTAGGAAAGATCATAACCTCTAAGCCAAATTTGCATCTTTAACTAGAAAAGTCGAGGCATTAGAATTAAAAAAGAGTGGTGAATTAAAATTTATTCAAGACATTGTGTGTCATTGAGTTTATATTATACATATTCTAACACCATTAGAGAAACCTTTTCACCTTAACATAATTAACTTAGCTAAACATTAAGAAGGAGAAAAACATAAATAAACAATATAAGAACATAAACATAATATCAGCTAACTAAGTATAGGAAAAGAAATGAAAGAGCATAAACAAGAGATTACTATAGCATGAAAGAAAACTTGAACATTACAAAGATGTAGAGAGAAAGCAAGAAGATAACTTTGATCTAAAAATTAATATGACTAAATACATGGCAAATGCCTCCTTTTATAGGCTAAGATTCAAAACTATTGATTGATTGAATAATTTGTGGGCATCCATTGATTTGGTGGCTGGTTTTTGACATTAATGGTTTGTTGTTTTTTCGATATTGTGGGTTGATTATTGATATTGTTGGCTGGCCAAAACATCATTGCTCACATTAGAATTATAGCCAACTAAATTATGGAAGTTGTAGGCAATTGTCTCATCTTTCTAACAAAAAAAACCAAAGCTCATTTGGATTTCTAGAACTCAAGATCTGAGCCAAAAACCGAATAGTGTTTGAGCTACAGGACAGCTTCCGACGTCTTCGTTGTTGCTAAGATTTGAACTTGAAAAAGGCAGAATTGAGTCTTTGAGTCCATATGAAAGTTATAGGTCTATGTCTTACCTTTCCATCCATATAAAATGGACCTAAATCTGATATACAGCTCCAGATATGATCAAATTACCGAATGGTGTTCGAGTTTGGAATGCACCAGCAACATTTTGCTAAGTTTGGCCTTCTTTTTATCCTTTCAATTTCAATCCTTAAACTCATCAATCAATACATTGTTCTAATGTTTAAGGTTAACTTCCTTGGGTTGGGATTGTTATCTTTTTTTCTTTTTCTTTTTTTTAAAAAGAGCAAGAATTTATAGCACAATGTATCCCGAACCCATGTAATGAGCTTTCGGCTAATGACTCCCAAACCAGTTGGTCTTAGGGCATCAGGTGTTGAGACACTCCTACAAGCTTAGTAACTTGGGTTGCAAATACTGATATGTAGATAGTGCAGTGTTTGATTCCTTTAAGCTTTCTCCTCAACCCATGTAACAAGCACTGAGCCAACAACTTCCAAGTCAATTAACTTTAGGGTATTAGGTGTTCAAACACCCTTTCAGGCTTATTTGCTTAAGTTAAGGAGGCTACGAAACCAAACTTATCTACTATTTTTTATTATTATTATATATTTTTTTGTTTTTTTTGCATATTATATACTATCCTTTTCCCTTAGTTGTTACCTTTGACAAAAAAACACAAATAATATAATAATCCAATGTGTAACCCACAATCATATGTTCGAGTGTGTGTGTGAAAATAAAGGTTTAGAAATACTTGTTAGATGAGTATATAAATAGAATCTATAGATAACAATCCAAGAGTTTGTAAACCTGAATATTTCAAGAAGTATTATAATAGACCTTGTTAAGAATGTTTACAAAGATGCGTCTCAAAAGTCACTAAAGTTACTCTGTTACTCTGTCATCCTAGTAATAATAGTTTTGCAAATGGTTTAAATAATAGAAAATATAGTTACTTAATAAAATTTTTTTTTTAATATCAACTACTACCATCTTCCCCCAACCAAAACGAGACATTGTCCTTAATGTTCTAAGTAAAAAGATAGAGTGTAGAACATATCACTTGAAACAGCGACTATTGACAAACCTGAAACACACTAAAACAAATATAAGAAATAACAAAACACAAATATTATGCTATTAATAAAACCAAAAGACACAATTTTTCACAAACTAAGGCTCAAATCCAATTTAAGCTTTTTACGGCGTTTCATGTTTGACCAATTGAGTTGACTCATGGAGGGATCAATTATAGGGATGAAAGATTGTAGTTGGTCAATCAATTGTTCAGCAGCAGTAGTATAGATTATGATTTGTCGTGCCGAAGATGTTAGAAATTCCTGTTCCACAGCTTGATCAAGAAAAGACAACAAATTATCATAAAAACCATTAACATTTAACAAACCTATAGGTTTATGGTGAATGTGCAGTTGGGCACAAGAGGAAATATGAAAGATCTCTTCCAATGTACCTAGACCACCTGGTAAGGCAATAAAGGCATCATTATGGTTAAACATTGTATTCATTTTATTAGATATTGTGGAGACCTGTAATTCCTCTCCAATTGTTTTTCCAATGATGTCCCCTTCGGCTAAAGCTTTGGGGACAATCCCCAAAACTTGACTACCTCCTACAAATACAGCTATTGAAACACCCCCTATTAACCCAAGGCTACCTCCCCTATATATTAAATGAATCTACCTCCCCAAAACTTGACTACCAAGATGATTTGTTGATTCTAAAAACTCTCTTTCTTTCCTAGGACTAGATCCACCAAAAACACAAATAGTTTTTATTTTAGGAATAGAGGAACTTGTCATTTCTACACACATCTATATATTCTGAATGAATGGGTTGAGTAGAAATGATGGGAAGGAAGAGAAGATTTTATAGATGAGAAATTGAAAATGCAAAGCATACCACCTATATGTAGGCTAGCTGAAGTCTCACTCTCTCTCTCTCTCTTTCTTTCTTATTTATTTATTTATTATTATTATTATTTTATTATATATATATATATATGTATGTATGTATGTACAAGCAGTTATGATTGTGGCTCACAGCTTTCCTTTGGTTTTACGTCCAAGAACAGCTTAAATGCCCTCTATGGGTCGGGGATAGGCTTCCCATCCAGTTTTCTTAAAAACTAACAAATAAGGTCTTTTTTAGTCAGATTCCCAAGACTAAGTCGATCATGTTCTTTATGAAAATGAGGCCATAAATCATGAATTGCACGATGCATATCTCCACGAGGATGTGTCTCAAGAGTTAATATAAGATTATCTAAAGACTCCTTACTCAAGTCATCCTTAATGAATTGTATTTTATCTTCACGGTTTATAGATACCATTCCTAAAGAACGACATTTTGTATTACAAGTCCATCTAGCACATTAGTGACAGACTTTTAGTCATTTTGCACGATGTTTCTTTGCAAAAGTGTTTTTACTTGTCCTAGGCATGTATGAAATAAAAGAGTTGGAAGACTCACCTGATAATCGGATCTTTGCTTCAATTATCCAGCGAATATCTTTAGGAATTCCATGGTTCATTAACAACCTCAATCTTACACACCTAGCACGGTAAATTTTTGTAATCGCATTCTGAGGCAAAGCAGGAAAATACTTTTTCAATTTTTCAAGAGTGGTGTCCATTTTTGTTTTTTTTTTTGTTTTTAAAGAGAAGTGAAGAAGAGATGTAAAGAAAAGAGAAGGAACAAGGAATTGAACAAATATATACAAAGATATCAATTATCATGGAAAACTGAAAGAACCGACTTAAGAGTCACGGAGTACCATTATCCACCATTTAACTGGGTTGGATAAAGACTAGCAAAACAAGTCACACCAAAAAGAAACACAAAAAAATATGAGAAAAACAAAATAATCAACCTTTATATACAGGATCATTCAAACCGATGGATTCATTTTCACTAGGAAAATTATCAAAGTAAACTTTCAAACGATGTCCATTGACCTTGAAAACATTACCATTCTATGGATTCTCAATATCAAAGGCCCTATAAGGATATAATGTTTCACAACAAATGGACCGCTCCATCTTAATCTTAGATTTCCAGGAAATAAATGGAGTCGAGAATTATAAAGCAAAACTTTTTGACCAACATCAAATGTTTTTCTCAAGATTCTTTTATCATGAAAGTCTTTGATTCTTGCTTTATGAATTTCTGAATTCTTATATGCATCATTTCTTATTTCTTCAAGCTCATTTATTTGCAACTTACACAGCTGACTCGCAACATCCAAGTTTGAATTGAAAGCTTTGATAACCCAATAAGCTTTGTATTCAAGTTCCACAGGCAAATGACAAGGTTTTCCATAAACCAACCTATAAGATGACATACCTAATAATGTTTTAAAAGCAGTTCAATAGGCCCAAAGTGCATCATTAAGTCTTAAAGACCAATCCTTTCGAGTAGGGTCCACTGTTTTTTCCAAGATTTGTTTGATCTCTCTATTAGCAAGTTCTACTTGTCCATTTGTCTAAGGGTGATAAGGGATGGCAACTTTGTGTGTGATTCCATATTTCTTCATTAAAGACTTAAATGGCTTGTTACAGAAATGTGTTCCACCATCACTTATCATGGCCCGAGGGATTCCAAATCAACTCAAAATGTTTTCTTTCAAAAACTTAATGACTGTTTTATGATCGTTGTTACGACTTGGAATTGCTTCTATCCATTTTGAAACATAGTCTACTACGACTAATATGTACACAAAACCAAATGATGGAGGAAATGAACCCATAAAATCTACACCCCAACAATCAAAGATTTCAATGACAAGAATAGTACTTAAAGGCATCATGTGACGTTTTGAAAGAAATCCTAACTTTTGACAATTTTCACAAGTTTTGCAGAATGCATGTGTGTTCTTGAACATGGTGGGCCAATAAAATCCACATTGTAAGATTTTTGCAGTTGTCTTTTTTGACAAAAAATGACCCCCACATGCCTTACAATGACAAAATTTAATGATATTACTTACCTCATTGTCGGGAATGCATCTTCAAAATATTTGATCAGGACAATATTTGAATAAATAAGGGTCATCCTAATAAAAATTATTCACTTCGTTCAAGAACTTTCTTTTATCTTGGGTGCCCCAATGCGCTGGCAAATGTCCTGAAACAAGAAAATTAACAATATTAGCAAACCAAGGCATTGTAGTGATAAAAAGTAAAGATTCATCAGGAAAGTAATCATGGATTGGTGTGATGTTAGATTTGGAATCAATTGTCAATCTTGACAAATGATCCGCGACAACATTTTCGGTGCCTTTCTTATCCTTGATTGTGATATCGAATTCTTGAAGTAACAAAATCCACCGCACCAATCTAGCTTTAGAATCCTTCTTAAAAAGAAGATATTTCAACGCTGCATGATCGCTAAAAATAATAACAGGTGAGCCAACAAGATAAGATCTAAATTTTTCACATGCAAATACTACAGCAAGTAATTCCTTTTCAGTGGTTGTGTAATTTATTTGAGTACTATTTAAAGTTTTACTTGCATAGTAAATCACATAGGGTTTCTTATCTTTTTTTTGTCCTAAAACAGCACCCACGACATAATCACTAGCATCACACATTATTTCAAAAGGTAATGACCAATCTGGAGGTTGAATGATAGGAGTAGATGTAAGCAGGTTTTTAAGTTTAACAAAGGCTTCTTCATAATATTCAGTCCATTCAAAAACATTATCCTTTGTTAGAAGGTTACACAATGGCTTAGATATTACACTAAAATCTTTGATAAACCTTCTATAAAAACGAGCATGTCCTAAAAATGATCTAACATTTTTAACAAATTTTGGTGTTGGCAAGTTGGCAATTAACTCAATTTTAGATTTATCAACCTCAATTCCTATTGATGAAACAATATGACCAAGTATAATGTCGTTTGTTACCATAAAATGACATTTTTCCCAATTTAACACAAGATTCTTCTCTTCACACCTATTCAAAACCTTTTCTAAATTAGTTAAAAAATTATCAAATGAATCACCAAAAACAGAAAAATCATCCATAAAAATCTCAAGAAAACGTTCAACCATATCACTGAATATGCTAAGCATGCATCTTTGAAACGTGGCTGGTGCATTACATAATCCAAAAGGCATCCTTCGGTATGCAAATGTACCCAATAGACATGTGAAAGTAGTTTTCTCTTGATCTTCAAATGCAATTTCAATTTGGTTATAACCTGAATAACCATCTAGAAAATAATAAAATTCATGACCTACAACTCTTTCTAGAATTTGATCCATAAAAGGTAAAGGAAAGTGATCTTTTCTAGTCATTGAATTAAGTTTCTTATAGTCAATGCACATGCGCCAACCAGTGATAGTCCTCCTTGGAATTAACTTATTTTTCTCATTTGTTATCACAGTAACTCTAGACTTTTTCGGTACAACTTGGGTAGGACTTACTCATTTGCTACCAGAAATAGGATAAATGATTCCATTATCTAGAAGTCTAATGACTTCATTCCTCACTACTTCTTTCATATTAGGATTAAGCCTTTGTTGCATTTCTCTAGAGGGTTTAGCATTTTCCTCCATATAAATTTTGTGTGTGCAAATCAGAGTAATTCCTTTTATGTCAGCTATGGTCCATCCTAATGCATTTTTGTGCATTTTCAGAGTTTGTATTAACTTACCTTATTGATGAACATTCAGTTTTGAAGAAATTATTACCGGAAAAGTTTCATTTTCTCCCAAAAATGAGTATTTGAGATTACATGGCAAGGGCTTCAAATCGGGTTTTGGTGGTTAGACACTTGAAGGTATGGACCCAATTGATCGTGGTGGCAATTCCTTAATTTTTGGTCTCCAAATATTTGCCTTTGATTCTTCCTGAAAACAAACCATTTGCAAATCTTCAAATTCATTAAACTCAGTTTCATTGGAAGAATTTTCAAATTGATCGTAAATTATTTTTTCAATAAAATCTATTTCCTGTAAATCATTATCATCTCCAGGTTGCTTGCAAATATTAAAAACATTCATTTTTAATGTCATGTTTCCAAAAGATAACTTCATCACTCCATTCCTACAATTAATCAATGCATTAGAAGTTGCAAGAAATGAACGTCCTAAAATAACAGGAATTGAATTGCATGCTTCAACAGGTTGTGTATCTAAGACAATAAAATCCACAAGAAAGATGAATTTATCAACTTGTACTAACACATCTTCAACTATTTCTCTAGGCATTTTTATAGATCTATCAGCAAGTAAAAGAGTTACAGAAGTAGGTTTTAACTCACCTAGATTAAGACTCTAAAAAACTGAATATGGAAGTAAATTCACACTAGCTCTAAGATCAAGTAAAGCTCTGTCAATTTTATGTTCTCCAAAAAAGTAAGAAATTGTAGGACAACTAGGTCTTTATATTTCAAAGCATTATTGTTCTGAAGAATGACACTTACTTGTTCAGCTAAAAAGGCTTTCTTTTTCACATTCAATTTTCTCTTTACAGTGCATAGATCTTTCAAAAATTTAGCATAAGATGGTACTTGTTTAATAGCATCTAGCAAAGGTATATTAATCCTTACCTGTTTGAAAGTTTTAAAGATTTCAGAATTGTGATTGACTTTCCTTTGTTTGATCATGGCATGAGGAAATGGAAGTGCTGGTGGGGAATCAGTCTTTTCCTTGCAATGATCAGGTTCAACCAGTTCCTTACCCTTGGAGACTAACTCATCTTCTTTCTCATAAGGTTCAAGAATGGGTTTTTTAATAACCTTACCACTGTGGAGAGTAGTGACTGATTTGACTTAATTCAAATGTTGGCTTCTGGAATTGCTTGTACTTGAATTGTATTACCCCTTGGGATTTTGCTGGGGTTGAGATAGAAACTTACCTTTCTCCTGAAAACTGAGAGCAAATGTGAACTTTGCAAGAGTATCTTTCAAATCAGCCATGGTTTGAGCATTTTGAGTGTTGATTGTCTCTTGCTTTTCAATGAATGCATGTAATGTTTCCTTGAGATTTCATCTAGGAGGGGGAATATAAAGAGGTGCATATCCATGAGAATTTTGAAAATTATATTGTGTTTGAAATGGTGGCTGTGAAGTTTGTGCATTATTATTACCACTCTTCCAACTGAAATTTGGGTGATTTCTCCAACCAGGGTTGTACGTTTGTGAGTACGGGTTATGACTTGGTCTTTGGAAACTATTTAAAGCATTGGCTTGTTCATGAAGACATTCCTTAAAAGAAGGCAACGTGGGACAATCATTGGTTGAGTGTTCATTGGTTTCACAAATTTGACACACAATTTCTTGAACAGATTTTAATTGACCACTCTTTTTTAATTCTAGTGCCTCAACTTTTCTAGCTAAAGATGCAAATTTGGCTTGGAGGTCATGATCTTCCCTAAGGCTATACATGCCTTCATTAGATGTATGAGGTTGAGTTTTACCTGGTGCCTCACAAGTACCTGTGGTGTCCTAATTTTAAGCATTTTTAGCTAGCAAGTCTAGGTACTCCATTGCTTCATCAGGGTCTTTATTTTCAAAAGTTCCATTGCACATCAATTCCATCATTTGCCTATCTTTAGGTGTTAACCCTTCATAAAATTATGAAACCAATCTCCATGTTTCAAAACCATGATGAGGATAGGTATTAAGCAAGTCTTTATATCTATCCCAACATTTGTAAAATGTTTCTCCTGGTTTTTGAGTAAAAGTGGTGATTTGTCTTTTGAAAGAGTTTATTCTATGAGAAGGAAAAAATTTCTTTAAAAACTGTTGTTGCATTTCATCCCAAGCATGAATGGATCCTGACCTAATATGTTATAGCCATATTTTAGCTTTATCTTTTAACGAAAAAAGGAAAAAGCTTTAATCTAATGGTGTTCATACTATAATTTAAGTTATTATAAGTGTTATAGACTTCTTCAAATTCTCTTAAATGCAAGTATGGATTTTCTAATTCCAAGCCATGAAAAGTGGGTAAAAGTTGAATAATACCTAACTTAAAATTAAAATGAGATGCATCAAGAGGAAAAACAATACATGATGGTGCACTTGTTCTTGTTGGATTCATATGATCTCTAAGTGTTCTAATACGATTATTCTCATTATTCTCGTTATTCTCATTATGAATTGATTGGTTATCTTCTTCGGCCATGTTTTTTGAAGAAAATGAGGATTTTCTAGAAAGTCTACCACTTAATATACGTGTCCAAACTCTCATGCAAATACAAAAGAAAAGTAAAGAAAAGAAAAGAAAAGAAAAAGAAAAAGAAAAAGAAACAACAATTAGAAAAGCAAATAAAAGTGAAAATAAAATAAAATAAAATAAAATATTTAATTTATACAATAACTTATCTCCCCAGCAACAGTGCCAAAAACTTGACACGATCAAAGAGTTGATGTTTTATCCCAAGTGCAGGAGTGTCAAAGTAAAATAACCCGGCAAGACCGGGGTCGAACCATAGGGAGGTGAATTATATAAATTACAAATAAAGAAAAAGATTTGAAGAGAATAATAACAGAAAAAGAGTTGAAGAAAGTTTTGGGATATGATATTGATGTAAGGATTAAACAATAACAAAACATATGTCAAGCTTATAGGATTGATTCACTAATGGTATTTTAAATAAATATAATATAAACTCTTTTTATTACTCAACTAGAAACCACACACAAAGGAGGTTCCAATCAGATGATTTCTCATTATTAGCTCATTATAAATTACTAACATGATCATATTAATCATCTTATCTAAGTAACACCATACTTATAAATATCATCAAGCATTCATGTTGCTAGTTTATGTTAACAACAAATCAAGTTCCTATCATAATAACGATGTCAGTCGAAGACTATGAAGGATCAAGCATTTGATGTACCAAGTATTATACAACACAAATCTAAATTAACCATTTAATAAGCAAGGTATTAAGAATTAGTAAGATAAAAAGATAAAACATGTTAATAATAATCTTTCTTGGATATAAACATTTAAAGCCCATGTTGAGTTTATATTATACCTATTCGAACACCATTAGAGAAACCTTTTCACCTTGACATAATTAACTTAGCTAAACATTAAGAAGGAGAAAAACATAAATAAACAATATAAGAACATAAACATAATATAAGCTAACTAAGTATAGGAAAGAAAATGAAAGAGCATAAACAAGAGATTACTATAGCATGAAAGAAAACTTGAACATTACATAGATGTAGAGAGAAAGCAAGAAGATAACTTTGATCTAAAAATTAATATAACTAAATACATGACAAATGCCTTCTTTTATAGGCTAACATTCAAAACTATTGATTGATTGAATAATTGGTGCATATCCATTGATTTGGTGGCTGGTTTTTTACATTAATGGCTGCTGTTTTTCGATTTGTGGGTTGATTATTTATATTGTTGGCTAGCAAAACCGTCATTGCTCACATCAGAATTATAGCCAACTGAATTATGGAAGTTATAGACAATTGTCTCAACTTTCTAACAAAAAAAATCAGAGCTCATTTGGACTTCTAGAACTCAAGATATGAGCCAAAAACCGAATAGTGTTTGAGTTGTAGGACAGCTTCTGACGTCTTCGTTGTTGCTAAGATTTGAACTTAAAAATGGCAGAACTGAGTCTTTGAGTCCATGAAAGTTGTAGGTCTATGTCTTACCTTTCCATCCATATAAAATAGACCTAAATCTAATATCTACAGCTCCAGATATGATCAAATTACCAAACAGTGTTCGAGTTTGGAATGCACCAACAACACTTTGCTAAGTTTGCCCTTCTTTTTATTCTTTCAATTTCAATCCTTAAACTCATCAATCAATCCTTTTATTTATATGATAGACCTGCACTTAGGATGAACATTTACCATGAATTAAAGGTATTTTATATTTTTAGACTTGCTAATATAAAACATGCTTTTGTTAGGGAATTTAATGATACTTTAGGTGCAATATGATGACATAAATCCTTAATGAGAATGCACTTTTAAGTACCAATCAAGAACACTTAGAGATCACATGAATCCCACAAGAACAAGTGCACGATGCATATATTTTCCCCCTAATGCATCTCATTTTAATTTTAAGTCAGGTGATTAGTACTTAAAAGTGCATTTTTTATCAATGTTTTATGTCATCATTTTGCACTTGAAGTATTAATAACTCCTTAACTAAAGTATATTTTATAAGATTCCTTTAATTTATGGTAAATGTTCATTTTAAATGCAGGCCTATCACATAAATGAAAGGATTTATTGATGAATTTAAGAACTGAAATTGAAAGGACAAAGAGATGGTCAAACTTAGAACAAAGATGTCGATGCAATCTAGACCAGAACATTGTTCGATAATTGGATGATATCTAGAGCTGTAGATCTCATATTTAGGTCTACTTTATATGGATGGAAAGGTAAGACATAGGCCTACAACTTTCATATAGAGCCCAAATCTAAAATGGCTATTTTCAAGTCGAAATTGGAGCAACAACAAAGAGGTTCGAATCTATCCTCCAACCCGAGCACTGTTCAATGTTTGGTCCATATTTGGAGTTATACAAGTCCAAATGACCTGAATGTTTTACACAACAAAGATGAGACAATTTTCTAAAACTTTTATGTTTTCAAATGGTTCCAATTTTGACATTATCAATGACGTCTTGGGTAGACAAGAGAAGATAAAGATTGTCACAAAGCCAAGCATTGGTCACCCACTCATCAATTAGTCATCAAATCAATAGTTCCTAATTTTGGCCTAAACAAGGAGTCATTTGCCATGCATTTAAGCATCTTGGTTTCCAGATCAAGATCATGCTCTTGCTTTCTCTCTTTATATTTTTTGTAATGTTTATGATTTGCTTTCATTAATATCAAGTTTATGCATTTCATTTACTTAGTTAACTTTTATCTTATTTATGTTCTTATTTTATTTATTAATTTTTCTTTCTTTCATTATGTCTAGTTAAGTTTATTATGTCAAGGTGAAAAGGTTAGACTAATGGTGTAAAAATAAGTATAGTGTAAACTTAATATGGACTTTAATGTTTGATACTAACATGTTTTGTATTTATTATCTTGTTCACTCTTTAATAATTTGCTTGTTAAATGACTAATCTTGATTTATGTTGTATAACACTTGGTACAATAAATGCTTGGTACTTTCATAGCTCATATTATATGGTATAATCGGTACCTAAGCTATGAAGGGAACTTGATTTGTCGTTAATATAAGTTATAATCATGAATGCTTGACAAGATTTACAAGTATTAGCATTAATCCAATAAAATGACTAATGTAATCATGTTAACAATCTATAATCTGATTGGAACCTCCTTTGTGTGTGGTTTTCAATTGCATAATAAGAGTTTATACTATACTTGTTTGACATATCATTAGTGGATCCTCTAACCTTGACATTTGTTATTACATTGTTCAATCCTTATATTAATATTCCACCTCAAAGTTCTCATCTTCTTCTTCTTCTCCTCCTTCTTTTTCTTTATTGTTGTTGTTGTTGTTGTTGTTGTTGTTGTTGTTATTACTATTGTTATTGTTATTATAATTATTGTTATTACCATTGTTGTTGTTACCATTGTTGTTGTTGTTATTGTTATTGTATTATTATTATTTATAATTTGTACAATTAACCTCCCTATGGTTTGACCCCGGTCTTGCTGGGTTATTTATTACTTTGACACTCCTGTACTTGGGAGAAGACATTAATCTTTTAGTCATGTCATCACGCATTATTCAACTTTTACCTTCTTTTCATGGCTTAGATTTAGAAAATCTATACTTGCATTTAAGAAAATTTAAGGAGTCTGAAACATCTATAATGACTCAAATTGTAGCATGAACACCGTTAGATTATAACTTTTTCCTTTTTCATTAAAAGATCAAGTTAAAAAATGTCTATAAAATTTGAGACCTGTGCTTGATCGCTTTTTATAATCAGCTTATTTTAACTCGCAAATGCACGAGTGTGTGATGTAGCAATTAACTTGGTAAGATCGAGGTTATATCTATTGAGTGCTAGATATATAAATTAAATTAGGTAACAACAAAACTCAAGAGAAATTAAATTAACAATAACTTGGTTGAAAATAGTTGATGGATTTGTTTTCAAAGATGAAAACATGTAAATAGATTTTAAATGACAAGAAAAGATAAGTCTTGGTCCAAATCAATTTTAATGGTGATATATTGGTGATTCCTTCAACATGTATAAGATAACTCAACCTAATACCAATAATAGTGATATTAGATCGCAAGATATTACAATGAAGTTTAAAAAGATGAAGATTGATTATTACTTAAGAATGAACAAATACTTTCATATTAAGTAAGACATTAAATCAAGCAATTTCTACACCAAAACTAAAATTTATGCATAAAAATTCAAGATTATAACATTACCTAAATGATTTCTAAAATTTCTTTGCAATAATAAAACATTCATGAAGAAAATGAGATGATAAACATTAAGATTCATTCATATCTTAAAGAACTCACCTCAACCACCATCATCCTTGATTTGGATCCAAGAAAGAGATTAGCCAACCATGATTGTATATAAGAACACTTTAATAAACATGAAATAACTTGAATCAAACTGAAATAATAAGTTTTATAAATTAAAGAACTGAAATCTACAAAGAAGAACATAACATAGTTTTAGTAAAAATTCAAAAACAAATATAATTCTAACTTTAGATAGCAATTTTAACCCTCCTAAAAGCCTTTTTTAGAGATGACTATTAAAGACATATTTATAGGTAATTCTGTCATCTTTCCATATCATTATAAATATGTCATCTTTTCATATTTATAACTTTTATTTTCTCATGTCATGACCAAACATAGGAAAGTCTATCACAACTCTAAAATCTTTGAAACTTTCAAACAGGTAAAGATCAAAATAGATTTGCTGAATGCTATTAAACATGTACTTTTCTATGCTAAATTTTTTAAAGATTTGTGCACTGTGAAGAGAAAATTGAATGTGAAAAAGAAAGCCTTTTTAGCCGAACAAGTAAGTGTCATTTTTCAAAACAATAATGCTTTGAAATATAAAAACCTTGGTTGTCCTATAATTTCTTACTTTTTGTGTGTGGTTTTCAATTGAGTAATAAAAAGAGTTTATACTATACTTATTTGAAATATCATTAGTGAATCCTCTAACCTTAACATTTTTTTTTATCATTACATTGATCTTCCATCTCAAAATTCTCATCAACTTCTTTTTCTTTTTCTTTTTTTACTTCTTCTTCTTGTTCTTCTTCTTCTTTATTACCACCACCACCACCACCACCACTATTGTTATAATTATTGTCGTTGTTGTTATTGTTATTGTATTATTGTTGTTTATAATTTATACAATTAACCTCCTAGTAGTTCAACCTCGATCTTGTTGGGTTATTTATTACTTTCACACTCCTACACTTGGGAGAAGACATCAATATTTTGATCATGTTATCATCTCAAGTACAATCCATGACATAACAAATAACATTTGATGTATTTTTGGTAATCCATTGATCTAAAGAGGGCAAGCACATGGATGGACAGCTAAAGGGCATATTATTACATTATTTTGGGTTAAAAAGAAGAAAGAAAAACACACACCAAAATGGTTTCTAAACTAGCCTAATTTGATTTTTCAGAATACTTTTTGGTGTTGTGCCTATAACTTTTGACTAAGATGACTAAATGAGCTATTCTTTAATAATTTAGAATTCTAACAAAATTGCCTATAAATATGTCTCTACTAGCCATTTTCGAGAAAGGCCTTTAAGGGGGTCGAATTACTGTCCAATGTTAGCATCATATTTGTGTTAGAAGTTTTACTGAAATTATATTGTATTCTTCTTTGTAGATTTCAATTCTTTAGTTTATAAAACTTATTGTTTCAATTTGATTCAAGTTACTTCATGTTTATTAAAGTGCTCTTATATATAATCATGGTTGGCTAATCTCTTTCTTGGATTCAAATCAAGGATGATGGTGGTTGAGATGAGTTCTTTAAAATATGAATAAATCTTCATGTTTATCTTCTCATTTTTTTTATTAATATTTTATTATTGTAAAGATATTTTAGAAATCATTAAGCTAATGTTATAATCTTGAATTTGTATGCACAAACCTTAGTTTTTGTATAGAGATTGCTTGATTCAATGTCTTACTTAGTATGATAGTACTTGTTCATTCTTAAGCAATAATCAATCTTTATCTTTTTAAACTTTATTGTAATATCTTTCGATTTAATATCATCATCATTGATATTAAGTTGACTTATCTTATAGATGTTGAAGGAATCACCAATACATCACCATTAAAATTGATTTGGACCAAAACTTACTTTTTCTTTTTATTTAAAATCTATTTACACTTTTTCGTATTTGAAAACAAATCTGTCAATTATTTTCAATGAAATTATTATTAATTTAATTTCTCTTGAGTTTTTTTTTTGTTATCTAGCTTAATTTTCAAATCTAACTCTTTGTGGATATGACTTTGATCTTACTGAGTTAATTGCTACATCACATATGACATGACCAAAAGATTGATATCTTCTCCCAAGTGTAGGAGTGTCAAAGTAATAAATAACCCGGTAAGACTAGGGATGAATCACAAGAATGTTAACTATAAAATAATAATAATAATAATAAGTTAAAGAGGACTTTGAGATGTAAGATTAATGTGAGGATTAAACAATGATAAAAACAAATGTCTAAGGTTAGAGGATTTATTAATGATATTAAAAATAAATTAGTATAAACTCTTTTTATTACTCAATTGGAAACCACACACCAATGAGGTTCCATTCGAATGATTTATCCTTAATAGTACATTACAAATTTTTAACATGATCATATTAATTATCTTATTTAAGTAACACCAAAATTTTAAATATTATTAGGAATCCATGATGCTAACTTATGTTAACAACAAATAAAGTTCCTTTCATAGCACAGCTGTAGGTTATACTAACCGATTAGCTATGAAAGTGTCAAGTATTTGTTTTACTAAATGGTATACAACACAAATCTAGTGATTAGTACTTAAAAGTGCATTTTTATCATGGTTTTATATCATCATTTTGCACTTGAAGTATCAATAACTCCTTAACTAAAGCATGTTTTATAATAATATATCTAATAATATAAGATACCTTTAATTTATGGTAAATGTTCATTTTAAATGCAGACCTATCACATAAATGAAAATATTGATTGATGACTTTAAGAACTTAAATTGCAAAGGCAAAGAGATAGTCAAATTTAGAAAAGAAATGTCGATGCAATCCAATCCGGAACACTGTTCGGTAATTGGGTCATATCTAGAGCTACAGATCTCAGATTTAGGTCCAATTTATATGGATGGAAAGGTAAGACATAGGCCTACAACTTTCATATGGAGCCCAGGATCTAAAAAGGCCATTTGCAAGTCCAAATTGTAGCAACAACAAAGAACCTGAATTTGTCTTCCAGCCCAAGCACTGTTTGGTATTTTGGCCATATCTGGAGTTATAGAAGTCCAACTGAGCTGAATTCTTTACACAAGAAAGCTGAGACAATTTTCTACAACTTTGATGTTTTCACCTGGCTCCAATGTTGATGTTATCAATGACGTTTTGGGCAGACAAGAGAAGATAAGGATTGTCACCAAGTCAAAAGTTGGCCACCCACTTATCAATTAGTCATCAAATCAATAGTTCCCAATTTTGGCCTATAAAAGGAGGCATTTGCCATGCATTTAGGCATCTTGGTGTCCAGATCAAGATCATGCTCTTCCTTTCTCTCTTTGTATTTTTTGTAATGCTTATGCTTTGTTTTCATTAATATTAAGTTTATGCCTTTCATTTCCTTTCCTTTACTTAGTTAACTTTTATGTTCTTATTTTGTTTATCTATTTTGCTTTCTTTCATTATGTCTAGCTAAGTTAGTTATGTCAAGGTGAAAAGGTTACACTAATGGTGTAAGAACAAGTATAATGTAAACTTAATATGGACTTTAATGTTTGATACTAACATGTTTTATATTTGTTATCTTGTTCACTCTTTAATACTTTGCTTGTTAAATGACTAATCTTGATTTATGTTGTATAACACTTGGTACAACAAATGCTTGGCACTTTCATAGCCCATAATGTATAGTATAACCGACACCTAAGCTATGAAAGGAACTTGATTTGTTGTTAACATAAGTTATAATCATGAATGCTTGACGAGATTTACAAGTATTAGCATTAATTGAATAAGATGACTAATGTAATCATGTTACCAATATATAATCTGATTGGAACCTCCTTTGTGTGTGGTTTCCAATTCAATAATAAGAGTTTATACTATACTTGTTTGATATACCATTAGTGGAACCTCTAACCTTGACATTTGTTATTATTATTGTTTAATCCTTACATTAATTTTCCATCTCCAAGTTCTCATCATCTTCTTCTTCTTCTCTTTCTTTATTATTATTATTATTATTATTATTATTATTATTACTACTACTACTATTATTATTATTATTATTATTATTATTATTATTATTATTATTATTATTATTATTATTATTGTTGTTGTTGTTGTTATTATTATTATTGTTGTTATTGTTATTGTTATTGTTGTTGTATTATTGTTATTTATAATTTGTACAATTAACCTCCATGTGGTTCGACCCCGGTCTTGCCGGGTTATTTATTACTTCGACACTCCTGCACTTGGGAGAAGACATCAATCTTTTCATCGTGTCATCTAGATTAACCATTTAATAAGTAAGGTATTAAGAATTAGTAAGATAAAAAAATAAGACATGTTAATAACAAATTTTCTTAGATATAAACATTAAAGTTTATGTCGAGTTTATATTATACATTATAACACCATTAGTGAAACCTTTTCACCTTGATATGCTAAACTTAGCTAAACATAATGAAGAAGAGAAATATAAATAAACTATATAATAACATAGTTATGATAAAAGTATAAACAAGATATTAATGAAAGCAAAACTTAAACATTACAAAAATATAAAGAAAGAGAGCAAGAACATGATCTTGATCTGAAAATCAAGATGCCTAAATGCATGGTAAATGCCTCCTTTTATAGGTCAAAATTTAGAATTATTGATTTGTTGACTAATTGTTGAGTAAGTGGCCATATCTTAACTTAGTGACAATTCTTATCTTTTTTTCTACCAAAAACATCATTGCTAACATTAGATTTTGAACAGACTTGATTCATGAAAGTTTTAGGAAATTGTCTTAGCTTTCCAATAAAAAAAACAAATGAGGTCATTTGGACTTCTAGAACTCGAGATATGGGTTGAACACTGAACAGTGTATGGGTTGTCGGAGAAATTCACACTATGGGTTGAACACTAAACAGTGTATGGGTTGTCGGAGAAATTCACACTTCTCTGTTATTGCTAAGATTTGGATTTCGAAACAGCAGAATTAAGTCTTGCAATTCTATGAATGTTTTAGGCCTATATCTTAGCTTTCTAGCCATATAAACCAAATTAAAATCCAAGATTTACAACTCTAGATATAACCCAATGACTTAATAGTGTTCTAATTTGGACCAAATTAGCATCACTTTTCTAAGCTTCACCCTCTCTTTGTCTTCTCAATTTTAGTTGTTGAACTCATCAATCAATCCTTTGATTTATATGATAGGTTTGCATGTAAGATGAATATTTACTATAAATTCAAGATATATTATAGTATCAAACTTGTTATTATAAAATATGCTTTAGGTAAGGAGTTATTGATACTTCAAGTGCAAAATAATGATATAAAACCTTGATAAAAATGAACTTTTAAGTACTAATCACACCTCCTCAACCAACTTATTACTAGTCCATAGTAATTAAAGCGTTAAAATATTTGCAAGTTCCACAAAGTAAGGCATTCATCATTCAACTTTCATTAATCTATCCAAGTAAACAAACTCTCATTAAATTTATATATTTGTTTCATACTTCTTAAACAAGATATTAATAAACCTTTCTTTTATGCTTAATATATCAACACATAGTTATGGGGTTTTCTTGGAAGAAAACAAAATTTTATTGTAATGTTTAAGGTTAATTTTCTTGGGTGTAATTATTTTCTTTTTTTTCTTTTTTTTTCAATATATATACATATAACTTAATACACAATGCATCTTTAACATGTAACGAGCTTTTGGCTAATGACTTTTAGAATAGTTGTTCTTAGGGTATTAGGTATTGAGACACCCCTCGAGCTTAGTTATTTGGGTTACAGATACTGATATGTAGATAGTACAATGTTTAATTCCCTTAAGCTTTTCTCCTCATCCCATGTAACAAGCTTTGGCCAATAACTTCCAAGTCAATTGACTTTGGGGTATTAGGTGTTAAAACACTCATTTGGACTTAATTGCTTAGGTTAGGGAAGTTACGAAACCAAACTTATCTACTTTTTTATTATTATCAATTCTCTTTTTCAAATTCTATACTATCCATTTCCCTTAGTTGTTACCTTTAACAAAAGAACATAAATAATGTAATAATCAAATGTGCAACCCATAATCATATGTTAAAGTATGTGTGTGAAAATGAAGGTTTAAAAATACTTGTTAAATGGGTATATGAGTAGAATCAAGTGATAACAATGCGAGAGTTTGTGAACTTGAATATTTCAATAAGTATTCTGATATACCTTATTAAAAATATTTACTAAAATGCATCTTAATAATCACTTTAACAAAAAAAAACTTTTGTCATCTTAGTAACAATAGTTTTTGACACGACTAAAAGATTGATGTCTTCTCCCAAATGCAGGAGTGTCGAAGTAATAAATAACCCGGCAAGACCGGGGTCGAACCACAGGGAGGTTAATTGTACAAATTAATAATAATAATAATAATAATAATAATAATAATAATAATAATAATAGTACTAGTAGTAGTAGTAATAATAATAATAATAATAATAATAAAGAAAAAGAAGAAGAAGAAGATGATGATGATGAGAACTTAGAGATGAAATATTAATGTAAGGATTAAACAATAATAATAACAAATGTCAAGGTTAGAGGTTCCACTAATGGTATATCAAACAAGTATAGTATAAACTCTCATTATTGAATTGGAAACCACACACAAAGGAGGTTCCAATCATATTATATATTGTTAACATGATTACATTAGTCATCTTATTCAATTAATGCTAATACTTGTAAATCTCGTCAAGCATTCATGATTATAACTTATGTTAACAACAAATCAAGTTCCTTTCATAGCTCAGGTGTCGGTTATACCATACATTATGGGCTATGAAAGTGCCAAGCATTTGTTGTACCAAGTGTTATACAACATAAATCAAGATTAGTGATTGTGCATCAAAAGTGTCATTAAGTCTCTTGTTTTACATATGTATTTATTGTTTTTATTTGGTTGTTTTTATAATAATTGATGTGTTTTTTAGTAATGAAGTTTGTTTTAATGTTTCGATAGGTTTTTGGAGCTTAAATGAATTAATTCAGAAAATTCAACGTCGGAATTCAGAACAAAGAATTGAAGAGACATTTAGTTGAAGATTGAAGCAAATCTTGGTTCAAATAAGTGCTCCAAATTTGTCCCAAAAATCAATTCTATTCCAATTCTAGAAAAGAATATCATATGATTTATTTCAAGCCCAAACTTGCCTTATGTTGTGTGCAAACTTCAACCATTAAACACTCAAGGTTTCAATGTCAATCTTAGCCCAAATAATAAGTACATTTGTATACTTATTTGATGCTCAAATTCAGCCCAAAAATCAGCCCCAAATCAGCCCTAAATCAACCCTAAATCAACCTTCAAATCAACCCAAACACAATCCATGTTCTTACATGTCCACACAACAAATAACAATTGATTTATTTTGGGTAATCCATTGATCCAAGAAGGCAAGCACATGGATGGAAAGCTGAAGGGGATATTTTAACATTATTTTGGGTCAAAAAGAACAAGGAGACACCTCATAAATGAGGAAGAAAAACGTGCACCAAAGTAGTTGTAAAGCTGTCTTGATTTGATTTTTCAGAACACCTTTCGGTGTTTTGCCCATAAATTTTGACTCAGGTGTCCAAATGAGCTGTTCTTTAATGATCTGGAAAGGTAACAGAATGGCCTATAAATATGTCTCTAATAGACTTCTCCAAAAAAAGCTTCTAAGAGGGTCGAATTGCTGTCCAAAGTTAGAGTCAGATTTGTGTCCGAATTTTTTCTGAAATTGTATTGTGTTCTTCTTTATAGATTTCGGTTCTTTAGTTTGTAAAACTTATTTTTTCAGTTGGATTCAAGTTCTTTCATGTTTATTGAAGTGTTCTTATATATAATCATGGTTGGCTAAACTCTTTCTTGGATCCAAATCAAGGATAATGGTGATTGAGGTGAGTTCTTTAGGATATGAATGAATCTTAATGTTTATCTTCTTATTTTCTTCATGAATGATTTATTATTGTAAAGAAATTTTAGAAATCATTTAGGTAATGTTATAATCTTGAATTTTTATGCACAAACTTTAGTTTTGGTATAGAGATTGCTTGATTCAATGTCTTACTTAATATGAAAGTACTTGTTCATTCTTAAGCAATAATCAATCTTCATCTTTCTAATCTTCATTGTAATATCTTCCGATCTAATATCACCATCGTTGAGATTAGGTTGAGTTATCTTATATATGTTGAAGAAATCACCAATACATCATCATTAAAATTGATTTGGACCAAGACTTACTTTTCTTGTCATTTAAAATCTATTTACATTTTTTTTTTTTTATCTTTGAAAACAAATCCATCAATTATTTTCAACCAAGTTATTGTTAATTTAATTTCTCTTGAGTTTTTTTTTGTTACTTAGCTTAATTTCCAGATCTAGCTCTCTGTGGATATGACCTCGATCTTACCGAGTTAATTGCTACATCGCACACTCGTGCACTTGGGAGTTAAAACAAGCCGATCATAAAAAGCGGTCAAGCAATTTTGGCGCCGTTGCCGGGGAGCTAGCAAGCAAAGGTAACAAATTTAGATTTGATTATTGGAAAACTAAAAAAAATCATATAAAAAAATCAATTGGCTGGTTTTACCGCCTAAAAAAAAAAAATTACCTTAACGTTTCGGATATTGGACTGTGGACTGGACTATTAATTGTTGGATTTTGGTTGGTTCAACCATTTTTCTTTTATTGTCTACTCTTATTAGTTTCTAATATTTTTCTTGTTTATTTCATTTTATTTTGTTGATATTGTTTTTATTTATTGTCTAAAGTGTTTGGCCGGTATTACCACCTCTTGTTTATTTCAGTTTATTTTGTTGTTTTGTTATGCTTATTTTTTATATATATATATTTATTGTTTGAAGTGCTTGGCCGGTATTACCGCCTTTTTATTTATGCCTACTATAATTATCTTTTAATGTTTATTATTGTTATTTTTCTTATATTTATTGTCTAAAGTGCTTGGTCGGTATTACCGCCTTTTGTTTATTTCCTTTTTATTTTGTTGTTTTGTTATGATTATTTTTCTTATATTTATTGTTTGAAGTGCTTGGCCGGTATTACCGCCTTTTGTTTATTCATGCTTGTTATAATTATCTTTTAATGTTTATTGTTGTTAATAGTGCTTATTAGTTGGAGAGTGAATTTCTTAATTTGTTGTATTTTTATTTTTGAGCTATTACTTTTATTTGTATTTTTTTTCTTTCCTTTCCTTTCATATTCATATAATTGTTATATTATTATTATTATTATTATTTTATCATGGCTAATGTTGAAGATGTAGAGGGTGAAGGGAGTGTTCAAGGTAATGGACCTCCACAATTCAATGATCAACCTAATTTTCGAACTCTTAGAGAGTATCTTCACCCGGCTAGACAAAGTACACCTTCGTGTATTATCTTACCTCTTAACCAACAAGCTTTCAATTTGAAACCGGGCATGATTCAACTTCTTCCCACATTTCATAGTATGGATTCTGAAAATCCATACATACACATTAAAGACTTTGAAGAGGTATGTAATACTTTTATTGATAGAACATGCACAGAGGAAACCATTCGACTTAAATTGTTCCCATTCTCTCTAAAGGATAAAGCCAAGCTTTGGCTAAACTCTTTGCGTCCTAGGTCTATAGGTACATGGAGAGAAATGCAAGCTGAATTTTTGAAAAAATATTTCCCCACTCATAGGACAGCAGCCTTACAACGTCAAATGATGAATTTTTCTTGTAGTCCAAATGAGTCATTTCACCAAGCTTGGGAAAGGTTCAAAGACTTGTTAAATGCATGCCCTCACCATGGTTTTGAGATGTGGAGGTTAGTGAGTTTCTTTTATGACTCTCTTACCGTAGATTTTAAAAAACTAGTGTCAACCATGTGTAATGGTGAGTTTTATGACAAAGAACCAAGTGAGGCCTTTGATTTTTTTGATCAATTGGCTGAAAACACAAAGCAATGGGAGACTTCTCTCCCAGTTCATGTTGAGTCTAGAAACACCATTTCTCATTCAAGTGGGAAGTTTCAATTGAAAGAGACTGATGACCTCAATGCTAGATTAGCCTCATTGGCTAGGAAAGTAAAGTCTCTTGAGATTAAAAAAGGGCATGTCATAAGTGAACAACAAGAGGAAAGTTGTGTTGTTTGTGAAAGCAAAGGGCATAGGACAACTGAATGTCCTACCATTCCAGCCTTCAAGGAAGTGCTATATGGCCAAACTTCTGATTCAAGTAATGTTAGAAAGCCATTTCCAAACCAAGTAGGCAATCCCTACTCTGAGACCTATAATCCTGGATGGAGGAACCACCCAAATTTTGGATGGAGAAATGAGGGCTCTTCAGTACCTCAAACATTTCAACCTCCACCCCAACCATTTCATGCTCCCACACATAACACATACCAACCACCTCATAAGAGATCCTTAGAGGATACTCTTCAACAATTCATGCAAACGCAAGGAGGAATCAACAACCAAGTTTACAAATTCCAAGACCAGACCAATAGGACCTTAGATGACATTCGAAGTCAACTAACTAAGTTGACTCAATCACTAAGCATTCAAGAGAAGGGAAAAATCCCAGCTCAACCAATGCCCAATCCTAGAGGTCAGGTACACATGAGTGAATCCTCACCTAGTGAACCTTCAAACCATGAACAAGTCCAAGCCATCACTACCCTTAGAAGTGGAAAGATTGTTGATAAAGGTGTAGGTTTTAGGATTCCTAAAGGTATTGTGGAGGAGAAATCTAGGGAAAGTGAAGAGGGAATCAAAACACAAGTGACAAATGAGAGTTTGAGTGACAAAGAAGGTGAGATAAATGAGAAAGAGATGAGTGAGAAAGGAGATGATTCAAGAAAGATTGGAGTCAAAATGAGTGATTTAGAATTTGTTCCTAGAGCACCATTTCCACAAAGGTTAGGAAAACCTAAACAAGATCTTATGAACTCTGAAATCTATGAATTGTTCAAACAAGTGAAAGTCAATATTCCACTCCTTGATGCAATTAAACAAGTTCCATCTTATGCAAAGTTTCTTAAGGATTTATGCACAGTCAAAAGGAGATTGAATGTGAAAGAAAGAGCCTTTCTAACTGAACATGCTAGTGCCATCATCCAGTTTAAGACCCCTCCCAAATACAAAGATCCTGGTTGTCCTACCATTTCATGCATTATTGGAAGTCATAAGATAGATCAAGCTTTGTTGGATTTAGGAGCAAGTGTGAATTTAATACCCTACACTGTTTACGAACAATTAGGTTTAGGAGAAATCAAGCCTACTCGAATCACCCTTCAATTAGCTGATAGGTCAATCAAGATTCCCAGGGGTATCGTTGAGGATGTGTTGGTCCAAGTAGATAAATTCTACTTTCCTGTTGATTTTGTAGTATTAGACACCGCACCAATTCAAGGTTCTAATGCCCCCATCCCAGTCATCTTAGGGAGACCTTTCCTAGCTACATCCAATGCCTTAATTAACTGTAGGAATGGGGTGATGAAATTGTCTTTTAGGAATATGACTGTGGAGATGAACATATTCAATGTCTCCAAACAAATCGGGGAACATGAGGACATTAGAGAGGTAGATTTCATCCAAACAGTTTGTCAAGAACACTTTGAGAGAGTGTGGATCAAGGATCCATTGGAGAGAACTTTAATTCATGATGAAAGATTTTGTTCTTTGGAATGTGTTGATGAGGAAGTAAGAGAACTCGAGACTTATCTAGATCCAATGCCTATTATGTCAATAGGTCAATGGACCCCATCATTTGAGCCTTTGATTTCACCCCAAGTGAAAGTTGAGGAATCTCTTGTCCAGCCTGATAAACTAGAAAGGAAGCCTTTACCGAGTGATCTTAAGTATGCATTTCTAGGGGAAGATGAATCATATCCTATTGTGATCTCATCAAAACTTAGCATAGAGCAAGAACACAAACTTTTGAGAGTGGTGAGAAAACACAAGAAAGCAATTGGGTGGAAAATTACTGACTTGAAAGGAATTAGCCCTCTTTTATGTACACATAGAATCTATCTTGAAGAAGAGGCTAAATCTGTGAGGCAAATGCAAAGACGATTGAACCCAAACATGAAGGAAGTAGTGAGAGGTGAAGTGCTTAAGCTACTTGATGCAGGTATCATTTACCCTATTACAAACTCAAAATGGGTTAGTCCAACCCAAGTTGTCCCAAAAAAATCTGGAGTCACGGTAGTGAAGAATGAAAATAATGAGCTGGTACCAACTAGAATCCAAACTGGATGGCGTATGTGCATTGATTATCGTAAATTGAACATGGTGACTAAGAAGGACCATTTTCCGCTTCCATTTTTAGACCAAGTGCTTGAAAGAGTAGCTGGAAGAGCTTTCTATTATTTTCTGGATGGATACTCAGGTTACAACCAAATTGAGATTTCTTTAGAAGACCAAGAAAAAACCACTTTCACTTGTCTTTTTGGTACTTATGCTTATAGAAGAATGCCATTTGGTTTGTGTAATGCACCAGCCACTTTTCCAAGGTGTATGATGAGTATCTTTAGTGATATGGTGGAAAATTTTTTGGAAGTTTTCATGGATGATTTTTCAGTTTATGGGGATTCTTATGAGTTGTGTCTAATGAATCTAGAAAAAGTTCTTGAAAGGTGTGAAGAGAGCAATCTTGTACTCAATTGGGAGAAGTGTCATTTTATGGTGACACATGGCATTGTTTTAGGTCACATTGTCTCTTCAAAAGGGATAGAGGTAGATAAGTCAAAAGTGGAAGTCATTCAAAAATTAACTACCCCTAAGACTGTGAAAGATGTGAGATCCTTTTTAGGACATGCTGGTTTTTATCGAAGATTCATTCATTCTTTTAGTACCATTGCCAAACCATTATGTAACTTGTTGTCACAAGATGTCCCATTTGATTGGACATCAAAATGTCAAGAAGCTTTTGAAAAGCTTAAAGGGTTGTTGACAACTGCACCAATCATACAAGCTCCTGATTGGTCTTTACCATTTGAACTAATGTGTGATGCTAGTGATTTTGCGGTTGGGGCTGTTTTAGGGCAAAGAAAAGACAAGAAACCTCATGTCATATATTATGCTAGCAAGACTTTGAATGATGCTCAATTGAATTACACTACAACTGAAAAAGAACTCTTAGTTGTGGTCTTTGCATTAGACAAGTTTAGGTCTTATTTGGTTGGATCTCTTGTTATTGTTTTCACTGATCATGCAGCATTGAAATATTTGCTCACAAAACAAGATGCCAAACCACGTTTGATTCGATGGATCCTCCTACTCCAAGAGTTTAACATTGAAATTCGAGATAAAAAGGGAGTAGAGAATGTAGTAGCTGATCATTTGTCTCGTCTTTCAAGCTATAAGACCATAATTGATGAATCTCCAATAAATGAACTCTTTGCTGATGAAAATTTATTTTGTGCAGGTACTGTCTCTTACATTGGTTCTCCATGGTATGCTGACATAGCAAATTACCTAGCCACAAGTCAAATTCCTTCTCATTGGTCTAAACTTGACAAACAAAAATTCTTGCGCAATGTGCGCACCTTTTTTTGGGATGACCCCTACCTATTTAAATATTGTCCTGACCAAATTATTAGGCGGTGCATCCCTGATCATGAAATTCCAAGGGTCATTAATTTTTGTCATGCATTAGCCTGTGGTGGGCATTTCTCTTCCAAGAAAACCATTGCCAAAATCTTGCAGTGTGGTTTTTATTGGCCTACCATGTTTAAAGATGTTCATGCCTTCTGTGTTGCATGTGACCGATGCCAACGACTAGGTAGCCTCACTAGGCGTAACATGATGCCCCTTAACCCCATCCTTGTTTTGGAAATATTTGATTGTTGGGGGATTGATTTCATGGGACCTTTTCCAAGTTCATTTGGTTACCAATTCATCCTTGTTGCTGTTGATTATGTGTCTAAATGGGTGGAGGCCATTGCATCTCGAACCAATGACCATCGAGTTGTGGTCAAATTCTTGAAAGAAAATATTTTCTCTCGTTTTGGCATGCCCCGGGCTATGATTAGTGATGGGGGAAAACATTTTTGTAACAAGCCCGTTGGGATTTTGATGAGAAAATATGGTGTAATTCATAAGGTCAGTACCCCCTATCACCCACAGACTAGTGGCCAAGCTGAGTTGGCAAATAGGGAGATCAAGAACATTTTAGAGAAAACAGTCAATCCAAACCGTAAAGATTGGTCCCTACGACTAGTTGATGCTTTGTGGGCATATCGCACTGCTTATAAGACCTCTTTAGGAATGTCTCCTTATAGGCTAGTTTATGGAAAGCCTTGTCATCTCCCTGTTGAGATTGAGCACCGTGCATATTGGGCCATTCGGCAATTCAATGACAATGAAAACGAGGTTGGCAAAAATAGAAAGCTTCAATTGGATGAATTAGAGGAGTTAAGAAATGATGCATTTGAAAATGCAAAAATTTCAAAACATAAGATGAAAACTTTGCATGATAAACATATTCTTAGAAAATCCTTTCATGTTGGTCAAAAGGTTCTCTTGTATAATTCACGATTACATCTCTTTCCTGGGAAGTTGAGGACAAAATGGACTGGCCCATTTGTGATTAAATCCATCTCTGAGCATGGTGCATTTGAGGTAGAAAATCCCAAGAATGGAAATATTTTCAAAGTAAATGGTCATCGATTGAAACCTTATCTTGAAAATGTTGTGGCTGAAGTTGAGACATTGGATCTTCAAGATCCAATACCATTGTAGTATTAGAAGTAATGAGTTTTTATTTTTATTTTATTTTTATTTTTATTTTTCATTTTTATTATTTTTTCTTCTTTCTTCCATCTCTTATATTTTCGTGTTCATGCATTCGGGACAATGCATTATTTTAAGTTGGGAGGTGTGAGGTTCTTTATTTTCAAAAAAAAAAAAATCAATGTTTTCTTTTAGTTGTGATATGCAGGTAAAAAAAAAAAATCAAGCAAGAAGTCAGCTCATGCCCAATTCAATCACACATTCATCCTTGAAAACAGAAGGGGAGTAACAATTTTCTAATCTTTATACTTTTCTTCTCTTTCTCTTTTACATTGAGGATAATGTAAAACTTAATTTTAGATATTTCATTATGTTGAATGCTTGAGATAACCATGCTTGTTAAAAAAAAAAAAACTTGCATTCGTATGTGAATGAGACTTGTTTAGGATCATCATTACATTTTTGGATTCATTATTATGTTGAACATTGCATACTTTAATTTGGGATAGATAATATCTTATAAAGCAAGATATAGCATACTTTTTTTTAAGATTACTGAAATACATCTTTCCTTGTAAAAGTTGTGTGAGTTGTGTGATTATGCATGAAAGATGAGTATGATGCTTTACTTGTGATTATCCCTTTTGATCTAGTCCTAAACAAGGTTTAAGTAAATAGAGTAATAATTATTACACGAATAAATAAATAAATGTGTACAAAGTTCTATCTACTCCAATGTTTTGAGTTGCTCAGTAACTAGGGGTATTCATCACAAATGTTTATCTTTACGTCAAACGGCAGCTTAAAATATGAGTATGCAAAGCACTTTAAGTTTGTGACTTTGTGAGTAACCGGGTGCATTCATCACAAATATTTGTATTCGCGTCAAAAGGGAAGTGACTACTTAAAGATAAAAAATAAATCATATCTTCAAAAAAAAAAAACAAAGAAAGAAAAAAAGAAAGAAAGAAAATATATAGATATTTCTCTAGTTTGCTACCTTGTTTGTGTTGGTGAGAATGGAAGATTACAAGTTGAGTTTTCGTATGAATCAGTTATGTTGGTTGCACGATAAATATGACTGAATTTGGAAATTTTGTATGGATGTTTGATTTAGAGAATGTGAGTATGCTTATTTTTCTTTATTTGCTATTGTGTACACTAAGTTAAAGATATCAATGTTTGCATGATAGGTCCTTCAAGTGTGATGAATCGAGTCTAATTATGGTTGTTATTATTATTATTTTTATTTTAAAGGTTTTATGTTTTGTTTTACTTGAGGACTAGCAAAATCTAAGTTGGGGGGTGTGATTGTGCATCAAAAGTGTCATTAAGTCTCTTGTTTTACATATGTATTTATTGTTTTTATTTGGTTGTTTTTATAATAATTGATGTGTTTTTTAGTAATGAAGTTTGTTTTAATGTTTCGATAGGTTTTTGGAGCTTAAATGAATTAATTCAGAAAATTCAACGTCGGAATTCAGAACAAAGAATTGAAGAGACATTTAGTTGAAGATTGAAGCAAATCTTGGTTCAAATAAGTGCTCCAAATTTGTCCCAAAAATCAATTCTATTCCAATTCTAGAAAAGAATATCATATGATTTATTTCAAGCCCAAACTTGCCTTATGTTGTGTGCAAACTTCAACCATTAAACACTCAAGGTTTCAATGTCAATCTTAGCCCAAATAATAAGTACATTTGTATACTTATTTGATGCTCAAATTCAGCCCAAAAATCAGCCCCAAATCAGCCCTAAATCAACCCCAAATCAACCTTCAAATCAACCCAAACACAATCCATGTTCTTACATGTCCACACAACAAATAACAATTGATTTATTTTGGGTAATCCATTGATCCAAGAAGGCAAGCACATGGATGGAAAGCTGGAGGGGATATTTTAACATTATTTTGGGTCAAAAAGAACAAGGAGACACCTCATAAATGAGGAAGAAAAACGTGCACCAAAGTAGTTGTAAAGCTGTCTTGATTTGATTTTTCAGAACACCTTTCGGTGTTTTGCCCATAACTTTTGACTCAGGTGTCCAAATGAGCTTTTCTTTAATGATCTGGAAAGGTGACAGAATTGCCTATAAATATGTCTCTAATAGACTTCTCCACAAAAAGCTTCTAAGAGGGTCGAATTGCTGTCCAAAGTTAGAGTCAGATTTGTGTCCGAATTTTTTCTGAAATTGTATTGTGTTCTTCTTTATAGATTTCGGTTCTTTAGTTTGTAAAACTTATTTTTTCAGTTGGATTCAAGTTCTTTCATGTTTATTGAAGTGTTCTTATATATAATCATGGTTGGCTAAACTCTTTCTTGGATCCAAATCAAGGATAATGGTGATTGAGGTGAGTTCTTTAGGATATGAATGAATCTTAATGTTTATCTTCTTATTTTCTTCATGAATGATTTATTATTGTAAAGAAATTTTAGAAATCATTTAGGTAATGTTATAATCTTGAATTTTTATGCACAAACTTTAGTTTTGGTATAGAGATTGCTTGATTCAATGTCTTACTTAATATGAAAGTACTTGTTCATTCTTAAGCAATAATCAATCTTCATCTTTCTAATCTTCATTGTAATATCTTCCGATCTAATATCACCATCGTTGAGATTAGGTTGAGTTATCTTATATATGTTGAAGAAATCACCAATACATCACCATTAAAATTGATTTGGACCAAGACTTACTTTTCTTGTCATTTAAAATCTATTTACATTTTTTTTTTTTTATCTTTGAAAACAAATCCATCAATTATTTTCAACCAAGTTATTGTTAATTTAATTTCTCTTGAGTTTTTTTTTGTTACTTAGCTTAATTTCCAGATCTAGCTCTCTGTGGATATGACCTCGATCTTACCGAGTTAATTGCTACATCGCACACTCGTGCACTTGTGAGTTAAAACAAGCCGATCATAAAAAGCGGTCAAGCAATTAGTCATTTAACAAGCAAAGTATTAAAGAGTGAACAAGATAACAAATATAAAACATGTTAGTATCAAACATTAAAGTCCATATTAAGTTTACATTATACTTATTCTCACACCATTAGTGCAACCTTTTCACCTTGACATAACTAACTTAGCTAGACATAATGAAAGAAAGAAAAATAGATAAACAAAATAAGAACATAAAAGCTAACTAAGTAAAGAAAAGGAAATGAAAAGCATAAACTTAATATTAATGAAAGCAAAGCATAAACATTACAAAAAATACAAAGAGAGAAAGGAAGAGCATGATCTTGATCTGGAAACCAAGATGCCTAAATGCATGGCAAATGCCTCCTTTTATAGGCCAAAATTGGGAACTATTGATTTGATGACTAATTGATAAGTGGGTGGCCAACTTTTGACTTGGTGACAATCCTTATCTTCTCTTGTCTGCCCAAAACGTCATTGATAACGTCAAAATTGGAGCCAGTTGTAAACATGAAAGTTGTAGGCAATTGTCTCAGCTTTCTTGTGTAAAAACTTCAGCTCATTTGGCCTTCTAGAACTCCAGATATGGCCAAAATACCGAACAGTGCTCGGGCTGGAAGACAGATTCGGGCTTCTTTGTTGTTGCTACAATTTGGACTTGATAATGGCCTTTTTAGATCTTGGGCTCCATATGAAAGTTGTAGGCCTATGTCTTACCTTTCCATCCATATAAAGTGGACCTAAATCTGAGATCTGTAGCTCCAGATATGACCCAATTATCGAACAGTGTTCCGGTTTGGATCGCACCGACATCTCTTTTCTAGGTTTGGCCATCTCTTTGCCTTTGCAATTTAAGTTCTTCAAGTCATCAATCAATCCTTTCATTTATGTGATAGGCCTGCATTAAAAATAGACATTTACCACAAATTATAGGTATCTTATATTATTAGACACATTATTATAAAACATATTTTAGTTAAGGAGTTATTGATACTTCAAGTGCAAAATGATGATATAAAACCATGATAAAAATACACTTTTAAGTACTAATCACACCCCTCAACCAGCTTATTACTAGTCCCTAGTAATTAAAGCGTTAAAACAATTTGCAAATTTCACAAAGCAAGGTATTCATCATTTAACTTCCATTAATCTATCCAGATAAACAAACTCTCATTAAATTTATATATCTGCTCAATACCACTTAACAAGATATTAATAAACCTTTCTTTTATGCTCAATGTATCAACACATAATTATGGGGCTTTTCTTGGAAGAAAACAAATTTTTTGTTCTAATGTTTAAGGTTAACTTCCTTGGGTTGGGATTACTATTTTTGTCTTTTTTTTTTTTTAACTCTATATACATATACTTTAAAAACATCATGCATCTTTAACCCATGTAACGAGCTTTCAGCTAATGACTCCCAGACCAGTTGGTATTAGGGCATTAGGTGTTAAGACACCCCTACGAGCTTAGTAACTCGGGTCGCAGATACTGATATGTAGATAGTGCAATGTTTGATTTCCTTAAGCTTTTCTCCTCAACTCATGTAACAAGCGTTGGGCTAATAGCTCCCAAGTCAGTTGACTTTAGGGTATTAGGTGTTAAAACACCCCTTCGGGCTTAATTGCTTAGGTTAGGGAGGCTACGAAATCAAACTTATCTACATTTTTATTATCATCATTTTTTCTTTTTTTTTTCTTTTTTTTTCATGTTTTTTTTTAATTATATACAATCTCTTTCCCTTAGTTGTTACCTTTAACAAAAGAACATAAATAATGTAATAATCCAATATGCAACCCATAATCATATGTTAAAGTGTGTGTGTGTAAATTAAGGTTTATAAATACATGTTAAATAAGTATATGAGCAGAATTAAGTGGTAACAATACGAGAGTTTGTAAACCTGAATATTTCAGGAAGTATTATAATAGACCTTGTTAAGAATGGTTACTAAGATGCGTCTCAAGAGTCACTTTAACAAAAGGAACTCCTTTACTCTGCCATCCTAGTAACAACAATTATGCACATGCTTTATGAAATGAAAAACAATTTTTTTTTTTTATCAACTACTACCCTCTCCCCCCAACCAAAACGAGACATTGTCCTCAATGTTCTAAGGTAGAAAGATAGAGTATAAAAGATATCACCTGAAATAACGAACACTGACAAAACCTGAAACACACTGAAACAAAAATAAGAAATAACAAAACATAATAAAACCAAAAGACACAAAAATTCACAAATGAAGGCTCAAATCCAATCTAAGCTTTTTACGGCTTTCCTTAGATGACCAATTTATGCGACTCATGGAAGGATCAATCACAGGAATGAAAGATTGTAGTTGGTCAATCAATTGTTCAGCAGTAGAAGCAGAGATTATGATTTGTCGTGCAGAAGATGTTAAAAATTCCTGTTCCACAGCATGATCAAGAAAAGACAACAACTTATCATAATAACCATTAACATTTAACAAACCTATGGGTTTATGGTGAATGTGCAATTGAGCCCAAGAGGAAATATGAAAGATCTCTTCCAATGTGCCTAAACCACCTGGTAAAGCAATGAAAGCATCAGCATGGTTAAACATTGCATTCATTCGAGCCGACATTGTAGAGACCTGAAGTTCCTCTCCAATTGTTTTTCCAATGATGTCCCCTTGTGCCAAAGCTTCAGGGACGATTCCTAAAACTTGACTACCTCCTAAAAATGCAGCTATTGACACACCTCCCATTAACCCAAGACTGCCTCCCCCATACACTAAATGAATCTTTCTCTCAGCTAGCACCTGACCAAGATGATTTGCTGATTCTAAAAACTCTTTTTCTTTCCCAGGACTAGATCCACCGAAAACACAAATATTTCTTATTTGATGACTTGAGGAACTTGCCATTTCTACACACTTCTGTATTTGTTGAATGTATGGGTTGAGTAGAAATGAAAGGAAGGAAAATAGGGTTTTATAGATGAGAAAGTAGAAAGGCAATCATAACATCTATATGTAGGCCAGCTAGAGTCTCACACACTCTCTCTCTCTCTTTTTATTTATTTATTTATTTACTTTTAAAAAAGCATGTGTATGTACAGGTAGTTGTGATTGTGGCTCATATCTTCCCTTGGTTTTACGTCCAAGAACGGCTTAAACGCCGTCTATGGGTCGGGGATAGGCTTCCCATCCAGTTTTCTTAAAAACTGGCAAACAGGGTCTTTTTTAGTCAGATTCCCAAGACTAAGTCGATCATGTTCTTTATGAAATAGTGGCCATAAATCATGAATTGCACGATGCACATCTCCACTAGGATGCGTCTCAAGAGTCAATAGAAGATTATCTAAAGACTCCTTACTCAGGCCATCCTTAATGAATTGTATTTTATCTTCACGGTTTATAGATACCATTCCTAAAGAACGACATTGTGTATTACAAGTCCATCTAGCACATCGATGACAGACATCCAGTCATTTTGCACGATGCTTCTTTGCAAAATTGCTTTTACTTGTTCCAGGCATGTGTGAAACGAAGAAGTTAGAGGACTCACCTGATAATCGGACCTTTGCTTCAATCAACCAACGAATATCTTCAGGAATTCCATGATTCATTAATAATCTTAATCTTGCACATCTAGCACGGTAAATTTTTGTAATCGCATTCTGAGGCAGAGCGGGAAAATAATTTTTTAATTTTTCAAGATTAGTGTCCATTTTCAAATGAGAATTGGAAGAGAGATTCAAAGAATTGCACAGATATATACACAGATATCAGTAATTGTGGGAAACTGAAAGAACCGACTTAAGTCACGGAGTACCGTTATCTGCCATTTGACCGGGGTGAGAGAAACTAGCAAAAATCACTCAAAAAGAAACACAAAAACAATGTGAGAAAAAAAATAATCAACCTTTATCTACAAGATCATTCAAACCAGTTGATTCATTTTCATAAAAAAAATTATCAAAGTGAGCTTTCAAACGATGCCCATTTTCCTTAAAATCATTGTCATTCATTGAATTCTCAATATCACAGACCCCATAAGGATTGCTCCATCTTGGTCTTAGCTCTCTAGGGACTGCATAGATTTGAGAATCATAAAACAAAACTTTTTGACCAGTATCAATCTTTTGACAATTTTCACAAGTTTTGCAGAATGCATGTGTGTCCTTGAACATGGTGGGCCAATAAAATCCATTTTGAAAGATTTTTGCAGCAGTCTTTTTTGACGAGAAATAACTTCCACATGCTTCAAAATGACAAAGTTTAATGACACTACTTACCTCATTGTCGGGAATGAATTTTTGAAATATTTGATTAGGACAATATTTGAATAAGTTAGGGTCATCACAGTAAAAGCTCTTCACTTCGTTCAAAAACTTTTCTTTGTCTTGGGTGCTCCAATCAGCTGGCAAATCTCCTAAAGTAAGAAAATTGATATTTTTATCATACCAAGGTATTGGACTAAGAGAAAGTAAGGATTCGTTAGGAAAGTAATCATCGATTGGTGTGATGTTAGATGTCGAATCTGTTGTCAATGTTGACAAAAAATTTGCATCAACATTTTCGGTGCTTGTTTCATCCGTGATTTCTTCCTCAGAATAAATCATTTGCAAATCTTCAGTTTCATCCAATTCATTTTTACTTAAAGTAGATTCAAGTTGATCATAAACTAATTCATCAATATGATCTACTTGTAAATCATTATCATCTCCAGGTTGCTTGCAAATGTTGAAAATATTCATCTCCAATGTCATGTTTCCAAATGATAGCTTCATCAGTCCATTCCTACAATTAATCAATGCGTTAGAGGTTGCAAGAAACAGACGTCCTAAAATAACAGGAAATGAATTACATGCTTTAACAAGTTCTGTGTCCAAGACAATAAAATCCACAGGATAAATGAATTTATCGACTTGTACTAACACATCTTCAATTATTCCTCTAGGCACTTTTACAGATCTATCGGCAAGTAAAAGAGATATAGAAGTTGGTTTTAACTCACCTAGATTGAGACTCTGAAAGACTGAATATGGAAGTAAATTCACACTAGCACCAAGATCAAGTAAGGCTCTTTCAATTTTATGTTCTCCAATAAAGCAAGAAATTGTAGGACAACCAGGGTCTTTATATTTCAAAGCATTATTGTTTTTGAAGAATAGCACTTACTTGTTCGGCTAGAAAGGCTTTCTTTTTCACATTCAGTTTCCTCTTCATAGTGCATAGATCTTTCAAAAATTTAGCATAGGAAGGAACCTGTTTAATAGCATCCAGCAAAGGTATATTGATCCTTACCTGTTTGAAAATTTCATAAATTTCAGAATTGTGATTGACTTTCCTTTGTTTGGTCATGGCTTGAGGAAATGGAAGTGCTGGTGGTGAATCAGTCGTTTCTTTGTAATTTTCAGATTCAACCCCTTCCTTACCCTTAGAGATTGACTCATCATCTTTCTCATAAGGTTCAAGAGAGGGTTTTTCAATAACCTTACCACTGCGCAGAGTAGTGACTGATTTGACTTGATCCATGTGCTGGCTTCCAGAACTACTTGCATTTGCATTGTATTGCCCTTTGGGATTTTGTTGTGTTTGAGATGGAAACTTACCTTTCTCTTGGAAACTAAGAGCAGATGTTAATTTAGCAAGAGTATCTTTAAAATCTGTCATGTTTTGAACAAGTTGAGTATTAATTGTCTCTTGCTTTTCAATGAATGCATGCAATGTTTCCTCAAGATTTCTTCTAGAAGGTGGAGCATAAGAAGGTGCATATCCATGAGAATTTTGGAAATTATGGTGTGCTTGAAACGGTGGTTGTGAAGTTTGTGCATTGTTGTTCTCACTCTTCCAACTGAAATTTGGGTGATTCCTCCAACCAGGGTTGTATGTTTGGGAGTATGGGTTGTGGTTGGGCCTTTGGAAACTGTTTAAAGCATGGGCTTGTTCATGGAGACATTCCTTAAAAGAAGGCAAGGTTGGACAATCGTTGGTTGAGTGTTCATTTGTTTCACAGATTTGACACACAATGTTTTCAATAGATTGTAATTGACCACTCTTTTTCAATTCAAGTGCCTCAACTTTTCTAGCTAAAGATGCAAATTTGGCTTGAAGGTCATGATCTTCCCTAAGGTTGTACATACCTTCACTAGATGTATGAGGTTGAGTTTTACTCGGTGCCTCATATGTACCTGCAGTGTCCCAATTTTGAGCATTTTTAGCTAACAAGTCTAAGTACTCCATTGCTTCATCAGGGTCTTTATCTTCAAAAGTTCCATTGCACATCAATTCAACCATTTGCCTATCTTTAGGTGTTAACCCTTCATAGAAATGTGAAACCAATCTCCATGTTTCAAAACCATGATGAGGGCAAGTACTAAGCAAGTCTCGATACCTATCCCAACATTTATAAAATGTTTCTCCTGGTTTTTGAGTGAAAGTGGTGATTTGTCTTTTGAAAGAGTTTGTTCTATGAGATGGGAAAAACTTCTTTAAAAACTGTTGTTGCATTTCATCCCAAGCACGAATGGATCTTGGTCTCAAATTTTGTAGCCATGTTTTAGCTTTATCTTTTAATGAAAAAGGAAAAAGCTTTAATCTGATGGTGTTCATGCTACAATTTAAATTATTATATGTGTTGCACACCTCCTCAAATTCCCTTAAATGCAAGTATGGATTTTCCAATTCTAAACCATGAAAAAAAGGTAAAAGTTGAATAATACCTGGTTTAAAATTAAAATGAGATGCATCGGAAGGAAAAACTATACATGATGGTGCACTTGTTCTTGTGGGATTCATGTGGTCTCTAAGCGTTCTAGCACGGTTATTCTCATTATTTTCATTATGAAGTGATTGATTATCTTCTTCAGCCATATTTTCTGAAAATGATGAGGATACCCTACAAAGTCTACCACTTGATGTACGTGACCACACTCTCATGCACGTGTAGGAATAAAATAAAAAAGAAGAAGAAAGCAAAAGAAAGAGGAAGAAAACAAAATAAATAAAAAAAACAAAAGAAAAGAAACAAAGTTATATACAAGAAAAGTGAAAAGAGAAAATAAAATAAATACTATAATTTATACAAGAACTTACCTCCCCGGCAACGGCGCCAAAAACTTGACACGACTAAAAGATTGATGTCTTCTCCCAAGTGCAGGAGTGTCGAAGTAATAAATAACCCGGCAAGACCGGGGTCGAACCACAGGGAGGTTAATTGTACAAATTAATAATAATAATAATAATAATAATAATAATAATAATAATAATACTAGTAGTAGTAGTAATAATAATAATAATAATAATAATAATAAAGAAAAAGAAGAAGAAGATGATGATGATGATGAGAACTTAGAGATGAAATATTAATGTAAGGATTAAACAATAATAATAACAAATGTCAAGGTTAGAGGTTCCACTAATGGTATATCAAACAAGTATAGTATAAACTCTCATTATTGAATTGGAAACCACACACAAAGGAGGTTCCAATCAGATTATATATTGTTAACATGATTACATTAGTCATCTTATTCAATTAATGCTAATACTTGTAAATCTCGTCAAGCATTCATGATTATAACTTATGTTAACAACAAATCAAGTTCCTTTCATAGCTCAGGTGTCGGTTATACCATACATTATGGGCTATGAAAGTGCCAAGCATTTGTTGTACCAAGTGTTATACAACATAAATCAAGATTAGTCATTTAACAAGCAAAGTATTAAAGAGTGAACAAGATAACAAATATAAAACATGTTAGTATCAAACATTAAAGTCCATATTAAGTTTACATTATACTTATTCTCACACCATTAGTGCAACCTTTTCACCTTGACATAACTAACTTAGCTAGACATAATGAAAGAAAGAAAAATAGATAAACAAAATAAGAACATAAAAGCTAACTAAGTAAAGAAAAGGAAATGAAAAGCATAAACTTAATATTAATGAAAGCAAAGCATAAACATTACAAAAAATACAAAGAGAGAAAGGAAGAGCATGATCTTGATCTGGAAACCAAGATGCCTAAATGCATGGCAAATGCCTCCTTTTATAGGCCAAAATTGGGAACTATTGATTTGATGACTAATTGATAAGTGGGTGGCCAACTTTTGACTTGGTGACAATCCTTATCTTCTCTTGTCTGCCCAAAACGTCATTGATAACGTCAAAATTGGAGCCAATTGTAAACATGAAAGTTGTAGGCAATTGTCTTAGCTTTCTTGTGTAAAAAATTCAGCTCATTTGGACTTCTAGAACTCCAGATATGGCCAAAATACCGAACAGTGCTCGAGCTGGAAGACAGATTCGGGCTTCTTTGTTGTTGCTACAATTTGGACTTGATAATGGCTTTTTTAGATCTTGGGCTCCATATGAAAGTTGTAGGCCTATGTCTTACCTTTCCATCCATATAAATTGGACCTAAATCTGAGATCTGTAGCTCCAGATATGACTCAATTATCGAACAGTGTTCCGGTTTGGATCGCACCGACATCTCTTTTCTAGGTTTGGCCATCTCTTTGCCTTTGCAATTTAAGTTCTTCAAGTCATCAATCAATCCTTTCATTTATGTGATAGGCCTGCATTAAAAATAGACATTTACCACAAATTATAGGTATCTTATATTATTAGATACATTATTATAAAACATATTTTAGTTAAGGAGTTATTGATACTTCAAGTGCAAAATGATGATATAAAACCATGATAAAAATGCACTTTTAAGTACTAATCAGTTTTGCAAATGGTTTATGAAATTAAAAAAATAGTAGTTTTTTTAAGATATAAGATATTATCATTTCCCCCCAACCAAAATGAGACATTGTCCTCGATGTCATAAGATAGAAAGATAAAGTATAGAAGACATCACCTGAAACATTGAACACTAACAAACCTGACACTTAAACAAATATAAGAAATAATAAAATAAAATAATATATTATTAATAAAACCAAAAGACACAAGGATTCACAAGCAAAGGCTTAAATCCAATCTAAATTTTTTACGGCTTTTCTTAGTTGACCAATTTATACGACTCATGGAGGGATCAATTACAAAGATAAAAGATTGTAGTTGATCAATGTATTATTTAGTAGCAACAATAGAGATTATGATTTATCGTGTCGAAAATGTTAGAAATTCCTATTCCACAGCATGATCAAGAAAAGATAACAATTTATCATAAAAACAATTAACATTTAATAAACCTATGGGTTTATATGATGAATATACAATTGGGCTCAAGCGAAAATATAAAAGATTTCTTCCATTGTGCCCCGATCACCTGGTAAGATAATGAAGGCATCAACATATTTCAACATTGTATTTATTCGATCAGACATTATAGAGACCTGTAGTTCATCTCCAATTGTTTTTCCAATGATGTCCCCTATGGCTAAAACTTTAGGGACGACTCTCAAAACTTGACTATCTTCTAAAAATACAGTTATTGACACACACCCCATTTACCCAAGGTTGCCTTCCTCATACACTAAATGAATTTTATGCAACTATTGACACACCCCCTATTTACCAAAGGTTGCCTCCCTCATACACTAAATAAATCTTTTTCTCAGCTAATACTTGACTAAGATGATTTGTTGATTCTAAAAACTATTTTTCTTTCCCATAACTAGATCCACCGAAAACATAAATATTTCTTATTTGATAACTTGAGAAACCTGCCATTTCTATATACTTCTATATCTGTTGAATGTGTGGGTTAAGTAGAAATGAAGGAAATGAAGAGAAGATTTTATAAATGAGAAATTGAAAATGCAATATATCACCTATATGTAGGCTAGCTGGAGTGATTAGTACTTAAAAGTGCATTCTTATTAAGGATTTATGTCATTATATTGCACCTAAAGTATCATTAAATTCCCTAACAAAAGCATGTTTTATATTAGCAAGTCTAAAAATATAATATACCTTTAATTCATGGTAAATGTTCATCCTAAATGCAGGTCTATCACATAAATAAAAGGATTGATTGATGAGTTTAAGGATTGAAATTGAAAGGATAAAAAGAAGGCCAAACTTAGCAAAGTGTTGCTGGTGCATTCCAAACTCGAACACCGTTCAGTAATTTGATCATATCTGGAGCTGTAGATATCAGATTTAGGTCCATTTTATATCGATGGAAAGGTAAGACATAGACCTACAACTTTCATATGAAGTCAAAGACTCAGTTCTACCGTTTTCAAGCCCAAATCGTAGCAACAACAAAGACATCGGAAGTTGTCCTACATCTCAAGCACTATTCGGTTTTTGGCTCATATCTTGAGTTCTAGAAGTCCAAATGAGCTCTGGTTTTTTTTTATGGAAAGATGAGACAATTTCCCACAGCTTCTACAATTCAGTTGGCTATAATTCTGATGTGAGCAATGACGTTTTGGCCAGCCAACAATATCAAAAATCAGCCCACAATATCAAAAAACCAGCAGCCATTAATGTCAAAAACCAGCCACCAAATCAATGGATGCCCACCAATTCTTCAATCAATCAATAGTTCTGAAACTTAGCCTATAAAAGGAGGCATTGTCCATGTATTTAGTCATATTAATTTTCAGATCAAAGTTATCTTCTTGCTTTCTCTCTACATCTTTGTAATGTTCAAGTTTTCTTTTATGCTATAGTAATCTCTTGTTTATGCTCTTTCATTTCCTTTCCTATACTTAGTTAGCTTATATTATGTTTATGTTCTTATATTGTTTATTTGTGTTTTTCTCCTTCTTAATGTTTAGCTAAGTTAATTATGTCAAGGTGAAAAGGTTTCTCTAATGGTGCTAGAATAGGTATAATATAAACTCAACATGAGCTTTAAATGTTTATATCCAAGAAAGATTGTTATTAACATGTTTTATCTTTTTATCTTACTAATTCTTAATACCTTGCTTATTAAATGTTTAATTTAGATTTGTGTTGTATAATATTTGGTACATCAAATGCTTGATCTTTCATAGTTTTCGGCCGAAATCGTTATTATGATAGAAACTTGATTTGTTGTTAACATAAACTAGCAACATGAATGCTTGATGATATTTATAAGTATGGTATTACTTATATAAGATAATTGATATGATCATGTTAGTAATTTATAATGAGCTAATAACGAGAAATCATCTGATTAGAACCTCCTTTGTGTGTGGTTTCTAGTTGAGTAATAAAAAGAGTTTATATTATATTTATTTGAAATACCATTAGTGAATCCTATAACCTTGACATATGTTTTGTTATTGTTTAATCCTTACATCAATATCACATCCCAAAACTTTCTTCAACTCCTTTTCTGTTATTATTCTCTTTAAATCTTTTTCTTTATTTGTAATTTATATAATTCACCTCCCTGTGGTTCGACCCCGGTCTTGCCGGGTTATTTTACTTTGACACTCCTACACTTGGGATAAGACATCAACTCTTTGATCGTGTCATGGAGTCTATCTCTCTTGAAAGCATGTTTATGTACAGGTAGTTATGATTGTGATTTACATCTTCTCTTGATTTTACATCCAAGAATAGTTTAAATGCCCTCTATAGGTCGGGAATAGGCTTCTGACACGACTAAAAGGTTGATGTCTTCTCCCAAGTGCAGGAGTGTCGAAGTAATAAATAACCCGGCAAGACCGGGGTCGAACCACAGGGAGGTTAACTATACAAATTATAGACAACAATTATAAACAACAATAATAGCAATAATAACAACAACAACAACAACAACAACAACAACAACAACAACAACAACAACAACTATAATAATAATAATAATAATAATAATAATAATAATAATAATAATAATAATAATAATAATAATAATAATAATAATAATAATAATACTAGTAGTAGTAGTAGTAGTAGTAGTAGTAGTAAAGAAAGAGAACTTGGAGATGAAAAATTAATCTAAGGATTAAACAATAATAATAACAAATGTCAAGGTTAGAGGTTCCACTAATGGTATATCAAACAAGTATAGTATAAATTCTTATTATTGAATTGGAAACCACACACAAAGGAGGTTCCAATCAGATTATATATTGTTAACATGATTACATTAGTCATCTTATTCAATTAATGCTAATAGTTGTAAATCTCGTCAAGCATTCATGATTATAACTTATGTTAACAACAAATCAAGTTCCTTTCATAGCTTAGGTGTCGGTTATACCATACATTATGGGCTATGAAAGTGCCAAGCATTTGTTGTACCAAGTGTTATACAACATAAATCAAGATTAATTATTTAACAAGCAAAGTATTAAAGAGTGAACAAGATAACAAATATAAAACATGTTAGTATCAAACATTAAAGTCCATATTAAGTTTACACTATACTTATTCTTACACCATTAGTGTAACCTTTTCACCTTGACATAATTAACTTAGCTAGACATAATGAAAGAAAGAAAAATAAATAAACAAAATAAGAACATAAAAGCTAACTAAGTAAAGAAAAGGAAATGAAAAGCATAAACTTAATATTAATGAAAGCAAAGCATAAACATTACAAAAAATACAAAGAGAGAAAGGAAGAGCATGATCTTGATCTGGAAACCAAGATGCCTAAATACATGGCAAATGCCTCCTTTTATAGGCCAAAATTGGGAACTATTGATTTGATGACTAATTGATAAGTGGGTGGCCAACTTTTGACTTGGTGACAATCCTTATCTTCTCTTGTCTGCCTAAAATGTCATTGATAACGTCAAAATTGGAGCCAGGTGTAAACATGAAAGTTGTAGGCAATTGTCTCAGCTTTCTTGTGTAAAAAATTCAGCTCATTTGGACTTCTAGAACTCCAGATATGGTCGAAATACCAAACAGAGCTCGGGCTGGAAGACAGATTCGGGCTTCTTTGTTGTTGCTACAATTTGGACTTGATAATGGCCTTTTTAGATCTTGGGCTCCATATGAAAGTTGTAGGCCTATGTCTTACCTTTCCATCCATATAAATTGGACCTAAATCTAAGATTTGTAGCTCTAGATATGACCCAATTACCGAACAGTGTTCCGGTTTGGATTGCACCGACATCTCTTCTCTAAGTTTGACCATCTCTTTATCCTTGCAATTTAAGTTCTTCAAGTCATCAATCAATCCTTTTATTTATTTGATAGGCCTGCATTAAAAATAGACATTTACCATAAATTATAGGTATCTTATATTATTAGATACATTATTATAAAACATATTTTAGTTAAGGAGTTATTGATACTTCAAGTGCAAAATGATGATATAAAACCATGATAAAAATGCACTTTTAAGTACTAATCACACCCCTCAACCAGCTTATTACTAGTCCCTAGTAATCAAAGCTTTATAACAATTTGCAAATTTCACAAAGCAAGGTATTCATCATTTAACTTCCATTAATCTATCCAGATAAACAAACTCTCATTAAATTTATATATCTGCTCACTACCTCTTAACAAGATATTAATAAACCTTTCTTTTGTGCTCAATGTATCAACACATAATTATGGGGCTTTTCTTGGAAGAAAACAAAATTTTTGTTCTAATGTTTAAGGTTAACTTCCTTGGGTTGGGATTACTATTTTTGTCCTTTTTTTTTCATTTTTTCTTCTTTTTTTAAAAAAAATCTATATACATATAATTTAAAAACATCATGCATCTTTAACCCATGTAACGAGCTTTCAGCTAATGACTCCCAGACTAGTTGGTTTTAGGGCATTAGGTGTTAAGACACCCCTACGAGCTTAGTAACTCGGGTCGCAGATACTGATATGTAGATAATGCAATGTTTGATTCCCTTAAGCTTTTCTCCTCAACCCATGTAACAAGCGTTGGGCCAATAGCTCCCAAGTCAGTTGACTTTAGGGTATTAGGTGTTAAAACACCCCTTCGGGCTTAATTGCTTAGGTTAGGGAGGCTACGAAACCAAACTTATCTACATTTTTATTATCATCATTTATTTTTTGTTTTTGTTTTTTTTTTATTATATACAATCCCTTTCCCTTAGTTGTTACCTTTAACAAAAGAACATAAATAATGTAATAATCCAATATGCAACCCACAATCATATATTAAAGTGTGTGTGTGTAAATTAAGGTTTAAGAATACATGTTAAATAAGTATATGAGCAGAATTAAGCGGTAACAATACGAGAGTTTGTAAACCTGAATATTTCAGGAAGTATTATAATAGACCTTGTTAAGAATGGTTACTAAGATGCGTCTCAAGAGTCACTTTAGCAAAAGAACTCCTTTACTCTGCCATCCTAGTAACAACAATTATGCACACGCTTTATGAAATGAAAAACAATTTTTTTTTTATCAACTACTACCCTCTCCCCCCAACCAAAACGAGACATTGTCCTCAATGTTCTAAGGTAGAAAGATAGAGTATAGAAGATATCACCTGAAATAACGAACACTGACAAAACCTGAAACACACTAAAACAAAAATAAAAAATAACAAAACACAATAATAAAACCAAAAGACACAAAAATTCACAAATGAAGGCTCAAATCCAATCTAAGCTTTTTACGGCTTCCCGTAGATGACCAATTTATGCGACTCATGGAAGGATCAATCACAGGAATGAAAGATTGTAGTTGGTCAATCAATTGTTCAGCAGTAGTAGTAGAGATTATGATTTGTCGTGCAGAAGATGTTAGAAATTCCTGTTCCACAGCATGATTGCTTGACCGCTTTTTATGATCGGCTTGTTTTAACTCGCAAGTGCACGAGTGTGCGATGTAGCAATTAACTCGGTAAGATCGAGGTCATATCCACAGAGAGCTAGATCTGGAAATTAAGCTAAGTAACAAAAAAAAACTCAAGAGAAATTAAATTAACAATAACTTGGTTGAAAATAATTGATGGATTTGTTTTCAAAGATAAAAAAAAATGTAAATAGATTTTAAATGACAAGAAAAGTAAGTCTTGGTCCAAATCAATTTTAATGGTGATGTATTGGTGATTTCTTCAACATATATAAGATAACTCAACCTAATCTCAACGATGGTGATATTAGATCGGAAGATATTACAATGAAGATTAGAAAGATGAAGATTGATTATTGCTTAAGAATGAACAAGTACTTTCATATTAAGTAAGACATTGAATCAAGCAATCTCTATACCAAAACTAAAGTTTGTGCATAAAAATTCAAGATTATAACATTACCTAAATGATTTCTAAAATTTCTTTACAATAATAAATCATTCATGAAGAAAATAAGAAGATAAACATTAAGATTCATTCATATCCTAAAGAACTTACCTCAATCACCATTATCCTTGATTTGGATCCAAGAAAGAGTTTAGCCAACCATGATTATATATAAGAACACTTCAATAAACATGAAAGAACTTGAATCCAACTGAAAAAATAAGTTTTACAAACTAAAGAACCGAAATCTATAAAGAAGAACACAATACAATTTCAGAAAAAATTCGGACACAAATCTGACTCTAACTTTAGACAGCCATTCGACCCTCTTAGAAGCTTTTTCTGGAGAAGTCTATTAGAGACATATTTATAGGCAATTCTGTCACCTTTCCAGATCATTAAAGAACAGCTCATTTGGACACCTGAGTCAAAAGTTATGGGCAAAACACCGAAAGGTGTTCTGAAAAATCAAATCAAGACAGCTTTACAACTACTTTGGTGCACGTTTTTCTTCCTCATTTATGAGGTGTCTCCTTCTTCTTTTTGACCCAAAATAATGTTAAAATATCCCCTCCAGCTTTCCATCCATGTGCTTGCCTTCTTGGATCAATGGATTACCCAAAATAAATCAATTGTTATTTGTTGTGTGGACATGTAAGATCATGGATTGTGTTTGGGTTGATTTGAAGGTTGATTTGGGGTTGATTTAGGGCTGATTTGGGGCTGATTTTTGGGCTGAATTTGAGCATCAAATAAGTATACAAATGTACTTATTATTTGGGCTAAGATTGACATTGAAACCTTGAGTGTTTAATGGTTGAAGTTTGCACACAACATAAGGCAAGTTTGGGCTTGAAATAAATCATATGATATTCTTTTCTAGAATTGGAATAGAATTGATTTTTGGGACAAATTTGGAGCACTTATTTGAACCAAGATTTGCTTCAATCTTCAACTAAATATCTCTTCAATTCTTTGCTCTGAATTCCGACGTTGAATTTTCTGAATTAATTCATTTAAGCTCCAAAAACCTATCGAAACATTAAAACAAACTTCATTACTAAAAAACACATCAATTATTATAAAAACAACCAAATAAAAACAATAAATACATATGTAGAACAAGAGACTTAATGACACTTTTGATGCACAATCAATGATCAAGAAAAGATAACAACTTATCATAATAACCATTAACATTTAACAAACCTATAGGTTTATGGTGAATGTGCAATTGAGCCCAAGAGGAAATATGAAAGATCTCTTCCAATATGCCTAGACCACCTGGTAAAGCAATGAAAGCATCAGCATGGTTAAACATTGCATTCATTCGAGCCGACATTGTAGAGACCTGAAGTTCCTCTCCAATTGTTTTTCCAATGATGTCCCCTTGTACCAAAGCTTCAGGGACGACTCCTAAAACTTGACTACCTCCTAAAAATACAGCTATTGACACACCTCCCATTAACCCAAGACTGCCTCCCCCATACACTAAATGAATCTTTCTCTCAGCTAGCACCTGACCAAGATGATTTGTTGATTCTAAAAACTCCTTTTCTTTCCCAGGACTAGATCCACCGAAAACACAAATATTTTTTATTTGATGACTTGAGGAACTTGCCATTTCTACACACTTCTGTATTTGTTGAATGTATGGGTTGAGTAGAAATGAAAGGAAGGAAAAGAGGGTTTTATAGATGAGAAATTAGAAATGCAATCATAACACCTATATGTAGGCCAGCTGGAGTCTCATACTCTCTCTCTCTTTTTATTTATTTATTTATTTACTTTTGAAAAAAAACATGTGTATGTACAAGTAGTTGTGATTGTGGCTCACATCTTCCCTTGGTTTTACGTCCAAGAACGTGATCTTGATCTGGAAACCAAGATGCCTAAATGCATGGCAAATGCCTCCTTTTATAGGCCAAAATTGGGAACTATTGATTTGATGACTAATTGATAAGTGGGTGGCCAACTTTTGACTTGGTGACAATCCTTATCTTCTATTGTCTGCCCAAAACATCATTGATAACATCACAATTGGAGCCAGTTGTAAACATGAAAGTTGTAGGCAATTGTCTTAGCTTTCTTGTGTAAAAAATTCAGCTCATTTGGACTTCTAGAACTCCAGATATGGCCAAAATACCAAACAGTACTCGGGCTGGAAGACAGATTCGGGCTTCTTTGTTGTTGCTACAATTTGGACTTGATAATGGCCTTTTTAGATCTTGGGCTCCATATGAAAGTTGTAGTCCTATGTCTTACCTTTCCATCCATATAAATTGGACCTAAATTTGAGATCTGTAGCTCTAGATATGACCCAATTACCGAACAGTGTTCCGGTTTGGATTGCACCGACATCTCTTCTCTAAGTTTGACCATCTCTTTATCCTTGCAATTTAAGTTCTTCAAGTCATCAATCAATCCTTTCATTTATTTGATAGGCCTGCATTAAAAATAGACATTTACCACAAATTATAGGTATCTTATATTATTAGATACATTATTATAAAACATATTTTAGTTAAGGAGTTATTGATACTTCAAGTGCAAAATGATGATATAAAACCATGATAAAAATGCACTTTTAAGTACTAATCAGCTTCCCATTTAGTTTTCTTAAAAACCAGCAAATAAGGTATTTTTTAGTTAAATTCCCAAGACTATGATGAGCATGTTTTTTTTATGAAAATTAGGTTATAAATCATGAATTGCACGATGCATATCTCCATTATGATGAGACTTAATAGTTAATTGAAGATTATCTAAAGACTTTTTATGTTTTGAAATAAATCTCACATTTCCATAATTTTCATAATTTTTGCAAAATACATGTCATTCAATATGATGGGCACTAAAATCTACATTATAAGATTTTTGTAGTCATCTTTTTTATGAGAAATGACTCTCATATGCCTTAGAATGACAAAATTTAATGACACTACTAACCTCATTATTAGGAATGCAACTTTGAAATATTTGATCAAGACAATATTTGAATAAGTAAGGGTCATCTCAATAAAAGCTTTGCTCGTTGCTCAAAAACTTTCTTTTATCTTGGTTATCCAAATGAGCTAGCAAAAATCCTGAAGTAAGAAAATTATTATTTTTTACAAACTAAGGCATTGAATTAAGAGAAAGTAAAGATTCATCAGGAAAGTAATAATCAATTAGAGTGATGTCATATATGGAGTCTATTGTCAATCTTGACAAATGATCCATGACAACATTTTCGGTGCCTTTTTCTTCCTCGTTTCTTCCTGGTTGAAAGTTTTAAAGATTTTAAAATCATAATTAACTTCCTTTTATTTAGTTATGGCATGAGGAAATAGAAGTACTGGCGAACAATCAGTCTTTTCTTTGCAATGTTCAAATTCAACTCCTTCCTTATCCTTAAAGATTGACTCATCATCTTTCTTACAAGGTTCAAGAATAGGTTTTTCAATAACCTACTACTACGAAGAGTATTGACTGATTTAACTTGATCCATCTATTGGCTTCCAAAACTACCTGTATTTGTATTATATTGCCCCTTAGGATTTTGTTGTGGTTAAGATAGAAACTTACATTTCTCTTTAAAACTAAGAGCATATGTCGATTTTGCAAGAGTATTTTTAAAATCTGTCATGCTTTGAACAAGTTGATTATCAATTATCTTTTGCTTTTCAATGAATGTATATAATGTTTCCTCAAGATTTCTTCTAGGAGATGGAGCATAAGAAGATGCATATCTATGAGAATTTTAAAAATTATAGTGTGTTTAAAACAGTGGATGTGAAGTTTGTGCATTATTATTATCACTCTTCCAAATAAAATTTAGGTGATTTCTCCTACTAAGGTTGTATGTTTATTAGTATGAGTTATGATTAGGCTTTGAAAACTATTTAAAGCATAAGCTTGTTTATGGAGGCATTTCTTGAAAAAAGGCAAAGTTGATCAGTCATTGGTTGAATGTTCATTAGTTTCATAAATTTGACACACACTGTCTTAAACAAATTTTAATTAATCATTTTTTTTCAATTCTAGTGCCTCAACTTTTCTAACTAAAGATGTAAATTTAGCTTGAAGATCATAATCTTCCCAAAAGCTTTACATTCCTCTACTCGATATATAAGGTTGAATTTTACTTGGTGCCTCATAAGTGCCTGTAGTGTCCTAATTTTGAGCTAAAAATTTTAAGCATTTTCAACTAGCAAGTCTAGGTACTTCACTGCTTCATTAAGGTTCTTATCCTTGAAAGTTTCATTGCACGTTAATTCAACCATTTGTCTATTTTTAGGTTAATCCTTCATACAAATATAAAATCAATCTCCATATTTCAAACCCATGATGAGTGCAAGTATGAAGTAAGTCTCGATACCTATCCCAATATTGGTAAAATGTTTCTCCTAGTTTTTGAGTGAAAGTGGTGATTTGTCTTTTAAAAGTGTTTGTTATGTGAGAAGGGAAAAACTTCTTTAGAAACTGTTGTTGCATTTCATCCCAAGCACAAATGGATCCAAGACTCAAATTTTATAGCCATGTTTTAGCTTTATTTTTTAAAGAAAAAAGAAAAAAGCTTTTAATTTAATAGTGTTCATGCTACAATTTAAGTCATTATAAGTGTTACAAACTTTTTCAAATTCTCTCAAATACAAGTATGGATTTTCTAGATCTAAGTCATGAAAAGAAGGTAAAAGTTAAATAATGTCTGGCTTAAAATTAAATGAGATGCATTAGGAGGGGAAATTATACATGAGGATGCACTTGTTCTTGTTAGATTCATGTGATTTCTAAGTGTTCTAACACAGTTATTCTCATTATGAAGCGACCGGTTATCTTATTCGGCCATGTTTTTTGAAAATGATGAGGATGCCCTACAAATTCTATCATTTAATGTACATGACCAAACTGTCATGCACGTGTAGGAAGAGAATAAAAGGAAGAAAAAAAACAAAACAAAATAAAACAAAATAAACAAAAGTTACATAAAAGAAAAGTAAAAAGTGAAAAGAGAAAATAAAATAAATATTATAATTTATACAAGAATTTACCTCCCCAACAACGACGCCATAAACTTAACATGACCAAAAGATTGATATCTTCTATCAAATGCAGGAGTGTCGAAGTAATAAATAACCTAGCAAGACTAGGGTCAAACCACAAGGAGGTTAACTATATAAATTATAAATAATAATAATAATAATAATAATAATAATAATAATAATAATAATAATAATAATAATAAGTTAAAGATGACTTTGAGATGTAAGATTAACATGAGGATTAAATAATGATAAAAATAAATGTCAAAGTTAAAGAATCCACTAATGGTATTAAAAATAAATATGTATAAACTATTTTTATTACTTAACTAGAAACCACACACAAAGAAAATTTTGATTGGATGATTTATCCTTAATAGTTCATTATAAATTTTTAATATGACCATATTAATTATCTTATTTAAGTAACACCAAACTTTTAAATATTGTCAGGAATTCGTGATGCTAACTTATATTAACAACAGATGAAGTTCCTTCCATAGCACATGTGTACGTTATACCATACGGTTGGTTATGAAAATGTCAAGCATTTGTTGTACCAAATGTTATATAACACAAATATAGACCAACCATTTAACAAGCAAGGTATTAAGAATTAGTAAGATAAAAAGATAAGACATGTTAATAACAAACTTTCTTAGATATAAGCATTAAAGTCCATGTCGAGTTTATATTATACATACTCTAACACTATTAGTGAAACATTTTCACCTTAACATGATAAACTTAGCTAAACATAATGAAGAAGTGAAATATAAATAAACTAGATAAGAACATAGTTATGATGAAAAGCATAAATAAAAGATTAATGAAATCGAAACTTAAGCATGACAAAAATATGAAAAAAGAAAGCAAGAATATGATCTTGACCTGAAAACTAAGATGCCTAAACGCATGGTAAATGCCTCCTTTTATAGACCAAAATTTGGAACTATTGATTTGTTGACTAATTGTTGAATGCGTGGCCACATCTTGACTTCATGAAAATCCTTATCTTCTTATCCACCAAAAACATCATTGCTAACATCAAAATTTGAACAGACATATTCATAAAAGTTATAGGAAATTGTCTTAGCTTTCCAACAAAAAAAAGGTCATTTGGACTTCTAGAACTCAAGATATGGGCTGAAAACTAAATAGTATGTGAGTTGTATGACATATTCAGATTTCTTCGTTATTGCTAAGATTTGGACTTTTAAACAGCAAAATTAAGTCTTGCAGTCCTCATGAATGTGTTGGGCCTATATCTTAGCTTTCTAGCTATATAAACCAAATTGAAATCTAAGATCTATAGCTTCAAATATGACCAATAACTAAGTAGTGTTCTAGTTTGAACTGAACCAACATCTCTTTTCTCATCTTAACCCTCTTTTTATCTTCTCAATTTCAGTAGTTAAACTCATCAATCAATCTTTTGATTTATATAATGGGCTTGTATTTAAAATGAATATTTACTTAAATTAAAGGTGTCTTATAGTATCAAACTTGTTATTAGAAAACATGCTCTAACTAAGAAGTTATTGATACTTCAAGTGCAAAATAATGATATAAAACCTTGATAAAAATACACTTTTAAATACTAATCAATACATTTATGCACTTATGAGTTAAAACAAGTCGATCATAAAAAATATCAATTAGTGGTAGTTCTAGCCTCATAAGTGGTCAGAAATGCCATATTTATTTGTCTAAATGTGCCTACTCGATCAGCCAAAACTACCGAAAAAAAAGCTAAATGATTAGTACTTAAAAGTGTATTTTTATCATGGTTTTATATCATCATTTTGCACTTAAAGTATCAATAACTCCTTAATTAAAGCATGTTTTATAATAATATATTTAATAATATAAGATACCTTTAATTTATGGTAAATGTTCATTTTAAATGTAAGCCTATTACATAAATGAAAGGATTGATTGATGACTTTAAGAACTTAGCCTATAAAAGGAGGCATTTGCCATGCATTTAGGCATCTTGGTTTTCAGATCAAGATCATGCTCTTCCTTTCTCTCTTTGTACTTTTTGTAATATTTATGCTTTGCTTTCCTTAATATCAAGTTTATGCCTTTCAATTCCTTTCCTTTGCTTTGTTAACTCTTATCTTATTTATGTTTTTATTTTGTTTATTTATTTTTCTTTCTTTCATTATGTCTAGCTAAGTTTATTATGTCAAGGTGAAAAGGTTACACTAATGGTGTAAGAATAAGTATAATGTAAACTTAATATGGACTTTAATGTTTGATACTAACATGTTTTATATTTGTTATCTTGTTCACTCTTTAATACTTTGTTTGTTAAATGACTAATCTTGATTTATGTTGTATAACACTTGGTACAACAAATGCTTGGCACTTTCATAGCCCATACTATATGGTATAACCGACACATGAGCTATGAAAGGAACTTGATTTGTTGTTAACATAAGTTATAATCATGAATGCTTGATGAGATTTACAAGTATTAGTATTAATCGAATAAGATGACTAATGTAATCATGTTAACAATCTATAATATGATTGGAACCTCCTTTGTGTGTGGTTTCCAATTGAATAATAAGAATTTATATTATACTTGTTTGACATACCATTAGTGGATCCTCTAACCTTGACATTGTTTATTATCATTGTTTAATCGTTACATTAATATTCCTTCTCAAAGTTCTCATCTTCTTCTTCTTCTCCTTCTTTTTCTTTATTATTACTACTACTACTACTACTACTACTACTACTACTATTGTTATTATTATTGTTGTTGTTGTTGTATTATTGTTATTCATAATTTATACAATTAACCTCCCTATGGTTCGACCCTAGTCTTGCTGGGTTATTTATTACTTCAACACTCTTGCACTTGGGAGAAGACATCAATCTTTTAGTCGTGTCACTAAACAGTGGTTAAACGACACGTCATCTAAGTTAAACCCTAAAATTAGGGTTTTTTAATTTAAGATTTGACAAACTTTAATTTAGTCTATGTTCTTGCAATTGCTTTTAATTGTATATGTATTTGCCTTGCCTTTCAACTTTTAATTACATGCAATTTCACTTCTGCCAAACTTGAATGTCAACCCCTAAAGTTAACTACGTGTTTAATTTTAGTTCTTGGTTATTACATTATGCATTTTGACCGTTAATTGATCACCAAACTTCTAATTTCTTTAATTGGACCCTTGATTTAATCATTTTCAACCCCTGCATTTATACACCTTTTTTAATTTGATCTTTGGTTTTGGATTTCTTCATTCAAGTCTTTAATTACTTATCAAGCTTTAATATTTATGCAATTAAGCCTCTAATTTTACCAAATTAACTCTTTAAAATTACAATTTGACTCCCAAACTTTAATTTATTCCAATTAAAACCTAAATTGACTTTAAGAATTATGTTTTCTTTCAATTACACACTTAATAAATTCAATTAAACCTTAAAGAATTCCAATTTAGTCTTTAAACATTTAATTTTGAATTTTCCTCTTTAAATTGAATCTTCATTGCCAATAGAGCCTTTATAAGTCAAAATTGAGTAGCCAAATTTTCTAATCTTGTGTATTTTAGTTTTTCTCAACTAGTCTTTGATAATTTTCGAGGCATTCTCTATGTTCTCCTTAGTAATGTATATATTTTTTAGTTTCTTCAAATGCTTTCAATCGTTTTTAATTTTCTTTTTTTCTTTGCACGTTTATGTAGGGTCTTAAAATAGGTAATACTAGTCTTTGTGCATTAAGTATTAATAATGTTGGAAATTTATTTAAAACATGGTTAATAAACACGTATGAGACCAAATTAAAAGTGGAATCAATAAAATTTTGGTGTTGAAACTTTATTCAAATTTAATCCCCATTATTGGTTATTAAATATGGAACATTAACACAACTTAAACAAATTGTTGGTTAATAAGAAATTAATCTTAAAGATCCCTAGATTGACATGTCTTAGAAATACCCAAGGCTCTCTATAAACTTTTATCTCATATATGAAATAAACAAACAAACTTTATTTGTTGATTATCTAATGGGTAAGTGAAAAATTTTAATTAAGATCAAATAACACCCAAACTTTTAGAGATAGAAGATTTAAATAAAGTGAGTTTAAGCCTTAAGCTCACACGTACATGGCCTAGCTTGGCTCCAGCCTAGGTTTAAATTTATTGTAAAATATTTTTTTGGGCCTCCTATTTATGGTAAAAAAAATTTAGGTTTAATTCTAGTTTTATGGTGGATAATCAAAGTTGATAATGATAAGAATTTATTTTTTATCCTTTTAGCTTTTAAAATCCATTATAAAGATTTTTTTTTTACAATGTTTTTCCATGTTCTACACACACTTCATTACCTCAATTTTTAGCAAGTTTTAATTTTTCTTTCAAATCTAAAGGTTAGGTTCATTTTCTTGAAAGATATTTGAATATATTATCTCACACGTACACGTATATGTCTTTAATTGCATGATTGTTATGACACATATAATTTACAAGCTTATAATGTAAACTTGTATGTTCTCTAGCTTGTTTTTTGCAATTAATTTTATTAGTGTAACGAACTAAACAATTCATGATTACTAGTCTAATTAATTTTTTTTATTCAACAATCTTATGGCTTTAACATTTTTAATATATAATATAAATTTCTTGTAAGTTTTCCACTAACTGAATGTTTTAATCTATAATCTTTCATTTAGTTTATAGCTTATGACTTTTAGTTTAGTTTTAGAAGGTTGATAAATATTTTTTTGTTAGAGTTATAGTTAATCTTCTAAAGTTGTTATTTTTATGCATATTATCTAGAACTAAACTTCTAAAAAGTTGTTTTTGTTCTGTTTATATTTATTATACTAATTATTTATTTTATTTAAATTCGATATTTTGGCATATTGTATATTAAAAGGATATCATTTTTATTTAAATCTTTGATGAAACTAATCTTATAATGTATGAATTTTTTTAATTTACTTTCTTTAAAACATTTTTTTTTTAATTGCATGTGAGAAGCCAAAATATTTATTTTTAAATATATTTATTCATTATTTTATATATTTTATCATGTCTTCTACTTAAAATTTGGTTGTTCTAATCAATATTGCGTCGATAAGTACTACTTTAGCAATGAATATTCCACCATTATTTTCTATGGTATATGATAAAAAACCTATGAAGTTTGATAAACTAAACTTCAAAATACAACAATGAAAGATATTATTTTATTTGACCTTTTTGAGCTTGATAAAATTTGTAATTAAAGAAGTGTCAAAATTGCAGGATGATGAATCTAATACCAGTGCTATGATAGTTGTGGATGCTTTGAATTACAATAATTTAGTATATATAAACTAAATTTGAAATGAATTTAGCAACACATTAGATGATATGTATAATTTAATCATAAGTGCTTAAACTAAGCATCGTGGGAAGTTTTAAAGCAAAAGTATAAGATCAAAGATGCTAAAATAAAGAAAATCATAAAAAAAAAAATTTTAAAATGGTCGACTCAAGAACAATAATAAGCCAAGTTAAAAAGTTTTAGCTTGTTTTGCATAATATTCATGCTAAAGGTATATCTCAAGGTGAATAATTTTAAATGGATGTAATCATTAAAAAATTATTATTATTTTAGAAAGATTTCAAGAAATATCCTAAATAAAAGCGCATAAAAATAATATTTATAGACCTTATTTTAATATTAAGATAAAAAACAATAAATTATCTCTTAAAATAAATTATATAAAATAAAAGGTAAGAGGTAAAGTTTCATCATAAAAATTAAAAGAAATAACTTTTTATAAAGAGGAAAAGAGTTATAAAAAATTTCAATTATAAATGTTGTTTGAGCCAATATAAAAAATAAAGGTCTATTATCTCACAAATAAATTTATTTGTTGTTATTTTTAAAATTAATTTAATTAATAATTTCATCTAATAATATATATATCAAGAAGAAAATTTTCTTCGAACAAGGATGGTGATGCAATGACAATAACAATAAAGATTATGATGATTATGTAAAGTTATAAAATGATACTGTGTGAATTACTATTTAAAAAATAATTTATAGAATTTTATAAGCTAAAAATATTTTTTAATAAATAAAATAAATTTGAATATTAATTATAAAAAAAATTAATAATATTATTATAAAAATATTTTTTAAAAAAAGAAACACATTTTCAAAGCCAGTAGCCCAGTACAAAGGCTCGACTAAATTCTCAATTTATTCAACAACTCCCTTTTCCCGTAACTTTCAAAATCTAACAAAGAAACTAATAAATCAAAAGACCAAAGGGAGATAGAGAGGGCTCCGGTTTTTGCCTTCAGAATTAGTAATGCACGTAATTCTAGGGTTTTAACTCGCGGAAACGAACTCCAAACTCTCCGAGTCAACCCATACAACTTGATAACTGTAGTTTGGCTATGTACAGTGGATCAAGCGATGGCGAGAGCCACGAGGCCGCGCAGAGGAAGATCCCGCCGGCTACGTCAATGCTTTGGGTCCGTAATCTCCGGCGGTTTATCGGATCCGGTGCCGGCCTCGGATCTGAAGCCCTCATGGGTCCGTTTCTCCTTACCTTAGCTGATTTTGATTTTAATTGTGTGTTTTTGGAATTGTAGCAAAATTGGAGCTGTAGCCCTAAATATACAATCAATGTGAAATGTTAACTTAATTTTGTATTAGAGTTCTCAGTGTTTGCATGATTAGTGCTATGCTTTGATGCAGAGAGATTAAGGAGAATTAGTTAATTTTTTTTGTACAGATATATTTTAGGCATTTCTAAAATTAGAATCTAAAATTGGGTTTTATTATGTAGAGCTCGAGACGAAGAGAATATTGCTAGATATTTTCAAAGAGAAGCAGCAAAAGAGTGCTGAAGGTGGTACGATACCTAGTTTCTACAAGAAGGCATGTTGGTGGAATTCTTTTGCTTGATGTTAAACTGTTTTCTTACTAGGATACATGGATGTTGCTTTACAACTTTGATTTCAGTGTGTTCGTTTGTTTGTGGACAAATTGTGGGTTTTGCTTATTTTATGGAATGGAGGAATTGTGTTGATTCAATGCTAGATTTTGAGTTGTTTATTGTGATGTTATTTTTGTGTTTTCCATTATCATTTACTGATTTTCTTTTATTTGTTTTCATTTTTTCTTTGCTTAGAAACCTGAAGAAGGATCAATTAGTCATAGGGTTCAAAGGCTGGCAAAATATCGTTTTTTGAAGGTACTGTGTTTCCACTTCTGCTTGCTATACTTGTTACTTTTTGGTTGGCTGGGGATATACTTGCTGGCTTCATTGGTAACATTATCCATTTGATTATTGCAGAAACAATCAGATCTTTTACTAAATGCTGATGATCTGGATGCAATGTGGGTTTGCTTAAGAGAAAATTGTGTGATTGATGATGCCACTGGTGCAGAAAAGGTGTGAAAGATTTGCTGTGCCAATCTGTTTCGGCATTACACCATATGTTTTTAATATGTTTGGCAGAATTTTATATTTCAGTTACTAAATCTGCATTTGTTTTCATTTAAGAATGTCCTAGCTTAACATTATCAGATTGGGAAGTTATGCTAAGTGTTGCTTGTCACGTGATGTCTTGGTATTTGTTTTTGGTAGATGCATTTGTTAAGCTAGATTTATTCCACGATGTTTTGTTCCATGGCCTAGTATTTTTTTCACTTTAACCTAATTTATCTCTGGGATTATCATGTTGTAGATGAATTATGAAGATTTTTGTCACATAGCCTCTGTATGTACAGAGCAAATAGGCCCCAAATGTCGGCGCTTTTTCAGCCCATCTAATTTCATGAAGTTTGAAAAGGATGAATCTGGAAGAATTGCCATTTTGCCCTTTTACCTGTATGTGATGCGCACTGTGAGTACAGCTTTTTGGTCCCATGCTTTTATTCACAATTCTAAAGTATCGGAATTTACACATTTATTGTTTGAGCTATTTGTTGAAGTTAATCTTTGCGAGTGTTGATTACTGTTTATTGTTGTTCAGGTTTCACTTACACAGGCCAGAATTGATATGAGTGAGCTTGACGAGGACTCTGATGGATTTCTTCAGCCTCATGTATGGCTTTATGCATTTATTTTAACACTCACATTTCGCTATCTGGTCCTCCTACTATTAGATCTTTATGAATGCTTATTTATGGCAATTCACTCTTACAATCTTCTGTATAAAACAAGGATTGCTTTGTCCTCTTTCAGGAAATGGAGGCTTATATACGAGGTCTTATCCCTAATTTAGCGCAACTAAGGGATATGCCTGTTGCATTCATTCAAATGTATTGTCGCATAGCTGCTCACAAATTCTTTTTCTTCTGTGATCCTCATAGGCGAGGTTTGCATGGCTACCCTTTCATTACATCAGTGTTTTTCTTTTTCCAGTTATTTGGCACTGATATTTATTTCTCCTTCATTTATGCAATCATTCTTGTTATTTGATTGTTGCAGTAATTACATATGTTTGCTCATTACCATAACCTGTGCGCTCCCTTTAAATGTTTTATTAGAATACAGGGTATGACTCAACTTTTTGGTATCTGTGCTTCTTGGTCTCCCCTTAACTAGCTAGAAAAATACTTGAAATTAAACTTTAGTGAGGATGGGGTTTCAAATTTTTTAGTTATTGTACATTAGATGTTTTTATTTTGCTGATGACCTAGGCTGATAATAAATGTGCAAATATCTTGAAAGGTAGAAGATAATATTTATTACCTAAATGTTTGAAGAGTGAATTTCATAAGCTTTTGGGACTTGAAATGGAAACTAACACATATACCAATCAGTCCTTTAAAAGATAGTTTGATGTATGGAATTCTAGTCACTGTGAATGGAAGGGGATCGGTGAATTAAGATCTGAATGGCTTTATTGTTACCTCTTCTCGCCTGATTTTCCTTTTATTTTTTTTTTTAAGAATTTTGAATTTCCTTTGTACTGGCATTTCAGAGTAGTTGACAGTTAGTTTTTCTTTACAGGGAAATCTTGCATAAAGAAGGTGCTTCTTAGCAACTGTCTCCAGGAATTGATGGAACTGCACCAGGTGGATTATGGATTTATATGTTTGAACTTCTAGTTGCATGGATAGACAATTGATAGTAGTTTTACACCTGTTTGCTTTTCTTTTCTGACACTAAAATCCTTTCCTTGATTCTCCATTTTTTTTGTGCCATCTATTCTCCTTCTTCCATGATCCTGTGGTTATGCCTATAAATGAAAAGGTTGCAGCAATTTTAGACATTCTTTCTTAACATCCTGAAAGTTTAAAAACAGAAATATGGAGGAAAACCCAGTAGGTCTTGTTGCTGTATCATGTGTTGTATATATAAATGAGTTCTACTCCAAGATAAATTAGGAACTATCTAAAAGACATATCTAATGAATACAATCTTATAAGAACCCATACAGCTCAGGAACAATACCCTGTCAGATACATGAATTTGTTGCTTTCAAATTCTATCTACTACATTACCATCAATACTGAAAAGAAAAATTTTGCTACATCTTCTGGAGTACAGTGGAACACTGGGAAATGGAAGTTGTTTTCCTAGAGATGATTTTTGTAGAAACACAATTGACTTGAATGTTGTCATTGCTTGTTACAGGGGAGCACCCGCACCCAATGCCCAGTTCTTGCCTGCTTTCTTTATGTGATGAATAATTAGCTTTTAAATGCATTGTAGCCTTCCTTGTCTGTTCTCTTTGGCCAGTTAAGATGTATAAGACACTAATTTGTGTAAATAATCCCAATATATTTTGGTTTGGATCCATTTTTTGGTTCTAATTTTTTTCTATAAATAGGAAAGTGAGGAGGAAGTCACTGACACTGAACAAGCAGAAAATTGGTTTTCTTTGATGTCTGCACAACGAATATGTGGTGAGGGCTTTTAATTTTTTGCAGTCCCTTTGTTTTTGTTTCCAAACTACTTTTGATGTGGTGGATTTTTTTTTAAAATAGTTTCCCGTCTCTCCCCTCTGCCCTAACTCTTCCCTTTACCTTTTACCTTTTCTAATGTTCCCTGCATGCATTCTTTTTTGAGCCTTGTTAACTCTGAGATTAAGCATCAAGTAGAAGTCAGTGCAGTTTAAAGCAATGTGCATGTAGGTTTTGTAGTCATCTAATTATCAAATGGTAATGCGAGAAGCTTTCGACAATCATCATAGAAAGATGATGGCAATATAAGGGTAGATGATTGGTAATAGCTGTTAGAGTCCAGGGCAGAGGAAATAAAGAATTGAGTGTAGAGTCTCTCTTTCAAGGCTCATCTGTTTGTATAAGGTCTATCAATTGAAATTGCTTGCTGTTAGTGACAGAATGATTGATTGAGTTACAATGTGTTGACATGAAGAATTAGGCTTCAGGAAATTTTGTAATCTGGCACAGGAGCAGTCCAACTTAGTTGTATATCTAATTATTGCTCATTCCTCTGTAGATATGTTCCTTGCCCTTGATAAAGATATGAACGGAACACTGAGCAAGCAAGAACTTCAAGAATATGCTGATGGTACGCTGACAGAAATCTTTATTGAAAGAGGTAGGAGTTTTTATTAGTTTATCAGAATTTATGACCTTTTGATTTCTTTTCCTGGGAATGTAATTTCTCCAGAGATTGCTGTTTTCATTCTGTTTGTTATGCTTTGATAGTGTTTGATGAGCATGTCCGCCGTGGAAAGATTGGTGGAGGGAATACTCGGGAAATGGACTTTGAAAGTTTTCTCGACTTTGTTTTGGCATTAGAAAACAAAGACACCCCTGAAGGGTTAACATATTTATTTCGTTGTCTTGATCTCCAAGGACGGGGATTTCTTACCACTGCTGATATTCACTCACTTTTCAGGTGAACATTCTTTCAGCATTTAAATTAGCCTGCACTGCATTGTTTCAATATTTTTTTTCTTCATTTTCTTTGGTTGCCAAGAGTTTATGAAACAAAAACTTTCATCACGAGCAACCAATTTTGAAATAACTTATGGAAGTAAAGAAGGGGAGCACCTAAGAGCTGAGATGCTACCTGATACAACCTTCCTAGAGAAAACTCTGTGGTTTCCTGCTTGTAGTGCTTAAGCAATTCTGCAAGCCTCAAATGTTCAGAGACATGAACCACCTAGATATCAGACTGAAATAAAGATCACAATAACCTTCATTGGGATGTCATTGCTATTTTTATTTTACAGTTTCAGCTGGTGGTAGGCTAACATCGTCCTCTTGAACATTTTATTTACCTTTGAAACAGGGATGTACACCAGAAATGGATTGAAGGCGGGAACTATGAATTGTGTATTGAGGATGTGAGGGATGAAATATGGGATATGGTCAAGCCAGCTGACCCATTGAGTATTACACTGGCTGATCTGCTAGCTTGCAAACAAGGTGGGACTGTAGCCAGCATGCTTATAGACGTGCGCGGTTTTTGGGCCCATGATAACAGAGAGAATCTTCTCCAGGAAGAGGAAGAACCAGAAGAGGAGTGACATCTGCTATCTAGAAGCTAGCCATTCATGCATTAACACAAATCTGTTTCTTTCCTTGGGATTCACAGATTTTTTTTTTAATATTTTTTGTGCGTGCACTCTGTTGAGTGAACTATATGAGCGAATTTCATGTAAAAAGATGCAACAGCTGTGCATTCAGATAGTGTAAAGCGAACATGTATAACAGTTATGCATTCTGATAGTTAAAAGCAAGCACTGGAATTATTGTTCCTTTGCGCAGTCCGATTTCTGGATTCAGAATTCAGAAAGAGTTGTTGGATGTGTTTCCAAGCCTATCTCGTTGAACTGTCAAGTTTCTGATAATAAATCCGTGGGCAAAAATTCTGAGCTTCAATTCAGGCGGTTCTTTCAGTTTATTTTGTTTCCAGATATTAAGAACTTTGAGATGCCTCTCTTTTGGTGAGGCAACGGCAATGGAGGCTTCAACTTGCTGTCTCTTTCAGGATTCCAGCAAATGACATCTGTCACCTCATCTCAGCTTCTTGTTAATGTTAACAGTTGATTTCATGTGATTCTCTTCGATGAATAATGTACCAAAACGCTTGACGGATGTATGCGTAAATGTTATCAACAATTCAACATGATCAGTCTTTCCAGAGCAAATGGTATTCTCACAAGACTTATATTCTTTGGAGATACAAGAAATGATTTGCAGACAAACGGATTAAACCAACCAAGAGAAAGTAAACAGAACAATTCAAGGAAAAAACCTAACAGGTGGCATGCTTGTACAACCCGTTCCCTCCCTGCCTGCCTTGATATAAAGAAGAGCAGCCCATTCCATGGGAGACCATTGAGAAACTGCAAATTCAATGTAATTACATCATTTCTGTATCCTTTCCTAAAGAACCCTGCTCCAACTTTTACCGCTGGTAAGATCTTCAGCATTGCATCTCCATGTTTCTCACATTCCACCCTCCATTCGAGGGTCTTAACCCACAGAATTTGGCTCATTCTCCAGCAACATGCTGAGCTCCCTATGTGATTATTCATGCAATTGAGTAAAATGTCAATGTTTGAGAAATCATCCAGGTGAATTACATGTAAAACCACAAACAGCTTTCAATTAGCAGTCTCGATGCCTCAGGCAGCAGGGTCCTAGAAAAATTAAGTGCTCCTCAATGTGCAATGATGCTAAAGACAAATGAAAGTCCCAAGTCCCAGTTCCACACTTAGTCTGATCGTTTATATTCAACCACCGTGTCATAAGTTTCCATCGTAAGTGAGCTTTCTGCAAAACATCTAGAGAGCATTTTCTTCTCATTATAATGTTAATGTAAATTCTACATTATCTTAAAAATGAAGAAGCTGAAATACAGAAAATGATGCAATTGTATTTGAATTGTATACCTTAGTTCATGCCAAAACGTGTTGGTCCAACCATGCAAAAAACGTCGCAGTGGTTCAAGAAAGTGGTCTTCAACACCAAGTTGATCTGACTGAACATCAGACCCGTGTTCAAGGCTTGCAATAAAAAGAGAGGAGGCAAGATGAACGATGACAGATGGATCTGGGTCCTCAAGGATCGCCTGTAGCTCCCTTTGAATCCATGGTTCTATCCTGTGCAGTATCCTTTGTTTCATGCAACCATTTCTTGATATAATCTGAATGTTTAAAAACATGACAATAGAATCAGTAGGAAGAAACAATAAAATCAAACAGAATTCGACCCTCTTCCATGCTAAACCCTCAAGCAAATCAATGACAAAGCCTTGAACCAACGATCCGGAATCCACTACAAGAAAAATACAATTTTAACAACAAATGAGCACCAATTTTCTCACAAACAAAGAAATGGTTCATAATATTTCCTCTAGAAGGGAGATGAGTTCAGCAAAGCCTGTTAGCGTAAAGCTATCAATTTTCCAAAACAAACAACAATGCATCATGTCACTTGGGAAAGCAAAAGTAGCATGCACCCACCATAATCCACAGCAGGAAAAGATGGCAAACAAGTGCATGCAGTGAAGTAAAGTATCACAAAACTATGACTTTGCCGATGTGCTTGTTCATAAAACAGAACACGACCACTTAACCTCATAAAGGTTTTGAGGAGAATACCTGCTTGAGGCAATTCCTCGAAGATATAGGAACAGCATGCAATCTTTGATTATATATGCTGCAAAAAAAAAAAAGAAGAAGAAGAAGAAGAAGAAAGGAATCAGCATCATATCAACCAAGAAAAGCATAGTTCGGATTCAATAATCCTCTCTCAAATTAACAAAACTTAGGTCAATTAGGGTACCTAGCACGCCACTGAAGCTTTCTTTGAGCAATAACATCAGAACCCACTGATCCTGGCATTGGCTGTCCAAATCTTCGCCGGCATGGTAATGGCCTACTTCTCCGATTAGCAACATTCAATCCAGCTCTAAAATCAAACAAAGAAGACATGCTCTTTTTAGATTCAAATCTTCAAAATCAATTTAAGTTTTTTTTTTTTATTAAATTTCTCTGATTACATCATGCCGAGCCATACTATACGAAGATAAATTTAATTTATCTAAAGCATCTCCATGTAATTGTCTTATAAAAATTTCAAAAAAAATGACATTTCTACAAAAAAAAAAGACAAAATAAATTTTATCTCAATTAAATCACATAAATATCAACTTAATCATCATATAATAGGACATAACAAAACCTCACCGTTGCCTATAGCTCAAGATATCTAGCGGAGAGACCCTTCTGCTCTCCCTGACCACCGGTAATTTCTCCGTCGAGAAATTTCGAGTGGAGAGAATGATTCTACAGAACCAAGAATTGAACTCCGAATTACAGAGAGGACACTTCCGCTTGATATCGCTCCACTTGCGGATGCAATCGAGACAATACGCGTGTAAGCAAACCCTAATCACCGCAACTCTTCGGTAATCTTCTTCGCCACCAAAATCTTTTAAGCATACTGGACATGACTGCCCCCGTATTGCTGGCAAAATTACTTTCGATAAGAACTTCTCTTGACTCTGCCTCTTTGACCTCCGCGAAGCAATCGAAGACGACGATTCCATTCCGGTAGTGATGCCTAGATAGTGATAGCCTGCCCTCCGTTTTATAGTTTTAGTTTCTGTAGAGACGGCTTGTCGTCTACTTTGGTTTGGGGAGGGGGGTACAGGTCTGATCTGGTTTTTCAAAAGCCTTTGGGAACGGTTGATATCATATTCTTTTAAATTTTAAATTTTTTATTAAAAAATATTTTTTTATTTTTTAAATTGTTTTAATATAGTAATCTAAAAATTAATTTTTAAAATATAAAAATATTATTTAATATATTTTTAAATAAAAAATACTTGAATCGCTGTTACTATTATAATTCCAAAGAAGCCTTTCATTATTGTATCAATATCAATGAATGTGATATAGCTATAAAACCTGATTAAGTGATTAATCCAAACCTAAAAAAATAAGGTTTATGAATTAAGAGAGTTGATAAAAACTCATTTTAAAAAAATATTTTTTTATAATTTAAATATATATTTTTTTAATTTCATAAAAATTATCCTAACCCTGCTGCATTTTGTTGACATATTAATAAATTTATAAAACTGACTTTAGTGAACATTGCAATATTTATAAAATTCATAGCTGTTATGTTTATCGGTAATATGGTGTAGAATAATTTTTAAAAGCATTTTTTAATTGAAAAAATATATTAAAATAATATATTATTTTAAATTTTTTATATCAATTACTTTTAAAAAATATTAATTTAATATTTTTTTTAAATATATTCGAACCACCAACATCCGCATCAAATAACCCAAAAAAATCATTTCTTGCTTAGTCAAGACAAGGGAATGAAGTCGGGCAATCAAAAACCTGCCCCTATCCCTGTCGGGTCACATAAAAACAAGGCTATTCTTGAGCCCAGACAAGTCGGGGTAAACGACACCCATTGCATTGGGCCGAATCCAATTTTAAAAACGATAGAAACGACGTGTCGTCGAAACAGAGCGGGCTGGGGTTCTCCTTCCAGGAAGAGCATGAGGAGACGCATTTGCTTTCCAAAATTCAGCCTCAAAAGCACACTCTCTTCTTTACAGTACTCGCATTGCATTGCGTACAAATTAGAGCTTCAGTCTCCGTCTGGTTTTGGGTTAAAAAATGGATGCGCCGAAGGATCAAATCACAGCTCTTCTCGACCACGAACTCTACAATTCCGCTCAAATCCTCGTAATTAATACTACATTTTCACTTTTTTTTTTGAAAAATAAAATAAAAAATAAAAATATAATTCGCTTTTGCGGGGTAGCTTTCTGGTCTCATCAGCTACAGTTAGTCTGGAAACCAGCCCTCAGCTCAAAGCCGAAAATCAGGTTTTTCTCATTTTTATTTTTATTTTTATTTTTAAAACTTTGATAATATTTTTTATGCGATTACGTTTTGTTTTCAGATTCTCCTTGGAGATGCATTGTTTCGCGAGAGAGAGTTTCGCAGAGCGATTGTGAGTTTTTTTTTTTTAATTTGAAGAATCTGGAATTTAATTATTTTGCGTTTTTAATTTTTTTTTTCTTATGAATTTGTTATAGCATACGTATAAGCAAGCATTACATTACTACAAGATAATTCCGAAACAGAGTTCGACAACTTCTCGAAGTATGTTATCGAACAGGTCTTCTTCTCCGAATTCCTTTAACATTTCAGCCATTAATGAAAATGAGGTACATTGATTTATCTCTTTTATACACATGCATTGATTCATAGCTTTCTTAGAAAAGAAAAGATGGATGGAGACAGTGGAGATAAAGGGACAAGTTTCTCAGTACATCTTGTTTTGAAATTACAAAAACTTACTCCAAAACTATATCTAAGACATTTTTTTCATCTCTTTGTCTTTGTCTCTTCAACTAAACACGATTTTTGTATCTATGCCTTCCATCCCAGAACAATAATCAAACGCAACCATGGTATGGTGTATTTTGAATTTTTACAGTTTTATTTGTCTCAATGGTAGGTGAAGTTCAAGATCGCATCATGTCACGCCACATTGAATGAAACTAGAGCTGCACTTGTTGAGGTCTTTTTATGTAGTGTATTTTATTGTTTTCTTTTTTATGAATAATTTCTTGCTTTCAGTTAATTAGGTTGTTTATTTTGAAGATGGAAGGAATTCCTAGCAAAGCAAGAACTTTGCAGATGAGTTTATTGATGGCAAAGCTTTATAGAAGTTCTAGACATACTCGCCTTGCTATCACTTGTTACAAAGAGTGCTTAAGGTGTGTCAAGTTGCTTTGCAATTTTTGTTACATAGGCTGGATGGAAGTGGTAGCCTCCCCTTTGGTTAAATTCCAAATACTCTATTTGATCCCTGGTCCTGAGTCCAACACCAGGGAAGTTTACTAGCTAAGATAGTTTGCATCCACCGAGTTGCTTTCTTGTGTGAATTTAGATTCACCCACTTGATAAGCAAATGTGTGTGTATATATATATATTTGCTAATCTTTTTCTTATAAATTTTGTGGTATGATTTCTGTTAGCCCTTTTATGTCATATCTGGAGAGTGCTGAAACAAATATGGTGCTTCTGATGATGGTTTCACTTGATTGAATTTTAGAGAAACTTGTTGCCTCAGGATTATTTAATTAACATATTGTGGTTCTGTGGACTCCTGTGTACTTGTGTTCAATATGTTTTTTCACCTCTTTTAATTAGTATCGCTTACATTTTCAGTGACTTACAAACTGTTGTACATGCTTGTTCACCTAGTTGTGTCAAATTAGCAATTCTTTTTTCCTTGTACATGCTTGTTCACCTATTTGTGTCAAATTAGCAATTCTTTTTTCCTTTATTCATACTATAGAGATTATTATATTTGATCTATATTTTTCTTGTGGGTGCATTTTTTCCAGGTATTGCCCTTTTGTCATCGAGGCTATCGTAGCTTTGGCAGAACTGGGAGTTGCTGCTGCCAAGGATGTTATTTCACTTTTTTCACAGGTTTGTTATGGATGACGTTCGCTCTTTCACAAGTATGTGAGAAATCATGTTTCACTTCTATCCCTGTAAAATCATTTTTATCTTCATGAATGCTGACCTTTTTTATGCTTTAGCAAGTCCAGTAAGGCTTTGTTGAGCTGGTATGAAGTTTTACTTTGTCATATTTATGCAAGGTTACATGGCACAAGAAGTAATCTAAGTGAAGACTTTGTCTTGTTTGAGTTATAAATAAATTGTCGTGTTGTTCCTATCAAAACATTCACAGCTTATATACCATGGAGGAAATAGTTCTCGCTTATTTAGTAGAATATTTGGCTTATCTAGGATTCAATTTTTCAAAAGCATGAAACCATGTAGTGGCAGGTTAGTTGTTTTCTGCTGCCCATAAGATTTTCTCACAATTCATAGTGAATGATTTGATGTTCTGCAGTGTTATCGAGTTCATGGAAAAATAAGATTTTAAATGAATCTGCATGGCTTCCTTTTCTTCTTACCTTGGGGTTTGTGAAATGTTTGGATTGTGTTTACTTGTGAGAGTCTTCAAAACTTCCTGGAAAATTTTACAAGAAATAGAAAGCTAAAGAAAACATGTTTACTAATTGAGTAAAGATTGTTTTCTTAGAAACATGTGTTTTCTTATTCTCCAATTTTTTGGAAAATTGGAGATCACCAAAATGTTGTTTTCCAAATTCTTCTCTATAAAAACAAGGGCCTTGTTTGGTTTATCTAATGTTTTATGGTCATTCCTTTTAATATTTTCAATTTATGCCAAACAAGGTCCTTGTTTTCTATTTTGGAAAAATTGTGTCTAATAAACATGTTTCTTTATTTCTCCACAGAAAAATCTCTTTAGAATATATAAGAAAACTAGAGATAGAGATTAAAAAACTATTTTTTGAAAGTAAACACAACCATGATGTCTTTGGGGCACCTCTATTATGGTTGCAGGTATCAAATAGAAGTGGGAGAGCTCCACTTGATCATACCGATTCTACTCGCTGGCTTCAGGTAAGTATGGCATGAGACAGATTACATTTGGGTCCGTTTTGAACTGCTAACAGCTCTATGGTTCTCCACTATCAGCATTTGTCTTCATTTCTTACAGTAAACTTTTTTCCTAAACAAAACGCTCCTCTGGTGTTAAGTTTGTTTGAATGGCTTTAAATTTCAGTCTTCAATCAAAATCATCATTCAAGGAAAAGGGAGAAAAAAAAACAACTAGATGTTCATCCTTGTGTCATGGAAACGCCATTCTTTTCCTTATGAAATCAAACATGTACTGTACAAGGATTGTCATTCTTTGCACAGTAATCACCTTGGGGTGAGTGCTGAGCCAGTTTGGCATTGTAGTGGCTAAAAAGTCACTGCAGCTACAACTCTGCACAAGCCTTTTCTGGTGCTTTGCAGAAAAAGCTTGTACTTCCATGCTATTGGAGCTTTTTTTGATACCATCACCACAAAGTCAAAACACAGAATGATTTCCTTGTCTATACTGCATGTTTTGCTATCACCCAATCTTGAAGAACAAATGAACACCCTTGTCCAGTGGCATTCTTGGAAGTATATATTATGGAAAAAGAAAATCACTTGAAACATTATAGCTTATATTATTAATCAGTTACCTTTTTAATGGTTGGTTTGCATTGCATTGTTTATGCCAGCTTAAAATATTATAATTTGTTATTTGTATGCAGCGCTATGTGGAGGCCCAGTGCTGTATTGCTTCAAATGATTACAAAGGTAAAATAATTATGTTTCAAAGATATGTCTGCATGTTTATATGCTAATGCATGCATATCTGCTGCCAACACAACTAGGTTTAGATGGGAACCTCTATTGTTAGCAACCTGACCTGATATAAAAGCAAATAGATTAGTAAATAAAGGGGGTATGTTAAAATGTTGATCAGCTGCTATTAATTGATTATCTTAGTGAATACAATCCCAAATATTTTTAGGTGAATACAAAAGAAATTTTATATAGCAACTGTAGCAAGTTTGTAATTTACTTTCCTTTCTTGGATTTCCCAATTACAAGATGTGTTTTCTTCTGTTGCTTGCCATGCCAGCTTTAGTGGTTATTGATTGATCATTGAACCATTATGGTTCTCACTCCTAGGCTCTTTTCCTTTTGTTGGCAGGTGGTTTGGAGCTCTTTGGAGAACTCTTGCAACGTTTTCCAAATATATACACATATTACTTGAAATCGCAAGGGTAAGAAATGCTATACTATAATCTGTGCAACCTGGCTATATGTATTAATTGTTTATGTTTTACTAATATGTAACCTGACGTCTTAAGGCTGAAGCCATAATTGGGAAGAATGATGAGGCCATAATGAATTTTGAGAAGGTATTAGAAGTTATGTTTTCCACATTGAGGAACTTTTCAATGTCTGCACATGCACAAACATGCTAAGTTCATGAACTTGCAGGTTCGATCAATTGATCCGTATGTTGTAACTTATATGGATAAGTATGCGATGCTTCTAAAGACCAAAGGTGATTTTTCAAAGCTAAACAAGTTGGTGCATGATCTGCTGAGCATTGATCCCACAAGGCCAGAAATTTTTGTGGCTTTGTCTGTCCTGTGGGAAAAGAAGGATGAGATAGGAGCATTGTCTTATGCTGAGAAGGTTAGCTAGCTTTTGTTATAATATGATTCTTTTCTCCATCTTCGTAATGCCACAAATCCACTGATTCTTCTTGCAACCAGAGCATCAGGATTGATGAGAGACACATACCGGGTTACATTATGCAGGTAAAAGATATTTTATGCCTGATAGACAGATATTGTTTTGATCAAAGTCTTCTTTGAGATTGTTGTGGGTTGATACATGTCTGGTGTCTAAATCTCAATGAACATTATAATCTTTTCTCTGATAACAGGGTACTTTGCTCTTGTCACTAAAGCAGCCAGAAGCAGCCGTAATTGCTTTCAGGGGAGCTCAAGAATTAAGAGCCGATCTCCGTTCATATCAAGGTACAACTGTACAATCTGTAAGGAAAAAAAAAAAAACAAGAACAGAACTTCATTTATTCATCTGCATAATTTCCATTTATATGTATGATTGGCTTACACAAACCAAATGGAATGGTAACAAGAAAAACAATCCAGGAATAATTGAATCAATTACAATTTCAGGTTTGGTTCATTCATATTTGGCATTCTCCAAAATTAAAGAGGCTTTGCATGCTGCTAGAGAGGCAATGAAGGCCATGCCTCAGTCTGCAAAGGCACTAAAATTAGTTGGGGATGTACACGCTAGTAACTCTGGTGGAAGAGAGAAGGTAAAGCTGTAATAGATCATTTTAACTTCCTTTTCTTTTGGTTAAGGATCCCCATTCATCAGCTCATGAGTGCCCGTCTCTATATTTATGGCTAAAGAAGGCTATCTAATGTCAAATTCAACAGGCAAAAAAGTTCTCTGAGTCAGCACTGAGGCTGGAACCCGGTTACCTTGGTGCAGCAGCTTCATGTCATTGAGGGTCGAAATGGGGATGCTGTATCTCTGCTTGAGCGATATCTCAAGGATTGGGCAGATGACTCTCTTCATGTGAAGTTGGCTCAAGTATTTGCAGCCACTAATATGCTGCAAGAGGCTTTGTCACATTATCAGGCTGCATTAAGGTAGAACATTAAAGATACACTCAGATTTATTTAATCTAGAATCTGAGATTACTTATCTGAATGTCTGCATGCTTTTATTGTTGATTCCCAACAATGCATCGCATTGCATTGCTGTTAATGCCCACAATTTAAAACTGTGGTTGCAGAATAAACCCACAGAATGAAGCTGCAAAAAAAGGGCTAGAGCGCTTGGAAAAACAGATGAAGGTCAGTATAACATTTTTTGTTTTCAGTTTCTGCACTGTCTAACTAGTGTCTTTGACCAGGCAAAATGTACTTGGTAAACTGACTTGGGGTGGTGTTGGCGGCTTGGAGAAAATCCTATTTTGCAACTAAATGTTACTTACTGCAGGGGGTGGATCCAGATGCACCTGAAGAAGATGAAGAAAATGAGGTTGAGGATGCCAATGGAGACCAAGAAGAGACTGATCTTTTATAAAAGTAAAGCCAAAGATCCTGTAAATTTTGTATGGGATCAGGAAATTATTTTCACCAAGATTGTTGGTCGAGAAAAAGCTGTCACTGGTGGACTAGGGCAAAAATTGCCATGCTGGCAATGGACTGAGCTCTTATTCCAGCAATTAGAGCATTTGAGTTACATAGAACTGAAAATCGAGGTGGTTCTGTAGAGCTCATTTGCTTGATGGTGTAGGAATGAGAATCATTTATTTTGTTCAATATGTTGTTTGTATGTCATTGTTTCAATTGTGCGCTAGAGGGGGTAAAGTTCTGATTCCAGAGCCTTTCGATCCTTAATTTGTACATGTTTGATTTTTTGGTCCTAAATTCAAATAAGTTGATACTAGAAATTACTTCGCAATAAACTCTTGAAGGCCATTGGTTTATTTTTCAAATCTATATATAGCACGTTGTAATTTCAGAAAATGGGGATGCAAGGTGTCACTATCTCTTTACTATGGGATGATTAAGGTAATTTGTCATTGGAAAGTGGTTTTCGTTCTGGATTCTAACTGCAAGGAAAGTATAATGTAAACTTGCAAAATAATATTCTTTTGTGCTGTGTTTTATGGAGCAGGTATGCTATGATGCATAGCAGGGCGTCAATTTGGCAAATGACCAAACGGGCAAAGAGAGGAAAAGGAAGAGTGGCTGGCGCCATCACTATTTTAGAACAGTCCATGCTGATGACAATGAGAGGTACAAGAATGCTAGGGTTTGCAAGCAATCTGCTATTAATACAGAAAGGGTTGGAATGACAATTAAAAAAGCACTGAGATGTAAGACTTGAGACACTCGGCTGATGCACAGCCATCTTGCTGTAAAACCTGTGGTGGGAATGTGGGATGAATGGAGGCCTCAATGCTGTCGATGATATGTCTGTTACTGTGAGTCAGCTTGTTTGGCTAACCTGTCATCATTCTATGCGTGCTCTTGATGGTGTTCATCTGATAAAAGATTTCATCTGACGGTGTAACTTTAATTTTTGGATTTGGTACACCTTTTCTCAATGTCTCTAATCTGAGCACGGGAAAGATATCAATTCGATGGTGCGTAAAAGACCCGTAGCGTATTTGTCGCAAACAGGGATTTTTATCCCCGACATAACCTAGGAAAGGGTAATTTTCTGTGACTAGCCCTCTTTCCCTGACCTGCCTACTTTCTTTCCTTATTTACAGAGAAATTTTATTTGCTCATTTTCAACAATGTTTATGTGCACTGTTCAAGCATCCATAGATGACAATCATTTGTAAATTGATCAGCGAGAAAATGGCTGTTGAACCTAGATTAGCTTGAGGTGTTGAATTGGTAACCTGATGATCTGTAACCAAACTCAGGTAAAATTGTTTTTTTTTTTAATCATTTTAGACTCCCACCCTGCAACTCCCTGCAATTTCGTATGAGTTTATAATTTGATACATGAAAATATAGCTAATATTTTTATACAGTTTTCATATAATAATTTAATAAGATTTTTACTGAAATTTTGGGAGAATTTCTTTTATGCCGGGAAGTTTCAAGTTATTGACATGTACCTAGTTTGCATTTCTAATACCTTATATCTCATAACTCAATCGTTTTAAGTTTTAATCTCATAAATATCATTATCATTACAACTATAATGTTTATAACATATAATGAACAATAAAATATCATTATAGAAGAATAAATAAGATAAACACGCATGAATTATAATTATATAAATTTCAGATTAAATTTATTAATTCAAGTGTAAATATTAATTATATAAATTATGTTATATAAATGTTTTAATATTTCAAAATACAAGGATATATTGTTTAGAATTAGATAACAATAAGTGAAGAAAAGTTAGGATTAACTCTAATCGTGCATGTGATGGTCTTAAAATAAAATATATATTATTGAAACATGAATATCACAATAAGTGACGGAGTGAAAGCTTTTAAGAAAATAAAACGCCGCTTGTCTCCAGAAAAAATTATTCAAATTCTCAAACAAAAAATTATACTTAAATCCATGAGTTCAAAGATAAAGTTCTTAAAAAGAATTTTTTATTGAATTCAAAATTGCCTTGCAATGAAAATTATACGCAAATCCATGAGTTCAAAGATAAAGTTCTTAAAAAGAATTTTTTATTGAATTCAAAATTACCTTGCAATGAAAAGAGGCAAGCTGCAAATCCTAATTTGACTAGGCCTATAATTGTTTAGGAAAGAAATAACTAGAATAAGAAAGGCAAATATTATAGCCGTAAAAGTAAATAAATCCTGATATTAGTAATTTGACTAGGAATATAATTGTTTAGGAAAGAAGTAACTAGAATAATGAAAGAAAATACTAGAGCTAGAAAAGTAAATAAATCCAGATATTACTATATTAATTAAGAATCCTAAATAAGGAAGCAATATGGTGGAAGGGTACTCTAATGATAACTACAGTTCTTGATTTTTTATTAGTAATTAAAAGTATAATTTTATCAAGGTTTTATATTATTATTATTTTATATTTGAAGTATCAATAACTTCTTAATTAAAGCATGTCTTATAATAATAAGTCAGATACAACAAGATATCTTTAATTTATAATAAATGATCATCTTAAATATAGCAGTTTAAACTGGAATATTATTTGGTAATTGGGTCATATCTGTAGCTATAGATCTTAGTTTTAGATCTACTTTATATGGGTGGAAAGATAAGACATGAGCCTAAAAATTTTATGGGAAGACAAGATTTAATTTTGCTGTTTGAAAGTTCAAACTTTAGCAACAACGTAGAAGTTTGTCTTGCAGCCTACATACTGTTCAGTGTTTAGCCTATATCTAAAGTTCTAGAAGTCCAAATAACCTCAATTCTTTTATTATTGGAAAGCTGAGACACTTTCCTAAAACTTTCATGAGTAAGGTTAGTTTAAATTTTGACGTTATCAATGATGTTTTGTTCAGACAAGAAGATAAGGATTGTCACCAAGTCAAGATGTGACCACCCACTCAACAATTAGTCATCAAATCAATAATTTTCAATTTTGGCCTACAAAAGGAGGCATTTGCCATGCATTATACATCTTGGTTTTCATATCAAGATCATGCTATTGCTTTCTCTTTATTGTAATGCTTAAGTTTTACTTATATTAATATCTTGGTATAATTGACACTCGTCTATAAAAGGAACTTGATTTGTTATTAACATAAGTTATAATCATGAATACTTGACAATATTTATAAGTATTAATATTATTTGAATAAAATAACTAATGTAATCATGTTAACAACTTATAATCCGATTGGAACCTCCTTTGTGTGTGGTTTCCAATTGAGTTATAAAAAGAATTTATACTATACTTGTTTGAAATACCATTAGTGGATCCTTTAACATTGACATTTATTTTTATCATTATTTGATCTTCACATTGATCTTCCATCTCAAAGTTCTCATCAACTTCTTCTTCTTTATTATTACTATTACTATTACTATTGTTGCTGTTGTTATTGTTATTATATTATTATTGTTTATAATTTATACAATTAACCACTATGTGGTTTGATTCCGGTCTTACTAAGTTATTTATTTCTTCGACACTCTTGCACTTGCGAGAAGATATCAATCTTTTGGTCTGTTAATTCTTCTACAATTATATTATATCCTACAATCTACTCTTCCTCTTGTAGATTATTCTACATCAGTATCCTTTGCATGAAAAGAACTCAACCCCGAGTGAGTTAAGTGAAAAGACGCCATACCAAGAGGATGATACTAATACAAACTTGCAACATTGAAAGTAGGGGAAATGGCCATATTTGCAGGAAGGTTTACAACATATACGTTGTCATTAATTTTCTGTAGAATTTGGAAAGGTCCATATTTCTTGTCTTTCAGCTTGTTGTATGCTTCTATAGGTAATTTTCCTTTACGTAAATAAACCATCATAAGGTCCCCTTCTTTTTTTATCAGCTATAGTTTTGTATTTGGCATTAGAAGCCTTTAAATTTTACCACACTTCTTCTTGAATGGCCTTTATACGGCCTGCCATATTTTCTGCTACAATGCTTAAACCCGATAGTTTTGGTAGAGGAATTAAGTCTAATGCATGATGTGATGGACAATAATAAACAATTTGAAATGGTGTCTTCCTAGTGGACAGGTTGAGCATGCTGTTATAAGTAAACTTAGTTTGTACTAGAGTAACATCCTATTTTTTCGGTTTTATCCTAGAAAGACAGCGAATCAGATTCCCAAGAATTTGGGATGTGTCAAACTGCTACCATAAAGTGCGCCCAAAATGACTCAAGAATTTGGTGTCTTTATCTGATGTAATGGACTTGGGAACCCCATGCAGACGCACCACCTCCTTGAAAGATAAATTTGCTACATGCACCACATTTGTAGTCTTCTTACAATAATAAAATGATCCATTTTAGAATAAAGGTCGACCATCACGAAAAATGAATCAAATCTGTGTTGGGTTTATGGTAGGCCTAAGATAAAATCTTTAGAAAGATCCTCCTAAGGTGTTGTTGGGATAAGTAAATGACACGATCAAAAGATTGATATCTTCTTCCAAGTATAAGAGTGTTGAAGCCGAGGTCGGACCACAGAGAGGTTAATTGTATAAATTATTGATAACAATAATACAACAACAATAGTAATAACAACAATAGTAACAATAATAATAATAATAATAATAATAATAATAATAATAATAATAATAATAATAGTAGTAGTAGTAGTAGTAGTAGTAATAGTAATAGTAATAGTAATAGTAGTGGCAATAATAATAATAATAATAATAATAATAATAATAATAAAGAAGTTGATAGGAACTTTGAGATGAAAGATTATTGTAAGGATTAAATGATCATAACAACAAATATCAAGATTAGAGGATAAACTCTTATTACTCAAATGAAAACCACACACAAAGGAGGTTTCAATCAGATTATAAATTGTTAACATGATTACATTAGTTATCTTATTCGAATAATGATAATACTTGTAAATATTGTCAAGCATTCATGCTTATAACTTATATTAACAACAAATCAAATTCCTTTCATAGCACAGGTGTAGGTTATACCTTTGAATGCAATTTTTTTTTCAAACAAGCATGGCCATCTCAAGCATTCAACATTAAATTATCCTTAATATAAAAAAAATAGAGAAGAAAAGAATAAAGATTAGAAAATTATTACTTCTTTTTTTTTTAAGGGTGAATGTCTAATTGAATTGGACATGAGTGGACTTCTTGCTTGATTCTTTTTTTTTTAACCTGCATATCACAATTAAAAGAAAAAATCAAACCTAATTTTTTTTTTGCAAATAAAAAACCTCACACCCCTCAACTTAGAATAATGCATTGTCCCTAATGTATGAACAAGTAAATATAAGAGTTGGAAAAATAAAAGAAAAAAAAAAGAAAAAAAACTCATTACTTGTGATACTACAATGGTATTAGATCTTTAAGATCCAATGTCCCAACTTCAACCATAAAGTTTTCAAGATAAGGTTTCAATCTATGACCATTAACTTTGAAAACATTGTCATTCTTAGGATTTTCGACTTTAAAATCACCATACTCAGAGATGGATTTAATCACAAATAGACCAATCCATTTTGTCCTCAACTTCTAAAGAAAGAGATGTAATCGTGAATTATACGAGAACCTTTTGACCAACATGAAAGGATTTTCTAAGAATATGTTTATCATATATAGTTTTCATCTTATGTTTTTAAATTTTTAAATTTTTGCATTTTTAAATGCATCATTTCTTCGCTCTTCTAACTCATCCAATTAAAGCTTTCAATTTTTTCCAACCTTGTTTTCATTGTTATTGAATTGCCGGATGACCCAATATGCATGGTGCTCAATCTCAACAGGGATATGACAAGGCTTTCTATAAACTAGCCTATAAGAAGGCATTACTAAAGAGGTCTTGTGATTAACACTTAAAAGTGCATTTTTATCATGGTTTTATATTATCATTTTGCACTTGAAGTATCAATAACTCCTTAACTAAAGCATGTTTTATAATAATATATCTAATAATATAAGATAGATTTAATTTGTGGTAAATATTCATTTTAAATGCAAGCTTATCACATAAATGAAAGGATTGATTGGTGACTTTAAGAACTTAAATTGCAAGGGCAAAGAGATGACCAAACTTAGAAAAGAGATGCCGGTGTAGTTCATACCGGAACACTGTTCGGTAATTGTGTCATATCTGGAGCTATAGATCTCAGATTTAGGTCTACTTTATATGGAGGGAAAGGTAAGACATTGGTCTACAACTTTCATATGGAGCCCAAGATTTAAAAAGGCCATTTTCAAGTCCAAATTGTTGCAGCAACGAAGAAGCCCAAATCTATCTTCCAGCTCGAGTATTGTTCAGTATTTTAGCTATACCTAAAGTTCTAGAAATCAAAATGAGCTGCATGTTTTATATAAGAAAGCTGAGACAATTAACTAATAAGAGTTTATATTATACTTATTTGACATACCATTAGTGGATCCTCTAACCTTGACATTTATTGTTATCATTGTTAAATCTTTACGTTAATTTTTCATCTCAAAGTTCTCATCAACTTTTCTTCTTCTTCTTCTTCTTCTTCATTTTCTTTATTATTATTATTATTATTATTATTATTACTATTACTAGTATTATTATTGCTACTATTATTATTGCTGTTTTTATTGTTACTATTGTTGTTTATAATTTATACAATTAACCTCCCTGTGTTTCGATCCCGATCTTGTCAGGTTATTTATTATTTTGATATTTCTGTATTTAAAAGAATACAACAATCTTTTCATCGTGTCAATGATAAAGTCATTTCTATCTTTAATTTACTCCCTTTTTGTTGTGTTTACAGCAGATATAAAGCATTTTGAAAGGACATTTATGATGGGGGATTGGGTCTTCCTAAATCTTCAGCCTTACAAATAGGGCAATGTTATGTATAGGAAGAATTTCAAACTAAATCTTAAGTATTATGACCGCAGTGCATCTTGTGTTCCATGTATTGATATTAACAAAGAAGGTGGGAGATGTGGCTATAGTTTCTCAGGCTCTACCAATTATGGATGAAGAAGGTAGAGTCAAGGTTTATCCGGTAGCCATACTTGAGAGGAAGCTTATGAAAAAAGATAATAGAGGCATAGTGGTAGGTTTAATTCAATGGTCTAACTCATTTCCTAAAGACGCAACATGGGAAGAACTAACAGAAATTCAATTGCAATTTCTAGAATTCAGTATTGACCTTTAGTTGTCAAGGTTTGTAGATTCTTGGGTCAAGAATCTTTTCGACGAAGGGATATTGTTACGTCTCAGGTTGGCAGAATAAAGACTGTTGTGGGAAGGCAAAGAGGAGCTGGGAATTGAAAGCATCAGGGACACGCAATCTGCTGTCTAATTGTTAGGATTCTGTTAGTTAGAAAAGTTTCTGGTAGCAGAATTTGTTAATTAGTTAAAGTTAATTGGATTAATCTGTTAGTGGTTGTAGTTGATGTTGATCCATATAAAAGCACAGTATATGGATTATATTGAATAAGAAAATATTGAAGTCCACATTCAATCTCGTTTCTCTCTTCCGCATTCTTCTTCTGTACTCCTCTGCTATCACCAGTTCTGTTCTCTTTCTCCTATTTTCTCAATTTGTTAAGCTGATCTTAACAAAGATGCAACTGATATGATGGAACAAGGTGAGGCACCATATATAGCATGCACATGGGGACGTGATGCTGTTGTGCTCAGATTAATAATTAGCATGGACAGAGAAACAAAAGTTCAGTGCCAAAGAAGAGGGTTTGTTTACATCTTGAGGCACCATTTCGTGGGATGTTTTGTGATCCATCATGAATATGGCTCATTACAAGAGGGTATGGTGAATAAGTGTCTATTGGTCCTCTTGCCAAATGTGCGAGACCAAATAATCAATGCAAGAAGAATAGGTGGAGAGCTGAATGTTGAAGACGATGACTTATTAAGAGATTGAGAAAAGGCTTGTGGGGAAGGTGGCGGCCGGGTTTAATTTGGCTTCTAGGGTTAGAAGAAGAGTTTATATTTATGCCTTTCTTTTTCTTTTTTTCTAGTATTGGTTGAACTGGTTTGATTCAATCTGGTTCAATTAACCCATCATCTGTGGATGCAATTGAAGTTTGCGATACAAATTTCTTCATTCGTGAAAAATCAGGGTAACTCCAGGTTCACCGACAAACATCTTTTAGGTGGTCACATCAAGGCATAACCTCTTCAAATGACCATCTTTTGTGGGTTCAAGACTAGTTTCCTAGACCCAAAACAGCAAGATTTGAAGTTCACACCTCCACCTTCAAAAGAGCAATTGTACATGTAATATATTCTAGACACCAGCCTGCATTTTCTCCAGAAGCCCGAGAATTATTAAGCAATGAACAAGCATGGTTGTAAACTCTTCTTAATATATTTACATTTTCTCCATCCCATGAACAACAGCTAACAGGCAGGCTAGTATAGGAGGTAAGCTGTTTTGGTTGAGGTTGACGAGCTCAATGGCAGCTATCAAGTTGGTTCTCACGTGGTAAGCCCTCTGCCTTAAACAACTATGTTCCTCACTGCACATGGAATGGCTTTCTTGGGGTAGATGTTCGGTTTTCCATAGATTGCAATCTTTGTTTCAGATGAAAAACTTCAACCTGCATGGCAGCATGATAAATCCAGCACAGTGTCCGTGAGATAAATTAAATAAGATTTAAAGCAGAAACAATCTCATTTAAACTGGCCGTTGCAGTTGTTTCAGGCAGTGGTTGATACAATCATACAAGTTACATGTCTCATCCAGGACTATAATGATGTTTCTAAGGTTAAACATTAAGATTTGATCATGTGAGGAAGATACCACGAGTATTACCAGGAAGGATAGACAATTGATTTAACTGGACCACTATGCATTCAATAAAAAAATGGAGCTGGTAACCTGGACTATTTTAATGTGGGAATTCAACCCCAGGGGAAAGTGCAAAGAGGAATTCGAGCATTCTCTCTAGAGTGCTAAGGCATGGGCGGCAGTGCTAAACTGGACAACTCAGCTAAAAAGATTCTGCTAGATTTGGTGTTTGATGCACTAATTAACCATTTAAGGCAGAATGGCTGTTCAAAATAGCAAGATCATGAATTAAGACAGTGAAACATCTATCACGAAGAATAAATCTTTTGTTATTCCATTCACCAAACCCAGTATTTAGTTTAGAATTATTACCTGTAGTTGGAATGCTCTTGCCCTTTCTCCTGCAAGGACTCCCCTAGTTGAGTGTAGCTCCTACGACCCATAGCCAATCAGTAAAAATGACTGAAAAGGACCAATCATCATGATATGGCCACTGACAAAACTATCACAAGTATAATACCTTCTGAGTATCATCCAGAACTGCCTTCAGGAAAGCCACATCATGTTCAAGCCTTACATTGTCAGAATGGACAATATTCGATAAGCTGTTGGCCTCTTCTTGAGCTAGCTCAACACCAGCCAGCTTTTCTTTCAACAAATCCATCTCTCTCACTGAGTCTACCAGCTTTTTCTCTATCTCTTGTCTGCTCTTCAGAATGGAAGATAGGTTTTTCTCTGCTGCTTCTCGACCTGTCAATGCAGCTGCCAGTTGTCCTTCAAGTATACCATTCTTTCTTATTAGAGCAGCTATTTTTGTTTCATACAATTGATATATACTTGCACGAGCCCCTCCTGTTGTACAATCACTATCCGGCGATACTACATCCTCGTTATCTACTGAAACATTTCCAATTCCTTGGTTGTGGGAATTAGGAGTTTCCATTTCAAATATGCTAGTCATCTCTGCATTGATTTTACCAACTTGATTGTTAGGCTGGATTGATATATCAGAATGATTACTTTGGTGTTCAGCAGCCTGAAATCAGCATAATGACTGTGTTAATGATAAATATAAGCGTCTCTTGCAATCTTACCCTCAGACAATGGTGCAGAAAGGAAAGGAACAGTTATACAGTATTTTCATTCTCTTTCTTCTCCATGGGTGATTTGACCAAGATATTCATACCTTCCACAAAGTTTAACAGTAATACTTTTTTCTTCAATGTAAAATAACCAAGACAACAAAATTTAATTGCTATCAAGTACGAAGAACATCCAAAACTGACTTTGGCATTGTTTGAATTCATAAATAGATGAGGTTAAAAAAAAAAAATAACAAAGACAGTAAATTGGTGAGAAATATCAGCTTACTGGCGATGAAGAATTATCATCTTCTAAGTTCCTTGCTGTCTTAGCAGCTATGCGGTTTTCTTCCTCAAGGTGAAATTCCTTGCGATAGGAGACATTTCTGGAAGCAGAATTTGGATCAACAAACAATGAATCTGACAAAGATTTCCTCCCAGAACCATGTTGTTCAATTGCAGATGCCAGATTCTGTCTTGCAAAGGAATCAGCTGAATGCTGAGAAGAACCAGTACCAAGTTGAGCAGCCAACACTGTAGATGACGAGCGCTTTTCAAACAGCAAATGATCAGGGCCTTTACCAGGAGCAGAATGACAAGCTGTGTATGATTCATTCTTCTCAATGCCCATTACTTCAACCTGTAATAAAACATTGAGGCAAAGTTAATAGTATAGCAGATATGACTACAATCTCCAGCTAACCCCAAAAGCAGAAATGATGTCCATATCTAATAGACATTTCAGTCACTAACCTGATTTGATGGCTCCTTTTTACTTCCACCAAAAGCAACAAGGAAATCCTTTTCCTTGTGCTGCACAAGTACCAGGCTGAAACCCTGAGATAAAAATAATATTTTTGACAGAACCTATGATAAAAAGAGAAAGGAAAATGCAAAAGAAGTGCATCCTCATGCTCTACAATCTTGAAGAGATATTGTAAACAACAAATCTTGTGATATTAAAAAACACTTGAAACCATACTGAAAAGAGTGTCTTTAACCCAATATTTTGAAACATTTATGAACAAAGGATTCTGAGTCTTGTGTTACAGCATTCTCTGTGATGGCTCAGGATGAAGATCATTTTGCCCAACATTTAGGAAATAATACTAAACAATAATTTTTTAATACACATCGGAATGATAATAAAACTCAGAAAATCCATCTAACCTTAGTGTGATAAAAAATAAACCCACCTAATCTTGATTAAATTTGTTTCATATGCATGTCAACATTGCATTTAGAGTCCGCATCATTAGAGCATTTATGCATCAATAACAAGTTCCTTGTGCGCATCATTCATTTCCCATATTTACCTTTTTCTTGCTTCAAGGGAATAAACACCAAGAATTCATTCACAAACAAATGATGGGAGAGGCATATGCATACATAGCATCTGACTGGTTGAGGCTGGTGATTGATACATATTTAGAACATTTTCAAATGGTACAAAGCAAATGCATGGTTATCCAACACAGATTGCTTTAAACAAAATTCAACCTATTGTTCCATATAGCATCAGGAATTGGAATTCTTAATTTCTTATAGTCTAAAGGCTATAGTTCACCCCCTCAAGGCAGATGAGCATTGAATCCACATCTTTGTGGATTGCTCACCAACTAATAAAAGTACAAGGATCGGTCATCTTATGCTTCACCTTGTTGGTGGTGATAGAAGATGGGGGTGATGCAAATGCCACGGACCACTCCATTTTCAATATATCATAAATCAAAGTTTCTGAGTGCCCTGTAGATATTAAAAGAAACAGGATTCAGCAATATAAACAGAATATCAATGAAAGCTACTTAACTTTTTTGTAAAGAGAAACACAGAGAAAGAAATTAAGTAAACAAAGCAAGCATGCTAACAAGTTATGATTCAACTTACAGAGGAAACACCAAAATATAATGCAGTAAGATACATCAAATCACCACTACTATGAGCTAGAGATACATAATACATGGCATAAAAGCTTATTTATCCTATAACACTGACTCCAATCACTATCAACCAAACCAAGAACTCCATTATTGATGAATAAAACATGTTTCTCCCTTTAAAGTTAAACAATTATGAGAACTTTAGGATTACATATGTAACTCTAACACATGCAGATGCATATAAAGTTGCAACTTATCAGAAAAAAAAAATATCAAATGATGGAAGGAGAGCATTTGCTTGTTAGCTATGAGGCATACGTTTTTTCCTACTTCCTCCCCCTGCAATGTACCATTTAGTTCCACATAAAACTCCACAACACCCAGCCCTTGGTGATGGATGGAAGCTCCGTATCTTTGTTCTCGACCATACCATCTGAGAAGAACGATTTTACATATCAAAATGTAATATGAGATCTATTTGTTTAGTCTGCAATAATCAACATGATGGAATTAAGAACGAATTGACACACCGTCTCAAAATCAAGTGAATATAAGTCATTCAGAGTCCGGGACTTGGAAGTTCCTCCAAATATAAGTAGATTTTTATCATCATAAAGAGCTGCTACATGGTTGGATCTCGGAGATGGTCCAGTTCCTCTGTTCAGACAAAGCAATGGCTATTGAAACCTTCATGAATATCTATATTGTATAGATTGGTAGATAGGGCACCAGAACAAAACTCACGTGCAATGCAGAGGGAGCCACGTGAAAGACTTGAGATCAAACATGTGCAGATCATTTAGTTTTTTCCTTTTAGCATCTTCACCCCCAAATAAAATTAAAACAGAGCTTGCTCGGACCACTGTGTGACCATTGCGGGCAATCTGCATTAAGAAACAATTTTTTGTTAGGAAAACATGTCAGTTTGTGTAGAGTTCCACTTGCTCCCCCACTTTGGTTCAGATTTTCCAACAAACTGCAATCTCAAATAGATACATTGAAGAAATAAATGAGGAGTAACATGCTAGGGCTTGTAATGAATTTCCAGTAACAAATCTTTGGTCACAGAGGTCTGAATATAAAATGTCATAACAAGCTAGATTGTCTGTGAGGGTACCGGTATATCTCCCTTCGCTTCAACAAGTGACCAACACTCAGTTTCTGTGTCAAATGCCCACACTGCAAAAGCAAGTGTAATTCCAGATCATGCATGAAAACCAAGGAACAACAACACGGTTGTGGTAAACACAGAGATCTAACCAGAAATTCGGTCACTTGCTGGATCAGTTTTTCCTCCAATAAGGAGGGCCTTCTTCCCCCAAGAAACCTAAGGCAGACCAACAGCAGAAAGAAACTTCAGCCACTAGAAGGTTTCGAAGCTCCACAAGATGAAAAGCTTCTGCATAACAACAGTAAAGAAATGCAGAAGCAGCTACCGGAAATTCTTCATTATGGAGAAAAAACAGCACATGTCAAGTAAAGCTCATGTAACATATGCACAAGGAAGAGGAGATAATAACCTTTTTTTATTCCATTTGTCACTCAATGGATCTGTCCTTTTATGTATTAAAATTTTAAATAAATGTATCATACTGGAAAGCTTGGAGAAATATGTTGCTTGTTTCGTCCACTCTCATTAGGATTTCAGTTATTGTCTTATGGATCAATCTTCTAGACTCAGCGAACAACATATCATCACTTAAATTTTCTTTGCTGGGCAACAGTAACTTTACTACTAAATGTAGTGAACGTGAACATTTGTGATAAAAATTATTTCTATCATTTTGAAAATAATTTGCACCCCAATTTTTTTTTTTATCTAAATGAGTATTTACCTGGAAATATCATCCTATGCCAAGAAATATAGAGAAACAGTAAGGTTCAACATTAAAGGATGCAAGGCAAACCAAATGCAGTTAGAATGCTAGATAAGCTACATGACTATACCAGACAGTGGCCTCTGCAAGCAGGGATCTTCAATGGCAAACTGCTCGGTGACAAGTAAAGCTTTGATGAAATTGAAGTCCAGGTGAATTGGTCAAATTTAAGCACCTGAAAAGAGAGGGAAAAAAATGCATATCAGCCTCCATACCAAAGTTTGCAAATTCCTGAAAATTCAAGAAATTCTCAAATGACATATTTGAATGATCACAATCTAGATTGCCAGGTGACACCATTTTCTTGGAATGTAAATGATGTGTCTTGTTTATTCATTAAACTCTGGACGCAGTTATCGCCATTAAAAAACAATGGCATGCGAGAAAACACTCTACCTGTACATCATCTAACAATCCACTTCCAGATTCTCCACCAACCACTATCATCTTATTCCCAATGACGGTTGCTGCATGCTATTCATGGAAAAATAAGCAAAGTCCCAACTCCCAACACACCACAAATAAGGAATAAAATTATCAATGCACTATATTAAACACTTTAAACAAGAAAAAGAACCCATTAAATAACCTTACATTGAAACGAGGGGTAGGTTTATCGCCGGAAATAGACAACACCATCCAGTTCTCAGCATTATTCCCTGCTGTCGAGCTACTAATCACCGGCGGAGCAGAAGAGGAGCAGTGATAATCAAGGTCATCAGAATTACTAGCAGTAAGTGCAACATCTTCACTCTACACACACAATTCTAACATATAACCACAGTGCACAAATCCCATTAATCGCAATCGACAAAAACACGAGCTCAGAATCTTACATTAGCATTATTATTACTAATAATTCGCTTTGGGGGTCTAATAGGACTCCTAATCCCTGGTGAAGAATCAGAGAGTTGCACCTTCTTGACCCTGCAAGTAACAACACATCATTGGCATCTAAGTTTAGAAAAAAGACCATAAACAATCTAACTTCAAATCCCAACTGAAATCTATTGTCTTCTACAACTGTCAAATCAATACATTAATTTACAAAAAATAAGAATGCAACGATAAAAAAGATAAAATAAAAAGAACCCACCTGCCAAGTTTCATGCGTCTTTTGGAGAAACCAAACATTTTTGCTCAAGAACAGATCTTTCTGCTCCACTTCAACAGCTTAAAGAACCCTTTACAAATGAGAGAAAGAAAAGAAAAAAGGAATCAAGAAAGCAGCTACATTACCATCAACAAAAAGCCCCAAAATAACCTCCAACACATACTAGTAGCCAAGACAAACTGTGGAAGTAGAATCCACTAAAACAGAAGAAAGAACCAAAAAGACTTTCTAGTTGTTACAAACTAACATAAAGACACACAGAACAAGTTGTGTTTGGTTGCCAACGAAAAGCAACGAAAGATGAGACAACAAAACGAAAGGACTAATGGAGGTGTATTTTACTAAGAAAGAGAAATGGCAGACCGGCAATAGATGATGAGGATGATATGTGTACAAGGGCGGAGCCAGAAATTTGTAGTGACTGATTTCTAGACTCACATGTGGTTGGTTTTATTATTTAAAACCTCATGAAAAATAATTAACACTTTATATATAAAACAATATGTATTTTTTAGCAGCAGTTTGCACTGTTCAGAAAGAATTATTTGCCTTGCCCATTCACGTTGTTTATGGCCCTTGTTTACCTTTAATATCCTTAATTTTGTTTTTATTCACTTCGGTTATCAAACTTATTTATTTACAATTTTATCATCAAAAAGATATATTAACATAATTTTACATGTAAAATGTAGTAAAGTATTTTTGGTATTATATTTGTTGTTGTGGTTATGATTTGAAAAAAGTTATTTTATAAAAAATATTTTTAGTTGAGGTTGATTTTGAAAAAATAGGTGTTTGGTTAAAACTGTGGTTGGAATTAAAGTTAAATAAATAATAGTTTAATGTATTTGGTTAAAAATGCTTTTGAAATTGAGATTATAAAATAATTTTAAAAAATATATATTAATATTTATGGTTTTTAATTCAAATATTATAAATTTAACTATTGTTATTACATTGTGAAACAAATTATACTTTATATATATGAAAAATTATTGTTTTATTAAACTATTTACAATTCTGTTATATATAAAATTCATCTGATAAAAACTATAGTTTTCATGATTTTTTGAACGTATAATAAAATTAGATAAAATATTATCAGAAATAAAATTGAGATTACAATACAAATAAATTTAATTTACCTTAAATTAATTTTTTTAAAAAAATTATTATTTTTTAAAAAAGAAAAATGCTAACTAATTTTTAAAAAAAAATTAAAAAAATATTTAAAAAATCAACATCCTTTTATACTGTTCACGTGAATAGTGTGGAAGGATGCTATTTTTTAAAAATAAATTTTAAAAAAACATTGTTTATTTTAGTGAACAGCGTGAAGGAATGGTGCATGATGCAGCAATAAAAAGCATGCAGAACTACTTTAATTTTTCAGCATTTCAAATGTGAAATTAGATGGAACCCATAAATAATATTTTATATTTTTTTTTATCAAATATGGTTGCATCTATTTTAAATAAAATACAGAAACGTAAACAAACACTTTCTTAACATTTTGTATTGTGTAAAATATTTTACTAATATAAATTATTTTATATGTAGAATATTATTTTATAAAATATAATGATAATAAAAAAATTATAATAGTGATAAAGACAAAAATGATAATAATATTATAATTATAGTTAAGAAAGTGATGATAATGAAATTATCGTGATGTAAGCAAAAATAATATATTAAAGTATGAGTTCCATAGATGATGATTAAAAAAAAAGAAGTTATGAAAATAGTGAAATAAAGGTGATTAGTGATAATTAAAATAATTAGATGAATAATATTTTAAATGAATAATTATTTGTAAAATATTTTCTAAATTTTTATATGTTGAAAATATTTTTTAATAAATAAACTAAATTTAAAAATTGACTATAAAATATTTTCTATTAACTATATTTCTTGTGAAACAAACACAAGAAAATACAAAAAATATTTTTCATATTATCTTATAAAATATTTTATTCAAAATAAACTAAATTTGTATTTTTTATTTTAAAATAATATTTGCATATTGAAATCACTTATAAAAAAAATATAAATCTAATATTTTTATATAAAAAAATATGAAAAAGCAAATTTAATTGCATCACAAAACATAATTTAATTCGTATGCATTTTTTTTAACCTGAGATAAGCAGATGTGGCTGTGAGAAGATTTTGTTAGCATAGCAATTTTACTAGGTACATGGATGACCGTTGGGCGAGATGTAATAAATTAATTACAAGGGCAGTAAACTAAAACTAAAAGTTTGTGTGCAGAGGAGAGAGTGAGGGAGGGAGACATGCACATTTATTGCGTGAGGCAAGTGGCCCCCAGAAATGGCTTGTCTCGGGACTTGGGTTTGGCAATGGATCGACGCTCTCCGACGTTTGTACAGTGGTTGTGAAAGGTACATGTAGTTTTTGACCCTGTTCTAATTTATCATCTGAGTCAGCATCATGGACCGGAGAAGGAAAAAGAAAGAAAAATAAATTTAAATTTCAAAATAATATCATACGTTTTATTATAAAAATGTATCATGTGTCCAAATTAAATTAATTATAGTTTACTGAATTCTTCATTCAAGAACATCAACAAATCATAAATATATTATCGAAGGATATAATAATTTCTTCTTACAAATGAGTAATAAACTAAATCAATATAATATAGGAACATTGCTGAACTCTAATCATAGCTTAAATATATACGAATGACTTCTCTTTTCTTTCCTTTTTTTTGGTTTATTTAGCACATATTTGATGTACAATGACACAATGATGTGATTTTTAATATTAAAAAAACCTTAACAATAAAAATAGGATTTATTAATTTATTTTTAGTAAAAATATTTTTTTAAAAGGCTAAACCTTCAAGATATAATTTTAATTTTATTATCACAAATAAGATAAATTTATAATATAATTATGAAAATCAATTCAAATTTTAAAGACATTTTGTTTAATCTTTTTATGATACAGTGAAATAAAAAATAACGGGTGAAATGATATGAAATTTAATGATAATTAAAATTCTAAGAAAATATATAAAAGATAATTCAAAGTTATATGCTCGATTTAAAAAATATTTGTCCTTTCAATAAATTATATTGATCATAGAAATAAAATAAGTATTATTTTAATTCAAATAAATACAAAAATTTCTTTAAGCAAGGAAGATTGAGAAAGATTAAATTAATTAGGAAAAAAATCATAATTAATTTATTGACATCAATCAAATTAAAAATAAAAAGAAATTTTATGTTGAATAACAAAAGCTTTAAGAACGAAAAAAAAGACTAAGCACTCCAAGCTCTCAATAAAAAACTTAATGATTTACACTTGTTTTATTCTTTTAACTTGAAAGTTAAATCAAACAAATTCATTTATTTAGTTTCCTTCTTGATATAAATAAACAATTATGAATTCAAAACTCATAAAATGAAAAATATGTTTATAATTAGTACTTTAAAATATATTTTTATCAAGGTTTTATATCAACATTTTGCACTTAAAGTATCAATAAATTATTAACTAAAGCATGTTTTCTAATAGCAAATCTAATACTATAAGATACCTTTAATTTATGGTAAATATTCATATTAAATACAAGTTTATCACAAGGAAGATTTAGTTTAGATTTTTTATGTTATACGTTATGTAATTGGAGGGTTTTGATTTGTGATGATCTAAACTATAGAAGAAATTAAACTAACAAAAAAAATCAATTGAAATCAAAATTTATAAAGAAAACAAATCTTGGTCGCAAGCACACATCCACCAACAAAAATTAAAACCAATCCTTGAAACTAAAATTGCGATTTATGTTCTAAAATTTTATCTTTTCTTAACGTTGATTAATGAACAGATTCGTCGTATAACTAATTCTAACCAACAAGCAATCAAAGTATCCGCACTAACGATTCAATTTAATGGCAACTGTAAGAACTAGATTATTTCATCAAGATTAATATACAAGTTGTCCGCAGCTTGTGTCACTTTGTTCAAATGTTCTCCCTAAGTTCAATAACATAGTTCCGCCACAATTATCAAGTTTAGTTGCTTCACAAGTGACACGACCAAAAGATTGATGTCTTCTCCCAATTGCAGGAGTGTCGAAGTAATAAATAACCCGGCAAGACCGGGGTCGAACCACATGGAGGTTCATTGTACAAATTATAAATACAATAATACAACAATAATAACAACAACAACAACAACAATAATAGTAATAACAATAATAGCAATACTAATAACAACAATAACAATAACAATAATAATAGTAGTAGTAATACTAATAATACTAGTAATAATAATAATAACAATAATAAAGAAAAAGAAGGAGAAGAAGAAGAAGAAGATGAGAACTTTGAGATGGAATCTTAATGTAACTATTAAACAATGATAATAACAAATGTCAAGGTTGGAGGATCCACTAATGGCATGTCAAACAAGTATAGTATAAACTATTATTATTCAATTGGAAACCACACACAAAGGAGGTTCCAATCAGATTATGAATTGTTAACATGATTACATTAGTCATCTTATTCGATTAATGATGATACTTGTAAATCTCGTCAAGCATTCATGATTATAACTTATGTTAACAACAAATCAAGTTCCTTTCATAGCTCAGGTGTTGGTTATACCATACAGTATGTGCTATGAAAGTGTCAAGCATTTGTTGTGCCAAGTGTTATACAACATAAATCAAGATTAGTCATTTAACAAGCACATACTGTACTAACACATCTTTAATTATTCCTCTAGCACTTTTACAGATCTATCGGCAAGTAAAAGAGATATAGAAGTTGGTTTTAACTAACCTAGATTGAGACTTTAAAAAATTGAATATGGAAGTAAATTCACACTAGCACCAAGATCAAGTAAGGTGCTTGACCGCTTTTTATGATCGGCTTGTTTTAACTCGCAAGTGCACGAGTGTGCGATGTAGCAATTAACTTGGTAAGATCGAGGTCATATCCACAGAGAGCTAGATCTGGAAATTAAGCTAAGTAACAAAAAAAAAAACTCAAGAGAAATTAAATTAACAATAACTTGGTTGAAAATAATTGATGGATTTGTTTTCAAAGATAAAAAAAAATGTAAATAGATTTTAAATGACAAGAAAAGTAAGTCTTGGTCCAAATCAATTTTAATGGTGATGTATTGGTGATTTCTTCAACATATATAAGATAACTCAACCTAATCTCAACGATGGTGATATTAGATCGGAAGATATTACAATGAAGATTAGAAAGATGAAGATTGATTATTGCTTAAGAATGAATAAGTACTTTCATATTAAGTAAGACATTGAATCAAGCAATCTCTATACCAAAACTAAAGTTTGTGCATAAAAATTCAAGATTATAACATTACCTAAATGATTTCTAAAATTTCTTTACAATAATAAATCATTCATGAAGAAAATAAGAAGATAAACATTAAGATTCATTCATATCCTAAAGAACTTACCTCAATCACCATTATCCTTGATTTGGATCCAAGAAAGAGTTTAGCCAACCATGATTATATATAAGAACACTTCAATAAACATGAAAGAACTTGAATCCAACTGAAAAAATAAGTTTTACAAACTAAAGAACCGAAATCTATAAAGAAGAACACAATACAATTTCAGAAAAAATTCGGACACAAATCTGACTCTAACTTTGGACAGCAATTCGACCCTCTTAGAAGCTTTTTTTGGAGAAGTCTATTAGAGACATATTTATAGGCAATTCTGTCACCTTTCCAGATCATTAAAGAACAGCTCATTTGGACACCTGAGTCAAAAGTTATGGGCAAAACACCGAAAGGTGTTCTGAAAAATCAAATCAAGACAGCTTTACAACTACTTTGGTGCACGTTTTTCTTCCTCATTTATGAGGTGTCTCCTTCTTCTTTTTGACCCAAAATAATGTTAAAATATCCCCTCCAGCTTTCCATCCATGTGCTTGCCTTCTTGGATCAATGGATTACCCAAAATAAATCAATTGTTATTTGTTATGTGGACATGTAAGATCATGGATTGTGTTTGGGTTGATTTGAAGGTTGATTTGGGGTTGATTTAGGGCTGATTTGGGGCTGATTTTTGGGCTGAATTTGAGCATCAAATAAGTATACAAATGTACTTATTATTTGGGCTAAGATTGACATTGAAACCTTGAGTGTTTAATGGTTGAAGTTTGCACACAACATAAGGCAAGTTTGGGCTTGAAATAAATCATATGATATTCTTTTCTAGAATTGGAATAGAATTGATTTTTGGGACAAATTTGGAGCACTTATTTGAACCAAGATTTGCTTCAATCTTCAACTAAATATCTCTTCAATTCTTTGTTCTGAATTCCGACGTTGAATTTTCTGAATTAATTCATTTAAGCTCCAAAAACCTATCGAAACATTAAAACAAACTTCATTACTAAAAAACACATCAATTATTATAAAAACAACCAAATAAAAACAATAAATACATATGTAGAACAAGAGACTTAATGACACTTTTGATGCACAATCATAAGGCTCTATCAATTTTTTGTTCTCTAATAAAACAAGAAATTATAAGACAACCAGGGTTTTTATATTTCAAAGCATTATTGTTCTGAAGAATGACACTTACTTGTTCGGCTAAAAAGGCTTTCTTTTTCACATTCAGTTTCCTCTTCACAATGCATAGATCTTTCAAAAATTTAGCATAGGAAGGAACCTATTTAATAGCATCCAGGAAAGATATATTGATTCTTACCTGTTTGAAAATTTTAAAAATTTCAGAGTTGTGATTGACTTTTCTTTGTTTGGTCACGGTTTCAGGAAATGGAAGTGCTGGCGGTGAATTAGTTGTTTCTTTGCAATTTTCATATTCAACCCCTTCCTTACCTTCAGAGATTGACTCATCATCTTTCTCATAAGGTTTAAGAGTGGGTTTTTCAATAACCTTACCACTGCACAGAGTAGTGACTGATTTGACTTGATCCATGTGTTGGCTTCTGGAACTACTTGCATTTGCATTGTACTGCCCTTTGGGATTTTGTTGTGGTTGAGATGGAAACTTACCTTTCTCTTGGAAACTAAGAGCAGATGTTAATTTTTCAAGAGTATCTTTAAAATCTGTCATATTTTGAGCAAGTTGAGTATTGATTGTCTCTTGCTTTTCAATGAATGCATGCAATGTTTCCTCAAGATTTCTTCTAGGAGGTGGAGCATATGGAGGTGCATATCCATGAGAATTTTGAAAATTGTGGTGTCTTTGAAACGGTGGTTGTGAAGTTTGTGCATTGTTATTATCACTCTTCCAACTAAAATTTGGGTGATTTCTCGAACTAGGGTTGTATGGTTGGGAGTATGGGTTGTCGTTGGCCCTTTGGAAACTATTTAAAGTATGGGCTTGTTCATGGAGACATTCCTTAAAAGAAAGCAAGCTTGGACAATCATTGGTTGAGTGTTCTGATTAGTACTTAAAAGTGCATTTTTATCATGGTTTTATATCATCATTTTCCACTTGAAGTATCAATAACTCCTTAACTAAAATATGTTTTATAATAATGTATCTAATAATATAAGATACCTATAATTTGTGGTAAATGTCTATTTTTAATGCAGGCCTATCACATAAATGAAAGGATTGATTGATGACTTGAAGAACTTAAATTGCAAGGATAAAGAGATGGTCAAACTTAGAGAAGAGATGTCGGTGCAATCCAAACCGGAATACTGTTCGGTAATTGGGTTATATCTGGAGCTACAGATCTCAGATTTAGGTCCAATTTATATGGATGGAAAGGTAAGACATAGGCCTACAACTTTCATATGGAGCCCAAGATCTAAAAAGCCATTATCAAGTCCAAATTGTAGCAACAACAAAGAAACCCGAATCTGTCTTCCAGCCCGAGCACTGTTCGGTATTTTGGCCATATCTGGAGTTCTAGAAGTCCAAATGAGCTGAATATTTTTACACAAGAAAGCTGAGACAATTACCTACAACTTTCATGTTTACAACTGGCTCCAATTTTGACATTATCAATGACGTTTTGGGCAAACAAGAGAAGATAAGGATTGTCACCAAGTCAAAAGTTGGCCACCCACTTATCAATTAGTCATCAAATCAATAATTCCCAATTTTGGCCTATAAAAGGAGGCATTTGCCATGCATTTAGGCATCTTGGTGTTCAGATCAAGATCATGCTCTTCCTTTCTCTCTTTGTATTTTTTATAATGTTTATGCTTTGCTTTTATTAATATTAAGTTTATGCCTTTTCCTTTCCTTTACTTAGTTAGCTTTTATGTTCTTATTTTGTTTATCTAATTTTTTTTTCTTTCATTATGTCTAGCTAAGTTAATTATGTCAAGGTGAAAAGGTTACACTAATGGTGTGAGAATAAGTATAGTGTAAACTTAATATGGACTTTAATGTTTGATACTAACATGTTTTGTATTTGTTATCCTGTTTACTCTTTAATACTTTGCTTGTTAAATGACTAATCTTGATTTATGTTGTATAACACTTGGTACAACAAATGCTTGGCACTTTCATAGCATATACTATATGGTATAACTGACACCTGAGCTATGAAAGGAACTTGATTTGTTGTTAACATAAGTTATAATCATGAATGCTTGACGAGATTTACAAGTATTAGCATTAATTGAATAAGATGACTAATGTAATCATGTTAACAATATATAATCTGATTGGAACCTCCTTTGTGTGTGGTTTCCAATTCAATAATAAGAGTTTATACTATACTTGTTCGATATACCATTAGTGGAACCTCTAACCTTGACATTTGTTATTATTATTGTTTAATCCTTACATTAATATTTCATCTCTAAGTTCTCATCATCATCATCTTCTTCTTCTTCTCTTTCTTTATTATTATTATTATTATTATTATTATTATTATTATTATTATTATTATTATTATTATTATTAGCACTACTATTACTACTACTACTACTACTACTACTACTACTACTACTACTACTACTACTACTACTACTATTATTATTATTATTATTATTATTATTATTATTATTATTATTATTATTATTATTGTTGTTGTTGTTGTTGTTGTTGTTGTTGTTATTATTGTTGTAGTTTTATAATTGTTGTTTATAATTTGTACAATTAACCTCCCTGTGGTTCGACCCCGGTCTTGCCGGGTTATTTATTACTTCGACACTCCTGCACTTGGGAGAAGACATCAGCCTTTTAGTCGTGTCAAGTTTTTGGCGCCGTTGCCGGGGAGGTAAGTTCTTGTATAAATTATAGTATTTATTTTATTTTCTCTTTTCACTTTTCTTGTATATAACTTTGTTTCTTTTTATTTTGTTTTCTTCCTCCTTCTTTTGCTTTCTTCTTCTTCTTTTATTTTATTTTATTCCTACACGTGCATGACAGTGTGGTCACGTACATCAAGTGGTAGACTTTGTAGGGTATCCTCATCATTTTCAGAAAATATGGCCAAAGAAGATAATCAATCACTTCATAATGAAAATAATGAGAATAACCGTGCTAGAACACTTAGAGACCATATGAATCCCACAAGAACAAGCGCACCATCATGCATAGTTTTTCCTCCTGATGCATCTCATTTTAATTTTAAGCCAGGCATTATTCAACTTTTACCTTCATTTCATGGTTTGGAATTGGAAAATCCATACTTGCATTTAAGGGAATTTGAGGAGGTCTGCAACACATATAATAATTTAAATTGTAGCATGAACACTGACACGATCAAAGAGTTGATGTCTTATCCCAAGTGCAGGAGTGTCAAAGTAAAATAACCCGGCAAGACCGGGGTCGAACCACAGAGAGGTGAATTATATAAATTACAAATAAAGAAAAAGAGTTGAAGAGAATAATAACAGAAAAAGAGTTGAAGAGAATTTTGGGATGTGATATTGATGTAAGGATTAAACAATAACAAAACATATGTCAAGGTTATAGGATTTACTAATAGTATTTCAAATAAATATAATATAAACTCTTTTTATTACTCAACTAGAAACCACACACAAAGGAGGTTCTAATCGGATGATTTCTCGTTATTAGCTCATTATAAATTACTAACATGATCATATTAATTATCTTATATAAGTAATACCATACTTATAAATATCATCAAGCATTCATGTTGCTAGTTTATGTTAACAACAAATCAAGTTTCTATCATAATAACGATTTCGGCCGAAAACTATGAAAGATCAAGCATTTGATGTACCAAATATTATACAACACAAATCTAAATTAAACATTTAATAAGCAAGGTATTAAGAATTAGTAAGATAAAAAGATAAAACATGTTAATAACAATCTTTCTTAGATATAAACATTTAAAGCTCATGTTGAGTTTATATTATACCTATTCTAACACCATTAGAAAAACCTTTTCACCTTGACATAATTAACTTAGCTAAACATTAAGAAGGAGAAAAACACAAATAAACAATATAAGAATATAAACATAATATAAGCTAACTAAGTATAGGAAAGGAAATGAAAGAGCATAAACAAGAGATTACTATAGCATAAAAGAAAACTTGAACATTACAAAGATGTAGAGAGAAAGCAAGAAGATAACTTTGATCTGAAAATTAATATGACTAAATACATGGACAATGCCTCCTTTTATAGGCTAAGTTTCAGAACTATTGATTGATTGAAGAATTGGTGGGCATCCATTGATTTGGTGGCTGGTTTTTGACATTAATGGCTGCTGGTTTTTTGATATTGTGGGCTGATTTTTGATATTGTTGGCTGGCCAAAACGTCATTGCTCACATCAGAATTATAGCCAACTGAATTGTGGAAGCTGTGGGCAATTGTCTCAGCTTTCCATAAAAAAAAACCAGAGCTCATTTGGACTTCTAGAACTCAAGATATGAGCCAAAAACCGAATAGTGCTTGAGCTGCAGGACAGCTTCCGACGTCTTCGTTGTTGCTAAGATTTGGGCTTGAAAACGGCAGAACTGAGTCTTTGACTTCATATGAAAGTTGTAGGTCTATGTCTTACCTTTCCATCGATATAAAATGGACCTAAATCTGATATCTACAGCTCCAGATATGATCAAATTACTGAACGGTGTTCGAGTTTGGAATGCACCAGCAACACTTTGCTAAGTTTGGCCTTCTTTTTATCCTTTCAATTTCAATCCTTAAACTCATCAATCAATCCTTTTATTTATGTGATATACCTGCATTTAGGATGAACATTTACCATGAATTAAAGGTATATTATATTTTTAGACTTGCTAATATAAAACATGCTTTTGTTAGGGAATTTAATGATACTTTAGGTGCAATATGATGACATAAATCCTTAATGAGAATGCACTTTTAAGTACTAATCAAACACCATCAGATTAAAGCTTTTTCCTTTTTCATTAAAAGATAAAGCTAAAACATGGCTACAAAATTTGAGACCAGGATCCATTTGTGCTTGGGATGAAATGCAACAACAGTTTTTAAAGAAGTTTTTCCCATCTCATAGAACAAACTCTTTCAAGAGACAAATCACCACTTTCACTAAAAAACCAGGAGAAACATTTTACAAATATTGGGATAGGTATCGAGACTTGCTTAGTACTTGCCCTCATCATGGTTTTGAAACATGGAGATTAGTTTCACATTTCTATGAAGGGTTAACACCTAAAGATAGGCAAATGGTTGAATTGATGTGCAATGGAACTTTTGAAGATAAAGACCCTGATGAAGCAATGGAGTACTTAGACTTGTTAGCTGAAAATGCTCAAAATTGGGACACCGCGGGTACTTATGAGGCACTGAGTAAAACTCAACCTCATACATCTAGTGGAGGTATGTACAACCTTAGGGAAGATCATGACCTTCAAGCCAAGTTTGCATCTTTAGCTAGAAAAGTCGAGGCACTAGAATTGAAAAAGAGTGGTCAATTAAAATCTGTTGAAAATATTGTGTGTCAAATCTGTGAAACAAATGAACACTTAACCAACGATTGTCCAACCTTGCCTTCTTTTAAGGAATGTCTCCATAAACAAGCCCATACTTTAAACACTTTCCAAAGGCCCAACCACAACCCATACTCCCAAACATACAATCCTGGTTGGAGAAATCACCAAAATTTTAGTTGGAAGAGTGACAATGCACAAACTTCACAACCACAGTTTCAAGCACACCATAATTTCCAAAATTATCATGGATATGCACCTCCTTATGCTCCACCTCCTACAAGAAATTTTGAGGAAACTTTGGATGCATTCATTGAAAAGCAAGAGACAATCAACACTCAACTTGCTCAAAGCATAACAGATTTTAAAGATACTCTTGCAAAATTCACATCTGCTCTCAGTTTCCAAGAGAAAGGTAAGTTTCCATCTCAACCACAACAAAATCCTAAGGGGCAATACAATGTAAATGCAAGTAGTTCTAGAAGCCAACACATGGATCAAGTCAAATCAGTCACTACTCTACGCAGTGGTAAGGTTATTGAAAAACCCTCTCTTGAACCTTATGAGAAAGATGATGAGTTAATTTCTAAGGGAAAGGAAGGGGTTGAATCTGAAAATTGCAAAGAAACGACTGATTCTCCGCCAGCACTTCTATTTTCTCATGCCATGACCAATCAGGAAGAAATCGAGGATGAAAAAAGCATCGAAAAGGTTGATGCGAATCTTTTATCAAAAGTGACAACAGATTCGACACCCGACATCACACCAATCGATGATTACTTTCCTGATGAATCTCTACTTTCTCTTAATTCAATGCCTTGGTTTGCTAAAAATATCAATTTTCTTGCTTCAGGATTTTTGCCAACTCATTGGAGTATTGAAGACAAAAGAAAATTTTTGAGCAACGAGCAAAATTTTTATTGGGATGACCCTTACTTATTCAATTATTGTCCTGATCAAATATTTCAAAAATGCATTCTCGACAATGAGGTAAGTAATTTCATTAAATTTTGTTACTCTAAGGCATGTGGGGATCATTTCTCATCAAAAAAGAGTATTGTAGAAATCTTACAAAGTAAATTTTATTGGCCCATCATATTCAAGGAGTCAGATGCATTCCGCAAAAACTGTGAAAATTATCAGAAGGTGGGATTTATTTCAAAACACAGAGAGTCTTTAGATAATCTTCTATTGACTCTTAAGTCTCATCATAGTCGAGATAAGCATCGTGTAATTCATGACTTATGAACCATTTTCATAAAGAACATACTTGACTTAGTCTTGGGAATCTGACTAAAAAAGTCCCTGTTTGCCAGTTTTTAAAAAAATTGGATGGGAAGCCTATCCCCGACCCATTGAGGTCGTTTAAGTTGTTCTTGGACATAAAACCAAGGGAAGATGTGAGCCACATTCACAACTGCGATTTGAATTTTTTTTGTTTGTAAAAACTTGTGTCTTTTGGTTTTATTATTGTGTTTTGTTATTTCTTATTTTTGTTTTAGTGTGTTTCAAGTTTTGTCAGTGTTCGTTATTTCAGGTGATATCTTCTATACTCTATCTTTCTACCTTAGAACATTGAGGACAATGTCTCGTTTTGGTTGGGGGGAGAGGGTAGTAGTTGATAAAAAAAAAATTATTTTTCATTTCATAAAGCATGTGCATAATTGTTGTTACTAGGATGGCAGAGTAAAGGAGTTCTTTTGTTAAAGTGACTCTTGAGACGCATCTTAGTAATCATTCTTAACAAGGTCTATTATAATACTTCCTGAAATATTTAGGTTTACAAACTCTTGTATTGTTACCACTTAATTCTGCTCATATACTTATTTAACATGTATTCTTAAACCTTAATTTACACACACACACTTTAACATATGATTGTGGGTTGCATATTGGATTATTACATTATTTATGTTCTTTTGTTAAAGGTAACAACTAAGGGAAAAGGATTGTATATAATTAAAAAAAACATGAAAAAAAAAGAAAAAAAAATAATGATAATAAAAATGTAGATAAGTTTGGTTTCGTAACCTCCCTAACTTAAGCAATTAAGCTCGTAGGGGTGTCTTAACACCTAATGCCCTAAGACCAACTGGTCTGGGAGTCATTAGCCGAAAGCTCGTTACATAGGTTAAAGATGCATGGTGTTTCAGGAAGTATTATGATAGACCGTGTTACGAATGATTACTAAGATGTGTCTCAAGAGTTATAAAATGTTCTCCTTACAATTTTGCACATGCTTTATAAAATAGAAAACACAGTTTTCTTTTTTTTAGCTACTACTCTTAATGTTTAAAGGTAGAAAGATAGAGTATAGAAGATATCACCTGAAATAACGAACACTGACAAACCTGAAACACACTGAAACAAATATAAGTAACAACAAAACACAATAATAAAACCAAAAGACATAAAGATTCACAAATGAAGGCTCAAATCCAATCTAATCTTTTTACGGCTTTCCTTAGATGACCAATTTATGCGACTTATAGAGGGATCAATCACATGAATGAAAGATTGTAGTTGGTCAATCAATTGTTCAACAGTAGCAGTAGAGATTATGATTTGTCATGCAAAAGATGTTAGAAATTCCTGTTCCACAACATGATCAAGAAAAGACAACAACTTATCATAATAACCATTAATATTTAACAAACCTATAGGTTTATGGTGAATGTGCAGTTAGGCCCAAGAGGAAATATGAAAGATCTCTTTCAATGTGCTTAGACCACTTAGTCAAGCAATGAAGGCATCAACATGGCTAAACATTGCATTCATTCGAGCTGACATTGTGGAGACCTAAAGTTCCTCTCCAATTGTTTTTCCAATGATGTCCCCTTGTGCTAAAGTTTCAGGGACGACCCCCAAAACTTGACTACCTCTTAAAAATGCAGCTATTAACACACCTCCCATTAACCTAAGACTGCCTCCCTCATATACTAAATAAATCTTTCTCTCAACTAGCATGTGACCAAGATGATTTGCTGATTCTAAAAACTCCTTTTCTTTCCTAGGACTAGATCCACCGAAAACACAAATATTTCTTATATGATGACCTGAGGAACTTGCCATTTCTACACAATTCTATATTCATAACATAAACTGAAAATAAAAGGAAGAATAAATCTCACGATTCTTGAAATTTAAAGATTTGTTGTGTCCTTGCAACCAAGAATAGAGCTTAGCCTTGCATAACTATTGAACAACTACTCCTAAAGAATGAAGAATGCATAATTTTAAGTTTCTTAGAGGAGGGGGGCGTTTTTCTCCTTTTGGGTGGCTGCCTACCTTCTCTTTTCTCATTCTTTTTATATCCTATGAAACCCTAGTCTCTATTTTGAGTTTCTTAGAAGAATGCACACTTAGCTCTTGCTCGTCCTTGAGAAAGGATAAATAACATTAAATTGAAAATAACTATGATCAATCTTTTAATCTCCCATCAATGCCCAAGAGTACAAGTATTATAAATAATAATATAATAAAAAAGGATAAAAAAATAAATTTTCATGAATTTTTTTACATGCAAACTTCAAAACTCAATCAATCGTTGGGATTTAAATGAAATCTAAGCCATGCCAAAGTGATAGGTCCTCTCATTGATATACACTCCAATACTCATGTGTTTAGGGTTTATGTGTTTAAATCTCTCAAATTCAATTAAAGAGTATGTTCTACCATAAGTTTGTTTTTCAATCTCATCTTCATTAATAATATATTACAAACAATGCATGAATCAAAAGGTCTTATTTTTCAGTTGTAATAGGGCTAAGGTTAAAGTGAGGTAAAAGAGAGTAAAAAAAAAGGTTCAAATCAAAGAAAGTAGAGTATTCTGAAAAATGATATTCCAAACAAGATATTCCATCAAAGCTCATAAATTTTTCATCTTTAACCACCAATGCCTAATTCCTTTTGATTTCAAGCTCTTTTAACATAAAATCTTAAGAACATAAAGGAACATTTTATTTTTCTTTTTTTCTTTCTTTTTTCTTTTCTTTTTTGTAATTTTGCCAATCTTTTCATCAAGCATCACTTTTTCTTTCTTTTCACATAATTTCCAACCATAATTCCATGAAATATCACAAGTATATGCTCTACTAATCCTTGGCCAGGGGAAAAGGAAAACATATGCTCAAAAGGGGCTCACTAAGGATAATATGCTTTAGGTTGGCTTTTTGGTTCAAGTGATTGAAATTCCTAATGCTTTTATCATCTTCATGCATATTTGTAATGGAATATAATCTTAATAAGATATGAAGCAAGTTCTAGAGATACATATCATTGAAAGAATGCACACTCAAAGAATATAATGTTGAAGGCTCAAAAGCTTTCATTGATATAACATTATAAAGTCAACGTGACATATTCCCAAAGCCAATCTCTAAACCAATTAAACCTTAAAATTTGCATGCATACTCCTTCATTTGATTTATATCTTTATCTATCTCAATTAATTCTCATACATAATACTCATATTCTCAAAAACCAATGGGAGTTAAAAAGATCAAACACAATTTTTTTAAAAAAAAAACAACAAAGAAAACCAAAATTCTCCCATACCCCCACACTTAAAACACAACATTGTCCTCGATGTTGAAATAAAAGCAAAGGAACATAAGAGAATGACATAAAATAAAAACATTATGAAAAAAATTAAAGATAAGGATAAAGAAAGCAAATCTAATTTTCATTCTTCATATATTGGTTTAGTTAACTCTATAGAAGCGGTGAATTCTATCGTCCAATCTTTATAGAAAGGTTTCAAAAGATGCCTATTGACCTTGAGTATTTTATTGGTTTCTAAACTTGTAATTTCAACTACACCATAAAAAACAATATTAGAAACAACAAATGGTCCAATCCAATGAGAGCACAATTTTCCAAGAAAAATTTTCAAACGCGAATGATAAAGAAAGACTTTGTCTCCAACATTAAACTCTTTTCTTGTAATTATTCAGTCATGGAGACTCTTAGTCTTTTCTTTGTAAACCCTTGCATTCTCATAAGCATCATTTTGTATTTCTCTTAACGTAATTCCAATCTTTTTGGGCACCAAAAAGATAGGTGCCACCCATTCACTATCCATGATGGGATAAATGACTCGTGCATCATGGAGGATAATTTGTAAAGCTTGCAAAGCCAATGCTGATTCATGAATATTTTGGGGAACACATATATGCCTCTCCATCTCTACTATCTTGTAAAATCATAGCCATAGCTCAAAGCTACCCTTAATCCATCCTCACTATAAAAATCACAAACTTGCCGCATACACTTATCAACTTGGTCATAACATGTGATAAAATAAACATTGCTATAAGGATATGTCATTGCATCATGAAAATTAAATTCAATCTTTTCATCTCCAACCTCTATAAACAAGGTATCCTTACCATAATCAATCTTTGTATTTGCAGTTTTTAAGAATGGTCTCCCAAACAATATAGGAGTGTTGTTTGATGAATCATAACAATCATGTTCCATATCAAGAATATAAAAATCACATGGAATAACCAAACTATCAATCTTGACTAAGACATCCTCTATCACACCAAGTGGGTAAATAAAACTACAATCCGCAAGTTGCATTACAATGCTAGTTTTATTCAAAGGCTCAAGACTAAGAGAATCATAAACATGTTTGGGCATAACACTAATGGATGCACCTAACTCGCACAAGGCCTTTTTGAAACTAGCATTACCAATAACACATGGGATAGTAAACACACCTGGGTCTTTTTGCATCAAAGGCATATTTTGTTGAACAACAGCAGATACAACTTCACCCATACTTACCATTTCTTGACTGTTCAATTTGAAAGCTCTCTTGATAGTACACAACTCCTTCAAGAATTTGGCATACTTGGGAATTTGCTTGATAGCATCAAGTTAAGGAATGTTGAGTTCTACTTTCTTGAAAACCTTTAAAATCTCTTTTTCTTTGACTTACAAGAACTTAGAGGAAAGGGTGAAATTATTTTAAAACTAGAATTCATTAAGTGAGGAGTTACCTTTGGAGTGTTGGTCGATGTTTTAGTTTGTGGAGGAGAAGGATGTTCCTTCTGTGTACTCAATTCAATTTCTATCTTTTCTTCTTCCTCCATCTTAGTTTGTTTTGACCTTTTCTCTTTAAGTTCTTTCCCACTTCATAGCATGATTGCACTAACGTTCTCTATTGGATTCAATGCTTGAGAGGTCAATTTTCCATTCATTTGTGCTTTCAATTTCCCCACACTTGAAGCTACTTGCCCTATTTGCTTTTTCAAGTTGTGAATACTTGACCTTGTTTCCTGTTGAAAAGATATGATATTTTCTTGCAAGGTAACAGTATTAGAAGCCAAAGTTTTCATCATCTCATGAAGATCATCATTGGATGACGACCCTATAACATTAGAGTTTGTGACTATTGGGGATGGAACTGTCGACCCTAATTGCCTTGTTGGGATGGGTTACCATAACGTAAGTTGAGATGATCTCTCCATCCAGGATTGTACATGTTGGAAAAAGGATCATATTTACTGTAGGGCTATCCATTGAATGCTCCATCAATTATATGAGCTTGTTTAATGTAATCTTCTTGCATTGTTAGGCATATATTCGAAGCATGTCCTTATAAGGAGCATATGCTACAAACTTTCACTTGCTGCACATTTCCATAAGCCAAAGAACGTACAAGAGAAGTAAGATCATTAACTTTATTTTCAAGGTTAGAAATACTTATCTCATTTACTCGTTTGTTGGAGAAGTCTCCACAAGAGCCAACTGTTTTGAGTTGGCTACCATGTTTGAGATCAATTGGCATGTAGCCTCGGGTGCCTTATCCACTAATGCGCCTCCACTTGCAGCATCAATGATACTATGGTTAGTAGGCATCAATCCTTCATAGAAATATTGAATGAGTAGCTGATCGGGTATTTGATGATGAGGGCATTGAATGTAGAGTTGCTCAAATCTTTCCCAATATTTAGAGAGTGTCTCTCTATGAGATTGTCGAATCCCACATATTTCTTTGCTTATGTTGGCAACTCAAGATGCTAGAAAATACTTTTCAAGAAAAATCTTCTTTATGGCATTCTAAGTTCCAATAAAACCTGGGAGAATAGAGAAAAACCATGCCTTTGCTACCCCTTTTAAAGAGAAAGGGAAAGCTTTCAACTTAACCTATTCTTCATTAACTCCGTTCGGTTTTATGCCAACACAAACCATATAGAACTCTTTGAGATGAGTATGAGGATCTTCTCCTGCAAGACCATTAAATATTGGTAACAAATGTATAAAACCAGATTTGAGCTTAAAGTTTACATTATTGTCGATGTTTATGCACAGTGGCTAATTTTACACGTTAGGAGCAGTAAGCTTCTTTAGTGTTTGTTGTTGTGCAATAGTCATGGTGTTGAGGCGAGCTTCCTTTCGTAACCTGTGTAAAGTTTTTATATATTTTGAGATCCAACTACACTTGACTTTGATTAGTAGAACGTGTTACTAACATAAATCATTAAGAAAACTCAAAAGAAACTAATCACATAAAAGATAAAAAACAATGCAAATTGTACGAAAATCCTACCCTAGAAAACTAAATTTGCCTCAAAACCTTAGAAAATAGTAGAATTTGGCCTCAATAGGATGGGGCTAGTAGTGGACCACTAGTCTTGTTCAGAACGTCGTTTTCCTGCAATAAAAGAAAATCCAAAACCTAATTCCACAAAAAATTCTATTTTGAACAGTACCGCTACCGCAAATGAATAGTACCGCCACAAGCAAAAATTCTGTTTCTCTCTTTTTTTTTTCAAAAATATAAATACCAATCATAGCAACTAAAAATAACAGTACAAGCATAAGAATCAACTAAAATTACTACCCCGACAACGACACCAAAATTTGTTGCGATGTCGTGGTCGCATAAATTAATTACCCTAACTTAAAACACACAAGATAGTATAGAGTAAGCAAGGGGTCAATCCCACACGGAAGATTTAGTTCATATTTTTTATGCTATATGTTATGTAATTGGAGGGTTTTGATTTGTGATGATCTAAACTATGAAAGAAATTAAACTAGTTAACAAAATCAATTGAAATCAAAATTTATAAAGAAAACAAACCTTGGTCGTAAGCACATATCCTCCAATGAAAATTAGAACCGATCCTTGAAACTAAAATTACAATTTATGTTCTGAAATTTTATCTTTTCTAAATGTTGATTAATTAACGGATCCACCGTATAACTAATCCTAACCAACAAACAATCAAAGTGTCTGCACTAATTATTCAATTTAATAGCAGCTTTAAAAACTAGATTATTTCATCAAGATTAACATAGAAGCTGTCCGTAGCTTGTGTCACTTTGTTCAAATATTCTCCCTAAGTTCAATAATGTAGTTTCGCCACAATGATCAAGTTTAGTTGCTTCACAAGTTCATAGATCACAACTCTAGTTTTGATATTAAATTTAGTAATAGATTGTTTACAATAATAATTTAGAGTCCACTTTAGCAATCATCAACAACAATCATAGGAAATATGCATAGGAAAACAATCATACTCATTGATAACATAAACTGAAAATAAAAGGAAGAATAAATCTCACGATTCTTGAAATTTGAAGGTTTGTTGCGTCCTAGCAACCAAGAATAGAGTTTAGCCTTGCATAACTATTGAACAACTACTCTTAAAGAATGAATAATGCATAATTTTGAGTTTCTTAGAGGAGGGGGACATTTTTCTCCTCTTAGGTGGCTGCCTCCATTTTCTTTTCTCATTCTTTTTATATCCTAGGAAATCCTAGTCTCTATTTTACAAAATAGTCCTCCCTTAAATTAGCAGTTTACATTTAAGTACTTCAATAACTATTTTCCCTAAAAAGGAGAAATAGTGATACAACTAAAAGATTGATGTTTTCTCCTAAGTGCAGGAGTGTCGAAGTAATAAATAATCCAACAAGACCGAGGTCGAACCATAGGGAGGTTAATTGCACAAATTATAAATAACAATAATACAACAACAACAACAACAACAACAACAACAACAACAACAATAATAATAATAGTAATACTACTACTAATAATAATAATAAAGAAAGAGAAGAAGAAGAAAAAGATGAGAACTTTGAGATGAAATATTAATGTAATGATTAAACAATAATAATAACAAATGTCAATGTTAGAGGTTCCACTAATGGTATGTCAAAAAAGTATAATATAAACTCTTATTGTTCAATTGGAAACCACACATAAAGGAGGTTCCAATTAGATTATAAATTGTTAATATGATTACATTAGTCATCTTATTCGATTAATGCTAATACTTGTAAATTTTGTCAAGCATTCATGATTATAACTTATGTTAACAATAAATCAAGTTCCTTTCATAGCTCAGGTGTCAGTTATACCATATAGTATATGCTATGAAAGTGCCAAGCATTTGTTGTACCAAGTGTTATACAACATAAATCAAGATTAGTCATTTAACAAGCAAAGTATTAAAGAGTGAACAGGATAACAAATACAAAACATGTTAGTATCAAACATTAAAGTCCATATTAAGTTTACACTATACTTATTCTTACACCATTAGTGTAACCTTTTCACCTTGATATAATAAACTTAGCTAGACATAATGAAAGAAAGAAAAATAGATAAACAAAATAAAAACATAAATAAGATAAGAGTTAACAAAGCAAAGGAAAAGAATTGAAAGGCATAAACTTGATATTAATGAAAGAAAAGCATAAACATTACAAAAAATACAAAGAGAGAAAATAAGAGCATGATCATGATCTAGACACCAAGATGCCTAAATGCCTAGCAAATGCCTCCTTTTATAGGTTAAAATTGAGAACTATTGATTTGATGACTAATTGATGAGTGGGTGACCAACTATTGACTTGGTGACAATCCTTATCTTCTCTTGTCTGCCCACAACGTCATTGATAACGTCAAAATTGGAGCCACTCGAAAACATGAAAGTTGTAGGCAATTGTCCCAGTTGTCTTGTGTAAAAATTCAGCTCATTTGGACTTCTTTGTTGTTGCTTCTACTTACCTCATTGTCAGGAGCATCTTCGAAATATTTGATGAGGACAATATTTGAATAAATAAGGATCATCCCAATAAAAGTTCGTCACTTCGTTCAAGAACTTTCTTTTATCTTGGGTACTCCAATGAGCTGACAATTGTCCTGAAACAAGAAAATTGACAATATTAGCAAATCAAGGTATTGTAGAGATAGAAAGTAAAGATTCATCGGGAAAGTAGTCATCGATTTGTGTGATGTTAGTTTTCGAATTTGTTGTCAATCTTGACAAGTGATCTGTGACAACATTTTCGCTGCCTTTCTTATTGTAGCAACAACAAAGAAGCCCAAGCACTGTTCAGTATTTTGGCCATATCTGGAGTTCTAGAAGTCCAAATGAGCTGAATTTTTACACAAGAAAGCTGAGACAATTGCCTACAACTTTCATGTTTTCAAGTGGCTCCAATTTTGATGTTATCAATGACATTTTGGGTAGCAAGAGAAGATAAGGATTGTCACCAAGTCACGAGTTGGCCACCCACCCATCAATTTGTCATCAAATCAATAGTTCCTAATTTTGGCCTATAAAAGGAGGCATTTGCCATGCATTTAGGGATCTTGGTGTCCATATCAAAATCATGCTCTTGCTTTCTCTCTTTGTATTTTTTGTAATGTTTATGCTTTGCTTTCACTAATATGAAGTTTATGCCTTTCATTTCCTTTGCTTTACTTAGTTAACTTTTATCTTATTTATGTTCTTATTTTGTTTATCTATTTTTCTTTCTTTCATTATGTCTAGCTAAGTTAATTATGTCAAGGTGAAAAGGTTACACTAATGATGTAAGAATAAGTATAATGTAAACTTAATATGGACTTTAATGTTTGATACTAACATGTTTTATATTTGTTATCTTGTTCACTCTTTAATACTTTGCTTGTTAAATAACTAATCTTGATTTATGTTGTATAACACTTGGTACAATAAATGCTTGGCACTTTTATACTTCATACTGTATGGTATAACCGACACCTGAGCTATGAAAGGAACTTGATTTGTTGTTAACATAAGTTATAATCATGAATGCTTGACGAGATTTACAAGTATTAGCATCAATCAAATAAGATGACTAATGTAATCATGTTAACAATCTATAATCTGATTGGAACCTCCTTTATATGTGGTTTCCAATTGAATAATAAGAGTTTATATTATACTTGTTTGACATACCATTAGTGGAATCTCTAACCTTGACATTTGTTATTATCATTGTTTAATTGTTACATTAATATTCCTTCTCAAAGTTATCATCTTCTTCTCCTTCTTTTTCTTTATTATTATTATTATTATTGTTGTTGTTGTTATTATTGTTATTGTTATTGTTATTGCTGTTGTATTATTGTTATTTATAATTTGTACAATTAACCTCTCTGTGGTTCGATCCCGGTCTTGTTGGGTTATTTATTACTTCGACACTCCTGCACTTGGGAGGAGACAACAATCTTTTCTTCATGTCATATACTTATTCATACACCATTAGTGTAACCTTTTCACCTTGACATAATGAACTTAACTGAACATACTGAAAGAAAGAAATGTAAATAAACAAAATAAGATAAAAGTTAACTAAGCAAAAGAAAGGAAATGAAAGGCATAAACTTGATATTAATAAAAAAAAACTTAAGCAATACAAAGAGAGAAAACAAGAGCATGGTCTTGATTTGAAAACCAAGATGCCTAAATGCATGACAAATGCCTTCTTTTATAGGTCAAAATTAGAAAATATTGATTTGATGACTAATTGATGAGTGGGTGACCAACTCTTGACTCGGTAACAATCCTTATCTTCTTTTGTCTACCCAAAACATCATTGATAATGTCATAATTGGATCCACTTGAAACATGAAAGTTCTAGAAAATTATCTCAAGTTTCTAGGAAAAACAATTGAGGTCATTTAGAATTATAGAACTCTAGATATGGGCCAAACACTGAATAGTGGTTGGGCTGCAGGACATATTTGAACTTCTTCATTATTGTTATAATTTGGACTTGAAAATGATATTTTTAAATCTTGAGCTCCATAGAACTATGTCTTACCTTTCCATCCATATAAAGTAGACCTAAATTCAAGATCTAAGCTCTAAATATGACCCAATTACTGAACAGTGTTCCGGTTTGGAGTGCACCAACATCTCTTGTCTAAGTTTGGCCATCTCTTTGTCCTTTCAATTTCAATTATTAAACCCATCAATCAATCCTTTCATTATGTGATAGGCCTGCATTTAAAATGAACATTTACCATAAATTAAAGACATCTTATATTATTAGATATGTTATTATAAAATATACTTTAATTAAGGCGTTATTGATACTTCAAATGCAAAATGATGATATAAAACCTTAATAAAAATGCACTTTTAAGTACTAATTATTTATGTTTCTCCCTTTCATTTTGTTTAGCTAAATTTATTATGTCAAGGTGAAAAAGTTATAGTAATGGTGTAAGAATAAGTATAATGTAAAGTTAACATAGACTTTAATGTTTGATACTAACATGTTTTGTATTTGTTATCTTGTTCACTCTTAATACTTTACTTGTTAAATCGTTAATCTAGATTTATGATGTATAACACTTGGTACAACAAATACTTGACACTTTCATAGCCCAACCATATGGTGTAACTAACACTTGGACTATGAAAGGAACTTGATTTGTTGGTAACATAAGTTATAATCATAAATGTCTGACAACATTTACAAGAATTAATATTATTCGAATAAGATAATTAATGTAATCATGTTAACTATTTATAATCCAATTGAAACCTCCTTTTGTGTGATTTCCAATTGAGTAATAAAAAGATTTTATACTATGCTTGTTTGAAATACCATTAATGGATACTCTAACCTTGACATTTGTTTTTATCATTGTTTGATTCTTACATTAATCTTCCATCTCAAAGTTCTCATCAACTTTTTCTTGTTCTTTATTACTATTACTATTGCTATTATTATTAGTAGTATTATCATTATTGTTATTGTTGTTGTAATATTGTTATTGTTTATAATTTATATAATTAACCTCCTTATGGTTCGATGTCAGTCTTGCTGGGTTATTTATTACTTTAACATTCCTGCACTTGGGAGAAGACATCAATCTTTTAGTCGTGTCATCCCTTCTTTACAATGCTTACGAAGCAAAACATCATCAATGTCTTGCATAGTAAGCTTATAAAGAAAAAGAGAAAGAAAATGATCTCATTATCTTGAACAATCTGCCCCTTTGGAAGAAAATTGGTCTACTTTCATGGGTGACTTACCAACACACACTTATTGGTCTATTTTCACGGGCGACCTACCCAAATAGATTCATTTTGGTCAATTTTTAAGGGCAACCGACCTACACACTCACAATAGTCTATTTTCATGGGAGACTTGCCCTTATACTCACATTAGCCTATTTTCACGTGTGACCTACTGATGCAACCATATTATTTGATAGTTTCACCCATATTTAACTAGTGTTTAGCCTATGTTATATATATAAAATGCCTTGATATTCTTTGTTTTATATTTTGAAGGCATTTTTGGATGAAAGATGCAAAAAGAAGTAAATTGGAGGTAATTGACATATTTGATGTTCAGTCAATGTTTTGTGCAGAGTGTGAGTTCTAGAGATCGAAATGAAGTGATTCTAGTGGCCCTAAAAATCTAACATCCATACCTTTCTGGAAATGTAATGCAAGAAAAATAAAAAGAGAAAGATCATGGAAATCACATCCTTCAAAGTCAAATCTCTTATTCTGCCACTATTGACCTTTATCCATTCAAAATTCCATATCTAGAGCTATAGAAGTCCAATTGATGCAAACTTAATTTTTTTGGATTCCTAACTCAAAGCTCTAGAAACGCTCCATATTTCAGCTAAAAAAGATATCAGATGAGGGAGATATGAGTTTTCAAAGATGATAACTGAATTCTGCCAGCAAACCAGTTTTGTGAAGAAACGAATCCAAATTACATCCCGAAGCTTTTAAACCATCATCCAAGTTGTAATTTCAGCAATTTATCCCCTCTAGTAAATCAATCTAGAAGGTTAAGGAAGGCATCCACCAACCTCAAACCACCAACCACAAACCAGCTGCAAGTTGGAATGTTGCCATTGTCAAAAAAGATGGCTACAATGGTGGGTTGTTGGTTGTAACTACTAATGTCAAAGTTTGGAAAGTTTGGTAGCCACCATTGTTGATAAAGGAGCATGAGAAGCTGTCATTGAAGCCTATAAATAGACACCAAGAGAGCCAAGAGAAAAAAAGGAAGAGAGAGTGCAATAGAATCAAAGAAAGGAGGCAACAACTAGAAGTGAAGAAACACAAATTCTCTCCTCTACAAACCCAAAAATCATGCTCTCTTCATTCTTTAAGAGTAGTCGTTCAATAGTTATGAATGAGTATGATTGTTTTCCTATACATAGTCTATTTTCATAGGTGACCTGCCCTCACACTCACATTATTTTATTTTATTTTATTTTACGAGTGACCTTCCACACATGTTCATCATGGTCTATTTTCAGGGGTGACCTGCCCACATGTTCACACGATCTATTTTTATGGGTGACCTGCCCTCACACTCACACAGTCTATTGTTACAAGCGAGCTACCCACACATGTTCATCATGGTCTATTTTTAGGGGTGACGACATGATCAAAGAGTTGATGTCTTATCCTAAGTGCAAGAATGTCAAAATAATAAATAACTCAGCAAGATTGGGGTCAAACCACAGGAAAGTTAACTATATAAATTATAAACAACAACTACAACGATGGTGGTTGTGGTGATGATGAGTTAAAGAGGACTTTGAGATGTAAGATTAATGTGAAGATTATACAATGATAAAAACGAATGTCAAGGTTAGAGGATCCACTAATAGTATTAGAGATAAGTAAAATATAAACTCTTTATAAATTATCAATATGATCATATTAATCATCTTATTTATGTAACATTATACTTATAAATTTTATCAAGTATTCATAATGCGTTTTGACAACAGATTAAGTTCCTTTTATAATAACCATGTTGACTGAAGACTATAAATGATCAAGTATTTGATGTACCAAGTATTATACAACACAAAACTAGATTAACCATTAAATAAACAAGGTGTTAAGAATTAATAAGATAAAAAATATACGACATGTTAATAGCAAGTTGTTTAGGATATAAGCATTGAAGTCTATATTGAGTTTATATTATATTTATCTTAACACTATTAGTGAAACCTTTTCACCTTGACATAATTAACTTAGCTAGACATTATGAAGAAGAACAACTTAAATAAACAATATAAGAACATAAACATGATATAAGTTAACTAAGTATAGAAAAGGAAATGAAAAGCATGACCAAGGGATTAATAAAAGCAAAACTTAAGCATCACAAAAATATAAAAGAGATAGTAAGAACATGATCTTGATATGAAAAACAAGATGCCTAAATGAATGACAAATACCTCCTTTTATAGACTAAAATTTAGAACTATTCATTTGGTAATTGATAATTGATGTAGTGGCCAACTATTGATTTAATGGATTTGGTGGACAACAACACTTAAGTTGACATTGATGCAATCTGAATTTGGCAAAGTGTTTCATGAAAGTTGTTGGAAATTATCTTTTCCTTCCACATACCAAATTTAAGAGCATTTGGAGCATTATAGCTTGGGATATGTCTAAAATACTAAGTAGTGCTGCTAATGGATGTGGTGGATAGCCCTCAAGCTCTTGTCTGGATGAAATGTCATTTCTAGCATTAAAATTTGAGCAGGTCTTCTTCATGAAAGTTGTTGGAAATTATCTTTTCCTTCTACACCAAATTTCACATCATTTGGACTTCTAAAACTCTAGTTATGGGTAAAACTCTGAGCAATGTTTGGGCTAGATTGCAAGATAGATTTTGACTTCTTTTTTGTGGCCAAACTTTGAATTTAAAAACAGTAGATTTAGGTTTTTCCCTACACATGAAAGTTGTAGGTCTATTTCTTATCTTTCCATCCATATAAACCAAACTAAAATCCAAGATCTATAGCTCCAGATATGACCCAATGACTGAACAATATTTGAATGTGAATTGAATTGGCATCTTTTTTCTAAGCTTGACCTTTTTTTTGTCCTTTCACTTTCAATAGTTAATCACAACAATCAATTCTTTGAATTGTGAAAATATCTATATTTAAAATGAGCATTTACCATATGTTAAAGGTATCTTATATTATCCAACTTGTTATTGTAAAACATGCTCTAGTTAAGAAGTTATTGATACTTCAAGTGCAAAATGATGACATAAAACCTTGATAAAAATGCACTTATATACATATAAGGTTACCTTTTTTGGGTTGGGATTATTATTTTTTTATTTTTTTTTATACATATAACTTAAGACACAATGCATCTTTAACCCATGTAATGAGCTTTTGGCTAATGACTCCTAGACCAATTGGTCTTAGGACATTAGGTGTTGAGACACCCCTTCAAGCTTAATAACTTGGGTTGCAGATATTGATACGTAGATAATGCAATGTTTAATTTTCTTAAGCTTTTCTCCTTAACCCATGTAATAAAGCATTGGCTTAATAGCTCCTAAGTCAATTGACATTAGGGTATTAGGTGTTAAAACACCCCTTCGAGCTTAATTGCTAAGGTTAGGGAGGCTATGAAACCAAACTTATCTATGTTTTTATTTATTTATTTATGTTGCGATGTCGTGGTCGCACAAATTAATTACCCTAGCTTAAAACACAACACACAAGATAGTATAGAGCAAGCAAGGGGTCGATCCCACAAGGAAGATTTAGTTCAGATTTTTATGCTATACATTATGCAATTGGGGGGTTTTGATTTGTGATGATCTAAACTATGGAAGAAATTAAACTAGCAAACAAAATCAATTGAAATCGAAATTTATCAAGAAAACAAACCTTGGTTGCAAGCACACATCCACCAATGGAAATTAGAACCGATCCTTGAAACAAAATTACAATTTATATTCTGAATTTTTATCTTTTCTTAATGTTGGTTAATTAACGGATCCGCCGTATAATTAACCCTAACCAACAAATAATCACAATGTCCGCATTAATGATTTAGTTCAATGGCAGCCCTAAGAACTAGATATTTGAGTGTTTTCCCTAAGTTTAATAATGTAGTTCAGCCACAATTATCAAGCTTAGTTGCTTCACAAGTTCATACATCACAACTCCGGTTTTGATATCAAACTTAGCAATAAATTGTTCACAATAATAACTTAGAGTTCCGCTCTAGCAATTATCAACAACAATCATAGAAAATATGCATAGGAAAACAACCATACTTATTCATAATATAAACTGAAAATAAAAGGAAGAATAAATCTCACGGTTCTTGAAATCTGAAGGTTTGTTGTGTCCTTGCAACCAAGAAAAGAGCTTAGCCTTGCATAACCATTGAACAACTACTCTTAAAGAATGAAGAGAGCATGATTTTTTGGGTTTGTAGAGGAGAGAATTTGTGTTTCTTCACTTCTGGCTGTTGCCCCCCTTCTCTCCTCTCTCTCTTTCTTTTTATATGCTAAGAAACCCTAGTTCCTAATTTACAAAGTAGTCCTCCCTTAAGTTGACAATTAACATTTAAGTACTTCTATAACTATTTTCCCTAAAAAAGAGAAATAGCCTTGCATGAAATCTTCAAACTCTGACTTAGAGGAGCTAAATTGCTGATATAAAAACTTGGATGACGGTTTAGAAGCTTCGAAACGTAATTTGGATTCATTTCTTCACGAAACCTGATTGTTGGCAGAATTCATTTGTCATCTTTGAAAACTAATATCTCCCTCATATGACTTCTTTTTTCGATGAAATTTGGAGCGTTTATAGTCCTTTGAGTCAGGAATCCAACCAAATTGAGTTTGCATAAATTGGACTTCTATAGCTCCAGATATTGAATTTTGAATAGACAAAGGTCAACAGTGGCAGAATGCGATATTTGACTTTGAAGGATGTGATTTCCATGATCTTCCTCTTTTTATTTTTCTTGCATTGGATTTCCAGAAAGGTATGGATGTTAGCTTTTTTTTGCCACTAGAATCACTTCATTTCGATCTCTAGAACTCACGCTCTGCACAAAACATTGACTGAACGTCAAATCTGCCAATTATCTCCAATTTACTCCTTTTTGCATTTTTCATCCAAAAGTGCCTTCAAAACATAAAACAAAGAATATCAAGGAATTTTACATATAAAACATGGACAAAACATTAGGTAAATATGGGTGAAACTATCGAATAATATGGTTACATCAAATACCCCCACACTTAGCTCTTTCTCGTCCTCGAGAAAGGATAAATAAAATTAAATTGAATTGAAAATAACCATGATCAATCTCTTAATCTCCCATCAATATCTAAGAGTACAAGCATTATAAATAAGAATATAATAAAAAAGGATAAAATAAATAAATTTTTATGAATTTGTTTACATGCAAACTTCAAAATTCAATCAATCATCGGGATTTAAATGAAATCTATGCCATGCCAAAGTGATAGGTCCTCTCATTGATATACACTCCAACACTCATATGTTTAGGGTTTATGTGTTTAAATCTCTCAAATTCAATCAAAGAGTATGTTCTACTATAAGCTTGCTTTTCAATCTCATCTCCATTACTAACATATTACAAACAATGCATGAATCAAAAGGTCTTATTTTCCGGTTGTAATGGGGCTAAGGTTAAGGTGAGGTAAAAGAGAGTAAAAGAAAAGGTTCAAATCAAAGAAAGTAGAGCATTCCGAAAAATGATATTTCAAACAAGATATTCCATCAAAGCTCATAAATTTTTCATCTTTAATCACCAATGCTTAACTCCTTTTGATTGTAAGCTCTTTTAACATAAAATCTTAAGAACATAAAGGAACATTTTTTTTTTCTTCTTTTCTTTTTTTTTTCTTTTTTTTTTTGTAATTTTGCCCATCTTTTCATCAAGCATCACTTCTTCTATCTTTTCATATAATTTCCAACCATAATTCCATGAAGTATCACAAGTACATGCTCTACTAATCCTTGGCCAGAGGAAAAGGAAAATATATATAAAGTTAAGGCTTATACATGGATAAAGCAAAGAAAAGATAAATAAGCTCAAAAGGGGCTCACTAAGGATAATATGCTTTAGGTTGGCTTTTTTGGTTCAAGTGCTTTAAAATTCCTATTGCCTTTATCATCTTCATGTATATTTGTAATGTAATATAATCTCAATAAGATATGAAGCAAGTTCTAGAGATACATATCATTGAAAGAATGCACCTCAAAGAATACAATGTTGAAGGCTCAGAAACTTGCAGTGGTATAACACTATAAAATCAACATGGCATATTCTCAAAGTCAATCCCTAAACCAATTAAACCTTAAAATTTGTATGCATACTCTTTCATTTGATTTATATCTTCATCTATCTCAATTAATTCTTATACATAATACTCATATTCTCAAAAACCAATGGGAGTTAAAAAGATCAAACACAAATTTTTTTTTTTAAGAACAACAAAGAAAACTAAAATAAGAAAATAAAAATTCTCCCAATACCCCCACACTTAAAACACAACATTGTCCTCAATGTTGAAATAAAAGCAAAGGAACATAAGAGAATGACAGAAAATAAATTAAAATGCAAAAAAAAATAAAAGATAAGGAAAAAGAGAGCAAATCTGATTTTTCTTTTTGTGTGCTGGGTTGCCTCCCAGTAAGTGCTTTTGTTTTATGTCATTGGCTTGACATGTGGCATGCTCATTCTTCATAGATTGGTTCAGCTAACTCTACAGAAGTGGTGAGTTTTGCCGTCCAACCTTCATAGAAAGGTTTCAAACGATGTCCATTGACCTTGAGTACTTTGCTGGTTTCTAAACTTGTAATTTCAACTGCACCATAAGGAAAAATATTAGAAACAATAAAGGGTCCAATCCAACGAGAGCGCAATTTTCCAGGAAAAAGTTTTAAACGCGAATGATAAAGAAGGACTTTGTCTCCAACATGAAATTCCTTTCTTGTAAGCATTCGGTCATGAAGATTCTTAGTCTTTTCTTTGTAAATTCTTGCATTCTCGTAAGCATCATTTTGAATTTCTTCCAACTCTTGCAGTTGCAATTTTCTTGCAATCCCAGCAGCATCATAATCCATGTTGCATTGTTTAATGGCCCAAAAAGCTTTGTGTTCAAGCTCCACCGGTAGATGACATGCTTTCCCATAAATCATTCTATAAGGTGACATTCCTATAGGTGATTTATAAGCAGTCCTATAAGCCCAAAGTGCATCTCCAAGGCGTAGACTCCAATCTTGTCGGTTAGGTTGCACTGTTTTCTCCAAAATGGACTTGATTTCTCGATTGGAAATTTCAGCTTGGCCATTCGTTTGCGGATGATATGCTGTGGATGTTCGATGAGTCACATGATATTTGCGTAGCAATGCTTCCATGGAACGATTGCAGAAATGAGTGCCACGATCACTGATGATAGCTTTAGGGATGCCAAACCTATCAAATATGTGAGTCCTGACAAAATCTAAAACAACCTTAGCATCGTTAGTTCGTGTGGCTTTCGCCTCAATCCATTTGGACACATAATCAACAGCAAGAAGAATATTGACACGACTGAAAGATTGATGTCTTCTCCCAAGTGCAGGAGTGTCGAAGTAATAAATAACCCGGCAAGACCGGGGTCGAACCACAGGGAGGTTAATTGTACAAATTATAAACAACAATTATAAAACAACAATAACAACAACAACAACAACAACAACAACAATAATAATAATAGTGGTAGTAGTACTACTACTACTAATAATAATAATAATAATAATAATAATAATAATAATAATAATAAAGAAAGAGAAGAAGAAGAAGAAGATGATGAGAACTTGGAGATGAAAAATTAATGTAAGGATTAAACAATAATAATAACAAATGTTAAGGTTAGAGGTTCCACTAATGGTATATCAAACAAGTATAGTATAAACTCTTATTACTGAATTGGAAACCACACACAAAGGAGGTTCCAATCAGATTATATATTGTTAACATGATTACATTAGTCATCTTATTCAATTAATGCTAATACTTGTAAATCTCGTCAAGCATTCATGATTATAACTTATGTTAACAACAAATCAAGTTCCTTTCATAGCTCAGGTGTCGGTTATACCATACATTATGGGCTATGAAAGTGCCAAGCATTTGTTGTACGAAGTGTTATACAACATAAATCAAGATTAGTCATTTAACAAGCAAAGTATTAAAGAGTGAACAAGATAACAAATATAAAACATGTTAGTATCAAACATTAAAGTTCATATTAAGTTTACATTATACTTATTCTCACACCATTAGTGTAACCTTTTCACCTTGACATAATTAACTTAGCTAGACATAATGAAAGAAAGGAAAACAAATAAACAAAATAAGAACATAAAAGTTAACTAAGTAAAGGGAAGGAAATGAAAGGCATAAACTTGATATTAATGAAAGTAAAGCATAAACATTACAAAAAATACAAAGAGAGAAAAGAAGAGCATGATCTTGATCTGAACACCAAGATGCCTAAATGCATGGCAAATGCCTCCTTTTATAGGCCAAAATTAGGAACTATTGATTTGATGACTAATTGATAAGTGGGTGGCCAACTTTTGACTTGGTGACAATCCTTATCTTCTCTTGTCTGCCCAAAACGTCATTGATAACGTCACAATTAGAGCCAGTTGCAAACATGAAAGTTGTAGGCAATTGTCTCAGATTTCTTGTGTAAACAATTCAGCTCATTTGGACTTCTAGAACTCCAGATATGGCCAAAATACCGAACAGTGCTCGGGCTGGAAGACAGATTCGGGCTTCTTTGTTGTTGCTACAATTTGGACTTGATAATGGCCTTTTTAGATCTTGAACTCATATGAAAGTTGTAGGCCTATGTCTTACCTTTCCATCGATATAAATTGGACCTAAATCTGAGATCTGTAGCTCCAAATATGACCCAATTACCGAACAGTGTTTCGGTTTGGATTGCACCGACATCTCTTCTCTAAGTTTGACCATCTCTTTATCCTTGCAATTTAAGTTCTTCAAGTCATCAATCAATCCTTTCATTTATGGGATAGGCCTGCATTAAAAATAGACATTTACCACAAATTATAGGTATCTTATATTATTAGATACATTATTATAAAACATATTTTAGTTAAGGAGTTATTGATACTTCAAGTGCAAAATGATGATATAAAACCATGATAAAAATGCACTTTTAAGTACTAATCAAATATAAAGATTTCCAAAAGAAGAAGGAAATGGACCCATAAAGTCAATACCCCAAACATCAAAAATTTCACTTACAAGAATATTTGTTAAAGGCATTTGATTTTTATGAGTGATATTACCTGTTCTTTGGCATTTTTCACATGATTTGCAGAAGTGATATGCATCTTTAAAAATAGAAGGCCAATAGAAACCACTTTCAAGTACCTTGTGGGCTGTTCTGTTTGCTCCAAAATGCCCACCACAAGAATGAGAATGACAAAAGGTGAGAATGGAATGAAATTCATCCTGTGGTACACATCTCCTTACTACTTGATCCACACAAAATTTCCACAAGTAAGGAGTATCCCAAAAATAATATTTAGCATCAGCTCGTAACTTGTCCTTTTGGGATGTAGACAAACCTGGAGGGAATTCTTTGGTGACTAAATAGTTCACCAAATCAGCATACCATGGTCTTGTAGAGGAGTGCAACATATACAACTGTTCATCAGGAAATGTTTCTCTTATTGTTTCAGTTGGAATATCATCGGTCCTCAGTCGAGTCAAGTGATCAGCCACATGGTTTTCGGCACCTTTTTTGTCTTTGATCTCAAGATCGAATTCTTGTAAAAGCAAGATCCACCTAATCAGTCTTGGTTTAGACTCCTTCTTCTTCAAAAGATACCTGAGAGGTGCATGGTCAGTAAAAACAATGACTTTTGTACCAAGTAGATATGACCTGAATTTTTCAAGAGCAAACACCACTGCAAAAAGTTCCTTTTCAGTTGTATGGTAATTGCATTGTGCTCCATCCAACATGCGAGAAGCGTAGGCGATAACATGCAAATTCTTCCCAATTCTTTGCCCAAGCACAACTCCTACTGCATAGTCACTCGCATCACACATTATCTCAAAAGGTTCATCCCAATTTGGTGGTTGGATGATAGGGGCAGATGTGACACGTCTCTTAAGCTCATCATGGGCATCTTTACAGGCTTGATCAAACACAAAATCCACTTCTTTGGCTAATAGTCTGCACAAAGGTGCTGTAATCTTCGAGAAATCTTTGATAAAGCGTCGAAAGAAACCTGCATGACCTAGAAAAGAACGAACTTCCCTCACGCATGAGGGGTAAGGCAATGATGAAATAACATCTATCTTAGCTTTATCAACTTGTAATCCACGTGAAGACACAACATGCCCAAGAACTATTCCTTGTTCTACCATAAAATAACACTTTTCATAGTTCAAGACAAGGTTTGTTTCAATGCACCTTTTTAGGATCAAAGATAAATTTTCTAGACATTTATCAAAAGAATCACCATACACCGTGAAATCATCCATAAAAACCTCGATTATTCTTTCAACATAGTCAGAAAAAATACTCATCATGCATCTTTGAAAAGTTGCAGGAGCATTACAAAGACCAAAAGGCATTCTCCTATATGCATATGTACCAAATGGACAAGTAAATGTAGTTTTTTCTTGATCCTCAGGATTAATAACAATCTGATTGTATCCACTATATCCATCAAGAAAGCAATAAAAAGACTTACCTGCTAGGCGTTCAAGCATTTGATCTATGAATGGTAATGGGAAATGATCTTTGCGTGTAGAAAGATTGAGCTTTCTGTAATCAACACACATTCTCCATCCACTCGAGATGCGAGTAGGAATGAGCTCATCATTTTTGTTTTTCACCAATGTGATTCCAGTCTTTTTAGGCACCACATGGATTGGCGCCACCCATTTACTGTCAGTGATGGGGTAAATGACTCCTGCATCTAATAGTTTTAAAATTTCAGCTTTCACTACCTCCATCATAGGTGGGTTCAACCTCCTTTACAGTTCCCTTGTTGGTTTTGCGTTGTCCTCCAATAGTATGTGATGCATACACATTGAGGGACTAATGCCCTTGATGTCAGCTAAAGTCCATCCAATGGCAGTTTTGTGATCACACAACAACTTCACAAGTTTTTCCTCTTGTATACTTGTCAAACCTTTTGCTATGATAACAGGAAGTGTATTATTGTCGCCAATGAATATATACTTCAAATTATCGGGCAAAGGTTTTAATTCTAACTCGGGGGCCTGTAAAATAGATGGCAAAAGCTTTTTATGTGAGAGTAATAAATCAATAAAGACATTACCATGGGGAACGGTTTGTAAAGCTTGTAAGGCCAATACTGATTCGTGCATGTTTTGGGGAACACATATGTGCCTCTCCATCTCTTCTATCTTGGTGAAATCATAGCCATAGCTCAAAGCTATGCTTAATCCATCTTCGTAATCAAAATCACAAACTTGCTGCACACACTTATCAATCTGGTCATAGCATGTGATAGAATAAACATTGCTATAAGGATATTTCATTGCATCATGAAAATTGAATTCAATTTTTTCATCTCCTACCTCCATAGACAAGGTATCCTTCCCACAATCAATCTTTGTGTTAGCAGTTTTCAAGAATGGTCTTCCAAATAATATAGGAGTGCTGGTTGATGAATCACAAGAATCATGTTCCATATCAAGAATATAAAAGTCACATGGAATAACCAAAGTATCAATCTTGACTAGGACATCCTCTATCACACCAAGTGGGTAAACCAAACTACGATCCGCAAGTTGTATTACAATGCTAGTTTTATGCAAAGGCTCAAGACTAAGAGAATCATAAACATGTTTGGGCATAACACTAATGGATGCACCTAAATCACACAAGGCCCTCTTGAAACTAGCATTACCAATAACACATGGGATAGTAAACGCACCTGGGTCCTTTTGCTTCAAAGGCATATTCTTTTCAACAACAGCAGACACAACTTCACCCATACTTACCATTTCATGACCTTTCAATTTGAAAGCTCTCTTGGTAGTACACAACTCCTTCAAAAATTTAGCATACTTGGGAATTTGCTTGATAACATCAAGTAAAGGAATGTTGAGTTCTACTTTTTTGAAAACCTCTAAAATCTCTTTTTCTTTGTCCTCTTTCTTTGACCTAGAAGAATTCACAGGAAAGGGTGGAATTGCTTTAAAACTGGAATTCATTGAGTGAGGAGTTACCTTTGGAGTGTTGGTCGATGTTTTAGTTTATGAAGGAGGATGATGTTCGTTCTTTGTACTCAATTCAGTTTCTATCTCTTCTTCTTCCTCCATCTCAATTTGTTTTGACCTTTTCTCTTCAAGTTCTTTCCCACTTCTCAGCATGATCGCACTAACATTCTCTTTTGGATTCAATGCTTGGGAGGGCAATTTTCCGTTCATTTGTGCCTCCAATTTCCCTACACTTGAAGCTACTTGCCCCATTTGCTTCTCCAAGTTGTGAATACTTGACCTTGTTTCCTGTTGAAAAGACATGACATTTTGTTGCAAGGTAACAGTATTAGAAGCCAAAGTTTTCATCATCTCACGAAGATCATCATTGGATGACGACCCCGTAACATTGGAGTTTGTGAATGGAGGGGGTTGTCTTGCTTGATAATTCTGTTGGGGCTGAAATCCATGGGGATGGAATTGTCGGCCTTGATTGCCTTGTTGGGATGGGTTACCATAGCGTAAGTTGGGATGATCTCTCCATCCGGGATTGTACGTGTTGGAAAAAGGATCATATTTACGCTGGGGCTGTCCGTTGAATGCTCCATCAATTGCATGAGCTTGTTCAATGTAATCTTCTTGCATTGTTGGGCACATATCCGAAGCATGTCCTTGTAAGGAGCATATGCTACAAACTTTCACCTGCTGCACATTTCCACAAGCTAAAGAACGCACAAGAGAAGTAAGATCATTAACTTTATTTTCAAGGTTAGAAATACTTACCTCATTTACTCGTTTGTTGGAGAAGTCTCCACGAGTGCCAAATTGTTTTGAGTTAGCTGCCATGTTTGAGATCAATTGGCGTGCAGCCTCAGGTGTCTTATCCACCAATGCGCCTCCACTTGCAGCATCAATGATACTATGGTCAGTAGGCATCAATCCTTCATAAAAATATTGAATGAGCAGTTGATCGGGTATTTGATGATGAGGGCATTGAATGCATAGTTGCTCAAATCTTTCCCAATACTCGGAGAGTGTCTCTCCATGAGATTGCCGAATCCCACATATTTCTTTCCTTATGTTGGCAACTCGAGATGCTGGGAAATACTTCTCAAGGAAAATCTTTTTCATGGCATTCCAAGTTCCAATAGATCCTGGGAGAATAGAGAAAAGCCATGCCTTTGCTGGCCCTTTTAAAGAGAAAGGGAAAGCTTTCAACTTAACTTGTTCTTCATCAACTCCATTCGGTTTCATGCCAACACAAACCATATGGAACTCCTTGAGATGAGTATGAGGATCTTCTCCTGCAAGACCATTAAATGTTGGTAACAAATGTATAAAACCAGATTTGAGCTCAAAGTTTACATTATTGTCAATGTTTATGCATAGTGGCTGATTTTCCACGTTAGGAGCAACAAGCTCCTTGAGTGTTTGTTGCCGTGCAATAGCCATGGTGTTGAGGCGAGCTTCCTTGCGTAACCTGCGTAAAGTTTTTTCTATTTCGAGATCCAACTGCACTTGAATGTGATTAGTAGAACGGGTTACTGGCATAAATCATCAAGAAAACTCAAAAGAAACCAATCACACAAAAGACCGAAAACAATGCAAATTGTACGAAAATCCTACGCTAGAAAACTAAAACTACCTAAAACCCTTAGAAAATAGTGGAATTTGGCCTCAATAGGGTGGGGCTAGTAGTGTACTACTAGTTTTGTTCAGAACGTCGTTTTCCTTCAGGAAAAGAAACGTTGAAACCTAATTCCACAAACAATTCTGTTTTGAACAGTACCACCACCGCAAATAAACAGTACCGCCATAAGAAAAAATTTTGTTTCTCTTTTTTTTTTCAGAAATATAAATAAAAAATCACAGCAACTAAAAATAACAGTACAAGCACAAGAATCAACTAAAATTACTTCCCTGGCAACGGCGCCAAAATTTGTTGCGATGTCGTGGTCGCACAAATTAATTACCCTAGCTTAATGTCACACAAGATAGTATAGAGCAAGCAAGGGGTCGATCCCACAAGGAAGATTTAGTTCAGATTTTTATGCTATACGTTATGCAATTGGGGGGTTTTGATTTGTGATGATCTAAACTATGGAAGAAATTAAACTAGCAAACAAAATCAATTGAAATCGAAATTTATCAAGAAAACAAACCTTGGTTGCAAGCACACATCCACCAATGGAAATTAGAACCGATCCTTGAAACAAAACTACAATTTATATTCTGAATTTTTATCTTTTCTTAATGTTGGTTAATTAACGGATCCGCCGTATAATTAACCCTAACCAACAAATAATCACAATGTCCGCATTAATGATTTAGTTCAATGGCAGCCCTAAGAACTAGATATTTGAGTGTTTTCCCTAAGTTTAATAATGTAGTTCAGCCACAATTATCAAGCTTAGTTGCTTCACAAGTTCATACATCACAACTCCGGTTTTGATATCAAACTTAGCAATAAATTGTTCACAATAATAACTTAGAGTTCCGCTCTAGCAATTATCAACAACAATCATAGAAAATATGCATAGGAAAACAACCATACTTATTCATAATATAAACTGAAAATAAAAGGAAGAATAAATCTCACGGTTCTTGAAATGCGAAGGTTTGTTGTGTCCTTGCAACCAAGAAAAGAGCTTAGCCTTGCATAACTATTGAACAACTACTCTTAAAGAATGAAGAGAGCATGATTTTTTGGGTTTGTAGAGGAGAGAATTTGTGTTTCTTCACTTCTGGCTGCTGCCCCCCTTCTCTCCTCTCTCTCTTTCTTTTTATATGCTAAGAAACCCTAGTTCCTAATTTACAAAGTAGTCCTCCCTTAAGTTGACAATTGACATTTAAGTACTTCTATAACTATTTTCCCTAAAAAAGAGAAATAGCCTTGCATGAAATCTTCAAACTATGACTTAGAGGAGCTAAATTGCTGATATAAAAACTTGGATGACGGTTTAGAAGCTTCGAAACGTAATTTGGACTCATTTCTTCACGAAACCTGATTGCTGGCAGAATTCATTTGTCATCTTTGAAAACTAATATCTCCCTCATATGACTTCTTTTTTGGATGAAATTTGGAGCGTTTATATTCCTTTGAGTCAGGAATCCAACAAAATTGAGTTTGCATAAATTGGACTTCTATAGCTCCAGATATTGAATTTTTAATAGACAAAGGTCAACAGTGGCAGAATGCGAGATTTCACTTTGAAGGATGTGATTTCCATGATCTTCCTCTTTTTATTTTTCTTGCATTGCATTTCCAGAAAGGTATGGATGTTAGCTTTTTATTGCCACTAGAATCACTTCATTTCGATCTCTAGAACTCACGCTCTGCACAAAACATTGACTGAACGTCAAATCTGCCAATTATCTCCAATTTACTCCTTTTTGCATTTTTCATCCAAAAGTGCCTTCAAAACATAAAACAAAGAATATCAAGGCATTTTACATATAAAACATAGACAAAACATTAGGTAAATATGGGTGAAACTATCGAATAATATGGTTACATCAATTTAATTACCTTTGTTATCATTTTTCTTCTTCTTCTTTTTTTGCAGATTATATATTATCCCTTCTCTTTAGTTGTTACCTTTAACAAAAGAATATAAATAATGTAATAATCTAATATGCAACCCATAATCATATTTTAAAGTGTGTGTGTGAAAATGAATGCTTAAAAACACTTGTTAAATGAGTATATGAGCAAAAGCAATTGATAATAATACGAGAGCTTGTACGACTGAATATTTCAAGAAGTATTATGATAGACTTTGTTAAAAATATTTACTAGGATACATCTTAAGAGTCATTTTAACAAAAGAACTCCTTGATTCTGCCATCTTAGTAATAACGGTTTTACATATAGAAAACATAATTTTTTTTTAAGTATCAACTACTACCCCTTCACCCTAACCAAAACGAGACATAGTCCTTAATATTCTAAGGTAGAAATATAAAGTATAAAGGACATCATTTGATGAACATTGACAAACCTGAAACACACTTAAACAAATATAAGAAATAACAAAACAAAATAATAAAACACAAGGTTTCATAAATAAATTCTCAAATCCAATATAAGTGTTTTACAACTTTTCTTAGTTAACTAATTTATGCGACTCATGGAGGGATCAATTACAGGAATGAAGGATTGTAGTTGGTTAATCAATTATTTAGCAGTAACAGTAGAGATTATGATTTTTCGTGCCGAAGATGTTAGAAATTCCTATTCCATAGCATGATCAAGAAAAGACAACAACTTACCATAAAAACCATTAACATTTAACAGACCTATGGGTTTATGGTAAATGTGAAGTTAGGCCAAAGAGAAAATATGAAAGATCTATTCCAATATGCCCAGACCATATGACAAGGCAATAAAGGCATCAATATGTTTAAACATTGTATTCATTCGATAAGACATTGTGGAGACTTATAATTTCTTTCTTATTATTTTTCCAATAATATCCTCATTTGCTAAAACTTTGGGGATAACCCTGAAAACTTGACTACCTCCTAAAAATACAACTATTGACACCACCCCATTAACCCAAAGTTGCGTTCTCCATACACTAAATGAATATTTCTTGTAGCAAAAACCTGACCAAGATGATTTGCTGATTCTAAAAACTCTTCTTTTTCAAGACTTGATCCACCAAAAACACAAATATTTTGTATTTGATGACTTGAGGAACTTGCTATTTTTACACACTTTTGATATTTGTGGAATGTATGGATTGAGCAGAAATGAAGTGAAGGAAGAGAAGATTTTATAGATGAGAAAGTGAAAATGCAATTATACCACCTATATGTAGGCCAACTAGAGTCTCTCTCTCTCCTTTTCTTTTTCTTTTTATTTTATTTTATTTTTTTGAAAATATATGTATGTATAAGTTGTTAGCATGTGTATGTACATGTAGTTATGATTGTGGCTCACATCTTCTCTTGGTTTTTCATCCAAGAATAGCTTAAACACTCTTTATGGGTCGGGGATAGGCTTCCCATCCAGTTTTTTTAAAAACTAGCAAATAGGGTCTTTTTTAGTTAGATTCCCAAGACTATGTCAAGCATATTCTTTATGGAATTGTGGCTATAAATCATAAATTACATGATGCACATCTCCACTAGGATGCTTCTCAAAAGTTAATAGAAGATTATCTAAAGACTTCTTACTCAAGACATCCTAAATGAACTGTATTTTATCTTCATGATTTATAGATATCATTCCTAAAAAATGATATCTTGCATTACAAAGCCCATTTGGCATATCTGTGACAGACTTTAAGTCATTTTCCATGATGTTTCTTTGCAAAAATACTTTTAGCTATTCCAAATATGTATGAAGTGAAAGAATTAGAAGACTCACATGATAATCAGACCTTTGCTTTAGTGAACAAGCGAATATCTTTAGGAATTCCATGGTTCATTAACAATCTTAATCTTGCACATCTATCACGATAAATTTTTATAATTGCATTCTAAGGTACAATGAGAAAATACTTTTTAAATTTTTTAAGAGTGGTGTCCATTTTCAAATGAGAAGAAATGTAAAGAAGGGAGCAAGAGCAAAGAATTGCACAAATATAAACATAAATATCAGTTATTATGGGAACTGAAAGAACCGACTTAAGTTACAGAGTATCGTTATCCACCACTTGACCGAGGTGAAAGAAACTAACAAAACAAAGGTCACACCAAAATGAAACACAAAATCTGTGAGAAAAAAGAATCAATCTTTATATAGAGGATCACCCAATTCAATAGAGTCATTTTCAATTAAAAATTTATCAAAGTAAAATTTCAAACGATATCCATTTACGTTGAAAACATTACCATTTTTTGGATTCTTAACATCACAAGCCCCATATGGATGCACATGTTTCATAATAAAGGATCGCTTCATCTTGATTTTAGTTTTCAAGGAAATAAATGGAGTTCAGAATTATAAAGTAAGACTTTTTGACTAACATTAAATATTTTTCTCAAACTTTTCTTGTCATGAAACTCTATGATTCTTGCTTTAAGAATTTTTAAATTTTCATATGCATCATTTTTTATTTCCTAAAGCTCATTTATTTGTAATTTTTACAGTTGACTAGCATCATCAAGATTTGAATTGAAAGCTTTAATAGCCCAATAAGCTTTGTGTTCAAGTTTCACAGGCAAGTGACAAGGTTTTTCATATATTAGTCTATAAGGTGACATGCCCCTAATGATGTTTTATAAGCTGTTTGATAAGCCGAAAGTGCATCATCAAGTCTTAAAGACTAGTCTTTCCTATTAGGGTTCACTATTTTCTCCAAGATCTATTTGATTTCCCTATTAGCAAGTTCTACTTGTACACTTGTCTATGGGTGATAAGTGGTGGTAACTCTTCAATTTGTGCTAAAAATAAACCATTTGTAAATTATTAGATTCATTAAACTCAATTTCACTAGAAATAGTTTCAAATTGATCATGAACTAATTTTTCAATAACGTCCACTTGTTGTAAATTATTATTATCTCTAGGTTGCTTATAAATGTTGAAAATATTCAACTCCAATGTCATGTTTCCAAATAATAACTTCATCAGTCCATTCCTACAATTAATCAATACATTAGAAGTTACAAGAAATGGACATCCTAAAATAACAGGAAATGAATTACATGCTTCAACAGTTTGTGTATCTAAGACAATAAAATCCATAAATAAATGAATTTATTAACTTATACTAAGACATCTTTAATAATTTCTCTAGGCACTTTTACAGATATATTAGCAAGTAACAAAGTTATAAAAGTTGGTTTTAACTCACGTAAATTGAGACTTTAAAAGACTAAATATGGAAGTAAATTCACACTAGTTTTAAGATCAAGTAAAACTCTTTCAGTTTTATGTTCTCCAATAAATTAAGAAATTATAGGACAACCAGGGTCTTTATATTTTAAAGCATTATTGTTATGAAGAATGACACTTGTTCGACTAAAAAGGCTTTATTTTTCACATTCAGTTTTCTATTCATAGTGCACAAATCTTTCAAAAATTTAGCATAAGAAAGTACCTATTTAATAGCATCCACCAAAGCTATATTGATCCTTACCTATTTGAAAGTTTCAAAGATTTCAGAGTTGTGTTTGACTTTCCTTTGTTGGGTCATGGCATGAGGAAATGGAAGTGGTAATAGAGAATCAGTTTTTTCTTTGTAGTGTTCAGCTTCAACCCCTTCTTTACCCTCGAAGATTAACTCATCATCTTTCTCATAAGCTTTAAAAGTGGGTTTTTCAATAACCTTACCACTATGAAGAGTGATGACTGATTTGACTTGATCCATATGATGGCTTCCGGAACTAGTATTTGCATTGTATTATCCCTTAGGATTTTGTTGTGGTTAAGATGAAAACTTATCTATCTCTTAAAACTAAGAGTAGATGTGAATTTTACAAGAGCATCTTTTAGATCTGCAATGACTTGAGCATTTTAAGTGTTGGTTGTCTTTTGCTTTTAAATGAATGCGTGCAATTTTTTCTCAAGATTTCTTCTAGGAGGTGGAGCATAAGGAGGTGTATATCCATGAGAATTTTGGAAATTATGGTGTGCTTAAGACGGTGGCTATCAAGTTTATGCATTATTGTTACCACTCTTCCAACTAAAATTTGGGTGATTTCTCTAACCAAGGTTGTATGTTTGCGAGTTTGAGTTATGATTGGGCCTTTAAAAACTGTTTAAAGCATAGACTTGTTCATGATGATATTTTTTGAAAGAAGGTAAAGTTGAAAAGTCATTGGTTGCATGTTCATTGGTTTCACAGATTTAACAAACAATGTCTTAAATAAAATTTAATTGACCACTCTTTTTTAATTCTAATACCTCAACGTTTCTAGCTAAAGATGTAAATTTGGCTTGGAGGTCATGGTCTTCTCTAAGGTTGTACATACCTCCATTAGATGTATGAGGTTAAGTTTTACCTAGTGCCTTCTAAGTACTTATAGTGTGCCAATTTTGAGCATTTTCAACTAGCAAGTCTAGGTACTATATTGCTTCATCAGGGTCTTTATTTTTAAAAATTCCATTGCATATCAATTCCACCATTTGTCTATTTGTAGGTGTTAACCCTTCATAAAAATATGAAACCAATCTCCATCTTTCAAAACCATGATGATGACAAGTATTAAGTAAGTCTTGATAACTTTCCCAACATTGCTAAAATGTTTCTCCTAGTTTTGAAATGGAAAAAACTTCTTTAAAAATTGTTGATGCATTTCATTCCAAGCATGAATGGATCCTAATCTAAGATTTTATAGCCATGTTTTAGCTTTATCTTTTAATGAAAAAGAAAAAGCTTTAATCTAATGTTGTTCATGCTATAATTTAAGCAATTATAGGTGTTACAAACTTCTTCAAATTCTCTCTAATACAAGTATGATTTTTCTAGATCTAAGCCATGAAAAGAAGGTGAAAATTGAATAATGCTTAGCTTAAAATTAAAGTGAGATGCATCAGGAGGGAAAATTATGCACGAGGGTGTACTTGTTTTTGTGGGATTCATGTGGTCTCTAAGTGTTCTAACTCGGTTATTCTCATTATTTTTATTATGAAGAGACTAATTTTCTTCTTTGGCCATTTTTTCTAAAAATGATAGAGATACCCTAAAAAGTCTACCATTTAAAGTACGTGACCAAACTCTCATGCACATGTAGCAAGAAAATAAAAGGAAGAAGGAAACAAAATAAAAGAGACAAAAGTTAGATACAAGAAAAGTGAAAAGTGGAAATAAAATAAATATTATAATTTATACAAGAATTTAACTTCTCGACAAAGACACCAAAAACTTGACACGATCAAAGAGTTGATGTCTTATTACTTGACCGCTGATTAGTACTTAAAAGTGCATTTTTATCATGGTTTTATATCATCATTTTGCACTTGAAGTATCAATAACTCCTTAACTAAAATATGTTTTATAATAATGTATCTAATAATATAAGATACCTATAATTTGTGGTAAATGTCTATTTTTGATGCAGGTCTATCACATAAATGAAAGGATTGATTGATGACTTGAAGAACTTAAATTGCATGGATAAAGAGATGGTCAAACTCAGAGAAGAGATGTCGGTGCAATCCAAACCGGAACACTGTTCGGTAATTGGGTCATATCTAGAGCTACAGATCTCAGATTTAGGTCCAATTTATATGGATAGAAAGGTAAGACATAGCCCTACAACTTTCATATGGAGCCCAAGATCTAAAAAGGTCATTATCAAATCCAAATTGTAGCAACAACAAAGAATCCCGAATCTGTCTTCCAGCCCGAGCACTGTTCGGTATTTTGGCCATATTTGGAGTTCTAGAAGTCCAAATGAGCTGAAGTTTTTACACAAGAAAGCTGAGACAATTGCCTATAACTTTCATGTTTGCAACTGGCTCCAATTTTGACGTTATCAATGACGTTTTGGGCAGACAAGTGAAGATAAGGATTGTCACCAAGTCAAAAGTTGGCCACCCACTTATCAATTAGTCATCAAATCAATAGTTCTCAATTTTGGCCTATAAAAGGAGGCATTTGCCATGCATTTAGGCATCTTGGTGTTCAGATCAAGATCATGCTCTTCCTTTCTCTCTTTGTATTTTTTGTAATGTTTATGCTTTACTTCCATTAATATCAAGTTTATGCCTTTCATTTCATTTCCTTTACTTAGTTAACTTCTATGTTCTTATTTTGTTTATTTATTTTTCTTTCTTTCATTATGTCTAGCTAAGTTAATGATGTCAAGGTGAAAAGGTTACACTAATGGTGTAAGAATAAGTATAGTGTAAACTTAATATGGACTTTAATGTTTGATACTAACATGTTTTATATTTGTTATCTTGTTCACTCTTTAATACTTTGCTTGTTAAATGACTAATCTTGATTTATGTTGTATAACACTTGGTACAACAAATGCTTGGCACTTTCATAGCCCATAATGTATGGTATAACCGACACCTGAGCTATGAAAGGAACTTGATTTGTTGTTAACATAAGTTATAATCATGAATGCTTGACGAGATTTACAAGTATTAGCATTAATTGAATAAGATGACTAATGTAATCATGTTAACAATATATAATCTGATTGGAACCTCCTTTGTGTGTGGTTTCCAATTCAATAATAAGAGTTTATACTGTACTTGTTTGATATACCATTAGTGGAATCTCTAACCTTGACATTTGTTATTATTATTGCTTAATCCTTACATTAATATTTGATCTCCAAGTTCTCATCATCATCATCTTCTTCTTCTTCTTCTCTTTATTATTATTATTATTATTATTATTATTATTATTATTATTGTTATTGTTATTAGTACTACTATTACTACTACTACTATTATTATTATTATTATTATTATTATTATTATTACTATTGTTGTTGTTGTTATTGTTGTTTTATAATTGTTGTTTATAATTTGTACAATTAACCTCCCTGTGGTTCGACCCCGGTCTTGCCGGGTTATTTATTACTTCGACACTCCTGCACTTGGGAGAAGACATCAATCTTTTAGTCGTGTCAACCGCCTTTTATGATCGGCTTGTTTTAACTCATAAGTGCACAAGCGTGAGATGTAGCAATTAACTCGGTAAGATCGAGGTCATATCCACAGAGAGCTAGATCTAGAAAATAAGCTAGGTAACAACAAAAAAAAACTCAAGAGAAATTAAATTAATAATAACTTGGTGGAAAATAATTGATGGATTTGTATTCAAAGATGAAAACGTATAAATAGATTTTGAATGATAAGAAAAAGTAAGTCTTAGTCCAAATCAATTTTAATGGTGATGTGTTGGTGATTCCTTCAAGATATATAAGATAACTCAACCTAATATCAACGATGGTGATATTAGATCGGAAGATATTACAATGAAGTTTAAAACGATGAAGATTGATTATTGCTTAATAATGAACAAGTACTTTCATATTAAGTAAGACATTGAATCAAGCAATCTCTATACCAAAACTAAAGTTTGTGCATAAAAATTCAAGATTATAACATTACCTAAATGATTTCTAAAATTTCTTTGCAATAATAAATCATTCATGAAGAAAATGAGAAGATAAACATTAAGATTCATTCATATCTTAAAGAACTCACCTCAACCATCATCATCCTTGATTTGGATCCAAGAAAGAGATTAGCCAACCATGATTATATATAAGAACACTTCAATAAACATGAAATAACTTGAATCAAACTGAAATAATAAGTTTTATAAGCTAAAGAACTGAAATCTATAAAGAAGAACACAACACAATTTCAGTAAAAATTCGTACACAAATCTGATGCTAACTTTGGACAGCAATTTAGACCCTTTTAGAAGCTTTTTTTCAAGATGTCTATTAGAGATATATTTATAGGAAATTCTGTCACCTTTTCATAGTATTAAAGAAAAACTCATTTGAACACCTGAGGTAAATGTTATAGGCAAAACACCGAAAGGTGTTCTGAAAAATCAAATCAGGACAACTTTGCAACCACTTTGGTGCACGTTTTTCTTCCTCATTTATGAGTTGTCTCTTTCTTCTTTTTGACCCAAAATAATGTAAAAATGTCCCCTCCAGCTTTCCATCCATGTGCTTGCCTTCTTGGATCAATGGATTACCCAAAATAAATCAATTGTTATTTGTTGTGTGGACATGTAAGATCATGGATTGTGTTAGGGGCTGATTTTGGGATGAATTTAAGCATCAAATAAGTATACAAATATATTTATTATTTGGGCTAAGATTGACATTGAAACCTTGAGTGTTTAATGGTTGAAGTTTGCACACAACATAAGGCAAGTTTGGGCTTGAAATAGATCATATGATATTCTTTTCTAGAATTGGAATAAAATTGAATTTTGGGACAAATTTGGAGCACTTATTTGAACCAAGATTTGCTTCAATCTTCAACTAAATGTCTCTTTAATTTTTTGTTCTAAATTCCGATGTTGAATTTTCTAAATTAATTCATTTACGCTCCAAAAACCTATCGAAACATTAATTATGTAAAATAAAAACAATAAATACATATGTAAAATAAGAGACTTAATAACACTTTTGGTGCACAATCAAATCACAAGAAAGTTAACAATATAAATTATAAACAACAACAACAACAACAATGATGATGGTGGTGGTGATGATGAGTTAGAAAGGACTTTGAGATGTAAGATTAATGTGAAGATTATACAATGATAACAACAAATATCAAGGTTAGAGAATCCACTAATAGTACTAGAGATAAATAAAGTATAAACTTGTTATAAATTATCAACATGATCATATTAATCATTATATTTACGTAACACCATACTTATAAATTTTATCAAGTATTTATAATGCTAACTTATGTTGACAACAAATCAAGCTCCTTTCATTATAACGATGTCGACTGAAGACTATAAATGATCAAGTATTTGATGTACCAAGTATTATACAATACAAAACTAAATTAACCATTAAACAAGGAAGGTGTTAAGAATTAATAAGATAAAAATGATATGATATGCTAATAGCAAGTTGTTTAGGATATAATCATTGAAGTCTATATTGAATTTATATTATACTTATCTTAACACTATTAGTGAAACCTTTTCACCTTGACATAATTAACTTAGCTAGACATTATGAAGAAGAACAACTTAAATAAACAATATAAGAACATAAACATGATATAAGTTAATTAAATATAGTAAAGGAAATGAAAAGCATGACCAAGAGATTAATGAAAGCAAAACTTAAGCATTACAAAAATATAAAGAGAAAGAGTAAGAACATGATCCTAATCTAAAAACAAAAATGCCTAAATGAATGAAAAATGCTTCCTTAAATAAGCTAAAATTTAAAACTATTCATTTGGTAATTGATAATTAATGTAGTGGCCAATTATTGATTTAGTGGATTTGGTTGAGCAACACTTAAGTTGACATTTATACAATTTGAATTTGGCAAAGTGTTTCATGAAAGTCGTTGGAAATTATCTTTTCCTTCCACATATCAAATTTAAGAGCATTTGGAGCACTATAGCTTGAGATATATCTAAAATACAGAGTAGTGTTGCTGGTGGACATGATGGATAACCCTCAAGCTCTTTTCTGGATGAAATGTCATTTCTACCATAAACAATTAAGCAGGTCTTCTGCATGAAAGTTGTTAGAAATTATCTTTTCCTTCTACCACCAAATTTCACATCATTTGGACTTTTAGAACTCTAGTTATGGGTAAAACTACGAGTAGTGTTTGGGTTAGATTGCAGGACAGATTTTGACTTCCTTTTTATGGCCAAACTTTAAATTTGAAAACAGTAGATTTGGGTCTTTCTCTACATATGAAAGTTGTAGGTCTATTTCTTATCTCTCTATCCATATAAACCAAACTGAAATCCAAGATCTATAGCTCCAGATATGATCAAATGATTGAACAATGTTCAAATTTGAATTGAATCGACATCTTCTTTCTAAGCTTAGCCTTTCCTTTATCCTTCACTTTCAATAGTTAATCACAATAATCAATCCTTTGAATTGTGAAAATACCTACATTTAAAATGAGCATTTACCATAAATTAAATGTATCTTATATTATCCAATTTGTTATTATAAAACATGCTCTAGTTAAGGACTTATTGATACTTCAGGTGCAAATAGATGATATAAAACCTTGATAAAAATGTACTTTTAAGTACTAATTAGGCGACCGACCCACACACTCACACGGTCTATTTTCATGGGCAATCTACCCTCACACTCATATTGGTCTATTTTCATGGGCGGCCTCCCACACATGTTCATCATGGTTTATTTTCAAGGGTGACTCGCCTATTAATTCACATGGTTTATTTTCAAGGGTGGCTTGCCAATTAATTCACATGGTTTATTTCCATGGGTGACTTGCCCTTACAGTCACATGGTCTATTTTCATGGGTGAACTACCCACACATGTTCATCATGGTTTATTTTCAGGGGCGACCAGCCTACACACTCATACAGTCTACTTTCACGGGCAACTTATGACATGACTAAAAGATTGATATCTTCTCGCAAGTGCAGGAGTGTCGAAATAATAAATAACTCGACAAGACCGGGGTCGAACCACAGGGAGGTTAATTGTACAAATTATAAATAACAATAATACAACAACAACAACAACAATAACAATAACAATAACAATAACAATAATAATAATAAAGAAAAAGAAGGAGAAAGAGAAGAAAAAGAAGAAGATGATGATGAGAACTTGAGATGAAATATTAATGTAAGGATTAAACAATGATAATAACAAATGTTAAGGTTAGAGGTTCCACTAATGGTATGTCAAACAAGTATAGTATAAACTCTAATTAGTCAATTGGAAACCACACACAAAGGAAGTTCCAATTTGATTATAGATTGTTAACATGATTACATTCATCATCTTATTCGATTAATCCTAATAGTTGTAAATCTCATCAAGCATTCATGATTATAACTTATATTAACAACAAATCAAGTTCCTTTTATAGCTCAAGTGTCGGTTATATCATACAGTATGAACTATGAATGCCAAGCATTTGTTGTACCAAGTGTTATATAACATAAATCAAGATTAGTCATTTAACAAACACAGTATTAAAGAGTGAACAAGATAACAAATACAAAGCATGTTAGTATCAAACATTAAAGTCCATATTAAGTTTACATTATACTTATTCTTACACCATTAGTGTAACCTTTTCACCTTGACATAATTAACTTAGCTAGACATAATCAAAGAAAGAAAAATAAATAAACAAAATAAGAACATAAAAGTTAACTAAGTAAAGGAAAGGAAATGAAAGGCATAAACTTGATATTAATGAAAGCAGAGCATAAACATTACAAAAAATACAAAGAGAGAAAGGAAGAGCCTAAATGCATGGTAAATGCCTCCTCTTATAGGCCAAAATTGAGAACTATTGATTTGATGACTAATTGATAAGTGGGTGGCCAACACTAGTCTCAGGTTTCCAGATCAAGATCATGCTCTTCCTTTCTCTCTTTGTATTTTTTGTAATGTTTATGCTCTGCTTTCATTAATATCAAGTTTATGCCTTTCATTTTCTTTCCTTTACTTAGTTAACTTTTATGTTCTTATTTTGTTTATCTATTTTTCTTTCTTTGATTATGTCTAGCTAAGTTAATTATGTCAAGGTGAAAAGGTTACACTAATGGTGTAAGAATAAGTATAATGTAAACATAATATGGACTTTAATGTTTGATACTAACATGCTTTGTATTTGTTATCTTGTTCACTCTTTAATACTTTGTTTGTTAAATAACTAATCTTGATTTATGTTGTATAACACTTGGTACAACAAATGCTTGGCACTTTTATAGTTCATACTGTATTGTATAACCGACACTTGAGCTATGAAAGGAACTTGATTTGTTGTTAACATAAGTTATAATCATGAATGCTTGACGAGATTTACAAGTATTAGCATTAATCGAATAAGATGACTAATGTAATCATGTTAACGATTTATAATCTGATTGGAACCTCCTTTATGTGTGGTTTCCAATTGAATAATAAGAGTTTATATTATACTTGTTTGACATACCATTAGTGGAATCTCTAACCTTGATATTTGTTATTATCATTGTTTAATCGTTACATTAATATTCCATCTCAAAGTTCTTATTTTCTTCTTCTTCTTCTCCTTCTTTTTCTTTATTATTATTATTGTTATTATTACTATTATTATTAGTATTACTACTACTACTACTACTACTACTACTATTATTATTATTATTATTACTATTATTCTTGTTGTTGTTGCTATTATTATTGTTATTGTTGTTATTACTATTGTTGTTGTTTCTAATTATTATTTATAATTTATACAATTAACCTCCCTATGGTTCGACCCCGGTCTTACCGGGTTATTTATTACTTCGACACTCCAGCACTTGGGAAAAGACAACAATCTTTTGGTTGTGTCAAGTTTTTTGCGCCGTTGCCGGGGAGGGAAGTTCTTGTATAAATTATAGTAGTTTATTTTCTCTTTTCACTTTTCTTGTATATAACTTTGTTTTTTTTCTTTTGTTTCTTTTTATTTTGTTTTCTTCCTCCTTCTTTTGCTTTCTTCCTCTTTTTTATTTTATTCCTAGACGTGCATGAGAGTGTGGTCAAGTACGTCAAGTGGTAGACTTTGTAGGCTATCCTCATCATTTTCAGAAAATATGGCCGAAGAAGATAATCAATCACTTTATAATGAAAATAATGAGAATAACCGTGCTAGAACACTTAGAGGCCACATAAATCCCACAAGAACAAGTGTACCATCATACATAATTTTTCCTCCCGATGCATCTCATTTTAATTTTAAGCCAGGTATTATTCATCTTTTACCTTCTTTTCATGGCTTAGAATTGGAAAATCCATACTTGCATTTAAGGGAATTTGAGGAGGTTTGCAACACATATAATAATTTTAATTGTAGCATGAACACCATCAGATTAAAGCTTTTTTCTTTTTCATTAAAAGATAAAGCTAAAACATGGCTACAAAATTTGAGACCAGGATCCATTCATGCTTGGGATGAAATGCAACAACAGTTTTTAAAGAAGTTTTGCCCATCTCATAGAACAAACTCTTTCAAAAGACAAATCACCACTTTCACTAAAAAACTAGGAGAAACATTTTACCAATGTTGGGATAGGTATCGAGACTTGTTTAGTACTTGCCCTCATCATGGTTGTGAAACATGGAGATTGGTTTCACATTTCTATGAAGGGTTAACACCTAAAAAGAGGCAAATGGTTGAATTGATGTGCAATGGAACTTCTGAAGATAAAGACCCTGATGAAGCAATGGAGTAGTTAGACTTGTTAGCTGAAAATGCTCAAAATGGGGACACTAGGGGTACTTATGAAGCACCGAGTAAAAGTCAACCTCATACATCTAGTGGAGGTATGTACAACCTTAGGGAAGATCATGACCTTCAAGCCAAGTTTGCATCTTTAGCTAGAAAAGTCCAGGCACTAGAATTGAAAATGAGTGGTCAATTAAAATCTGTTGAAAACATTGTATGTCAATTATGTGAAACAAATGAACACTCAACCAATAATTGTCCAACCTTATCTTCTTTTAAAGAATGTCTCCATGAACAAGCCCATGCTTTAAACAGTTTTCAAAGGGCCAACCATAACCCATACTCCCAAACATACAACCCTGGTTGGAGAAATCACCTAAATTTCAGTTGGAAGAGTGAGAACAACAATGCACAAACTTCATAACCACCATTTCAAGCACATCATAATTTTCAAAATTCTCATGGATATGCACCTCCTTATGCTCCACCTCTTATAAGAAATCTTGAGGAAACATTGCATGCATTCATTGAAAAGCAAGAAACAATCAATACTCAACTTGCTCAAAACATGAAAGATTTTAAAGATACTCTTGCAAAATTAACATCTGCTCTCAGTTTCCAAGAGAAAGGTAAGTTTCCATCTCAACCACAACAAAATCCTAAGGGGCAAAACAATGCAAATGCAAGTAGTTTCGGAAGCCAACACATGGATCAAGTCAAATCAGTTACTACTCTATGCAGTGGTAAGGTTATTGAAAAACCCTCTCTTGAACCTTATGAGAAAGATGATGAGTTAATCTCTGAGGGTAAGGAAGGGGTTGAATCTGAAAATTGCAAAGAAACGACTGATTCACCGCTAGCACTTCCATTTCCTCATACCATGACTACACAAAGGAAAGTCAATCACAAGTCTGAAATCTTTGAAATTTTCAAACAAGTAAGGATCAATATACCTTTGCTGGATGCTATTAAATAGGTTCCTTCCTATGCTAAATTTTTGAAAGATCTATGCATTGTGAAGAGGAAACTAAATGTGAAAAAGAAAACCTTTTTAGCAGAACAAGTAAGTGTCATTCTTCAGAACAATAATGCTTTGAAATATAAAGACCCTGGTTGTCCTACAATTTCTTGCTTTATTGGAGAACATAAAATTGAAAGAGCCTTATTTGATCTTGGTGCTAGTGTGAATTTACTTCCATATTCAGTTTTTTAAAGTTTCAATCTAGGTGAGTTAAAACCAACTTTTATATCTCTTTTACTTGTCGATAAATCTGTAAAAGTGCCTAGAGGAATAATTGAAGATGTGTTAGTACAAGTCGATAAATTCATTTATCCTATGGAATTTATTGTCTTGGACACAGAACTTATTGAAGCATGTAATTCATTTCCTGTTATTTTAGGACGTCCATTTCTTGCAACCTCTAACACATTGATTAATTGTAGGAATGGACTGATGAAGCTATCATTTGGAAACATGACATTGGAGATGAATATTTTCAACATTTGCAAGCAACCTAGAGATGATAATGATTTATAGGAAGTGGAATTTACTAAAAAATTAATTTATGATCAATTTCCAACCACTTCCAGTGAAATTGAGATTGAATATGATGATTTGCAAATGATTTATTTTCAGGAAGAATCAAAGACAAGTAATTAGAGGCCATAAATTAAGGAATTGCCACCACGGTCAATTAAGTCCATATCTTCAAGTGTTCAACCACCAAAACCTGATTTGAAGTCGTTGCCATCCAATCTCAAATACTCATTTTTGGGAGAAAATGACACTTTTCCGGTGATAATCTCTTCCAAACTTAATGCTCATCAAGAAGATAAGTTATTACAAACTCTGAAATGCACAAAAATGCATTAGGATGGACCATAGCTGATATAAAAGGAATTAGTCCTTTGATTTGTACACATAGAATTTATTTAGAGGAAAATGCTAAACCCTCTAGAAAAATGCAACGAAGGCTAAATCATAATATGAAAGAAGTAGTGAAAAATGAAGTCATTAAGCTTTTAGATAATGAAATCATTTATCCTATTTCTGACAGCAAATGGGTAAGTCCTACCCAAGTTGTACCCAAGAAGTCTAGAGTCACTGTGATAACAAATGAGAATAATGAGTTAATTCCCACTAGAATTGTTACTGGTTGGCGCATGTACATTGACTATAGGAAACTTAATTCAATGACTAGAAAAGATCATTTTCCTTTACCTTTCATGGATCAAATCCTAGAAAGAGTTGCAGGTTATGAATTTTATTGTTTCCTAGATGGCTATTCGAGTTACAACCAAATTGAAATTGCATTGGAAGATCAAGAAAAGACTACTTTCACATGTCCATTTGGTACTTTTTCATATCAAAGGATGCCTTTTGGATTATGTAATGCACCAACCACATTTCAAAGATGCATGCTTAGTATATTTAGTGATATGGTTGAACATTTTCTTGAGATTTTCATGGATGATTTTTCTGTTTTTAGCGATTCATTTCATGATTGTTTGACTAACTTAGAAAAGGTTTTGACCAGGTGTGAAGAGAAGAATCTTGTGCTGAATTGGGAAAAATGTCATTTTATGGTAACAAATAACATTGTACTTGGTCACATTGTTTCATCAAAAGGAATTGAGGTTGACAAATCTAAAATTGAGTCAATTGCAAACTTCCCAACACCAAAATCTCTTAAAGATGTTAGATCATTCCTAGGACATGCTGGTTTTTATAGAAGGTTCATCAAAGATTTTAGTGTAATGTCTAAGCCTTTAAGTAACCTTCTAACAAAGGATACTATTTTTGAATGGACTGAACATTATGAAGAAGCCTTTGTTAAACTTAAAAACTTGCTTACTTGTGCTCTTATCATTCAACCTCCCGATTGGTCATTACCTTTTGAAATAATGTGTGATGCTAGTGATTATGTCGTAGGTGCTGTTTTGGGTCAAAGAAAAGATAAGAAACCTTATGTAATTTACTATGCAAGTAAAACTTTAAATAGTGCTCAAATGAATTATACCACCACTGAAAAAGAATTACTTGCAGTAGTATTTGCATGTGAAAAGTTCAAATCTTTTCTTGTTGGCTCACCTGTTGTTGTTTTTAGTGATCATGCAACATTGAAATATCTTATTTCTAAGAAAGATTCTAAGGCTAGATTGGTGTGATGGATTTTATTACTTCAAGAATTTGATATCACAATCAAAGATAAGAAAGGCAGCGAAAATGTTTTCGCAGATCACTTGTCAAGATTGACAACAGATTCGAAAATTGACATCTCACCAATCGATGACTACTTTCCCGATGAATCTTTACTTTTTATCTCTACAATGCCTTGGTTTGCTAATATTGTTAATTTTCTTGTTTCAGGACAATTGCTAGCTCATTAGAGTACCCAAAATAAAAGAAAGTTCTTGAATGAAGTGAAGAACTTTTATTGGGATGATCTTTATTTATTAAAATATTGTCCTGATCAAATATTTCAAAGATGCATTCCTGATAATGAGGTAAGTAGTGTCATTAAATTTTATCATTCTGAGGCATGTGAGGGCCATTTCTCGTTAAGAAAGACAGCTGCAAAAATCTTACAAAATGGATTTTATTGGCCCACCATGTTCAAAAACTCACATGCATTCTGCAAGTCTTGTGAAAATTGTCAAAAGTTGGGATCTATTTCAAAACATCACATGATGTCTTTAAATCCCATTATTGTCATTGAGATCATTGACTGCTAGGGTATAGATTTCATGGGTCCATTCCCTCCATCATTTGGTTTCTTATACATATTAGTCGCAGTAGATTATGTTTCAAAATGGATAGAGGCAATTCCAAGTCGAAACAATGATCACAAAATAGTGATAAAGTTTTTGAAAGAAAATATTTTGAGTCGATTTGGAGTCTTTCGAGCCATAATAAGTGATGGTGGAACACATTTCTGCAACAAACCATTTGAGTCTTTAATGAAGAAATATGGAATCACACATAAAGTTGCCATCCCTTATCACCCTCAAACAAGTGAACAAGTAGAGCTTGCTAATAGGGAGATCAAACATATTTTGGAGAAAACAATGAACCCTAATAGGAAAGACTGGTCCTTAAAACTTACTAATGCACTTTGAGCTTATTGAACTGCTTATAAAACATCATTATGTATGTCACCTTATAGACTAGTCTATGAAAAACCTTGTCACTTGCCTGTGGAACTTGAACATAAAGCTTATTGGGCTATTAAAGCTTTCAATTCAAATCTGGATGATGCTAGTCAACTGCGAAAATTACAAATAAATGAGCTTGAGGAAATAAGAAATGATGCATATGAAAATTCAAGAATTCATAAAGCAAGAATTAAAGAGTTTCATGACAAGAAAATACTAAGAAAAACATTCAATATTGGTCAAAAAGTCTTGCTTTATAATTCTTGACTGCATTTATTTCCTAGAAAATTAAGATCAAGATGGAGCGGTCCTTTTATTGTGAAACATGTGTATCCATATGGGGCCAATGACATCGAGAATCCAAAGAATAACAATGTTTTCAAGGTAAATGGACATCATTTGAAAGTTTACTTTGACAATTTTTCAGTTGAACATGACTCTATTGAATTGGGTGATCTTGTATATAATGATTGATTTTATTTTATTTTATTTTATTTTATTTTTGAGTGATTTTTGCTAGTTTCTCTCACCCCGGTCAAATGGCGGATAACAGTACTCCATGACTTAAGTCAATTCTTTTAGTTTCCCACAATAACTGATATCTGTGTATATATTTGTGCAATTCTTTGAATCTCTCTTCCAATTCTCATTTGAAAATGGACACTAATCTTGAAAAATTTAAAAAGTATTTTCTCGCTCTGCCTCAAAATGTGATTACAAAAATTTACTATGCTAGATGTGCAAGATTGAGATTGTTAATGAATCATGGAATTCCTGTAGATATTCACTGGTTGATTAAAGCAAAGGTCCGATTATCAGGTGAGTCCTCTAACTCCTTCATTTCACACATGCATGGAATAGGTAAAAGCACTTTTGCAAAGAAACGTCGTGCAAAATGACTGAAAGTTTGTCATCGATGTGCTAGATGGACTTGTAATACACAATGTTGTTCTTTGGGAATGGTATCTATAAACCGTGAAGATAAAATACAATTCATTAAGGATGACATGAGTAAGGAGTCTTAAGATGCATCCTAGTGGAGATGTGCATCGTGTAATTCATGATTTATGGTCACTATTTCATAAAGAATATGATCCACTTAGTCTTGAGAATCTGACTAAAAAAGATCCTGTTTGCCAGTTTTTAAGAAAACTAGATGGGAAGCCTATCCCCGACCCATAGAGGGTGTTTAAGCTGTTCTTAGGCGTAAAACCAAGGGAAGATGTGAGCCACAATCACAACTACGTGTACATACACATGCTTTTTTAAAAGTAAATAAATAAATAAATAAAAAGAGAGAGAGAGAGAGTGTGAGACTCTAGCTGACCTACATATAGGTGTTATGATTGCCTTTCTAATTTCTCATCTATAAAACCCTCTCTTCCTTCCTTTCATCTTTACTCAACCCATACATTCAACAAATATAGAAGTGTGTAGAAATGACAAGTTCCTCAAGTCATCATATAAGAAATATTTTTGTTTTTGGTGGATCTATTCCTGAGAAAGAAAAGGAGTTTTAGAATCAGCAAATCATCTTGGTTAAGTGCTAGCTGAGAGAAAGATTCATTTAGTGTATGGGGGAGGCAGTCTTGGGTTAATGGAAGGTGTGTCAATAACTGTATTTTTAGAAGGTAGTCAAGTTTTGGGGGTTGTCCCCGAAGCTTTAGCACAAGGGGACATCATTGAAAAAACAATTGGAGAGGAACTTCAGGTCTCCACAATGTCAGCTCGAATGAATGCAATGTTTAACCATGTCGATGCCTTCATTGCTTTACTAGGTGGTGTAGGCATATTGGAAGAGATCTTTCATATTTCCTCTTGGGCCCAACTGCACATTCACTATAAACCCATAGGTTTGTTAAATGTTAATGGTTATTATGATAAGTTGTTGTCTTTTCTTGATCATGTTGTGGAACAGGAATTTCTAACATCTTCTGCACGACAAATCATAATCTCTACTGCTATTGCTGAACAATTGATTGATCAACTACAATCTTTGATTCCTATAATTGATCCTTCCATGAGTCACATAAATTGGTCAACTAAGGAAAGCCGTAAAAAGCTTAGATTGGATTTGATCCTTCATTTGTGATTCTTTGTGTCTTTTGGTTTTATTATTATGTTTTGTTATTTCTTATATTTGTTTTAGGTTTGTCAGTGTTCGTTATTTCAGGTGATATCTTCTATATTCTATCTTTCTACCTTTAAACATTGAGGACATTGTCTTGTTTTAGTTGGGGGGAGGGGAGGGTAGTAGCTTAAAAAAAAAACTGTCTTTTTCATTTCATAAAGTATGTGCATAATTGTTGTTACTAGGATGACAGAGTAAAGGAGCTCTTTTGTTAAACTGACTCTTGAGACGCATCTTAGTAACCATTCTTAATAAGGTCTATTATAATACTTCTTGAAATATTCAAGTTTACAAACTCTCGCATTGTTATCACTTAATTCTCCTCATATATTTATTTAACATATATTCTTAAACCATAATTTACACACACACACACACACTTTAACATATGATATGGGGTTGCATATTGGATTATTACATTATTTATGTTCTTTTGTTAAAGGTAACAATTAAGGGAAAGAGATTGTATATAATTAAAAAAAAGAAAAAAAAGAAAAAAATGATAATAATAAAAATATAGATAAATTTGGTTTCGTAGCCTCCCTCACCTAAGCAATTAAGCCTGAAGGGGTGTTTTAACACCTAATACCCTAAAGTCAACTGACTTAGGAATTATTGACCCAACACTTGTTACATGGGTTGAGGAGAAAAGTTTAAGGCAATCAAACATTGCACTATCTACATATCAGTATTTGTGACCCGAGTTACTACGCTCGTAGGGGTGTCTTAACACCTAATGCCCTAAGACCAATTGGTTTGGGAGTCATTAACCGAAAGCTTGTTACATGGGTTAAAAATGCACGATGTTTTTAAATTCTATGTATATATATTTTAAAAAAAAGAAAAAGATAAAAATAATAATCCCAACCCAAGGAAGTTAAATGGTGAATACCTTGCTTTGTGGAATTTGTCAATTATTTTTCTATTTTAACACTTTGATTACTAGGGACTAGTAATAAGTTGGTTGGGGGTGTGATTAGTACTTGAAAGTGCATTTTTATCATGGTTTTATATCATCATTTTGCACTTGAAGTATCAATAACTCCTTAACTAAAGCATGTTTTATAATAATATATCTAATAATATAAGATACCTTTAATTTGTGGTAAATGTTTATTTTAAATGCAGGCCTATCACATAAATGAAAGGATTGATTGATGACTTTAAGAACTTAAATTGCAAGTGCAAAGAGATGACAAAAATTAGAAAAGAGATGTCTGTGTAATCTAAACCGGAACACTATTCGGTAACTGGGCCATATTTGGAGCTATAGATCTCCGATTTAGGTCCACTTTATATGGATGAAAAGGTAAGACATAGGCCTACAACTTTGATAGGAGCATAAGATCTAAAAAGGCCATTTTCAAGTCTAAACTGTAGCAACAACAAAGAAGCCCGAATCTGTCCTCCAGCCTGAGCACTGTTCAGTATTTTGTCCATATCTAGAGTTCTAAAAATCCAAATGAGTTGAAATATTTACACAAGAAACCTAAGAAAATTGGATACAATTTTCATGTTTTTGAACGGCTCCAATTTGGACGTTATCAATGACGTTTTGGGCAGACAAGAGAAGATAAGGATTGTCACTAAGTCAAGAGTTGGCCACCTACTCATCAATTAGTCATCAAATCAATAGTTCCCAATTTTGGCCTATAAAAGGAGGCATTTGCTATGTATTTAGGCATCTTGGTGTCCAAATCAAGATCATGCTCTTGCTTTCTCTCTTTGTATTTTTTGTAATGTTTATTCTTTGCTTTCATTAATATCAAGTTTATGCCTTTCATTTCCTTTCCTTTACTTAGTTAACTTTTATCTTATTTATGTTCTTATTTTGTTTATCTATTTTTCTTTCTTTCATTATGTCTAGCTAAGTTAATTATGTCAAGGTGAAAAGGTTACACTAACATGTTTTGTATTTGTTATCTTGTTCACTCTTTAATACTTTGTTTGTTAAATAACTAATCTTGATTTATGTTGTATAACACTTGGTACAACAAATGCTTGGCACTTTTATAGTTCATACTATATGGTATAACCGACACTTGAGCTATGAAAGGAACTTGATTTGTTGTTAACATAAGTTATAATCATGAATGCTTGACGAGATTTACAAATATTAGCATTAATCGAATAAAATTATTAATTTTATGATGTTAACAATCTATAATCTGATTTGAACCTCCTTTATATGTGGTTTCCAATTGAATAATAAGAGTTTATATTATACTTGTTTGACATACCATTAGTGGAATCTCTAACCTTGACATTTGTTATTATCATTGTTTAATCGTTACATTAATATTCCTTCTCAAAGTTCTCATCTTCTTCTTCTTCTTCTTCTTCTCCTTTTTTTCTTTATTATTATTATTATTAGTATTAGTATTATTGTTGTTGTTGTTGTTGTTATTGTTATTATTATCGTTGTTGTTATTGTTATTGTTATTGTTGTTGTATTATTGTTATTTATAATTTGTACAATTAGCGTCCCTGTGGTTCGACCCCGGTCTTACCGAGTTATTTATTACTTTGACACTCCTACACTTGGGAGAAGATATCAATTTTTTGGTCGTGTCAGTATGTCAAACAAGTATAGTATAAACTCTTATTACCCGTGTCTAGTAATCAAAGCGTTAAAATAGGAAAAGAATTTGCAAATTTCACAAAGCAAGGTATTCATCATTCAACTTCCATTAATCTATTCAGATAAACAAACTCTCATTAAATGTATATATCTACTCAATACCTCTTAACAATATATTAATAAACCTTTTTTTTGTGCTCAATATATCAACACATAATTATGAGGCTTTTCATGGAAGAAAAAAAAACTTTGTTCTCATATTTAAGGTTATCTTCTTTTGGTTGGGATTATTATTATTATTTTGTTTTGTTAAATATATATACATATAACTTAAAACACCTTGCATTTTTAACCCATGTAAGGAGCTTTCGGCTAATGACTCCTAGACTAGTTGGTCTTAGAGCATTAGGTGTTGAGACAGCCCTACGAACTTAGTAACTTGAGTCACAAATACTCATACATACATAGTGCAATGTTTAATTCCCTTAAGCTTTTCTCCTCAACCCATGTAACAAGCATTCGACCAATAGCTCCCAAGTCAGCTTACTTTAGGGTATTAGGTATTAAAAAACCCCTTTAGGCTTAATTGCTTGGGTTAGTGAGGCTACGAAACCAAACTTATCTACATTTTTATTATCATCATTTTTTTTATGTTTTTTAAAATTATATACTATCCCTTTTCCCTTAGTTGTTACCTTTAACAAAAGAACATAAATAATGTAATAATCCAATATTAAAGTTTATGTGCAAGTACTTGTGATTGTGGCTCACATCTTCCCTTGATTTTATGTCTAAGAATGGCTTAAACGCCCTTTATGGGTTGGGGATAGGCTACCCATCTAATTTCCTTAAAAACTAGCAAACATGATCTTTTTTTGTCAGATTCTCAAGACTAAGTCGATCATGTCTTTATGAAAATGGGGCAATAAATCATGAATTGCACGATGAATATCTCCACTAGGATGTGTCTCAAGAGTTAATAGAAGATTATCTTTATAGTTTATAGATACCATTCCTAAAGAACAACATTGTGCATTACAAGTCCATCTGGCACATCGATGACAAACTTTCAATCGTTTTGCATGACGTTTCTTTGCAAAAGTGCTTTTACTTGTTCTAGGCATGTGTGAAATGAAGGAATTTGAGGACTTACCTGATAATCGGAACTTTGCTTCAATCAACCAGCAAATATCTTCAGGAATTCCATGATTCATTAGCAACCTCAATCTTTCACATCTAGCACGATAAATTGTTGTAATCGCATTCTGAGGGAGAGGGGAAAAATACTTTTTTAATTTTTCGAGATTAGTGTCTATTTTCCAATGAGAATTGGAAGAGAGATTGAAAGAATTGCACAAATATATACACAAATATCAATTATTATGGGAAACTGAAAGAACCATCTTACGTAACGGAGTACCGTTGCCCGCCATTTGACTGGGGTGAGAGAAACTAGCAAAAATCACTCAAAAAGGAACACAAAAACAATGTGAGAAAAACAAAATAATCAACCTTTATCTACATGATCATTCCAACCAGTTGATTTATTTTCACTAGGAAAATTATCAAATTAAGCTTTTAAACGATGTCCATTTAAAAACATTGAATTCTCAATATCAAAGGCCCCATAAGGATTGCTCCATCTTAATTTTAGCTCTATAGGGAATAAATGGAGTTGAGAATTACAAAACAAAACTTTTTGACTAGTATCAACTTTTTGACAATTTTCACAAGTTTTGTAGAATGCATGTGTGTCCTTGAACATGGTGGGCCAATAAAATCTATTTTGAAATATTTTTGCAGCTGTCTTTTTTGATGAAAAATAACTCTCACATCCTTTAGAATGACAATGTTTAATGACACTACTTACCTCATTGTCGAGAATGAATCTTTGAAATATTTGATCAGGATAATATTTGAATAAGTTAGGGTCGTCCCAAAAAAAGGTCTTCACTTCGGTCAAAAACTTTTCTTTATCTTGGGTACTCCAATCAGCTAGCAAATCTCCTTAAGTAAGAAAATTGATATTTTTATCATACCGAGGCATTGGACTAAGAGAAAGTAAGGATTCGTTAAGAAAGTAATCATCGATTGGTGTGATGTCAGATGTCGAATTTGTTGTCACTATTGACAAAAGATTCGCATTAACATTTTCGATGCTTTTTTCATCCATGATTTCTTCTTCAGAATAAATCATTTGCAAATCTTCAAATTCATCCAACTCATTGATTGTGCATCAAAAGTGTCATTAAGTCTCTTATTTTACATATGTATTTATTGTTTTTATTTGGTTGTTTTTATAATTGATGTGTTTTTTAGTAATGAAGTTTGTTTTAATGTTTCGATAGGTTTTTGGAGCTTAAATAAATTAATTCAAAAAATTCAACGTCGGAATTCAGAACAAAGAATTGAAGAGACATTTAGTTGAAGATTGAAGCAAATCTTGGTTCAAATAAGTGCTCCAAATTTGTCCCAAAAATCAGCCCCAAATCAGCCCTAAATCAGCCCCAAATCAGCCCTAAGTCAACCCCAAATCAACCCAAACACAATCCATGATCTTACATGTCCACACAACAAATAACAATTGATTTAGTTTGGGTAATCCATTGATCCAAGAAGGCAAGCACATGGATGGAAAGCTGGAGGGGATATTTTAACATTATTTTGGGTAAAAAAGAAGAAGGAGACACCTCATAAATGAGGAAGAAAAACGTGCACCAAAGTAGTTGTAAAGCTATCTTGATTTGATTTTTCAGAACACCTTTCGGTGTTTTGCCCATAACTTTTGACTCAGGTGTCCAAATGAGCTGTTCTTTAATGATCTGGAAAGGTGACAGAATTTCCTATAAATATATCTCTTATAGACTTCTCGAAAAAAAGCTTCTAAGAGGGTCTAATTGCTGTCCAAAGTTAGAGTCAGATTTGTGTCCGAATTTTTTCTGAAATTGTATTGTGTTCTTCTTTATAGATTTCGGTTCTTTAGTTTGTAAAACTTATTATTTCAGTTGGATTCAAGTTCTTTCATGTTTATTGAAGTGTTCTTATATATAATCATGGTTGGCTAAACTCTTTCTTGGATCCAAATGAAGGATAATGGTGATTGAGGTGAGTTCTTTAGGATATGAATGAATTTTAATGTTTATCTTCTTATTTTCTTCATGAAGGATTTATTATTGTAAAGAAATTTTAGAAATCATTTAGGTAATGTTATAATCTTGAATTTTTATGCACAAACTTTAGTTTTGGTATAGAGATCGCTTGATTCAATGTCTTACTTAATATGAAAGTACTTGTTCATTCTTAAGCAATAATCAATCTTCATCTTTCTAATCTTCATTGTAATATCTTCCGATCTAATATCACCATCATTGATATTAGGTTGAGTTATCTTATATATGTTGAAGAAATCACCAATACATTACCATTAAAATTGATTTGGACCAAGACTTACTTTTCTTGTCATTTAAAATCTATTTACATTTTTTTTTATCTTTGAAAACAAATCCATCAATTATTTTCAACCAAGTTATTGTTAATTTAATTTCTCTTGAGTTTTTTTTTGTTACTTAGCTTAATTTCCAAATCTAGCTCTCTGTGGATATGACCTCGATCTTACCGAGTTAATTGCTACGTCGCACACTCGTGCACTTGCGAGTTAAAACAAGCCGATCATAAAACGCGGTCAAACACTCATTTTTACTTAAAGTAGATTCAAGTTGATCATCAACTAATTCATCAATATGATCTACTTCTTGTAAATCATTATCATCTCCAGGTTTCTTGCAAATGTTGAAAATATTCATCTATAATGTCATATTTCCAAATGATAGCTTCATTAGTCCGTTCCTACAATTAATCAATGCATTAAAAGTTGTAAGAAATGGACGTCCTAAAATAACAGGAAATGAATTACATGCTTTAATAGGTTGTGTGTCCAAGACAACAAAATCCAGAGGATTAATGAATTTATCAACTTATACTAACACATCTTTAATTATTCCTCTAGGCACTTTTACACATCTATTGACAAGTAAAAGAGATGTAGAAGTTGGTTTTAACTCACCTAGATTGAGACTCTAAAAAACTGAATATGGAAGTAAATTCACACTCGCACCACGGTTAAGTAAGGCTCTTTCAATTTTCTGTTCTCCAACAAAGCAAGAAATTGTAGGACAATCAGTGTCTTTATATTTCAAAGCATTATTATTCTGAAGAATGGCACTTACTTGTTTGGCTAAAAAGGCTTTCTTTTTCACATTCAATTTCCTCTTTACCATGCATAGATCTTTCAAAAATTTAGCATAAGAAGGAACCTGTTTAATAGCATCCAACAAAGGTATATTGATTTTTACCTGTTTGAAAGTTTCAAAAATTTCAGAGTTGTGATTGACTTTCCTTTGTTTGGTCATGGCATGACGAAATGGAAGTGCTAGTGGGGAATCAGTCTTTTCTTTGCAAATTTTAGATTTAACATCTTCCTTACCCTTAGAGATTGACTCATCATTTTTCTCGTAAGGTTCAAAAGTGGATTTTTCAATAACCTTACCACTACGAAGAGTAGTGACTGATTTGACTTGATCCATGTGTTGGCTTCTGAAACTACTTGCATTTGCATTATATTATCCCTTAGGATTTTATTGTGGTTGAGATGGAAACTTACCTTTCTCTTGCAAACTAAGAGCAAATGTCAATTTCACAAGAGTATCTTTGAAATCTATCATATTTTGAGCTAGTTGAGTATTGATTGTCTCTTGCTTTTCAATGAATGCATGCAATGTTTCCTCAAGATTTCTTTTAGGAGGTGGAGCATACAAAAGTGCATGTCTATGAGAATTTTGGAAATTGTGGTGTGTTTGAAACGGTGGTTTTGAAGTTTTTACATTGTTATTATCACTATTCCAACTGAAATTTGGGTGATTTCTCCAACCAGGGTTGTATGTTTGGGAGTATGGGTTATGGTTGGCCTTTTGGATACTATTTAAAATATAGGCTTGTTCATGGAGACATTCCTTAAAAGAAGGCAAGGTTGGACAATTACTGGTTGAGTGTTCATTTGTTTCACATATTTGACACACGATGTTTTCAACAGATTTTAATTGACCACTCTGTTTTAATTCTAGTGCCTCAAATTTTCTAGCTAAAGATGCAAACTTGGCTTGGAGGTTATGATCTTCCCTAAGGTTGTACATACCTCTACTTGTTGCATTTCATCCAAGTGCGAATGGATCCTGGTCTCAAATTTTGTAGGCATGTTTTAGCTTTATCTTTTAATGAAAAACAAAAAAACTTTAATCTGATGGTGTTCATGCTACAATTTGAATCATTATATGTGTTACAAACCTCCTCAAATTCCCTTAAATGCAAGTATGGATTTTCCAATTCTAAGCTATGAAAAGAAGGTAAAAGTTGAATAATCCCTGACTTAAAATTAGAATGAGATGCATCAGGAGGAAAAACTATGCATAATGGTACACTTGTTCGTGTGGGATTCATGTCGTCTCTAAGTGTTCTAGCATGATTATTCTCATTATTCAAACAAGTATAGTATAAACTCTTATTACTCAATTTGAAACCACACACAAAGGAGGTTCCCATTTGATTATAGATTGTTAACATGATTACATTAGTCATCTTATTCGATTAATGCTAATACTTGTAAATCTCGTCAAGCATTCATGATTATAACTTATGTTAACAAGAAATCAAGTTCCTTTCATAGCTCAAGTGTCAGTTATAGCATACAGTATGAACTATGAAAGTGCCAAGCATTTGTGATACCAAGTGTTATGCAACATAAATCAAGATTAGTCATTTAACAAGCAAAGTATTTAAGAGTGAACAACATAACAAATACAAAACATATTAGTATCAAACATTAAAGTCCATATTGAGTTAACTAAACATAATGAAGAAAGAAAAATGTAACTTTTTCACCTTGAGATAATAAATTTAACTAAACATTGTGAAGAAATAAAAATAAATAAACAAAATAAGAACATAAATAAGATAAAAAGTTAACTAAGTAAATGAAAGGCATAAACTTGATATTAATGAAAGTAAAGCATAAACATTACAAAAATACAAAGAGAAAATGCAAGAGCATGATCTTGGTCTGGAAACCAAGATGTCTAAATGCATGGAAAATGCCTCCCTTTATAGGCCAAAATTGGGAACTATTGATTTGATGACCAATTGATGAGTAGGTGACCAACTCTTGACTTGTTGACAATCTTTATCTTCTTTTGTCTGCCTAAAACATCATTGATAACGTCTAAACTAAAACCACTTAAAAGCATAAAAGTTGTAAGAAATTGTGTTAGCTTACTTGTGTAAATTTTTTTGATCATTTCAACTTTCAGAACTCTAGATATGGGCCAAACACTAAATAGTGCTCGGGCTAGAGGACAGATTCAGACCTCTTTGTTGTTGCTCTAATTTGGACTTGAAAATGACCTTTTTAAGTCTTGGTATATATATGATCTATGTTTTACCTTTCCATCGATATAAAGTAGACCTAAATCTGAAATCTATAGCTCTAGATATGACCCAATTATCAAACAGTGTTCTGGTTTGGACTGTACCTGCATCTCTTTTCTAAGTTTGGCCATCTGTTTCTCCTTTTAATTTCAGTTTTTAAATTCATCAATCAATCCTTTCATTTATGTGATGGGCTTGCATTTAAAATGAATATTTACCATAAATTAAAGGTATCTTATATTATTAGATATATTATTATAAAACATGTTTTAGTTAAGGAGTTATTAATACTTTAAGTGCAAAATGATGACATAAAACCTTGATAAAAATGCACTTTTAAGTACTAATCAACCTACCCTCACACTTATATTGGTCTTTTTTCATAGAAGATCCACCCTCACACTCACGTTGGTCTAGTTTCGCAGGAGACCTTTCACACGTGTTTATTATGGTGTATTTTCAGGGTTAGAGGATCCACTAATAGTATTAGAAATAAGTAAAGTATAAACTCTTCATAAATTATCAATATGATCATATTAATCATCTTATTTACATAACACTATACTTATAAATTTTATCAAGTATTTATAATACTAACTTATGTTGACAACGAATCAAGTTCCTCTCATAATAACGATGTCAGCCGAAGACTATGAAGGATCAAGTATTTGATGTATCAAGTGTTATACAACACAAATTTATATTAACCATTAAACAAGCAAGGTGTTAAGAATTACTAAGATAAAAGTGATAAGACATGTTAATAGCAAGTTGTTTAGGATATAAGCATTGAAGTCCATATTGAGTTTATATTATACTTATCCTAACACCATTAGTGAAACTTTTTCACCTTGATATAATTAAATTAACTAGACATTATGAAGAAGAAAAACTTAAGTAAATAATATAAGAACATAAACATGATATAAGTTAACTAAGTATAGCAAAGGAAATGAAAAGCATGAACAAGGTATTAATGAAAGCAAAACTTAAGCATTACAAAAATATAAAGAGAGAGAGTAAGAACATGATCCTGATATGAAAAACAAGATGACTAAATGAATGAAAAATAACTCCTTATATAAGCTAAAATTCATTTGGTAATTGATAATTGATGTAGTGGCTAACTATTGATTTAGTGGACTTGGTGGACGACAACACTCAAGCTTTTTGACTAGATAAGATGACATTGATGCAATCCAAATTTGGTAAAGTGTTCTTCATGAAAGTTGTTGGAAATGATCTTTGCCTTTCATATAACAAATTTTAGAGCATTTAGAGCACTATAACTTGAGATATGTCTAAAATACTAAGTAGTGCTTCTGGTGGACGTGGTGGATAGCCCTTAAGCTCTTGTCTAGATGAAATTTCATTTCTACCATCACAATTTGAGCATGTCTTCCATGAAAGTTGTTGGGAATTGTCCTTTACTTCCACCCACCAAATTTGGGAATTGTCCTTTACTTCCACCTACCAAATTTCATGTCATGTTGACATCTAAAACTCTAGTTATGGGTAAAACTCTAAGCAGTGTTTTGGCTGGATTGCAGGATAAATTTTGACTTCCTTTTTGTAACCAAACTTTGAATTTGAAAATAGTAGATTTGGGTCTTTCCCTAACATGAAAGTTGTAGGTCTATTTCTTATCTTTCCAACCATGTAAACAAAACTGAAATCTAAGATCTGCAGCTCCAGATATGACCTAATGACTGAATAGTGTTGGAATTTGAATTGAATCTGCATGTTCTTTCTAAGCTTAGCCTTTTCTTTGTCCTTTTACTTCTAGTAGTTAACCACAACAATCAATCCTTTGAATTGTGAGAATACTTACATTTAAAATGAGCATTTACCATAACTTAAAGGTATCTTATATTATCCGACATGTTATTATAAAACATGCTTTAGTTAAGGAGTTATTGATACTTCAAGTGCAAATAAATGATATAAAACCTTGATAACATACACTTTTAAGTACTAATTAGGCGACACTCACATGGTCTATTTTCATAGGCAATCTCCCCTCACACTCACATTGGTATATTTTAATGGGTGATGATTAGTACTTAAAAGTGCATTTTTATCATGGTTTTATATCATCATTTTGCACTTGAAGTATCAATAACTCCTTAACTAAAGCATGTTTTATAATAATATATCTAATAATATAAGATACCTTTAATTTATGGTAAATGCTCATTTTAAATGCAGGTCTATCACATAAATGAAAGGATTGATTGATGACTTTGAGAACTTAAATTGCAAGGGCAAAGAAATGACCAAAATTAGAAAAGAGATGTCGGTGCAATCCAAACCGGAACACTATTCTGTAATTGGGTCATATCTAGAGCTATAGATCTTAGAGTTAGGTCTACTTTATATGGATGGAAAGGTAAGACATAGGCCTACAACTTTCATATGGAGCCCAAGATCTAAAAAGTCATTTTCAAGTCCAAATTATAGCAACAACAAAGAAGCTCGAATATGTCCTCCAGCCCGAGCACTGTTAAGCATTTTGGCCATATCTAGAGTTCTACAAATCCAATTTCATACAACTTTCATGTTTTGAGTGGCTCCAAATTTGACGTTATCAATGATGTTTTGGCCAGACAAGAAAAGATAAGGATTATCACCAAGTGAAGAGTTGGCCACCCACTCATCAATTAGTCATCAAATCAATAGTTCCTAATTTTGGCCTATAAAAGGAGCCATTTGCCATGCATTTAGGCATCTTGGTGTCCAGATCAAGATCATGCTCTTGCTTTCTCTCTTTGTTTTTTTGTAATGTTTGTGCTTTGCTTTCATTAATATCAAGTTTATGTCTTTCAATTCTTTTCCTTTGCTTTGTTAACTCTTATCTTATTTACGTTCTTATTTTGTTTATTTATTTTTCTTTCTGTCATTATATCTTGCTAAGTTTATTATGTCAAGGTGAAAAGGTTACACTAATGGTGTAAGAATAAGTATAGTGTAAACTTAATATGGACTTTAATGTTTGATACTAACATGTTTTCTATTTGTTATCTTGTTCACTCTTTAATACTTTTCTTGTTAAATGACTAATCTTGATTTATGTTGTATAACACTTGGTACAACAAATGCTTGGCACTTTCATAGCCCATACTGTATGGTATAACCGACACCTGAGCTATGAAAGGAACTTGATTTATTGTTAACATAAGTTATAATCATGAATGCTTGACGAGATTTACAAGTATTAGCATTAATTGAATAAGATAACTAATGTAATCATGTTAACAATCTATAATTTGCTTGGAACCTCCTTTGTGTGTGGTTTCCAATTGAATAATAAGAGTTTATATTGTACTTGTTTGACATACCATTAGTGGAACCTCTAACCTTGACATCTGTTATTATCATTGTTTAATGGTTACATTAATATTCCTTCTCAATGTGCTCATCATCTTCTTCTTCTTCTTCTCCTTCTTTTTCTTTATTATTGTTGTTGTTGTTGTTGTTGTTGTTGTTGTTCTTGTTCTTGTTATTGTTGTTGTATTATTGTTATTTATAATTTGTACAATTAACCTCCCTATGGTTCGACCCCGGTCTTGTTGGGTTATTTATTACTTCGACACTCCTGCACTTGGGAGAAGACATCAATCTTTTCATCGTGTCAAGTTTTTGGCAAATGGTTGAATTGATGTGCAATGGAACTTTTGAAGATAAAGACCCTGATGAAACAATGGAGTACTTAGAGTTGTTAGCTGAAAATGCTCAAAATTAGGACATCGTAGGTAGTTATGAGGTACTGAGTAGAACTCAACCTCATACATCTAGTGGAGGTATGTACAAACTTAGGGAAGATCATGACCTTCATGCCAAGTTTGCATCTTTAGCTAGAAAAGTCGAGGCACTAGAATCTCCTTTACTTGCCGATAGATCTGTAAAAGTGCCTAGAGGAATAATTAAAGATGTGTTAGTACAAGTCGATAAATTCATTTATCCTGTGGATTTTATTGTCTTAGACACAGAACCTGTTGAAGCATGTAATTCATTTCCTGTTATTTTAGGACATCCATTTCTTGCAACCTCTAACGCATTGATTAATTATAGGAATGGAGTGATAAAGCTATCATTTGGAAACATGACATTGGAGATGAATATTTTCAACATTTACAAGCAACCTAGAGATGATAATAATTTACAAGAAGTAGATCATATTGACGAATTACTTTATGATGAACTTGAATCTAATTTAAGTAAAAATAAGTTAGATGAATCTGAAGATTTGCAAATGATTTATTCTAAGGAAAAAATCATGGATGAAACAAGCACTGAAAATGTTGATGCGAATCTTTTGTCAATAGTGACAACAGATTTAACATTTGACATCACACCAATCGATGATTATTTTCCTAATGAATCCTTACTTTCTCTTAGTTAAATGCCTTGTTATGATAAAAATATCAATTTTTTTGCTTTAGGAGATTTGCCAGCTGATTGGAGTACTCAAGACAGAAATGTTTTTGAACGAAGTGAAGAGCTTTTATTGTGATGACCCTAACTTATTCAAATATTGTCCTGATCAAATATTTCAAAGATTCATTCCCGACAATGAGGTAAGTAGTGTCATTAAACTTTGTCATTCTGAAGCATGTGGAAGTTATTTCTTGTCAAAAAAGACAGCTACAAAAATCTTTCAAAATGGATTTTATTGGCCTACCATGTTCAAGAACACGCATGCATTCTGCAAAACTTGTGAAAATTGTCAAAAAGTTGATACTGGTCCAAAAGTTTTGTTTTATAATTCTTAACTCTATGCATTCCCTAGAGAGCTAAGACCAAGATGGAGCAATCCTTATAGGGCCTGTGATATTGAGAATTCAATGAATGACAATGATTTTAAGGAAAATGAACATCGTTTGAAAGCTTACTTTGATAATTTTCCTAGTGAAAATGAATCAACTAGTTAGAATGATCTTGTACATAAATGTTGATTATTTTGTTTTTCTCACATTGTTTTTGTGTTTCTTTTTTAGTGATTTTTGCTAGTTTCTGTCACCCCAGTTTCCCACAATAATTGATATTTGTGTATATATTTGTGCAATTCTTTGAATCTCTCTTCCAATTCTTATTTGAAAATGGACATTAATCTTGAAAAATTGAAAAAGTGTTTTCCTACTCTACCTCAAAATGTGATTACAAAAATTTACCATGCTGGATGTGCAAGATTGAGATTGTTAATGAATCATGGAATTCCTGAAGATATTCGCTGGTTGATTAAAGCAAAAGTCCGATTATCAGGTGAGTCCTCTAACTCCTTCATTTCACACATACCTAGAACAGGTAAAAGCACTTTTGCAAAGACACATCGTGCAAAACGACTAAAAGTCTGTCATCGATGTGCTAGATGGACTTGTAAAGCACAATGTCGTTCTTTAGGAATGGTATCTATAAACCGTGAAGATAAAATACAATTCATTAAGGATGGCCTGAGTAAGGAGACTTTAGATAATCTTCTATTGACTCTTAAGATGCATCATAGTGGAGATGTGCATCGTGCAATTCATAATTCAAAAAGACCCTATTTGTCAATTTTTAAGAAAACTGGATGGGAAGCCTATCCTTGACCCATAGAGAGCGTTTAAGCTGTTCTTGGATGTAAAACCAAGGAATTTTATGAGCCACAATCACAATTACCTGTACATACACATGCTTTTTCAAAAGTAAATAAATAAAAAAATAAAAAGAAAGAGAGTGTGAGATTCCAGCTGGCCTATATATAGGTGGTATGATTGCCTTTCTAATTTCTCATCTATAAAATCCTCTCTTCCTTCCTTTCATTTCTACTCAACCTATACATTCAAGTCCATCTAGCACATCGATGACAGACTTTTTGCACGACGTTTCTTTGCAAAAGTGCTTTTACCTATTCCAAGCATATATGAAATGAAGGAGTTAAAGGACTCACTTGATAATCGAACCTTTGCTTCAATCAACCAGCGAATATCTTTAGGAATTCCATGATGCATTAACAATCTCAATCTTGCACATCTAGCATGATAAATTTTTGTAATCGCATTCTAAGGCAGAGCGAAAAAAATACTTTTTCAATTTTTTAAGATTAGTGTCCATTTTCAAATGAGAATTGGAAGAGAGATTCAAAGAATTGCACAAATATATACACAGATATCAGTTATTGTTGGAAACTGAAAGAACCGACTTAAGTCACGGAGTACCGTTGTCCGCCATTTAACTAGGGTGAGAGAAACTAGCAAAAATCACTAAAAAAAGAAACACAAAAACAATGTGAGAAAAACAAAATAATCAACCTTTATCTACAAGATCATTCAAACTAGTTGATTCATTTTCACTAGAAAAATTATCAAAGTAAGCTTTCAAACGATGTCCATTTTCCTTAAAAACATTGTCATTCATTGAATTCTCAATATTACAGGCCCCACAAGGATTGGTCCATCTTGATCTTAGCTCTTTAGGGAATGCATAGAGTTGAGAATTATAAAACAAAACGTTTTGACTAGTATCAACTTTTTGACAATTTTCACAAGTTTAGCAGAATGCATGCGTGTCCTTGAACATGGTGGACCAATAAAATCTATTTTGAAAGATTTTTACAGCTGTCTTTTTTAACAAGATATAACTTCCACATGCTTTAGAATGACAAAGTTTAATGACACTACTTACCTCATTGTTAGGAATGAATCTTTGAAATATTTGATCAGCACAATATTTGAATAAGTTAGGGTCATCACGATAAAAACTCTTCACTTCGTTCAAAAACTTTTCTTTATCTTGGGTACTCCAATCAGCTGGCAAATCTCCTAAAACAAGAAATTTGATATTTTTATCATACCAAGGCATTGGACTAAGAGAAAGTAAGGATTGGTTAGGAAAGAAATCATTGATTGGTGTGATATCAGATGTCGAATCTGTTGTCACTATTGACAAAAGATTTGCATCAACATTTTTGGTGCATTTTTCATCCATGATTTCTTCCTCAGAATAAATCATTTGCAACTCTTCAGATTCATCCAATTCATTTTTACTTAAAGTAGATTCAAGTTGATCATAAACTAATTCATCAATATGATCTACTTCTTGTAATTCATTATCATCTCCAGGTTGCTTGAAAATGTTGAAAATATTCATCTCCAATGTCATATTTCCAAATGATAGCTTCATCAGTCCATTCCTACAATTAATCAATGCGTTAAAGGTTGTAAGAAACGGACGTCCTAAAATAACAGGAAATGAATTACATGCTTCAATAGGTTGTGTGTCCAAGACAACAAAATTCAGAGGATAAATGAATTTATCGACTTGTACTAACACATCTTTAACTATTCCTCTAGGAACTTTTACACATCTATTGGCAAGTAAAAGAGATACAGAAGTTGGTTTTAACTCACCTATATTGAGACTCTAAAAAACTGAATATGGAAGTAAATTCACACTAGCACCAAGATCAAGTAAGGCTCTTTCAATTTTTTGTTCTCTAATAAAGCAAGAAATTATAGGACAACCAGGGTCTTTATATTTCAAAGCTTTAATGTTCTGAAGAATAACACTTGTTCGGCTAGAAAGGCTTTCTTTTTCACATTCAGTTTTCTCTTCACAGAGCATAGATCTTTTAAAAATTTAGCATAGAAAGGAACCTATTTAATAGCATCCAGCAAAGGTATATTGATCCTTACCTGTTTGAAAATTTCAAAAATTTCAAAGTTGTGATTGACTTTCCTTTGTTTGGTCATAGCATGAGGAAATGGAAGTGTTGGCGGTGAATAAGTCATTTCATTGTAATTTTCAGATTCAACCCCTTCCTTACCCTTAGAGATTGACTCATCATCTTTCTCATAAGGTTCAAGAGTGGGTTTTTCAATAATCTTACCACTACAAAGAGTAGTGACTGATTTGACTTGATCTACGTGTTGGCTTCCGGAACTACTTGCATTTGCATTGTATTGCCCCTTGGGATTTTATTGTGGTTGAGATAGAAACTTACTTTTTTCTTGAAAACTAAGAGCAGATGTCAATTTTACAACAGTATCTTTAAAATCTGTCATATTTTAAGCAAGTTGAGTATTGATTGTCCCTTGCTTTTCAATGAATACATGCAATGTTTCCTCAAGATTTCTTCTAAGAGGTGGAGCATAATGAGGTACATATCTATGAGAATTTTGAAAATTATGGTGTGCTTAAAATGGTGGTTGTGAAGTTTGTACATTGTTATTATCACTCTTCCAACTAAAATTTGGGTGATTTCTCCAACCAGGGTTGTATGTTTGGGAGTATGGGTTGTGGTTGGGCCTTTGGAAACTATTTAAAGCATGGGCTTGCTCATGGAGACATTCCTTAAAAAAAGGCAAGGTTGGACAATCGTTGGTTGAGTGTTCATTTGTTTCACATATTTGACACACAATGCTTTCAACAGATTTTAATTGACCACTCTTTTTCAATTCCAGTGCCTCGACTTTTCTAGCTAAATATGCAAACTTAGCTTGAAGGTCATGATCTTCCCTAAGGTTATACATACCTCCACTAGATGTACGAGGTTGAGTTTTACTCGGTGCCTCATAAGTACCCGCGATGTCCTAATTTTGAGCATTTTTAGCTAACAAGTCTAAGTACTTCATTGCTTCATCAGGGTTTTTATCTTCAAAAGTTCCATTGCACATCAATTCAACCATTTGCCTATCTTTAGGTGTTAACCCTTCATAGAAATGTGAAACTAATCTCCATGTTTCAAAACCATGATAAGGGCAAGTACTAAGCAATTCTCGATACCTATCCCAACATTGGTAAAATGTTTCTCCTGGTTTTTGAGTGAAAGTGGTGATTTGTCTTTTGAAAGAGTTTGTTCTATGAGATAGGAAAAACTTCTTCAAAAACTATTGTTGCATTTCATCCCAAGCATGAATGGATCCTGGTCTTAAATTTTGTAGCCATATTTTAGCTTTATCTTTTAATGAAAAAGGAAAAAGCTTTAATCTTATGGTGTTCATGCTACAATTTGAACCATTATATGTGTTGTAGACCTCCTCAAATTCTCTTAAATGCAAGTATGGATTTTCCAATTCAAAGCCATGAAAAGAAGGTAAAAGTTGAATAATGTCTGGTTTAAAATTAAAATGAGATGCATCAGGAGGGAAAACTATGCATGATGGTGCACTTGTTCTTGTAGGATTCATGTGGTCTCTAAGTGTTCTAACACGGTTATTCTCATTATTTTCATTATGATGTGATTGATTATCTTCTTCAGCCATATTTTTTGAAAATGATGAGGATACCATATAATGTCTACCACTTGATGTACGTGACCACACTCTCATGCACGTGTAGGAATAGAATAAAAGGAAGAAGAAAACAAAAGAAGAAGAAACAAGAGAACAGAAACAAAGTTATATACAAGAAAAGTGAAAAGAGAAAATAAAATAACTACTATAATTTATACAAAACTTACCTTCCCGGCAACGGCGCCAAAAACTTGACACGACTAAAAGATTGATGTCTTCTCCCAAGTGTATGAGTGTCGAAGTAATAAATAACCCGACAAGACCAGGGTCGAACCACAAGTTATAAACAACAGTTATAAATAACAACAATAATAACAATAACAACAACAATAATATTAGTAACACCAATAACAACAACAACAATAATAATAATGGTAGTAATAGTAGTAGTAGTAATAATAATAATAATAATAATAAAGAAGGAGAAGAAGAAGAAGAAGAAGATGAGAACTTTGAGTTGAAATATTAATGTAAGAATTAAACAATGATAATAACAAATGTCAAGGTTATAGGTTCCACTAATGGAATATCAAACAAGTATAATATAAACTCTTATTATTGAATTGGAAACCACACACAAAGGAGGTTCCAATCTGATTATAGATTGTTAACATGATTACATTAGTCATCTTATTCAATTAATGCTAATACTTGTAAATCTCGTCAAACATTCATGATTATAACTTATGTTAACAACAAATCAAGTTCCTTTCATAGCTCAGGTGTCGGTTATACCATACATTATGGGCTATGAAAATGCCAAGCATTTGTTGTACCAAGTGTTATACAACATAAATCAAGATTAGTCATTTAACAAGCAAAGTATTAAAGAGTGAACAAGATAACAAATATAAAACATGTTAGTATCAAACATTAAAGTCCATATTAAGTTTACATTATACTTATTCTCACACCATTAGTGTAACCTTTTCACCTTGACATAATTAACTTAGCTAGACATAATGAAAAAAAGCAAATAGATAAACAAAATAAGAACATAAAAGTTAACTAAGTAAAGGAAAGGAAATGAAAGGCATAAACTTGATATTAATGAAAACAAAGCATAGACATTACAAAAAATACAAAGAGAGAAAGGAAGAGCATGATCTTGATCTGAACACCAAGATGCCTAAATGCATGGCAAATGCCTCCTTTTATAGGCCAAAATTGGGAACTATTGATTTGATGACTAATTGATAAGTGGGTGGCCAACTCTTGACTTGGTGGCAATCCTTATCTTCTCTTGTCTGCCCAAAACGTCATTGATAACGTCAAAATTGGAGCCAGTTGAAAACATGAAAGTTGTAGGAAATTGTTTCAGATTTCTTGTGTAAAAAAATTTAGCTCATTTGGACTTCTAGAACTCCAGATATGGCCAAAATACCGAACAGTGCTCGGGCTGGACGACAAATTCGGGCTTCTTTATTGTTGCTACAATTTGGACTTGAAAATGGCCTTTCTAGATCTTGGGCTCCATATCAAAGTTGTAGGCCTATGTCTTACCTTTCCATCCATATAAAGTGGACCTAAATCTGAGATCTACAACTCCAGATATGATATAATTACCAAATAGTGTTCCGGTATGGACTGCACCGACATCTCTTTTCGGAGTTTAGCCATCTCTTTGTCCTTTCAATTTCAATTCTTAAATTCATCAATCAATCCTTTCATTTATGTGATAGGCCTGCATTAAAAATAGACATTTACCACAAATTATAGGTATCTTATATTATTAGATATATTATTATAAAACATGCTTTAGTTAAGGAGTTATTGATACTTCAAGTGCAAAATGATGAATAAAACCATGATAAAAATGCACTTTTAAGTACTAATCCGATATCACCTCAGTTTCTAAAGATATTCATCCCTTGCAATCCCATTTTAAGCTTGATAGAATATTTTTTTCAAAAGAAACCCTAACCAGGATCACAACCTATACTTGTGGAGAATAAGAGAAGATAAAAGTATAAGGGAAGGCTTAAAACAAAAGTCCAATGTTTAAGAAAGAGCTAAAAGAAAGAAGACCAAGACTGAGGGTTAGAAAACTATGAGAAAGACTGACACGACTAAAAGATTGACGTCTTCTCCCAAGTGCAGGAGTGTCGAAGTAATAAATAACCCGGCTAGACCGGGGTCAAACCATAGGAAGGTTAATTGTACTAATTATAAATAACAATAATACAACAACAATAACAAAAATAATAGAAATAATAATAATAATAATAATAATAATAATAATAGTAAAGAACGAGAAGAAGAAGAAGATGATGAAAACTTCGAGATGGAATATTAATGTAAAGATTAAACAATGATAACAAACAATGTCAAGGTTAAAGAATCCACTAAAGGTATGTCAAACAAGTATAGTATAAACTCTTATTATTCAATTGGAAACCACACACAAGGTTAAAGAATCAACTTTGATATGGAGCCCAAGATCTAGAAAGGCCATTTTCAAGTCCAAATTGTAGCAACAATAAAGAAGCCCGAATTTGTCGTCCAGCCCGAGCACTGTTCGGTATTTTGGCCATATCTGGAGTTCTAGAAGTCCAAATGAGCTAAATGTTTTTACACAAGAAATCTGAAACAATTTCCTACAACTTTCATGTTTTCAACTGGCTCCAATTTTGACGTTATCAATGACGTTTTGGGCAGACAAGAGAAGATAAGGATTGCCACCAAGTCAAGAGTTGGCCACCCACTTATCAATTAGTCATCAAATCAATAGTTCCCAATTTTGGCCTATAAAAGGAGGCATTTGCCATGCATTTAGGCATCTTGGTGTTCAGATCAAGATCATGCTCTTCCTTTCTCTCTTTGTATTTTTTGTAATGTCTATGCTTTGTTTTCATTAATATCAAGTTTATGCCTTTCATTTCCTTTCCTTTACTTAGTTAACTTTTATGTTCTTATTTTGTTTATCTATTTGCTTTTTTTCATTATGTCTAGCTAAGTTAATTATGTCAAGGTGAAAAGGTTACACTAATGGTGTGAGAATAAGTATAATGTAAACTTAATATGGACTTTAATGTTTGATACTAACATGTTTTATATTTGTTATCTTGTTCACTCTTTAATACTTTGCTTGTTAAATGACTAATCTTGATTTATGTTGTATAACACTTGGTACAACAAATGCTTGGCATTTTCATAGCCCATAATGTATGGTATAACCGACACCTGAGCTATGAAAGGAACTTGATTTGTTGTTAACATAAGTTATAATCATGAATGTTTGACGAGATTTACAAGTATTAGCATTAATTGAATAAGATGACTAATGTAATCATGTTAACAATATATAATCTGATTGGAACCTCCTTTGTGTGTGGTTTCCAATTCAATAATAAGATTTTATACTATACTTGTTTGATATACCATTAGTGGAACCTCTAACCTTGACATTTGTTATTATTATTGTTTAATCCTTACATTAATTTTCCATCTCCAAGTTCTCATCATCTTCTTCTTCTTCTCTTTCTTTATTATTACTACTACTACTACTACTACTACTACTACTACTACTACTACTATTATTATAGTTGTTGTTGTTATTGTTATTGTTGTTGTTATTATTGCTATTATTGTTGCTTATAATTGTTGTCTATAATTTGTACAATTAACCTCCCTGTGGTTCGACCCCGGTCTTGCGGGGTTATTTATTACTTCGACACTCTTGCACTTGGGAGAAGACACCAACCTTTTAGTCGTGTCAATATCAAAGATGGCTTTTTCTCATTTCAAGCAAGGTTGGTTAGAACCAATCATTTTTTACTTCATCTAGTACAATGATTTAGACTAGCAAGAACCTTGATTCGCCTGTCCATAACTATTGAATCGTTTACATGTCATTATGTATACTGTTAAAACATAGCTACATGGTGGGTGATTCAGTTTCATGCGTGAGCTCAAAATTTGTTTGGGTACCCCATATCATTTTAACAAGCATCAAGTCATTTCTGCAATCAAAATACTTTTAATCTTTCAGGATTGATTAGCCCTAATTGCATGTTGGAGTTTGATCAAAATATTTTGCAAAAATAAACTTTGAAAGAAATATCTTGTTATTTTAAAACAATTAAAAGACAAATAAAAAGACATGTTTCATAAAAAAAGATGAGATGTGATCCCAAAACAAAATGAAAAATAGCAAAATTCCAATATAATTGATTACTCATCGTCATTCTTAGATTAGCTTTTCTAGCAATATCCATGTTTTGCTAAGTATTTTCAATCACTTGTCATTCAAAAGATGTTCAGGGGATAATATAGCCAATGACATCACCTTTCACACACTCAAATTGCCTCTTGTTCATCCACCTTCAAAGTCATCTCTCATCATTGTTTTGGAATTCATAACAGAACCTTTAATCTTTCCCCTGTTCACAGCATGTTCAATTCTTTCAGTAATCCTCATAACTTCATGGAAATCTTGAGCTGAGCTTCCTATTAAATGCTCATAATAAAGAGATTGAAAGGTGTTGGCAAACAACATCACCATTTCTATATTTATTAGTGGAGGTTGAACATATGTTGCCTTATCTCGCCATCTTTGTGCGTATGCCTTCACAGACTCTTGGTTTTCCTTCTCCATAACTATTAGGATGATTCGGTCAGGAGTAATTTCCAGATTAAATTTATACTGCTTCAAAAAGGCGTGTACTAGATCTTTCTATGTCTTGATCTTAATATTGTCTAGTCTCATGTATCAACTTAGAGTAGATCTAGTGAGACTATCTTGGAAAAAGTATATCAGCATCCTATCATCCTAAATCAACTCGACCATTTTATTACAATAAGATCGAAGGTGAGTGTTTGGACATTCTAATAGTGTTTTTGATGAAATTTGATATCCTAGAGTTTTTTGGTACTATGATGTTTGGTACCAAACACACTTTAGCTGCTCGCATGGGCTCAAACCAATCATTACCCTCTATTGCTCTTAATCTTTCTTCCAAAGTAGACAACTTGTCATAGTTCACAAAATCAGTGGATCTATTGCCAGGAGTTCTATCTGCTATTAAATCCATGGTGATGGGAGCTTGACTTAACGGGATAAGGGTGATAGGCACACAATGTTGTTCTGTTGTAGAATCTGCCTCCAAGTTTTGAGATGTCCCTAGGGCGTGGATTGATGGTGTTTTCATAGGAGGTTATGCAAAAATCCCTTTTCCATTTTTAGAGCTCAACACTTGTCTAAGTAGATCTATAAGTCTAGCTATTTCACATTTGATGCTCTCAATTTCATTTTGATAATAGGCTTCCTAATTAGTACTTAAAAGTGCATTTTTATCAAGGTTTTATATCATCATTTTGCACTTAAAGTATCAATAACTCCTTAACTAAAGCATGTTTTATAATAATATATCTAATAATATAAGATACCTTTAATTTGTGGTAAATGTTCATTTTAAGTGGATGCCTATCAGATAAATGAAAGGATTGATTGATGAATTTAAGAACTAAAATTGAAAGGATAAAGAGATGGTCAAACTTAGAAAAGAGATATCGGTGCAATCTAAACCAAAACACTGTTCGATAATCGGGTTATATCTGGAGCTATAGATATAATATTTAGGTCTACTTTATATGGATGGAAAGGTAAGACATAGGCCTACAACTTTCATATGGATCCCAAGATCTAAAAAGGCCATTTTCAAGTCCAAATTGTTGCAACAACAAAAAAGCCTGAATTTATTCTCCAGCCCGAGCACTATTTAGTATTTTGGCCATATCTAGAGTTCTAGAAGTCAAAATAAGCTGAATTTGTTACACAGGAAAGCTAAGACAATTGTCTACAACTTTCATGTTTTCAAGTGGCTCCAATGTTGATGTTATCAATGATGTTTTGGGAGACAAGATAAAATAAGGATTGTTATCAAGTCAAAAGTTGGCCACCCATTCATCAATTAGTCATCAAATCAATAGTTCCCAATTTTGGCCTATAAAAAGAGTCATTTGCCATGCATTTAGGCATCTTGGTTTCCAGATCAAGATCATGCTCTTCCTTTCTCTCTTTGTATTTTTTGTAATGTTTATGCTTTGTTTTCATTAATATCATGTTTATGCCTTTCATTTCCTTTCCTTTACTTAGTTAACTTTTATCTGTTTATGTTCTTGTTTTGTTTATTTATTTTTCTTTCTTTCATTATGTCTAGCTAAGTTTATTACATCAAGGTGAAAAGGTTACACTAATGGTGCAAAAATAAGTATAGTGTAAACTTAATATGGACTTTAATGTTTGATACTAACATGTTTTGTATTTGTTATCTTGTTCACTCTTTAATACTTTGCTTGTTAAATGAATAATCTTGATTTATGTTGTATAACACTTGGTACAACAAATGTTTGGCCCTTTCATAGCTCATACTGTATGGTATAACCGACACCTCAGCTATAAAAGGAACTTGATTTGTTGTTAGCATAAGTTATAATCATGAATGCTTGATGAAATTTACAAGTATTAGCATTAATTGAATAAGATGACTCATGTAATGATGTTAACAATCTATAATCAGATTGGAACCTCCTTTGTGTGTGGTTTCCAATTGAATAATAAGAGTTTATACTATACTTGTTTGACATACTATTAGTGGAACCTCTAACCTTGACATTGTTTGTTATCATTGTTTAATCCTTACGCTAATTTCCATCTCAAAGTTCTCATCAACTATACTTCTTCTTCTTCTTTTTCTTTTTCTTTATTATTATTATTATTATTATTATTATTATTAGTACTACTACTACTACTACTACTACTACTACTACTAGTAGTAGTAGTAGTAGTAGTAGTATTAGTATTATTATTGCTATTATTATTATTATTATTATTGTTATTGTTACTATTGTTGTTGTTTATAATTGTTGTTTATAATTTATACAATTAACCTCTCTGTGTTTCGACCCCGGCCTTGCCAGGTTATTTATTACTTCGACACTCCTACACTTTGGAGAAGATAACAATCTTTTCGTCGTGTCAAGTTTTTGGCGTCGTTGCCGGGGAAGATAACCTCTCTGTGTTTTCTTTTACCTTTTATTTTATTCCTACACGTGCATGAGAGTGTGGTCACGTACATCAAGTGGTAGACTTTGTAGGATATCCTTATCATTTTCAAAAAATATGGCCGAAGAAGATAATCAATCACTTCATAATGAGAATAATGAGAATAACCGTGCTAGAATACTTAGAGACCATATGAATCCCATAAGAACAAGTGCACCATCATGCACAGTTTTTCCTCCCGATGCATCTCATTTTAATTTTAAGCAAGGCATTATTCAACTATTACCTTCTTTTCATGGCTTAGAATTGGAAAATCCATACTTGCATTTAAGGGAATTTGAGGAGGTCTGCAACACCTATAATAATTTAAATTGTATCATAAACACCATCAGATTAAAGCTTTTTCCTTTTTCATTAAAAGAAAAAGCTAAAACATGGTTACAAAATTTGAGACCAGGATCCATTCGTTCTTGGGATGAAATGCAACAACATTTTTTAAAGAAGTTTTTCCCATCTTATAGAACAAACTCTTTCAAAAGACAAATCACCACTTTCACTCAAAAACAAGGAGAAACATTTTACCAATGTTAGGATAGGTATCGAGACCTACTTAGTGCTTGCCCTCATCATGGTTTTGAAACATGAAGATTGGTTTCACATTTTTATGAAGGGTTAACACTTAGAGATGGGCACATGGTTGAATTGATGTGTAATGGAACTTTTGAAGATAAAGACTCTGATGAAGTAATGGAGTACTTAGACTTGTTAGCTAAAAACGCACAAAATTAGGACACCACGGGTACTTATGAGGTATCGAGTAAAACTCAACCACATAGATCTAGTGGAGGTATGTATAACCTTAGGGAAGATCATGATCTTTAAGCTAAGTTTGCATCTTTAGCTAGAAAAGTCAAGGCACTATAATTGAAAAAGAGTGGTCAATTAAAATCTATTGAAAACATTGTATGTCAAATTTGTGAAACAAATGAACACTCAACCAATGATTGTCCAACCTTGCCTTCCTTTAAGGAATGTCTCCATGAACAAGCCCATGCTTTAAACAGTTTCCAGAGGCCCAACCACAACTCATACTCCCAAACATACAACCCTGGTTGGAGAAATCACCTAAATTTTAGTTGGAAGAGTGAGAACAACAATGCACAAACTTCACAACCACCATTTCAAGCACACCACAATTTCCAAAATTCTCATGGATATACAGCTCCTTATGCTCCACCTCCTAGAAGAAATCTTGAGGAAACATTGCATGCATTCATTGAAAAGCAAGAGACAACCAATACTCAACTTGCTTTAAACATGATAGATTTTAAAGATACTTTTGCAAAATTAACATCTGCTCTCAGTTTCCAAGAGAAAGGTAAGTTTCCATCTCAACCACAATAAAATCCCAAGGGGAAATACAATGCAAATGCAAGTAGTTCCAGAAGCCAACACATGGATCAAGTCAAATTAGTCACTACTCTGCGCAGTGGTAAGTTTATTGAAAAACGCACTCTTAAACCTTATGAGAAAGATGATGAGTCAATCTCTGAGGGTAAGGAAGGGATTGAATATGAAAATTGCAAAGAAAGGACTGATTCACCGCCAACACTTCTATTTCCTCATGCCATGACAAAACAAAGGAAATTCAATCACAACTCTGAAATTTTTGAAATTTTCAAACAGGTAAGAATCAATATACCTTTGCTGGATGCTATTAAACATACTCCTAAATATATAACCCTGGTTGGAGAAATCACCCAAATTTTAGTTGGAAGAGTGAGAACAACATTGCACAAACTTCACAACCACCATTTTAAGCACACCACAATTTCCAAAATTCTCATAGATATGCAGCTCCTTATGCTCCACCTCCTAGAAGAAATCTTGAGGAAACATTGCATGTATTCATTGAAAAACAAGAGACAACCAATACTCAAGTTGCTCTAAACATGACAGATTTTAAAGATAGTTTTACAAAATTAACATCTGCTCTTAGTTTCCAAGAGAAAGGTAAGTTTCCATCTCAACCACAAGAAAATCCCAAGGGGCAATACAATGCAAATGCAAGTAATTTCGGAAGCCAACACATGGATCAAGTCAAATCAGTTACTACTCTGCGCAGTGGTAAGGTTATTGAAAAACCCACTCTTAAACCTTATGAGAAAGATGATGAGTCAATCTCTGAGGGTAAGGAAGGGATTGAATCTGAAAATTGCAAAGAAACGACTGATTCACCGCCAGCACTTCCATTTCCTCATACCATGGCCAAACAAAGGAAAGTCAATCACAACTCTAAAATTTTTGAAATTTTCATATAGGTAAGAATCAATATACCTTTGCTGGATGCTATTAAACAGGTTCCTTCCTATGCTAAATTTTTGAAAGATCTATGCACTGTGAAGAGGAAACTAAATGTGGAAAAGAAAGTCTTTTTAGCAGAACAAGTAAGTGCCATTCTTCAGAACAATAATGCTTTGAAATATAAAGACCCTAGTTGTCCTACAATTTCTTGCTTTATTGGAGAACAAAAAATTAAAAGAGCCTTACTTGATCTTGCTGTTAGTGTGAATTTACTTCCATATTCAGTTTTTTAGAGTCTCAATCTAGGTGAGTTAAAACCAACATCTATATCTCTTTTACTTGTCGATAGATCTATAAAAGTGCCTAGATGAATAATTAAAGATGTGTTAGTACAAGTTGATCAAATATTTCAAAGATTCATTGCCGATAATGAGGTAAGTAGTGTCATTAAACTTTATCATTCTAAAGCATGTGGAAGTTATTTCTCATAAAAAAAGACAGCTGCAAAAATCTTTCAAAATGGATTTTATTGGCCCACCATGTTCAAGGACACGCATGCATTCTGCAAAACTTATGGGGCTTGTGATATTGAGAATTCAATGAATGTCAATGATTTTAAGGAAGATAGACATCGTTTGAAAGCTTACTTTGATCATTTTCCTAGTGAAAATGATTCAACTAGTTGGAATGATCTTATAGATAAAGGTTGATTATTTTATTTTTCTCACATTGTTTTTGTGTTTCTTTTTAAGTGATTTTTGCTAGTTTCTCTCACCCCGGTCAAATGCCGGACAACGGTACTCCGTGACTTAAGTCAGTTCTTTCAGTTTCCCATAATAACTGATATTTGTGTATATATTTGTGCAATTCGTTGAATCTCTCTTCCAAATCTCATTTGAAAATGGACACTAATCTTGAAAAATTGAAAAAATATTTTCCCGTTCTGCCTGAGAATGGGATTACAAAAATTTACCATGCTAGATGTGCAAGATTAAGATTGTTAATGAATCATGGAATTCCTAAAGATATTCGCTGGTTGATTGAAGCAAAGGTCCGATTATCAGGTGAGTCCTCTAACTCCTTCATTTCACACATGCTTGGAACAGGTAAAAGCACTTTTGCAAAGAAATGTCATGCAAAAGGACTAAAAGTTTGTGATCGATGTGCTATATAGACTTGTAATACACAATGTCGTTCTTTAGGAATGGTATCTATAAACCGTGAAGATAAAATACAATTCATTAAGGATGGCCTGAGTAAGGAGTCTTTAGATAATCTTCTATTGACTCTTGAGATGCATCCTAGTGGAGATGTGCATCACGCAATTCATGATTTATGGCCCCATTTTCATAAAGAACATGATCGACTTAGTCTTGGGAATTTGACTAAAAAAGACCCTGTTTGCTAGTTTTTAAGAAAACTGGATAGGAATCCTATCCCCAACCCATAAAGGGCGTTTAAGCCGTTCTTGGATGTAAAATCAAGGGAAGATGTGAGCCACAATCACAACTACCTATACATACACATGCTTTTTCAAAACTAAATAAATAAAAAGAGATAGAGAGTGTGTGAGACTCTAGCTGGCCTACATATAAGTGGTATGATTGCCTTTCTAATTTCTCATCTATAAAATCCTCTCTTCCTTCCTTTCATTTCTACTCAACCCATATATTCAACAAATATAGAAGTGTGTTGAAATGGCAAGTTCCTCTAGTCATCAGATAAGAAATATTTGTGTTTTCGGTGGATCTAGTCCTGGGAAAGAAAAGGAGTTTTTAGAATCAACAAATCATCTTGGTCACGTGCTAGCTAAGAGAAAGATTGATTTGGTGTATGGGGGAGATAGTCTTGGGTTAGTGGGAGGTGTGTCAATAGCTGCATTTTTAGGAGGTAGTCAAGTTTTGGGGGTTGTCCTCGAAGTTTTAGCACAAGGGGACATTATTGGAAAAAAAATTGAAAAGGACCTTCAGGTCTCCACAATGTCAGCTCGAATGAATGCAATGTTTGACCATGCTGATGCCTTCATTTCTTTACCAGGTGGTCTAGGCACATTGGGTGAAATCTTTCATATTTCCTCTTGGGCCAAATTACACATGCACCATAAATCTATAGGTTTGTTAAATGTTAATGGTTATTGTGATAAGTTGCTGCTGCTACTACTGAACAATTGATTGACCAACTACAATCTTTCATTCCTGTAATTGATCCTTCCATAAGTCGCATAAATTGGTCAACTAAGAAAAGCTGTAAAAAGCTTAGATTGGATTTGAACCTTCATTTGTGAATCATTGTGTCTTTTAGTTTTATTATTATGTTTTGTTATTTTTTATATTTGTTTCAGTGTGTTCTAAGTTTGTCAGTGTTCGTTATTTCAGGTGATATGTTCTATACTCTATCTTTTTACCTTTAAATATTGAGGATAATGTCTCGTTTTAGTTGGGGGAAAAGGGTAGTAGCTAAAAAACAAAAAAAAAATTGTATTTTATATTTTATAAAGCATGTGCAAAATTATTGTTACTATGATGGCAGAGTAAGGAGAACTTTTTATGACTCTTGAGACGTATCTTAGTAATCATTCGAAACAAGGTATATCATAATACTTCTTGAAATATTCAGATTTACAAACTTTCGCATTGTTAGCATTTAATTCTGTCCATATACTTATTTAACATGTATTCTTAAATCTTAATTTACACACACACACTTTAACATATGATTGTGAGTTGCATATTGGATTATTACATTATTTATGTTCTTTTGTTCAAGGATAGTATATAATTAAAAAAAAAGAACAAAAATGATAATAATAAAAATGTAGACAAGTTTGGTTTCATAGCCTCTCTAACCTAAGCAATTAAGCCCAAAGGGGTGTTTTAACACCTAATACCCTAAAGTCAACTGAATTGGGAGCTATTGGCCCAAAGCTTGTTACATGGATTGAGGAGAAAAGCTTAAGGGAATCAAACATTGCACTATCTACATATCAGTATCTGCGACCCGAGTTACTAAGCTCGTAGGGGTGTCTTAACACTTAATGCCTTAAGACCAACTAGTTTGGGAGTCATTAGTTGAAAGCTCGTTACATGGGTTAAAGATGCATGATGTTTTTAAATTATATGTATATATATTTTAAAAAAAAGAAGACAAAAATAATAATCCCAACCCAAGGAAGTTAAACTTAAACATTAGAACAAAAATTTTGTTTTCTTCCAAGAAAAGCCCTATAATTATATTTTGATACATTAAGCATAAAAGAAAGGTTTATGAATATCTTGTTAAAAGGTATTGAGCAGGTATGTAAATTTAACAAGAGTTTGTTTATTTGGATAGATTAATGGAAGTTAAATGATGAATACCATGCTTTGTGGAATTTAGAAATTGTTTTTCTATTTTAACGCTTTGATTACTAGGGACTAGTAATAAGCTGGTTGAGGGGTGTGATTAGTACTTAAAAGTACATTTTTATCAAGGTTTTATATCATCATTTTGCACTTGAAGTATGAATAACTCCTTAACTAAAACATGTTTTATAACAATATATCTAATAATATAAGATAACTTTAATTTGTGGTAAATGTTCATTTTAAATGAAGGCCTATCACATAAATGAAAGGATTGATTGATGAATTTAAGAAAACTGAAATTGAAAGGATAAAGAGATGGCCAAACTTAGAAAAGAGATATCGGTGCAATCCAAACCGAAACATTGTTTGGTAATTGGGTCATATTTGGAGCTATAGATATAATATTTAGGTCTACTTTATATGGATGAAAAGGTAAGACATAGGCCTACAACTTTCATATGGAGCCTAAGATCTAAAAAGGCCTACAACCTTGACATTTGTTATTATCATTATTTAATCATTACATTAATATTCCATCTCAAAGTTCTCATCTTCTTCTTCTCCTTCTTTTTCTTTATTATTATTATTATTATTATTATTATTATTATTATTATTATTACTATTACTATTATTATTATTATTATTATTAGTACTACTACTACTACTACTACTATTATTATTATTGTTGTTGTTGTTGTTGTTGTTGTTGTTGTTTATAATTTGTACAATTAACCTCCCTGTGGTTCGACCCCAGTCTTGCCGGGTTATTTATTACTTCGACACTCCTACAGTTGGGAGAAGACATCAATCTTTTCGTCGTGTCAAGTTTTTGGCGCCATTGTCGGGGAGGTAAGTTCTTGTATAAATTATAGTAGTTATTTTATTTTCTCTTTTCACTTTGCTTGTATATAACTTTGTTTCTTTTTATTTTGTTTTCTTCCTCCTTCTTTTGCTTTCTTCTTCTTTTTTATTTTATTCCTACACGTGCATGAGAGTGTGGTCACGTACATCAAGTGGTAGACTTTGTAAGGTATCCTCATCATTTTCAGAAAATATAGCCGAAGAAGATAATCAATCACTTCATAATGAGAATAACCGTGTCAGAACACTTAGAGACCACATGAATCCCACAAGAACAAGTGCACCATCATGCATAGTTTTTGCTCCCGATGCATCTTATTTTAATTTTAAACCAAGTATTATTCAACTTTTACCTTCTTTTCATGGCTTAGAATTGGAAAATTCATACTTGCATTTAAGGGAATTTGAGGAGGTTTGCAACACATATAATAATTTAAATTGTAGCATGAACACCATCAGATTAAAGCTTTTTCCTTTTTCATTAAAAGATAAAGTTAAAATATGGCTATAAAATTTGAGACCAGGATCCATTTGTGCTTGGGATGAAATACAAAAATAATTTTTAAAGAAGTTTTTGCCATCTCATAGAACAAACTCTTTCAAAAGACAAATCACCACTTGCCCTCATCATGGTTTTGAAACATGGAGATTGGTTTCACATTTCTATGAAGGGTTAACACCTAAAGATAGGCAAATGGTTGAATTGATGTGCAATGAAACTTTTGAAGATAAAGACCCTGATGAAGCAATGAAGTACTTAGACTTGTTAGCTAAAAATGCTCAAAATTGGGACACTGCAAGTACTTATGAGGCACCGAGTAAAACTCAACCTTATACATCTAATAGAGGTATGTACAACCTTAGGGAAGATCATGACCTTCAAGCCAAGTTTGCATCTTTAGCTAGAAAAGTCGAGGCACTAGAATTGAAAAAGAGTGGTCAATTAAAGTCTATTGAAAGCATTGTGTGTCAAATATGTGAAACAAATGAATACTCAACCAACGATTGTCCAACCTTGCCTTCTTTTAAGGAATGTCTCCATGAACAAGCCCATGCTTTAAACAGTTTCCAAAGGGCCAACCACAACCCATACTCACAAACATACAACCCTGGTTGGAGAAATCACCCAAATTTCAGTTGGAAGAGTGAGAACAATGATTGTGCATCAAAAGTGTCATTAAGTCTCTTGTTTTACATATGTATTTATTGTTTTTATTTGGTTGTTTTTATAATAATTGATGTGTTTTTTAGTAATGAAGTTTGTTTTAATGTTTCGATAGGTTTTGGAGCTTAAATGAACTAATTCAGAAAATTCAACGTCGGAATTCAGAACAAAGAATTGAAGAGACATTTAGTTGAAGATTGAAGCAAATCTTGGTTCAAATAAGTGCTCCAAATTTGTCCCAAAAATCAATTCTATTCCAATTCTAGAAAAGAATATCATATGATTTATTTCAAGCCCAAACTTGCCTTATGTTGTGTGCAAACTTCAACCATTAAACACTCAAGGTTTCAATGTCAATCTTAGCCCAAATAATAAGTACATTTGTATACTTATTTGATGCTCAAATTCAGCCCAAAAATCAGCCCCAAATCAGCCCTAAATCAACCCCAAATCAACCTTCAAATCAACCCAAACACAATCCATGATCTTACATGTCCACACAACAAATAACAATTGATTTATTTTGGGTAATCCATTGATCCAAGAAGGCAAGCACATGGATGGAAAGCTGGAGGGGATATTTTAACATTATTTTGGGTCAAAAAGAAGAAGGAGACACCTCATAAATGAGGAAGAAAAACGTGCACCAAAGTAGTTGTAAAGCTGTCTTGATTTGATTTTTCAGAACACCTTTCGGTGTTTTGCCCATAACTTTTGACTAAGGTGTCCAAATGAGCTGTTCTTTAATGATCTGGAAAGGTGACATAATTGCCTATAAATATGTCTCTAATAGACTTCTCCAAAAAAAGCTTCCAAGAGGGTCGAATTGCTGTCCAAAGTTAGAGTCAGATTTGTGTCTGAATTTTTTCTGAAATTGTATTGTGTTCTTCTTTATAGATTTCGGTTCTTTAGTTTGTAAAACTTATTTTTTCAGTTGGATTCAAGTTCTTTCATGTTTATTGAAGTGTTCTTATATATAATCATGGTTGGCTAAACTCTTTCTTGGATCCAAATCAAGGATAATGGTGATTGAGGTGAGTTGTTTAGGATATGAATGAATCTTAATGTTTATCTTCTTATTTTCTTCATGAATGATTTATTATTGTAAAGAAATTTTAGAAATCATTTAGGTAATGTTATAATCTTGAATTTTTATGCACAAACTTTAGTTTTGGTATAGAGATTGCTTGATTCAATGTCTTACTTAATATGAAAGTACTTGTTCATTCTTAAGCAATAATCAATCTTCATCTTTCTAATCTTCATTGTAATATCTTCCGATCTAATATCACCATCGTTGAGATTAGGTTGAGTTATCTTATATATGTTGAAGAAATCACCAATACATCACCATTAAAATTGATTTGGACCAAGACTTACTTTTCTTGTCATTTAAAATCTATTTACATTTTTTTTTTATCTTTGAAAACAAATCCATCAATTATTTTCAACCAAGTTATTGTTAATTTAATTTCTCTTGAGTTTTTTTTTTGTTACTTAGCTTAATTTCCAGATCTAGCTCTCTGTGGATATGACCTCGATCTTACCGAGTTAATTGCTACATCGCACACTCGTGCACTTGCGAGTTAAAACAAGCCGATCATAAAAAGCGGTCAAGCAATTTTGGCGCCGTTGCCGGGGAGCTAGCAAGCAAAGGTAACAAATTTAGATTTGATTATTGGAAAACTAAAAAAAATCATATAAAAAAAATCAATTGGCTGGTTTTACCGCCTAAAAAAAAAAATTTACCTTAACGTTTCAGATATTGGACTGCGGACTGGACTATTAATTGTTGGATTTTGGTTGGTTCAACCATTTTTCTTTTATTGTCTACTCTTATTAGTTTCTAATATTTTTCTTGTTTATTTCATTTTATTTTGTTGATATTGTTTTTATTTATTGTCTAAAGTGTTTGGCCGGTATTACCGCCTCTTGTTTATTTCAGTTTATTTTGTTGTTTTGTTATGCTTATTTTTTATATATATATATTTATTGTTTGAAGTGCTTGGCCGGTATTACCGCCTTTTTATTCATGCCTCCTATAATTATCTTTTAATGTTTATTATTGTTATTTTTCTTATATTTATTGTCTAAAGTGCTTGGTCGGTATTACCGCGTCTTGTTTATTTCCTTTTGATTTTGTTGTTTTGTTATAATTATTTTTCTTATATTTATTGTTTGAAGTGCTTGGCTGGTATTACCGCCTTTTTATTCAAGCTTGTTATAATTATCTTTTAATGTTTATTGTTATTAATAGTGTTTATTAGTTGGAGAGTGAATTTCTTAATTTGTTGTATTTTTATTTTTGAGCTATTACTTTTATTTGCAATATTTTTTCTTTTTCTTTGCTTTCTTTTCATATTCATATAATTGTTATATTATTATTATTATTATTATTTTATCATGGCTAATGTTGAAGATGTAGAGGGTGAAGGGAGTGTTCAAGGTAATGGACCTCCACAATTCAATGATCAACCTAATTTTCGAACTCTTAGAGAGTATCTTCACCCGGCTAGACAAAGTACACCTTCGTGTATTATCTTACCTCTTAACCAACAAGCTTTCAATTTGAAACCGGGCATGATTCAACTTCTTCCCACATTTCATGGTATGGATTCTGAAAATCCATACATACACATTAAAGACTTTGAAGAGGTATGTAATACTTTTATTGATAGAACATGCACCGAGGAAACCATTCGGCTTAAATTGTTCCCATTCTCTCTAAAGGATAAAGCCAAGCTTTGGCTAAACTCTTTGCGTCCTAGGTCTATAGGTACATGGAGAGAAATGCAAGCTGAATTTTTGAAAAAATACTTCCCCACTCATAGGACAGCAGCCTTACAACGTCAAATGATGAATTTTTCTTGTAGTCCAAATGAGTCATTTCACCAAGCTTGGGAAAGGTTCAAAGACTTGTTAAATGCATGCCCTCACCATGGTTTTGAGATGTGGAGGTTAGTGAGTTTCTTTTATGACTCTCTTACCGCAGATTTTAAAAAGCTAGTGTCAACCATGTGTAATGGTGAGTTTTATGACAAAGAACCAAGTGAGGCCTTTGATTTTTTTGATCAATTGGCTGAAAACACAAAGCAATGGGAGACTTCTCTCCCAGTTCATGTTGAGTCTAGAAACACCATTTCTCATTCAAGTGGGAAGTTTCAATTGAAAGAGACTGATGACCTCAATGCTAGATTAGCCTCATTGGCTAGGAAAGTAGAGTCTCTTGAGATTAAAAAAGAGCATGTCATAAGTGAACAACAAGAGGAAAGTTGTGTTGTTTGTGAAAGCAAAGGGCATAGGACAACTGAATGTCCTACCATTCCAGCCTTCAAGGAAGTGCTATATGGCCAAACTTCTGATTCAAGTAATGTTAGAAAGCCATTTCCAAACCAAGTAGGCAATCCCTACTCTGAGACCTATAATCCTGGATGGAGGAACCACCCAAATTTTGGATGGAGAAATGAGGGCTCTTCAGTACCTCAAACATTTCAACCTCCACCCCAACCATTTCATGCTCCCATACATAACACATACCAACCACCTCATAAGAGATCCTTAGAGGATACTCTTCAACAATTCATGCAAACGCAAGGAGGAATCAACAACCAAGTTTACAAATTCCAAGACCAGACCAATAGGACCTTAGATGACATTCAAAGTCAACTAACTAAGTTGACTCAATCACTAAGCATTCAAGAGAAGGGAAAAATCCCAGCTCAACCAATGCCCAATCCTAGAGGTCAGGTACACATGAGTGAATCCTCACCTAGTGAACCTTCAAACCATGAACAAGTCCAAGCCATCACTACCCTTAGAAGTGGAAAGATTGTTGACAAAGGTGTAGGTTTTAGGATTCCTAAAGGTATTGTGGAGGAGAAATCTAGGGAAAGTGAAGAGGGAATCAAAACACAAGTGACAAATGAGAGTTTGAGTGACAAAGAAGGTGAGATAAATGAGAAAGAGATGAGTGAGAAAGGAGATGATTCAAGAAAGATTGGAGTCAAAATGAGTGATTTAGAATTTGTTCCTAGAGCACCATTTCCACAAAGGTTAGGAAAACCTAAACAAGATCTTATGAACTCGGAAATCTATGAATTGTTCAAACAAGTGAAAGTCAATATTCCACTCCTTGATGCAATTAAACAAGTTCCATCTTATGCAAAGTTTCTTAAGGATTTATGCACAGTCAAAAGGAGATTGAATGTGAAAGAAAGAGCCTTTCTCACTGAACATGCTAGTGCCATCATCCAGTTTAAGACCCCTCCTAAATACAAAGATCCTGGTTGTCCTACCATTTCATGCATTATTGGAAGTCATAAGATAGATCAAGCTTTGTTGGATTTAGGAGCAAGTGTGAATTTAATACCCTACACTGTTTACGAACAATTAGGTTTAGGAGAAATCAAGCCTACTCGAATCACCCTTCAATTAGCTGATAGGTCAATCAAGATTCCCAGGGGTATCGTTGAGGATGTGTTGGTCCAAGTAGATAAATTCTACTTTCCTGTTGATTTTGTAGTATTAGACACCGCACCAATTCAAGGTTCTAATACCCCCATCCCAGTCATCTTAGGGAGACCTTTCCTAGCTACATCCAATGCCTTAATTAACTGTAGGAATGGGGTGATGAAATTGTCTTTTGGGAATATGACTGTGGAGATGAACATATTCAATGTCTCCAAACAAATCGGGGAACATGAGGACATTAGAGAGGTAGATTTCATCCAAACAGTTTGTCAAGAACACTTTGAGAGAGTGTGGATCAAGGATCCATTGGAGAGAACTTTAATTCATGATGAAAGATTTTGTTCTTTGGAATGTGTTGATGAGGAAGTAAGAGAACTCGAGACTTATCTAGATCCAATGCCTATTATGTCAATAGGTCAATGGACCCCATCATTTGAGCCTTTGATTTCACCCCAAGTGAAAGTTGAGGAATCTCTTGTCCAGCCTGATAAACTAGAAAGAAAGCCTTTACCGAGTGATCTTAAGTATGCATTTCTAGGGGAAGATGAATCATATCCTATTGTGATCTCATCAAAACTTAGCATAGAGCAAGAACACAAACTTTTGAGAGTGGTGAGAAAACACAAGAAAGCAATTGGGTGGAAAATTACTGACTTGAAAGGAATTAGCCCTCTTTTATGTACACATAGAATCTATCTTGAAGAAGAGGCTAAATCTGTGAGGCAAATGCAAAGACGATTGAACCCAAACATGAAGGAAGTAGTGAGAGGTGAAGTGCTTAAGCTACTTGATATCATTTACCCTATTGCAAACTCAAAATGGGTTAGTCCAACCCAAGTTGTCCCAAAAAAATCTGGAGTCACGGTAGTGAAGAATGAAAATAATGAGCTGGTACCAACTAGAATCCAAACTGGATGGCGTATGTGCATTGATTATCGTAAATTGAACATGGTGACTAGGAAGGACCATTTTCCACTTCCATTTTTAGACCAAGTGCTTGAAAGAGTAGCTGGAAGAGCTTTCTATTGTTTTCTGGATGGATACTCAAGTTACAACCAAATTGAGATTTCTTTAGAAGACCAAGAAAAAACCACTTTCACTTGTCCTTTTGGTACTTATGCTTATAGAAGAATGCCATTTGGTTTGTGTAATGCACCAACCACTTTTCAAAGGTGTATGATGAGTATCTTTAGTGACATGGTGGAAAATTTTTTGGAAGTTTTCATGGATGATTTTTTAGTTTATGGGGATTCTTATGAGTTGTGTCTAATGAATCTAGAAAAAGTTCTTGAAAGGTGTGAAGAGAGCAATCTTGTACTCAATTGGGAGAAGTGTCATTTTATGGTGACACATGGCATTGTTTTAGGTCACATTGTCTCTTCAAAAGGGATAGAGGTAGATAAGTCAAAAGTGGAAGTCATTCAAAAATTAACTACCCCTAAGACTGTGAAAGATGTGAGATCCTTTTTAGGACATGCTGGTTTTTATCGAAGATTCATTCATTCTTTTAGTACCATTGCCAAACCATTGTGTAACTTGTTGTCACAAGATGTCCCATTTGATTGGACATCAAAATGTCAAGAAGCTTTTGAAAAGCTTAAAGGGTTGTTGACAACTGCACCAATCATACAAGCTCCTGATTGGTCTTTACCATTTGAACTGATGTGTGATGCTAGTGATTTTGCGGTTGGGGCTGTTTTAGGGCAAAGAAAAGACAAGAAACCTCATGTCATATATTATGCTAGCAAGACTTTGAATGATGCTCAATTGAATTACACTACAACTGAAAAAGAACTCTTAGCTGTGGTCTTTGCATTAGACAAGTTTAGGTCTTATTTGGTTGGATCTCTTGTGATTGTTTTCACTGATCATGCAGCATTGAAATATTTGCTCACAAAACAAGATGCCAAACCACGTTTGATTCGATGGATCCTCCTACTCCAAGAGTTTAACATTGAAATTCGAGATAAAAAGGGAGTAGAGAATGTAGTAGCTGATCATTTGTCTCGTCTTTCAAGCTATAAGACCATAATTGATGAATCTCCAATAAATGAACTCTTTGCTGATGAAAATTTATTTTGTGCAGGTACTGTCTCTTACATTGGTTCTCCATGGTATGCTGACATAGCAAATTACCTAGCCACAAGTCAAATTCCTTCTCATTGGTCTAAACTTGACAAACAAAAATTCTTGCGCAATGTGCGCACCTTTTTTTGGGATGACCCCTACCTATTTAAATATTGTCCTGACCAAATTATTAGGCGGTGCATCCCTGATCATGAAATTCCAAGGGTCATTAATTTTTGTCATGCATTAGCCTATGGTGGGCATTTTCTCTTCTAAGAAAACCATTGCCAAAATCTTGCAGTGTGGTTTTTATTGGCCTACCATGTTTAAAGATGTTCATGCCTTCTGTGTTGCATGTGACCGATGCCAACGACTAGGTAGCCTCACTAGGCGTAACATGATGCCCCTTAACCCCATCCTTGTTTTGGAAATATTTGATTGTTGGGGGATTGATTTCATGGGACCTTTTCCAAGTTCATTTGGTTACCAATTCATCCTTGTAGCTGTTGATTATGTGTCTAAATGGGTGGAGGCCATTGCATCTCGAACCAATGACCATCGAGTTGTGGTCAAATTCTTGAAAGAAAATATTTTCTCTCGTTTTGGCATGCCCCGGGCTATGATTAGTGATGGGGGAAAACATTTTTGTAACAAGCCCGTTGGGATTTTGATGAGAAAATATGGTGTAATTCACAAGGTCAATACCCCCTATCACCCACAGACTAGTGGCCAAGCTGAGTTGGCAAATAGGGAGATCAAGAACATTTTAGAGAAAACAGTCAATCCAAACCGTAAAGAGTGGTCCCTACGACTAGTTGATGCTTTGTGGGCATATCCCACTGCTTATAAGACCTCTTTAGGAATGTCTCCTTATAGGCTAGTTTATGGAAAGCCTTGTCATCTCCCTGTTGAGATTGAGCACCGTGCATATTGGGCCATTCGGCAATTCAATGACAATGAAAACGAGGTTGGCAAAAATAAAAAGCTTCAATTGGATGAATTAGAGGAGTTGAGAAATGATGCATTTGAAAATGCAAAAATTTCAAAACATAAGATGAAAACTTTGCATGATAAACATATTCTTAGAAAATCCTTTCATTTTGGTCAAAAGGTTCTCTTGTATAATTCACGATTACATCTCTTTCCTGGGAAGTTGTGGACAAAATGGACTGGTCCATTTGTGATTAAATCCATCTCTGAGCATGGTGCATTTGAGGTAGAAAATCCCAAGAATGGAAATATTTTCAAAGTAAATGGTCATCGATTGAAACCTTATCTTGAAAATGTTGTGGCTGAAGTTGAGACATTGGATCTTCAAGATCCAATACCATTGTAGTATTAGAAGTAATGAGTTTTTATTTTATTTTATTTTTATTTTTATTTTTATTTTTCATTTTTATTATTTTTTCTTCTTTCTTCCATCTCTTATATTTTCGTGTTCATGCATTCGGGACAATGCATTATTTTAAGTTGGGGGGTGTGAGGTTCTTTATTTTCAAAAAAAAAAATCAATGTTTTCTTTTAGTTGTGATATGCAGGTTAAAAAAAACAAAAATCAAGCAAGAAGTCAGCTCATGCCCAATTCAATCAGACATTCATCCTTGAAAACAGAAGGGGAGTAACAATTTTCTAATCTTTATACTTTTCTTCTCTTTCTCTTTTACATTGAGGATAATGTAAAACTTAATTTTAGATATTTCATTATGTTGAATGCTTGAGATAACCATGCTTGTTAAAAAAAAAAAAAAACAAACTTGCATTCGTATGTGAATGAGACTTGTTTAGGATCATCATTACATTTTTAGATTCATTATTATGTTGAACATTGCATACTTTAATTTGGGATAGATAATATCTTATAAAGCAAGATATAACATACTTTTTTTTAAGATTACTGAAATACATCTTTCCTTGTAAAAGTTGTGTGAGTTGTGTGATTATGCATGAAAGATGAGTATGATGCTTTACTTGTGATTATCCCTTTTGATCCAGTCCTAAACAAGGTTTAAGTAAATAGAGTAATAATTATTACACGAATAAATAAATAAATGTGTACAAAGTTCTATCTACTCCAATGTTTTAAGTTACTCAGTAACTAGGGGTATTCATCACAAATGTTTATCTTTACGTCAAACGGCAGCTTAAAATATGAGTATGCAAAGCACTTTAAGTTTGTGACTTTATGAGTAACCGGGTGCATTCATCACAAATGTTTGTATTCGCGTCAAAAGGGAAGTGACTACTTAAAGACAAAAAATAAATCATATCTTCAAAAAAAAAAAAAACAAAGAAAGAAAAAAGAAAGAAAGAAAATATATAGATATTTCTCTAGTTTGCTACCTTGTTTGTGTTGGTGAGAATGGAAGATTACAAGTTGAGTTTTCGTATGAATCAATTATGTTGGTTGCACGATAAATATGACTGAATTTGGAAATTTTGTATGGATGTTTGATTTAGAGAATGTGAGTATGCTTATTTTTCTTTATTTGCTATTGTGTACACTAAGTTAAAGATACCAATGTTTGCATGATAGGTCCTTCAAGTGTGATGAATCGAGCCTAATTATGGTTGTTATTATTATTATTATTATTATAAAGGTTTTATGTTTTGTTTTGCTTGAGGACTAGCAAAATCTAAGTTGGGGGGTGTGATTGTGCATCAAAAGTGTCATTAAGTCTCTTGTTTTACATATGTATTTATTGTTTTTATAATAATTGATGTGTTTTTTAGTAATGAAGTTTGTTTTAATGTTTCGATAGGTTTTTGGAGCTTAAATGAACTAATTCAGAAAATTCAACGTCGGAATTCAGAACAAAGAATTGAAGAGACATTTAGTTGAAGATTGAAGCAAATCTTGGTTCAAATAAGTGCTCCAAATTTGTCCCAAAAATCAATTCTATTCCAATTCTAGAAAAGAATATCATATGATTTATTTCAAGCCCAAACTTGCCTTATGTTGTGTGCAAACTTCAACCATTAAACACTCAAGGTTTCAATGTCAATCTTAGCCCAAATAATAAGTACATTTGTATACTTATTTGATGCTCAAATTCAGCCCAAAAATCAGCCCCAAATCAGCCCTAAATCAACCCCAAATCAACCTTCAAATCAACCCAAACACAATCCATGATCTTACATGTCCACACAACAAATAACAATTGATTTATTTTGGGTAATCCATTGATCCAAGAAGGCAATCACATGGATGGAAAGCTGGAGGGGATATTTTAACATTATTTTGGGTCAAAAAGAAGAAGGAGACACCTCATAAATGAGGAAGAAAAACGTGCACCAAAGTAGTTGTAAAGCTGTCTTGATTTGATTTTTCAGAACACCTTTCGGTGTTTTGCCCATAACTTTTGACTCAGGTGTCCAAATGAGCTGTTCTTTAATGATCTGGAAAGGTGACATAATTGCCTATAAATATGTCTCTAATAGACTTCTCCAAAAAAAGCTTCCAAGAGGGTCGAATTGCTGTCCAAAGTTAGAGTCAGATTTGTGTCCGAATTTTTTCTGAAATTGTATTGTGTTCTTCTTTATAGATTTCGGTTCTTTAGTTTGTAAAACTTATTTTTTTAGTTGGATTCAAGTTCTTTCATGTTTATTGAAGTGTTCTTATATATAATCATGGTTGGCTAAACTCTTTCTTGGATCCAAATCAAGGATAATGGTGATTGAGGTGAGTTGTTTAGGATATGAATGAATCTTAATGTTTATCTTCTTATTTTCTTCATGAATGATTTATTATTGTAAAGAAATTTTAGAAATCATTTAGGTAATGTTATAATCTTGAATTTTTATGCACAAACTTTAGTTTTGGTATAGAGATTGCTTGATCCAATGTCTTACTTAATATGAAAGTACTTGTTCATTCTTAAGCAATAATCAATCTTCATCTTTCTAATCTTCATTGTAATATCTTCCGATCTAATATCACCATCGTTGAGATTAGGTTGAGTTATCTTATATATGTTGAAGAAATCACCAATACATCACCATTAAAATTGATTTGGACCAAGACTTACTTTTCTTGTCATTTAAAATCTATTTACATTTTTTTTTTTATCTTTGAAAACAAATCCATCAATTATTTTCAACCAAGTTATTGTTAATTTAATTTCTCTTGAGTTTTTTTTTTGTTACTTATCTTAATTTCCAGATCTAGCTCTCTGTGGATATGACCTCGATCTTACCGAGTTAATTGCTACATCGCACACTCGTGCACTTGCGAGTTAAAACAAGCCGATCATAAAAAGCGGTCAAGCAAACAACAATGCACAAACTTCACAACCACCATTTCAAGCACACCACAATTTTCGAAATTCTCATGGATATGCACCTCTTTATGCTCCACCTCGTAGAAGAAATCTTGAGGAAACATTTCATGCATTCATTGAAAAGTAAAAGACAATCAATACTCAACTTGCTCAAAACATGTGCTCTCAGTTTCCAAGAGAAAGGTAAGTTTCCAAGATTAACATCTGCTCTTGCAAAATTAACATCTGCTCTCAGTTTCCAAGAGAAAGGTAAGTTTCCATCTCAACCACAATAAAATCCCAAGGGGCAATACAATGCAAATGCAAGTAGTTTTGGAAGCCAACACATGGATTAAGTCAAATCAGTCACTACTCTACGTAGTGGTAAGGGTATTGAAAAGCCCTCTCTTGAACCTTATGAGAAAGATGATGAGTCAATCTCTAAGGGTAAGGAAGGGGTTGAATCTGAAAATTGCAAAGAAAAGACTAATTCTCCACCAGCACTTCCATTTCCTTATGCCATGACCAAACAAAGGAAAGTCAATCACAACTCTGAAATTTTTGAAATTTTCAAATAGGTAAGGATCAATATACCTTTGCTGGATGCTATTAAACAAGTTCCTTCCTATGCTAAATTTTTAAAAGATCTATGCACTGTGAAGAGGAAACTGAATGTGAAAAAGAAAGCCTTTCTAGCCGAACAAGTAAGTGCTATTCTTTAGAACAATAATGCTTTGAAATATAAAGACCCTAGTTATCCTACAATTTCATGCTTTATTGGAGAGCATAAAATTGAAAGAGCCTTACTTGATCTTGGTGCTAGTGTGAATTTACTTTCATATTCAGTTTTTCAGAGTCTCAATCTAGGTGAGTTAAAACCAATTCTATATCTCTTTTACTTGCCGATAGATCTGTAAAAGTGCCTAGAGGAATAATTGAAGATGTGTTAGTACAAGTTGATAAATTCATTTATCCTGTGGATTTTATTGTCTTGGACACACAACCTGTTGAAGGATGTAATTTGATTAGTACTTAAAAGTGCATTTTTATCATGGTTTTATATCATCATTTTGCACTTGAAGTATTAATAACTCCTTAACTAAAATATGTTTTATAATAATGTATCTAATAATATAAGATACCTATAATTTATGGTAAATGTCTATTTTTAATGCAGGTCTATCACATAAATGAAAGGATTGATTGATGACTTGAAGAACTTAAATTGCAAGGATAAAGAGATGGTCAAACTTAGAGAAGAGATGTCGGTGAAATCCAAACCGGAATACTGTTCGGTAATTGGGCCATATCTAGAGCTACAGATCTCATATTTAGGTCCAATTTATATGGATGGAAAGGTAAGACATAGGCCTACAACTTTCATATGGAGCCCAAGATCTAAAAAGGCCATTATCACGTCCAAATTGTAGCAACAACAAAGAAGCCCGAATCTGTCTTCCAACCCGAGCACTGTTCGGTATTTTGGCCATATCTGGAGTTCTAGAAGTCCAAATGAGCTGAATTGTTTACACAAGAAAGCTGAGACAATTGCCTACAACTTTCATGTTTCCACCTGGCTCCAGTTTTGACGTTATCAATGACGTTTTGGGCAGACAAGAGAAGATAAGGATTGTCACCAAGTCAAAAGTTGGCCACCCACTTATCAATTAGTCATCAAATCAATAGTTCCCAATTTTGGCCTATAAAAGGAGGCATTTGCCATGCATTTAGGCATCTTGGTGTTCAGATCAAGATCATGCTCTTCCTTTCTCTCTTTGTATTTTTTGTAATTTTTATGCTTTGTTTTCATTAATATGAAGTTTATGCCTTTCATTTCCTTTCCTTTACTTAGTTAACTTTTATGTTCTTATTTTGTTTATCTATTTTTCTTTCTTTCATTATGTCTAGCTAAGTTAATTATGTCAAGGTGAAAAGGTTACACTAATGGTGTAAGAATAAGTATAGTGTAAACTTAATATGGACTTTAATGTTTGATACTAACATGTTTTATATTTGTTATCTTGTTCACTCTTTAATACTTTGCTTGTTAAATGACTAATCTTGATTTATGTTGTATAACACTTGGTACAACAAATGCTTGGCACTTTCATAGCCCATAATGTATGGTATAACCGACACCTGAGCTATGAAAGGAACTTGATTTGTTGTTAACATAAGTTATAATCATGAATGCTTGACGAGATTTACAAGTATTAGCATTAATTGAATAAGATGACTAATGTAATCATGTTAACAATATATAATCTGATTGGAACCTCCTTTGTGTGTGGTTTCCAATTCAATAATAAGAGTTTATACTATACTTGTTTGATATACCATTAGTGGAACCTCTAACCTTGACATTTGTTATTATTATTGTTTAATCCTTACTTTAATATTTCATCTCTAAGTTCTCATCATCATCATCTTCTTCTTCTTCTCTTTCTTTATTATTATTATTATTATTATTATTATTATTATGATTATTATTATTATTACTACTACTACTACTACTACTACTAGTATTATTATTATTATTATTGTTATTATTATTATTATTATTGTTATTGTTAGTACTATTATTGTTGTTTTATAATTGTTGTTTATAATTTGTACAATTAACCTCCCTGTGGTTCGACCCCGGTCTTGCCGGGTTATTTATTACTTCGACACTCCTGCACTTGGGAGAAGACATCAACCTTTTAGTCGTGTCAAGTTTTTGGCGCCGTTGCCGGGGAGGTAAGTTCTTGTATAAATTATAGTATTTATTTTATTTTCTCTTTTCACCTTTCTTGTATATAACTTTGTTTCTTTTCTTTTGTTTCTTTTTATTTTGTTTTCTTCCTCCTTCTTTTGCTTTCTTCTTCTTTTTTTTATTTTATTCCTACACGTGCATGAGAGTGTGGTCACGTACATCAAGTGGTAGACTTTGTAGGGTATCCTCATCATTTTTAGAAAATATGGCCGAAGAAGATAATCAATCACTTCAAAATGAAAATAATGAGAATAACCGTGCTAGAACACTTAGAGATCATATGAATCCCACAAGAACAAGTGCACCATCATGCATAGTTTTTCCTCCTGATGCATCTCATTTTAATTTTAAACCAGGTATTATTCAACTTTTACCTTCTTTTCATGGTTTAGAATTGGAAAATCCATACTTGCATTTAAGGGAATTTGAAGAGGTCTGCAACACATATAATAATTTAAATTGTAGCATGAACACCATCAGATTAAAGCTTTTCCCTTTTTCATTAAAAGATAAAGCTAAAACATGGCTACAAAATTTGAGACCAGGATCCATTCGTGCTTGGGATGAAATGCAACAACAATTTTTAAAGAAGTTTTTCCCATCTCATAGAACAAACTCTTTCAAAAGACAAATCACCACTTTCACTCAAAAACCAGGAGAAACATTTTATAAATATTGGGATAGGTATCGAGACTTGCTTAGTACTTGCCCTCATCATGGTTTTGAAACATGGAGATTGGTTTCACATTTCTATGAAGGGTTAACACCTAAAGATAGGCAAATGGTTGAATTGATGTGCAATGGAACTTTTGAAGATAAAGACCCTGAAGAAGCAATGGAGTACTTGGACTTCTTAGCTGAAAATGCTCAAAATTAGGACACTGCGGGTACATATGAGGCACCAAGTAAAACTCAACCTCATACATCTAGTAGAGGTATGTACAACCTTAGGGAAGATCATGACCTTCAAGCCAAGTTTGCATCTTTAGCTAGAAAAGTTGAGGCACTAGAATTGAAAAAGAGTGGTCAATTAAAATCTGTTGAAAACATTGTGTGTCAAATCTGTGAAACAAATGAACACTCAACCAACGATTGTCCAACCTTGCCTTCTTTTAAAGAATGTCTCCATGAACAAGCTCATGCTTTAAACAGTTTCCAAAGGCCCAACCACAACCCATACTCCCAAACATACAACCCTGGTTGGAGGAATCACCCAAATTTCAGTTGGAAGAGTGAGAACAACAATGCACAAACTTCACAACCACCGTTTCAAGCACACCACAATTTTCAAAATTCTCATGGATATGCACCTCCTTATGCTCCACCTCCTAGAAGAAATCTTGAGGAAACATTGCATGCATTCATTGAAAAGCAAGAGACAATTAATACTCAACTTGTTCAAAACATGACAGATTTTAAAGATACTCTTGCTAAATTAACATCTGCTCTCAATTTCCAAGAGAAAGGTAAGTTTCCATCTCAACCGCAACAAAATCCCAAGGGGCAATACAATGCAAATGCAAGTAGTTCCGGAAGCCAACACATGGATCAAGTCAAATCAGTCACTACTCTGCGCAGTGGTAAGGTTATTGAAAAACCCTCTCTTGAACCTTATGAGAAAGATGATGAATCAATCTCTGAGGGTAAGGAAGGGGATGAATCTGAAAATTGCAAAGAAACGACTGATTCACCGCCAGCACTTCCATTTCCTCAAGCCATGACCAAACAAAGGAAAGTCAATCACAATTCTGAAATTTATGAAATTTTCAAACAGGTAAGGATCAATATACCTTTGTTGGATGCAATTAAACAGGTTCCTTCCTATGCTAAATTTTTGAAAGATCTATGCACTGTGAAGAGGAAACTGAATGTGAAAAAGAAAGCCTTTCTAGCCGAACAAGTAAGTGCTATTCTTCAAAACAATAATGCTTTGAAATATAAAGACCCTGGTTGTCCTACAATTTCTTGCTTTATTGGAGAGCATAAAATTGAAAGAGCCTTACTTGATCTTGGAGCTAGTGTGAATTTACTTCCATATTCAGTTTTTCAAAGTCTCAATCTAGGTGAGTTAAAACCAACTTCTATATCTCTTTTACTTGCCGATAGATCTGTAAAAGTGCCTAGAGGAATAATTGAAGATATGTTAGTACAAGTCGATAAATTCATTTATCCTGTGGATTTTATTGTCTTGGACACAGAACCTGTTGAAGCATGTAATTCATTTCCTGTTATTTTAGGACGTCCGTTTCTTGCAACTTCTAACGCATTGATTAATTGTAGGAATGGACTGATGAAGCTATCATTTGGAAACATGACATTGGAGATGAATATTTTCAACATTTGCAAGCAACCTGGAGATGATAATGATTCACAAGAAGTAGATCATATTGATGAATTAGTTTATGATCAACTTGAATCTACTTTAAATAAAAATGAATTGGATGAAACTGAAGATTTGCAAATGGTTTATTCTGAGGAAGAAATCATGGATGAAACAAGCACCGAAAATGTTGATGCGAATCTTTTGTCAACAGTGACAACAGATTTGACATCTGACATCACACCAATCGATGATTACTTTCCTAACGAATCCTTACTTTCTCTTAGTCCAATGCCTTGGTATAATAAAAATATCAATTTTCTTTCTTTAGGAGATTTGCCAGCTGATTGGAGTACCCAAGACAAAGAAAAGTTTTTGAACGAAGTGAAGAATTTTTATTGTGATGACCCTACCTTATTCAAATATTGTCCTGATCAAATATTTCAAAGATTCATTCCCGACAATGAGGTAAGTAGTGTCATTAAACTTTGTCATTCTGAAGCATGTGGAAGTTGTTTCTCGTCAAAAAAGACAGCTACAAAAATCTTTCAAAATGGATTTTATTGGCCCACCATGTTCAAGGACACGCATGCATTCTGCAAAACTTGTGAAAATTGTCAAAAGATTGATACAGGTCAAAAAGTTTTGTTTTATAATTCTCAACTCTATGCATTCCCTAGAGAGCTAAGACCAAGATGGAGCAATCCTTATGGGGCCTGTGATATTGAGAATTCAATGAATGACAATGATTTTAATGAAAATGGACATCGTTTGAAAGCTTACTTTGATAATTTTCCTAGAGAAAATGAATCAACTGGTTGGACTGATCTTGTAGATAAAGGTTAATTTTTTTTTCTCACATTGTTTTTGTGTTTCTTTTTTAGTGATTTTTGTTAGTTTTTCTCACCCCGGTTAAATGGCGGATAACGGTACTCCGTGACTTATGTCGGTTCTTTCAGTTTCCCACAATTACTGATATCTATGTATATATCTGTGCAATTCTTTGAATCTCTCTTCCAATTCTCATTTGAAAATGGACACTAATCTTGAAAAATTGAAAAAGTATTTTCCCGCTCTGCCTCAGAATACGATTACAAAAATTTACCGTGCTAGATGTGCAAGATTAAGATTATTAATGAATCATGGAATTCCTGAAGATATTCGTTGGTTGATTGAAGCAAAGGTCCGATTATCAGGTGAGTCCTCTAACTTCTTCATTTCACACATGCCTGGAACAGGTAAAAGCACTTTTGCAAAGAAGCGTCGTGCAAAACGACTGGATGTCTGTCATCGATGTGCTAGATGGACTTGTAATACACAATGTCGTTCTTTAGGAATGGTATCTATAAACCGTGAAGATAAAATACAATTCATTAAGGATGGCCTGAGTAAGGAGTCTTTAGATAATCTTCTATTGACTCTTGAGACGCATCCTAGTGGAGATGTGCATCATGCAATTCATGATTTATGGCCACTATTTCATAAAGAACATGATCGACTTAGTCTTGGGAATCTGACTAAAAAAGACCCTGTTTGCCAGTTTTTAAGAAAACTGGATGGGAAGCCTATCCCCGACCCATAGAGGGCGTTTAAGCCGTTCTTGGACGTAAAACCAAGGGAAGATGTGAGCCACAATCACAACTACCTGTACATACACATGTTTTTTTTCAAAAGTAAATAAATAAATAAATAAAAAGAGAGAGAGAGTGTGTGAGACTCTAGCTGGCCTCCATATAGATGTTATGATTGCCTTTCTACTTTCTCATCTATAAAACCCTATTTTCCTTCCTTTCATTTCTACTCAACCCATACATTCAACAAATACAGAAGTGTGTAGAAATGGCAAGTTCCTCAAGTCATCAAATAAGAAATATTTGTGTTTTCGGTGGATCTAGTCCTGGGAAAGAAAAAGAGTTTTTAGAATCAGCAAATCATCTTGGTCAGGTGCTAGCTGAGAGAAAGATTCATTTAGTATATGGGGGAGGCAGTCTTGGGTTAATGGGAGGTGTGTCAATAGCTGCATTTTTAGGAGGTAGTCAAGTTTTAGGAATCGTCCCTGAAGCTTTGGCACAAGGGGACATCATTGGAAAAACAATTGGAGAGGAACTTCAGGTCTCCACAATGTCGGCTCGAATGAATGCAATGTTTAACCATGCTGATGCTTTCATTGCTTTACCAGGTGGTCTAGGCACATTGGAAGAGATCTTTCATATTTCCTCTTGGGCTCAATTGCACATTCACCATAAACCCATAGGTTTGTTAAATGTTAATGGTTATTATGATAAGTTGTTGTCTTTTCTTGATCATGCTGTGGAACAGGAATTTTTAACATCTTCTGCACGACAAATCATAATCTCTGCTTCTACTGCTGAACAATTGATTGACCAACTACAATCTTTCATTCCTGTGATTAATCCTTCCATGAGTCGCATAAATTGGTCATCTAAGGAAAGCCGTAAAAAGCTTAGATTGGATTTGAGCCTTCATTTGTGAATTTTTGTGTCTTTTGGTTTTATTATATTTTGTTATTTCTTATTTTTGTTTCAGTGTGTTTCAGGTTTTGTCAGTGTTTGTTATTTCAGGTGATATCTTTTATACTCTATCTTTCTACCTTAGAACATTGAGGACAATGTTTCGTTTTAGTTGGGGGGAGAGGGTAGTAGTTGATAAAAAAAAAAAAAAAAAATTATTTTTCATTTCATAAAGCATGTGCATAATTGTTGTTACTAGGATGGCAGAGTAAAGGAGTTCTTTTGTTAAAGTGATTCTTGAGACGCATCTTAGTAACCATTCTTAACAAGGTCTATTATAATACTTCCTGAAATATTTAGGTTTACAAACTCTCGTATTGTTACCACTTAATTCTGCTCATATACTTATTCAACATGTATTCTTAAACCTTAATTTACACACACACACTTTAACATATGATTGTGGGTTGCATATTGGATTATTACATTATTTATGTTCTTTTGTTAAAGGTAACAACTAAGGGAAAGGGATTGTATATAAATAAAAAAAAACATGAAAAAAATGAAAACAAAAAGAAAAAAAAAAGAAAAAAAAAAGAAAAAAAATGATGATAATAAAAATGTAGATAAGTTTGGTTTCGTAGCCTCCCTAACCTAAGCAATTAAGCCCGAAGGGGTGTTTTAACACCTAATACCCTAAAGTCAACTGACTTGGGAGCTATTGGCCCAACGCTTGTTACATGGGTTGAGGAGAAAAGCTTAAGGCAATCAAACATTGCACTATCTACATATCAGTATCTGCGACCCGAGTTACTAAGCTCGTAGGGGTGTCTTAACACCTAATGCCCTAAGACCAACTGGTCTGGGAGTCATTAGCTGAAAGCTTGTTACATGGGTTAAAGATGCATGATGTTTTTAAAGTATATGTATATAGAGTTAAAAAAAAAAGAAGACAAAAATAGTAATCCCAACCCAAGGAAGTTAACCTTAAACATTAGAACAAAAAATTTGTTTTCTTCCAAGAAAAGCCCCATAATTATGTGTTGATACATTGAGCACAAAAGAAAGGTTTATTAATATCTTGTTAAGTGGTATTGAGCAGATATATAAATTTAATGAGAGTTTGTTTATCTGGATAGATTAATGGAAGTTAAATGATGAATACCTTGCTTTGTGAAATTTGCAAATTGTTTTAACGCTTTAATTACTAGGGACTAGTAATAAGCTGGTTGAGGGGTGTGATTAGTACTTAAAAGTGCATTTTTATCATGGTTTTATATCATCATTTTGCACTTGAAGTATCAATAACTCCTTAACTAAAATATGTTTTATAATAATGTATCTAATAATATAAGATACCTATAATTTATGGTAAATGTCTATTTTTAATGCAGGTCTATCACATAAATGAAAGGATTGATTGATGACTTGAAGAACTTAAATTGCAAGGATAAAGAGATGGTCAAACTTAGAGAAGAGATGTCGGTGAAATCCAAACCGGAATACTGTTCGGTAATTGGGCCATATCTAGAGCTACAGATCTCAGATTTAGGTCCAATTTATATGGATGGAAAGGTAAGACATAGGCCTACAACTTTCATATGGAGCCCAAGATCTAAAAAGGCCATTATCACGTCCAAATTGTAGCAACAACAAAGAAGCCCGAATCTGTCTTCCAACCCGAGCACTGTTCGGTATTTTGGCCATATCTGGAGTTCTAGAAGTCCAAATGAGCTGAATTTTTTACACAAGAAAGCTGAGACAATTGCCTACAACTTTCATGTTTCCACCTGGCTCCAGTTTTGACGTTATCAATGACGTTTTGGGCAGACAAGAGAAGATAAGGATTGTCACCAAGTCAAAAGTTGGCCACCCACTTATCAATTAGTCATCAAATCAATAGTTCCCAATTTTGGCCTATAAAAGGAGGCATTTGCCATGCATTTAGGCATCTTGGTGTTCAGATCAAGATCATGCTCTTCCTTTCTCTCTTTGTATTTTTTGTAATTTTTATGCTTTGTTTTCATTAATATGAAGTTTATGCCTTTCATTTCCTTTCCTTTACTTAGTTAACTTTTATGTTCTTATTTTGTTTATCTATTTTTCTTTCTTTCATTATGTCTAGCTAAGTTAATTATGTCAAGGTGAAAAGGTTACACTAATGGTGTAAGAATAAGTATAGTGTAAACTTAATATGGACTTTAATGTTTGATACTAACATGTTTTATATTTGTTATCTTGTTCACTCTTTAATACTTTGCTTGTTAAATGACTAATCTTGATTTATGTTGTATAACACTTGGTACAACAAATGCTTGGCACTTTCATAGCCCATAATGTATGGTATAACCGACACCTGAGCTATGAAAGGAACTTGATTTGTTGTTAACATAAGTTATAATCATGAATGCTTGACGAGATTTACAAGTATTAGCATTAATTGAATAAGATGACTAATGTAATCATGTTAACAATATATAATCTGATTGGAACCTCCTTTGTGTGTGGTTTCCAATTCAATAATAAGAGTTTATACTATACTTGTTTGATATACCATTAGTGGAACCTCTAACCTTGACATTTGTTATTATTATTGTTTAATCCTTACTTTAATATTTCATCTCTAAGTTCTCATCATCATCATCTTCTTCTTCTTCTCTTTCTTTATTATTATTATTATTATTATTATTATTATTATTATTACTACTACTACTACTACTACTACTAGTATTATTATTATTATTATTGTTATTATTATTATTATTATTGTTATTGTTAGTACTATTATTGTTGTTTTATAATTGTTGTTTATAATTTGTACAATTAACCTCCCTGTGGTTCGACCCCGGTCTTGCCGGGTTATTTATTACTTCGACACTCCTGCACTTGGGAGAAGACATCAACCTTTTAGTCGTGTCATAATTCATTTCCTCTTATTTTAGGACGTCCGTTTCTTGCAACCTCTAACGCATTGATTAATTGTAGGAGTGGACTGATGAAGCTATCATTTGGAAACATGACATTGGAGATGAATATTTTCAACATTTGCAAGCAACCTGGAGATGATAATGATTTACAAGAAGTAGATCATATTGATGAATTAGTTTATGATCAACTTGAATCTACTTTAAGTAAAAATGAATTGGATGAAACTGAAGATTTGCAAATGATTTATTCTGAGGAAGAAATCACGGATGAAACAAGCACCGAAAATGTTGATGCGAATCTTTTATCAACAGTGACAACAGATTCGACATCTGACATCACACCAATTGATGATTACTTTCCTAACGAATCCTTACTTTCTCTTAGTCCAATACCTTGGTATGATAAAAATATCAATTTTCTTGCTTTAAGAGATTTGCCAGCTGATTGGAGTACTCAAGACAAAGAAAAGTTTTTTAACGAAGTGAAGAATTTTTATTGTGATGACCCTAACTTATTCAATTATTGTCCCCATCAAATATTTCAAAGATTCATTCTCGACAATGAGGTAAGTAGTGTCATTAAACTTTGTCATTCTGAAGCATGTGGAAGTTATTTCTCGTCAAAAAAGACAGCTGCAAAAATCTTTCAAAATGGATTTTATTAGCCCATCATGTTCAAGGACACGCATGCATTCTACAAAACTTGTGAAAATTGTTAAAAAGTTGATACTGGTCAAAAAGTTTTGTTTTATAATTCTCAAGTCTATGCTTTCCCTAGAGAGCTAAGAACAAGATGGAGCAATCCTTATGGGGCCTGTGATATTGAGAATTCAATGAATGACAATGTTTTTAAGGAAAATGGACATCGTTTGAAAGCTTACTTTGATAATTTTCCTAGTGAAAATGAATCAACTGGTTGGACTGATCTTGTAGATAAAGGTTATTTTTTTTTCTGACATTGTTTTTGTGTTTCTTTTTTTAGTGATTTTTACTAGTTTCTCTCACCCCGGTCAAATGGCGGATAACAGTACTCCGTAACTTAAGTCGGTTCTTTCAGTTTCCTACAATAACTGATATCTGTGTATATATTTGAGCAATTCTTTGAATCTCTCTTCCAATTCTCATTTGAAAATGGACACTAATCTTGAGAAATTGAAAAAGTATTTTCCCGCTTTGCCTCAAAATGCGATTACAAAAATTTACCATGCTAGATGTGCAAGATCGAGATTGTTAATGAATCATGGAATTCCTGAAGATATTTGCTGGTAGATTGAAGCAAAGGTCTGATTATCAGGTGAGTCCTCTAACTTCTTCATTTTACACATGCTTGGAACAGGTAAAAGCACTTTTGCAAAGACATATCGTGCAAAACGACTGAAAGTCTGTCATCGATGTGCTAGATGGACTTCTAATACACAATGTCGTTCATTAGGAATGGTATCTATAAACCATGAAGATAAAATACAGTTCATTAAGGATGGCCTGAGTAAGGAGTCTTTAGATAATCTTCTATTGACTTTTGAGACGCATCCTAATGGAGATGTGCATCGTGTAGTTCATGATTTATAGCCCCATTTTCATAAAGAACATGATCGACTTAGTTTTGGGAATCTAACTAAAAAAGACCTTGTTTGCTAGTTTTTAAGAAAATGGGATGGGAAGCCTATCCCGGACCCATAGAGGGCATTTAAGCTGTTCTTGGACGTAAAGCCAAGGGAAGATATGAGCCACAATCACAACTACCTGTACATACACATGGTTTTTCAAAAGTAAATAAATAAATAGAGAGAGAGAGAAAATGTGTGAGACTCCACCTGGCCTACATATAGGTGTTATGATTGCTTTTCTAATTTCTCATCTATAAAACCCTCTCTTCCTTCCTTTCATTTCTACTCAACTCATACATTCAACAAATACAGAAGTTTGTAGAAATGGCAAGTTCCTCAAGTCATCATATAAAAAATATTTATGTTTTTAGTGGATCTAGTCCTAGGAAAGAAAAAGAGTTTTTAGAATCAGCAAATCAACTTGATCAGGTGCTAGCTAAGAGAAAGATTCATTTAGTGTATGGGGGAGACAGTCTTGGGTTAATGGGAGGTGTGTCAATAGCTGTAGTTTTAGGAGGTAGTCATGTTTTGGGGGTTGTCCCCGAAACTTTAACACAAGGGGACATCATTGGAAAAACAATTAGAGAGGAACTTCAGGTCTCCACAATGTCGGCTCGAATGAATGCAATGTTTAACCATGCTGATGCCTTCATTGCTTTACCAGGTGGTCTAGGCACATTGGAAGAGATCTTTCATATTTCCTCTTGGGCTCAACTACACATTCACCATAAACGCATAGGTTTGTTAAATGTTAATGGTTATTATGATAAGTTGTTATCTTTTCTTGATCATGCTGTGGACCAGGAATTTCTAACATCTTCTGCACGACAAATCATCATCTCTGCTGCTACTGCTGAACAATTGATTGACCAACTACAATCTTTCATTCCTGTGATTGATCCTTCCATGAGTCGTATAAATTGGTCATCTAAAGAAAGTCGTAAAGAGCTTAGATTGGATTTGAGCCTTCATTTGTGAATTTTTGTATCTTTTGGTTTTATTATTGTGTTTTGTTATTTTTTGTTTTTGTTTCAGTGTGTTTCAGGTTTGTCAGTGTCATCTAAGGGGTGTTTTAATACCTAATACCCTAAAGTCAACTGACTTGGGAGTTATTGGCCCAACGCTTGTTACATGGGTTGAGGAAAAAAGCTTAAACGAATCAAACATTGCACTATCTACATATCAGCATCTGCGACCGAGTTATTAAGCTCGTAGGGGTGTCTTGATTAGTACTTAAAAGTGTATTTTTATCATGGTTTTATATCATCATTTTGCACTTGAAGTATCAATAACTCCTTAACTAAAATATGTTTTATAATAATGTATCTAATAATATAAGATACCTATAATTTGTGGTAAATGTCTATTTTTAATGCAGGTCTATCACATAAATGAAAGGATTGATTGATGACTTGAAGAACTTAAATTGCAAGGATAAAGAGATGGTCAAACTTAGAGAAGAGATGTCGGTGCAATCCAAACCGGAACACTGTTCGGTAATTGGGTCATATCTGGAGCTACAGATCTCCGATTTAGGTCCAATTTATATGGATGGAAAGGTAAGACATAGGCCTACAACTTTCATATGGAGCCCAAGATCTAAAAAGGCCATTATCAAGTCCAAATTGTAGCAACAACAAAGAAGCCCGAATCTGTCTTCCAGCCCGAGCACTGTTCGGTATTTTGGCCATATCTGGAGTTCTAGAAGTCCAAATGAGCTGAATTTTTTACACAAGAAAGCTGAGACAATTGCCTACAACTTTCATGTTTGCACCTGGCTCCAGTTTTGACGTTATCAATGACGTTTTGGGCAGACAAGAGAAGATAAGGATTGTCACCAAGTCAAAAGTTGGCCACCCACTTATCAATTAGTCATCAAATCAATAGTTCCCAATTTTGGCCTATAAAAGGAGGCATTTGCCATGCATTTAGGCATCTTGGTGTTCAGATCAAGATCATGCTCTTCCTTTCTCTCTTTGTATTTTTTTGTAATTTTTATGCTTTGCTTTCATTAATATCAAGTTTATGCTTTTCATTTTCTTTCCTTTACTTAGTTAGCTTTTATGTTCTTATTTTGTTTATTTATTTTTCTTTCTTTCATTATGTCTAGCTAAGTTAATTATGTCAAGGTGAAAAGGTTACACTAATGGTGTGAGAATAAGTATAATGTAAACTTAATATGGACTTTAATGTTTGATACTAACATGTTTTATATTTGTTATCTTGTTCACTCTTAATACTTTGCTTGTTAAATGATTAATCTTGATTTATGTTGTATAACACTTGGTACAACAAATGCTTGGTACTTTCATAGCCCATAATGTATGGTATAACCGACACCTGAGCTATGAAAGGAACTTGATTTGTTGTTAACATAAGTTATAATCATGAATGCTTGACGAGATTTACAAGTATTAGCATTAATCGAATAAGATGACTAATGTAATTATGTTAACAATTTATAATCTCATTGGAACCTCCTTTATGTGTGGTTTCCAATTGAATAATAAGAGTTTATATTATACTTGTTTGACATACCATTAGTGAAATCTCTAACCTTGACATTTGTTATTATCATTGTTTAATCGTTACATTAATATTCCATCTCAAAGTTCTCATCTTCTTCTTCTTCTTCTTTTTCATTATTATTATTATTACTAGTACTATTACTATTACTATTATTATTATTAGTACTATTATTATTATTATTATAGTTGTTGTTATTATTGTTGTTGTTGTTATATTGTTGTTTATAATTTGTACAATTAACCTCCCTGTGGTTCGACCCCGGTCTTGCCGGGTTATTTATTACTTCGACACTCCTGCACTTGGGAGAAGACATCAATCTTTTCGTCGTGTCATGTCTCAACACCTAATGCCCTAAGACCAACTAGTCTGGGAGTCATTAGCTGAAAGCTCGTTACCTTGGTTAAAGATGGATGATGTTTTAAAATTATATGTGCTTGACCTCTTTTTATGATCGGCTTGTTTTAACTCGCAAGTGCACGAGTGTGCAATGTAGCAATTAACTCAGTAAGATCGAGGTCATATCCACAAAGAGCTAGATATAGAAATTAAGCTAGGTAACAAAAAAAAACTCAAGAGAAATTAAATTAACAATAACTTGGTTGAAAATAATTGATGGATTTGTTTTCAAAGATAAAAAAGTGTAAATAGATTTTAAATGACAAGAAAAAGTAAGTCTTGGTCCAAATCAATTTTAATGGTGATGTATTGGTGATTCTTCAACATATATAAGATAACTCAACCTAATATCAACGATGGTGATATTAGATCGGAAGATATTACAATGAAGTTTAGAAAGATGAATATTGATTATTGCTTAAGAATGAACAAGTACTTTCATATTAAGTAAGACATTGAATCAAGCAATCTTTATACCAAAACTAAAGTTTGTGCATAAAAATTCAAGATTATAACATTACCTAAATGATTTCTAAAATTTCTTTACAATAATAAATCATTCATGAAGAAAATGAGAAGATAAACATTAAGATTCATTCATATCCTAAAGAATTCACCTCAATCACCATTATTCTTGATTTGGATCCAAGAAAGAGTTTAGCCAACCATGATTATATATAAGAACATTTCAATAAACATGAAAGAACTTGAATCCAACTAAAATAATAAGTTTTACAAACTAAAGAACCGAAATCTATAAAGAAGAACACAATACAATTTCAGAAAAAATTCGGACATAAATCTGACTCTAATGCATGACAAAAATTAATGACACTTGGAATTTCATGATCAGGGATGCACCGCCTAATAATTTGGTCAGAATAATATTTAAATAGGTAGGAGTCATCCCAAAAAAAAGTGCGCACATTGCGCAAGAATTTTTGTTTGTCAAGTTTAGACCAATGAGAAGGAATCTGACTTGTGGCTAGGTAATTTGCTATGTCAGCATACCATGGAGAACCAATGTAGGAGACAGTACTTGCATAAAATAAATTTTCATCAGCAAAGAGTTCATTTATTGGAGCTTCATCAATTATGGTCTCATGGCTTGAAAGACGAGACAAATAATCAGCCACTACATTCTCTACTCCCTTTTTATCTCAAATTTCAAGGTTAAACTCTTGGAGTAGGAGGATCCATCGAATCAAACGTGGTTTGGCATCTTGTTTTATGAGCAAATATTTCAATGTTGCATGATCAGTGAAAACAATAACAAGAGATTGAGCAAAGACCACAGCTAGGAGTTCTTTTTCAGTTGTAGTGTAATTCAATTGAGCATCGTTTAAAGTCTTGCTAGCATAATATATGATATGAGGTTTCTTGTCTTTTCTTTGCCCTAAAACAGCCCCAACCGCAAAATCACTAGCATCACACATCAATTCAAATGGTAAAGACCAATTAGGAGCTTGGATTGGTGCAGTTGTCAACAACCCTTTAAGCTTTTCAAAAGCTTCTTGACATTTTGATGTCCAATCAAATTGGACATCTTGTGACAACAAGTTACACAATGGTTTGGCAATGGTACTAAAAGAATGAATGAATCTTCGATAAAAACCAGCATGTCCTAAAAAGGATCTCACATCTTTCACAGTCCTAGGGGTAGGTAATTTTTGAATGATTTCCACTTTTGACTTATCTACCTCTATTCCTTTTGAAGAGACAATGTGACCTAAGACAATGCCATGTGTCACCATAAAATGACACTTCTCCCAATTGAGTACAAGATTGCTCTCTTCACATCTTTCAAGGACTTTTTCTAAATGCATTAAACACAACTCATAAGAATCCCCATAAACTGAAAAATCATCCATGAAAACTTCCAAAAAATTTTCCACCATGTCACTAAAGATACTCATCATACACCTTTGAAAAGTGGCTGGTGCATTACACAAACCAAAAGGCATTCTTTTATAAGCATAGGTACCAAAAGGGCAAGTGAAAGTGGTTTTTTCTTGGTCTTCTAAAGAAATCTCAATTTGGTTGTAACCTGAGTATCCATCAAGAAAATAATAGAAAGCTCTTCCAGCTACTCTTTCAAGCACTTGGTCTAAAAATGGAAGCGGAAAATGGTCCTTCCTAGTCACCATGTTCAATTTATGATAATCAATGCACATATGCCATCCAGTTTGGATTCTAGTTGGTACCAGCTCAGTATTTTCATTCTTGACTACCGTGACTCCAGATTTTTTAGGGACAACTTGAGTTGGACTAACCCATTTTGAGTTTGCAATAGGGTAAATGATACCTGCATCAAGTAGCTTAAGCACTTCACCTCTCACTATGTCCTTCATGTTTGGGTTCAATCGTCTTTGCATTTGCCTCACAGATTTAGCCTCTTCTTTAAGATAGATTCTATGTGTACATAAAAGGGGGCTAATTCCTTTCAAGTTAGTAATTTTCCACCCAATTGCTTTCTTGTGTTTTCTCACCACTCTCAAAAGTTTATGTTCTTGCTCTATGCTAAGTTTTGATGAGATCACAATAGGATATGATTCATCTTCCCCTAGAAATGCATACTTAAGATCACTCGGTAAAGGCTTTCTTTCTGGTTTATAAGGCTGGACAAGAGATGCCTCAACTTTCACATGGGGTGAAATCAAAGGCTCAAATGATAGGGTCCATTGACCTATTGACATAATAGGCATTGGATCTAGATAAGTTTCGAGTTCTCTTACTTCCTCATCAACACACTCCAAAGAATAAAATCTTTCATCATGAATTAAAGTTCTCTCCAATGGATCCTTGATCCACACTCTCTCAAAGTATTCTTGACAAACTGTTTGGATCAAATCTACCTCTCTAATATCCTCATGTTCCCCAATTTCTTTGGAGACATTGAATATATTCATCTCCATAGTCATATTGCCAAAAGACAATTTCATCACCCCATTCCTATAGTTAATTAAGGCATTGGATGTAGCTAGGAAAGGTCTCCCTAAAATGACTCTAATGGTGCGGTGTCTAACACTATAAAATCAAGAGGAAAGTAGAATTTATCTACTTGGACCAACACATCCTCAACGATACCCCTAGGAATCTTGATTGACCTATCAGCTAATTGAAGGGTGATTCGAGTAGGCTTGATTTCTCCTAAACCTAATTGTTCGTAAACAGTGTAGGGTATTAAATTCACACTTGCTCCTAAATCCAACAAAGCTTGATCTATCTTATGACTTCCAATAATGCATGAAATGGTAGGACAACCAGGATCTTTGTATTTGGGAGGGGTCTTAAACTGGATGATGGCACTAGCATGTTCAGTTAGAAAAGCTCTTTCTTTCACATTCAATCTCCTTTTGACTGTTGACACGACTAAAAGATTGATGTCTTCTCCCAAGTGCAGGAGTGTCGAAGTAATAAATAACCCGGCAAGACCGGGGTCGAACCACAGGGAGGTTAATTGTACAAATTATAAACAACAATTATAAACAACAATAATAGTAATAACGATAACAATAATAATAATAATAATAACAATAACAATAATAATAATAATAATAATAATACTAGTAGTAGTAGTAGTAGTAGTAGTAATAATAATAATAATAATAATAATAAAGAAAGAGAAGAAGAAGAAGATGATGAGAACTTGAAGATGAAAAATTAATGTAAGGATTAAACAATAATAATAACAAATGTCAAGGTTAGAGGTTCCACTAATGGTATATCAAACAAGTATAGTATAAACTCTTATTATTGAATTGAAAACCACACACAAAGGAGGTTCCAATCAGATTATATATTGTTAACATGATTACATTAGTCATCTTATTCAATTAATGCTAATACTTGTAAATCTCGTCAAGCATTCATGATTATAACTTATGTTAACAACAAATCAAGTTCCCTTCATAGCTCAGGTGTCGGTTATACCATACATTATGGGCTATGAAAGTGCCAAGCATTTGTTGTACCAAGTGTTATACAACATAAATCAAGATTAGTCATTTAACAAGCAAAGTATTAAAGAGTGAACAAGATAACAAATATAAAACATGTTAGTATCAAACATTAAAGTCCATATTAAGTTTACATTATACTTATTCTCACACCATTAGTGTAACCTTTTCACCTTGACATAATTAACTTAGCTAGACATAATGAAAGAAAGCAAAATAGATAAACAAAATAAGAACATAAAAGTTAACTAAGTAAAGGAAAGGAAATAAAAAGCATAAACTTAATATTAATGAAAGCAAAACATAAACATTACAAAAAATACAAAGAGAGAAAGGAAGAGCATGATCTTGATATGGAAACCAAGATGCCTAAATGCATGGCAAATGCCTCCTTTTATAGGCCAAAATTGGAAACTATTGATTTGATGACTAATTGATAAGTGGGTGGCCAACTTTTGACTTGGTGACAATCCTTATCTTCTCTTGTCTGCCCAAAATGTCAATGATAACATCAAAAGTGGACCCAGTTGTACATGAAAGTTGTAGACAATTGGCTCAGGTTTCTTGTGTAAAAAATTCAGCTCATTTGGACTTCTAGAACTCCAGATATGGCCAAAATACCGAACAGTGCTCGGGCTGGAAGACAGATTCGGGCTTCTTTGTTGTTGCTACAATTTGGACTTGATAATGGCCTTTTTAGATCTTGGGCTCCGTATGAAAGTTGTAGGCCTATGTCTTACCTTTCCATCCATATAAATTGGACCTAAATCTGAGATCTGTAGCTCCAGATATGGCCCAATTACCGAACAGTGTTCCGGTTTGGATTGCACCGACATCTCTTCTCTAAGTTTGACCATCTCTTTATCCATGCAATTTAAGTTCTTCAACTCATCAATCAATCCTTTCATTTATGTGATAGACCTGCATTAAAAATAGACATTTACCATAAATTATAGGTATCTTATATTATTAGATACATTATTATAAAACATATTTTAGTTAAGGAGTTATTGATACTTCAAGTGCAAAATGATGATATAAAACCATGATAAAAATGCACTTTTAAGTACTAATCAACTGTGCATAAATCCTTAAGAAACTTTGCATAAGATGGAACTTGTTTAATTGCATCAAGGAGTGGAATATTGACTTTCACTTGTTTGAACAATTCATAGATTTCTGAGTTCATAAGATCTTGTTTAGGTTTCCTTAACCTTTGTGGAAATGGTGCTCTAGGAACAAATTCTAAATCACTCATTTTGACTCCAATTTTTCTTGAATCATCTCCTTTCTCACTCATCTCTTTCTCATTTATCTCACCTTCTTTGTCACTCAAACTCTCATTCGTCACTTGTGTTTTGATTCCCTCTTCACTTTCCCTAGATTTCTCCTCCACAATACCTTTAGGAATCCTAAAACCTATACCTTTGTCAACAATCTTTCCACTTCTAAGGGTAGTGATGGCTTGGACTTGTTCATGGTTTGAAGGTTCACTAGGTGAGGATTCACTCATGTGTACCTGACCTCTAGGAATGGGCATTGGTTGAGCTGGGATTTTTCCCTTCTCTTGAATGCTTAGTGATTGAGTCAATTTAGTTAGTTGACTTCGAATGTCATCTAAGGTCCTATTGGTCTGGTCTTGGAATTTGTAAGCTTGGTTGTTGATTCCTCCTTGTGTTTGCATGAATTGTTGAAGAGTATCCTCTAAAGATCTCTTATGAGGTGGTTGGTATGTGTTATGTGTGGGAGCATGAAATGGTTGGGATAGAGGTTGAAATGTTTGAGGTACTGAAGAGCCCTCATTTCTCCATCCAAAATTTAGGTGGTTCCTCCATCCAGGATTATAAGTCTCAGAGTAGGGATTGCCTACTTGGTTTGGAAATGGCTTTCTAACATTACTTGAATCAGAAGTTTGGCCATATAGCACTTCCTTGAAGGCTGGAATGGTAGGACATTCAGTTGTCCTATGCCCTTTGCTCTCACAAACAACACAACTTTCCTCTTATTGTTCACTGATGACATGCACTTTTTTAATCTCAAGAGACTCTACTTTCCTAGCCAATGAGGCTAATCTAGCATTGAGGTCATCAGTCTCTTTTTCTCTCCATGTACCTATAGACCTAGGACGCAAGGAGTTTAGCCAAAGCTTGGCTTTATCCTTTAGAGAGAATGGGAACAATTTAAGCCGAATAGTTTCCTCAATGCATGTTCTATCAATAAAAGTATTACATACCTCTTCAAAGTCTTTAATGTGTATGTATGGATTTTCAGAATCCATACCATGAAATGTGGGAAGAAGTTGAATCATGCCCGGTTTCAAATTGAAAGCTTGTTGGTTAAGAGGTAAGATAATACACGAAGGTGTACTTTGTCTAGTCGGGTGAAGATACTCTCTAAGAGTTTGAAAATTAGGTTGATCATTGAATTGTGGAGGTCCATTACCTTGAACACTCCCTTCACCATCTACATCTTCAACATTAGCCATGATAAAATAATAATAATAATAATAATAATAATAATATAACAATTATATGAATATGAAAAGAAAGAAAAGAAAAAAATTGCAAATAAAAATAATAGCTCAAAAATAAAAATACAACAAATTAAGAAATTCACTCTCCAACTAATAAGCAATATTAACAACAATAAACATTAAAAGATAATTATAACAAGCTTGAATAAAAAGGAGATAATACCGGTCAAGCACTTCAAACAATAAATATAAGAAAAAAATAATCATAACAAAACAACAAAATGAACTGAAATAAACAAGAGGCGGTAATACCGGCCAAGCACTTTAGACAATAAATATAAGAAAAATAACAAAAATAAACATTAAAAGATAATTATAACAAGCTTGAATAAAAAAGCGGTAATACCGGCCAAGCACTTTAGACAATAAATAAAAATAATATCAACAAAATAAGAAAAATATTAGAAACTAATAAGAATAGACAATAAAAGAAAAATGGTTGAACCAACCAAAATCCAACAATTAATAGTCCACTCCACAGTCCAATATCCGAAACGTTAAGGTCAAATTTTCTTTTGTAGGCGGTAAAACTAGCCACTTAATTTTGTTTTCAATTTTTTTTTAGGCGGTAAAACCAGCCAATTGATTTTTTTTTATATGATTTTTTTTAGTTTTCCAATAATCAAATCTAAATTTGTTACCTTTGCTTGCTAGCTCCCCCGCAACGGCGCCAAAATTGCTTGACCGCTTTTTATGATCAGCTTGTTTTAACTCGCAAGTGCACGAGTGTATAATGTAGCAATTAACTCGGTAAGATCGAGGTCATATCCACAAAGAGCTAGATCTGGAAATTAAGCTAGGTAACAAAAAAAAAACTCAAGTGAAATTCAATTAACAATAACTTGGTTGAAAATAATTGATGGATTTGTTTTCAAAGATAAAAAAGTATAAATAGATTTTAAATGACAAGAAAAGGTAAGTCTTGGTCCAAATCAATTTTAATGGTAATGTATTGGTGATTTCTTCAACATATATAAGATAACTCAACCTAATATCAACGATGGTGATATTAGATCGGAAGATATTACAATGAAGTTTAGAAAGATGAATATTGATTATTGCTTAAGAATGAACAAGTACTTTCATATTAAGTAAGACATTGAATCAAGCAATCTCTATACCAAAACTAAAGTTTGTGCATAAAAATTCAAGATTATAACATTACCTAAATGATTTCTAAAATTTCTTTACAATAATAAATCATTCACGAAGAAAATGAGAAGATAAACATTAAGATTCATTCATATCCTAAAGAACTTACCTCAATCACCATTATCCTTGATTTGGATCCAAGAAAGAGTTTAGCCAACCATGATTATATATAAGAACACTTCAATAAACATGAAAGAACTTGAATCCAACTAAAATAATAAGTTTTACAAACTAAAGAACCGAAATCTATAAAGAAGAACACAATACAATTTCAGAAAAAATTCGGACATAAATCTGACTCTAACTTTGGACAGCAATTTGACCCTCTTGTAAGCTTTTGTTTCGAGATGTCTATTAGAGACATATTTATAGGAAATTATGTCACCTTTCCAGATCATTAAAGAACAGCTCATTTGGACACCTGAGTCAAAAGTTATGGGCAAAACATCGAAAGGTGTTCTAAAAAATCAAATCAAGACAGTTTTGCAACCACTTTAGTGCACGTTTTTCTTCCTCATTTATGAGGTGTCTCCTTCTTCTTTTTGACCCAAAATAATGTAAAAATATCCCCTACAGCTTTTCATCCATGTGCTTGCCTTCTTGGATCAATGGCTTACCCAAAATAAATCAATTGTTATTTGTTATGTGGACATGTAAGATCATGGATTGTGTTTGGGCTGATTTGAAGGTTGATTTGGGGTTGATTTAGGGCTAATTTGGGACTGATTTTGGGCTGAATTTGAGCATCAAATAAGTATACAAATGTACTTATTATTTGGGCTAAGATTGACATTGAAACCTTGAGTGTTTAATGGTTGAAGTTTGCACACAACATAAGGTAAGTTTGGGCTTGAAATAGATCATATGATATTCTTTTCTAGAATTGGAATATAATTGATTTTTGGGACAAATTTGGAGCACTTATTTGAACCAAGAGTTGCTTCAATCTTCAACTAAATGTCTCTTCAATTCTTTGTTCTGAATTCCGACGTTGAATTTTCTGAATTACTTCATTTAAGCTCCAAAATCCTATCAAAACATTAAAACAAACTTCATTACTAAAAAACACATCAATTATTATAAAAACAACCAAACAAAAACAAGAAATACATATGTAAAACAAGAGACTTAATGACACTTTTGATGCACAATCAATATGTATATATTTTTAAAAAAAAAGAAAAAAAAAGAAGAGAAAAATAATAATGCCAACCCAAGGAAGTTAACCTTAAACATTAGAACAAAAATTTTGTTTTCTTCCAAGAAAAGCCCCATAGTTATGTGTTGATACATTGAGCACAAAAGAAAGGTTTATTAATATCTTGTTAAGAGGTAGTAAGCAGATATATAAATTTAATGAGAGTTTGTTTATCTGGATAGATCAATGGAAGTTAAATGATGAATACCTTGCTTTGTGGAATTTGCAAATTATTTTTCTATTTTAACGCTTTGATTACTAGGGACTACTAATAAGCTGGTTGGGGGGTGTGATTAGTACTTAAAAGTGCATTTTTATCATGGTTTTATATTATCATTTTGCACTTGAAGTATCAATAACTCCTTAACTAAAGCATGTTTTATAATAATATATCTAATAATATAAGATACCTTTAATTTGTGGTAAATATTCATTTCAAATGCAGGCCTATCACATAAATGAAAGGATTGATTGATGACTTTAAGAACTTAAATTGCAAGGATAAAGAGATGGCCAAACTTAGAAAAGAGATGTTGGTGAAATCCAAACCGGAATACTATTCGGTAATTGGGTCATATCTTGAGCTATAGATCTCCGATTTAGATCCAATTTATATGGATGGAAAGGTAAGACATAGGCCTACAACTTTCATATGGAGCCCAAGATCTAAAAAGGCCATTTTCAAGTCCAAATTGTAGCAACAACAATGAAACCTGAATCTATCTTCCAGCCCGAGCACTGTTTGGTATTTTGGCCATATCTGGAGTTCTAGAAGTCCAAATGAGCTGAATTGTTTACACAAGAAATTTGAGACAATTGCCTACAACTTTCATGTTTTCGACTGGCTCTAATTTTGACGTGATCACTGACGTTTTGGGTAGATAAGAGAAGATAAGGATTGTCACCCACTTATCAATTAGTCATCAAATCAATAGTTCCCAATTTTGGCCAATAAAAGGAGGCATTTGCCATGCATTTAGGCATCTTGGTGTCTAGATCAAGATCATGTTGTTCCTTTCTCTCCTTGTATTTTTTTGTAATATTTATGCCTTGCTTTCATTAATATCTAGTTTATGCCTTTCATTCCCTTTCCTTAGTTAAGTTTTATGTTCTTATTTTGATTATCTATTTTTCTTTCTTTCATTATGTCTAGCTAAGTTAATTATGTCAAGGTGAAAAAGTTACACTAATGGTGTAAGAATAAGTATAATGTAAACTTAATATGGACTTTAATGTTTGATACTAACATGTTTTATATTTGTTATCTTGTTCACTCTTTAATACTTTGCTTGTTAAATGACTAATCTTGATTTATGTTGTATAACACTTGGTACAACAAATGCTTGGCACTTTCATAGTTCATACTGTATGGTATAACCGACACCTGAGCTATGAAAGGAACTTGATTTGTTGTTAACATAAGTTATAATCAAGAATGCTTGATGAGATTTACAAGTATTAGCATTAATCAAATAAGATGACTAATGTAATCATGTTAACAATCTATAATTTGATTGGAACTTCCTTTATGTGTGGTTTCCAATTGAATAATAAGAGTTTATATTATACTTGTTTGACATACCATTAGTGGAATCTCTAACCTTGACATTTGTTATTATCATTGCTTAATCGTTACATTAATATTCCATCTCAAAGTTCTCATCTTGTTCTTGTCCTTCTTTTTCTTTATTATTATTATTATTATTATTATTATTACTATTACTATTATTATTATTAGTATTACTAATACTACTACTACTACTATTACTAGTATTATTATTATTATTGTTGTTGTTGTTGTTGTTGTTGTTGTTATTTATAATTTGTACAATTAATCTCCCTGTGGTTCGACCCCGGTCTTGTCGGGTTATTTATTACTTCGACACTCCTACACTTGGGAGAAGATATCAATCTTTTTGTCGTGTCAATAACCAACACTTGAATTATAAAAGGAACTTGATTTGTTGTTAACATAAGTTATAATCATGAATGCTTAACAAAATTTACAAGTATTAGCATTAATTAAATAAGATGACTAATGTAATCATATTAACAATCTATAATCTGATTGGAACCTCCTTTGTGTGTTGTTTCCAATTGAATAATAAGAGTTTATTCTATACTTGTTTGACATACCATTAGTGGAACCTCTAACCTTGACATTGTTTGTGCTATACGCTAATTTTCCATCTCAAAGTTCTCATCAACTTTACTTCTTCTTCTTCTTCTTTTTCTTTTTCTTTCTTATTATTATTATTATTAGTACTACTACTGCTACTACTAGTATTATTAGTATTATTATTTCTACTATTATTATTGTTGTTGTTATTGTTACTATTGTTGTTGTTTATAATTTGTACAATTAACCTCCTTGTGGTTCGACCCTAGTCTTACCAGGTTATTTATTACTTTGACACTCCTGCACTTAGGAGAAGACAACAATCTTTTCGTCGTGTCACTTCCAATTAAGCTCTATCTTCATTTTTCATCTTTTAGGTGTAGCAAATCTTAGGTAAAGGACCTATGTTTCAACCCGGTTTCATGTATGATAAATGTATGAGTATGTTTCTATATGATGAGTTCGCCCTTCTAAGGTTGACACATGTTGTACCTTTACATGATGATATAAGAATTTTATGCTCTACAACTAAAAATTTCCTTAGTATTGATGATTATGTCAACCACAAGCCTTGAATTCAAGATACTTTAGGAAGGGTTTACTTTAATGCAAAACAAAAGGTAACACACATAACCTAAGGAAAAATTCTATTCATTAAGTGAGATAAAGGGTAAGTTGACTATCTAGTCTCATAAAGGGTCTCATATTTGCCTAGTGATGATCTTATATTATTGGATATATTATTATAAAATATGCTTTAGTTAAGGAGTTATTGATACTTCAAGTGCAAAATGATGATATAAAACCTTGATAAAAATGCAGTTTTAAATACTAATCACACCCCCTAACCAGCTTATTACTAGTCCTTTGTAATCAAAGCATTAAAATAGAAAAATAATTTGCAAATTCCACAAAGCAAGGTATTAATCATTTAACTTTCATTAATCTATCCAGATAAACAAACTCTCATTGAATTTATATATCTGCTCAATACCTCTTAACAAGATATTAATAAACCTTTCTTTTGTATTCAATGTATCAACACATAATTATGGGGCTTTTCTTAGAAGAAAACAAAATTTTTGTTCTAATGTTTAAGGTTAACTTCCTTAGATTGAGATTATTATTTTTTTCTTTTTTTTCTTTTTTTATACATATATATACATATAACTTAAAACACCATGCATCTTTAATCCATGTAACGAGCTTTCGACTAATGACTCCTAGACTAGTTGGTCTGAGGGCATTAGGATTTGAGACACCCCTACGAGCTAAATAACTCGGGTCGCAGATACTGATATGTAGATAGTGCAATGTTTGATTCCCTTAAACTTTTCTTCTCAACCCATGTAACAAGTGTTGGGCCATTAGCTGCCAAGTCAGTTGACTTTAGGGTATTAGGTGTTATAACACCCCTTCGGGCTTAATTGCTTAGGTCAAGGAGGCTACAAAACCAAACTTATCTACATTTTTATTATTAGCATTTTTTTCTTTTTTTTTTTAAATTATATACTATCCCTTTTCCTTAGTTGATACCTTTAACAAAAGAACATAAATAATGTAATAATCCAATATGCAACCCACAATCATATGTTAAAGTGTGTGTGTGTAAATTAACGTTTAAGAATACATGTTAAATAAGTACATGAGCAGAATTAAATGATAACAATGCAAGAGTTTGTAAACCTGAATATTTCAAGAAGTATTATGATAGACCTTATTAAGAATGATTACTAAGATGTGTCTCAAGAGTCACTTTAACAAAAAAGCTCCTTTACTCTACCATCCTAGTAACGACAATGGTGCATATGCTTTATGAAATGAAATTTTTTTAATCAACTATTACCCTCTCCCCCCGACCAAAACGAGATATTATCCTCAATGTTCTAAGGTAGAAAGATAGAGTATAGAAGATATCACCTGAAATAACGAACACTAACAAACCTGAAAAACACTAAAACAAATGTAAGAAACAACAAAACACAATAATAAAACCAAAAGACACAAATATTCGTAAATGAAGGCTCAAATCCAATCTAAGCTTTTTACGGCTTTCCTTAGATGATCAATTTATGTAACTCATGGAAGGATCAATCACAGGAATGAAAGATTGTAGTTTGTCAATCAATTGTTCAGCAATAGCAGTAGAGATTATGATTTGTCGTGCAGAAGATGTTAGAAATTCCTGTTCCATAGCATGATCAAGAAAGGACAACAACTTATCATAATAACCATTAACATTTAATAAACCTATGGGTTTATGGTGAATGTGCAGTTAGGCCCAAGAGGAAATATGAAAGATCTCTTCCAATTTGCCTAGACCACCTAGTAAAGCAATGAAGGCATCAACATGGTTAAACATTGCATTCATTCGAGCTGACATTGTGGAGACCTGAAGTTCCTCTCCAATTGCTTTTCCAATGATGTCCCCTTATGCTAAAGCTTCGGGGACGACCCCTAAAACTTGACTACCTTGTAAAAATGCATCAATTGACACACCTCCCATTAACCCAAGACTACCTCCCCCATACACTAAATCAATCTTTCTCTTAGCTAGCACCTGACCAAGATGATTTGCTGATTCTAAAAACTCCTTTTCTTTCCTAAGACTAGATCCACCAAAAACATAAATATTTCTTATCTGATGACCTGAGGAACTTGCCATTTCTACACACTTATGTATTTGTTGAATATATGGGTTGAGTAGAAATGAAAGGAAGGAAGAGAGGATTTTATAGATGAGAAATTAGAAAGGCAATCATACCACCTATATGGAGGCCAGTTGGAGTCTCACACTCTCTCTTTCTCTTTTTATTTATTTATTTATTTACATCTGAAAAAGCATGTGTATGTACAGGTAGTTGTGATTGTGGCTCACATCTTCCCTTGGTTTTACATCTAAGAATGGTTTGAATGCCCTCTATGGGTCGGGGATAGGCTTCCCATCCAGTTTTCTTAAAAACTAGAAAACAGGGTTTTTTTTAGTCAGATTTCCAAGACTAATTTGATCATGTTCTTTATGAAAATAGGGCCATAAATTATGAATTGCACGATGCATATCTCCACTAGGATGCATCTCAAGAGTCAATAGAATATTATCTAAAGACTCCTTACTCAGGCCATCCTTAATGAATTGTATTTTATCTTAACGATTTATAGATACCATTCCTAAAGAATGATATTGTGTATTAAAAGTCCATCTAGCACATCGATGATAGAATTTTAGTCGTTTTGCACGACGCTTCTTTGCAAAAGTGCTTTTACCTGTTCCTCGCATGTGTGAAATGGAGTTAGAGAACTCACCTGATAATCATACCTTTAACCAGCGAATGTCTTCAGGAGTTCCATGATTCATTAACAATCTCAATCTTGCACATCTAGCGCGGTAAATTTTTTTAATCGCATGCTAAGGTAGAGCGGGAAAATACTTTTCAATTTTTCAAGATAAGTGTCCATTTTCAAATGAAAATTGGAAAAGAGATTCAATGAATTGTACAAATATATAGACCAATATCAGTTATTGTGGGAAACTAAAAGAACCGACTTAAGTCACGGAGTACCGTTGTTTGCCATTTGACCGGGGTGAGAGAAACTAGCTAAAATCACTCAAAAGAAACACAAAAACAATGCAAGAAAAACAAAATAATGAACCTTTATCTACAAGATCATTCAAACTAGTTGATTCATTTTCACTGGGAAAATTATCAAAGTAAGCTTTCAAACGATGTCCATTTTCCTTAAAAACATTGTCATTCATTGAATTCTCAATATCACAGGCCCCATAAGGATTGTTCCAAATTGATGTTAGCTCTATAGGGAATGAATAGAGTTAAGAATTATAAAACAAAACTTTTTTACCAATGTCAACTTTTTGACAATTTTCACAAGTTTTGCAGAATGCATGTGTGTCCTTGAACATAGTGGGCCAATAAAATCCATTTTGAAAGACTTTTACAGTTGTTTTTTTTTATTAGAAATAACTTCCACATGCTTCAGAATGACAAAGTTTAATGACACTACTTACCTTATTGTCGGGAATGAATCTTTGAAATATTTGATCAGGACAATATTTGAATAAGTTAGGGTCATCACAATAAAAGCTCTTCACTTCATTCAAAAACTTTTCTTTGTCTTGGGTACTCCAATCAGCTGGCAAATCTTCTAAAGCAAGAAAATTGATATTTTTATCATACCAAGGCATTGGACTAAGAGAAAGTAAGGATTCATTAGGAAAGTAATAATCGATTGGTGTGATGTCAGATGTCGAATCTGTTGTCACTATTTACAAAAGATTCGTATCAACATTTTCAGTGCTTGTTTCATTCGTGATTTCTTCCTCAGAATAAATCATTTGCAAATATTCAGATTCATCCAATTCATTTTTACTTAAAGTAGATTCAAGTTGATCATAAACTAATTCGTCAATATGATCTACTTCTTGTAAATCATTATCATCTCCAAGTTGCTTGCAAATGTTGAAAATATTCATCTCCAATGTCATGTTTCCAAATGATAGCTTCATTAGTCCATTCCTATAATTAATCAATGCGTTAGAGGTTGCAAGAAATGGACGTCCTAAAATAACAGGAAATGAATTACATGCTTCAACAGGTTGTGTGTCCAAGACAATAAAATCCACAAGATAAATGAATTTATCGACTTGTACTAACACATCTTCAATTATTCCTCTAGGCACTTTTATATATCTATCGGCAAGTAAAAGAGTTATAGAAGTTGGTTTTAACTCACCTAGATTGAGACTCAGAAAAACTGAATGTGGAAGTAAATTCACACTAACACCAAGATCAAGTAAGGCTCTTTCCATTTTTTGTTCTCCAATAAAGCAAGAAATTGTAGGACAACCAGGGTCTTTATATTTCAAAGCATTATTGTTCTGAAGAATGGCACTTACCTGTTTGAAAATTTCAAAAATTTTAGAATTGTGATTGACTCATCATCTTTCTCATAAGGTTCAAGAGAGGGTTTTTCAATAACCTTACCACTGCGCAGAGTAGTGACTGATTTGACTTGATCCATGTGTTGGCTTTCGGAACTACTTGCATTTACATTGTATTGCCCTTTGGGATTTTATTGTGGTTAAGATGGAAACTTACATTCCTCATGGAAATTGAGAGCAGATGTTAATTTTGCAAGAGTATCTTTAAAATCTGTCATGTTTTGAGCAAGTTGAGTATTGATTGTCTCTTGCTTTTCAATGAATGCATGCAATGTTTTCTCAAGATTTCTTCTAGGAGGTGGAGCATAAGGAGGTCCATATCCATGAGAATTTTGGAAATTATGGTGTGATTGAAATGGTGGTTGTGAAGTTTGTACATTGTTATTATCACTCTTCCAACTGAAATTTGGGTGATTTCTCCAACCAGGGTTGTATGTTTGGGAGTATGGGTTGTGGTTAGGCCTTTGGAAACTGTTTAAACCATGAGCTTGTTCATGGAGACATTCCTTAAAAGAAGGCATGGTTAGACAATCGTTGGTTGAGTGCTCATTTGTTTCATATATTTGACACACAATGTTTTTAACAGATTTTAATTGACCACTCCTTTTCAATTTTAGTGCCTTGACTTTTCTAGCTAAAGATGCAAACTTGACTTGAAGGTCATAATCTTCCCTAAGGTTGTACATACCTCCACTAGATGTATGAGGTTGAGTTTTACTCGATGCCTTATAAGTACTCGCAGTGTCCCAATTTTGAGCATTTTCAGCTAACAAGTCTAAGTACTCCATTGCTTCATTAGGGTCTTTATCTTCAAAAGTTCTATTGCACATCAATTTAACCATTTGCCTATCTTTAGGTGTTAACCCTTTATAGAAATGTGAAACCAATCTCCATATTTCAAAACCATGATGAGGGCAAGTACTAAGCAAGTCTCGATACCTATCCCAACATTAGTAAAATGTTTCTCCTGGTTTTTGAGTGAAAGTAGTGATTTGTCTTTTGAAAGAGTTTGTTCTATGAGATGGGAAAAACTTCTTCAAAAACTATTGTTGCATTTCATCCCAAGCACGAATGGATCCTGGTCTTAAATTTTGTAGCCATGTTTTAGCTTTATCTTTTAATGAAAAAGGAAAAAGCTTTAATATGATGGTGTTCATGCTACAACTTAAATTATTATATGTGTTGCAAACCTCCTCAAATTCCCTTAAATGCAAGTATGGATTTTCCAATTCTAAGCCATGAAAAGAAGGTAAAAGTTGAATAATACCTGGTTTAAAATTAAAATAAGATGCATTGGTAGAAAACTATGCATGATGGTGCACTTGTTCTTGTGGGATTCAAGTGGTCTCTAAGTGTTCTGACACGGTTATTCTCATTATTCTTATTATGAAGTGATTGATTATCTTCTTCAGCCATATTTTCTAAAAATGATGAGGATATCCTATAAATTCTACCACTTGATGTATGTGACCACACTCTCATGCACATGTAGGAATAGAATAAAAGGAAGAAGAAAACAACAGAAGAAGAACTTACCTCCCCAGCAACGATGCCAAAAACTAGACACGACTAGAAGATTGATGTCTTCTCCCAAGTGTGGAAGTGTCAAAGTAATAAATAACCCAACAAGACCAGGGTTGAACCATAGGGAGGTTAATTGTACAAATTATAAATAACAATAATACAACAACTATAACAATAACAATAACAACAACAACAACAACAACAACAACAACAACAATAATAATAATAATAATAACAATAATAATAGTGGTAGTAGTAGTACTAGTAATAATAATAATAATAATAAAGAAAAAGAAGGAGAAGAAGAAGAAGAAGATGAGAACTTTGAGAAGGAATATTAATGTAACAATTAAACAATGATAATAACAAATGTCAAGGTTAGAGATTCCACTTATGGTATGTCAAACCAGTATAATATAAACTCTTATTATTCAATTGGAAACCACACATAAAGGAGGTTTCAATCAGATTATAGATTGTTAACATAATTACATTAGTCATCTTATTCGATGAATACTAATACTTGTAAATCTCGTCAAGCATTCAAAATTATAACTTATGTTAACAAAAAATTAAGTTTCTTTCATAGCTTAGGTGTCGGTTATTGATTAGTACTTAAAAGTGCATTTTTATCATGGTTTTATATTATCATTTTGCACTGGAAGTATCAATAATTCCTTAACTAAAGCATGTTTTATAATAATGTATCTAATAATATAAGATACCTTTAATTTGTGGTAAATGTTCATTTTAAATGCAGGCCTATCACATAAATGAAAGGATTGATTGATGACTTTAAGAACTTAAATTGCAAGGGCAAAGAGATGACCAAAATTAGAAAAGAGATGTCGATGCAATCCAAATTGGAACACTATTTGGTAATTGGGTCATATCTAGAGCTATAGATCTCATATTTGGGTCTACTTCATATGGATGGAAAGGTAAGACATATCTGGAGTTCTAAAAAGGCCAAGATAAGGATTGTAAGTCTAAAAGGAGCGCAAGATCTAAAAAGGCCATTTGCAAGTCTAAATTGTAGCAATAACAAAGATGCCCAAATCTCTCTTCTAGCCCGAGCACTATTCAGTATTTGGCCCATATATAGAGTTCTAGAAGTCCAAATGAGCTGAATTGTTTAAACAAGAAAGCTGAGACAATTTCCTACAACTTTCATGTTTTCAAGTGGCTCCAATTTTGATGTTATCAATGATGTTTTAGGCAAACAAGAGAAGATAAGGATTGTCACCAAGTCAAGAGTTGGTCACCCACTCATTAATTTGTTATCAAATCAATAGTTTTCAATTTTGGCCTATAAAAGGAGACATTTGCAATGCATTTAGGCATCTTGGTGTCTAGATCAAGATCATGCTCTTGCTTTCTCTTTTTGTATTTTTTGTAATGTTTATGATTTGCTTTCATTAATATCAAGTCTATGCCTTTCATTTCCTTTCATTTACTTAGTTAACTTTTATCTTATTTATGTTCTTATTTTGTTTATTTATTTTTCTTTGTTTCATTATATTTAGCTAAGTTTGTTATGTCAAGGTGAAAAGGTTACACTAATGGTGTAAGAATAAGTATAGTGTAAACTTAATATGGACTTTAATGTTTGATACTAACATGTTTTGTATTTGTTATCTTGTTCACTCTTTAATACTTTGCTTGTTAAATGATTAATCTTGATTTATGTTGTATAGCACTTGGTACAACAAATGCTTGGCACTTTCATAGCCCATACTGTATGGTATAACCGACACCTAAGCTATGAAAGGAACTTGATTTGTTGTTAATGAAATGAGTAAAAGGTTGATGTCTTCTCCCAAGTGTAGGAGTGTCAAAGTAATAAATAACCCGGCAAGACCGGGGTCGAACCACAAGGAGGTTAATTGTACAAATTATAAACAACAATAATAACAATAACAACAATAACTATAATAATAATAATACTAGTAGTAGTAGTACTACTACTAATAATAATAATAATAAAGAAAGAGAAGAAGAAGATGATGATGATAACTTGGATATGGAAAATTAATGTAAGGATTAAACAATAATAATAACAAATGTCAAGGTTAGAGATTCCACTAATGGTATGTCAAACAAGTATAGTATAAACTCTTATTATTGAATTGGAAGCCACACACAAAGGAGGTTCCAATCAGATTATATATTGTTAACATGATTGCATTAGTCATCTTATTCAATTAATGCTAATACTTGTAAATCTCGTCAAGCATTCATGATTATAACTTATGTTAACAACAAATCAAGTTCCTTTCATACCTCAGGTATCGGTTATACCATACATTATGGGCTATGAAAGTGCCAAGCATTTGTTGTACCAAGTGTTATACAACATAAATCAAGATTAGTCATTTAACAAGCAAAGTATTAAAGAGTGAACAAGATAACAAATATAAAACATGTTAGTATCAAACATTAAAGTCCATATTAAGTTTACATTATACTTATTCTTACACCATTAGTGTAACCTTTTCACCTTGACATAATTAACTTAGCTAGACATAATGAAAGAAAGGAAAATAAATAAACAAAATAAGAACATAAAAGGTAACTAAGTAAAGGAAAGGAAATGAAAGGCATAAACTTAATATTAATAAAAGCAAAGCATAAACATTACAAAAAATACAAAGAGAGAAAGGAAGAGCATGATCTTGATCTGCAAACCAAGATGCCTAAATGCATGGCAAATGCCTCCTTTTATAGGCCAAAATTGGGAACTATTGATTTGATGACTAATTGATAAGTGGGTGGCCAACTTTTGACTTGGTGACAATCCTTATCTTCTCTTGTCTGCCCAAAACGTCATTGATAACATCAAAATTTGGTGCCAGTTGTACATGAAAGTTGTAGGTAATTGTCTCAACTTTCTTGTGTAAAAAATTCAGCTCATTTGGACTTCTAGAACTCCAGATATGGCCAAAATACCGAACAGTGTTCGGCCTGGAAGACAGATTCAGGCTTCTTTGTTGTTGCTACAATTTGGACTTGATAATGGCTTTTTTAGATCTTGGGCTCCATATGAAAGTTGTAGGCCTATGTCTTACCTTTCCATCCATATAAATTGGACCTAAATCTGAGATTTGTAGCTCCAGATATGACCCAATTACCGAACAGTGTTCCAGTTTGGATTGCACCGACATCTCTTTTCTAAGTTTGACCATCTCTTTGCCATTGCAATTTAAGTTCTTAAAGTCATCAATCAATATTTTCATTTATGTGATAGGCCTGCATTTAAAATGAACATTTACCATAAATTAAAGGTATCTTATATTATTAGATATATTATTATAAAACATGCTTTAATTAAGGAGTTATTGATACTTCAAGTGCAAAATGATGATATAAAACCATGATAAAAATGCACTTTTAAGTACTAATCAACTGGATCCACACAAATATTTCTTATATGATGACTTAAGAAACATGTCATTTCTACACATTTCTATATGTGTTGAATGTATGAGTTGAGTAGAAATGAAAGGAAGGAAGAGAAGATTTTATAGATGAGAAATTGAAAATGAAATCATAACACCTATATGTAGGTCAGTTAGAGTTTCTCTCTCTCTATTTATTTATTTATTTATTGAAAAAGTATGTGTATGTACATGTAGTTTTTATTGTGGCTCATATCTTTCTATGATTTTACATCCAAGAACAGCTTAAACGCCCTTTATAGGTCAGGGATAGGCTTCCCTTCTAGTTTTCTTAAAAACTAGCACAGAGGGTTTTTTTAGTCTAATTCCCACGATTATGTCGAGCATGTTCTTTATGGAAATAGGGTCATAAGTCATCAAATGCACAATGCACATCTCCACCAAAATATCTCTTAAGAGTTAATAAAAGGTTATTTAAAGACCTCTTACTCAGGCCATTTTTAATGAATTGTGTTTTATCTTCATGTTTACAGATAAAAGGTCATAAGTCATGGTTTACAGATACCATTCCTAAAAAATGACATGTTGCATTACAAGTGAATCTAGCACATTTGTGACAGGCTTTCAGTCGTTTTGCACGACATTTCTTTACAAAAGTGCTTTTACATATTCTAGGCATGTATGAAATGAAAGAATTGGAGGATTCACCTAGTAATCGAATCTTTGCTTCAATTAGCTAATGAATATCTTTAGAAATTTCATGATTCATTAACAACCTCAATCTTGCACACTTAGCATGGTAAATTTTTGCAATTGTATTTTGAGGTAGAGCAGGAAAACACTTTTTTTTTATTTTTTCAAGAGTGGTGTCCATTTTGAGATGAGAATTGGAGAAGAGATTCAAAGAAGAGAGAAAGAGGAAAAAATTGCACAAATATATATACAAATATTAATTATCATAAGAAACTAAATGAATTGACTTACGAGTCATGGAGTATCGTTATTGACATAACCAAAAGATTGATGTCTTCTCCCAAGTGTAGGAGTGTCGAAGTAATAAATTGACCCGACCAAAAGATTGATGTCTTATCCCAAGTGTAGGAGTGTCGAAGTAATAAATAACCCAACAAGACCGGGGTCGAACCACAAGAGGTTAATTGTATAAATTATAAACAACAATTATAAACAACAACAATAGTAACAACAACAACAATAATAGTAATAGTAGTGACACGACTAAAAGGTTGATGTCTTCTCCCAAGTGCAGGAGTGTCGAAGTAATAAATAACCCGGCAAGACCGGGGTCGAACCACAGGGAGGTTAATTGTACAAATTATAGACAACAATAATAGCAATAATAACAACAACATTAACAATAACAATAACAACAACAACAACAACAACAACAACAACAACAACAACAATAATAATAATAATAATAATAATAATAACAGTAGTAGTAGTAGTAGTAATAGTAGTAGTAATAATAATAATAATAATAAAGAAAGAGAAGAAGAAGAAGATGATGAGAACTTGGAGATGGAAAATTAATGTAAGGATTAAACAATAATAATAACAAATGTCAAGGTTAGAGGTTCCACTAATGGTATATCAAACAAGTATAGTATAAACTCTTATTATTGAATTGGAAACCACACACAAAGGAGGTTCCAATCAGATTATATATTGTTAACATGATTACATTAGTCATCTTATTCAATTAATGCTAATACTTGTAAATCTCGTCAAGCATTCATGATTATAACTTATGTTAACAACAAATCAAGTTCCTTTCATAGCTCAGGTGTCGGTTATACCATACATTATGGGTTTTGAAAGTGCCAAGCATTTGTTGTACCAAGTGTTATACAACATAAATCAAGATTAGTCATTTAACAAGCAAAGTATTAAAGAGTGAACAAGATAACAAATATAAAACATGTTAGTATCAAACATTAAAGTCCATATTAAGTTCACAGTATACTTATTCTTACACCATTAGTGTAACCTTTTCACCTTGACATAATTAACTTAGCTAGACATAATGAAAGAAAGAAAAATAGATAAACAAAATAAGAACATAAAAGCTAACTAAGTAAAGGAAAGGAAATGAAAGGCATAAACTTAATATTAATGAAATCAAAGCATAAACATTACAAAAAATACAAAGAGAGAAAGGAAGAGCATGATCTTGATCTGAACACCAAGTTGTCTAAATGCATGGCAAATGCCTCCTTTTATGGGCCAAAATTGGGAACTATTGATTTGATAACTAATTGATAAGTGGGTGGCCAACTTTTGACTTGGTGACAATCCTTATCTTCTCTTGTCTGCCCAAAACGTCATTGATAACATCAAAATTGGAGTTAGGTGAAAACATGAAAGTTGTAGGCCATTGGCGCAACTTTCTTGTGTAAAAAATTCAGCTCATTTGGACTTCTAGAACTCCATATATGGCCAAACTACCGAACAGTGCTCGGGCTGGAAGACAGATTCGGGCTTCTTTGTTGTTGCTACAATTTGGACTTGATAATGGCCTTTTTAGATCTTGGGCTCCATATGAAAGTTGTAGACCTATGTCTTACCTTTCTATCCATATAAATTGGACCTAAATCTGAGATCTGTAGCTCCAGATATGACCCAATTACCGAACAGTGTTCCGGTTTGGATTGCACCGACATCTCTTCTCTAAGTTTGACCACTCTTTATCCTTGCAATTTAAGTTCTTCAAGTCATCAATCAATCCTTTCATTTATGTGATAGGCCTGCATTAAAAATAGACATTTACCACAAATTATAGGTATCTTATATTAATAGATACATTATTATAAAACATATTTTAGTTAAGGAGTTATTGATACTTCAAGTGCAAAATGATGATATAAAACCATGATAAAAATACACTTTTAAGTACTAATCACACCCCCCCAACCAGCTTATTACTAGTCCCTAGTAATCAAAGCGTTAAAACAATTTGCAAATTTCACAAAGCAAGGTATTCATCATTTAACTTCCATTAATCTATCCAGATAAACAAACTCTCATTAAATTTATATATCTGCTCAATACCTCTTAACAAGATATTAATAAACCTTTCTTTTGTGCTCAATGTATCAACACATAATTATAGGGCTTTTCTTGGAAGAAAACAAAATTTTTGTTCTAATGTTTAAGGTTAACTTCCTTGGGTTGGGATTACTATTTTTGTCTTTTTTTTTTTAACTCTATATACATATAATTTAAAAACATCATGCATCTTTAACCCATGTAACGAGCTTTCAGCTAATGACTCCCAGACCAGTCGGTCTTAGGGCATTAGGTGTTAAGACACCCCAACGAGCTTAGTAACTCGGGTCGCAGATACTGATATGTAGATAGTGCAATGTTTGATTCCCTTAAGCTTTTCTCCTCAACCCATGTAACAAGCGTTGGGCCAATAGCTCCCAAGTCAGTTGACTTTAGGGTATTAGGTGTTAAAACACCCCTTCGGGCTTAATTGCTTAGGTTAGGGAGGCTACGAAACCAAACTTATCTACATTTTTATTATCATCATTTTTTTTCTTTTTTGTTTTCTTTTTTTCTTTTTCTTTTTTAATTATATACAATCCCTTTCCCTTAGTTGTTACCTTTAACAAAAGAATATAAATAATGTAATAATCCAATATGCAACCCACAATCATATGTTAAAGTGTGTTTGTGTAAATTAAGGTTTAAGAATACATGTTAAATAAGTATATGAGCAGAATTAAGCGGTAACAATATGAGAGTTTGTAAACCTGAATATTTCAGGAAGTATTATAATAGACCTTGTTAAGAATGGTTACTAAGATGCGTCTCAAGGGTCACTTTAACAAAAGAACTCTTTTACTCTGCCATCCTAGTAACAACAATTATGCACATGCTTTATGAATTGAAAAACAATTTTTTTTTTTATCAACTACTACCCTCTCCCCCCAACCAAAACGAGACATTGTCCTCAATGTTCTAAGGTAGAAAGATAGAGTATAGATGATATCACCTGAAATAACGAACACTGACAAAACCTGAAACACACTGAAACAAAAATAAGAAATAACAAACCACAATAATAAAACCAAAAGACACAAGTTTTTACAAACAAAAAATTTCAAATCGCAGTTGTGATTGTGGCTCACATCTTCCCTTGGTTTTACGTCCAAGAACGACTTAAACGCCCTCTATGGGTCGGGGATAGGCTTCCCATCCAGTTTTCTTAAAAACTGGCAAACAGGGTCTTTTTTAGTCAGATTCCCAAGACTAAGTCGATCATGTTCTTTATGAAATAGTGGCCATAAATCATGAATTGCACGATGTACATCTCCACTAGGATGCGTCTCAAGAGTCAATAGAAGATTATCTAAAGACTCCTTACTCAGGCCATCCTTAATGAATTGTATTTTATCTTCACGGTTTATAGATACCATTCCTAAAGAACGACATTGTGTATTACAAGTCCATCTAGCACATCGATGACAGACTTCTAGTCGTTTTGCACGACGCTTCTTTGCAAAAGTGCTTTTACCTGTTCCAGGCATGTGTGAAATAAAGTTAGAGGACTCACCTGATAATCGGACCTTTGCTTCAATCAACCAGCGAATATCTTCAGGAATTCCATGATTCATTAACAATCTCAATCTTGCACATCTAGCACGGTAAATTTTTGTAATCGCATTTTGAGGCAGAGCGGGAAAATACTTTTTCAATTTTTCAAGATTAGTGTCCATTTTCAAATGAGAATTCGAAGAGAGATTCAAAGAATTGCACAAATATATACACAGATATCAGTAATTGTGGGAAACTGAAAGAACCGACTTAAGTCACGGAGTACCGTTATCCGCCATTTGACCGGGGTGAAAGAAACTTGCAAAAATCACTCAAAAAGAAACATAAAAAAAAATGTGAGAAAAACAAAATAATCAACGTTTATCTACAAGATCATTCAAACCAGCTGATTCATTTTCACTAGGAAAATTATCAAAGTAAGGTTTCAAACGATGTCCATTTTCCTTAAAATCATTGTCATTCATTGAATTCTCAATATCACAGGCCCCATAAGGATTGCTCTATCTTAATCTTAGCTCTTTAGGGAATGCATATGGTTGAGAATCATAAAATAAAACTTTTTGACCAGTATCAATCTTTTGACAAGTTTCACAAGTTTTGCAGAATGCATGCGTGTCCTTGAACATGGTGGGCCAATAAAATCCATTTTGAAAGATTTTTGCAATTGTCTTTTTTGACGAGAAATAACTTCCACATGCTTCAGAATGACAAAGTTTAATGACACTACTTACCTCATTGTCGGGAATGAATCTTTGAAATATTTGATCAGGACAATATTTGAATAAGGTAGGGTCATCACAAGAAAAATTCTTCACTTCGTTCAAAAACTTTTCTTTGTCTTGGGTACTCCAATCAGTTGGCAAATCTCCTAAAGCAAGAAAATTGATATTTTTATCATACCAAGGCATTGGACTAAGAGAAAGTAAGGATTCGTTAGGAAAGTAATCATCGATTGGTGTGATGTCAGATGTCGAATCTGTTGTCACTATTGACAGAAGATTCGCATCAACATTTTCGGTGCTTGTTTCATCCATGATTTCTTCCTCAGAATAAACCATTTGCAAATCTTCAGTTTCATCCAATTCATTTTTACTTAAAGTAGATTCAAGTTGATCATAAACTAATTCATCAATATGATCTACTTCTTGTGAATCATTATCATCTCCAGGTTGCTTGCAAATGTTGAAAATATTCATCTCCAATGTCATGTTTCCAAATGATAGCTTCATCAATCCATTCCTACAATTAATCAATGCGTTAGAGGTTGCAAGAAATGGACGTCCTAAAATAACAGGAAATGAATTACATGCTTCAACAGGTTCTGTGTCCAAGACAATAAAATCCACAGGATAAATGAATTTATCGACTTGTACTAACACATCTTCAATTATTCCTCTAGGCACTTTTACAGATCTATCGGCAAGTAAAAGAGTTATAGAAGTTGGTTTTAACTCACCTAGATTGAGACTCTGAAAAACTAAATATGGAAGTAAATTCACACTAGCACCAAGATCAAGTAAGGCTCTTTCAATTTTATGCTCTCCAATAAAGCAAGAAATTGTAGGACAACCAGGGTCTTTATATTTCAAAGCATTATTGTTCTGAAGAATAGCACTTACTTGTTCGGCTAGAAAGGCTTTCTTTTTCACATTCAGTTTCCTCTTCACAGTGCATAGATCTTTCAAAAATTTAGCATAGGAAGGAACCTGTTTAATAGCATCCAACAAAGGTATATTGATCCTTACCTGTTTGAAAATTTCATAAATTTCAGAGTTGTGATTGGCTTTCCTTTGTTTGGTCATGGCTTGAGGAAATGGAAGTGCTGGCGGTGAATTAGTCATTTCTTTGTAATTTTCAGATTCAACCCCTTCCTTACCCTCAGAGATTGACTCATCATCTTTCTCATATGGTTCAAGAGAGGGTTTTTCAATAACCTTACCACTACGCAGAGTAGTGACTGATTTGACTTGATCCATGTGTTGGCTTCCGGAACTACTTGCATTTGCATTGTATTGCCCTTTGGGATTTTGTTGTGTTTGAGATGAAAACTTACTTTTCTCTTGGAAACTAAGAGCAGATGTTAATTTAGCAAGAGTATCTTTAAAATCTGTCATGTTTTGAACAAGTTGAGTATTAATTGTCTCTTGCTTTTCAATGAATGCATGCAATGTTTCCTCAAGATTTCTTCTAGGAGGTGGAGCATAAGGAGGTGCATATCCATGAGAATTTTGGAAATTATGGTGTGCTTGAAACGGTGGTTGTGAAGTTTGTGCATTATTGTTCTCACTCTTCCAATTGAAATTTGGGTGATTTCTCCAACCAGGGTTGTATGTTTGGGAGTATGGGTTGTGGTTGGCCCTTTGAAAACTGTTTAAAGCATGAGCTTGTTCATGGAGACATTCTTTAAAAGAAGGCAAGGTTGGACAATCGTTGGTTGAGTGTTCATTTGTTTCACAGATTTGACACACAATGTTTTCAACAGATTTTAATTGACCACTCTTTTTCAATTCTAGTGCCTCAACTTTTCTAGCTAAAGATGCAAATTTGGCTTGAAGGTCATGATCTTCCCTAAGGTTGTACATACCTCCACTAGATGTATGAGGTTGAGTTTTACTCGGTGCCTCATATGTACCTGCAGTGTCCCAATTTTGAGCATTTTCAGCTAACAAGTCTAAGTACTCCATTGCTTCATCAGGGTCTTTATCTTCAAAAGTTCCATTGCACATTAATTCAACCATTTGCCTATCTTTAGGTGTTAACCCTTCATAGAAATGTGAAACAAATCTCCATGTTTCAAAACCATGATGAGGGCAAGTACTAAGCAAGTCTCGATACCTATCCCAACATTGGTAAAATGTTTCTCCTGGTTTTTGAGTGAAAGTGGTGATTTGTCTTTTGAAAGAGTTTGTTCTATGAGATGGGAAAAACTTCTTTAAAAAGTGTTGCTGCATTTCATCCCAAGCACGAATGGATCCTGGTCTCCAATTTTGTAGCCATGTTTTAGCTTTATCTTTTAATGAAAAAGGAAAAAGCTTTAATCTGATGGTGTTCATGCTACAATTTAAGTTATTATATGTGTTGCACACCTCCTCAAATTCCCTTAAATGCAAGTATGGATTTTCCAATTCTAAACCATGAAAACAAGGTAAAAGTTGAATAATACCTGGTTTAAAATTAAAATGAGATGCATCAGGAGGAAAAACTATGCATGATGGTGCACTTGTTCTTGTGGGATTCATGTGGTCTCTAAGTGTTCTAGCACGGTTATTCTCATTATTCTCATTATGAAATGATTGATTATCTTCTTCGGCCATATTTTCTGAAAATGATGAGGATATCCTACAAAGTCTACCACTTGATGTACGTGACCACACTCTCATGCACGTGTAGGAATAAAATAAAAGGAAGAAGAAAACAAAAGAAGAAGGAAGAAAACAAAATAAGGAGAAACAAAATAAAAGAGACAAAGTTATATATAAGAAAAGTGAAAAGAGAAAATAAAATAAATATTATAATTTATACAAGGACTTACCTCCCCGGCAACGGCGCCAAAAACTTGACAAGACTAAAAGGTTGATGTCTTCTCCCAAGTGCAGGAGTGTCGAAGTAATAAATAACCCGGCAAGACCGGGGTCGAACCACAGGGAGGTTAATTGTACAAATTATAGACAACAATAATAGCAATAATAACAACAACATTAACAATAACAATAACAACAACAACAACAACAACAACAACAACAACAACAACAACAATAATACTAATAATAATAATAATAATAATAATAACAGTAGTAGTAGTAGTAGTAATAGTAGTAGTAATAATAATAATAATAATAATAAAGAAAGAGAAGAAGAAGAAGATGATGAGAACTTGGAGATGGAAAATTAATGTAAGGATTAAACAATAATAATAACAAATGTCAAGGTTAGAGGTTCCACTAATGGTATATCAAACAAGTATAGTATAAACTCTTATTATTGAATTGGAAACCACACACAAAGGAGGTTCCAATCAGATTATATATTGTTAACATGATTACATTAGTCATCTTATTCAATTAATGCTAATACTTGTAAATCTCGTCAAGCATTCATGATTATAACTTATGTTAACAACAAATCAAGTTTCTTTCATAGCTCAGGTGTCGGTTATACCATACATTATGGGCTATGAAAGTGCCAAGCATTTGTTGTACCAAGTGTTATACAACATAAATCAAGATTAGTCATTTAACAAGCAAAGTATTAAAGAGTGAACAAGATAACAAATATAAAACATGTTAGTATCAAACATTAAAGTCCATATTAAGTTCACATTATACTTATTCTTACACCATTAGTGTAACCTTTTCACCTTGACATAATTAACTTAGCTAGACATAATGAAAGAAAGAAAAATAGATAAACAAAAGAAGAACATAAAAGCTAACTAAGTAAAGGAAAGGAAATGAAAGGCATAAACTTAATATTAATGAAAGCAAAGCATAAACATTACAAAAAATACAAAGAGAGAAAGGAAGAGCATGATCTTGATCTGAACACCAAGATGCCTAAATACATGGCAAATGCCTCCTTTTATGGGCCAAAATTGGGAACTATTGATTTGATGACTAATTGATAAGTGGGTGGCCAACTCTTGACTTGGTGACAATCCTTATCTTCTTTTGTCTGCCCAAAACGTCATTGATAACGTCAAAATTGGAGCCAGGTGAAAACATGAAAGTTGTAGGCCATTGTCTCAGCTTTCTTGTGTAAACAATTCAGCTCATTTAGACTTCTAGAACTCCAGATATGGCCAAAATACCGAACAGTGCTCGGGCTGGAAGACAGATTCGGGCTTCTTTGTTGTTGCTACAATTTTGACTTGATAATGGCCTTTTTAGATCTTGGGCTCTATATGAAAGTTGTAGGCCTATGTCTTACCTTTCTATCCATATAAATTGGACCTAAATCTGAGATATGTAGCTCCAGATAGGACCCAATTACCGAACAGTGTTCCGGTTTGGATTGCACCGACATCTCTTCTCTAAGTTTGACCATCTCTTTATCCTTGCAATTTAAGTTCTTCAAGTCATCAATCAATCCTTTCATTTATGTGATAGGCCTGCATTAAAAATAGACATTTACCACAAATTATAGGTATCTTATATTATTAGATACATTATTATAAAACATATTTTAGTTAAGGAGTTATTGATACTTCAAGTGCAAAATGATGATATAAAACCATGATAAAAATGCACTTTTAAGTACTAATCAAGTAGCAATAATAATAACAATAACAATAGTACCTATCCCAATATTGGTAAAATGTTTCTCCTAGTTTTTGAGTGAAAGTGGTGATTTGTCTTTTGAAGGAGTTTGTTCTATGAGATGAGAAAAACTTCTTCAAAAACTATTGTTGCATTTCATCCCAAGCACGAATGGATCCCGGTCTCAAATTTTGTAGCCATGTTTTAGCTTTATCTTTTAATGAAAAAGGAAAAAGATTTAATCTAATGGTGTTCATAGTATAATTTAAATTATTATATGTGTTGCAAACCTCCTCAAATTCCCTTAAATGCAAGTTTGGATTTTCCAATTCTATGCCTTGAAAAGAAGGTAAAAGTTGAATAATACCTGGTTTAAAATTAAAATGCGATGCATCAGGAGGAAAAACTATGCATGATGGTACCTTTGTTCTTGTGGGATTCATGTGGTCTCTAAGTATTCTCACACGGTTATTCTCATTATTCTCATTATGAAGTGATTGATTATCTTCTTCGACCATATTTTCTGAAAATGATAAGGATACCCTACAAAGTCTACCACTTGATGTACGTGACCACACTCTCATGCACGTGTAGGAATAAAAAAAAAAAAAGAAAAGAAGAAAGCAAAACAAGGAGGAAGAAAATAAAATAAAAAGAAACAAAAAAAAAAGAAACAAAGTTATATACAAGAAAAGTGAAAGGAGAAAATAAAATAACTACTATAATTTATACAAGAACTTACCTCCCCGGCAACGGCGCCAAAAACTTGACACGACCAAAAGATTGATGTCTTCTCCCAAGTGTAGGAGTGTCGAAGTAATAAATAACCCAGCAAGACCGGGGTCGAACCACAGGGAGGTTAATTGTACAAATTATAAACAACAATTATAAACAACAACAATAGTAACAACAACAACAATAATAGTAATAGTAGCAATAATAATAATAATAATAATAATAATAATAATAATAATAGTACTAGTAGTAGTAGTAGTAGTAGTAATAAAGAAGGAGAAGGAGAAGAAGAAGATGATGAGAACTTTGAAATGGAATATTAATGTAAAGATTAAACAATGATAAGAACAAATGCTAAGGTTAGAGGTTCCACTAATGGTATGTCAAATAAGTATAGTATAAACAATTGGAAACCACACCAAATGAGGTTCCAATCTGATTATAGATTGTTAGCATGATTACATTAGTCATCTTATTTGTTTAATGCTAATACTTGTAAATCTCGTCAAGCATTCATGATTATAACTTATGTTAACAACAAATCAAGTTCCTTTCATAACTCAGGTGTCGGTTATACCATACAATATGGGCTATGAAAGTGTCAAGCATTTGTTGTACCAAATATTATACAACATAAATCATGATTAGTCATTTAACAAGCAAAGTATTAAAGAGTGAACAAGATAACAAATATAAAACATGTTAGTATCAAACATTAAAGTCCATATTAAATTCACATTATACTTATTCTTACACCATTAGTGTAACCTTTTCACCTTGATATAATTAACTTAGCTAGACATAATGAAAGAAAGAAAAATAGATAAACAAAACAAGAACATAAAAGTTAACTAAGTAAAGGAAAGGAAATGAAAGGCATAAACTTAATATTAATGAAAGCAAAGCATAAACATTACACAAAATACAAAGAGAGAAAGGAAGAGTATGATCTTGATTTGCAAACCAAGATGCCTAAATGCATGGCAAATGCCTCCTTTTATAGGCCAAAATTGGGAACTATTGATTTGATGACTAATTGATAAGTGGGTGGCCAACTCTTGACTTGGTGACAATCCTTATCTTATGTTGTCTGCCCAAAACGTCATTGGTAACATCAACATTGGAGCTAGTCAAAAACATGAAAGTTGTAGGCAATTGTCTCAGCTTTATTATGTAAAAAATTAAGCTTATTTAGACTTCTAGAACTCTAGATATGGCTAAAATACCGAACAGTGCTCGGGCTAGAAGATAAATTCGGGCTTCTTTGTTGTTGCTACAATTTGGACTTGAAAATGGCCTTTTTAGATCTTAGGCTCCATATGAAAGTTGTAGGCCTATATCTTACCTTTCCATCCATATAAATGGGACCTAAATCGGAGATCCATAGCTCCATATATGACCCAATTCCCGAACAGTGTTTCGGTTTGGATTGCGCCGACATCTCTTTTCTAAGTTTGGCCATCTCTTTATCCTTGCAATTTAAGTTCTTAAAGTCATCAATCAATCCTTTCATTTATGTGATAGGCCTGCATTTAAAATGAACATTTACCATAAAATAAAGCTATCTTATATTATTAGATATATTATTATAAAACATGCTTTAGTTAAGGAGTTATTGACACTTCAAGTGCAAAATGATGATATAAAACCATGATAAAAATGCACTTTTAAGTACTAATCATAAATAACCCGGCAAGACCAAGGTCGAATCACAAGGAGGTTAATTGTATAAATTATAGATGACAATAATGTAACAACAAGAACAATAATAACAACAACAACAACAACAACAACAACAACAACAACAACTACAACAATAGTAGTAGTAGTAGTAGTAAAGAAAAAGAAGGAGAAGAAGAAGAAGATGATGATGATGATGAGAACTTTGAGATGAAATATGAATGTAAGGATTAAACAATGATAATAAAAAATGTCAAGGTTGGAGGTCCACTAATAGTATGTCAAATAAGTATAGTATAAACTTTTATTAGTCAATTTGAAACGACACACAAAGGAGGTTCCAATCAGATTATAAATTGTTAACATGATCACATTAGTTATCTTATTCGATTAATGCTAATACTAGTAAATCTCGTTAGGCATTCATGATTATAACTTATATTAACAACAAATAAAGTTCTTTTCATAGCTAAGGTGTTGGTTATACCATATAGTAGAGGCTATGAGAGTGCCAAGTATTGGTTATACCAAGTGTTATACAACATAAATCTAGATTAGTCATTTAACATGCAAAGTATTAAAGAGTGAACAAGATAACAAATACAAAACATGTTAGTATCAAACATTAAAGTCCATATTAAGTTTACACTATACTTATTCTTATACCATTAGTGTAACCTTTTCACCATGACATAATAAGCTTAGTTAAACATAATGAAAGAAAAAAATAAATAAACAAAAGATGAACATAACTAAGATAAAAATTAACTAAGTAAATGAAAGGAAATGAAAGGCATAAACTTTATATTAATGGAAGCAAAACATAAACATTACAAAAAATATAAAGAGAGAAAGCAAGAGCATGATTTTGATCTGGAAACCAAGATGCCTAAATGCACACCGAATGCCTCCATTTATAAGCCAAAAGAGGGAACTATTGGTTTCATGATTAATTGATGAGTGGGTGAGCAATTCTTGACTTGGTGACAATCCTTATCTTCTCTGGTATGCCCAAAACATCATTGAAAATAGGAAAATTATAGGAAATTATCTTAGTATTCTTGGGTAAAAAATTGAGATCATTTGGACTTCTAGAACTCCATAAATGGGCCAAATACTGAACAGTGGTCGGGTTGGAAGACAGATTTGAACTTCTTTGTTGTTACTATAATTTGGACTTGAAAATTACCTTTTTAAATCTTGGGCTTCATGTGAAAGTTGTAAGCCTCTGTCTTAGCTCTCCATCCGTATAAAGTAGACCTAAATTCAAGATCTACAGCTCTAGATATGACTCAATTACTGAACAACGTTCCGATTTGGACCACATCGACAACTCTTTTCTAAGTTTGGCCATCTCTTTGTCCTTTCAATTTAAGTTCTTAAAGTCATCAATCAATCCTTTCATTTATGTGATAGACCTGCATTTAATATGAACATTTACCACAAATTAAAGGTATCTTATATTGACATGATTAAAAGATTGATGTCTTCTCCCAAATGCAGGAGTGTCGAAGTAATAAATAACCCAACAAGACCGGGGTCGAACCACAGGGAGGTTAATTGTAGAAATTATAAACAACAATTATAAAACAACAATAACAACAACAACAACAACAACAACAATAATAATAATAGTAGTAGTAGTAGTAGTAGTAGTAGTAATAAAGAAAGAGAAGAATAAGAAGATGATGATGATGAGAACTTTGAGATGAAATATTAATGTAATAATTAAACAATGATAATAACAAATGTCAAGGTTAGAGATTCCACTAATGGTATGTCAAACAAGTATAATATAAACTCTTATTATTCAATTGGAAACCACACATAAAGGAGGTTCCAATCAGATTATAGATTGTTAACATGATTACATTAGTCATCTTATTCAATTAATGCTAATACTTGTAAATCTCTCAAGCATTCATGATTATAACTTATGTTAACAACAAATCAAGTTCCTTTCATAGCTTAGGTGTCGGTTATACCATACAGTATGAACTATGAAAGTGCCAAGCATTTGTTGTACCAAGTGTTATACAACATAAATCAAGATTAGTTATTTAACAAGCAAAGTATTAAAGAGTGAACAAGATAACAAATATAAAACATGTTAGTATCAAACATTAAAGTCCATATTAAGTTTACATTATACTTATTCTTACACCATTAGTGTAACCTTTTCACCTTGACATAATTAACTTAGCTAGACATAATGAAAGAAAGAAAAATAGATAAACAAAATAAGCACATAAAAGCTAACAAAGTAAAAGAAAGGAAATGAAAGGCATAAACTTAATATTAATGAAAGCAAAGCATAAACATTACACAAAATACAAAGAGAAAAAGGAAGAGCATGATGTTGATCTGCAACCCAAGATGCCTAAATGCATGGCAAATGCCTCCTTTTATAGGCCAAAATTGGGAACTATTGATTTGATGACTAATTGATAAGTGGGTGGCCAACTCTTGACTTGGTGACAATCCTTATCTTCTCTTGTCTACCCAAAACGTCATTGATAACGCCAAAATTGGAGCTAGGTGAAAACATGAAAGTTGTAGGCAATTGTCTCAGCTTTCTTGTGTAAAACATTCAGCACATTTGGACTTCTAGAACTCCAGATATGGCTAAAATACCAAACAGTGCTCGGGATGGAAGACAGATTCGGGCTTCTTTGTTGTTGCTACAATTTGGACTTGAAAATGGCCTTTTTAGATCTTGGGCTCCATATGAAAGTTGTAAGCCTATGTCTTACCTATCCATCCATATAAATTGGATGTAAATATGAGATATATAGCTCCAGATATGACCCAATTACCGAACAGTGTTCCGATTTGGATTGCACCGACATCTCTTTTCTAAGTTTGACCATCTTTTATCCTTGCAATTTAAGTTCTTAAAGTCATCAATCAATCCTTTCATTTATGTGATAGGCCTGCATTTAAAATGAACATTTACCACAAATTAAAGGTATCTTATATTATTAGATATATTATTATAAAACATGCTTTAGTTAAGGAGTTATTGATACTTCAAGTGCAAAATGATTATATAAAACCATGATAAAAATGCACTTTTAAGTACTAATCACACCCCCCAACCAGCTTATTACTAGTCCCTAGTAATCAAAACGTTAAATAGAAAAACAATTTGCAAATTGCACAAAGCAAGGTATTCATCATTTAACTTCCATTAATCTATCTAGATAAACAAACTCTCATTAAATTTATATATCTGCTCAATACCTCTTAACAAGATATTAATAAACCTTTCTTTTGTACTAAATGTATCAACACATAATTATGGGGCTTTTCTTGGAAGAAAACAAAATTTTTGTTCTAATGTTTAAGGTTAACTTCCTTGGGTTGGGATTATTATTTTTGTTTTTTTTCCTTTTTTTTAAATGTATATACATATAATTTAAAAACATCATGCATCTTTAACCCATGTAACGAGCTTTCAGCTAATGACTCCCAGACCAGTTGGTCTTAGGGCATTAGGTGTTAAGACACCCCTACGAGCTTAGTAACTCGGGTCACAGATACTGATATGTAGATAGTGCTATGTTTGATTCCCTTAAGCTTTTCTCCTCAACCCATGTAACAAGCGTTGGGCCAATAGCTCCCAAGTCAGTTGACTTTAGGGTATTAGGTGTTAAAACACCGCTTCGGGCTTAATTGCTTAGGTTAGGGAGGCTACGAAACCAAACTTATCTACATTTTTATTATCATCATTTTTTTTTCTTTTTTTTCTCTTTTTTTTCTTTTTGTTTTCATTTTTTTTCATGTTTTTTTTTCTTAATTATATACAATCCCTTTCCCTTAGTTGTTACCTTTAACAAAAGAACATAAATAATGTAATAATCCAATATGCAACCCACAATCATATGTTAAAGTGTGTGTGTGTAAATTAAGGTTTAAGAATACATGTTAAATAAGTATATGAGCAGAATTAAGTGATAACAATGCGAGAGTTTGTAAACCTGAATATTTCAAGAAGTATTATAATAGACCTTGTTAAGAATGGTTACTAAGATGCGTCTCAAGAGTCACTTTAACAAAAGAGCTCCTTTACTCTGTCATCCTAGTAACAACAATTATGCACATGCTTTATGAAATGAAAAACAATTTTTTTTTATATCAACTACTACCCTTTCCCCCCAACCAAAACGAGACATTGTCCTCAATGTTCTAACGTAGAAAGATAGAGTATAGAAGATATCACCTGAAATAACGAACACTGACAAAACCTGAAACACACTAAAATAAAAATAAGAAATAACAAAACACAATAATAAAACTAAAAGACACAAACATTCACAAATGAAGGCTCAAATCCAATCTAAGCTTTTTACAGCTTTCCTTAGAGGACCAATTTATGCGACTCATGGAAGGATCAATCACAGGAATGAAAGATTGTAGTTGGTCAATCAATTGTTCAGCAGTAGGAGCAGAGATTATGATTTGTTGTGCAGAAGATGTTAGAAATTCTTTTTCCACAGCATGATTAAGAAAAGACAGCAACTTATCATAATAACAATTAACATTTAACAAACCTATGGGTTTATAGTGAATGTGCAATTGAGCCCAAGAGGAAATATAAAAGATCTCTTCCAATGTGCCTAAACCACCTGGTAAAGCAATGAAGGCATCAGCATGGTTAAACATTGCATTCATTCGAGCCGACATTGTGGAGACCTGAAGTTCCTCTCCAGTTGTTTTTCCAATGATGTCTCCTTGTGCTAAAGCTTCGGGGACGACCCCCGAAACTTGACTACCTCCTAAAAATGCAGCTATTGACACACCTCTCATTAACCCAAGACTGCCTCCCCCATACACTAAATGAATCTTTCTCTTAGCTAGCACCTAACCAAGATGATTTACTGATTCTAAAAACTCCTTTTCTTTCCCAAGACTAGATCCACCAAAAACACAAATATTTCTTATATGATGACTGACACGACTAAAAGGTTGATGTCTTCTCCCAAGTGCAGGAGTGTGGAAGTAATAAATAACCCGGCAAGACCGGGGTCGAACCACAGGGAGGTTAATTGTACAAATTATAAACAATAATTATAAAACAACAATAACAACAACAATAATAGTAATAATAATAATAATAATAATAATAATAATAATAATAATAATAGTACTAATAATAATAATAATAATAATAATAATAATAATAGTACTAATAATAATAATAATAATAATACTAGTAGTAGTAGTAGTAATAATAATAATAAAGAAAGAGAAGAAGAAGAAGATGATGAGAACTTGTAGATGGAAAATTAATGTAAGGATTAAACAATATTAATAACAAATGTCAAGGTTAGAGGTTCCACTAATGGTATATCAAACAAGTATAGTATAAACTCTTATTATTGAATTGGAAACCACATACAAAGGAGGTTCCAATCAGATTATATATTGTTAACATGATTACATTAGTCATCTTATTCAATTAATGCTAATACTTGTAAATCTCGTCAAGCATTCATGATTATAACTTATGTTAACAACAAATCAAGTTCCTTTCATAGCTCAGGTGTCGGTTATACCATACATTATGGGCTATGAAAGTGCCAAGCATTTGTTGTACCAAGTGTTATACAACATAAATCAAGATTATTCATTTAACAAGCAAAGTATTAAAGAGTGAACAAGATAACAAATATAAAACATGTTAGTATCAAACATTAAAGTCCATATTAAGTTTACATTATACTTATTCTTACACCATTAGTGTAACCTTTTCACCTTGACATAATTAGCTTAGCTAGACATAATGAAAGAAAGAAAAATAGATAAACAAAATAAGAACATAAAAGTTAACTAAATAAAAGAAAGGAAATGAAAGGCATAAACTTAATATTAATGAAAGCAAAGCATAAACATTACAAAAAATACAAAGAGAGAAAGGAAGAGCATGATCTTGATCTGAACACCAAGATGCCTAAATGCATGGCAAATGCCTCCTTTTATAGGCCAAAATTGGGAATTATTGATTTGATGACTAATTGATAAGTGGGTGGCCAACTTTTGACTTGGTGACAATCCTTATCTTCTCTTGTCTGCCCAAAACATCATTGATAACGTCACAATTGGAGCCAGATGTAAACATGAAAGTTGTAGACAATTGTCTCATCTTTCTTGTGTAAAACATTCAGCTCATTTGGACTTCTAGAACTCCAGATATGGCCAAAATACCAAACAGTGCTTAGGCTGGAAGACAGATTCGGGCTTCTTTGTTGTTGCTATAATTTGGACTTGCAAATGGCCTTTTTAGATCTTGGGCTACATATGAAAGTTGTAGGCCTATGGCTTACCTTTCCATCCATATAAATTGGACCTAAATCTGAGATATATAGCTCCAGATATGACCCAATTACCGAACAGTGTTCCGGTTTGGATTGCACCGACATCTCTTCTCTAAGTTTGACCATCTCTTTATCCTTGCAATTTAAGTTCTTCAAGTCATCAATCAATCCTTTCATTTATTTGATAGGCCTGCATTAAAAATAGACATTTACCATAAATTATAGGTATCTTATATTATTAGATACATTATTATAAAACATATTTTAGTTAAGGAGTTATTGATACTTCAAGTGCAAAATGATGATATAAAATCATGATAAAAATGCACTTTTAAGTACTAATCAATGACCTGAGGAACTTGCCATTTCTACACACTTTTGTATTTGTTGAATGTATGGGTTGAGTAGAAATGAAAGGAAGGAAGAGAGGGTTTTATAGATGAGAAATTAGAATGGCAATCATAACACCTATATGTAGGCCAGCTGGAGTCTCACACTCTCTCTCTCTCTCTCTCTTTTTATTTATTTACTTTTGAAAAAGCATATGTATGTACAGGTAGTTGTGATTGTGGCTCACATCTTCCCTTGGTTTTACGTCCAAGAATCTATAGGTCGGGGATAGGCTTCCCATCCACTTTTCTTAAAAATTGGCAAATAGGGTCTTTTTTAGTCAGATTCCCAAGACTAAGTCGATCATGTTCTTTATGAAATAATGGCCATAAATCATGAATTGCACGATGCACATCTCCACTAGGATGCGTCTCAAGAGTCAATAAAAGATTATCTAAAGACCCCTTACTCAGGCCATCCTTAATGAATTGTATTTTATCTTCATGGTTTATAGATACCATTCCTAAAGAACGACATTGTGTATTACAAGTCCATCTAGCACATCGATGACAGACTTCCAATCATTTTGAACGACGCTTCTTTGCAAAAGTGCTTTTACCTGTTCCAGGCATGTGTGAAATGAAGGAGTTAGAGGACTCACCTGATAATCGGACCTTTGCTTCAATCAACCAACGAATATCTTCAGGAATTTCATGATTCATTAACAATCTCAATCTTGTACATCTAGCACGGTAAATTTTTGTAATCGCATTCTGAGGTAGAGCGAGAAAATACTTTTTCAATTTTTTAAGATTAGTATCCATTTTCAAATGAGAATTGGAAGAGAGATTCAAAGAATTGCACAAATATATACATAAATATCAGTAATTATGGGAAACTAAAAGAACCGACTTAAGTCACGGAGTACCGTTATCCGCCATTTGACCGGGGTGAGAGAAACTAGCAAAAATCACTAAAAAAAATAATAATAAAAATCAATCTTTATATAAAGGATCACCCAATTCAATAGAGTCATGTTCAATTGAAAACTTATCAAAGTAAACTTTCAAACGATGTCCATTTACCTTGAAAACATTGCCATTTGTTGGATTCTCGATGTCATAGGCCCCATATGGATACACATGTTTCACAATAAAAGGACCACTCCATCTTGATCTTAATTTTTCAGGAAATAAATGCAGTCGAGAATTATAAAGCAAGACTTTTTGACCAACATTGAATGTTTTTCTCAGTATTTTCTTGTCATGAAACTCTTTAATTCTTGCTTTATGGATTCTTGAATTTTCATATGCATCATTTCTTATTTCCTCAAGCTCATTTATTTGTAATTTTCGTAGTTGACTAGCATCATCCATATTTGAATTGAAAGCTTTAATAGCCCAATAAGCTTTATGTTCAAGTTCCACAGGCAAGTGACAAGGTTTTCCATAGACTAGTCTATAAGGTGACATACCTAATGATGTTTTATAAGCAGTTCGATAAGCCCAAAGTGCATCATTAAGTCTTAAAGACCAGTCTTTCCTATTAGAGTTCACTGTTTTCTCCAATATATGTTTGATCTCCCTATTAGCAAGCTCTACTTGTCCACTTGTTTGAGGGTGATAAGGGGTGACAACTTTGTGTGTGATTCCATATTTCTTCATTAAAGACTCAAATGGCTTGTTACAAAAATGTGTTCCACCATCACTTATTATGGCTCGAGAGACTCCAAATCGACTCAAAATATTTTCTTTCAAAAACTTTATCACTGTTTTGTGATCATTATTTCGACTTGGAATTGCCTCTATCCATTTTGAAACATAATCTACTGCGACTAATATGTATAAGAAACCAAATGATGGAGGGAATGGACCCATGAAATCTATACCCCAACAATCAAAGATCTCAATGACAATAATAGGATTTAAAGGCATCATGTGACGTTTTGAAATAGATCCCAACTTTTGATAATTTTCACAAGACTTGCAGAATGCATGTGAGTCTTTGAACATGGTGGGCCAGTAAAATCCACTTTGTAAGATTTTTGCAGTTGTCTTTCTTGATTAGAAATGGCCCCCACATGCCTCAGAATGACAAAATTTCATGACACTACTTACCTCATTGTCAGGAATGCATCTTCGAAATATTTGATCAGGACAATATTTGAATAAATAAGGATCATCCCAATAAAAGTTTTTCACTTCATTCAAGAACTTTTTTTTATCTTGGGTACTCCAATGAGGTGGCAATTGTCCTGAAACAAGAAAATTGACAATATTAGCAAACCAAGGCATTGCAGAGACAGAAAGTAAAGATTCATCAGGAAAGTAGTCATCGATTGGTGTGATGTCAGTTTTCGAATCTGTTGTCAATCTTGACAAGTGATCTGCGACAACATTTTCGCTGCCTTTCTTATCTTTGATTGTGATATCAAATTCTTGAAGTAATAAAATCCACCGCACCAATCTAGCCTTAGAATCTTTCTTAGAAAGAAGATATTTCAATGCTGCATGATCACTAAAAACAACAACAGGTGAGCCAACAAGATAAGATCTGAATTTTTTACATGCAAATACTACTGCAAGTAATTCTTTTTCAGTGGTGGTATAATTCATTTGAGTACTATTTAAAGTTTTACTTGCATAGTAAATTACATAAGGTTTCTTATCTTTTCTTTGTCCCAAAACAGCACCTATAGCATAATCACTAGCATCACACATTATTTCAAAAGGTAATGACCAATCGGGAGGTTGAATGATAGGAGCACACGTAAGCAAGTTTTTAAGTTTAACAAAGGCTTCTTCACAATGTTCAGTCCATTCAAAAATAGTATCCTTTGTTAGAAGGTTACTTAAGGGCTTAGATATTACACTAAAATCTTTAATGAACCTTCTATAAAAACCAACATGTCCTAGGAATGATCTAATATCTTTAAGAGATTTTGGTGTTGGCAAGTTTGCAATTAACTCGATTTTAGATTTGTCAACCTCAATTCCTTTTGATGAAACAATGTGACCAAGTACAATGCCGTTTGTTACCATAAAATGACATTTTTTTCAATTCAGCGCAAGATTCTTCTCTTCACACCTGGTCAAAACCTTTCCTAAGTTAGTCAAACAATCATCAAATGAATAGCCAAAAACAGAAAAATCATCCATGAAAATCTCAAGAAAATGTTCAACCATATCACTAAATATACTAAGCATGCATCTTTGAAATGTGGCTGGTGCATTACATAATCCAAAAGGCATCCTTCGATATGCAAAAGTACCAAATGGACATGTGAAAGTAGTCTTCTCATGATCTTCCAATGCAATTTCAATTTGGTTGTAACCTGAATAGCCATCTAGAAAATAATAAAATTCATGACCTGCAACTCTTTCTAGGATTTGATCCATGAAAGGTAAAGGAAAATGATCTTTTCTAGTCATTGAATTAAGTTTCCTATAGTCAATGCATATGCGCCAACCAGTAACAGTTCTAGTGGGAATTAACTCATTGTTATCATTTGTTATCACAATGACTCCAGACTTCTTGGGTAGGACTTACCCATTTGCTATCAGAAATAGGATAAATGATTTCATTATCTAGAAGCTTAATGACTTCATTTTTCACTACTTCCTTCATATTAGGATTTAGCCTTCGTTGCATTTCTCTAGAGGGTTTAGCATTTTCCTCTAAATAAATTCTATGTGTAGAAATCAAAGGACTAATTCCTTTTATATCAGCTATGGTCCATCCTAATGCATTTTTGTGCATTTTAGAGTTTGTAATAACTTACCTTCTTGATGTGCATTAAGTTTGGAAGAGATTATTACTGGAAAAGTTTCATTTTCTCCCAAAAATGAGTATTTGAGATTGGATGGCAACGGCTTCAAATCAGGTTTTGGTGGTTGAACATTTGAAGGTATGGACTTAATTGATCGTGGTGGCAATTCCTCAATTTGTGGCCTCCAATTACTTGTCTTTCATTCTTCCTGAAAATAAATCATTTGCAAATCATCAAATTCATCAATCTCAATTTCACTGGAAGAGATTGGAAATTGATCATGAATTAATTTTTCAGTAAAGTCCACTTCCTGTAAATCATTATCATTTCTAGGTTGCTTGCAAATGTTGAAAATATTCATCTCCAATGTCATGTTTCCAAATGATAGCTTCATTAGTTCATTCCTACAATTAATCAATGCATTAGAAGTTGCAAGAAATAGACGTCCTAAAATAACAGGAAATGAATTACATACTTCAATAGGTTGTGTGTCCAAGACAATAAAATCCACAAGATAAATGAATTTATTGACTTGTACTAACACATCTTCAATTATTCCTCTAGGCACTTTTATAGATCTATCGGCAAGTAAAAGAGTTATAGAAGTTGGTTTTAACTCACCTAGATTGAGACTCTGAAAAACTGAATATGGAAGTAAATTCACACTAGCACCAAGATCAAGTAAGGCTCTTTCAATTTTATGCTCTCCAATAAAGCAAGAAATTGTAGATAAACCAGGGTCTTTATATTTCAAAGCATTATTGCTTTGAAGAATGGCACTTATTTGTTCAGCTAGAAAGACTTTCTTTTTCACATTCAGTTTCCTCTTCACAGTGCATAGATCTTTTAAAAATTTAGCATAGGAAGGAACCTGTTTAATAGCATCCAACAAAGGTATATTGATCCTTACCTGTTTGAAAGTTTCAAAGATTTCAAAGTTGTGATTGACTTTTCTTTGTTTAGTCATGGCATGAGGAAATGGAAGTGCTGGCGGTGAATCAGTCGTTTCTTTGCAATTTTCAGATTCAACCCCTTCCTTACCCTCAGAGATTGACTCATCATCTTTCTCATAAGGTTCAAGAGAGGGTTTTTCAATAACCTTACCACTGCGTAGAGTAGTGACTGATTTGACTTGATCCATGTGTTGGCCTCCGGAACTAGCATTTGCATTGTATTGCCCCTAGGCATTTTGTTGTGGTTGAGATGGAAACTTACCTTTCTCTTGGAAACTAAGAGCAGATGTTAATTTAGCAAGAGTATCTTTAAAATCTATCATGTTTTGAGCAAGTTAAGTATTGATTGTCTCTTGCTTTTCAATGAATGCATGCACTGTTTCATCAAGATTTCTTCTAAGCGGTGGAGCATAAGGAGGTGCATATCCATGAGAATTTTGGAAATTATGGTGTGCTTGAAATGGTGGTTATGAAGTTTGTGCATTGTTGTTCTCACTCTTCCAACTAAAATTTGGGTGATTTCTCCAACCAGGGTTGTATGTTTGGGAGTATGGGTTGTGGTTGGCCTTTTAGAAACTGTTTAAAGCATGGGCTTGTTCATGGAGACATTCCTTAAAAGAAGGCAAGGTTGGACAATTGTTGGTTGAGTGTTCATTTGTTTCATAGATTTGACACACAATGTTTTCAACAGATTTTAATTGACCACTCCTTTTCAATTCTAGTGCCTCAACTTTTCTAGCTAAAGATGCAAACTTGGCTTGAAGGTCATGATCTTCCCTAAGGTTGTACATACCTCTACTAGATGTATGAGGTTGAGTTTTACTCCGTACCTCATATGTACCCGCGGTGTCCTAATTTTGAGCATTTTCAGCTAACAAGTCTAAGTACTCCATTGCTTCATCAGGGTCTTTATCTTCAAAAGTTCCATTGCACATCAATTCAACATTAGTGGAATCTCTAACCTTGATATTTGTTATTATCATTGTTTAATCCTTACATTAGTGGAATCTCTAACCTTGACATTTGTTATTATCATTGTTTAATCCTTACATTGATATTCCATCTCAAAGTTCTCATCTTCTTGTTATTCTTCTCCATATCTTTCTTTACTACTATTACTATTTCTATTAGTATTGTTGTTGTTGTGATTACTATTATTATGGTTTATAATTGTCATTTATAATTTGTACAATTAACCTCCCTGTGGTTCGACCTTGGTCTTGCTAGGTGCTTGACCGCTTTTTATGATTGGGTTGTTTTAACTCGCAAGTGCACAAGTGTGCGATGTAGCAATTAACTCGGTAAGATCGAGGTCATATCCACAGAGAGCTAGATCTGAAAATTAAGCTAGGTAACAAAAAAAACTCAAGAGAAATTAAATTCACAATAACTTGGTTGAAAATAATTGATGGATTTGTTTTCAAAGATGGAAAAGTGTAAATAGATTTTAAATGACAAGAAAAAGTAAGCCTTGGTCCAAATCAATTTTAATGGTGATGTATTGATGATTTCTTCAACATATATAAGATAACTCAACCTAATATTAACGATGGTGATATTAGATCGGAACATATATAAGTTTAGGCAACGATAATTATAGAGAAGAACACTTAAATAAACATTAAATAACTTGAATCAAACTGAAATAATAAGTTTTACAAACTAAAGAACCGAAATCTATAAAGAAGAACCGAAATCCATGTGCTTGCCTTCTTGGATCAATGGATTACCCAAAATAAATCAATTGTTATTTGTTGTGTGGACATGTAAGATCATGGATTGTGTTTGGGTTGATTTGAAGGTTGATTTGGGGTTGATTTAGGGCTGAATTGGGGCTGAATTTGGGCTGAATTTGAGCATCAAATAAGTATACAAATGTACTTATTATTTGGGCTAAGATTGACATTGAAACCTTGAGTGTTTAATGGTTGATGGTTGAAGTTTGCACACAACATAAGGCAAGTTTGGGCTTGAAATAAATCATATGATATTCTTTTCTAGAATTGGAATAGAATTGATTTTTGGGATAAATTTGGAGCACTTATTTGAACTAAGATTTGCTTCAATCTTCAACTAAATGTCTCTTCAATTCTTTGTTCTGAATTCCGACGTTGAATTTTCTGAATTAATTCATTTCTGCTCCAAAAACCTATCAAAACATTAAAACAAACTTCATTACTAAAAAACACATCAATTATTATAAAAACAACCAAATAAAAACAATAAATACATATATAAAATAAGAGACTTAATGACACTTTTGATGCACAATCACACCCCCCAACTTAGATTTTGCTAGTCCTCAAGCAAAACAAAACATAAAATCTTTAAAATAACAATAATAATAATAACAACTATAATTAGGCTCGATTCATCACACTTGAAGGACCTATCATGCAAACATTGGTATCTTTAACTTAGTGTACACAATAGCAAATAAAGAAAAATAAGCATACTCACATTCTCTAAATTAAGCATCCATACAAAATTTCCAAATTCAGTCATATTTATCGTGCAACCAACATAATTGATTCATCTGAAAACTCAACTTGTAATCTTCCCTTCTCACCAACACAAACAAGGTAGCAAACTAGAGAAATATCTATATATTTTTTTTTTCTTTTTTTCTTTTTTTTTGAAGATATGATTTATTCTTTGTCTTTAAGTTGTCACTTCCCTTTTGACGCGAATACAAACATTTGTGATGAATGCACCCGGTTACTCACAAAGTCACAAACTTAAAGTGCTTTGCATACTCATATTTCAAGCTGCCGTTTGACGTAAAGATAAACATTTGTGATGAATACCCCTAGTTACTGAGCAATTCAAAATATTGGAGTAGATAGAACTTTGTACACATTTATTTATTTATTTATTTATTTATGTAATGATTATTACTCTATTTACTTAAACTTTGTTTAGGACTAGATCAAAAGGGATAATCACAAGTAAAGCATCATACTCATCTTTCATGCATATTCACACAACTCACACAACTTTTACAAGGAAAGATGTACTTCAGTAATCTTAAAAAAAAGTATGCTATATCTTGCTTTATAAGATATTATCTATCCCAAATTAAAGAATGCAATGTTCAACACAATAATGAACCCAAAAAGGTAATGATGATCCTAAACAAGTCTCATTCACGTACCAATGTTTTTATTTTTATTTTTTTAACAAGCATGGTTATCTCAAGCATTCAACATAATGAAATATCTAAAATTAAGTTTTACATTATCCTCAATGTAAAAGAGAAAGAGAAGAAAAGTATAAAGATTAGAAAATTGTTACTCCCCTTCTGTTTTTAAGGATGAATGTCTGATTGAATTGGGCATGAGCTGACTTCTTGCTTGATTTTTTTTTAACCTGCATATCACAACTAAAAGAAAACATAAAAGAAAACATTGATTTTTTTTTTGTTTTTTTTTTTAAATAAAGAACCTCACACCCCCCAACTTAAAATAATGCATTGTCCCGAATGCATGAACAAGAAAATATAAGAGATGGAAAAAAAGAAGAAAAAAATGAAAATGAAAATAAAAATAAAAATAAAAATAAAAATAAAAATAAAAATAAAATAAAAATAAAAACTCATTACTTTTGATACTACAATGGTATTGGATCTTCAAGATCCAATGTCTCAACTTCAGCCACAACATTTTCAAGATAAAGTTTCAATCGATGACCATTTACTTTGAAAATATTTCCATTCTTGGGATTTTCAAATGCATCATTTCTCAGCTCCTCTAATTCATCCAATTGAAGCTTTCTATTTTTGCCAACCTCGTTTTCATTGTCATTGAATTGCCGAATGACCCAATATGCACGGTGCTCAATCTCAACAGGGAGATGACAAGGCTTTCCATAAACTAGCCTACAAGGAGACATTCCTAAAGAGGTCTTATAAGCAGTGCGATATGCCTACAAAGCATCAACTAGTCGTAGGGACCAATCTTTACGGTTTGGATTGACTGTTTTCTCTAAAATGTTCTTGATCTCCTTATTTGCCAACTCAGCTTGGCCACTGGTCTGTGGGTGATAGGGGATACTGACCTTGTGAATTACACCATATTTTCTCATCAAAATCCTAACGGGCTTGTTACAAAAATGTTTTCCCCCATCACTAATCATAGCCCGAGGCATGCCAAAACGAGAGAAAATATTTTCTTTCAAGAATTTGACCACAACTCGATAGTCATTAGTTCGAGATGCAATGACCTCCACCCATTTAGACACATAATCAACAGCTACAAGGATGAATTGGTAACCAAATGAACTTGGAAAAGGTCCCATGAAATCAATCCCCCAACAATCAAATATTTCCAAAACAAGGATGGGGTTAAGGGCATCATGTTACGCCTAGTGAGGCTACTTAGTCGTTCGCATCGGTCACATGCAACACAAAAGGCATGAACATCTTTAAACATGGTAGGCCAATAAAAACCACACTGCAAGATTTTGGCAATGGTTTTCTTGGAAGAGAAATGCCCACCACAGGCTAATGCATGACAAAAATTAATGACCCTTGGAATTTCATGATCAGGGATGCACCGCCTAATAATTTGGTCAGGACAATATTTAAATAGGTAGGGGTCATCCCAAAAAAAGGTGCGCACATTGCGCAAGAATTTTTGTTTGTCAAGTTTAGACCAATGAGAAGGAATCTGACTTGTGGCTAGCTAATTTGCTATGTCAGCATACCTGGAGAACTAATGTAAGAGACAGTACCTGCACAAAATAAATTTTCATCAGCAAAGAGTTCATTTATTGGAGCTTCATCAATTATGTTCTTTGATTAGTACTTAAAAGTGCATTTTTATCATGGTTTTATATCATCATTTTGCACTTGAAGTATCAATAACTCCTTAACTAAAATATGTTTTATAATAATGTATCTAATAATATAAGATACCTATAATTTGTGGTAAATGTCTATTTTTAATGCAGGCCTATCACATAAATGAAAGGATTGATTGATGACTTGAAGAACTTAAATTGCAAGGATAAAGAGATGGTCAAACTTAGAGAAGAGATGTCGGTGCAATCCAAACTGGAATACTGTTCGGTAATTGGGTCATATCTGGAGCTACAGATCTCAGATTTAGGTCTAATGTATATGGATGGAAAGGTAAGACATAGGCCTACAACTTTCATATGGAGCCCAAGATCTAGAAAGGCCATTATCAAGTCCAAATTGTAGCAACAACAAAGAAGCCCGAATCTGTCTTCTAGCCCGAGGACTGTTTGGTATTTTGGCGATATCTGGAGTTGTAGAAGTCTAAATGAGCTGAATGTTTTACACAAGAAAGCTGAGACAAGTTTCTACAACTTTCATGTTTACAACTGGCTCTAATTTTGACGTTATCAATGACGTTTTGGGCAGACAAGAGAAGATAAAGATTGTCACCAAGTCAAAAGTTGGCCACCCACTTATCAATTAGTCATCAAATCAATAGTTCCCAATTTTGGCCTATAAAAGGAGGCATTTGCCATGCATTTAGGCATCTTGGTGTTCAGATCAAGATCATGCTCTTCCTTTCTCTCTTTGTATTTTTTGTAATGTTTATGCTTTACTTTCATTAATATCATGTTTATGCCTTTCATTTCCTTTCCTTTACTTAGTTAACTTTTATGTTCTTATTTTGTTTATTTGTTTTCCTTTCTTTCATTATGTCTAGCTAAGTTAATTATGTCAAGGTGAAAAGGTTACACTAATGGTGGAAGAATAAGTATAGTGTAAACTTTATATGGACCTTAATGTTTGATACTAACATGTTTTATATTTGTTATCTTGTTCACTGTTTAATATTTTGCTTGTTAAATGACTAATCTTGATTTAAGTTGTATAACACTTGGTACAACAAATGCTTGACACTTTCATGGCCCATAATGTATGGTATAACTGACACCTGAGATATGAAAGGAACTTGATTTGTTGTTAACATAAGTTATAATCATGAATGCTTGACGAGATTTACAAGTATTAGCATTAATTGAATAAGATGACTAATGTAATCATGTTAACAATATATAATCTGATTAGAACCTCCTTTGTGTGTGGTTTCCAATTCAATAATAAGAGTTTATACTATATTTGTTTGATATACCATTAGTGGAACCTCTAACCTTGACATTTGTTATTATTATTGTTTAATCCTTACATTAATTTTCCATCTTCAAGTTCTCATCATCTTCTTCTTCTTCTCTTTCTTTACTACTACTACTACTACTACTACTACTACTAGTATTATTATTATTATTATTATTACTACTACTACTATTGTTGTTGTTGTTATTATTGTTTATAATTGTTGTCTATAATTTGTACAATTAACCTCCTTGTGGTTCGACCCCGGTCTTGCCGGGTTATTTATTACTTCGACACTCTTGCACTTGGGAGAAGACATCAACCTTTTAGTCGTGTCAAGTTTTTGGCGCCGTTGCTAGGGAGGTAAGTTCTTGTATAAATTATAGTATTTATTTTATTTTCTCTTTTCACTTTTCTTGTATATAACTTTGTTTCTTTTCTTTTGTTTCTTTTTATTTTGTTTTCTTCCTCCTTCTTTTGCTTTCTTCTTCTTTTTTATTTTATTCCTACACATGCATGAGAGTGTGGTCACGTACATCATGTGGTAGACTTTGTAGGGTATCCTCACCATTTTTAGAAAATATGGCCGAAGAAGATAATCAATCACTTCAAAATGAGAATAATGAGAATAACCGTGCTAGAACACTTAGAGACCACATGAATCCCACAAGAACAAGTGCACCATCATGCATAGTTTTTCCTCCTGATGCATCTCATTTTAATTTTAAGCCAGGCATTATTCAACTTTTACCTTCATTTCATGCTTGGAATTGGAAAATCCATACTTGCATTTAAGAGAATTTGAGGAGGTCTGCAACACATATAATAATTTAAATTGTAGCATGAACACCATCAGATTAAAGCTTTTTCCTTTTTCATTAAAAGATAAAGCTAAAACATGGCTACAAAATTTGAGACCAGGATCCATTCGTGCTTGGGATGAAATGCAACAACAGTTTTTAAAGAAGTTTTTCCCATCTCATAGAACAAACTCTTTCAAGAGACAAATCACCACTTTCACTCAAAAACCAGGAGAAACATTTTACAAATGTTGGGATAGGTATCGAGACTTGCTTAGTACTTGCCCTCATCATGGTTTTGAAACATGGAGATTGGTTTCACATTTCTATGAAGGGTTAACACCTAAAGATAGGCAAATGGTTGAATTGATGTGCAATGAAACTTTTGAAGATAAAGACCCTGATGAAGCAATGGAGTACTTAGACTTGTTAGCTAAAATGCTCAAAATTGGGACACTGCGGGTACTTATAAGGCACTGAGTAAAACTCAACCTCATACATCTAGTGGAGGTATGTACAACCTTAGGGAAGATCATGACCTTCAAGCCAAGTTTGCATGTTTAGCTAGAAAAGTCGAGGCACTAGAATTGAAAAAGAGTGGTCAATTAAAATCTGTTGAAAACATTGTGTGTCAAATCTGTGAAACAAATGAACACTCAACCAACGATTGTCCAACCTTGCCTTCTTTTAAAGAATGTCTCCATGAATAAGCCCATGCTTTAAACAGTTTCCAAAGGGCCAACCACAACCCATACTCCCAAACATACAACCCTGGTTGGAGAAATCACCCAAATTTCAATTGCAAGAGTGAGAACAACAATGCACAAACTTCACAACCACCGTTTCAAGCACACCACAATTTCCAAAATTCTCTTGGATATGCACCTCTTTATGCTCCACCTCCTAGAAGAAATCTTGAGGAAACATTGCATGCATTCATTGAAAAGCAAGAGACAATTAATACTCAACTTGTTCAAAACATGACAGATTTTAAAGATACTCTTGCCAAATTAACATCTGCTCTTAGTTTCCAAGAGAAAGGTAAGTTTCCATCTCAAACACAACAAAATCCCAAAGGGCAATACAATGCAAATGCAAGTAGTTCCGGAAGCCAACACATGGATCAAGTCAAATCAGTCACTACTCTACGCAGTGGTAAGGTTATTGAAAAACCCTCTCTTGAACCTTATAAGAAAGATGATGAGTCAATCTCTGAGGGTAAGGAAAGGGATGAATCTGAAAATTGCAAAGAAACGACTGATTCACCGCCAGCACTTCCATTTCCTCAAGCCATGACCAAACAAAGGAAAGTCAATCACAATTCTGAAATTTATGAAATTTTCAAACAGGTAAGGATTAATATACCTTTGCTAGATGCAATTAAACAGGTTCCTTCCTATGCTAAATTTTTGAAAGATCTATGCACTGTGAAGAGGAAACTGAATGTGAAAAAGAAAGCCTTTCTAGCCGAACAAGTAAGTGCTATTCTTCAAAACAATAATGCTTTGAAATATAAAGACCCTGGTTGTCCTACAATTTCTTGCTTTATTGGAGACCATAAAATTGAAAAAGCCTTACTTGATCTTGGTGCTAGTGTGAATTTACTTCCATATTCAGTCTTTTAGAGTCTCAATCTAGGTGAGTTAAAACCAACTTCTATATCTCTTTTACTTGCCGATAGATCTGTAAAAGTGCCTAGAGGAATAATTGAAGATGTGTTAGTACAAGTCGATAAATTCATTTATCCTGTGGATTTTATTGTCTTGGACACAGAACCTGTTGAAGCATGTAATTCATTTCCTGTTATTTTAGGATGTTCGTTTCTTGCAACGTCTAACGCATTGATTAATTGTAGGAATGGACTGATGAAGCTATCATTTGGAAACATGACATTGGAGATGAATATTTTCAACATTTGTAAGCAACCTAGAGATGATAATGATTTACAAGAAGTAGATCATATTGATGAATTAGTTTATGATCAACTTGAATCTACTTTAAGTAAAAATGAATTGGATGAAACTGAAGATTTGCAAATGGTTTATTCTGAGGAAGAAATCACGGATGAAACAAGCGCCGAAAATGTTGATGCGAATCTTTTGTCAACAGTGACAACAGATTCGACATCTGACATGACATCAATGGATGATTACTTTCCTAACGAATCCTTACTTTCTCTTAATCCAATGCCTTGGTATGATAAAAATATTAATTTTCTTGCCTTAGAAGATTTGCCAGTTGATTGGAGTACTCAAGACAAAGAAAAGTTTTTGAACGAAGTGAAGAATTTTTATTGTGATGACCCTAACTTATTCAAACATTGTCCTGATGAAATATTTCAAAGATTCATTCCCGACAATGAGGTAAGTAGTGTTATTAAACTTTGTCATTCTGAAGCATGTGGAAGCTATTTCTCGTCAAAAAAGACAATTGCAAAAATCTTTCAAAATGGATTTTATTGGCCTACCATGTTCAAGGACACGCATGCATTCTGCAAAACTTGTGAAAATTGTCAAAAGATTGATACTGGTCAAAAAGTTTTGTTTTATGATTCTCAACTCTATGCAGTCCCTAGAGAGCTAAGACCAAGATGGAGCAATCCTTATGGGGCCTGTGATATTGAGAATTCAATGAATGACAATGATTTTAAAGAAAATGGACATCGTTTGAAAGCTTACTTTGATAATTTTCCTAGTGAAAATGAATCAGCTGGTTTGAATGATCTTGTAGATAAAGGTTGATTATTTTGTTTTTCTCACATTTTCTTTTTTTTGTGTTTCTTTTTGAGTGATTTTTGCTAGTTTCTCTCACCCCGATCAAGTGGCGGATAACGGTACTCCGTGACTTAAGTCGGTTTTTTTCAGTTTCCCATAATTACTGATATTTGTGTATATATTTGTGCAATTCTTTGAATCTCTCTTCCAATTCTCATTTGAAAATGGACACTAATCTTGAAAAATTGAAAAAGTATTTTCCTGCTCTGCCTCAGAATGCGATTACAAAAATTTACCATGCTAGATGTGCAAGATTGAGATTGTTAATGAATCATGCAATTCCTGAAGATATTCGTTGGTTGATTGAAGCAAAGGTCCGATTATCAGGTGAGTCCTCTAACTCCTTCATTTCACATATGCCTGGAACAGGTAAAAGCACTTTTGCAAAGAAGCGTCGTTCAAAATGATTGGATGTCTGTCATCGATGTGCTAGATGGACTTGTAATACACAATGTCGTTCTTTAGGAATGGTATCTATAAACCGTGAAGATAAAATACAATTCATTAAGGATGGCCTGAGTAAGGAGTCTTTAGATAATCTTCTATTGACTCTTGAGACGCATCCTAGTGGAGATGTGCATCGTGCAATTCATGATTTATGGCCACTATTTCATAAAGAACATGATCGACTTAGTCTTGGGAATCTGACTAAAAAAGACCCTGTTTGCCAGTTTTTAAGAAAACTGGATGGGAAGCCTATCCCCGACCCATAGAGGGCGTTTAAGCCGTTCTTGGATGTAAAACCAAGGGAAGATGTGAGCCACAATCACAACTACCTGTACATACACATGCTTTTTTTCAAAAGTAAATAAATAAATAAATAAAAAGAGAGAGAGAGAGAGTGTGAGACTCCAGCTGGCCTACATATAGATGTTATGATTGCCTTTCTAATTTCTCATCTATAAGACCCTCTTTTCCTTCCTTTCATTTCTACTCAACCCATACATTCAACAAATACAGAAGTGTGTAGAAATGGCAAGTGATTAGTACTTAAAAGTGCATTCTCATTCAGGATTTATGTCATCATATTGCACCTAAAGTATCATTAAATTCCCTAACAAAAGCATGTTTTATATTAGCAAGTCTAAAAATATAATATACCTTTAATTCATGGTAAATGTTCATCCTAAATGCAGGTATATCACATAAATAAAAGGATTGATTGATGAGTTTAAGGATTGAAATTGAAAGGATAAAAAGAAGGCCAAACTTAGCAAAGTGTTGCTGGTGCATTCCAAACTCGAACACCGTTCAGTAATTTGATCATATCTGGAGCTGTAGATATCAGATTTAGGTCCATTTTATATCGATGGAAAGGTAAGACACAGACCTACAACTTTCATATGAAGTCAAAGACTCAGTTCTGCCGTTTTCAAGCCCAAATCTTAGCAACAACGAAGACGTCGGAAGCTGTCCTGCAGCTCAAGCACTATTCGGTTTTTGGCTCATATCTTGAGTTCTAGAAGTCCAAATGAGCTCTGGTTTTTTTTTATGGAAAGCTGAGACAATTGCCCATAGCTTCCACAATTCAGTTGGCTATAATTCTGATGTGAGCAATGACGTTTTGGCCAGCCAACAATATCAAAAATCAGCCCACAATATCAAAAAACCAGCAGCCATTAATGTCAAAAACCAGCCACCAAATCAATGGATGCCCACCAATTCTTCAATCAATCAATAGTTCTGAAACTTAGCCTATAAAAGGAGGCATTGTCCATGTATTTAGTCATATTAATTTTCAGATCAAAGTTATCTTCTTGCTTTCTCTCTACATCTTTGTAATGTTCAAGTTTTCTTTTATGCTATAGTAATCTCTTGTTTATGCTCTTTCATTTCCTTTCCTATACTTAGTTAGCTTATATTATGTTTATATTCTTATATTGTTTATTTGTGTTTTTCTCCTTCTTAATGTTTAGCTAAGTTAATTATGTCAAGGTGAAAAGGTTTTTCTAATGGTGTTAGAATAGGTATAATATAAACTCAACATGAGCTTTAAATGTTTATATCTAAGAAAGATTTTTATTAACATGTTTTATCCTTTTATCTTACTAATTCTTAATACCTTGCTTATTAAATGTTTAATTTAGATTTGTGTTGTATAATATTTGGTACATCAAATGCTTGATCTTTCATAGTTTTCGGCCGAAATCGTTATTATGATAGAAACTTGATTTGTTGTTAACATAAACTAGCAACATGAATGCTTGATGATATTTATAAGTATGGTATTACTTATATAAGATAAGTAATATGATCATGTTAGTAATTTATAATGAGCTAATAACGAGAAATCATCCGATTAGAACCTCCTTTGTGTGTGGTTTCTAGTTGAGTAATAAAAAGAGTTTATATTATATTTATTTGAAATACTATTAGTAAATCCTATAACCTTGACATATGTTTTGTTATTGTTTAATCCTTACATCAATATCACATCCCAAAATTCTCTTCAACTCTTTTTCTGTTATTATTCTCTTCAACTCTTTTTCTTTATTTGTAATTTATATAATTCACCTCTCTGTGGTTCGACCCCGGTCTTGCCGGGTTATTTTACTTTGACACTCCTGCACTTGGGATAAGATATCAACTCTTTGATCGTGTCAGCAAGTTCATCAAGTCATCAAATAAGAAATATTTGTGTTTTTGGTGGATCTAATCCTGCGAAAGAAAAGGAGTTTTTAGAATCAGCAAACCATCTTGGTCAGGTGCTAGCTGAGAGAAAGATTCATTTAGTGTATGGGGGAGGCAGTCTTGTGTTAATGGGAGGTGTGTCAATAGCTGCATTTTTAGGAGGTAGTCAAGTTTTAGGAATCGTCCCTGAAGCTTTGGCACAAGGGGACATCATTGGAAAAACAATTGGAGAGGAACTTATAATTGATCCTTCCTTGAGTCGCATAAATTGGTCATCTACGGGAAGCCGTAAAAAGCTTAGATTGGATTTGAGCCTTCATTTGTGAATTTTTGTGTATTTTGGTTTTATTATTGTGTTTTGTTATTTCTTATTTTTGTTTCAGTGTGTTTCAGGTTTTGTCAGTGTTCGTTATTTCAGGTGATATCTTCTATACTCTATCTTTCTACCTTAGAACATTGAGGACAATGTCTCGTTTTGGTTGGGGGGAGAGGGTAGTAGTTGATAAAAAAAAAATTGTTTTTCATTTCATAAAGCATGTGCATAATTGTTGTTACTAGGATGACACAGTAAAGGAGTTCTTTTGTTAAAGTGACTCTTGAGACGCATCTTAATAACCATTCTTAACAAGGTCTATTATAATACTTCCTGAAATATTTAGGTTTACAAACTCTCGTATTATTACTGCTTAATTCTGCTCATATACTTATTTAACATGTATTCTTAAACCTTAATTTACACACACACACTTTAACATATGATTGTGGGTTGCATATTGGATTATTACATTATTTATGTTCTTTTATTAAAGGTAACAACTAAGGGAAAGGGATTGTATATAATTTTTAAAAAAAAAAAGAAAAAAAAGAAAGAAAAAAAAATGATGATAATAAAAATGTAGATAAGTTTGGTTTCGTAGCCTCCCTAACCTAAGCAATTAAGCCCGAAGGGGTGTTTTAACACCTAATACCCTAAAGTCAATTGACTTGGGAGCTATCGGCCCAACGCTTGTTACATGGGTTGAGGAGAAAAGTTTAAGGGAATCAAACATTGCACTATCTACATATCAGTATCTGCGACCCGAGTTACTAAGCTCGTAGGGGTGTCTTAACACCTAATTCCCTAAGACAACTGGTCTGGGAGTCATTAGCTGAAAGCTCGTTACATGGGTTAAAGATGCATGATGTTTTTAAATTATATGTATATAGATTTTAAAAAAAAAAGACAAAAATAGTAATCCCAACCCAAGGAAGTTAACCTTAAACAGTAGAATAAAAATTTTGTTTTCTTCCAAGAAAAGCCCCATAATTATGTGTTGATACATTGAGCACAAAAAAAAGGTTTATTAATATCTTGTTAAGAGGTATTGAGCAGATATATAAATTTAATGAGAGTTTGTTTATCTAGATAGATTAATGGAAGTTAAATGATGAATACCTTGCTTTGTGAAATTTGCAAATTGTTGTAACGCTTTGATTACTAGGGACTAGTAATAAGCTGGTTGAGGGGTATGATTAGTACTTAAAAGTGCATTTTTATCATGGTTTTATATCATCATTTTGCACTTGAAGTATCAATAACTCCTTAACTAAAATATGTTTTATTATAATGTATCTAATAATATAAGATACCTATAATTTGTGGTAAATGTCTATTTTTAATGCAGGCCTATCACATAAATGAAAGGATTGATTGATGACTTGAAGAACTTAAATTGCAAGGATAAAGAGATGGTCAAACTTAGAGAAGAGATGTCGGTGCAATCCAAACTGGAACACTGTTCGGTAATTGGGTCATATCTGGAGCTACAAATCTCAGATTTAGGTCCAATGTATATGGATGGAAAGGTAAGACATAGGCCTACAACTTTCATATGGAGCCCAAGATCTAAAAAGGCCATTATCAAGTCCAAATTGTAGCAACAACAAAGAAGCCCGAATCTGTCTTCCAGTCCGAGCACTGTTCTGTATTTTGGCCATATCTGGAGTTCTAGAAGTCCAAATGAGCTGAATGTTTTACACAAGAAAGCTGAGACAATTGCCTACACTTTCATGTTTATAATTGGCTCTAATTTTGACGTTATCAATGACGTTTTGGGCAGACAAGAGAAGATAAGGATTGTCACCAAGTCAAAAGTTGGCCACCCACTTATCAATTAGTCATCAAATCAATAGTTCCCAATTTTAGCCTATAAAAGGAGGCATTTGCCATGCATTTAGGCATCTTGGTGTTCAGATCAAGATCATGCTCTTCCTTTCTCTCTTTGTATTCTTTGAAATATTTATGCTTTGCTTTCATTAATATCAAGTTTATGCCTTTCATTTCCTTTTCTTTACTTAGTTAGCTTTTATGTTCTTATTTTGTTTATCTATTTTGCTTTCTTTCATTATGTCTAGCTAAGTTAATTATGTCAAGGTGAAAAGGTTACACTAATGGTGGCAGAATAAGTATAGTGTAAACTTAATATGGACCTTAATGTTTGATACTAACATGTTTTATATTTGTTATCTTGTTCACTCTTTAATACTTTGCTTGTTAAATGACTAATCTTGATTTATGTTGTATAACACTTGGTACAACAAATGCTTGACACTTTCATGGCCTATAATGTATGGTATAACCGACACCTGAGCTATGAAAGGAATTTGATTTGTTGTTAACATAAGTTATAATCATGAATGCTTGACGAGATTTACAAGTATTAGCATTAATTGAATAAGATGACTAGTGTAATCATGTTAACAATATATAATCTGATTAGAACCTCCTTCGTGTGTGGTTTCCAATTCAATAATAAGAGTTTATACTATATTTGCTTGATATACCATTAGTGGAACCTCTAACCTTGACATTTGTTATTATTATTGTTTAATCCTTACATTAATTTTCCATCTTCAAGTTCTCATCATCTTCTTCTTCTTCTCTTTCTTTATTATTATTACTTCGACACTCTTGCACTTGGGAGAAGACATCAACCTTTTAGTCGTGTCATTCTTATAGCTTGAAAGATGAGACAAATGATCAGCCACTACATTCTCTACTCCCTTTTTATCTCGAATTTCAATGTTAAACTCTTGGAGTAGGAGGATCCATCGAATCAAACATGGTTTGGCATCTTGTTTTGTGAGCAAATATTTCAATGCTGCATGATCAGTGAAAACAATAAGAGATCCAACCAAATAAGACCTAAACTTGTCTAATGTAAAGACCACAGCTAAGAGTTCTTTTTTAGTTGTAGTGTAATTCAATTGAGCATCATTGAAAGTCTTGCTAGCATAATATATGACATGAGGTTTCTTGTCTTTTCTTTGCCCTAAAACAGGCCCAACCGCAAAATCACTAGCATCACACATCAGTTCAAATGGTAAAGACCAATCAGGAGCTTGTATGATTGGTGCAGTTGTCAACAACCCTTCAAGCTTTTCAAAAGCTTCTTGACATTTTGATGTCCAATCAAATGGGACATCTTGTGACAACAAGTTACACAATGGTTTGGCAATGGTACTAAAAGAATGAATGAATCTTCGATAAAAACCAGCATGTCCTAAAAAGGATCTCACATCTTTCACAATCTTAGGGGTAGTTAATTTTTGAATGACTTCCACCTTTGACTTATCTACCTCTATCCCTTTTGAAGAGACAATGTGACCTAAAACAATGCCATGTGTCACCATAAAATGACACTTCTCCCAATTGAGTACAAGATTGCTCTCTTCACACCTTTCAAGAACTTTTTCTAGATTCATTAGACACAACTCATAAGAATCCCCATAAACTGAAAAATCATCCATGAAAACTTCCAAAAAATTTTCCACCATGTCACTAAAGATACTCATCATACACCTTTGAAAAGTGGCTGGTTGACACAACGAAAAGATTGATGTCTTCTCCCAAGTGTAGGAGTGTCGAAGTAATAAATAATCCGTCAAGACCGGGGTCGAACCACAGGGAGGTTAATTGTACAAATTATAGACAACAATTATAAGCAACAATTATAGCAGTAATAACAAAAACAATAACAACAACAACAACAACTATAATAATAATAGTAGTAGTAGTAGTAGTAGTAGTAGTAGTAGTAGTACTAATAATAATAATAATAATAATAATAATAATAAAGAAAGAGAAGAAGAAGAAGATGATGAGAACTTGGAGATGGAAAATTAATGTAAGGATTAAACAATAATAATAACAAATGTCAACGTTAGAGGTTCCACTAATGGTATATCAAACAAGTATAGTATAAACTCTTATTATTGAATTGGAAACCACACACAAAGGAGGTTCCAATCAAATTATATATTGTTAACATGATTACATTAGTCATCTTATTCAATTAATGCTAATACTTGTAAATCTCGTCAAGCATTCATGATTATAACTTATGTTAACAACAAATCAAGTTCCTTTCATAGCTCAGGTGTCGGTTATACCATACATTATAGGCTATGAAAGTGCCAAGCATTTGTTGTACCAAGTGTTATACAACATAAATCAAGATTAGTCATTTAACAAGCAAAGTATTAAAGAGTGAACAAGATAACAAATATAAAACATGTTAGTACCAAACATTAAAGTCCATATTAAGTTTACATTATACTTATTCTCACACTATTAGTGTAACCTTTTCACCTTGACATAATTAACTTAGCTAGACATAATGAAAGAAAGCAAAATAGATAAACAAAATAAGAACATAAAAGCTAACTAAGTAAAGAAAAGGAAATGAAAGGCATAAACTTGATATTAATGAAAGCAAAGCATAAACATTACAAAGAATACAAAGAGAGAAAGGAAGAGCATGATCTTGATCTGAACACCAAGATGCCTAAATACATGGCAAATGCCTCCTTTTATAGGCCAAAATTGGGAACTATTGATTTGATGACTAATTGATAAGTGGGTGGCCAACTTTTGACTTGGTGACAATCCTTATCTTCTCTTGTCTGCCCAAAACGTCATTGATAACGTCCAAATTGAAGGCAGTTGTAAACATAAAAGTTGTCGGCAATTGTCTCAGCTTTCTTGTGTAAACAATTCAGCTCATTTAGACTTCTAGAACTCCAGATATGGCCAAAATACAGAACAATGCTCGGGCTGGAAGACAGATTCGGGCTTCTTTGTTGTTGCTACAATTTGGACTTGATAATGGACTTTTTAGATCTTGGGCTCCATATGAAAGTTGTAGGCCTATGTCTTACCTTTCCATCCATATAAATTGGACCTAAATCTGAGATCTGTAGCTCTAGATATGACCCAATTACCGAACAGTGTTCCGGTTTGGATTGCACCGACATCTCTTCTCTAAGTTTGACCATCTCTTTATCCTTGCAATTTAAGTTCTTCAAGTCATCAATCAATCCTTTCATTTATGTGATAGGCCTGCATTAAAAATAGATATTTACCACAAATTATAGGTATCTTATATTATTAGATACATTATTATAAAACATATTTTAGTTAAGGAGTTATTGATACTTCAAGTGCAAAATGATGATATAAAACCATGATAAAAATGCACTTTTAAGTACTAATCACTGGTGCATTACACAAACCAAATGGCATTCTTCTATAAGCATAAGTACCAAAAGGACAAGTGAAAGTGGTTTTTTCTTGGTCTTCTAAAGAAATCTCAATTTGGTTGTAACTTAAGTATCCATCCAGAAAACAATAGAAAGCTCTTCCAGCTACTCTTTCAAGCACTTGGTCTAAAAATGGAAGTGGAAAATGGTCCTTCCTAGTCACCATGTTCAATTTACGATAATCAATGCACATACACCATCTAGTTTGGATTCTAGTTGGTACCAGCTCATTATTTTCATTCTTCACTACCGTGACTCCAGATTTTTTTGGGACAACTTGGGTTGGACTAACCCATTTTGAGTTTGCAATAGGGTAAATGATACCTGCATCAAGTAGCTTAAGCACTTCACCTCTCACTACTTCCTTCATGTTTGAGTTCAATCGTCTTTGCATTTGCCTCACAGATTTAGCCTCTTCTTCAAGATAGATTCTATGTGTACATAAAAGAGGGCTAATTCCTTTCAAGTCAGTAATTTTCCACCCAATTGCTTTCTTATGTTTTCTCACCACTCTCAAAAGTTTTTGTTCTTGCTCTATGCTAAGTTTTGATGAGATCACAATAGGATATGATCCATCTTCCCCTAGAAATGCATACTTAAGATCACTCGGTAAAGGCTTCCTTTCTAACACTACAAAATCAAGAGGAAAGTAGAATTTATCTACTTGGACCAACACATCCTCAACGATACCCCTAGGAATCTTGATTGACCTATCAGCTAATTGAAGGGTGATTCGAGTAGGCTTGATTTCTCCTAAACCTAATTGTTCGTAAATAGTGTAGGGTATTAAATTCATACTTGCTCCTAAATCCAACAAAGCTTGATCTATCTTATGACTTCCAATAATGCATGAAATGGTAGGACAACCAGGATCTTTGTATTTGGGAGGGGTCTTAAACTGGATGATGGCACTAGCATGTTCAGTCAGAAAGGCTCTTTCTTTCACATTCAATCTCCTTTTGACTGTGCATAAATCCTTAAGAAACTTTGCATAAGATGGAACTTGTTTAATTGCATCAAGGAGTGGAATATTGACTTTCACTTGTTTGAACAATTCATAGATTTCTGAGTTCATAAGATCTTGTTTAGGTTTCCCTAACCTTTGTGGAAATGGTGCTCTAGGAACAAATTCTAAATCACTCACTTTGACTTCAATTTTTCTTGAATCATCTCCTTTCTCACTCATCTCTTTCTCATTTAGCTCACCTTCTTTATCTCTCAAACTCTCATTTGTCACTTGTGTTTTGATTCCCTCTTCACTCTCCCTAGATTTCTCCTCCACAATACCTTTAGGAATCCTAAAACCTACAGCTTTGTCAACAATCTTTCCACTTCTAAGGGTAGTGATGGCTTGGACTTGTTCATGGTTTGAAGGTTCACTAGGTGAGGATTCACTCATGTGTACCTGACCTCTAGGATTGGGCATTGGTTGAGCTGGGATTTTTCCCTTCTCTTGAATGCTTAGTGATTGAGTCAACTTAGTTAGTTGACTTCGAATGTCGTCTAAGGTCCTATTGGTCTGGTCTTGGAATTTGTAAACTTGGTTGTTGATTCCTCCTTGCATTTGCATGAATTGTTGAAGAGTATCCTCTAAGGATCTCTTATGAGGTGGTTGGTATGTGTTATGTGTGGGAGCATGAAATGGTTGGGGTGGAGGTTGAAATGTTTGAGGTACTGAAGAGCCCTCATTTCTCCATCCAAAATTTGGGTGGTTCCTCCATCCAGTAAGCACTATTAACAACAATAAACATTAAAAGATAATTATAAGAAGCTTGAATAAAAAGGCGGTGATACTGGCCAAGCACTTTAGACAATAAATATAAGAAAAATAACAACAATAAACATTAAAAAATAATTATAACAAGCATGAATAAACAAAAGGTGGTAATACCGACCAAGCACTTCAAACAATAAATATAAGAAAAATAATCATAACAAAACAACAAAATAAAAAGGAAATAAACAAGAGGCGGTAATACCGACCAAGCACTTTAGACAATAAATATAAGAAAAATAACAAAAATAAACATTAAAAGATAATTATAACAAGCATTAATAAAAAAACAAAGGCAGTAATACCGGCCAAACACTTTAGACAATAAATAAAAATAAAACAACAAAATAAAATGAAATAAACAAGAAAAATATTAGAAACTAATAAGAATAGACAATAAAAGAAAAATGGTTGAACCAACCAAAATCCAACAATTAATAGTCCAGTCCACAGTCCAACATCTGAAATGTTAAGGTCAATTTTTTTTTGAGGCGGTAAAACCAGCCAATTTAATTTTTTTTATATGATTTTTTTTAGTTTTCCAATAATCACATCTAAATTTATTACCTTTGCTTGCTAGCTCCCCGGAAACGACGCCAAAATTGCTTGACCGCTTTTTATGATCGGCTTGTTTTAACTCGCAAGTGCACGAGTGTGCGATGTAGCAATTAACTCGGTAAGATCGAGGTCATATCCACAGAGAGCTAGATCTAGAAATTAATCTAGGTAACAAAAAAAAAACTCAAGAGAAATTAAATTCACAATAACTTGGTTGAAAATAATTGATGGATTTGTTTTCAAAGATGGAAAAGTGTAAATAGATTTTAAATGACAAGAAAAAGTAAGCCTTGGTCCAAATCAATTTTAATGGTGATGTATTGATGATTTCTTCAACATATATAAGATAACTCAACCTAATATTAACGATGGTGATATTAGTTCGGAAGATATTACAATGAAGTTTAGAAAGATGAAGATTGATTATTGCTTAAGAATGAACAAGTACGCCTTAAGAATGAACATATTTATAGGAAATTCTGTCACCTTTCCAGATCATTAAAGAACAGCTCATGTGGACACCTGAGTCAAAAGTTATGGGTAAAACACCGAAAGGTGTTATGAAAAATCAAATCAAGACAGCTTTACAACTACTTTGGTGCACGTTTTTCTTCCTCATTTATGAGGTGTCTCCTTTTTCTTTTTAACCCAAAATAATGTTAAAATATCCCCTCCAGCTTTCCATCCATGTGCTTGCCTTCTTGGATCAATGGATTACCCAAAATAAATCAATTGTTATTTGTTGTGTGGACATGTAAGATCATGGATTGTGTTGGGGTTGATTTGAAGGCTGATTTGGGGTTGATTTAAGGCTGATTTTGGGCTGATTTTGGGCTGAATTTGAGCATCAAATAAGTATACAAATGTACTTATTATTTGGGGTAAGATTGACATTGAAACCTTGAGTGTTTAATGGTTGAAGTTTGCACACAACATAAGGCAAGTTTGGGCTTGAAATAAATCATATGATATTCTTTTCTAGAATTGGAATAGAAATCAAAACAAGTAGTTCGAATTGAAGAGACATTTAGTATAAGTTCGCATTCTTAGGTAGAGCGGGAAAATACTTTTTCAATTTTTCAAGATTAGTGTCCATTTTCAAATGAGAATTGGAAGAGAGCTTCAAAGGATTGCACAGATATATACACAGATATCAATAATTGTGGGAAACTGAAAGAACCGACTTAAGTCACGGAGTACCGTTATCCGCCATTTGACCGGGGTGAGAGAAACTTGTAAAAATCACTCAAAAAGAAACAAAAATAAAATAAAATCAATCTTTATATACAGGATCACCCAATTTAATAGAGTTATGTTCAACTGAAAAATTGTCAAAGTAAACTTTCAGACGATGTCCATTTACCTTGAAAACATTGCCATTCTTTGGATTCTCGATGTCATAGGCCCCATATGGATATACATGTTTCATAATAAAAGGACTACTCCATCTTGATCTTAATTTTCCAGGAAATAAATGTAGTCGAGAATTATAAAGCAAGACTTTTTGACCAACATTGAAGGTTTTTCTCTGTATTTTCTTGTCATGAAACTCTTTAATTCTTGGTTTATGAATTCTTGAATTTTCATATGCATCATTTCTTATTTCCTCAAGCTCATTTATTTGTAATTTTCGCAGTTGACTAGCATCATCCAGATTTGAATTGAAAGCTTTAATAGCCCAATAAGCTTTATGTTCAAGTTCCACAGGCAAGTGACAAGGTTTTCCATAGACTAGTCTATAAGGTGACATACCTAATGAAGTGGATCTTTTGTCAAAAGTGACAACAAATTCGACATCTAACATTACACCAATCAATAATTACTTTCCTAATGAATCCTTACTTTCTCTTAATCCAATGCCTTGGTATGATAAAAATATCAATTTTCTTGCTTTAGGAGATTTACCCAAGACAAAGAAAAGTTTTTGAACGAAGTGAAGAATTTTTATTGTGATGACCCTAACTTACTCAAATATTGTCCTAATTAAATATTTCAAAGATTCATTCCCGACAATGAGGTAAATAGTGTCATTAAACTTTTGCATTCTAAAGCATGTGGAAGTTATTTCTTGTAAAAAAAGACAGCTGCAAAAATCTTTCAAAATGGATTTTATTGGCCTACCATGTTCAAGGACACGCATGCATTCTGCAAAACTTGTGAAAATTATCAAAAAGTTGATACTGGTCAAAAAGTTTTGTTTTATAGTTCTCAACTCTATGCATTCCCTAGAAAGCTAAGATCAAGCTGGAGCAATCCTTATGGGGCCTATGATATTCAGAATTGAATGAATGACAATGTTTTTAAGGAAAATGGACATCGTTTGAAGGTTTACTTTTATAATTCTCCTAGTGAAAATAAATCAACTGGTTGGAATGAACTTGTAGATAAAGCTTGATTATTTTGTTTTTCTAACATTGTTTTTGTGTTTTTTTTTTAGTGATTTTTGCTAGTTTCTCACACCCCGGTCAAATGGCGGAGAATAGTACTCCGTAACTTAAGTCAGTTCTTTTAGTTTCCCACAATAACTGATACATTTATATATATTTATGCAATTCTTTGAATCTCTCTTCCAATTCTCATTTGAAAATGGACACTAATCTTAAAAAATTGAAATAGTATTTTCCCACTCTATCTCAAAATGGAATTACAAAAATTTACTGTGTTAGATGTGCAAGATTGAGATTGGTAATAAATCATGGAATTTCTGAAGATATTCGCTAGTTGATTGAAGCAAAGGTCCGATTATCAGGTGAGTCCTCTTACTCCTTCATTTCACATATGCCTGGAACATTAGAACAAAAATATTGTTTTCTTCCAAGAAAAGCCCCATAATTATGTGTTGATACATTGAGCATAAAAAAAGGTTTATGAATATCTTGTTAAGAGGTATTGAGCAGGTATATAAATTTAATGAGAGTTTGTTTATATGTTTATATAAAGTTAAATGATGACTACCTTGCTTTGTGGAATTTGCAAAGTATTCTCTATTTTAATGCTTTGATTACTAGAGACTAGTAATAAGCTAGTTGAGGGATATGATTAGTACTTAAAAGTGTTTTTTTATCAAGGTTTTATGTCATCATTTTGCACTTGAAGTATCAATAACTTCTTAACTAAAACATGTTTTATAATAATATATCTAATAATATAAAATACCTTCAATTTATGGTAAATATTTATTTTAAATGCAGGCCTATCACATAAATGAAATGATTGATTGATGACTTTAAGAACTTAAATTGCAAGGGCAAATAGATGACCAAAATTAGAAAAGAGATGTTGGTGCCATCCAAACCAGAATATTATTTGGTAATTGCGTCATATCTGGAGCTATAGATCTCAGATTTAGGTCTACTTTATATGGATGGAAAGGTAAGACATACGCCTACAACTTTCATATGGAGCCCAAGATCTAAAAAGGCTATTTGCAAGTCCAAATTGTAGAAACAACAAAGAAGCCTGAATCTATCCTCCAACCCGAGCATTGTTCAGTATTTTAGCCATTTCTAGAGTTCTAGAAGTCCAAATGAGCTAAATTTTTTACACAAGACAGCTGAGGCAATTGTCTACAATTTTCATGTTTTCAAGTGGCTCTAAGTTTGACATTATCAATGACGTTTTGCGCAGACAATAGAAGATAAGGATTATCACCAAGTCAAGAGTTGGCCACCCACTCATCAATTAGTCATGAAATCAATAGTTCCCAATTTTGGCCTATATAAGGAGGCATTTGCCATGCATTTAGGCATCTTGGTTTCCAGATCAAGATCATGCGATTGCTCTCTCTCTTCTTATTTTTTGTAACATTTATGCTTTGCTTTCATTAATATCAAGTTTATGCCTTTCATTTCCTTTCATTTACTTAGTTAACTTTCATCTTATTTATGTTCTTATTTTGTTTATTGATTTTTCTTTCTTTCATTATGTCTAGCTAAGTTTATTATGTCAAGGTGAAAAGGTTACACTAATACAGTAAGAATAAGTATAGTGTAAACTTAATATGGATTTTAATGTTTGATAATAACATGTTTTATATTTGTTATCTTGTTCACTCTTTAATACTTTGCTTGCTAAATGACTAATCTTGATTTATGTTGTATAACACTTGGTACAACAAATGCTTGGCACTTTTATAGCCCATACTGTATCGTATAACCGACACCTGAGCTATGAAAGGAACTTGATTTGTTGTTAACATAAGTTATAATCATGAATGCTTGACGAGATTTACAAGTAGTAGCCTTAATTGAGTAAGATGACTAATGTAATCATGTTAACAATCTATAATCTAATTAGAACTTTCTTTGTGTGTGGTTTTCAATTGACTAATAAGAGTTTATATTATACTTGTTTGACATACCATTAGTGGATCCTCTAACCTTGAAATTTGTTATTATTATCGTTTAATCGTTACATTAATATTACATCTCAAAGTTCTCATCTTCTTCTTCTTCTTCTCCTTTCTTTTCTTTATTATTATTATTATTGTTGTTGTTACTACTATTATTACTATTACTATTACTATTACTATTGTTGTTGTTGTTGTTGTTGTTGTTGTTCTTATTGTTATTACTATTATTATTGTTGTTATTATTATTGTATTATTGTTATTTATAATTTATACAATTAACCTCCCTGTGGTTCCTTCCTATGCTAAATTTTTGAAAGATCTATACACTGTGAAGAGGAAACTGAATGTGAAAAAAAAAGTCTGTCTAGCTGAACAAGTAAGTGTTATTCTTCAGAACAATAATGCTTTGAAATATAAAGACCCTGGTTGTCCTACAATTTCTTGCTTTATTGGAGAGCATAAAATTGAAAGAGCCTTACTTGATCTTGGTGCTAGTGTAAATTTACTTCCATATTTAGTTTTTCAAAGTCTCAATCTAGGTGAGTTAAAACCAACTTCTATATCTCTTTTACTTGCCGATAGATCTGTAAAAGTGCCTAGAGGAATAATTGAAGATGTGTTAGTACAAGTCGATAAATTCATTTATCCTTTAGATTTTATTGTTTTGGACATATAACCTATTGAAGTATGTAATTCATCCTGTTATTTTAGGACGTCCATTTCTTGCAACTTCTAACGCATTGATTAATTGTAGGAATGGACTAATGAAGCTATCATTTGGAAACATGACATTAGAGATGAATATTTTTCAACATTTGCAAGCAACCTAGAGATGATAATGATTTACAAGAAGTAGATCATATTGACGAATTAGTTTATGATCAACTTGAATCTACTTTAAGTAAAAATGAGTTAGATGAATCTGAAGATTTGCAAATGATTTATTCTAAGGAAGAAATCATGGTTGAAACAAGCACCAAAAATGTTGGTAAGAATCTTTTATCAACAGTGACAACAGATTCGACATCTGACATCACATCAATCGATAATTACTTTCCTAACGAATTCTTACTTTCTCTTAGTCCAATGCCTTGGTATGATAAAAATATCAATTTTCTTACTTTAGAAGATTTGCCAGCTGATTGGAGTACTCAAGACAAAGAAAATTTTTTGAACAAAGTGAAAAACTTTTATTGTGATAACCCTAACTTATTCAAATATTGTTCTGATCAAATATTTGAAAGATTCATTCCTGACAATGAGGTCAGTAGTGTCATTAAACTTTTTCATTCTAAAGCATGTGGAAGTTATTTCTCGTAAAAAAATACAGCTATAAAAATCTTTCAAAATGGATTTTATTGGCCCACCATGTTCAAGGACACACATGCATTCTGCAAAACTTGTGAAAATTGTCAAAAACATTGATACTAGTCAAAAAGTTTTATTTTATAATTCTCAACTCTATGCATTCCCTAAAGAGCTAAGACCAAGAGGGAGGAATCCTTATGGGGCCTATGATTTTGAGAATTCAATGAATGAATGATTTTAAGGAAAATGGACATCGTTTGAAAGCTTACTTTGATCAGTTTCCTAGTGAAAATGAATCAACTGGTTGGAATGATATTGTAGATAAAGGTTGATTATTTTGTTTTTCTCACATTGTTTTTGTGTTTTTTTAGTGATTTTTGCTAGTTTCTCTCACCCTAGTCAAATAAGGAACAATGGTACTCCGTGACTTAAGTCGGTTCTTTCAATTTCCCACAATAACTGATATTTGTGTATATATTTATGCAATTCTTTGAATCTCTCTTCCAATTCTCATTTGAAAATGGACACTAATCTTGAAAAATTAAAAAAATATTTTCCCACTCTACCTCAAAATACGATTACAAAAATTTACTGTGCTAGATGTGAAAGATTGAGATTCTTAATGAATCATGGAATTCCTGAAGATATTCGCTGGTGGATTGAAGCAAAGGTCTGATTATCAAGTGAGTCCTCTAACTCTATTTCACACATGCTTGGAACTGGTAAAAGCAGTTTTGCAAAGAAACGTCGTGCAAAAAGATTGAAAATCTGTCATCGATGTGCTAGATGGACTTGTAATACACAATGTCGTTCTTTAGGAATGGTATCTATAAACCGTGAAGATAAAATACAATTCATTAAGGATGACCTGAGTAAGGAGTCTTTAAATAATCTTCTATTGACTGTGAGTAAAGACCCTGTTTTCTAGTTTTTTAAAAAACTGGATGGGAAGCCTATCCCCGACCCATAGAGGGTGTTTAAGTCGTTCATGGACATAAAACCAAGGGAAGATGTGAGCCACAATCACAACTACCTATACATACACATGCTTTTTCAAAAGTAAATAAATAAAAAAATAAAAAGAGAGAGAGTGTGAGATTCCAGCTGGCCTATATATAGGTGGTATGATTGCCTTTCTAATTTCTCATCTATAAAATCCTCTCTTCCTTCCTTTCATTTCTACTCAACCCATACATTCAACAAATATAGAAGTGTGTAGAAATGGCAAGTTCCTCAGGACATCATATAAGAAATATTTATGTTTTTGGTGGATCTAGTACTGGGAAAGAAAAGGAGTTTTTAGAATCAGCAAATCATCTTAGTCAGGTGCTAGCTGAGAGAAAGATTCATTTAGTCTATGGAGGAGGCAGTCTTGGGTTAATGGGAGGTGTGTCAATAGCTGCATTTTTAGGAGGTAGTCAAGTTTTGGGGGTCATCCCCGAAGCTTTAGCACAAGGGGACATCATTGAAAAAACAATTGGAGAGAAACTTCAGGTCTCCACAATGTCAGCTCGAATGAATGCAATGTTTAACCATGCTGATGCCTTCATTGCTTTACCAGGTGGTCTAGGCACATTAGAAGACATCTTTCATATCTTCTCTTGGGCTCAACTTTACATTCACCATAAACCCATAGGTTTGTTAAATGTTAATGGTTATTATGATAAGTTGTTGTCTTTTCTTGATCATGCTGTGGAACAGGAATTTCTAACATCTTCTGCACGACAAATCATAATCTCTGCTACTACTGCTGAACAATTGATTGACCAACTACAATCTTTCATTCTTATAATTGATCCTTCCTTGAGTCGCATAAATTGGTCATGTAAGGAAAGCCATAAAAAGCTTACATTGGATTTGAGCCTTCATTTGTGAATCCTTGTGTCTTTTGGTTTTATTATTGTGTTTTGTTGTTACTTATTTTTGTTTCAGTGTGTTTCAGGTTTGTTAGTGTTATCAATAACATTTTGGGTAGACAAAAGAAGATAAGGATTGTCACCAAGTTAAGAGTTGGCCACCTGATTACTACTTAAAAGTGCATTTTTATTATGGTTTTATATCATCATTTTGCACTTGAAGTATCAATAACTCCTTAACTAAAGCATGTTTTATAATAATATATCTAATAATATAAGATACCTTTAATTTGTGGTAAATGTTCATTTTAAATGCAGGCCTATCACATAAATGAAAGGATTGATTTATGACTTTAAGAACTTAAATTGCAAGGGCAAAGAGATGACCAAAATTAAAAAAGAGATGTCGGTGCAATCCAAACCAGAACACAATTCGATAATTGGATCATATCTAGAGCTATATATCTCATATTTAGGTCTGCATTATATGGATGGAAAGGTAAGACATAGGCCTACAACTGTCATATGGAACCGAAGATCTAAAAAGGCCATTTTCAAGTCCAAATTATAGCAACAACAAAGAAGCCCGAATTTGTCCTCCAACCTGAGCACTGTTCAGTATTTTAGCAATATCTGGAGTTCTAGAAGTCCAAATGAGTTGAATTGTTTACACAAGAAAGCTGAGACAATTGCGCACAACTTTCATGTTTTTGAGTGGCTCCAATTTTGACGTTATCAATGATGTTTTGGGCAGATAAGAGAAGATAAAGATTGTCACCAAGTCAAGAGTTGGCCACCTACTCATCAATTAGTCATCAAATCAATAGTTCCCAATTTTGGCCTATAAAAGGAGGCATTTGCCATGCATTTAGGCATCTTGGTTTCCATATCAAGATCATGTTATTGCTTTCTCTCTTTGTATTTTTTATAGTGTTTATACTTTGCTTTCATTAATATCAAGTTTATGCCTTTCATTTCCTTTCATTTACTTAGTTAACTTTCATCTTATTTATGTTCTTATTTTGTTTATCAATTTTCCTTTCTTTTATTATGTCTAGCTAAGTTTATTATGTCAAGATGAAAAGGTTACACTAATGGTGAAAGAATAAGTATAGTGTAAAATTAATATGGACTTTAATGTTTGATACTAACATGTTTTGTATTTGTTATCTTGGTCACTCTTTAATACTTTGCTTGTTAAATGACTAATCTTGATTTATGTTGTATAACACTTAGTACAACAAATGGTTGACACTTTCATAGAACATACTGTATGGTATAACCGACACTTAAGATATGAAAGGAACTTGATTTGGTGTTAACATAAGTTATAATCATGAATGCTTGACGAGATTTACAAGTATTAGCATTAATGGAATAAGATGACTAATGTAATCATGTTAACAATCTATAATCTGATTGGAACCTCCTTTGTGTGTGGTTTCCAATTGAATAATAAGAGTTTATACCATACTTGTTTGACATACCATTAGTGGATCCTCTAACCTTGATATTGTTTGTTATCATTATTTAATCGTTACGTTAATTTTCCATCTCAAAGTTCTCATCAACTTTTCTTTTTCTTCTTTTTCTTTATTATTGTTATTATTATTATTATTATCATTACTACTACTACTACTAATATTATTAGTATTATTATTGCTACTATTATTATTGTTGTTGTTATTGTTACTATTGTTGTTAATTATAATTGTTGTTTATAATTTGTACAATTAACCTCCCTATGGTTCGACCCTAGTCTTGCTGGGTTATTTATTATTTCAACACTCCTACACTTAGGAGAAGACATCAATCTTTTTGTCGTGTGATCTAGGTACATTGGAAGAGATCTTTCATATTTCCTCTTAGGCTCAACTGCACATTCACCATAAACCCATAGGTTTGTTAAATGTTAATGGTTATTATGATAAGTTTTGTCTTTTCTTGATCATGCTGTGGAATAAGAATTTCTAATATCTTCTGCACGACAAATCATAATCTCTGCTGCTACTGCTGAACAATTGATTGGCCAACTATAATCTTTCATTCATGTAATTAATCCTTTCATGAGTTGCATAAATTAGTCAACTAAGGAAAGTCATAAAAAGTTTAGATTGGATTTGAGCTTTTATTTGTAAATCTTTGTGTCTTTTAGTTTTATTTTTGTGTTTTGTTATATTTGTTTTAGTGTTTCAGGTTTGTCACTGTTCATTATTTCAAGTGATATATTCTATACTCTTATCTTTCTACCTTTAAACATTGAGGACAACATCTCGTTTTAGTTGGGGGGAGAGGGTAGTAGCTAAAAAAAACTAACTGTGTTTTCTATTTTATAAAGCATGTGCAAAATTGTTGTTACTATGATGGTAGTGTAAGGAGAAGTTTTTATGACTCTTGAGACGCATCTTAGTAATCATTCATAATAAGGTCTATCATAATACTTCTTGAAATATTTAGATTTACAAACTCTCGCATTATTATCACTTAATTCTGCTCATATAGTTATTTAACATGTGTTCTTAAATCTTACTTTACACACACACACTTTAACATATGATTTTAGGTTGCATATTAGATTATCACATTATTAATGTTCTTTTGTTAAAGGTAACAACTAAGGGAAAAGGGACAGTATATAATTAAAATAAAAGAAAAAGAAAAAAAAGAAAAAAATGATAATAATAAAAATATAGATAAGTTTGGTTTCGTAGCCTCCCTAAGCTAAGCAATTGAGCTTGAAGGGGTATTTTAACACCTAATACCCAAAAGTCAACTGACTTGGGAGTTATTCATCCAACGCTTATTACATGGGTTGTGGAGAAAAGCTTAAGGGAATCAAACATTGCATTATCTACATATTAGTATCTGCGACTCGAGTTACTAAGCTCGTAGGGGTGTCTCAACACCTAATGCCCTAAGACCAACTGGTCTGGGAGTCATTAGCCAAAAGTTCATTACATGGGTTAAAGATGCATGATGTTTTAAGTTATATGTGTGTGTGTATATATATATATATATTAAAAAATAATCCCAAACTAAGGAAGTTAACTTTAAACGTTAGAACAACAATTTTGTTTTCTTTTAAGAAAAGCCAATAATTATGTGTTAATATATTGAGCACAAAATAAAGGTTTATTAATATCTTATTAAGAGGTATTGAGTAGCTATATAAATTTAGTGACAGTTTGTTTATTTGGATAAATTAATGGAAGTTGAATAATGAATACCTTGCTTTGTGGAATTTGCAAAGTGTTTTTCTATTTTAACGCTTTGATTACTAGGGACTAGTAATAAGCTAGTTGAGGGGTGTGATTAGTACTTAAAAGTGTATTTTTATCAAGGTTTTATTTCATCATTTTGCACTCGAAGTATCAATAACTCCTTAACTAAAGCATGTTTTATAATAACATAACTAATAATATAAGATACCTTTAATTTATGATAAATATTTATTTTAAATGTAGCCCTATCACATAAATGAAAGGATTGATTGATAAATTTAAGAACTGAAATGGAAAGGACAAAGAGATGGCCAAACTTAGAAAAAAGATGTCGGTGTAGTCCAAACTAGAACACTATTTAGTAATTGGATCATATCTAGAGTTGTAGATCTCAGATTTAAGTCTACATTATATGGATGGAAAGGTAAGACATAGGGCTACAACTTTTATAGGAGCCCAAGATCTAAAAAGGCCATTTTCAAGTTCAAATTAGAGTAACAACAAAGAAGCCCGAATACTATTCAGTATTTTGGCCATATCTAGAGTTCTAGAAGTCAAAATGATCTGAAGTTTTTACACAAGAAAACTGAGACAATTTCCTATAACTTTCATGTTTTCAAGTGGCTCTAATTTTGACATTATCAATGATGTTTTGGGCAGAAAAAAGAAGATAAGGATTGTCACCAAGTCAAGAGTTGACCACCTACTCATCAATTACTCATCAAATCAATAGTTCCTAATTTTGACCTATAAAAGGAGGCATTTACCATGCATTTAGGAATCTTTTTCTCCAGATCAAGATCATGTTTTTACTTTCTCTCTTTGTATTTTTTGTAATGTTTATGCTTTGTTTTCATTAATATCAAGTTTATGCCTTTCATTTCCTTTCCTTTACTTAGTTAACCTGTTATCTTATTTATGTTCTTATTTTGTTTATCTATTTTTCTTTCTTTCATTATGTCTAGCTAAGTTTATTATGTCAAGGTGAAATGGTTTCAGTAATGGTGTAAGAATAAGTATAGTGTAAACTTAATATGGACTTTAATGTTTGATACTAACATATTTTATATTTGTTATCTTGTTCACTCTTTAATACTTTGCTTGTTAAATGACTAATCTTGATTTATGTTGTATAACACTTGGTACAACAAATGCTTGGTACTTTCATAGCCCATACTGTGTAGTATAACCGACACCTAAGCCATGTAAAGAACATGATTTGTTGTTAACATAAGTTATAATCATGAATGCTTGATGAAATATACAAGTATTAGCATTAATTGAATAAGATGACTAATGTAATCATGTTAACAATCTATAATCTAATTGGAACCTCCTTTGTGTGTGGTTTCCAATTGAATAATAAGAGTTTATACTATACTTGTTTAGCATACCATTAGTGGATCCTCTAACATTGACATTTGTTATTATCATTATTTAATTCTTACATTGATATTCCATCTCAAAGTTCTTTTCTTCTTCTTCTTCTCCTTCTTTTTCTTTGTTATTATTACTATTACTATTACTATTACTATTACTATTACTATTATTTTTATTATTATTGTTATTGTTATTGTTGTTATTGTTATTGTTGTTGTATTATTGTTATTTATAATTTGTACAATTAACCTCCTTGTGGTTCAACCTCGGTCTTGCCGGGTTATTTATTACTTCGACACTCCTGCACTTGGGAGAAGACATCAATCTTTTAGTTATGTTAGAAACATAAATTAACAAAATAAAAACATAAATAAGATAAAAGTTAATTAAGTAAAGGAAAGGAAATGAAAAGCATAAAATTGGTATTAATGAAAGTAAAACTTAAGCAATACAAAAAGAGAAAGCAAGAGCATGATCATAAAACCAAGATGTCTAAATGCATGGCAAATACCTCTTTTATAGGCCAAAATTTGGAACTATTGATATGATGACTAATTATTGAGTGGGTGGTCACATCTTGACTTAGTGACAATCCTTATCTATTTGTCTGAACAAAACATCATTGATAACATTAGAATTTAAACCAACCTTACTCATGAAAGTTTTAGGAAATTGTCTTAACTTTTCAAGAAAAAAATTGAGGTCATTTGGAGTTCTAGAACTTGAGATATGGGCTGAAAACTAAATAGTATTTGGGTTGTAGGACAGATTTAAACTTTTACATTATTACTAAGATTTGGACTTCAAAACAGTATAATTGCGTCTTACCTTCCTCATGAAATTTTAAGCCTGTGTCTTACCTTTTTGTCCATATAAAGTGGATCTAAATTTAAGATCTATAGCTCCAAATATGACCCAATTACCAAACAATGTTTCAGTTTAGACTACACTAACATCTCTTTTCTAAGTTTGGCCATCTCTTTATCCTTTCAATTTTAATACTTAAACTCATCAATGAATCCTTTTCTTTATGTGATAAGTCTGCATTTAAGATAAACATTTACCATAAATTAAGGATACATTATATTATTAGATATTTTATTATAAAACATGTTTTAGTTAAGGAATTATTGATACTTCAAGTGCAAAATGATAATATAAAACTTTGATAAAAATTCATTTTTAAGTACTAATCATCCTTTCTTTGCCTTACATGGTTTTACAAATGTAGATTCGGTATGTAGTGTTGATGATAGAAATTCCATAGGTGGTTATCTTTTGTTCTTTGGTTAAACACTGATTTCATAAAAATCAGATAAGCAACATACAGTTATTCTTCTACTAAAACTAAGTATAAAGCCTTAGCCAATTGCACTATTGAGGTTATCTGGCTTCAGTATTCATTGATAGATCTTCAGGTTCTATCTATTTCTACTCTTACAATTTGGTGTGATAATCTTGGTGCCACTTATTTATCCGCGAATCCGGTTTTCCATGCTTGCACATAACATGTTGAGGTTGATTATCATTTTGTTCGAGATAGAGTAGCGAATGAGTTTCAGATTCATTTTATTTTCTCTTAGGATCAACTAGCAGATGTCTTTACTAGGCCACTTCCTACTGCCTCATTTACTATTTTTCCTTTCACATTACGAGTTGATCCTTCACCCTTAACTTGAGAGGACATATTATAGAATGTATTTATATAAAAAATATTGTAATTATATTCTTGTATGTTAAACCCCACCATTCCTATTCTATATTTCCCTACACACACATATATAAAGGGTTAATTAATCTATAAGTTAAACTTCCTAATTATTTTCATCCAAGTTGCTTGATGTTTATTCTTTGTCCTCTGATTGTATTGGTTATTTTCATATCGCAAAGGCCTCATGTAAATATTTTTATTAATAATATTGGTCACATTCATTAAAAAAAAAAAGAAAAATTAGAAGAAAAGGCATTCGTATCTTTAAATTTATGCAACCTGCGATTTTAATATAATATTAGCATTACATTAGAAAAAGAAGTAGAAGTACGTAAACTAGCTCTCATCACAAATAGCTAATACTCAATATACTTAATTACACATCCGGCACCTATAGTAGGTCTATAACATTATTGCAAGCTATTACATATATATATATATAATGCATTAGCATATATGTATGTTATGAGTAACCAGAACATGTTTCATAATTTATTTGGTTAGTGCCTGATGCGTTGCTAAGCTAGATCATCGATGGATCAAACCTATAACGCACCGGCACGTTTAAGCATTGGGATTAAGGAACGATTAAGGTGATGGCTCATCACCTCCTTGGCTCCACCCACAAGTTCACCACCAATGAACACGGCAGGTAATGTTGGGCATCCAAACCTTGAGAGTGCTAGCTCAATTTCCCTTCCTCTAGGCATCTCATCAATCTCATGGACAGCCACGTTCACCCCAAACTCATTGAAGAGAGTCTTGATGGTGTGGCACATACAACAAGTGCTCTTGCTGAAGATCACAACTGGTCTCTCGGATGCCAAATTTGTCACCCTCTCCATTTCCAAATCAACGAGCAAAAAACTAATGTCAATGACTTAGCGAGTTAATTTGATTACAAGCTAGCTAGAAGTCTCAAAACCGATCGAGCAGGAGATGAACAAACGATGTAGTTAGCTAGCAAGGAATATTGTGATGGACAGTGAAGTTTTTTGGTTGTGAGGTGCTTGATATCATGAGACTCGTATATATAGGATTAAATTTGAAGGTTTTGGTTGGATTGGCAATAGTGGCAGAGAGAAAAAGATATGATTGCGAAGCAAAAGAAGAATGTTCTGCTAGATATTTCGGACGGTTTCTAAAATCACTAATCGATTGTCACATGACACAAATAGAAGTGTGACACCACGCGGAAAGTAATTGCACGATATAGATGAAGAATCTTTCATAATGAAAATAGAGACGTGTCATTTGTACGGTTGTTTCACATTATCAAAATAATGCAAATTGTTCTGTAACTTCTATCCAAAGTTTGATGATCTATGTATTAAAGTGCATTTTGATCAATCTCCTTTGCATGGAGGCATATGTGCTGAGTTGTAGAAAGAAGTTGGATTTATCCAGTTGGGACCTTTCGGTGATGGTGTTAAGATTCGCATCCAATTCATCAAGAATGGATAGGTAAGTGAGGGAGAAGAAGGTTAGAGAAAGGACTCGCATGCATACTCTTGAAAGTTCAAACAAATTTAGCCCTAATTAAGTTCCATTTGCATAATTAGTAGCATTAAATCTATCTTCCTCGTAGAAAATTTTACATTAATTCGTTATTAAATAGGATCATAAACATATTCAATCAAATGCTTTGAATACATTGGAAAAAAAAGGGGGTATCATCAAGATGTTATAAAAATGAAACCATCCTTTTTAACAAATAAATAATTGTGTTTTCGTTTGGTGGGTTTTTCAACACAACCATGTTGAATTAGAAACTAGAACTAGCATATGATAACTTTTTTCGTCCTTGTAATTGTTCTTGATTTCATCTATCAAAAATAGAATTGTGTTCCAGCTTATAAGTAGGTAGAACAGCTTTCATGATCTTTGCTCATTACTTCTCTTTAATGCTCGCAATCCCTAATCTTACTAAAACTGCTTAATCTTTTGTTATAGATTATATAATGCAGTCAATAATATAAAGGTTGTTTTTTTTATTTTTGTGCTGAGCTGTTTTTTTCTTCTTCTTTTTTTGCTTTTTATGTCTTTCCAGTTTTTTTATTTTTTTTTGTTTTTTAATGAAATTTTTTGTTTGATTTAGTTTATTAATGTTAAATTTTTTTATTTAGTTATCAAACTTTCATCATACGGATTTTGGGTTTGACAAATTAATCTGGTTTGACGAGTTAACCCGAATTTTTTTTTTTTTTTATTTTAGTTAATTTTTTTTATTTAATTTAGTTTATTAATATTAAATTTTTTTTCTATTTAATTATTACACTTTCATGATATATATTCCAGTTTTGGACTGCATAGTGCAGTCCATAGTTCAAAGATTAAGCTGTCTAATTTTTTTTAATGAATTTTTTATTTAATTTAGTTTGTTAATATTAATTTTTTATTTCATTAATAGATTTTAATGATATGGATCCTGGTTTAACGAGTTAACTTGATTTGACAAGTTAACTCGTATTTGTTTTTTGCTTTTTTCATTTTAATTGATTTTTTTGTTTAATTTAGTTTATTAATGTTAAATTTCTTTTTATTTAATTATCAAACCTTTATGACACGTATCTCAAATTTGATGGATTAGCCCAATTAATTCTAGGTTAACCTGTCAATTTGTTTTCTATTTAGTTATCAAACATTTATGACATGGATATCAAATTTGATGAGTTAACCTGGTTTGAAGGGTTATCCCAGTTAATTTATTTATTTTTATTTTTATTAATTACTTTTTTTCTTCCTATAGGTTTTTTTATTTGTTTTTTCTTTTTAATTAATCTATTTAATTATCATACTTTTATGATATGACCTTGAAGCCAAACTCACATTCAAGGCTCTTGAGTCTAATGTTGTAGATAGACTCACTTAAACTTGAATCATGTAAGTTTAATATTATTATTAATATTATAAATAATACTCTTGAGTCAAACGTTGCAGCTACACTCAAGGCTCTTAAGTATATCTTTGTAGAAAGACCTAACACTCTTAGATCATACACTTTTTTTATATTTTTATGCAAGAAAAAAAATTAACTCGTGGTGTATATCTTTGTTTTTTTTTTCTGTTTCTTTCTTTTTAAAGCCTTTACTATGCATTGCACAATATAATCCATACTGAAAAAATCGATATCTTTAGTTTCTTTTCTTTATCTGTAGTTTCTTAATATTAAATTTTTTCTATTTAATTATCAGACTTTAATGACATATATTCTAGGTTTGACAGGTGATTAGTACTTAAAAATGCATTTTTATCATGGTTTTATATCATCATTTTGCACTTGAAGTATCAATAACTCCTTAACTAAAGCATGTTTTATAATAATATATCTAATAATATAAGATACCTTTAATTTGTGGTAAATGTTCATTTTAAATGCAGGCCTATCACATAAATGAAAGGATTGATTTATGACTTTAAGAACTTAAATTGCAAGGGCAAAGAGATGACCAAAATTAGAAAAGAGATGTCAGTGCAATCCAAACTGAAACACTGTTATGTAATTAGGTCATATCTTGAGCTATAGATCTCATATTTAAGTCTACTTTATATGGATGGAAAGGTAAGACATAGGTCTACAACTTTCATATGGAGCCCAAGATCTAAAAAGGCCATTTTGAAGTCCAAATTATAGCAACAACAAAGAAGACTGATTAGTACTTAAAAGTGCATTTTTATCATGGTTTTATATCATCATTTTGCACTTGAAGTATCAATAACTCCTTAACTAAAGCATATTTTATAATAATATATCTAATAATATAAGATACCTTTAATTTATGGTAAATGTTCATTTTAAATACAGGCCTATCACATAAATGAAAATATTGATTGATGACTTTAAGAACTTAAATTGCAAAGGCAAAGAGATGGTCAAACTTAGAAAAGAGATGTCAGTGCAATCCAAACCGGAACACTGTTCGGTAATTGGGTTATATCTGGAGCTACAGATCTCAGATGTAGGTCCAATTTCTATGGATGGAAAGGTAAGACATAGGTCTACAACTTTCATATGGAGCCCAAGATCTAAAAAGGCCATTTGCAAGTCCAAATTGTAGCAACAACAAAGAAGCCCGAATCTGTCTTCCAGCCCGAGCACTGTTTGGTATTTTGGTCATATCTGGAGTTCTAGAAGTCCAAATGATCTAAATTGTTTACACAAGAACGCTGAGACAATTGCCTACAACTTTCATGTTTGCAACTAGCTCCAATTTTGACGTTATCAATAACGTTTTGGGCAGACAAAAGAAGATAAGGATTGTCACCAAGTCAAAAGTTGGCCACCCACTTATCAATTAGTTATCAAATCAATAGTTCCTAATTTTGTCCTATAAAAGGAGGCATTTGCCATGTATTTAGGCATCTTGGTGTTTAGATCAAGATCATGCTCTTCCTTTCTCTCTTTGTATTTTTTGTATTGTTTATGCTTTGCTTTCATTAATATCAAGTTTATGCCTTTCATTTCCTTTCCTTTACTTAGTTAACTCTTATCTTATTTATGTTCTTATTTTGTTTATCTATTTTTCTTTCTTTCATTATGTCAAGCTAAGTTAATTATGTCAAGGTGAAAAGGTTACACTAATGGTGTAAGAATAAGTATAGTGTAAACTTAATATGGACTTTAATGTTTGATACTAACATGTTTTATATTTGTTATCTTGTTCACTCTTTAATACTTTGCTTGTTAAATGACTAATCTTGATTTATGTTGTATAACACTTGGTACAACAAATGCTTGGCACTTTCAAAACCCATAATGTATGGTATAACCGACACCTGAGCTATGAAAGGAACTTGATTTGTTGTTAACATAAGTTATAATCATGAATGCTTGACGAGATTTACAAGTATTAGCATTAATTGAATAAGATAACTAATGTAATCATGTTAACAATATATAATCTGATTGCAACCTCCTTTGTGTGTGGTTTCCAATTCAATAATAAGAGTTTATACTATACTTGTTTGATATACCATTAGTGGAACCTCTAACCTTGACATTTGTTATTATCATTATTTAATTGTTACATTAATATTTCATCTCTAAGTTCTCATCATCATCATCATCTTCTTCTTCTCTTTCTTTATTATTATTACTACTACTACTACTACTACTATTATTATTATTACTATTGTTGTTGTTGTTATTGTTGTTTTATAATTGTTGTTTATAATTTGTATAATTAACCTCCCTGTGGTTCGACCCCGGTCTTGCAGGGTTATTTATTACTTCGACACTCCTGCACTTGGGAGAAGACATCAGTCTTTTCATCGTGTCAAAGACCGAATCTATCCTTGAGCCTGAGCACTATTTAGTATTTTGGCCATATCTTGAGTTCTAGAAGTCGAAATGAGCTGAATCTTGTATACAAGAAAGCTAAGACAATTTCCTACAACTTTCATGTTCTTAAGTGGCTCCAATTGTGACATTATCAATGATGTTTTGGGTAGTCAAGAGATGATCACCCACTCATGAATTAGTCATCAAATCAATAGTTACCAATTTTGGCCTATAAAAGGAGGCATTTGCTATGCATTTAGGCATCTTGGTTTCTAGATCAAGATCATACTCTTGCTTTCTTTCTTTGTATTCTTTGTATTGTTCATGCTTTGTTTTCATTAATATCAAGTTTATGCCTTTCATTTCCTTTCCTTTACTTAGTTAACTTTTATCTTATTTATGTTCTTATTTTGTTTATCAATTTTTCTTTATTTCATTATGTCTAGCTAAGTTTATTATGTCAAGGTGAAAAGGTTACACTAATGGTGTAAGAATAAGTATAGTATAAACTTAATATGGACTTTAATGTTTGATACTAACATGTTTTATATTTGTTATCTTGTTCACTCTTTAATACTTTGCTTGTTAAATGACTAATCTTGATTTATGTTGTATAACACTTGGTACAACAAATGCTTAGCACTTTCATAGCCAATACTGTATGGTATAACCGACACCTGAGCTATGAAAGGAACTTGATTTGTGATTAACATAAGTTATAATCATGAATGCTTGACAAAATTTACAAGTATTAGCATTAATTGTATAAGATGATTAATGTAATCATATTAACAATCTATAATTTGATTGGAACCTCCTTTGTGTGTGGTTTTCAATTGAATAATAAGAGTTTATACTGTACTTGTTTGACATACCATTAGGGGATCCTCTAACCTTGACATTGTTTGTTATCATTGTTTAATCCTTATGTTAATTTTTCATCTCAAAGTTCTCTTCAATTTTTCTTCTTGTTCTTTTTCATTATTGTTATTATTATTACTATTACTACTACTACTACTACTATTACTACTACTAGTATTATTATTGTTATTATAGTTGTTGTTGTTATTACTATTATTGTTATTGTTGTTTATAATTTGTACAATTAACCTCCCTGTGGTTCGACCCCGGTCTTGCCGAGTTATTTATTACTTCGACACTCCTGTATTTAGGAGAAGACATCAATCTTTTAGTCTTGTCAATAGGTTAACCTAGTTGATTCAAAAAAAATTTTCTTCATTAGTTTTTTTCTTCCTATAGGTTTTTTTCTCTTTGCCTTTTCCTTTTTAATTAATCTTTTTTTAATTTAGTTCATTTATATTAATTTTTTTTCTATTTAGCTATCACTCTTTCATGAAGCGAATCCCAAGTTTGATGGTTTGATATGGCGGGTTAACACTATTGATTCAGAGTTTTTTTTCTTTTTCCTCATTAATTTTTTTCTTCTGATTTCATCTTTTAATATTATATAAAGTTTACAGTAAAAAGACTAATGCTTTTAGTTTTTTTTTCTTTTTATTACTTTCATGTGGACTACATAGTGTAGTCCACGTTTAAAAGACTATTGCCTTTTTTTAATTAATATTTTTATTTAATTTATTGATATTAAATTTTTTTCTATTTAGTTATCAGACTTTCATGATACAAATTTCAAGTTTGATGGGTTAACCCAGTTAATTTAGATTTTTTTTCTTTTTCTTCATTAGTTTTTTTCTACTTATAATTTTTTTCTTTTATTTTTTATTTAATTTAGTTTATTAATATTAACTCTTTGCCCTTTTATGCCTTTGATTGTGGATTGCACAATATAGTCTACGCTGAAAAGGTCGATACCCATTGTTTGTTTTTGTTTCATTTCCTTTTTAATTAATTTTTTTGTTTAATTTAGTTTGTTAATGTTTAATTTTTTTCTATTTAGTTATCAAACTTTCATGTCACGGATCCTAGGTTTGATGGATTAGCCTAGTTAATTCTGAGTTAACCCGTCAATTTGTTTTCTTCTATTTAGTTATCAAACTTTCACGACGTGAATCCAAGGTATGATGGGTTAACCCAGTTAATTTAGATTTTTTCTTTTTTTTCTTCATTAGTTTTTTTTTCTTTATATTGGTTTTTTTCTTTTTAATTAATATATTTAATTATCACAGTTTTAATTAATATATTTAATTATCACAGTTTTATGATATGATCTTCCAACTAGATCCACATCTAAGGCTATTGGGTTTAGTGTTGTAGTCTGACTCACTTAAACTTGGATCATACAAGTTTAGTGTTATTATTAATATTATAAATATTACTCTTGAGTTAGGCGTTGTAGCCAAATCCAAAACTTCTGGATGTAGTTTTCCAAAATAGACGTAACACTTTTAGATCTTAGCTTTTTTTGATATTTTTTATGTAAAAAAATGATCTGCGGCATCGCGCAGGTCATGTAACTAGGTAACAAACTAAATTTGGATAAGACAAATGTTGAGAGGTCGCCAACACCATCCTTTCTTTTTTAGTTCTTTTTTTTATTTTTTCACATCACAGTTCCTTTTTATTTTCTTTTTCATTTGAATTATTTTCTTCAGTAGTTATTTATATACACAAATAGAGAGAGAGAGAGAGAGAGAGAGAGAGAGGAAGAGATTAATGGGTATGTGTAAAAACACTTAAGTTTAATTAAATTGTTTAGTGATTAAGAGCCACAATTGATTGAAAGGCATACATAATTAGTTGTCATTTCTTTTATATATATGACTATGACAATATATAATAGTTCTTTGACACTCCTATATTTAGAAGAAGACATCAATCTTTTGGTCATGTCAAAAGGTAAGACATAGTCTTACAACTTTCATTTGAAGTCTAAGATTTACAAAAGCCGTTTTCAAGTCCAAAACATAGCAATAATGCAGAAATATGAATCTATCCTCTACCAAAACAATGTTTAGTGTTCAATCCATATCTTGAATTCTAGAGGTCTAAATGATCTTAATTTTGTTTTCTAAAAAGTTCAAACAATTTCCTAAAACTTTCATGTGGAGGCATGGTTCAAATTCTAATGTTATTAATGATATTTTATTCAAATAAAAAGATAAGGATTGTCACCAAGTCAAGATGTGACCACTCACTCATCAATTAGTCAATAAATCAATAGTTTTCAATTTTAGCCCATAAAAGGAGGCATTATCATGCATTTAGGCATCTTGGTTTCTAGATCAACATCATGCTTTACTTTCTCGCTTTGCATTTTTATAATGCTTAAGTTTTTCTTTCATTAATATATTATCTATGCCTTTCATTTCCTTTCTTTTACTTATTTAACTTTTATCTTATCTATGTTCATATCTTGTTTATTTATGTTTCTATCTTTCATTATGTTTAGTAAGTTTACTATGTCATGGTGAAAAGATTACACTCCTGGTGTACGAATAAATATAGTGTAAACTCAATATGAACTTTAATATTTGATACTAATATGCTTTGTATTTATTATCTAGTTCACTCTTAATCTTTTGCTTGTTAAATGGTTAATCTAGATTTATATTGTATAACACTTGATACAATAAATACTTGGCACTTCTATAGCCCAACTATATGGTATAACCTACACTTTCATAGCCCAACTGTATGGTTTAACCTACACTTTCATAGCCCAACTGTATAGTATAACCTACACTTGTGCTATGAAAGGAACTTGATTTGTTGTTAACATAAGTTATAATCATGAATGATTCACAATATTTATAAGTATTAGCATTATTCGAATAAGATAACTAATGTAATCATGTTAATAATTCATAATCCAATTGAAACCTCCTTTACGTGTGGTTTCCGGTTGAATAATAAGAGTCTATATTATACTTGTGATTAGTACTTAAAAGTGCATTTTTATCATGGTTTTATATCATCATTTTACACTTGAAGTATCAATAACTCCTTAACTAAAGCATGTTTTATAATAATATATCTAATAATATAAGATACCTTGAATTTATGGTAAATGTTCATTTTAAATGCAGGCCTATCACATAAATGAAAGGATTGATTGATGACTTTAAGAATTTAAATTGCAAGGGCAAAGAGATGACCAAAATTAGAAAAGAGATGTCGGTGCAATCCAAACCGGAACACTGTTCAGTAATTGGGTCATATCTAGAGCTATAGATCTCATATTTAGGTCTACTTAATATGGATAGAAAGGTAAGACATAGGCCTACAATTTTCATATATAGCTCAAGATCTAAAAAGGCCATTTTCAAGTCCAAATTGTAGCAACAACAAAGAAGCCCAAATCTATCCTCCAACCCGAGCACTGTTCAGTATTTTGGCCATATCTGGAGTTCTAGAAGTCCAAATGAGCTGATGTTTTTACAAAATATAGCTGGAACAATTGCCTACAACTTTCATGTTTTTGAGTGGCTCCAATGGTGACATTATCAATGATTTTTTGGGTAGATAAGAGAAGATAAGGATTGTCACCAAGTCAAGAGTTGGCCACCCACTCATCAATTAGTCATCAAATCAATAGTTCCCAATTTTGGCCTATAAAAGGAGGCATTTGCCATGCATTTAGGCATCTTGGTTTCCAGATCAAGATCATGCTCTTCCTTTCTCTCTTTGTATTTTTTATAATGTTTATGCTTTGCTTTCATTAATATCAAGTTTATGCCTTTCATTTCCTTTCACTTACTTAGTTAACTTTAATCTTATTCATGTTCTTATTTTGTTTATTTATTTTTCTTTCTTTCATTATGTCTAGTTATGTTTATTATGTCAAGGTGAAAAGGTTACACTAATGGTGTAAGAATAAGTATAAAGTAAACTTAATATGGACTTTAATGTTTGATACTAACATGTTTTATACTTGTTATCTTGTTCACTCTTTAATACTTTGCTTATTAAATAACTAATCTTGATTTATGTTGTATAGCACTTGGTACAACAAATGCTTGGAACTTTCATAGTTCATAAGTTATAATCATGCTTGGTATAACCGACACCTGAGCTATGAAAGGAACTTGATTTGTTGTTAACATAAGTTATAATCATGAATGCTTGATGAGATTTACAAGTATTAGCATTAATCGAATAAGATGACTAATGTAATCATGTTAACAATCTATAATCTGATTGGAACCTCCTTTATGTGTGGTTTCCAATTGAATAATAAGAGTTTATATTATATATGTTTGACATACCATTAGTGGAATCTCTAACCTTGACATTTGTTATTATCATTATTTAATCATTATATTAATATTCCTTCTCAAAGTTCTCATCTTCTTCTTCTTCTTCTCCTTGTTTTTCTTTATTATTATTATTATTATTATTATTATTAGTACTACTACTACTACTTCTATTATTATTATTGTTATTATTATTATTATTATTATTCTTGTTGTTGTTATTGTTATTATTGTTGTATTATTGTTATTTATAATTTGTACAATTAACCTTTCTATGGTTCGACCCCGATTTTGCCGGATTATTTATTACTTCGACACTCCTACACTTGGGAGAAGACATCAATCTTTTAGTCGTGTCAAGTTTTTGGCGTCGTTACCGGGGAGGTAATTTTTTGTATAAATTATAATATTTATTTCATTTTCTCTTTTTACTTTTCTTGTATATAACTTTGTTTCTTTTGTTTTATTTGTCTTTATTTTTTTTTCTTCCTTCTTCTTTTGCTTTCGTCTTCCTTTTATTCTATTCCTACACGTGCATGAGATTGTGGTCACATACATCAAGTGGTAGACTTTGTAGGGTATCCTCATCATTTTCAGAAAATATGGCCGAAGAAGATAATCAATCACTTCATAATGAGAATAATGAGAATAACCGTGCTAGGACACTTAGAGACCACATGAATCCCACAAGAGCAAGTGCACCATCATGCATAGTTTTTTCTCCCGATGCACCTCATTTTAATTTTAAACCAGGCATTATTCAACTTTTACCATCTTTTCATGGCTTGGAATTGGAAAATCCATACTTGTATTTAAGGAAATTTGAGGAGGTCTGCAACACATATAATAATTTAAATTGTAGCATGAACACCATCAGATTAAAGCTTTTTCCTTTTTCATTAAAAGATAAAGCTAAAACATGGCTACAAAATTTAAGACCAGGATCCATTCGTACTTGGGATGAACTGCAACAATAGTTTTTCAAGAAGTTTTTCCCATCTCATAGAACAAACTCTTTCAAAAGACAAATCACCAGTTTCACTCAAAAACCAGGAGAAACATTGTACCATTGTTGGGATAGGTATCGAGACTTGTTTAGTACTTGCCCTCATCATGGTTGTGAAACATGGAGATTGGTTTCACATTTCTATGAAGGGTTAACACCTAAAAAGAGGCAAATGGTTAAATTGATGTGCAATGGAACTTTTGAAGATAAAGACCTTGATGAAGCAATGGAGTACTTAGACTTGTTAGTTGAAAATGATCAAAATTAGGACACCGCGGGTACTTATAAGGCACCGAGTAAAACTCAACCTCATACATCTAGTGGAGGTATCTACAACCTTAGGGAAGATCATGACCTTCAAGCCAAGTTTGCATCTTTAGCTAGAAAACTCGAGGCACTAGAATTGAAAAACAGTGGTCAATTAAAATCTATTGAAAACATTGTGTGTCAAATCTGTGAACCAAATGACCACTTAACCAACAATTGTTCAACCTTGCCTTCTTTTAAGGAATGTCTCCATGAACAAACCCATGCTTTAAACAGTTTCCAAAGGCCCAACCACAACCCATACTCCCAAACATACAACCCTGGTTGGAGAAATCACCCAAATTTCAGTTGGAAAAGTGAGAACAACAATGCACAAACTTCACAACCACCATTTCAAGCACACCACAATTTCCAAAATTCTCATGGATATGCACCTCCTTATGCTCCACCTCCTACAAGAAATCTTGAGGAAACATTGCATGCATTCATTGAAAAGCAAGAGACAATCAATACTCAACATGCTCAAAACATGACAGATTTTAAAGATACTCTTGCAAAATTAACATCTGCTCTCAGTTTCCAAGAGAAAGGTATGTTTCCATCTCAACCACAATAAAATCCCAAGGGGCAATACAATGCAAATGCAAGTAATTCTAGAAGCCAACACATGGATCAAGTTAAATCAGTCATTACTCTGCGCAGTGGTAAGGTTATTGAAAAACGCTCTCTTGAACCTTATGAGAAAGATGATGAGTCAATCTCTGAGGGTAAGGAAGGGGTTGAATTTGAAAATTGCAAAGAAAAGACTGATTCTCCGCCAGCACTTCCATTTCCTCAAGCCATGACCAAACAAAGGAAAGTCAATCACAACTCTGAAATTTTTGAAATTTTCAAAGAGGTAAGGATCAATGTACCTTTGCTGGATGCTATTAAACATGTTCCTTCCTATGCTAAATTTTTGAAAGATATATGCACTGTGAAGAGGAAACTGAATGTGAAAAAGAAAGCCTTTCTAGCCGAACAAGTAAGTGCTATTCTTCAAAACAATAATGCTTTGAAATATAAAGACTCTAGTTGTTCTAGACTTTCTTGCTTTATTGGAGAAATTTTTTTTGAAAGAGCCTTACTTGATCTTGGTGCTAGTGTGAATTTACTTCCATATTCAGTTTTTCAGAGTCTCAATCTAGGTGAATTAAAACTAACTTCTATATCTCTTTTACTTGCTGATAGATTTGTAAAAATGCCTAGAGGAATAATTGAAGATCTGTTAGTACAAGTCGATAAATTCATTTATCCTGTGGATTTTATTATCTTGAATACAGAACCTGTTGAAGCATGTAATTCATTTCCTGTTATTTTAGGATGTTTGTTTCTTGCAACCTCTAACGCATTGATTAATTGTAGAAATGGACTAATGAAGCTATCATTTGGAAATATGACATTGGAGATGAATATTTTCAACATTTACAAGCAACCTGAAGATGATAATGATTTACAAGAAGTAGATCATATTAACGAATTATATTATGATCAACTTGAATCTACTTTAAGTAAAAATGAATTGGATGAATCTAAAGATTTGCACATGATTTATTCTGAGGAAGAAATCACGAATGAAAAACACACCAAAAATATTGATGCGAATCTTTTGTCAATAGTGACAACAAATTCATCATATGACATCACACCAATCGATGATTACTTTCCTAACAAATCCTTACATTCTCTTAGTCCAATGCCTTGGTATGATAAAAATATCAATTTTCTTGCTTTAGGAGATTTGCCAGCTGGTTGGAGCACCCAAGACAAAGAAAAGTTTTTGAACGAAGTGAAGAGCTTTTATTTTGATGACCCTAACTTATTCAAATATTGTCTTGATCAAATATTTCAAAGATTCATTCCCGACAATGAGGTAAGTAGTGTCATTAAAATTTTTCATTCTAAAACATGTGGAAGTTATTTCTCGTCAAAAAAGACAGCTATAAAAATCTTTCAAAATGGATTTTATTGGCCCACCATGTTCAAGGACACACATGCATTCAACAAAACTTGTGAAAATTGTCAAAAAGTTAATACTAGTAAAAAAGTTTTGTTTTATAATTCTCAACTCTATGCATTATTCCCTAGAGAGCTAAGACCAAAATGGAGCAATCCTTATGGGGCCTATGATATTGAGAATTCAATGAATGACAATGATTTTAAGGAAAATGGACATCGTTTGAAAGCTTACTTTGATAATTTTCCTAGTGAAAATGAATCAACTAGTTGGAATGATCTTGTAGATAAAGGTATTATTTTGTTTTTCTCACATTGTTTTTGTGTTTCTTTTTGAGTGATTTTTGCTAGTTTCTCTCACCCCGGTCAAATGGCGGACAATGGTACTTCATGACTTAAGTCGATTCTTTCAGTTTCCCACAATAACTGATATTTGTGTATATATTTGTGCAATTCTTTGAATCTCTCTTCCAATTCTCATTTGAAAATGGACACTAATCTTGAAAAATTGAAAAAGTATTTTCTCGCTCTACCTCAGAATGCGATTACAAAAATTTACCATGCTAGATGTGCAAGATTGAGATTGTTAATGAATCATGGAATTCCTGAAGATATTCGCTAGTTGATTGAAGCAAAGGTCCAATTATCAGGTGAGTCCTCTAACTCCTTCATTTCACATATGCCTGGAACAGGTAAAAGCACTTTTGCAAAGAAACATCATGCAAAACGACTAAAAGTCTATCATCGATGTGCTAGATGGACTTGTAATACACAATGTCGTTCTTTAGGAATTGTATCTATAAACCATGAAGATAAAATACAATTCATTAAAGATGGCCTGAGTAAGGAGTCTTTAGATAATCTTCTATTGACTCTTGAGACGTATCCTAGTGGAGATCTGCATCGTGCAATTCATGATTTATGGTCACTATTTCATAAAGAACACGATCGACTTAGTCTTGGAAATCTGACTAAAAAGGACTCTGTTTTCCAGTTGTTAAGAAAACTGGATGGGAAGCCTATCCTTGACCCATAGAGGGCGTTTAAGTCGTTCTTGGACATAAAACCAAGGGAAGATGTGAGCCACAATCACAACTACCTGTATATAAACATGCTTTTTCAAAAGTAAATAAATAAATAAATAAAAAGAGAGAGAGTGTGTGAGAGTCCAGCTGGCCTACATATAGGTGGTATGATTGCCTTTCTAATTTCTCATCTATAAAATTATCTCTTTCTTCCTTTCATTTCTACTCAACCCATACATTCAACAACTACAGAAGTGTGTAGAAATGGCAAGTTCCTCAGGTCATCATATAAGAAATATTTGTGTTTTCGGTGGATCTAGTCGTGGGAAAGAAAAGGAGTTTTTAGAATCAGCAAATCATCTTGGTCAAGTGCTAGCTGAGAGAAAGATTCATTTAGTGTATGGAGGAGGGAGTCTTGGGTTAATGGGAGGTGCGTCAATAGTTGCATTTTTAGGAGGTAGTCAAGTTTTGGGGGTCGTCCCCGAAGCTTTAGCATAAGGGGACATCATTGGAAAAACAATTGGAGAGGAACTTCAGGTCTCCACAATGTCGGCTCGAATGAATGCAATGTTTAACCATGCTGATGCTTTCATTACTTTACCAGGTGGTCTAGGCACATTGAAAGAGATCTTTCATATTTCCTCTTGGGCTCAACTGCACATTCACCATAAACCCATAGGTGTTAAATGTTAATGGTTATTATGATAAGTTGTTGTCTTCTCTTGATCATGCTATAGAACAAGAATTTCTAACATCTTCTACACGACAAATCATAATCTCTGCTGCTACTGCTGAACAATTAATTGACCAACTACAATCCTTCATTCCTGTAATTGATCCCTCCATGAGTCGTATAAATTGGTCAACAAAGAAAAGCCATAAAAAGCTTAGATTGGATTTGAGCCTTCATTTGTGAATTTTAGTGTCTTTTGGTTTTATTATTATGTTTTGTTATTTCTTATTTTTGTTTCAGTGTGTTTCAAGTTTGTCAGTGTTCATTATTTCAGGTAATATCTTCTATACTCTATCTTTCTACCTTAGAACATTGAGGACAATGTCTCGTTTTGGTTGGGAGGGAGAGGGTAGTAGTTGAGAAAAAAAGGAGTTTTTAGAATCAGCAAATCATCTTGGTCAAGTGCTAGCTGAGAGAAAGATTCATTTAGTGTATGGAGGAGGGAGTCTTGGGTTAATGGGAGGTGCGTCAATAGTTGCATTTTTAGGAGGTAGTCAAGTTTTGGGGGTCGTCCCCGAAGCTTTAGCATAAGGGGACATCATTGGAAAAACAATTGGAGAGGAACTTCAGGTCTCCACAATGTCGGCTCGAATGAATGCAATGTTTAACCATGCTGATGCTTTCATTACTTTACCAAGTGGTCTAGGCACATTGAAAGAGATCTTTCATATTTTCTCTTGGGCTCAACTGCACATTCACCATAAACCCATAGGTGTTAAATGTTAATGGTTATTATGATAAGTTGTTGTCTTCTCTTGATCATGCTATAGAACAAGAATTTCTAACATCTTCTACACGACAAATCATAATCTCTGCTGCTACTGCTGAACAATTAATTGACCAACTACAATCCTTCATTCCTGTAATTGATCCCTCCATGAGTCGTATAAATTGGTCAACAAAGAAAAGCCATAAAAAGCTTAGATTGGATTTGAGCCTTCATTTGTGAATTTTAGTGTCTTTTGGTTTTATTATTATGTTTTGTTATTTCTTATTTTTGTTTCAGTGTGTTTCAAGTTTGTCAGTGTTCATTATTTCAGGTAATATCTTCTATACTCTATCTTTCTACCTTAGAACATTGAGGACAATGTCTCGTTTTGGTTGGGAGGGAGAGGGTAGTAGTTGAGAAAAAAAGGAGTTTTTAGAATCAGCAAATCATCTTGGTCAAGTGCTAGCTGAGAGAAAGATTCATTTAGTGTATGGAGGAGGGAGTCTTGGGTTAATGGGAGGTGCGTCAATAGTTGCATTTTTAGGAGGTAGTCAAGTTTTGGGGGTCGTCCCCGAAGCTTTAGCATAAGGGGACATCATTGGAAAAACAATTGGAGAGGAACTTCAGGTCTCCACAATGTCGGCTCGAATGAATGCAATGTTTAACCATGCTGATGCTTTCATTACTTTACCAGGTGGTCTAGGCACATTGAAAGAGATCTTTCATATTTCCTCTTGGGCTCAACTGCACATTCACCATAAACCCATAGGTTTGTTAAATGTTAATGGTTATTATGATAAGTTGTTGTCTTCTCTTGATCATGCTATGGAACAAGAATTTCTAACATCTTCTACACGACAAATCATAATCTCTGCTGCTACTGCTGAACAATTAATCGACCAACTACAATCCTTCATTCCTGTAATTGATCCCTCCATGAGTCGTATAAATTGGTCAACAAAGAAAAGCCATAAAAAGCTTAGATTGGATTTGAGCCTTCATTTGTGAATTTTAGTGTCTTTTGGTTTTATTATTATGTTTTGTTATTTCTTATTTTTGTTTCAGTGTGTTTCAAGTTTGTCAGTGTTCATTATTTCAGGTAATATCTTCTATACTCTATCTTTCTACCTTAGAACATTGAGGACAATGTCTCGTTTTGGTTGGGAGGGAGAGGGTAGTAGTTGAGAAAAAAAAAATGTTTTTCATTTCATAAAGCATGTGCATAATTGTTATTACTAGGATGGCAGAGTAAAGGAGCTCTTTTGACTCTTGAGACGCATCTTAGTAACCATTCTTAACAAGGTCTATTATAATACTTCTTGAAATATTCAGGTTTACAAACTCTCGCATTTTTATCACTTAATTCTGCTCATATACTTATTTAACATGTATTCTTAAACCTTAATTTACACACACACACTTTAACATATGATTGTGGGTTGCATATTGGATTATTACATATTTTATGTTCTTTTGTTAAAGGTAACAACTAAGGAAAAGGGATAGTATATAATTAGAAAAAAAGAAAAAAATGAAAAAAAATGAAAATAATAAAAATATAGATAAGTTTGGTTTCGTAGCCTCCCTAACCTAAGCAATTAAGCCCGAAGGGGTGTTTTAACACCTAATACCCTAAAGTCAACTGACTTGGCAGCTATTGGCCCAATGCTTGTTACATAGATTGAGGAGAAAAGCTTAAGGGAATCAAGCATTGCACTATCTACATATCAGTATCTGCGACTCGAGTTACTAAGCTCGTAAGGGTGTCTTAACACCTAATGCCCTAAGACCAACTGGTCTGGGAGTCATTAGTTGAAAACTCGTTACATGGGTTAAAGATGCATGATATTTTTAAATTATATGTATATATATTCAAAAAAAAAGACAAGAATGATAATCCCAACCCAAGGAAGTTAACCTTAAACATTAGAACAAAAATTTTGTTTTCTTCTAAGAAAAGCCCCATAATTATGTGTTGATACATTGAGCACAAAAGAAAGGTTTATTAATATCTTGTTAAGAGGTATTGAGCAGATTAATGGAAGTTAAATGATGAATACCTTGTTTTGTGGAATTTGCAAATTGATTACTAGGGACTAGTAATAAGCTGGTTGGAGGGTGTGCTTAGTATTTAAAAGTGTATTTTTATCATGGTTTTATATCATCATTTTGCACTTGAAATATCAATAACTCCTTAACTAAAGCATGTTTTATAATAATATATCTAATAATATAAGATACCTTTAATTTATTGTAAATATTCATTTTAAATGCAGGCCTATCACATAAATGCAAGGATTGATTGATGACTTTAAGAACTTAAATTGTAAGGGAAAAGAGATGACCAAAATTAGAAAAGAAATGTCAGTGCAATCCAAACCGGAACACAGTTTGATAATTGGGTTATATCTAGAGCTATAGATCTCCAATTTAGGTCTACATTATATAGATAGAAAGGTAAGACATAAGCCTACAACTTTCATTTGGAGCCTAAGATCTAAAAAGGTTATTTTCAAGTCTAAATTGTAGGAATAACAAATAAGCCCGAATTTATCCTCCAGCCCGAGCACTATTTAGTATTTTGGCCATATCTGAAGTTCTAGAAGTCCAAAGGAGCTGAATTTATTACAGAAGATAGCTGAGACAATTGCCTACAACTTTCATGTTGTGGCTCTAAGTTTGATGTTATCAATGAAGTTTTGGGCAGACAAGAGAAGATAAGGATTGTCACCAAGTCAAGAGTTGGCCACCCACTTATCAATTAGTCATCAAATCAATAGTTCCTAATTTTGGCCTATAAAAGGAGGCATTTTCCATGCATTTAGGCATTTGGTTTCTAGATCAAGATCATGATCTTCCTTTCTCTCTTTGTATTTTTTGTAATTTTTATGCTTTGTTTTCCTTAATATCAAGTTTATGCCTTTCAATTCCTCTCCTTTGCTTTGTCAACTCTTATCTTATTTATGTTCTTATTTTGTTTATTTATTTTTCTTTCTTTCATTATGTCTAGCTAAGTTTATTATGTCAAGGTGAAAAGGTTACACTAATGGTGTAAGAATAAGTATAATGTAAACTTAATATGGACTTTAATGTTTGATACTAACATGTTTTATATTTGTTATATTGTTTACTCTTTAATACTTTGCTTGTTAAATGATTAATCTTGATTTATGTTGTATAACACTTGGTACAACAAATGCTTGGCACTTTCATAGTTCATACTATATGGTATAACCGACACCTGAGGTATGAAAGGAACTTGATTTGTTGTTAACATAAGTTATAATCATGAATGCTTGACGAGATTTACAAGTATTAGCATTAATCGAATAAGATGACTAATGTAATCATGTTAACAATTTATAATCTGATTGGAACCTCCTTTATGTGTGGTTTCCAATTGAATAATAAGAGTTTATATTATACTTGTTTGACATACCATTAGTGGAATCTCTAACCTTGACATTTGTTATTGTCATTGTTAATTGCCTACAACTTTCATGTTGTGGCTCTAAGTTTGACGTTATCAATGAAGTTTTGGGCAGACAAGAGAAGATAAGGATTGTCACCAAGTCAAGAGTTGGCCACCCACTTATCAATTAGTCATCAAATCAATAGTTCCCAATTTTGGCCTATAAAAGGAGGCATTTTCCATGCATTTAGGCATTTGGTTTCCAGATCAAGATCATGATCTTCCTTTCTCTCTTTGTATTTTTTGTAATTTTTATGCTTTGTTTTCCTTAATATCAAGTTTATGCCTTTCAATTCCTCTCCTTTGCTTTGTCAACTCTTATCTTATTTATGTTCTTATTTTGTTTATTTATTTTTCTTTCTTTCATTATGTCTAGCTAAGTTTATTATGTCAAGGTGAAAAGGTTACACTAATGGTGTAAGAATAAGTATAATGTAAACTTAATATGGACTTTAATGTTTGATACTAACATGTTTTATATTTGTTATATTGTTTACTCTTTAATACTTTGCTTGTTAAATGATTAATCTTGATTTATGTTGTATAACACTTGGTACAACAAATGCTTGGCACTTTCATAGTTCATACTATATGGTATAACCGACACCTGAGGTATGAAAGGAACTTGATTTGTTGTTAACATAAGTTATAATCATGAATGCTTGACGAGATTTACAAGTATTAGCATTAATCGAATAAGATGACTAATGTAATCATGTTAACAATTTATAATCTGATTGGAACCTCCTTTATGTGTGGTTTCCAATTGAATAATAAGAGTTTATATTATACTTGTTTGACATACCATTAGTGGAATCTCTAACCTTGACATTTGTTATTGTCATTGTTAATTGCCTACAACTTTCATGTTGTGGCTCTAAGTTTGACGTTATCAATGAAGTGTTGGGCAGACAAGAGAAGATAAGGATTGTCACCAAGTCAAGAGTTGGCCACCCACTTATCAATTAGTCATCAAATCAATAGTTCCCAATTTTGGCCTATAAAAGGAGGCATTTTCCATGCATTTAGGCATCTTGATTTCCAGATCAAGATCATGATCTTCCTTTCTCTCTTTGTATCTTTTGTAATTTTTATGCTTTGTTTTCCTTAATATCAAGTTTATGCCTTTCAATTCCTCTCCTTTGCTTTGTTAACTCTTATCTTATTTATGTTCTTATTTTGTTTATTTATTTTTCTTTCTTTTATTATGTCTAGCTAAGTTTATTATGTCAAGGTGAAAAGGTTACACTAATGGTGTAAGAATAAGTATAATGTAAACTTAATATGGACTTTAATGTTTGATACTAACATGTTTTATATTTGTTATATTGTTTACTCTTTAATACTTTGCTTGTTAAATGATTAATCTTGATTTATGTTGTATAACACTTGGTACAACAAATGCTTGGCACTTTCATAGTTCATACTATATGGTATAACCGACACCTGAGGTATGAAAGGAACTTGATTTGTTGTTAACATAAGTTATAATCATGAATGCTTGACGAGATTTACAAGTATTAGCATTAATCGAATAAGATGACTAATGTAATCATGTTAACAATTTATAATCTGATTGGAACCTCCTTTATGTGTGGTTTCCAATTGAATAATAAGAGTTTATATTATACTTGTTTGACATACCATTAGTGGAATCTCTAACCTTGACATTTGTTATTGTCATTGTTTAATCGTTATATTAATATTCCTTCTCAAAGTTCTCATCTTCTTCTTCTACTTCTCCTTCTTTTTTCTTTATTATTATTATTACTACTACTACTACTACTACTATTTTTATTATTATTATTATTATTATTGTTGTTGTATTATTGTTATTTATAATTTGTACAATTAACCTCCCTGTGGTTCGACCCCGGTCTTGCTAGGTTATTTATTACTTCGACACTCCTACATTTGGAAGAAGATATCAATCTTTTGGTCATGTCAACTTGCTTGAAATACCATTAGTGGATCCTCTAACCTTGACATTTGTTGTTATCATTGTTTAATCCTTACATTGATCTTACATCTTAAAGTTATAATCAACTTCTTCTTCTTCTTCTTCTTCTTCTTTTATTATTATTATTATTAGTAGTAGTATTAGTATTATTATTGTTACTATTATTACTATTGTTGTTGTTATATTAGTATTGTTTATAATTTATACAATTAATCTCCTTGTGGTTCGACTTTGGTCTTGCCGGGTTTTTTATTACTTATACACTCTTGCACTTGGAAGAAGGCATCAAACTTTTGGTTGTGTCAAGTTTTTGGCGTCATTACTATGGAGGTAAATTCTTTTAGTATTTATTTTATTTTATCTTTTCACTTTTATTGTATCTAACTTTATTTCTTTTCTTTTGTTTATTTTTTTTTCTTCCTTTTATTCTATTTTTACACGTGCATAAGAGTGTGGTCTCATACATTAAGTGGTAGACTTTATAGGGTATCCTCATTACTTTCAGAAAATATAGTTGAATAAGATAACTAAACGCTTCATAATAAGAATAATGAGAATAACCATGTATGAACATTTAGAGACCACATGAATTCCACAAGAACGAGTGTACGATCATGCATAATTTTATGCCCTAATGGATCTCATTTTACTTTTAAGTCAAGTATTATTCAATTTTTTACCTTCATGTCATGACTTAGATTTAGAAAATCCATACTTGCATTTAAGGGAATTTAAGGAGGTTTGCAACATGTATAATAACTCAAATTATAGCATAAACACCATCAAATTAAAGCTTTCTCCTTTTTCATTAAAAGATAAAGCTGAAACATGGCTTGGGATGAAATAAAATTTGAGACCTAGATTCATTCGTGCTTGGGATGAAATGCAACAATAGTTTTTAAATAGGTTTTTCCCTTCTCACAGAACAAATTCTTTCAAAAGACAAATCACCACTTTCACTAAAAGACCAGGAGAATTGGTTTTGAAACATAAAGATTGGTTTCATATTTTTATGAAGGGTTAACACCTAGAGATAGGCAAATGGTTGAATTGATGTGCAATGGAACTTTTAAAGATAAAGACCCTGATGAACCAATGGAATACTTAGACTTATTAGCTGAAAATGCTTAAAATTAGGATATTGTAGGTACTTATGAGGCACGGAGTAAAACTCAGTCTCATACATCTAATGGAGGCATGTACAACCTTCTAGAGGATCATAACTTCCAAGCCAAGTTTATATCTAGTGGAGCCATGTATAACCTTCTGTTCATGACATTGTGTGTCAAATCTTTAAAACAAATGAACACTTAACTAATGACTATCCAACTTTGCCTTTTTTAAAGAAATATCTCTATGAATAAGCTCATGCTTTAAATAGTTTCCAAAAGCTCAACCATAACCATACTCGCAAACATACAACCCTGGTTGGAGAAATCACCCAAATTTCAGTTGGAAAAGTGATAATAATAATGCACAAACTTCACAACCACTATTTCAAGCATACTATAATTTCTAAAATTCTCATAAATAAGTACCTCCTTATGCTCCACCTCCTAGAAGAAATCTTGAGGAAACCTTGCATGCATTCTTTGAAAAAGAGAGAATCAATATTCAACTTGCTCAAAGCATGTCAGATTTTAAAGATACTCTTGCAAAATTGACATTTGCTCTCGGTTTGAAAGAGAAAAGGAAGTTTCCATCTCAACCACAATAAAATTCAAAAGGGCAATACAATGCAAATGCAAGTAGTTCTAGAAGCTAACGCATGAATTAAGTTAAATGAGTCACTACTCTTCACAGTAGTAAGGTTATCAAAAAACCTACATAAATGATAAGTCAATCTCTAAGGGTAAGGAAGGGGTTGAATCTGAAAATTACAAAGAAACTATTAACGAAACAAAAGAAAGTCAATCACAACTTTGAAATCTTTAAAACTTTCAAACAGGTAAAGATCAATATACCTTTGCTAGATGCTATTAAATAGGTTCCTTCTTATGCTAATTTTTTGACAAATCTGTACACTGTGAAAAGAAATTGAATGTGAAAAAAAAGCCTTTTTAGCAAAATAAGTAAGTGTCATTCTTCAGAACAATAATGCTTTGAAATATAAAAACTTCGGTAATCCTATAATTTCTTGCTTTATTGGAGAACATAAAATTGAAAGAGCCTTACTTGATCTTGGAGCTAGTATGAATTTACTTCCATATTCAGTTTTTAAAAGTCTCAATCTAGTGAGTTAAAACCAACTTTTGTAACTCTTTTACTTGCTGATAGATTTATAAAAGTGCCTAGAGGAATAGTTAAAGATGTGTTAGTACAAGTCAATAAATTCATTTATCTTGTGGATTTTATTATCTTGGACACACACTCTATTGAAGCATGCAATTCATTTCATGTTATTTTAGGACGTCTATTTCTTGTAACTTCTAATGCATTGATTAATTGTAGGAATGGACTAATGAAGCTATCTTTTGGAAACATGACATTAAAGATGAATATTTTCAACATTTGCAAGCAACCTAGAGATGATAATGATTTACAAGAAATGGATTTTACTAAAAAATTAGTTCATGATGAATTTCAAACCACTTCAAGTGAAACCGAGATTGATGAATTTGATGATTTGCAAATAGTTTATTTTAAGAAAGAATCAAAGGCAAGTAATTGGAGACCATAAATTGAGAAATTGTCACCACGATCACTTAAGTCCATACCTTCAAGTATTCAACCACCAAACCTGATTTAAAGTCGTTATCATTCAATATTAAATACTCATTTTTAGGAGAAAATGAAACTTTTCTGGTAATAATCTCTGCCAAACTGAATGCACATCATAAAGATAAGTTATTAAAAAATTTTAAAATGATAAAAATGCATTAGGATGGACCATAGCTAACATAAAAAGAATTAGTCATTTGATTTACACACACAAAGTTTATTTGGAGGAAAATGTTAAACCCTCTAAAGAAATGCAACGAAGACTTAATCCTAATATAAAAGAAGTAGTGAAAAATAAAGTCATTAAGCTTCTAGATAATGAAATCATATATCTTATTTTTGACAGTAAATGTGTAAGTCCTACCCTAGTTATACTTAAGAAGTCTGGAGTCACTATGATAACAAATGAAAAAAATGAGTTTTTTCCAATTAGGAGTATTATTGGTTGGCACATGTGCATTGACTATAGGAAACTTAATTCAATAACTAGAAAAGATCATTTTCCTTTACCTTTCATAGACCAAATCTTAGAAAGAATTGCAGGTTTTGAATTTTATTATTTTCTAGATAGCTATTTAGGTTACAACCAAATTGAAATTACATTGGAAGATCAAGAGAAGACTACTTTCACATGTCTTTTTAGTACTTTTACATATCAAAGGATGTCTTTTGGATTATGTAATGCACTAGCCACATTTCAAAGATGCATGTTCAGTATATTTAGTGATATGGTTGAACATTTTCTTAAGATTTTTATGGATGATTTTTTTTGTTTTTGGCGATTCATTTGATGATTTTTTGACTAACTTAAAAAAGGTTTCGAGTAGGTATGAAGAGAAGAATCTTATATTGAATTGGAAAAAATATCACTTTATGGTAACAAACGGCATTATACTTAGTCATATTGTTCTATCAAAAGGAATTGAGGTTGACAAAATGTAAAATTGACTTAATTGCTAACTTCTTATTACCAAAATCTATTAAGGATGTTAGATCATTCTTAGGACATGCTGATTTTATAGAAGGTTCATCAAAGATTTTAATATAATATCTAAGCCCTTAAATGACCTTTTAACAAAGGATAATATTTTTGAATGGACTGAACATTGTGAAGAAGCCTTTGCTAAACTTAAAAACTTGCTTACTTATGCTCCTATCATTCAACCTCCTAATTGGTCATTACCTTTTGAAGCAATGTGTGATGCTAGTGATTATATCGTAGGTGTTGTTTTGGGGCAAAGAAAAGATAAGAAATCTTATGTGATTTACTTTGTAAGTAAAACTTTAAATAATGCTCAAATGAATTACACTACTATTGAAAAAGAATTACTTGTAGTAGTATTTACATATGAAAAATTCAGGTCTTAACTTGTTGACTTACCTGTTGTTGTTTTTAGTGATCATATAACATTGAAATATCTTTTTTTGAAGAAAGATTCTAAGGCTAGATTGGTGCGATGAGTTTTGTTACTTCAAGAATTTGATATCACAATCAAAGACAAAAAAGACACAAAAAATGTTGTCACAGATCATTTGTCAAGATTGATAACAGATTCAAAAACTGACATTACACCAATTGATGACTACTTTCTCGATAAATCTTTACTTTCTATCTCTATAATGCCTTTGTTTGCTAATATTGTTAATTTTCTTGTTTCAAGATAATTGCTAGCTCATTAGAGTACCCAAGAAAAAAAAAAGTTCTTGAACAAAGTGAAGAACTTTTATTGGAATGACCCTTATTTATTCAAATATTATCTTGATCAAATATTTTGAAGATGCATTCCTGACAATGAAGTAGTGTCATTAAGTCATTCTAAGGCATGTGGGGGTCATTTCTCATCAAGAAAGACAACTGCTAAAATCTTTTAAAGTATTGAGATCTTTGATTGTTAGGGTATAGATTTCATGGGTCCATTTCCTCCATCATTTGATTTTTTCTACATATTACTTGTAGTAGATTATGTTTCAAAAGGGATAGATGTAATTCCAAGTCGAAACAATGATCACAAAATAGTGATAAAGTTTTTGAAAGAAAATATCTTGAGTTGCTTTAGAATCTCTTAAGCCATGATAAGTAATGGTGGAATACATTTCTGCAACAAGTTATTCAAATCTTTAATCAAGAAATATGAAATCACATATAACATTACCAACCCTTATCACCCTCAAACAAGTGAACAAGTAGAGCTTGTGATTAGTACTTAAAAGTGCATTTTTATCATGGTTTTATATCATCATTTTGCACTTGAAGTATCAATAACTCCTTAACTAAAGCATGTTTTATAATAATATATCTAATAATATAAGATACCTTTAATTTATGGTAAATGTTCATTTTAAATGCAGGCCTATCACATAAATGAAAATATTGATTGATGACTTTAAGAACTTAAATTGCAAAGGCAAAGAGATGGTCAAACTTAGAAAAGAGATGTCAGTGCAATCCAAACCGGAACACTGTTCGGTAATTGGGCCATATCTGGAGCTACAGATCTCAGATTTAGGTCCAATTTATATGGATGGAAAGGTAAGACATAGGCCTACAACTTTCATATGGAGCCCAAGATCTAAAAAGGCCATTATCAAGTCCAAATTGTAGCAACAACAAAGAAGCCCGAATCTGTCTTCCAGCCCGAGTACTGTTCGGTATTTTGGCCATATCTGGAGTTCTAGAAGTTGAAATGAGCTGAATTTTATACACAAGAAAGCTGAGACAATTGCCTACAACTTTCATGTTTTCACCTGGCTCCAGTTTTGACGTTATCAATGACGTTTTGGGCAGACAAGAGAAGATAAGGATTGTCACCAAGTCAAAAGTTGGCCACCCACTTATCAATTAGTCATCAAATCAATAGTTCCCAATTTTGGCCTATAAAAGGAGGCATTTGCCATGCATTTAGGCATCTTGGTTTCCAGATCAAGATCATGCTCTTCCTTTCTCTCTTTGTATTTTTTGTAATGTTTATGCTTTGCTTTCATTAATATCAAGTTTATGCTTTTCATTTCCTTTCCTTTACTTAGTTAGCTTTTATGTTTTTATTTTGTTTATCTATTTTTCTTTCTTTAATTATGTCTAGCTAAGTTAGTTATGTCAAGGTGAAAAGGTTACACTAATGGTGTCAGAATAAATATAATGTAAACTTAATATGGACTTTAATGTTTGATACTAACATGTTTTATATTTGTTATCTTGTTCACTCTTTAATACTTTGCTTGTTAAATGATTAATCTTGATTTATGTTGTATAACACTTGGTACAACAAATGCTTGGCACTTTCATGGCCCATAATGTATGGTATAACCGACACCTGAGCTATGAAAGGAACTTGATTTGTTGTTAACATAAGTTATAATCATGAATGCTTGACGAGATTTACAAGTATTAGCATTAATTGAATAAGATGACTAATGTAATCATGTTAACAATATATAATATGATTGGAACCTCCTTTGTGTGTGGTTTCCAATTCAATAATAAGAGTTTATACTATACTTGTTTGATATACCATTAGTGGAACCTCTAACCTTGACATTTGTTATTATTATTGTTTAATCCTTACATTAATATTTTATCTCTAAGTTCTCATCATCATCATCATCTTCTTCTTCTCTTTCTTTATTATTATTATTATTATCATTACTACTACTACTACTACTACTACTACTACTATTATTATTATTATTATTATTATTATTATTACTATTGTTGTTGTTGTTATTGTTGTTTTATTATTGTTATTTATAATTTGTACAAATAACCTCCCTGTGGTTCGACCCTGGTCTTGCCGGGTTATTTATTACTTCGACACTCCTGCACTTGGGAGAAGACATCAACCTTTTAGTCATGTCAAGTTTTTGGCGCCGTTGCCGGGGAGGTAAGTTCTTGTATAAATTATAGTATTTATTTTATTTTCTCTTTTCACTTTTCTTGTATATAACTTTGTTTCTTTTCTCTTGTTTCTTCTTCTTTTATTTTCTTCTTCCTTTTATTTTATTCCTACGCGTGCATGAGAGTGTGATCACGTACATCAAGTGGTAGACTTTGTAGGGTATCCTCATCATTTTCAGAAAATATGGCCGAAGAAAATAATCAATCACTTCATAATGAGAATAATGAGAATAACCGTGCTAGAACACTTAGAGACCACATGAATCCCATAAGAACAAGTGCACCATCATGTATAGTTTTTGCTCCCGATGCATCTCATTTTAATTTTAAACCAGGTATTATTCAACTTTTACCTTCTTTTCATGGTTTGGAATTAGAAAATCCATACTTGCATTTAAGGGAATTTGAAGAGGTGTGCAACACATATAATAATTTAAATTGTAGCATGAACACCATCAAATTAAAGCTTTTTCCTTTTTCATTAAAAGATAAAGCTAAAACATGGCTACAAAATTTAAGACCAGGATCCATTCGTGCTTGGGATGAAATGCAACAACAATTTTTAAAGAAGTTTTTCCCATCTCATAGAACAAACTCTTTCAAGAGACAAATCACCACTTTCACTCAAAAACCAGGAGAAACATTTTACAAATGTTGGGATAGGTATCGAGACTTGCTTAGTACTTGCCCTCATCATGGTTTTGAAACATGGAGATTGGTTTCACATTTCTATGAAGGGTTAACACCTAAAGATAGGCAAATGGTTGAATTGATGTGCAATGGAACTTTTGAAGAAAAAGACCCTGATCAAGCAATGGAGTACTTAGACTTGTTAGCTGAAAATGCTCAAAATTGGGACACTGCGGGTACATATGAGGCACCGAGTAAAACTCAACTTCATACATCTAGTGGAGGTATGTACAACCTTAGGGAAGATCATGACCTCCAAGCCAAATTTGCATCTTTAGCTAGAAAAGTCGAGGCACTAGAATTGAAAAAGAGTGGTCAATTAAAATCTGTTGAAAACATTGTGTGTCAAATCTGTGAAACAAATGAACACTCAACCAACGATTGTCCAACCTTGCCCTCTTTTAAAGAATGTCTCCATGAACAAGCTCATGCTTTAAACAGTTTTCAAAGGGCCAACCATAACCCATACTCCCAAACATACAACCCTGGTTGGAGGAATCACCCAAATTTCAGTTGGAAGAGTGAGAACAACAATGCACAAACTTCACAACCACCGTTTCAAGCACACCATAATTTCCAAAATTCTCATGGATATGCACCTCCTTATGCTCCACCTCCTAGAAGAAATCTTGAGGAAACATTGCATGCATTCATTGAAAAGCAAGAGACAATCAATACTCAACTTGCTCAAAACATGACAGATTTTAAAGATACTCTTGCTAAATTAACATCTGCTCTCAGTTTCCAAGAGAAAGGTAAGTTTCCATCTCAAACACAACAAAATCCCAAAGGGCAATACAATACAAATGCAAGTAGTTCCGGAAGCCAACACATGGATCAAGTCAAATCAGTCACTACTCTGTGCAGTGGTAAGGTTATTGAAAAACCCTCTCTTGAACCTTATGAGAAAGATGATGAATCAATCTCTGAGGGTAAGGAAGGGGATGAATCTGAAAATTGCAAAGAAACGACTGACTCACCGCCAGCACTTCCATTTCCTCAAGCCATGACCAAACAAAGGAAAGTCAATCATAATTCTGAAATTTATGAAATTTTCAAACAGGTAAGGATCAATATACCTTTGCTGGATGCAATTAAACAGGTTCCTTCCTATGCTAAATTTTTGAAAGATCTATGCACTGTGAAGAGGAAACTGAATGTGAAAAAGAAAGCCTTTCTAGCCGAACAAGTAAGTGCTATTCTTCAAAACAATAATGCTTTGAAATATAAAGACCCTGGTTGTCCTACAATTTCTTGCTTTATTGGAGAGCATAAAATTGAAAGAGCCTTACTTGATCTTGGAGCTAGTGTGAATTTACTTCCATATTCAGTTTTTCAAAGTCTCAATCTAGGTGAGTTAAAACCAACTTCTATATCTCTTTTACTTGCCGATAGATCTGTAAAAGTGCCTAGAGGAATAATTGAAGATGTGTTAGTACAAGTCGATAAATTCATTTATCCTGTGGATTTTATTGTCTTGGACACAGAACTTGTTGAAGCATGTAATTCATTTCCTGTTATTTTAGGACGTCCATTTCTTGCAACTTCTAACGCATTGATTAATTGTAGGAATGGACTGATGAAGCTATCATTTGGAAACATGACATTGGAGATGAATATTTTCAACATTTGCAAGCAACCTGGAGATGATAATGATTTACAAGAAGTAGATAATATTGATGAATTAGTTTATGATCAACTTGAATCTACTTTAAGTAAAAATGAATTGGATGAAACTGAAGATTTGCAAATGATTTATTCTGAGGAAGAAATCATGGATGAAACAAGCACCGAAAATGTTGATGCAAATCTTTTGTCAACACTGACAACAGATTCGACATCTAACATCACACCAATCGATGATTACTTTCCTGATAAATCTTTACTTTCTTTTATTTCAATGCCTTGGTTTGCTAAAAATATCAATTTTCTTGCTTCAGGATTTTTCCCAGCTCACTGGAGTATTGAAGACAAAAGAAAATTTTTGAGCAACGAGCAAAATTTTTGTTGGGATGACCCTTACTTATTCAATTATTGTCCTGATCAAATATTTAAAAAATACATTTTCGACAATGAGGTAAGTAATTTCATTAAATTTTGTCACTCTAAGGCATATGGGGATCATTTCTCGTCAAAAAAGAGGATTGTAGAAATCTTACAGAGTGGATTTTACTGGCCCACCATATTCAAGGAGTCACATGCATTCTGCAAAAACTGTGAAAATTGTCAAAAGGTGGGATTTATTTCAAAACACAGAGAGTCTTTAGATAATCTTCTATTGACTCTCAAGTCTCATCATAGTCGAGATAAGTATCATGCAATTCATGACTTATAAATCCATTTTCATAAAAAACATGCTTGGCATAGTCTTGGGAATCTGACTAAAAAAAGACCCTGTTTGCTAGTTTTTAAGAAAACTGGATGGGAAGCCTATCCCCGACCCATAGAGGGCGTTTAAGTCGTTCTTGGACGTAAAACCAAGGGAAGATGTGAGCCATAATCACAACTGCGATTTGAGTCTTAGCTTGTAAAAATTTGTGTCTTTTCTTTTTATTAATAGCATAATATTTGTGTTTTGTCATTTTTTATTTTTGTTTCAGTGTGTTTCAGGTTTGTTAATGTTCATTATTTCAGGTGATATCTTCTATACTCTATCTTTCTACCTTAGAACATTGAGGACAATGTCTCGTTTTGGTTGGGGGGAGAGGGTAGTAGTTGATAAAAAAAAAATTTCATAAAGCATGTGCATAATTGTTGTTACTAGGGTGGCAGAGTAAAGGAGCTCTTTTGTTAAAGTGACTCTTGAGACGTATCTTAGTAACCATTCTTAACAAGGTCTATTATAATACTTCTTGAAATATTCAGGTTTACAAACTCTCGCATTGTTATCACTTAATTCTGCTCATATACTTATTTAACATGCATTCTTGAACCTTAATTTACACACACACACTTTAACATATGATTGTGGGTTGCATATTGGATTATTATATTATTTATGTACTTTTGTTAAAGGTAACAACTAAGGGAAATGGATTGTATATAATTAAAAAAAACAAAAACAAGAAAAAAAAAGAGAGAAAAAAAAAACTAAAAAAAATATGAAAAAAAAAATGATGATAATAAAAATGTAGATAAGTTTGGTTTCGTAGCCTCCCTAACCTAAGCAATTAAGCCCGAAGGGGTGTTTTAACACCTAATACCCTAAAGTCAACTGACTTGGGAGCTATTGGCCCAACGCTTGTTACATGGGGTGAGGAGAAAAGCTTAAGGGAATCAAACATTGCACTATCTACATATCAGTATCTGCGACCCGAGTTACTAAGCTCGTAGGGGTGTCTTAACACCTAATGCCCTAAAACCAACTGGTTTGGGAGTCATTAGCTGAAAGCTCGTTACATGGGTTAAAGATGCATGATGTTTTTAAATTATATGTATATAGATTTTTAAACAAAAAAAAAAGACAAAAATAATAATCCCAACCCAAGGAAGTTAACCTTAAACATTAGAACAAAAATTTTGTTTTCTTCCAAGAAAAGCCCCATAATTATGTGTTGATACATTGAGCACAAAAGAAAGGTTTATTAATATCTTGTTAAGAGGTATTGAGCAGATATATAAATTTAATGAGAGTTTGTTTATTTGGATAGATTAATGGAAGTTAAATGATGAATACCTTGCTTTGTGAAATTTGCAAATTGTTTTAACGCTTTGATTACTAGGGACTAGTAATAAGCTGGTTGAGGGGTGTGATTAGTACTTAAAAGTGCATTTTTATCATGGTTTTATATCATCATTTTGCACTTGAAGTATCAATAACTCCTTAACTAAAGCATGTTTTATAATAATATATCTAATAATATAAGATACCTTTAATTTATGGTAAATGTTCATTTTAAATGCAGGCCTATCACATAAATGAAAATATTGATTGATGACTTTAAGAACTTAAATTGCAAAGGCAAAGAGATGGTCAAACTTAGAAAAGAGATGTCAGTGCAATCCAAACCGGAACACTGTTCGGTAATTGGGCCATATCTGGAGCTACAGATCTCAGATTTAGGTCCAATTTATATGGATGGAAAGGTAAGACATAGGCCTACAACTTTCATATGGAGCCCAAGATCTAAAAAGGCCATTATCAAGTCCAAATTGTAGCAACAACAAAGAAGCCCGAATCTGTCTTCCGGCCCGAGTACTGTTCGGTATTTTGGCCATATCTAGAGTTTTAGAAGTTGAAATGAGCTGAATTTTTTACACAAGAAAGCTGAGACAATTTCCTACAACGTTCATGTTTTCACCTGGCTCCAGTTTTGACGTTATCAATGACGTTTTGGGCAGACAAGAGAAGATAAGGATTGTCACCAAGTCAAAAGTTGGCCACCCACTTATCAATTAGTCATCAAATCAATAGTTCCCAATTTTGGCCTATAAAAGGAGGCATTTGCCATGCATTTAGGCATCTTGGTTTCCAGATCAAGATCATGCTCTTCCTTTCTCTCTTTGTATTTTTTGTAATGTTTATGCTTTGCTTTCATTAATATCAAGTTTATGCTTTTCATTTCCTTTCCTTTACTTAGTTAGCTTTTATGTTTTTATTTTGTTTATCTATTTTTCTTTCTTTAATTATGTCTAGCTAAGTTAGTTATGTCAAGGTGAAAAGGTTACACTAATGGTGTCAGAATAAGTATAATGTAAACTTAATATGGACTTTAATGTTTGATACTAACATGTTTTATATTTGTTATCTTGTTCACTCTTTAATACTTTGCTTGTTAAATGATTAATCTTGATTTATGTTGTATAACACTTGGTACAACAAATGCTTGGCACTTTCATGGCCCATAATGTATGGTATAACCGACACCTGAGCTATGAAAGGAACTTGATTTGTTGTTAACATAAGTTATAATCATGAATGCTTGACGAGATTTACAAGTATTAGCATTAATTGAATAAGATGACTAATGTAATCATGTTAACAATATATAATATGATTGGAACCTCCTTTGTGTGTGGTTTCCAATTCAATAATAAGAGTTTATACTATACTTGTTTGATATACCATTAGTGGAACCTCTAACCTTGACATTTGTTATTATTATTGTTTAATCCTTACATTAATATTTTATCTCTAAGTTCTCATCATCATCATCATCTTCTTCTTCTCTTTCTTTATTATTATTATTATTATCATTACTACTACTACTACTACTACTACTACTACTATTATTATTATTATTATTATTATTATTATTACTATTGTTGTTGTTGTTATTGTTGTTTTATTATTGTTATTTATAATTTGTACAAATAACCTCCCTGTGGTTCGACCCTGGTCTTGCCGGGTTATTTATTACTTCGACACTCCTGCACTTGGGAGAAGACATCAACCTTTTAGTCATGTCAGCTTGCTAATAATAACATTACCAACCCTTATCACCCTCAAACAAGTGAACAAGTAGAGCTTGCTAATAAGGAGATCAAACAAATCTTGGAGAAAATAATGAACCCTAATAGGAAAGACTAGTCTTTAAAACTTAATGATACACTTTGGGCTTATCGAACTGCTTATAAAACATCATTAGGTATGTCTTCTTATAGACTAATCTATGGAAAACCTTATTACTTACTTGTGGAACTTGAATATAAAGCTTATTGGGCTATTAAAGCTTTCAATTCAAACCTTGATGATGCTAGTCAACTGAGAAAATTATAAATAAATGAGCTTGAGAAAATAAGAAATGATGCATATGAAAATTAAAGAATTCATAAAGCAATAATCAAAGAGTTTCATGACAAGAAAACACTAAGAAAAACATTCAATGCTAGTCAAAAATTCTTGTTTTATAATTTTAGACTCCATTTATTTCCTGAAAAACTAAAATCAAGATAGAGCAGTCTGTTTATTGTGAAATATGTGTGTCCATAAGAGACTAATGATATCAAGAATTCAAAGAATGGTGATGTTTTCAAGGTAAATGGATATTACAGTTTACTTTGACAAATGACTATTGAATTGGGTGATCTTGTATATAAAGATTGATTTTTTTTCCTCACATTGATTTTGTATTTTTTTTTGTGATTTTTGATTTGCTAGTTTCTCTCACCTTGGTCAAATTAAGGATAATGGTACTTTATGACTTAAGTCGGTTCTTTCAGTTTTCCATAATAACTAATATTTGTGCAATTCTTTTCTCTTTCCCATTTTTTTTAATCTCTCTTCCAATTCTCATTTGAAAATAGACACTACTCTTGAAAAATTAAAAAGGTATTTTCCCGCTCTACCTTAGAATGCGATTATAAAATTTTGCCATGCTAGATATGCAAGATTGAATTATTAATGAATCATGGAATTCCTAAAGATATTTGTTGCCTGATTTAAGTAAAGTTTTGATTATTAGGTGAGTTCTCTAATTCTTTCATTTCACACATGCATGGAACATGTAAAAACACTTTTGCAAAGAAACATCATGCAAAATGACTGAAAGTCTATTATAGATGTGCTAAATGGACTTGTAATGCAACATATCGTTCTTCAAAATTGATATTTGTAAACCGTGAAGATAAAATACAATTCATTAAGATAAAAGTGCCAAGCATTTGTCAAGTGATATACAACATAAATCTAGATTAGTCATTTAACCAGAAAAGTATTAAAGAGTGAACAAGATAGTAAATATAAAACATGTTAGTATCAAACATTAAAGTTCATGTTAAGTTTACACTATACTTATTCTTACACCATTAGTATAACCTTTTCACCTTTACATAATAAACTTAACTATACATAATGAAAGAGATAAACATAAATAAAGAAAATAAGAACATAAATAAGATAAAAGTTAACTAAGTAAATGAAAGGAATTGAAAAGCATAAACAAGATATTAATAAAAATAAAACATAAACATTACAAAAATACAAAAAGAGAAAGCAAGAGCATGATTTTGATCTGGAGACTAAGATGTCTAAATGCATGACAAATACCTCCTTTTATAGGCCAAAATTGAGAACTATTGATTTAATGATTATTTGATGAGTGTGTGGCCAACTCTTGACTTAGTGACAATCCTTATCTTCTCTTGTTTGCCTAAAACATCATTGATAATGTTATAATTAAAACCACCTAAAAACATGAAAGTTGTAGGTAATTGTGTCAGCTTTTCAGGAAAAAAAAATGGAGGTCATTTGGACTTTTAGAACTCTAGATATGAGGCAAAAATTGAATAGTGTTTAAGCTACAAGATAGATTTAAACTTCTTCATTGTTCCTATAATTTAGACTTGAAAATGACCTTTTTAAAACCAAACCTGACACGACTAAAAATTGATGTCTTCTCTCAAGTGTAGGATTATCAAAGTAATAAATAGCTCTACAAGACTAGGGTTGAACCATAGAGAGGTTAATTGTATAAATTATAGATTGTTAACATAACAACAACAATAACAATAAGAATAATAGTAGTAGTAGTAGTAGTAGTAGTAGTAGTAGTAGTAGTAGTAATAGTAGTAATAAAGAAGAAAAAGTTAATGAGAACTTTGAGATGGAAGATTAATGTAATGATTAAACAATGATAACAATAAATGTCAAGGTTAGAGGATCTACTAATGATATGTGAAACAAGTATAATATAAACTCTTATTACTCAATTGGAAACCACACACAAAGAAGGTTCTAATTAGATTATAAATTGTTAACATGATTACATTAGTTATCTTATTTGATTAATGCTAGTACTCGTAAATCTCATTAGCCTTTTATGATTATAACTTATGATAACAACAAATCAAGTTCCTTTCATAACTCAGGTGTCGGTTATACCTTACAGTATGGATTATGAAAGTGCCAAGCATTTATTATACCAAGTGTTATACAACATAAATCTAGATTAGTCATTTATCAAGAAAGTATTAAAGAGTAAATAAGATAACAAATATAAAACATGTTAGTACCAAACATTAAAGTTCATGTTAAGTTTACACTATACTTATTCTTACACCAATAGTATAACCTTTTCACCTTTACATAATAAACTTAACTACACATAATGAAAAAAATAAACAAAATAAAAATATAAATAAGATGAAAGCTAACTAAGTAAAGGAAAGGAAATGAAAGGCATAAACAAGATATTAATGAAAATAAAACTTAAGCATTACAAAAATACAAAGAGAGAAAGCAAAAGCATGATTTTGATTTGAAAACCAAGATAACTAAATGTATGGAAAATGCCTTCTTTTATAGGCCAAAATTGGTAACTATTGATTTGATGACTAATTGATGTGTGGGTGGCCAACTCTTGACTTTGTGACAATCCTTATCTTCTCTTGTCTACCTAAAATGTCATTAATAACGTTAGAATTAGAACCATGTGAAACATAAAAGCTGTAGGAAATTGTCTCAACTTTCCAGGAAAAAAATGGAGGTTATTTGGACTCTTAGAACTCCAAATATGGGTCAAACACTGAATAGTGCTCGAGCTGCAGGACAGATTCAGGCTTCTTCATTGTTGCTACATTTTGGACTTGAAAATGACCTTTTTAAATCTTGGGTTCCATATGAAAGTTTTAGGCCTATGTCTTACCTTTCCATCCATATAAATCTGAGATCTACAACTCCAAATATGACCTAATTACGGAAAATATTCCAGTTTAGACTGCACCATCATCTCTTTTCTAAGTTTGGTCATCTCTTTATCCTTTCAATTTTAGTTCTTAAACTCATCAATTAATTCTTTTATTTATGTGATAGGCCTACATTTAAAATAAAGATTTTCCACAAATTAATGGTATCTTATATTATTAGATATGTTATTATAAAACATGCTTTAGTTAAGTAGTTATTGATACTTCAAGTGCAAAATGATGATATAAAACCTTAATAAAAATGCACTTTTAAGTACTAATCAAGACCTCCATATGAAAGTTATAGGCCTATGTTTTACCTTTATATTCATATAAAGTACACCTAAATCTGAGATCTATAGCTCTAGATATGACCCAATTATCGAATAGTGTTTTAGTTTAGACTGCATCAGCATCTCTTTTTTAAGTTTGGCTATCTCTTTGTCCTTTCAATTTTAGTTCTTAAACTTATCATCAATCCTTTTATCTATGTGATAGGCCTATATTTAAAATGAACATTTACCATAAATTAAAGGTATGTTATATTATTAGATATGTTATTATAAAACATGCTTTAGTTAAGTAGTTATTAATACTTCAAGTGCAAAATGATGATATAACACCTTGATAAAAATATACTTTTATGTACTAATCATAGTTATAGGGTTGTCCCTAAGGCTTTAGCAAAAGGGAACATTATTGGAAAAACAATTGGAGAGGAACTACAAGTCTCCACAATGACTAATTGAATGAATGCCATGTCTTCATTGCCTTACCAGGTGGTCTGGGCACATTTGAAGAGATCTTTCATGTTTTCTCTTGGGCCCAATTGCACATTCACCATAAACCTATATGTCTGTTAAATGTTAATGGTTTTTATGATAAATTACTGTCTTTTCTTGATCATACCGTGGAACAAGAATTTCTAACATCTTTAGCATGACAAATCATAATCTTTGCTACTACTATTAAACAATTGATTGACCAACTACAATCTTTCACTCCTGTAATTGATCCCTCCATAAGTCGCATAAATTGGTCAAATAAGGAAAGTTGTAAAAAGCTTAAATTGGATTTGAGTCTTCATTTGTGAATTGTTATGTCTTTTAGTTTTCTTAATAATATATTATTTTTTTTGTTATTTCTTAAATTTAATTAAGTGTGTTTCAGGTTTGTCAATGTTTGGTGTTTCAGGTGATATCTTCTATACTCAATCTTTCTATCTTAGGACATTAAGGACAATGTCTCATTTTGGTTGGGGGGACAAGGTAGTACGTAGTTGATATTAAAAAAAAAATTAACTAACTATATTTTCTATTTCATAAACCATTTGCAAAACTGTTGTTATTAGGATGATAGAGTAAAGTTTTTTTGTTAAAGTGACTCTTGAGACGTATCTTAGGAAACATTTTTAACAAGATCTATCAAAATAGTTCTTAAAATATTCAGGTTTACAAACTCTCACATTGTTATCACTTAATTTTGCTCATATACTTATTTCACAAGTATTCTTAAACCTTCATTTTCACACACACACTTTAACATATGATTGTTGTAATTGGATTATTACATTATTTATATTCTTTTATTAAATGTAACAACTAAGAGAAATGGATAGTATATAATTTGCAAAAAAAAAAATCAAGAAAGTTTTAAAAAATGATGATAATAAAAACATAGAGAAGTTTGGTTTTGTATCTTCCTTAACCTAACCAATGAAGCTTGAAGGGATGTTTTAACACCCAATACCCTAAAGTCAATTGATTCAGGAGCTATTGACCCAACGTTTTCTATATGGATTGAGGATAAAAGCTTAAAGAAATCAAACATTACACTATCTATGTCTTAAGAAGTATTGTGATAGACCTTGTTAAGAATGGATACTAAGATGCGTCACAAGAGTCATTTTAACAAAAGAGTTCCTTTACTCCGCCATCCTAGTAACAACAATTTTGCACATGTTTAAAGATGTTCATGCCTTCTGTGTTGCATGTGAGTAGTTAGTTAATTTTTTTTGTCAACTACTACCCTCTTCCCCCAACCAAAACAAGACATTATCCTCAATGTTCTAAGATACAAAGATAGAGTATATAAGACATCATCTGAAATAAAAAATACTAACAAACATGAAACATAAACAAATATAAGAAATAATAAAACACAATAATAAAACCAAAAGACATAAAGATTCACAAATAAAGACTCAAATCCAATCTAAGCTTTTTACGATCCTCTTTAGATGACCAATTTATGCGACTCATGGAAGGATCAATTACAGGAATTAAAAATTGTAGTTGGTCAGTCAATTGTTCAGTAGTAGCAACAAAGATTATGATTTGTCATGCAGAAGATGTTAAAAATTCTTATTCCACACCATGATCAAGAAAAGGCAACAACTTATCATAATAGTGATTAGTACTTAAAAGTGCATTTTTATCATGGTTTTAAATCATCATTTTTCACTTGAAGTATCAATAACTCCTTAACTAAAGCATGTTTTATAATAATATATCTAATAATATAAGATACCTTTAATTTATGGTAAATGTTCATTTTAAATGCAGGCCTATCACATAAATGAAAGGATTGATTGATCACTTTAAGAACTTAAATTGCAAGGGCAAAGAGATGACCAAAATTAGAAAAGAGATGTCGGTGCAATCCAAACTAAAACACTGTTCGGTAATTGAGTCATATCTGGAGCTATAGATCTCAGATTTAGGTATACTTTATATGGATGGAAAGGTAAGACATAGGCCTATAACTTTCATATGGAGCCCAAGATCTAAAAAGTCCATTTTCAAGTCCAAATTGTAGCAACAACAAAGAAGCCAAAATTTGTCCTCCAACCCGAGCACTATTCAGTATTTTGGCCATATCTGGAGTTCTAGAAGTCCAAATGAGCTACATTTTGTTACACAAGATAGCTGAGACAATTGCCTACAACTTTCATATATTCGAGTGGCTCCAATTTTGACGTTATCAATGATGTTTTGGGTAGACAAGAGAAGATAATGATTGTCACCAAGTCAAGAGTTGGCCACCCACTTATCAATTAGTCATCAAATCAATTTTGGCCTATAAAAGGAGGCATTTGCCATGCATTTAGGCATCTTGGTTTCCAAATCAAGATCATGCTCTTCCTTTCTCTCTTTGTATTTTTTGTATTGCTTATGGTTTGCTTTCATTAATATCAAGTTTATGTCTTTCATTTCCTTTCATTTTCTTAGTTAACTTTTATCTTATTTATATTTTTATTTTGTTTTTTTATTTTTCTTTCTTTCATTATGTCTAGCTAAGTTTATTATGTCAAGGTGGAAAGGTTACACTAATGGTGTAAGAATAAGTATAGTGTAAACTTAATATGGACTTTAATGTTTGATACTAACATGTTTTGTATTTGTTATCTTGTCCACTCTTTAATACTTTGCTTATTAAATGACTAATCTTGATTTATGTTGTATAACACTTGGTACAACAAATACTTGACACTTTCATAGTTCATACTGTATGGTATAACCAACACCTGAGCTATGAAAGGAACTTGATTTGTTGTTAACATAAGTGATAATCATGAATGCTTGACAAGATTTACATGTATTAGCATTAATAGAATAAGATGACTAATGTAATCATGTTAACAATCTATAATTTGATTGGAACCTCCTTTATGTGTGGTTTCCAATTGAATAATAAAAGTTTATATTATACTTGTTTGAGATACTATTAGTGGAATCTCTAACCTTGACATTTGTTATTATCATTGTTTAATCGTTACATTAATATTCCTTCTCAAAGTTCTCATCTTCTTCTTCTTCTTCTCCTTCTTTTTCTTTATTATTGTTGTTGTTGTTGTTGTTGTTGTTGTTATTGTTGTTATTGTTATTGCTATTGTTATTTATAATTTGTACAATTAACCTCCTTGTGGTTCGATCCCGGTTTTGTCAGGATATTTATTACTTTGATAGTCCTGCACTTGGGAGAAGACATCAATCTTTTAGTCGTGTCAAATAACCATTAACATTTAATAGACCTGTAGGTTTATGGTGAATGTGTAGTTAGACCCAAGAGGAAATATGAAAGATCTCTTTCAATGTGCTTAGACCACCTAGTAAGGCAATAAAGGCATGCGCATAGTTGAACATTGCATTCATTCAAGCAGACATTGTGAAGACCTATAGTTTCGTTCCAATTGTTTTTCCAATGATGTCTCCCTTGTGCTAAAGCTTTAAGGATAACTCCCAAAACTAGACCTCCCATTAACCCAAGACTGCCACTCTCATAAACTAAATGAATCTTTCTCTTAGCTAGTACCTGACCAAGATGATTTACTGATTCTAAAAATTCTTTTTCTTTCCTAGGACTAGATCCACCAAAAACACAAACATTTCTTATATGATGACCTAAGAAACTTGTCATTTCTACACATTTTTATATTTTTTGAAATTATAGGTCAAGTAGAAATGAAGGGAAGGAAGAGAGGATTTTATAGATGAGAAATTTGTAGGCCAGCTAGAGTCTCACACACACACTCTCTTTCTTTTTTCTCTCTATTTATTTATTTAAAAAAACATATGTATGTATAGGTAGTTATGATTATGACTCACATCTTCCCTTGGTTTTACATCCAAAAACAGTTTAAACACCCTTTATGGGGTATTTTTAAAAACTACTAAATGGGGTATTTTTTAGTCAGATTCCAAAAACTATGCCAAGCATGTTCTTTATGAAAATGGGTTCATAAGTCATGAATTGTATAATGCTTATCTCCACTATGATGACATTTAAGAGTCAATAGAAGATTATCCAAAGACACTTTTCTTTTTTAAATAAACCTTGCCTTTTGACAATTTTCACAGGTTTTATGGAATGCATATGAGTCCTTGAACATGGTTGGCTAGTAAAATCCACTTTGTAAGATTTTTATAGTCCTTTTTTTTATGAAAAATGATCTCCACATGCCTTAGAGTGAAAAACTTTAATGACACTACTTATTGACAGGAATGCATCTTTGAAATATTTGATCAAGACAATAATTGAATAAAGGTCATCCTAATAAAATTTTTGCATGTCGCTAAAAAATTTTCTATTATCTTCTGTACTTTAATGAGCTGGCAAAAATCCTAAAGCAAGAAAATTGATATTTTAACAAACTAAGGCATTGAACAAAGAGAAAGTAAGGATTCATTAGGAAAGCAATCATTGACTGATGTGATATCGAATGTTGAAACTATTGTCATTCTTGAAAAAAATTCTGTATTAATATTTTCAGTGCCTTTTTCATCCTTGATTTCTTCCTATTTGGTCATGGCAAGAGAAAATGGAATGCTGATGGGGAATTAGTCTTTTCTTTACAATGTTCAAATTCAACCTCTTCCTTACCCTTAGAGATTGACTCATTGATTAGTACTTAAAAGTGCAATTTTATCATGATTTTATATCATCATTTTGCACTTGAAGTATCAATAACTGCTTAACTAAAACATGCTTTATAATAATATATCTAATAATATAAGATACCTTTAATTTATGGTAAATATTCATTTCACATGCAGGCCTATCACCTAAAAGAAAGGATTGATTGATGACTTTAAGAACTTAAATTACAAGGGGAAAGAGATGACTAAACTTAGAAAAGAGATGTCGGTGCAATCCAAATCGGAACACTGTTCGGTAATTGGGTCATATCTGGAGCATAATTCAACTTTTACCATCTTTTCATGCCTAATTTCTCATCTATAAAACCCTCTTTTCCTTCCTTTCATTTCTACTCAACCCATACATTCAACAAATACAGAAGTGTGTAGAAATGGCAAGTTCCTCAGGTCATCATATAAGACATATTTGTGTTTTTGCTGGATCTAGTCCTAGGAAAGAAAAGGAGTTTTTAGAATCAGCAAATCATCTTGGTCAGGTGCTAGCTGAGAGAAAGATTCATTTAGTATATGAGGGAGGCAGTCTTGGGTTAATGGGAGGTGTGTCAATAGATGTATTTTTAGGAGGTAGTCAAGTTTTGGGGGTCGTCCCCGAAGCTTTAGCACAAGGGGACATCATTGGAAAAACAATTGGAGAGGAACTTCAGGTCTCCACAATGTCGGCTCGAATGAATGCAATGTTTAACCATGCTGATGCCTTCATTGCTTTACCAGGTTGATTGTGCATCAAAAGTGTCATTAAGTCTCTTGTTTTACATATGTATTTATTGTTTTTATTTGGTTGTTTGTATAATAATTGATGTGTTTTTTAGTAATGAAGTTTGTTTTAATGTTTCGATAGGTTTTTGGAGCTTAAATGAATTAATTCAGAAAATTCAACGTCGGAATTCAGAACAAAGAATTGAAGAGACATTTAGTTGAAGATTGAAGCAAATCTTGGTTCAAATAAGTGCTCCAAATTTGTCCCAAAAATCAATTCTATTCCAATTCTAGAAAAGAATATCATATGATTTATTTCAAGCCCAAACTTGCCTTATGTTGTGTGCAAACTTCAACCATTAAACACTCAAGGTTTCAATGTCAATCTTAGCCCAAATAATAAGTACATTTGTATACTTATTTGATGCTCAAAATCAGCCCCAAATCAGCCCTAAATCAACCCCAAATCAACCTTCAAATCAACCCAAACACAATCCATGATCTTACATGTCCACACAACAAATAACAATTGATTTATTTTGGGTAATCCATTGATCCAAGAAGGCAAGCACATGGATGGAAAGCTGGAGGGGATATTTTAACATTATTTTGGGTCAAAAAGAAGAAGGAGACACCTCATAAATGAGGAAGAAAAACGTGCACCAAAGTGGTTGTAAAGCTGTCTTGATTTGATTTTTCAGAACACCTTTCGGTGTTTTGCCCATAAATTTTGACTCAGGTGTCCAAATGAGCTGTTCTTTAATGATCTGGAAAGGTGACAGAATTGCCTATAAATATGTCTCTAATAGACTTCTCCAAAAAAAGCTTCTAAGAGGGTCGAATTGCTGTCCAAAGTTAGAGTCAGATTTGTGTCCGAATTTTTTCTGAAATTGTATTGTGTTCTTCTTTATAGATTTCGGTTCTTTAGTTTGTAAAACTTATTTTTTCAGTTGGATTCAAGTTCTTTCATGTTTATTGAAGTGTTCTTATATATAATCATGGTTGGCTAAACTCTTTCTTGGATCCAAATCAAGGATAATGGTGATTGAGGTGAGTTCTTTAGGATATGAATGAATCTTAATGTTTATCTTTTTATTTTCTTCATGAATGATTTATTATTGTAAAGAAATTTTAGAAATCATTTAGGTAATGTTATAATCTTGAATTTTTATGCACAAACTTTAGTTTTGGTATAGAGATTGCTTGATTCAATGTCTTACTTAATATGAAAGTACTTGTTCATTCTTAAGCAATAATCAATCTTCATCTTTCTAATCTTCATTGTAATATCTTCCGATCTAATATCACCATCGTTGAGATTAGGTTGAGTTATCTTATATATGTTGAAGAAATCACCAATACATCACCATTAAAATTGATTTGGACCAAGACTTACTTTTCTTGTCATTTAAAATCTATTTACATTTTTTTTTATCTTTGAAAACAAATCCATCAATTATTTTCAACCAAGTTATTGTTAATTTAATTTCTCTTGAGTTTTTTTTTGTTACTTAGCTTAATTTCCAGATCTAGCTCTCTGTGGATATGACCTCGATCTTACCGAGTTAATTGCTACATCGCACACTCGTGCACTTGCGAGTTAAAACAAGCCGATCATAAAAAGCGGTCAAGCACAGGTGGTCTAGGCATATTGGAAGAGATCTTCCATATTTCCTCTTGGGCTCAACTGCACATTCACCATAAACCCATAGGTTTGTTAAATGTTAATGGTTATTATGATAAGTTGTTGTCTTTTCTTGATCATGCTGTGGAACAGGAATTTCTAACATCTTCTGCACGACAAATCATAATCTCTATTGCTATTGCTGAACAATTGATTAACCAACTACAATCTTTCATTCCTATGATTAATCCTTCCATGAGTCGTATAAATTCGTCATCTAAGGAAAGCCGTAAAAAGCTTAGATTGGATTTGAGTCTTCATTTGTGAATTTGTGTGTCTTTTGGTTTTATTATTGTGTTTTGTTATTTCTTATTTTTGTTTCAGTATGTTTCAGGTTTGTCGGTGTTTGCTATTTCAGGTGATATCTTCTTTACGCTATCTTTCTATCTTAGAACATCGAGTACAATGTCTCGTTTTGGTTGGGGGCAGAGGGTAGTAGTTGATAAAAAAAAATTGTTTTTCATTTCATAAAGCATGTGCATAATTGTTGTTACTAGGATGACAGAGTAAAGGAGCTCTTTTGTTAAAGTGACTCTTGAGATGCATCTTAGTAACCATTCTTAACAAGGTCTATTATAATACTTATTGAAATATTCAGGTTTACAAACTCTCGCATTGTTATCACTTAACTATGCTTATATACTTATTTAACATGTATTCTTAAACCTTAATTTACACACACACACACTTTAACATATGATTGTGGGTTGCATATTGGATTATTACATTATTTGTGTTCTTTTGTTTAAGGTAACAACTAAGGGAAAGGGATTGTATATAATTAAGAAAAAAAACATGAAAAAAAGAACAATGAAAAAAGAAAAAAAAAGAAAAAAATAATGATAATAAAAATGTAGATAAGTTTGGTTTCGTAGCCTCCCTAACCTAAGCAATTAAGCCCGAAGGGGCGTTTTAACACCTAATACCCTAAAGTCAACTGACTTGGGAGCTATTGGCCCAACACTTGTTACATGGATTGAGGAGAAAAGCTTAAGGGAATCAAACATTGCACTATCTACATATCAGTATCTACGACCCGAGTTACTAAGCTCGTAGGGGTGTCTTAACACCTAATGCCCTAAGACCAACTGGTCTAGGAGTCATTAGCTGAAAGCTCATTACATGGGTTAAAGATGCATGATGTTTTTCAATTATATGTATATATATTTAAAAAAAAAATAAGAAAAAAAAAGAAGCAAAAATAATAATCCCAACCCAAGGAAGTTAACCTTAAACATTAGAACAAAAAATTTTGTTTTCTTCCAAGAAAAGACCCATAATTATGTGTTAATACATTGAGCACAAAAGAAAGGTTTATTAATATCTTGTTAAGAGGTATTGACCAGATATATAAATTTAATGAGAGTTTGTTTATCTGGATAGATTAATGGAAGTTAAATGATGAATACCTTGCTTTGTGGAATTTGCCAAAAAAAAAATTCTATTTTAATGCTTTGATTACTAGGGACTAGTAATAAGCTGGTTGGGGGGTGTGATTAGTACTTAAAAGTGCATTTTTATCATGGTTTTATATCATCATTTTGCACTTGAAGTATCGATAACTCCTTAACAAAAACATGTTTTATAATAATATATCTAATAATATAAAATACCTTTAATTTGTGGTAAATGTTCATTTTAAATGCAGGCCTATCACATAAATGAAAGGATTGATTGATGACTTTAAGAACTTAAATTGCAAGGATAAAGAGATGGACAAACTTAGAAAAGAGATGTCTACAACTTTTATATGGAGCCTAGGATCTAAAAAGGTCATTTTCAAGTGCAAATTGTAGCAACAACAAAGAAGCCCAAATCTGTCCTCCGGCCCGAGCACTGTTCAGTATTTTGGCCATATCTGGAGTCCTAGAAGCCCAAATGTGCTGAATTTGTTACACATAAAAGCTGAGACAATTGTCTACAACTTTCATGTTTTCAACTGGCTCCAATTGTGATATTATCAATGATGTTTTGGGCAGACAAGAGAAGATAAGGATTGTCACCAAGTCAAGAGTTGGTCACCCATTTATCAATTAGTCATCAAATCAATAGTTTCCAATTTTAGCCTATAAAAGGAAGCATTTGCCATGCATTTAGGCACCTTGGTTTCCACATCAAGATCATGCGATTCTTTTCTCTCTTTGTATTTTTTTGTAATGTTTATGTTTTGCTTTCATTAATATCAAGTTTATGCCTTTCATTTCCTTTCCTTTACTTAGTTAGCTTTTATGTTCTTATTTTGTTTATCTATTTTTCTTTCTTTCATTATGTCTAGCTAAGTTAATTATGTCAAGGTGAAAAGGTTATACTAATGGTGTAAGAATAAGTATAATATAAACTTAATATGGACTTTAATGTTTCATACTAACATGTTTTATATTTGTTATCTTGTTCACTCTTTAATACTTTGCTTGTTAAATAACTAATCTTGATTTATGTTATATAACACTTGGTACAACAAAGGCTTGGCACTTTCATAGCCCATACTGTATGGTATAACCGACACCTGAGCTATGAAAGGAACTTGATTTGTTGTTAACATAAGTTATAATCATGAATGCTCGACGAGATTTACAAGTATTAGCATTAATCGAATAAGATGATTAATATAATTATGTTAACAATTTATAATCTGATTGGAACCTCCTTTATATATGGTTTCCAATTAAATAATAAGAGTAAGGAAGCTATTGAATCTGAATATTGCAACGAAAAGACTAATTCTTCACTAGTACTTCCATTTCCTCAAGCCATGACCAAACAAAGAAAAGTCAATCACAACTCTGAAATTTTTGAAATTTTCAAACAGGTAAGGATCAATATACCTTTGGTGGATGCTATTAAACAGGTTCCTTCCTATGCTAAATTTTTGAAAGATCTATGCATTGTGAAGAGGAAACTAAAGGTGAAAAAGAATGTGCTATTCTTCAAAACAATAATGCTTTGAAATATAAAGGCCCTGGTTGTCCTACAATTTCTTGCTTTATTGGAGAGCATAATATATAAAGAGCCTTACTTGATCTTGGTGCTAGTGTAAATTTACTTCCATATTCAGTTTTTCAAAGTCTCAATCTAGGTGAGTTAAAACCAACTTCTATATCTCTTTTACTTGCCGACAGATCTATAAAAGTGCCTAGAGGAATAATTGAAGATGTGTTAGTACAAGTCAATAAATTCATTTATCATGTGGATTTTATTGTCTTGGACACAACCTTTTGAAGTATGTAATTCATTTCCAGTTATTTTAGGACGTCCATTTCTTGCAACTTCTAACGCATTGATTAATTGTAGGAATGGACTGATGAAGCTATCATTTGGAAACATGACAATGGAGATGAATATTTTAAACATTTACAAGCAACCTGAAGATGATAATGATTTACAAGAAGTAGATCATATTGACGAATTAGTTTTTGATCAACTTGAATATACTTTAATTAAAAATAAGTTAGATGAATCTGAAGATTTGCAAATGATTTATTCAAAGAAAGAAATCATGGATGAAACAAGCACCAAAAATGTTGATAAGAATCTTTTGTCAACAGTGACAACAGATTCGACATCTGACATCACACCAATCGATAATTACTTTCCTAATGACACGACAAAAAGGTTGATGTCTTCTCCCAAGTGCAGGAGTGTCGAAGTAATAAATAACCCGGCAAGACCGGGGTCGAACCATAGGGAGGTTAATTGTACAAATTATAAACAACAATTATAAACAACAATAATAGTAATAACGATAACAATAATAATAATAATAATAATAACAATAATAATAATAATAATAATAATAATAATAATACTAGTAATAGTAGTAATAATAATAATAATAATAACGGTAATAATAATAATAATAACAACAACAACAACAACAACAACAATAATAATAAAGAAAGAGAAGAAGAAGAAGATGATGATGATGAGAACTTAGAGATGAAATATTAATGTAAGGATTAAACAATAATAATAACAAATGTCAAGGTTAGAGGTTCCACTAATGGTATATCAAACAAGTATAGTATAAACTCTTAGTATTGAATTGGAAACCACACACAAAGGAGGTTCCAATCAGATTATATATTGTTAACATGATTACATTAGTCATCTTATTCAATTAATGCTAATACTTGTAAATCTCGTCAAGCATTCATGATTATAACTTATGTTAACAACAAATCAAGTTCCTTTCATAGCTCAGGTGTCGGTTATACCATACATTATGGGCTATGAAAGTGCCAAGCATTTGTTGTACCAAGTGTTATACAACATAAATCAAGATTAGTCATTTAACAAGCAAAGTATTAAAGAGTGAACAAGATAACAAATATAAAACATGTTAGTATCAAGCATTAAGGTCCATATTAAGTTTACACTATACTTATTCTTCCACCATTAGTGTAACCTTTTCACCTTGACATAATTAACTTAGCTAGACATAATGAAAGAAAGAAAAATAAATAAACAAAATAAGAACATAAAACTTAACTAAGTAAAGGAAAGGAAATAAAAAGCATAAACTTGATATTAATGAAAGTAAAGCATAAACATTACAAAAAATACAAAGAGAGAAAGGAAGAGCATGATCTTGATCTGAACACCAAGATGCCTAAATGCATGGCAAATGCCTCCTTTTATAGGCCAAAATTGGGAACTATTGATTTGATGACTAATTGATAAGTGTGTGGCCAACTTTTGACTTGGTGACAATCCTTATCTTCTCTTTTTTGCCCAAAACGTCATTGATAACGTCAAAATTGGAGCCAGTTGTAAATATGAAAGTTGTAGACAATTGTCTCAGCTTTCTTGTGTAAAACATTCAGCTCATTTGGACTTCTAGAACTCCAGATATGGCCAAAATACCGAACAGTGCTCGGGCTGGAAGATAGATTCGGGCTTCTTTGTTGTTGCTACAATTTGGACTTGATAATGACCTTTTTAGATCTTGGGCTCCATATGAAAGTTGTAGGCCTATGTCTTGCCTTTCCATCCATATAAATTGGACCTAAATCTGAGATCTGTAGCTCGAGATATGACCCAATTACCGAACAGTGTTCCGGTTTGAATTGCACCGACATCTCTTTTCTAAGTTTGGCCATCTCTTTATCCTTGCAATTTAAGTTCTTCAAGTCATCAATCAATCCTTTCATTTATGTGATAGGCCTGCATTACAAATAGACATTTACCACAAATTATAGGTATCTTATATTATTAGATACATTATTATAAAACATATTTTAGTTAAGGAGTTATTGATACTTCAAGTGCAAAATGATGATATAAAACCATGATAAAAATGCACTTTTAAGTACTAATCACACCCCCCAACCAGCTTATTACTAGTCCCTAGTAATCAAAGCGTTAAAACAATTTGCAAATTTCACAAAGCAAGGTATTCATCATTTAACTTCCATTAATCTATCCAGATAAACAAACTCTCATTAAATTTATATATCTGCTCAATACCACTTAACAAGATATTAATAAACCTTTCTTTTGTGCTCAATGTATCAACACATAATTATGGGGCTTTTCTTGGAAGAAAACAAAATTTTTGTTCTAATGTTTAAGGTTAACTTCCTTGGGTTGGGATTATTATTTTTGTCTTTTTTTTTCTTTTTTTTCTTTTTAAAAATCTATATACATATAATTTAAAAACATCATGCATCTTTAACCCATGTAACGAGCTTTCAGCTAATGACTCCCAGACCAGTTGATCTTAGGGCATTAGGTGTTAAGACACCCCTACGAGCTTAGTAACTCGGGTCGCAGATACTGATATGTAGATAGTGCAATGTTTGATTCCCTTAAGCTTTTCTCCTCAACCCATGTAACAAGCGTTGGGCCAATAGCTCCCAAGTCAGTTGACTTTAGGGTATTAGGTGTTAAAACACCCCTTCGGGCTTAATTGCTTAGGTTAGGGAGGCTACGAAACCAAACTTATCTACATTTTTATTATCATCATTTTTTTTTCTTTTTTTTTTCATGTTTTTTCTTAATGATATACAATCTCTTTCCCTTAGTTGTTACCTTTAACAAAAGAACATAAATAATGTAATAATCCAATATGCAACCCACAATCATATGTTAAAGTGTGTGTGTGTAAATTAAGGTTTAAGAATACATGTTAAATAAGTATATGAGCAGAATTAAGCGGTAACAATACGAGAGTTTGTAAACCTGAATATTTCAGGAAGTATTATAATAGACCTTGTTAAGAATGGTTACTGAGATGCGTCTCAAGAGTCACTTTAACAAAAGAACTCCTTTACTCTGCCATCCTAGTAACAACAATTATGCATATGCTTTATGAAATGAAAAACAATTTTTTTTTTATCAACTACTACCCTCTCCCCCCAACCAAAACGAGACATTGTCCTCAATGTTCTAAGGTAGAAAGATAGAGTATAGAAGATATCACCTGAAATAACGAACACTGACAAAACCTGAAACACACTAAAACAAAAATAAGAAATAACAAAACACAATAATAAAACCAAAAGACACAAGTTTTTACAAACAAAAAAAATTCAAATCACAGTTGTGAATGTGGCTCACATCTTCCCTTGGTTTTACGTCCAAGAACAGCTTAAACGCCCTCAATGGGTCGGGGATAGGCTTCCCATCTAGTTTTCTTAAAAACTGGCAAACAGGGTCTTTTTTAGTCAGATTCCCAAGACTCAGTCAAGTATGTTTTTTATGAAAATGGGTTCATAAGTCATGAATTACACGATGCTTATCTCGACTATGATGAGACTTAAGAGTCAATAGAAGATTATCTATAGACTCTCTGTGTTTTGAAATAAATCCCACCTTCTGACAATTTTCACAGTTTTTGTGAAATGCATCTGACTCCTTGAATATGATGGGCCAGTAAAATTAACTTTGTAAGATTTCTACAATCCTCTTTTTTGATGAGAAATGATCCCCACATGCCTTAGAGTAACAAAATTTAATGAAATTACTTACCTCATTGTCGAGAATGCATTTTTGAAATATTTGATCATGAAAATAATTGAATAAGTAAGGGTCATCCCAATAAAAATTTTGCTCGTTGCTCAAAAATTTTCTTTTGTCTTCAATACTCCAATGAGTTGGCAAAAATCCTGAAGCAAGAAAATTGATATTTTTAGCAAACCAAGGCATTGAATTAAGAGAAAGTAGAGATTCATCAGGAAAGTAATCATCGATTGGTGTGATGTCGGGTGTCGAATCTGTTGTCACTTTTGATAAAAGATTTGCATCAACCTTTTCGATGCCTTTTTCATCCTCGATTTCTTCCTGATTGGTCATGGCATGAGAAAATGGAAGTGCTGACGGAGAATCAGTCGTTTCTTTGCAATTTTCAGATTCAACCCCTTCCTTTCCCTTAGAAATTGACTCATCATCTTTCTCATAAGGTTCAAGAGAGGGTTTTTCAATAACCTTACCACTGCGCAAAGTAGTGACTAATTTGACTTGATCCATGTGTTGGTTTTTGGAACTACTTGCATTTGCATTGTATTGCCCCTTAGGATTTTGTTGTGGTTGAGATGGAAACTTACCTTTCTCTTGAAAACTGAGAGCAGATGTTAATTTTGCAAGAGTATCTTTAAAATCTATCATGTTTTGAGCAAGTTGAGTGTTGATTGTCTCTTGCTTTTCAATGAATGCATACAAAGTTTCCTCAAACTTTCTTGTAGGAGATGGAACATAAGGAGGTGCATATCCATGATAATTTTGGAAATTATGGTGTGCTTGGAACTGTGGTGGTGAAGTTTGTGCATTGTCACTCTTCCAACTGAAATTCAGGTGATTTCTCCAACCAGGATTGTATGTTTGTGAGTATGGGTTATGGTTGGGCCTTTGGAAACTATTTAAAGCATGAGCTTGTTCATGGAGACATTTCTTAAAAGAAGGCATGGTTGGACAGTTACTATTTGAGTGTTCATTTGTTTCACATATTTGACATACAATGTTTTCAATAGATTTAAATTGACCACTCTTTTTCAATTCTAGTGCCTCGACTTTTCTAGCCAAAGATGCAAACTTGGCTTGAAGGTCATGATCTTCCCTAAGGTTGTACATACCTCCACTAGATGTATGAGGTTGAGTTTTACTCAGTGCCTCATATGTACCAGCAGTGTCCCAATTTTGAGCATTTTCAGCTAAGAAGTCCAAGTACTCCATTGCTTCATCAGGGTCTTTATCTTCAAAAGTTCCATTGCACATCAATTCAACCATTTGCCTATCTTTAGGTGTTAACCCTTCATAGAAATGTGAAACCAATCTCCATGTTTCAAAACCATGATGGGGGCAAGTACTAAGCAAATCTCGATACCTATCCCAACATTTGTAAAATGTTTCTCCAGGTTTTTGAGTGAAAGTGGTGATTTGTCTTTTGAAAGAGTTTGTTCTATGAGATGGGAAAAACTTCTTTAAAAACTGTTGTTGCATTTCATCCCAAGCACGAATGGATCCTGGTCTTAAATTTTGTAGCCATGTTTTAGCTTTATCTTTTAATGAAAAAGGAAAAAGCTTTAATCTGATGGTGTTCATGCTACAATTTAAGTTATTATATGTGTTGCACACCTCCTTAAATTCCCTTAAATGCAAGTATGGATTTTCCAATTCTAAACCATGAAAAGAAGGTAAAAGTTGAATAATACCTGGTTTAAAATTAAAATGAGATGCATCGGGAGGAAAAACTATGCATGATGGTGCACTTGTTCTTGTGGGATTCATGTGGTCTCTAAGTGTTCTAGCACGATTATTCTCATTATTTTCATTATGAAGTGATTGATTATGTTCTTCAGCCATATTTTCTGAAAATGATGAGGATACCCTACAAAGTCTACCACTTGATGTACGTGACCACACTCTCATGCACGTGTAGGAATAAAATAAAAAAAAGAAGAAGAAAGCAAAAGAAGGAGGAAGAAAACAAAATAAAAAGAAACAAAAGAAAACAAACAAAGTTATATACAAGAAAAATGAAAAGAGAAAATAAAATAAATACTATAATTTATACAAGAACTTACCTCCCCGGCAACGGCGCCAAAAACATGACACGACAAAAAGGTTGATGTCTTCTCCCAAGTGCAGGAGTGTCGAAGTAATAAATAACCCGGCAAGACCGGGGTCAAACCACAGGGAGGTTAATTGTACAAATTATAAACAACAATTATAAACAACAATAATAGTAATAACGATAATAATAATAATAATAATAACAATAATAATAATAATAATAATAATAATAATAATAATAATAATACTAGTAATAGTAGTAATAATAATAATAATAATAATAACGGTAATAATAATAATAATAACAACAACAACAACAACAACAACAACAACAACAATAATAATAAAGAAAGAGAAGAAGAAGAAGATGATGATGATGAGAACTTAGAGATGAAATATTAATGTAAGGATTAAACAATAATAATAACAAATGTCAAGGTTAGAGGTTCCACTAATGGTATATCAAACAAGTATAGTATAAACTCTTAGTATTGAATTGGAAACCACACACAAAGGAGGTTCCAATCAGATTATATATTGTTAACATGATTACATTAGTCATCTTATTCAATTAATGCTAATACTTGTAAATCTTGTCAAGCATTCATGATTATAACTTATGTTAACAACAAATCAAGTTCCTTTCATAGCTCAGGTGTCGGTTATACCATACATTATGGGCTATGAAAGTGCCAAGCATTTGTTGTACCAAGTGTTATACAACATAAATCAAGATTAGTCATTTAACAAGCAAAGTATTAAAGAGTGAACAAGATAACAAATATAAAACATGTTAGTATCAAACATTAAGGTCCATATTAAGTTTACACTATACTTATTCTTCCACCATTAGTGTAACCTTTTCACCTTGACATAATTAACTTAGCTAGACATAATGAAAGAAAGAAAAATAAATAAACAAAATAAGAACATAAAACTTAACTAAGTAAAGGAAAGGAAATAAAAAGCATAAACTTGATATTAATGAAAGTAAAGCATAAACATTACAAAAAATACAAAGAGAGAAAGGAAGAGCATGATCTTGATCTGAACACCAAAATGCCTAAATGCATGGCAAATGCCTCCTTTTATAGGCCAAAATTGGGAACTATTGATTTGATGACTAATTGATAAGTGGGTGGCCAACTTTTGACTTGGGGACAATCCTTATCTTCTCTTGTCTGCCCAAAACGTCATTGATAACGTCCAAATTGGAGCCAGTTGTAACATGAAAGTTGTAGGCAATTGTCTCAGCTTTCTTGTGTAAACAATTCAGCTCATTTGGACTTCTAGAACTCCAGATATGGCCAAAATACCGAACAGTGCTCGGGCTGGAAGATAGATTCAGGCTTCTTTGTTGTTGCTACAATTTGGACTTGATAATGGCCTTTTTAGATCTTGGGCTCCATATGAAAGTTGTAGGCCTATGTCTTACCTTTCCATCCATATAAATTGGACCTAAACCTGAGATCTGTAGCTCTAGATATGACCCAATTACCGAACAGTGTTCCGGTTTGAATTGCACCGACATCTCTTTTCTAAGTTTGGCCATCTCTTTATCCTTGCAATTTAAGTTCTTCAAGTCATCAATCAATCCTTTCATTTATGTGATAGGCCTACATTAAAAATAGATATTTACCACAAATTATAGGTATCTTATATTATTAGATACATTATTATAAAATATATTTTAGTTAAGGAGTTATTGATACTTCAAGTGCAAAATGATGATATAAAACCATGATAAAAATGCACTTTTAAGTACTAATCACCTAACGAATCCTTACTTTCTTTTAGTCCAATGCCTTGGTATGATAAAAATATCAATTTTCTTGCTTTAGGAGATTTGTCAGCTGATTGGAGTACTTAAGACAAAGAAAAGTTTTTGAACGAAGTGAAGAATTTTTATTGTGATGACCCTAACTTATTCAAATATTGTCTTGATCAAATATTTCAAAGATTCATTCCCATAATGAGGTAAGTAGTGTCATTAAACGTTTTCATTCTAAAGCATGTGCAAGTTATTTCTCGTCAAAAAAGACAGCTGCAAAAATCTTTCAAAATAGATTTTATTGGCCCACCATGTTCAAGGACATGCATGCATTCTGCAAAACTTGTGAAAATTGTCAAAAAGTTAATACTAGTCAAAAATTTTATATTTGTTATCTTGTTCACTTTTTAATACTTTGTTTTTCAAATGACTAATCTAGATTTATGTTGTATAACACTTGGTAAAACAAATGTTTAGCACTTTCATAGCACAAACCGTATGGTATAATCGACACTTGTGTTATGAAAGAAACTTGATTTGTTGTTAACATAAGTTATAATCATGAATGCTTAACAACATTTATAGGTATTAACATTATTTAAATAAAATAACTAATGTAATCATGTTAATAATTTATAATCTAATTGGAACCTCCTTTGTGTGTGATTTTCATTTAAGTAATAAGAGTTTATACTATACTTGTTTGAAATACCATTAGTGGATCCTCTAACCTTGACAATTGTTGTTATCATTGTTTAATCGTTATATTAATTTTCCATCTTAAAGTTCTCACTAGCTTCTTCTTCTTCTTCCTCTTACATTATTATTATTATTTGTATTATTAGAACTACTATTATTATTATTGCTATTGTTGTTATTATTAGTATGACTATTACTATTACTATTAGCATTACTATTACTATTATATTACTATTGTTATTGCTATTGTTATTGTTATTGTTATTGTTGTTATTGTATTATTGTTATTTTTTTAATTTTGTTTCTTCTTCTTCTATTTTCTTCTTTCTTTTATTCCATTCCTATACATGCATGAGAGTGTGGTCACGTACATTAAATGGTATACTTTGTAGGGTGTCCTCATCATTTTCAAAAAATATGGTCGAAGAAGATAATAAGTCGCTTCATGATGAGAATAATGATAATAACTGTGTTAGAACACTTAGAGATCACATGAATCCCACAAGAACAAGTACACCATCATGCATAGTTTTCCCTTTGATATATCTCATTTTAACTTTAAGCCAAACATTATTCAACTTTTACGTTCCAGACATTATTCAATTTTTACCTTATTTTCATGATTTAGATTTAGAAAATTCATACTTGCATTTAAAGAAATTTGAGGAGGTATGCAACACGTATAATGACTCAAATTATAACATGAACACCATTATATTAAAGTTTTTTTTTATTAAAAGATAAAGCTAAAACATAGCTATAAAATTTAAGACCTGCATCCATTCCTGTTTGGGATGAAATGCAACAATAGTTTTTAAAGAAGTTTTTTTCCTCTTATAGAACAAACTCTTTCAAAAAACAAATCACCACTTTCACTCAAAAACTAAGAAAAACATTTTATCAATGTTGGGATAGGTACTTATGAGACATTGATTAAAACTCAACCTTATATATCTAGTAGAGGTATGCATAACCTTAGGGAAGATCATGACCTCTAAGCCAAGTTTGCATCTTTAGCTAGAAAATTCAAGGCATTAGAATTAAAAAAAAAAAGTAGTCAATTAAAATCTATTCAAGACATTATGTGTCAAATATGTGGAAAAAAAAAACACTCAACCAATGACTATCCAACTTTATCTTCTTTTAAGGAATGTCTCCATAAACAAGCTCATGCTTTAAACAGTTTCCTATACTCACAAACATACAACCCTAGTTGGAGAAATCACCCAATTTTCAGTTGGAAAAGTGATAATAACAATGCACAAACTCCACAACCACGGTTTCAAGCATACCATAATTTCTAAAATTCTTATGGATATGCACCTCCTTATGCTTCACCTCCTAAAAGAAATCTTGAAGAAACATTGCATGCATTCATTGAAAAGCAAAAGACAATCAATACTCAACTTGCTCAAAGCATGACAAATTTTAAAGATACTCTTGCAAAATTAACATTTTCTTTAAGTTTCCAAGAGAAAAGTAAGTTTCCATCTCAACCACAACAAAATCCTGAAGGGCAATACAATGCAAATGCAAGTAGTTCTAGAAGCCAACATATGGATTAAGTCAAATCAGTCACTACTCTTCATAGTGGTAAAGTTATCAAAAAACCTACTCTTGAACCTTGTCAGAAAGATGATGAGTCAATCTTTCAGGGTAAATGGTTGAATCTGAATAGTGCAAAGAAAAGACTGATTCCCTACCAGCACTTCCATTTCTTCATACCATGACCAAACAAAAAAAAGTCAATCATAACTCTAAAAACTTTGAAACTTTCAAACAATTAAGGATCAATATACCTTTGTTGGATGCTATTAAACAGGTTCCTTCTTATGCTAATTTTTTGAAAAATCTGTGCACTATGAAGAGAAAACTGAATGTGAAAAAGAAATTCTTTATAGCCGAACAAGTAAGTGTCATTCTTCACAACAATAATGCTTTGAATTATAAAGATCCTGGTTGTCCTATAATTTCTTGCTTTATTAGAGAATATAAAATTGAAAGAGCCCTACTTAATCTTGGAGCTAATGTGAATTTATTTCCATATTCAGGTTTTTAGAGTTTCAATCTAGGTGAGCTAAAACCAACTTGTGTAACTCTTTTACTTTCGATAGATTTGTAAAGGTGCCTAGAGGAATAATTGAAGATGTGTTAGTACAAGTCATTAAATTCATTTATCGTGTGGATTTTATTGTCTTGGACACAAAACCTGTTGAAGCATATAATTCATTTCCTGTTACTTTAGGATGCTTGTTTCTTGTAACTTCTAATGTATTAATCAATTGTTGGAATGGATAGATGAAGCTATCTTTTTGTAACATGACATTAAAGATGAATATTTTCAAACAACCTAGAGATGATAATGATTCATAGGAAGTAGATCTTATTAACAAATTAGTTTATGATCAATTTGACTCTACCATGAGTAAAATAGAGTTTGATGAATCTGAAAATTTACAAATGATTTATTCTCAGGAAGAAATCATAAATGAAAAAGGCACTAAAAAAGTGGTTGCGGATCTTTTGTCAAGAGTGATAATAGATTCGACATCCGACATCACACCAATGAATGATTACTTTCTTGACGAATCCTTATTTTCTCTTAGTCCAATGCCTTGGCAAAGAATGCTAATATACTGTAGAAGACTCAGTTTTGGTAGCAAATCATAGTTTCGCTACACAACACATGTAGCCGACACAGTTTCGACGGCAAATCACAATTTCCCTACACAATACACAATTCGGCAGCGAATGTTAATTTGTTGTACAAGATTTAGTTTCAGTAGCGAATCATAGTTTCGTTGCACAACACACACAACTAACATAGTTTTGGCAGCAAATCATAATTTTGCTACACAATATACAATTCAGTAGTGAATGCTAATTCACTACAAAAGACTCAGTTTCGACAGCAAATCATAGTTTCACTACACAACACATGTAGCCGACATAGTTTTGGTAGCGAATCATAGTTTCGCTGCACAATACACAATTTGGCAGCAAATGCTAATTCACTGTAGAAGACTTAGTTTCGACAACGAATCACAAATTCGCTACAAAAAACTTAGTTTTGATAGTGAATGCTAATTCATTGCAGCTGACACAGGTTCAGCAGCGAATCACAATTTCGCTGCACAACACACATTTTGGCATGAACACACCACACATGCTGTAACAACCCCAACATATACACTGTCACTAAGTTCTAGTAGAACATACACATTGAAACCATCATTTTCAGCATATAATCCTTCAACAAAATTCCAGCAAAACACACACATTGAAAAACATAAATTACCACATATAATCTTTTAATAAATTGCAGCAGAACACACACACTGAAACCATCAATTTCATTTTTGTTTCCTTGTCCTCCTAGTTAATTTCAGTTTCCTTCACAACTAGCTTAGGTCTTAGATCAACTTTCTTAGGGTTTTTCTTCTTCATTTCCATTTCTGGTCTTAAGGAGAAGAGGAAGGGAGTTTCATGACCCATACCTTTCTAATCTAACTAAGTTTGAGGAACATTTGACACTATTCATTCTCTTCGCTTGCTGGTTCTCCTTCTTCGTCCTCTCACATTTCCAGCCCTCTTTTTCCTTTCCTCTAAGCAGTTGTCCAAATCTTCCCTTGAGGTCTCATGTTTCCCTTACACGTTCACAAAGCACTCTCTACTGGTTTAGTTTAGGTTTCTATTGGGAAAGAGGAAGGGAAGGTCAACATATAGCTGTTGGAGACAACTTTGGGAAGAGGATGGATCATCCCCTCTTTGCTCCTTGTATTTATACTCCCTATTAAATGAGGTGGGTTGTTTGGAGGTTGGTTTAGACGTGTTCTTATCCTTGTTTTGGTCTATCTAAAACCAGTTTTACCCCTCCCTCCAGCTCCTTACGATAATTTAAAAATAACTGCGTCGGTGTCCATTCAAGAAATCGACAGCCAAAACTACATCGCCGTCGATTTAGGAAATCGGCAGCGAGACTGCATCACTGCCAATTCTAGAATCGACAACGAGACTACATCGTTGCCGATTGAGGGAATCGGTAGTGAAAATTGCATCGCTATCGATTCAGAAATCGATAGCGATGGTGGAGTCATCAATTCTCTCTCTCTCTCTTTATATATATATATATATATATATATATATATATATATATATATATTCTTTTAGGCATTTACATTCTCCCCCCCTTAACATGAATTTCATCGTTGAAATTTAAGAGGTTTCATATTGCATACCTGGTGGTTCAAATAAATTGGCGTACTTTTTCCTCATCTCAACCTCCCTCTCCCAAGTTTCCTCTTCTATTTGAGCATTTCGCTATAAGATTCTGATGATGGGGATCTTTTAGTTTCGTAGCTCCTTCACTTCTTGATCAAGTATCCTTATGGGCCTAAATTCCAGTGTTAAGTCTTCCATGACTTCTACTGGAACTTGGGGTTGAATTCAGGCGGGGTCATCGTCAACCTTTCTTAACAATGAGACATGGAACACATCATGGACCTTGGCTAACTATGGGGGCAAGTCCACTTTGTAGGCTACTGGCCCTATTAGCTGTAAGATTTTGAAGGGTCAGATGAAGTGGGGAGTCAACTTCCCTTTCAATCCAAACCGTAATATGTTCTTCCATAGGGCTACGTTCAGGAACACCTGGTCCCCTATACTGAACTCGAGAGGTCTTCTCCTCACATCAACATACTTCTTCTATCTATCTTGTGCAGCTTTGATGAGATCCCTGATAGTCCTCACTTTCTCCGTGTTGACTTGGACCAACTCCGTGCCATATAACTTCTGGTCCCTAATTTCCTCCCAACATAAAGGAGTCCTAGGATCTCGATCCTATATGATGGACACCGAATCCTGTAGAGCCGAACTACCTCATTTATATAGATCTTGGCAAGCTTATCCACCAAGTTGGTCATCTTTATAGGCAAGAACAGTGCAGATTTCATCCACCAATATACGATGATCCATATCGCGTCATTTCCTTTCCTCCCTTTGGGAAATCCTGACAGGAAATCCATGGTGATCATCTCCCACTTCCATTATGGAATTTGTAAAGGTTGTAATGGTCCCGCAGGCCTTTGGTGTTCAACCTTGACTTGTTGACATATCCCACACTTAGACACATACTTAACTATTTCCCTTTTCATATTAGGCCACCAATAGAGATGTTTTAGGTCTCTATACATTTTAGTGCTGCCAAGATGTATGGAGAACTTGGACTCATGTGCTTCTTGTAGAACCATTCATTTGATTGTTTCGTCATTAGGCACGTACAATCGTTGTCCCATCATCAAGGATCCATCATTCGCTACCTAAAATTTCATCTCTACCCCCGCCTCTATATTCTTCCTAATGTTGGACCACTCCTTGTCATAAAATTGGGCATGTAGTATTTGTTCCCAATACGTTGGTCAAACTAATAGTTGGGCTACTGACCCATCTTCGGCATCAATATCCAAATCTACACCTATCACTTTCAATTCTACCAATTGCTGCTTCTTTCCCACTGTTAACCTTCCCAGGTGGCTTTATTTTTTCAACTAAGGGTGTCTGCCACCACATTTGCTTTCCTCGAGTGGTATTCTATAATGCAGTTATAATCCTTAATGAACTTCATCCACCTTCTTTGTCGCATGTTCAACTCCTTTTAAGACATCAAATACTTCAGGCTCTTATGATTAGTAAAAATTTGGGTTCAAGACCCATACAAATAGTGTCTCCATATCCTTAAGGAAAATACTATAGCAGCCAACTCCAAGTCATGCACTGGGTAATTCTTTTCATGATTCTTTAACTGCCTTGATGCATAGGCAATCACTTCACATGTTGCATCAGAACACACCCTAATTCCTTCCCCGAGGCATAACTATATACCACAAAACCCTCGATCCCTGAGGGAAGGGTTAACACTGGAGTAGTGGTGAGCCTCCTCTTCAATTCTTAGAAGCTTTTCTCACTCTCTTCCGACCACACCCATTTCTTATTCTTCCTAGTTAGCTAGGTCAAATGGGTTGCAATATAAAAGCCTTCAATAAACATTCGATAGTATCCTACAAGTCCCAAGAAGCTACGTATTTTGGTGACCGAAGTCGATCTTTCCCATTTCAAGACTGCTTCGACTTTTTAGGGGTCTACAAAAGCACCTTCCCATTTCAAGACTGCTTTGACTTTTTAAAGGTCTATAAAAGCACCTTCGGTTGAAATGACGTGTCTCAAAAACATCACTCTCTTCAGCCAAAATTCACATATACTCAGTTTAGCATATAACTAGTGATCTCTCAAGGTTTGTAAGGATTGTCTCAAGTGTTCTCTGTGCTCCTTGAAAGAATTTGAGTACACTAGTATATCATCAATGAATACCACCACAAACTTATCAAGGTATGGTTGGAAAACCCGATTCATCAAGTCCATGAAGAGGGATGGGGCGTTTGTCAGCTTGAACAGTAGCACCAAAAATTCACAGTGTCTGTAACGAGTTCGAAATGCGGTCTTTGCTATATCCACTTCTTTAATCTTCATCTGATAATACCCTGATCTTAGATCTATCTTTGAAAATGCCCTCACTCCCTTTAATTGATCAAACAAATCATCTATCTGAGGTAATGGATACTTGTTTTTCATTGTTATTTTGTTCAGTTGTCGATAGTCAATACAAAGTCTATTGGTTCCATCTCTCTTTCATACAAATAGGATCGATGCTCCCCAAGAAGAATTACTGGGCTGTATAAACCCTTTGTCTAACAATTCCATGAACCCTTTGTCTAACAATTCTTGTAGTTGAGTCTTTAACTTGTTCAGTTCTGCTAGAGCCATCCGGTATAGTTGTTGGCTATAAGTGGAACTCTAGGAAAAGTGTTTATAGACACCTCTACCTCTTGCTTCAGGGGTAGTCCTGGTAGTTCTTCAGGAAACGCATCTGAGAATTCCTTCACCACAGGAATATCCTTTTGTCATGGACCTTTATCGTTAGAGTTCAAGATGTATGCGAGGTATCCCATACATCCCTTTCTTAAAACAATTTGGGCTGTTACCACTGATATGAAGGCAATTGGTTTGAGAATTCTGTCTCCTTAAAAAATCATTCTTTCACCCCTATGTGTTTGGAAAGTAATAGTTTTAGCATAGTAATCTATTAGAGCCTTGTATTTACTCAACCAACTCATGCCAAGGATTATGTCAAAATCATGCAGCTCTAAGAGAATCAAGTCTACTTCTGTTTCATACCCAAATAGATTAACCCCCACATCCATATACACAATATTTGTTTCAACCATGTTCCGCATTGGAGTTCCAATTACGAACCCTTTCTCTACTATTTCTATTCCCTTTATTAATTTGGTGATGATTCTCTTAGCAATGAATGAGGAGGTGGCACCCAGATCAAACAACGCATGCACATTAAAATCATTCAATAGTAGTGTACATGCCACCACATCTAATGTAGCCCTGAGCCCTTCCTATGTCAGGTGGAAGACCTTCCCCGAGGTTCGATCATTTTATGCCCTCGATCTTCCTTGACTGGAGTTTGCTCCTGACTGAGAAGATCTCACTAGCCTATTCATGATGACTAACTGTTGGTGGCTCTGACTAGGTTGTCTATAGCTCTATACCCGTCCAGTGTTTCTTTTGGGGTAGTTCCTCTTACAATGACCTCTTCCACCATAGTAATGACACCCTTGACTCAGATACTAGCAGTTCCTCCACCATAACCTTCTCCTCTACACACAAAGCATCGCCCGGGGGAAACTAAGTAGTCCCCGGGGTGTTTTTGTCCATATTTTATACAAAAAGGATAGTCAACACCCTTGCAATCACCGGTCCCTGCAAAATAGTTTGCCCTTGAGTGCGACTGTTCAATCATCACTCTCCCACTTGTCTGACCAATCATCCTTTTTGTATAAAATACACTGAATGTATGCTAGTCAATATTTATTCGATCCCCTTACCCGGGATCCTAACATACACTAAATGTATGTTAGTTTATGCCTCAAATCACACTTCTAATATTTCTTTTGTCAATAATGATTTCACCACTTGGCAATTCACATAACAACCTTTCACCTTGATTACACATACATTTTGTAATTCACATTTCACAATAGTAATATTTATCAAATCATGAAATTTAACTTGGAAAGTATAGGTGCGATTCACCTACCTGTAATAAAAGCTCTACTTATGCTCCCCTGCTGCTGTTGTTGCACCACACCTGTGGTCCCTCCTACAAATCACAAATTTATCTCTTAAATTTTCCTCACCTAAGATATGTTTTATAGTAACCATATCAAGAATCAATAAGTCTTTCTTTTAGTCATTTCTTAATATTTTATGTTTTTCTCATTTCACCCATTAATATTGTTGTTATTTGTCCAACCATAGTTATCATTTCTTTTTTTATATTTGGACTCTTACTGCCTAACTATTACTATCTTATTTTTGAACTGTTACAGTCTTATTTCGAACTATTATTGTTTAGACATTTGAACTATTATTGTCTTATTTTAAATTGTTACTGTACAACTGTTACTGTCTAAACATTTGAACTATTACTGTCTTTTTTTGAACTGTTGCTGTCTAACTTCTCCTCAGATGTTTAACTGTTTTTAGAGTTATAGAACTTCGTTTCAAGCGAGATTAGTTTCGTTAGAAGCTAAAACATGAGGTTATAAGTTCTCTGAATGAAAGAGAACCTAGATCTGCCTCCAAGGCAGTTAACATTGTTTATTAATGAACCAAACCTAATTCCTTCATCCTCCTACTCAAAATCCCTCTAAGAGTGGCGAGATGAAACTATCCAGATTCATCAACCTTAATACACACAACACATGAAGTTATTTAATTTAGCAACTTATATATTTTCCCTCAATTCAAGTCTAAGAACTCTAACTATATTTCAACGTCTAGGCATGCATTGATAATCAATTTTGAATGGTCTTTTTGGATTGACCATTCATTTGAGGATGAAATGTCATGCTTAGATTTAACTTTATCCTTGTTGCTCGTTGTAAGCTAGGCCACAATCTCAATGTGAACCTTGGATCACAATCCGATATAATTGAAACTAGCACTCTATAAAGTCTAATTACTTCATTTACATATAGTTTTCCTAGCTTATCCACCAAATCAATCATCTTCATAGGCAAAAACAAAGCAGATTTTGTTAGTCGATCCACGACCACTCATATGGCATCATTCCCTTTCTTTCCCCTGCGTAATCTCGTTACAAAATTCATAAAAATATCCTCCCATTTCCATTTTGAAATTGATAATGACTGTAATTCGCCTGCAAGTTTTTGGTGTTCTATTTTTACTTGTTGATATATCCCATAGTTCGACACAAATTCTGCTATTTCCCTCTTTATATTTGGCCACCAGTAGTATTCCTTTAAATCCCTACACATCTTTGTACTCCTAGGATAAGTAGCAAATCGAGATTCATGAGCTTCTCTTAATACTTCATCTTTCAAAGTCCTATCCTTAGGTAAATAAATTCATTTATCCATAGCTATTAGTCCATCAGAGAACATTTGAAATGATGTCTTCATACCCTTTTTTACCATCTCCTTAATCTCTTCTACCTTACTATCTACCTATTGAGCCACCAAGACCTTATTTCGAAGCATAGATCGGATCTTTAATGGAGCTAATAGTGATCCCTCGGGCCCTACATTTAACTACAAACCCATTTTCTTTAATTCCATTATACTTTCCTATTCCCTAAGCTCCATATCACTCATCACTACTTTTCCCTTTCAACTCAAGGCATCGATTACTACATTAGCCTTACTAGGATGGTAGTTAATAACACAATCGTAATCTTTTATTAACTCTTTTCTACCCATCTTCTCTATCGCATGTTCAACTCTTTCTATGACATTAAATACTTCAAACTTTTATGGTCTGTAAATATTTGAATTTATGTCCTGTACAAATCATGTCTCTATACTTTTGAGGCAAACACCGCCTCTGTAAGTTCTAGGTTATGAACCGGGTAATTCACCTCATGTAACTTTAGCTATCTTGATGTATAAGCAATTACACGCCCATGCTGCTGACATGACTAAAACATTGACGTCTTCTCCCAAGTGCAGGAGTGTCGAAGTAATAAATAACCCAGCAAGACTAAGGCTGAACCACAGGGAGGTTAATTGTATAAATTACAGATAACAACAACACCAACGACAACACCAACGACAACAACAACAACAACAACAACAATAATAATAGTAATACTAATAATAAAAAAAATAATAAAGAAAAATAAGAAGAAGAAGAAGAAAAGGATGAGAACTTTGAGATGGAATATTAATGTAAGGATTAAACAATGATAATAACAAATATCAAGGTTAGAGGTTCCACTAATGGTAACTTAAACAAGTATAGTATAAACTCTTATTATTCAATTGGAAACCACACATAAAGAAGGTTCCAATCAAATTATAAATTGTTAACATGATTACATTAGTCATCTTATTCAATTAATGCTAATACTTGTAAATCTCATCAAGCATTCATGATTATAACTTATATTAACAACAAATCAAGTTCCTTTCATAGCTTAGGTATCGGTTATACCATATAGTATGAACTATAAAAGTGCCAAGCATTTGTTGTACTAAGTGTTATACAACATAAATGAAGTTTGTCATTTAACAAGCAAAGTATTAAAGAATGAACAAGATAACAAATACAAAACATGTTAGTATCAAACATTAAAGTCTATATTGAGTTTACACTATACTTATTCTTACACCATTAGTGTAACCTTTTCACCTTGACATAATAAACTTAGCTAAACATAATGAAAGAAAAAAAAACATAAGAACATAAATAAGATAAGAGTTAACTAAGTAAAGGAAAGGAAACGAAAGGTATAAACTTGATATTAATGAAAGCAAACATAAACATTACAAAAAATACAAAGAGAGAAAGCAAGAGCATGATCTTGATCTGGAAACCAATATGCCTAAATGCATGTCAAATGCCTCCTTTTATAAGATAAAATTAGGAACTATTGATCTGATGACTAATTGATGAGTGGGCGACCAACTCTTAACTTGATGACAATCCTTATCTTCTCTTGTCTACCTAAAAAATCATTGATAATGTCAAAATTGGAGCCACTTGAAAAATTAAAGTTGTAGGAAATTGTCTCTGCTTTCTTGTGTGCAACATTCAGGTCATTTGGACTTCTAGAATGTCAAATATGGGTCAAACAGTGAACAGTACTCAGGCTGGAAGACAGATTCTGACTTCTTTGTTTTTGCTATAATTTGGACTCAAGCTCTAGTAATATCCAATAAGACCCAAGAAACTCCAAATTTCTGTCACATTGGTAGGCTTTTCCCATTTTAACATGATCTCAACCTTTCTTATATCCACAAATATCCCTTCTACAGATATTACATGGCCTAAAAATACTACTTACTAGAGCCAAAACTCACACTTATCCAATTTTGCATATAATTGATTCTCCCTTTAGGTCTGTAGCACAACTCTTAGATGTTTTTCATGCTCCAAGTGAGAGTTTGAATATACCAAGATATCATCAATAAATATAACCACATATTGGTCTAGGTAAGGCCGAAACACCTGATTCATCAAGTCCATAAACATGGCCAAAGCATTGGTTAACCCGAAAGGCATCACAAAAAACTTGCAATGCCTATAATAGGTTTGGAAAGCAATTTTTGGTATGTCTTGTTCCTTGATTCACAATTAGTGGTATTCAGATCTCAAATCTATCTTGGAGAACACCCTAACACCCTTTAATTGATCAAACAAGTCATCTATTAGTGGGAATGAGTATTTGTTTTTCATCATCACTTTATTTAATTGATGATAATCAATACCAGAGCTCCCCAAGGTGAGTTATTAGGCTAGATGAAGCTTTTATCTAACAATTCCTGAAGCTGGACCTTCAGTTCCACCAATTCTATAAGTGTCATCCTATAAGGAGACTAGGCTATTGGAGAAACTCCTTGAATAGTTTCTATAAAAACTTCAATTTCTCTAACTAGAGGTAGTCCAGGCAAGTCTTTTGGGAATACATCTTGAAACTCCCTCACAATAAGAATACTAGCCAATTCAATGCTACCCTTTTCCAACTCTCTTAGATGTAATTATCTGACTCTACTTGACCACTAACTTTAGGGTATCTTTTATTACCCTCTTCATACCTGAGCGGCCCATACCAATTCCCACACACACTAAAACTACATGGCTATCAATATCATCCTTAGTTCCCGCCTTAGTCCATTATAGAACCGTTCCACCCTATAGCACTTTATGGGAAGGTAAGTAGGGCAAAAGCTACTAAATCCTGAAATCTCCTCTCGTACTCTAGAACTATCAAATCTCCTTGCCTCATATGCAAAAAATATTATTCTTTCTCCCTCATATGCTCCCAAGAATAGTACCTCTAGTCAAACTCTTCACGAAAGTCCTTTGATTAGTACTTAAAAGTGCATTTTTATCAAGATTTTATATCATCATCTTGCACTTGAAGTATCAATAACTCCTTAAATAAATCATGTTTTATAATAACATATCTAATAATAGAAGATACCTTTAATTTATATTAAATATTCATTTTAAATACAGGCCTATCACATAAATGAAAGGATTGATTGATGAGTTTATGAACTGAAATTGAAAGGATAAATAGATGGTCAAACTTAGAAAAGAGATGCCGGTACAGTATAAACTGGAATGCTATTTGAAAATTAGGTCATATATAGAGCTGTAGATCTCGGATTTAGGTCTCCTTTATATAGAGGAAAAGATAAGACATAGACCTACAACTTTCATATGGAGCCCAAGATTTAATAAGGCCATTTGAAAGTCCAAATTATAGCAACAATGAAAAAGTTTGAATCTATCCTACAGCCCAAATACTATTTAGTGTTTGACCCATATCTGGAGTTGTAGAAGTCTAACTGACCTCCATCTTTTTTCCTAGATAGTTGAGACAATTTCCTACAACTTTCATGTTTTCAAATGGTTCCAATTCTGACGTTATCAATGACGTTTTAGGCAGACAAAAGAAGATAAGGATTATCACCAAGTCAAGAGTTGGCCACTCACTCATCAATTAGTCATCAAATCAATAGTTTGCAATTTTGGCCTATAAAAGGAGGCATTTGCCATGCATTTAGGCATCTTGGTCTCCAAATCAAGATCATGCTTTTTATTTCTCTCTTTGTATTGCTTAAGTTTTGTTTACATTAATATCTTGTTTATGCATTTCATTTCTTTTCCTTTACATAGTTAACTTTTATCTTATTTATGTTCTTATCTTGTTTATTTATTTTTCTTTCTTTCATTATGTGTAGCTAAGTTTATTATGTCAAGGTGAAAAGGTTACACTAATGGTGTAAGAAGAATTATAGTGTAAACTCAATATGGATTTTTAATGTTTGATACTAACATGTTTTGTATTTGTTATCTTGTTCACTCTTTAATACTTTGCTTGTTAAATGACTAATCTAGATTTATGTTGTATAACACTTGGTAGAACAAATACTTGGCACTTTGATAGCCCAACCATATGGTATAACCTGCACCTGAGCTATGAAAGAAACTTGATTTATTGTTAATATAAGTTATAAGAATGAATCCTGACAATAATATTTACAAGTATTAGCATTATTCGAATAAGATAACTAATATAATCATGTTAACAATTTATAATCTGATTGGAACCTCCTTTATGTGTGGTTTCCATTTGAGTAATAAGAGTTTATACTATACTTGTTTGAAATACCATTAGTGGATCCTCTAACCTTGACATTTGTTGTTATCATTATTTAATCCTTATGTTAATCTTCTATCTCAAAGTTCTCATTAACTTTTTCTTCTTCTTCTTCTTTACTACTACTACTATTGTTGTTGTTATTGTGTTGTTGTTGTATTATTGTCATCTATAATTATTAACCTCCTTGTGGTTCAACCCTAGTCTTACCGAGTTATTTATTACTTTGACACTCCTACACATGAGAGAAGACATTAATCTTTTGGTCATGTCATCCTTCCATCTCAATACCTCCCCTGATCTCCTCTCTTTAGTGGTCTCCCACCAAGAGTGGGAACTTTTAAACAAATAGTTGAGTCACGCAATTCACCCGTAGCTCTTCTAACATGTATATTTGATTTATAACTCTTTCTACTTTCCTCAGCCAGTGCCCAACAACCTCAGCATCCTCTTTGCTACTATAAGTCATACAACTCATTTCTCTCAAACCCTTCACCCATTGTATTATAGTGACTACTCCCCCTAATCCAAGAGTTATACTTGAGGCTTCCGTTACCATTCTTACTACTATAGCTCTCACTATATGTTCCATAAAACAAGATCTGAAAATGGGTTTGATCTAGCTACCGGTGCCACTGGTGGGGGTACATTATCTCCCCCATGTCTTTCTGATACCTTAGTCATGGCTACATCTGCCTGACGAGACAATGAATCATCTCGAAGTCTCACTGATTCATCCCTTTCTAAGTACACTAATGCTGCAAGTATATGAGAGGGGGTGTCTGTCAAGGGATCCCAGTTTAGATCACTTTCATTACGAAAACTCTAATTACTTCCCCGAACTAAGAATGGATCAATCCTAGCTCCTTACTTTGTTCTCACCATCTTAAAAGACATTCAAAATCATATAGTTATTCTTGTACCCAGAATAGCAACCTGGGCTCTAATACCAACCGTAACATTCCCCTTATACTAGGATAAAAGCAACAATCTCATGTCAACCAAAAATATAGTAATAAAAAATTATATATATATATATATATATATATATATATATATATATATATATTCATGGTCTTCATATTAACATTTTCTGAAATTTCAACAATGTCCTCCCTATACTAGAAGGTTCTAAGTTATCGACATGTAACCTGTTTACACTTCTAGTAACCGGCATCTTATAACTCAATCCTGACCCAATCACCATAATATTTATGATACACATTATATAACAAAATATTATTGTGGATGGATAAAAATATAAACATAGACATTAAATGTACATGCCTAAAAGAAAATATATATATATATATATATATAGAGAGAGAGAGAGAGAGAATTGATGACTCCACCGTCGCTACCAATTTCTGAATTGGCAGTGAAGCAATTTTCGCTGCCGATTTCCTAAATCAGAAGCAATGTCATTTCACGATCGATTTTTGAACCGGTAGCAATGCAGTTTTTGCTACCGATTGCCTAAATCGGCAGCAATGGAGTTATTTTTAAATTATCTTAAGGAGCTAGAGGGAGGGGTAAAATTGATTTTAGATAGGCCAAAACAAGGATAAGAACACATCTAAACCAACCCCTAAACAACCCACCTTATTTAATGGGGAGTATAAATACAAGATGAGAGAGGATGATCCATCCTTTTCCCAAAATTATCTCCAGTAGCTACATGTCGATCTTCCCTTCCTTTTTGCCAACAGAAACCTAAACCAAACTAGTAAAGAGTGCTTTGTGAATGTGTAAGGGAAAATGAGACCTTGAAAGAAGATTTGGATAACTACCTAGATGAAAGGAAAATAAGGGCTGGAAATGTGAGAGGAAGAAGAAGAAGGAGAACTAGCAGGAGGAGAGAAAGAATAGTGTCAAAACTTCCTCAAACTTAGTTAGATTCAAAAGGTATGGGTCATAAAACTACTTTCCTCTTCTCCTTAAGACCAGAAATAGAAATGAAGAAGAAAAACCCCAAGAAAATTGACCTAAGACCTAAGCTAGTTATGAAGGAAACTGAAATTAACTAAGAGGACATGTAAACAAAAATGAAATTGATGGCTTTAATGTGTGTATTTTGCTGCAATTTATTGAAAGATTATATGTGGTAATTGATTTTTTTCAATGTGTGTGTTCTGCTGGAATTTTGTTGCAGGATTATGTGCTGAAATTGATGGTTTCAATGTGTGTGTTTTGCTGGAACTTAGTGACAGTGTATATGATAGGGTTGTTACAGCATGTGTGGTGTGTGTTCATGCCAAAATGTGTGTTGTGTAGCGAAACTATGATTCACTGCCGAAACTGTGTCGGTTGTAGTGAATTAGCATTCGCTGTCGAATTGCGTATTGTGTAGCAAAATTGTGATTAACTGTTGAAACTATGTTGGCTGCCTGTGTTGTGAAACGAAAGTGTGATTTGCTGCTGAAACTCAATCTTCTGCAGCAAATTAGCATTCGGTGCCGAATTATATGTTCTGCAATGAATTTGTGATTCATTATAGAAATTGTGTCGTCTGTAACAATTCACTACCGAGTGGTGTATTTTGTAGCGAATTTGTGATTCACTGCCATAGTGGAATTATCTGCAACAAATCACTGTCGAAGTTGAGTTGGCCGTAGCAAAATTGTGATTGACTACCAAAGCTGAGTTGTCTGCTATGAGTTAGCATTTGCCACCAAAATTGTGGCACCAGCAATGAAATAGTTCTCACTATCGAAGTGGCTGCCTGCAGCAAACCAGTTCTCACTGTTGATTTCTACAATTAGCCTCCTAGACAGAAATGACTTAAATGCTAGAAATAATTTCATGGTATGATGTTGTAAAATATGGAACACTTGAATGAGAACATATGAACTCTTGAAATAAGTGTGGGGAGGAATGTGATTTAAAAATACAAATATATTGATTTGTGACCATTGATGTCTTAGGTGGTGCAGTTGGGATTGGACCATCGTCAAGACAAGAACAACCCATAGGTGGAGTAGGTAGGTGACTTGCACCTTCCTTTTCATTTTAACATGAATGTTACTATAATGGGTTAGAATAGATATCAGATTATCAAACGTTTAAATGTTGTCAAATGGTTGATTAGCCTCGGCTAATGGCATCCAAACGGATGACCAGGACAAGGGAATGATTAGCCTTGGCTAATAGCATCTGAAGGGATGACTAGGACAAGGGAATGATTAACCTCGGCTAATGGCATTGGAAGAGAATATCGGGAAAAAGAAATGATTAGCCTCAGGTAATGGCATCCGAAGAGATGACCGACACAAACAACTAATTAGCCTCGACTAATATCATGTGAAGGGATGACTGAGACAAATGATTGAGTAGCTTCAGCTAAAGGCATCCAAAGTGGATGATCAGGGGGAGTGAATGGCTAACCTCAGCAAATAATTCCTTAAAAGGATAACTGAGTTTAAGATTATGGTTGATTGTAATAATTGGTGCATCTATATGCATTATAAGTTGTGTATACCAAGTACATGAAGAAACTATAAATATCATGCATCAAGCATGGAATAATATTAATGTTTCATTAATCTACCAGATCATTTAATTATCATTATTATTAAAAAGCAATTGCATTCTATTAAATGTTTTGTACTGTAGCAAGGGTGTCACATCAACGAGATGTTTAGGAAACCCGATACACGGGAACCTACTTTTGCAAGGAATCATGTAGTTGCATCCTAAATCATGATGTATTTTGTATGAATCAATGTATTAAACCTATAACTTTTATTGGATCCTTTTATTAAATTCGTGATGACTATTATTAGGATAAGAATGCAAACTCATGTCTTTGTATGTATATTATAATGTGAACTACTAATCATGTAAATATAATATTATGTGTTTATGTAAGATTCACTTTTAAATAAAATGTTGAATGTCGTTGATGTATGTATTGCATCTTGATGATGAGAGGAAACAAGTTTGTCAATTACCAACATGATGTGTGTCAAGTAAGAAAAAAAATTTAAGATTGTTTGGGGCTTGGAAAGCCAGGTTGGTACATTAAATACGGTTATATAAACTATAGAGCTATGTTCATTCATTCAATTCTAGACATTAATTATACAAATTCGGTCATTTAAACATTTTCATATTTACAAAATATAAAGGTATACTTCCTAGAACCTAGATTACAATAGCAAAAGTATAAGCTAGAATTTACTCTTGCCATGCATGCAATGAACTTGAAAAAAAAATACATATTATTGAAATGTGAATATCACAATAAATATAACAACATGAATATCTAACAATTTTAAAAAGTAACATGCATTCATATTTTGTTCACTTCTCCCTTTTGGTTTTTCATTACAATCTCTTCCATATTCAACTATTAATAATTGTTCCCTCTTCCATCATCAATCTCCATTTGTGACTTTACAAGATCAACCATGATTATTTTCATGTAACACATTACTGATACTAATTTCACTAGTATCATCATCATCATCACACCATAGTAGTCAATGCAAGGTGATCCCTTTACTTGGGATCCTAACATACACTAAATATATGTTAGTCAATACATGCTCGATTCCTTTACCCGGATCCTAACATACACTAAATGTATATTAGTTCATGCATCAAATCACACTTCATATATTTCTTTTGTCAACGGTGATTTCACCACTCGACAATTCACACAACAACCTTTTACCTTAATTACACATACATTCAATAATTCGCATTTCACATCGGTAATATATATTAAATCATGGAATTTAACATAGAAAGTATAAGTTCGATTCACTTACCTACAATTAATAAGACCTTTTTTTCCTATCATTTCTTAATATTTTATGTTTTACTCATTTCATCCTTTAATATTGTCATGATTTATCCACCTATAGTTATCATTCCTTTCTTTATATTTGAATTGTTACTATCCAACTGTGACTATCTTGTTTTTGAATCATTACTATCTTATTTTGAACCTTTACTGTCTAAACATTTGAACCGTTACTATCTTGTTTTGAACTATTACTGTCTAAACATTTGATTTGTTACTATCCAACTATTACTATCTAGACATTTGAATTGTTACTATCTTGTTTTTGAACAGTTACTATATTGTTTTGAACTATTACTATCTAGACATTTGAACCATTATTGTCTTGTTTTTAAACTATTATTGTTTTGGTTTTGAGCTATTACTGTCTTGTTTTGAATTGTTACTATCTTGTTTTGAAATGTTACTGTCTAGATATTTGAACTATTATTATCCAGCTTCTCCTTAGATGTTTAACTATATCTAGGGTTATAAAACTCCATTTGAATCAAGATTAGTCTTGTTGCATCGTTCCAAGCTAATACATGAGGCTACAAGTTTTCTAAAGGAAGAAGAACCAAAATTTACCTCCAAGGTAGTTAAAATTGTTTATCAACGAACAAGACATATTACCCTATAGGATCTGTCGTGACCTAGTCTCGGTTGGTGACCCATAACTAGAGTTCTATAACTTCAAACTAAACAAGACCAATTTTTCTTAGCTAGTCAACATCTAAAACTATAATTTCTATGAGGAACTTGATCCTAATTCCTTCATCCTTCTACTCGAAATCCCTCTGAAAGTTAATAGACGAAACTATCCAGATTCGTCAACCTTAATAGACACAACACATGAAGTTATTTAATTTAGTGACTCATATATCTACCCTAAATTCAAGTCTAAGAACTCTAACTATAATTCAACATTCAAGCATCAATTTATAATCGACTTTGAAACAATTCATAAAACCATGTTTAGAACACCTTACCCAATATGAATCAAGGTTTCAATCTTCAACTCCCTTCTTTTTTTTCTAATGACAACTGGTCCTCCCCTCTTTTCTTCTTGTTCCTTCTTGTTCAAATTTTCTTCTTAATTCCTTGCCCACTAGTGTTTATTCTATGAATAACCCTTAATGTTGGATGCTTTCTTGGAATTATTTTATATTTCTATCTTGATTTGTAAAAAAATAGATATAAAAACTCTCTTTTCTTTCTTTATGATAGTTGCAGATCTTTATTTATTATTATTATTTTCATTTAGGCCCCATTTTCGTTTAGTGTATTCGTTTTGCCCCCACCTCTTTTTAGTTTAGTTTATTTTTTTAATTTAATCTAGCCTCAATCTTTCCCAAGATTTACAATATCTATGCACTGTGAAGATAAAATACAATTTTTAAAGATGGTCTAAGTAAGGAGTCTATAGATAATCTTCTATTAACTTTTGAGATGCATCCTCGTGGAGATGTGTATCATGCAATTCATGATTTGTGGCACCATTTTCATAAAGAATATGATCGACTTGGTCTTAGGAATCGGACTAAAAAAACCCTATTTGTTAGTTTTTAAGAAAACTAGATGAGAAGCTTATCCCTGACCCATAGAGGGTGTTTAAGCTATTTTTGGATGTAAAATCATGGAAAGATGTTAACCATAATTATAATTACAATTTAAGCCCTAGTTTATGAAACCTTGTGTCATTTGGGGGGAGAGGATAGTAACTGATAAAAAAAATTAACTAACTGTGTTTTCTATTTCATAAATCTTTTGCAAAACTATTGTTACTAGGATGTCAGAGTAAATGAGTTCTTGTATTAAAGTGACTCTTGAGATGCATCTTAGTAAACATTCTTAACAAGGATTATCAGAATACTTCTTGAAATATTTTGGTTTATAAACTCTCACATTATCATCAATTGATTATGCTAATAAACTTATTTAACAAACACTTTAACATATGATTATGAGTTGCACAATGGATTATCACATTATTTATATTATTCTATTAAAAGGTAACAACTAAGCAAAAGAGATAGTATATAATTTGCAAAAAAAAAATAATTTGATAATAATAAAAATATATATAAGTTTGATTTTGTAGCCTCTCTAACCTAAGCAATTAAGCCTAAAGGGGTGTTTAATATCTAATACACTAAAGTCAACTGACTTGGGAGTTATTGGCCCAATACTTGTTACATGGGTTCAAGAGAAATGCTTAAGGGAATCAAACATTGCACCATCTACATATCAATATTTACAACCCGAGGTATTAAGCTCGATAGGTGTGTCAACACTAATGCCCCAAGATCAACTTGTCTGGGAGTCATTAGCCAAAACGTTGTTACATAGGTTAAATATGCATTGTGTTATTTGTATATATATTAAAAAAATAAAAAAAAAATAATCCCAACCTAAGAAAGTTAACATTAAACATTAGAGCAGAATATTGTCTTCTTATAATAAAGGTCCCATCATCTATGTTTTCAAACATTAAGTAATAAAAAGGAAGGTTTATTAATATCTTGGTAATGAGGTATTGAGTAGATATATAAATTTAATAAGGGTTTGTTTATTTGGATGGTTAAGTGGAAGTTGAATGATGAATGTCTTACTTTGTGGAATTTGCAAATTGTTTTTCTATTTTAAAGCTTTTATTACTAGGGACTAGTAATAAGCTGGTTAGGGGGTTTGAATATTACTTAAAGTGTATTTTTATCAAGGTTTTATATCATCATTTTGCACTTCAAGTATCAATAACTCTTTAACTATAACATATTTTATAAGAACATATCTAATAAATATAAGATACCTATAATTTATGGTAAATGAAAGGATTGATTAATGAGTTTAACAACTGAAATTGAGAAGATAAAGAGAGGTTGAGCTTAGAAAAGTGATTAGTACTTAAAAGTGCATTTTTATCATGGTTTTATATCATCATTTTGCACTTGAAGTATCAATAACTCCTTAACTAAAACATGTTTTATAATAATATATCTAATAATATAAGATACCTTTAATTTATGGTAAATGTTCATTTTAAATGCAGGCCTATCACAAAATGAAAATATTGATTGATGACTTTAAGAACTGAAATTGCAAGGGCAAAGAGATGGTCAAACTTAGAAAAGAGATGTCGGTGCATTCCAAACCGAAATACTATTCGGTAATTGGGTCATATCTGGAGCTACAAATCTCAGATTTAGGTCCAATTTATATGGATGGAAAGGTAAGACATAGACCTACAACTTTCATATGGAGCCCAAGATCTAAAAAGGCCATTATCAAGTCCAAATTGTAGCAACAACAAAGAAGCCCGAATATGTCTTCCAGCCCGAGCACTGTTAGGTATGTTGGCCATATCTGGAGTTCTACAAGTCCAAATAAGCTGAAGTTTTTACACAAGAAAGCTGAGACAATTGCCTACAACTTTCATGTTTTCAACTGGCTCCAATTTTGACGTTATCAGTGACGTTTTGGGGCAGACAAAAGAAGATAAGGATTGTCACCAAGTCAAAAGTTGGCCACCCACTTATCAATTAGTCATCAAATCAATAGTTCCCAATTTTGGCCTATAAAAGGAGGCATTTGCCATGCATTTAGGCATCTTGGTTTCCAGATCAAGATCATGCTCTTCCTTTCTCTCTTTGTATTTTTTGTAATGTTTATGCTTTGCTTTCATTAATATTAAGTTTATGCTTTTCATTTCCTTTCCTTTACTTAGTTAGCTTTTATGTTCTTATTTTGTTTATCTATTTTTCTTTCCTTCATTATGTCTAGCTAAGTTAATTATGTCAAGGTGAAAAGGTTACACTAATGGTGTGAGAATAAGTATAATGTAAACTTAATATGGACTTTAATGTTTGATACTAACATGTTTTATATTTGTTATCTTGTTCACTCTTTAATACTTTGCTTGTTAAATGACTAATCTTGATTTATGTTGTCTAACACTTGGTACAACAAATGCTTGGCACTTTCATAGCCCATAATGTATGGTATAACTGACACCTGAGCTATGAAAGGAACTTGATTTGTTGTTAACATAAGTTATAATCATGAATGCTTGACGAGATTTACAAGTATTAGCATTAATTGAATAAGATGACTAATGTAATCATGTTAACAATATATAATCTGATTGGAACCTCCTTTGTGTGTGGTTTCCAATTCAATAACAAGAGTTTATACTATACTTGTTTGATATACCATTAGTGGAACCTCTAACCTTGACATTTGTTATTATTATTGTTTGATCCTTACATTAATTTTCCATCTCGAAGTTCTCATCATCTTCTTCTTCTTCTCTTTCTTTATTACTACTACTACTACTACTAGTAGTATTATTATTATTATTATTATTATTATTATTATAGTTGTTGTTATTGTTATTGTTGTTGTTATTATTGCTATTATTGTTGCTTATAATTGTTGTCTATAATTTGTACAATTAACCTCCCTGTGGTTCGACCCCGGTCTTGCCGGGTTATTTATTACTTCGACACTCCTGCACTTGGGAGAAGACATCAACCTTTTAGTCGTGTCAAGTTTTTGGTGCCGTTGCCGGGGAGGTAAGTCCTTGTATAAATTATAATATTTATTTTATTTTCTCTTTTCACTTTTCTTGTATATAACTTTATTTCTTTTCTCTTGTTTCTTCTTCTTTTGTTTTTTTCTTCTTTTTATTTTATTCCTACACGTGCATGAGAGTGTGGTCACGTACATCAAGTGGTAGACTTTGTAGGATATCCTCATCATTTTCAGAAAATATGGCAGAAGAAGATAATCAATCACTTCATAATGAGAATAACCATGCTAGAACACTTAGAGACCACATGAATCCCACAAGAACAAGTGCACCATCACGCATAGTTTTTCCTCCCGATGCATCTCATTTTAATTGTAAACCAGGTATTATTCAACTTTTACCTTCTTTTCATGGTTTGGAATTGGAAAATCCATACTTGCATTTAAGGGAATTTTAGGAGGTCTGCAACACATATAATAATTTAAATTGTAGCATGAACACCATCAGATTAAAGCTTTTTCCTTTTTCATTAAAAGATAAAGCTAAAACATGGCTACAAAATTTAAAACCAGGATCCATTCGTGCTTGGGATGAAATGTAACAATAGTTTTTAAAGAAGTTTTTCCCATCTCATAGAACAAACTCTTTCAAGAGACAAATCACCACTTTCACTCAAAAATCAGAAGAAACATTTTACCAATGTTGGGATAGGTATCGAGATTTGCTTAGTACTTGCCCCCATCATGGTTTTGAAACATGGAGATTGGTTTCACATTTCTATGAAGGGTTAACACCTAAAGATAGGCAAATGGTTGAATTGATGTGTAATGGAACTTTTGAAGATAAAGACCCTGATGAAGCAATGGAGTACTTAGACTTGTTAGCTGAAAATGCTCAAAATTGGGACACCGCGGGTACTTATGAGGCACCGAGTAAAACTCAACCTCATACATCTAGTGAAGGTATGTACAACCTTAAGGAAGATCATGACCTTCAAGCCAAGTTTGCATCTTTAGCTAGAAAAGTCGAGGCACTAGAATTGAAAAAGAGTGGTCAATTAAAATCTATTGAAAACATTGTGTGTCAAATTTGTGAAACAAATGAACACTCAACCAATGATTGTCCAACCTTGCCTTGTTTTAAGGAATGTCTCCATGAACAAGCCCATGCTTTAAACAATTTCCAAAGGCCAACCACAACCCATACTCCCAAACATACAACCCTGGTTGGAGAAATCACCCAAATTTCAATTGCAAGAGTGAGAACAACAATGCACAAACTTCACAACCACCATTTCAAGCACACCACAATTTCCAAAATTCTCATGGATATGCACCTCCTTATGCTCCACCGCTTAGAAGAAATCTTGAGGAAACATTGCATGCATTCATTGAAAAGCAAGAGGCAATCAATACTCAACTTGCTCAAAACATGATAGATTTTAAAGATACTCTTGCTAAATTAATATCTGCTCTTAGTTTTCAAGAGCAAGGTAAGTTTCCATCTCAACCACAACAAATTCTCAAGGGGCAATACGATGCAAATGCATGTAGTCCTGGAAGTCAACACATGGATCAAGTCAAATCAGTCATCACTCTTTGTAGTGGTAAGGTTATTCAAAAACCAATTCTTGAACCTTGTGAGAAAGACAATGAGTCAATCTCTGAGGGTAAGGAAGGGGTTGAATCTGACCATTGCAAAGAAAAGATTGATTCCTCTCTAGCACTTCCATTTTCTTATGCCATGACCAATCAGGAAGAAATCAAGGATGAAAAAGGCACTGAAAATATTGATGCGGATCTTTTATCAAAAGTGACAACAGATTCGACACCCGACATTACACTAATCGATGATTACTTTCCTGATAAATCTCTACTTTCTCTTAGTTCAATGCATTGGTTTACTAAAAATATCAATTTTCTTGCTTCAGGATTTTTGCCAGCTCACTGGAGTACCGAAGATAAAAGAAATTTTTTGAGTAACGTGCAAAATTTTTATTGGGATGACCCTTACTTATTCAATTATTGTCCTGATCAAATATTTCAAAAATGCATTCCTGACAATGAGGTAAGTAATTTCATTAAATTTTGTCACTCTAAGGCACGTGGGGATCATTTCTTGTCAAAAAAGAGGACTGTAGAAATCTTACAAAGTGGATTTTGCTGGCCCACCATGTTCAAGGACACACATGCATCCCGCAAAATCTGTGAAAATTGTCAAAAGGTGGGATTTATTTCAAAACACAAAGAGTCTTGGGAATCTGACTAAAAAAAGACCCTGTTTGCCAGTTTTTAAGAAAACTAGATGGGAAGCCTATCCCCGACCCACAGAGGGCGTTTAAGCCGTTCTTAGACGTAAAACCAAGGGAAGATGTGAGCCACAATCACAACTACCTGTACATACACATGCTTTTTTCAAAAGCAAATAAATAAAAAGAGAGAGAGAGAGTGTGAGACTCCAACTGGCCTACATATAGATGTTATGATTGCCTTTCTAATTTCTCATCTATAAAACCCTCTCTTCCTTCCTTCCATTTCTACTCAACCCATACATTCAACAAATACAGAAGTGTGTAGAAATAGCAAGTTCCTCAAGTCATTGACACGACTAAAAGGTTGATGTCTTCTCCCAAGTGCAGGAGTGTCGAAGTAATAAATAACCCGGCAAGACCAGGGTCGAACCACAGGGAGGTTAATTGTACAAATTATAAACAACAATTATAAACAACAACGAAAACAATAATAATAATAATAATAGTAATAGTAGTAGTAGTAGTAGTAGTAGTAGTAGTAGTAGTAGTAGTAGTAGTAGTAGTAATACTAATAATAACGGTAATAATAATAATAATAATAATAATAATAATAATAATAATAAGAACAATAATAATAATAATAAAGAGAAGAAGAAGAAGATGATGATGATGAGAACTTAAAGATGAAATATTAATGTAAGGATTAAACAATAATAATAACAAATGTCCAGGTTAGAGGTTCCACTAATGGTATATCAAACAAGTATAGTATAAACTCTTATTATTGAATTGGAAATCACACACAAAGGAGGTTCCAATCAGATTATATATTGTTAACATGATTACATTAATCATCTAATTCAATTAATGCTAATACTTGTAAATCTCGTCAAGCATTCATGATTATAACTTATGTTAACAACAAATCAAGTTCCTTTCATAGCTTAGGTGTCGGTTATACCATACATTATGGGCTATGAAAGTGCCAAGCATTTGTTGTACCAAGTGTTATACAACATAAATCAAGATTAGTCATTTAACAAGCAAAGTATTAAAGAGTGAACAAGATAACAAATATAAAACATGTTAGTATCAAACATTAAAGTCCATATTAAGTTTACATTATACTTATTCTTACACCATTAGTGTAACTTTTTCACCTTGACATAATTAACTTAGCTAGACATAATGAAAGAAAGAAAAATAGATAAACAAAATAAGAACATAAAAGCTAATTAAGTAAAGGAAAGGAAATGAAAAGCATAAACTTAATATTAATGAAAGCAAAGCATAAACATTACAAAAAATACAAAGAGAGAAAGGAAGAAAATGATCTTGATCTGGAAACCAAGATGCCTAAATGCATGGCAAATGCCTCCTTTTATAGGCCAAAATTGGGAACTATTGATTTGATGACTAATTGATAAGTGGGTGGCCAACTTTTGACTTGGTGACAATCCTTATCTTCTCTTGTCTGCCCAAAACGTCATTGATAACGTCAAAATTGGAGCCAGTTGTAAACATGAAAGTTGTAGAAAATTGTCTCAGCTTTCTTGTGTAAACAATTCAGCTCATTTGGACATCTAGAACTCCAGATATGGCCAAAATACCGAACAGTGCTCGGGCTGGAAGATAGATTCGGGCTTCTTTGTTGTTGCTACAATTTGGACTTGATAATGGCCTTTTTAGATCTTGGGCTCCATATGAAAGTTGTAGGCCTATGTCTTACCTTTCCATCCATATAAATTGGACCTAAATCTGAGATCTATAGCTCTAGATATGACCCAATTACCAAACAGTGTTCCGGTTTGGATTGCACCGACATCTCTTCTCTAAGTTTGACCATCTCTTTATCCATGCAATTTAAGTTCTTCAAGTCATCAATCAATCCTTTCATTTATGTGATAGACCTGCATCAAAAATAGATATTTACCACAAATTATAGGTATCTTATATTATTAGATACATTATTATAAAACATATTTTAGTTAAGGAGTTATTGATACTTCAAGTGCAAAATGATGATATAAAACCATGATAAAGATGCACTTTTAAGTACTAATCACACCCCCCCAACTAGCTTATTACTAGTCCCTAGTAATCAAAGCGTTAAAACAATTTGCAAATTTCACAAAGCAAGGTATTCATCATTTAACTTCCATTAATCTATCCAGATAAACAAACTCTCATTAAATTTATATATCTGCTCAATACCTCTTAACAAGATATTAATAAACCTTTCTTTTGTGCTCAATGTATCAACACATAATTATAGGGCTTTTCTTGGAAGAAAACAAAATTTTTGTTCTAATGTTTAAGGTTAACTTCCTTGGGTTGGGATTACTATTTTTGTCTTTTTTTTTTAACTCTATATACATATAATTTAAAAACATCATGCATCTTTAACCCATGTAACGAGCTTTCAGCTAATGACTCCCAGACCAGTCGGTCTTAGGGCATTAGGTGTTAAGACACCCCAACGAGCTTAGTAACTCGGGTCGCAGATACTGATATGTAGATAGTGCAATGTTTGATTCCCTTAAGCTTTTCTCCTCAACCCATGTAACAAGCGTTGGGCCAATAGCTCCCAAGTCAGTTGACTTTAGGGTATTAGGTGTTAAAACACCCCTTCGGGCTTAATTGCTTAGGTTAGGGAGGCTACGAAACCAAACTTATCTACATTTTTATTATCATCATTTTTTTTCTTTTTTTTCATGTTTTTTTTTTAATTATATACAATTCCTTTCCCTTAGTTGTTACCTTTAACAAAAGAACATAAATAATGTAATAATCCAATATGCAACCCACAATCATATGTTAAAGTGTGTGTGTGTAAATTAAGGTTTAAGAATACATGTTAAATAAGTATATGAGCAGAATTAAGCGGTAATAATACGAGAGTTTGGAAACCTGAATATTTCAGGAAGTATTATAATAAACCTTGTTAAGAATGGTTACTAAGATGCATCTCACGAGTCACTTTAACAAAAGAACTCCTTTACTCTGCCATCCTAGTAACAATAATTATGCACATGCTTTATGAAATGAAAAACAATTTTTTTTTTTTATCAACTACTACCCTCTCCCTCCAACCAAAACGAGACATTGTCCTCAATGTTCTAAGGTAGAAAGATAGAGTATAGAAGATATCACCTGAAATAACGAACACTGACAAAACCTGAAACACACTGAAACAAAAATAAGAAATAACAAAACACAATAATAAAACCAAAAGACAAAAATTCACAAATGAAGGCTCAAATCCAATCTAAGCTTTTTACGGCTTCCCGTAGATGACCAATTTATGTGACTAATGGAAGGATCAATTACAGGAATGAAAGATTGTAGTTGGTCAATCAATTGTTCAGCAGTAGTACCAGAGATTATGATTTGTCGTGCAGAAGATGTTAGAAATTCCTGTTCCACAGCATGATCATAATAACCATTAACATTTAACAAGCCAATGGGTTTATGGTGAATGTGCAATTGAGCCCAAGAGGAAATATGAAAGATCTCTTCCAATGTGCCTAGACCACCTGGTAAAGCAATGAAAGCATCAGCATGGTTAAACATTGCATTCATTCGAGCCGACATTGTGGAGACCTGAAGTTCCTCTCCAATTGTTTTTCCAATGATGTCCCCTTGTGCCAAAGCTTCAGGGACGACCCCCAAAACTTGACTACCTCCTAAAAATGCAGCTATTGACACACCTCCCATTAACCCAAGACTGCCTCCCCCATACACTAAATGAATCTTTCTCTCAGCTAGCACCTGACCAAGATGATTTGCTGATTCTAAAAACTCCTTTTCTTTCCCAGGACTAGATCCACCAAAAACACAAATATTTCTTATTTGATGACTTGAGGAACTTGCCATTTCTACACACTTCTGTATTTGTTGAATGTATGGGTTGAGTAGAAATGAAAGGAAGGAAAAGAGGGTTTTATAGATGAGAAATTAGAAATGCAATCATAACACCTATATATAGACCAGCTGGAGTCTCACACTATCTCTCTCTCTTTTTATTTATTTATTTATTTACTTTTGAATAAAAAGCATGTGTATGTACAGGTAGTTGTGATTGTGGCTCACATCTTCCCTTGGTTTTACGTCCAAGAACGGCTTAAACGCCCTCTATGGGTCGGGGATAGGCTTCCCATCCAGTTTTCTTAAAAACTGGCAAACAGGGTCTTTTTTAGTCAGATTCCCAAGACTAAGTCGATCATGTTCTTTATGAAATAGTGGCCATAAATCATGAATTGCACGATGCACATCTCCACTAGGATGCGTCTCAAGAGTCAATAGAAGATTATCTAAAGACTCCTTACTTAGGCCATCCTTAATGAATTGTATTTTATCTTCACGGTTTATAGATACCATTCCTAAAGAACGACATTGTGTATTACAAGTCCATCTAGCACATCGATGACAAACATCCAGTCGTTTTGCACGACGCTTCTTTGCAAAAGTGCTTTTACCTGTTCCAGGCATGTGTGAAATGAAGAAGTTAGAGGACTCACCTGATAATCGGACCTTTGCTTCAATCAACCAACGAATATCTTCAGGAATTCCATGATTCATTAACAATCTCAATCTTGCACATCTAGCACGGTAAATTTTTGTAATCACATTTTGAGGTAGAGCGGGAAAATACTTTTTCAAATTTTCAAGATTAGTGTCCATTTTCAAATGAGAATTGGAAGAGAGATTCAAAGAATTGCACAGATATATACACAGATATCAGTAATTGTGGGAAACTGAAAGAACCGACTTAAGTCACGGAGTACCGTTATCCGCCATTTGACCGGGGTGAAAGAAACTTGCAAAAATCACTCAAAAAGAAACAAAAATAAAATAAAATAAAATCAATATTTATATAAGAAACAAAAATAAAATAAAATAAAATGAAATAAAATCAATCTTTATATACAAGATCACCCAATTCAATAGAGTTATGTTCAACTGAAAAATTGTCAAAGTAAACTTTCAGACGATGTCCATTTACCTTGAAAACATTGCCATTCTTTGGATTCTTGATGTCATAGGCCCTATATGGATACACATGTTTCACAATAAAAGGACCGCTCCATCTTGATCTTAATTTTCCAGGAAATAAATGCAGTCGAGAATTATAAAGCAAGACTTTTTGACCAACATTGAAGGTTTTTCTCTGTATTTTCTTGTCATGAAATTCTTTTATTCTTGCTTTATGAATTCTTGAATTTTCATATGCATCATTTCTTATTTCCTCAAGCTCATTTATTTGTAATTTTCGCAGTTGACTAGCATCATCCAGATTTGAATTGAAAGCTTTAATAGCCCAATAAGCTTTATGTTCAAGTTCCACAGGCAAGTGACAAGGTTTTTCATAGACTAGTCTATAAGGTGACATACCTAATGATGTTTTATAAGCAGTTCGATAAGCCCAAAGTGCATCATTAAGTCTTAAAGACTAGTCTTTCCTATTAGGGTTCACTGTTTTCTCCAAAATATGTTTGATCTCCCTATTAGCAAGCTCTACTTGTCCACTTGTTTGAGGGTGATAAGGGGTGGCAACTTTGTGTGTGATTCCATATTTCTTCATTAAAGACTCAAATGGCTTATTGCAGAAATGTGTTCCACCATCACTTATTATGGCTCGAGGGACTCCAAATCGACTCAAAATATTTTCTTTCAAAAACTTTATCACTGTTTTGTGATCATTGTTTCGACTTGGAATTGCCTCTATCCATTTTGAAACATAATCTACTGCGACTAATATGTATAAGAAACCAAATGATGGAGGGAATGGGCCCATGAAATCTATACCCCAACAGTCAAAGATCTCAATGACAATAATAGGGTTTAAAGGCATCATGTGATGTTTTGAAATAGATCCCAACTTTTGACAATTTTCACAAGACTTGCAGAATGCATGTGAGTCTTTGAACATGGTGGGCCAGTAAAATCCACTTTGTAAGATTTTTGCAGTTGTCTTTCTTGATGAGAAATGGCCCCCACATGCCTTAGAATGACAAAATTTAATGACACTACTTACCTCATTGTCAGGAATGCATCTTCGAAATATTTGATCAGGACAATATTTGAATAAATAAGGATCATCCCAATAAAAGTTCTTCACTTCGTTCAAAAACTTTCTTTTATCTTGGGTACTCCAATGAGCTGGCAATTGTCCTGAAACAAGAAAATTGACAATATTAGCAAACCAAGGCATTGTAGAGACAGAAAGTAAAGATTCATCAGGAAAGTAGTCATCGATTGGTGTGATGTCAGTTTCCGAATCTATTGTCAATCTTGACAAGTGATCTGCGACAACATTTTCTCTGCCTTTCTTATCTTTGATTGTGATATCAAATTCTTGAAGTAATAAAATCCACTGCACCAATCTAGCCTTGGAATCTTTCTTAGAAAGAAGATATTTCAATGCTGCATGATCACTAAAAACAACAACAGGTGAGCCAACAAGATAAGATCTGAATTTTTCACATGCAAATACTACTGCAAGTAATTCTTTTTCAGTGGTGGTATAATTCATTTGAGCACTATTTAAAGTTTTACTTGCATAGTAAATTACATAAGGTTTCTTATCTTTTCTTTGTCCCAAAACAGCACCTACAGCATAATCACTAGCATCACACATTATTTCAAAAGGTAATGACCAATCGGGAGGTTGAATGATAGGAGCACAAGTAAGCAAGTTTTTAAGTTTAACAAAGGCTTCTTCACAATGTTCAGTCCATTCAAAAATAGTATCCTTTGTTAGAAGGTTACTTAAAGGCTTAGATATTACACTAAAATCTTTGATGAACCTTCTATAAAAACCAGCATGTCCTAGGAATGATCTAACATCTTTAAGAGATTTTGGTGTTGGCAAGTTTGCAATTAACTCGATTTTAGATTTGTCAACCTCAATTCCTTTTGATGAAACAATGTGACCAAGTACAATGCCGTTTGTTACCATAAAATGACATTTTTCCCAATTCAGCACAAGATTCTTCTCTTCACACCTGGTTAAAACCTTTCCTAAATTAGTCAAACAATCATCAAATGAATCACCAAAAACAGAAAAATCATCCATGAAAATCTCAAGAAAATGTTCAACCATATCACTAAATATACTAAGCATGCATCTTTGAAATGTGGCTGGTGCATTACATAATCCAAAAGGCATCCTTCGATATGCAAAAGTACCAAATGGACATGTGAAAGTAGTCTTTTCTTGATCTTCCAATGCAATTTCAATTTGGTTGTAACCCGAATAGCCATCTAGGAAACAATAAAATTCATGACCTGCAACTCTTTCTAGGATTTGATCCATGAAAGGTAAAGGAAAATGATCTTTTCTAGTCATTGAATTAAGTTTTCTATAGTCAATGCACATGCGCCAACCAGTAACAGTTCTAGTGGGAATTAACTCATTGTTCTCATTTGTTATCACAGTGACTCCAGACTTCTTAGGTACAACTTGGGTAGGACTTACCCATTTGCTGTCAGAAATAGGATAAATGATTTCATTATCTAGAAGCTTAATGACTTCATTTTTCACTACTTCTTTCATATTAGGATTTAGCCTTCGTTGCATTTCTCTAGAGGGTTTAGCATTTTCCTCTAAATAAATTCTGTGTGTACAAATCAAAGGACTAATTCCTTTTATATCAGCTATGGTCCATCTTAATGCTTTTTTGTGCATTTTCAGAGTTTGTAATAACTTACCTTCTTGATGTGCATTAAGTTTGGAAGAGATTATTACCGGAAAAGTTTCATTTTCTCCCAAAAATGAGTATTTGAGATCGGATGGCAACGACTTCAAATCAGGTTTTGGTGGTTGAACACTTGAAGGTATGGACTTAATTGGTCGTGGTGGCAATTCCTCAATTTGTGGCCTCCAATTACTTGTCTTTGATTCTTCCTGAAAATAAATCATTTCCAAATCATCAGATTCATCAATCTCAATTTCATTGGAAGTGGTTGGAAATTGATCATGAATTAATTTTTCAGTAAAGTCCACTTCCTGTAAATCATTATCATCTCTAGGTTGCTTGCAAATGTTGAAAATATTCATCTCTAATGTCATGTTTCCAAATGATAGCTTCATCAGTCCATTCCTACAATTAATCAATGCATTAGAAGTTGCAAGAAATGGACATCCTAAAATAACAGGAAATGAATTACATACTTCAACAGGTTGTGTGTCCAAGACAATAAAATCCACAGGATAAATGAATTTATCGACTTGTACTAACACATCTTCAATTATTCCTCTAGGCACTTTTATAGATCTATCGGCAAGTAAAAGAGTTATAGAAGTTGGTTTTAACTCACCTAGATTGAGACTCTGAAAAACTGAATATGGACGTAAATTCACACTAGCACCAAGATCAAGTAAGGCTCTTTCAATTTTATGCTCTCCAATAAAGCAAGAAATTGTAGGACAACCAGGGTCTTTATATTTCAAAGCATTATTGTTTTGAAGAATAGCACTTACTTGTTCGGCTAGAAAGGCTTTCTTTTTCACATTCAGTTTCCTCTTCACAGTGTAGAGATCTTTCAAAAATTTAGCATAGGAAGGAACCTGTTTAATTGCATCCAGCAAAGGTATATTGATCCTTACCTGTTTGAAAATTTCATAAATTTCAGAATTGTGATTGACTTTCCTTTGTTTGGTCATGGCATGAGGAAATGGAAGTGTTGGCAGTGAATCAGTCGTTTCTTTGCAATTTTCAGATTCATCCCCTTCCTTATCCTCAGAGATTGACTCATCATCTTTCTCATAAGGTTCAAGAGAGGGTTTTTCAATAACCTTACCACTGCGCAGAGTAGTGACTGATTTGACTTGATCCATGTGTTGGCTTCCGGAACTACTTGCATTTGCATTGTATTGCCCTTTGGGATTTTGTTGTGTTTGAGATGGAAACTTACCTTTCTCTTGGAAACTAAGAGCAGATGTTAATTTAGCAAGAGTATCTTTAAAATCTGTCATGTTTTGAACAAGTTGAGTATTAATTGTCTCTTGCTTTTCAATGAATGCATGCAATGTTTCCTCAAGATTTCTTCTAGGAGGTGGAGCATAAGGAGGTGCATATCCATGAGAATTTTGGAAATTATGCTGTGCTTGAAACGGTGCTTGTGAAGTTTGTGCATTGTTGTTCTCACTCTTCCAACTGAAATTTGGGTGATTCCTCCAACCAGGGTTGTATGTTTGGGAGTATGGGTTGTGGTTGGGCCTTTGAAAACTGTTTAAAGCATGGGCTTGTGCATGGAGACATTCTTTAAAAGAAGGCAAGGTTGGACAATCGTTGGTTGAGTGTTCATTTGTTTCACAGATTTGACACACAATGTTTTCAACAGATTTTAATTGACCACTCTTTTTTAATTCTAGTGCCTCGACTTTTCTAGCTAAAGATGCAAACTTGGATTGAAGGTCATGATCTTCCCTAAGGTTGTACATACCTCCACTAGATGTATGAGGTTGAGTTTTACTCGGTGCCTCATAAGTACCCGCGGTGTCCCAATTTTGAGCATTTTCAGCTAACAAGTCTAAGTACTCCATTGCTTCATCAGGGTCTTTATCTTCAAAAGTTCCATTGCACATCAATTCAACCATTTGCCTATCTTTAGGTGTTAACCCTTCATAGAAATGTGAAACCAATCTCCATGTTTCAAAACCATGATGGGGGCAAGTACTAAGCAAATCTCGATACCTATCCCAACATTTGTAAAATGTTTCTCCTGGTTTTTGAGTGAAAGTGGTGATTTGTCTTTTGAAAGAGTTTGTTCTATGAGATGGGAAAAACTTCTTTAAAAAATGTTGTTGCATTTCATCCCAAGCACGAATGGATCCTGGTCTCAAATTTTGTAGCCATGTTTTAGCTTTATCTTTTAATGAAAAAGGAAAAAGCTTTAATCTGATGGTGTTCATGCTACAATTTAAGTTATTATATGTGTTGCACACCTCCTCAAATTCCCTTAAATGCAAGTATGGATTTTCCAATTCTAAACCATGAAAAGAAGGTAAAAGTTGAATAATACCTGGTTTAAAATTAAAATGAGATGCATCGGGAGGAAAAACTATGCATGATGGTGCACTTGTTCTTGTGGGATTCATGTGGTCTCTAAGTGTTCTAGCATGGTTATTCTCATTATTTTCATTATGAAGTGATTGATTATCTTCTTCGGCCATATTTTCTAAAAATGATGAGGATATCCTACAAAGTCTACCACTTGATGTACATGACCACACTCTCATGCACGTGTAGGAATAAAATAAAAGAAAACAGAAAACAAAAGAAGAAGAAACAAGAGAAAAGAAATAAAGTTATATACAAGAAAAGTGAAAAGAGAAAATAAAATAACTATTATAATTTATACAAAACTTACCTCCCCGGCAACGGCGCCAAAAACTTGACACGACTAAAAGGTTGATGTCTTCTCCCAAGTGCAAGAGTGTTGAAGTAATAAATAACCCGGCAAGACCGGGGTCGAACCACAGGGAGGTTAATTGTACAAATTATAAACAAGAATTATAAACAACAACAACAACAACAATAATAATAATAATAGTAATAGTAGTAGTAGTAGTAGTAGTAGTAGTAGTAGTAATAATACTAATAATAACGGTAATAATAATAATAATAATAAGAATAATAAGAATAATAAGAACAATAACAATAATAATAAAGAGAAGAAGAAGAAGATGATGATGATGAGAACTTAAAGATGAAATATTAATGTAAGGATTAAACAATAATAATAACAAATGTCCAGGTTAGAGGTTCCACTAATGGTATATCAAACAAGTATAGTATAAACTCTTATTATTGAATTGGAAACCACACACAAAGAAGGTTCCAATCAGATTATATATTGTTAACATGATTACATTAATCATCTAATTCAATTAATGCTAATACTTGTAAATCTCGTCAAGCATTCATGATTATAACTTATGTTAACAACAAATCAAGTTCCTTTCATAGCTCAGGTGTCGGTTATACCATATATTATGGGCTATGAAAGTGCCAAGCATTTGTTGTACCAAGTGTTATACAACATAAATCAAGATTAGTCATTTAACAAGCAAAGTATTAAAGAGTGAACAAGATAACAAATATAAAACATGTTAGTATCAAACATTAAAGTCCATATTAAGTTTACATTATACTTATTCTTACACCATTAGTGTAACCTTTTCACCTTGACATAATTAACTTAGCTAGACATAATGAAAGAAAGAAAAATAGATAAACAAAATAAGAACATAAAAGCTAATTAAGTAAAGGAAAGGAAATGAAAAGCATAAACTTAATATTAATGAAAGCAAAGCATAAACATTACAAAAAATACAAAGAGAGAAAGGAAGAGCATGATCTTGATCTGGAAACCAAGATGCCTAAATGCATGGCAAATGCCTCCTTTTATAGGCCAAAATTGGGAACTATTGATTTGATGACTAATTGATAAGTGGGTGGCCAACTTTTGACTTGGTGACAATCCTTATCTTCTCTTGTCTGCCCAAAACGTCATTGATAACGTCAAAATTGGAGCCAGTTGTAAACATGAAAGTTGTAGACAATTGTCTTAGCTTTCTTGTGTAAACAATTCAGCTCATTTGGACGTCTAGAACTCCAGATATGGCCAAAATACCGAACAGTGCTCGGGCTGGAAGACAGATTCGGGCTTCTTTGTTGTTGCTACAATTTGGACTTGATAATGGCCTTTTTAGATCTTGGGCTCCATATGAAAGTTGTAGGCCTATGTCTTACCTTTCCATCCATATAAATTGGACCTAAATCTGAGATCTGTAGCTCTAGATATGACCCAATTACCGAACAGTGTTCCAGTTTGGATTGCACCGACATCTCTTCTCTAAGTTTGACCATCTCTTTATCCATGCAATTTAAGTTCTTCAAGTCATCAATCAATCCTTTCATTTATGTGATAGACCTACATCAAAAATAGACATTTACCACAAATTATAGGTATCTTATATTATTAGATACATTATTATAAAACATATTTTAGTTAAGGAGTTATTGATACTTCAAGTGCAAAATGATGATATAAAACCATGATAAAAATGCACTTTTAAGTACTAATCAGTCATCAAATAAGAAATATTTGTGTTTTCGGTGGATCTAGTCCTGGGAAAGAAAAGGAGTTTTTAGAATCAGCAAATCATCTTGGTCAGGTGCTAGCTGAGAGAAAGATTCATTTAGTGTATGGGGGAGGCAGTCTTGGGTTAATGGGAGGTGTGTCAATAGCTGCATTTTTAGGACGTAGTCAAGTTTTAGGAGTCACCCCTAAAGCTTTGGCACAAGGGGACATCATTGGAAAAACAATTGGAGAGGAACTTCAGGTCTCCACAATGTCGGCTCGAATGAATGCAATGTTTAACCATGTTGATGCCTTCATTGTTTTACTAGGTGGTCTAGGCACATTGGAAGAGATCTTTCATATTTCCTCTTGGGCTCAATTGCACATTCACCATAAACCCATAGGTTTGTTAAATGTTAATGGTTATTATGATAAGTTGTTGTCTTTTCTTGATCATGCTGTGGAACAGGAATTTCTAACATCTTCTGCATGACAAATCATAATCTCTGCTACTACTGCTGAATAATTGATTCACCAACTACAATCTTTCATTCCTGTGATTGATCCTTCCATGAGTAGTATAAATTGGTCATCTAAGGGAAGCCGTAAAAAGCTTAGATTGGATTTGAGCCTTCATTTGTGAATTTTTGTGTCTTTTGGTTTTATTATTGTGTTTTGTTATTTTTGTTTCAGTGTGTTTCAGGTTTTGTCAGTGTTGTTATTTCAGGTGATATCTTTTATACTCTATCTTTCTACCTTAAAACATTGAGGACAATGTCTCGTTTTAGTTGAGGGGAGAGGGTAGTAGTTACTAAGCTCGTAGGGGTGTCTTAACACCTAATGCCCTAAGACCAACTGGTCTGGGAGTCATTAGCTGAAAGCTCGTTACATGGGTTAAAGATGCATGATGTTTTTAAATTATATGTATATAGATTTAAAAAAAAAAGAAAAAAAAAGACAAATAATAATCCCAACCCAAGGAAGTTAACCTTAAACATTAGAACAAAAATTTTGTTTTCGTCCAAGAAAAGCCCTATAATTATGTGTTGATACATTGAGCACAAAAGAAAGGTTTATTAATATCTTGTTAAGATATATTAAGCAGATATATAAATTTAATGAGAGTTTGTTTATCTAGATAGATTAATGGAAGTTAAATGATGAATACCTTGCTTGTGAAATTTGCAAATTTGTTTTCTATTTTAATGCTTTGATTACTATGGACTAGTAATAAGCTGGTTGGGGGGGTGTGATTAGTACTTAAAAGTGCATTTTTATCATGGTTTTATATCATCATTTTGCACTTGAAGTATCAATAACTCCTTAACTAAAGCATGTTTTATAATAATATATCTAATAATATAAGATACCTTTAATTTATGGTAAATATTCATTTTAAATGCAGGCCTATCACATAAATGAAAATATTGATCGATGACTTTAAGAACTGAAATTGCAAGGGCAAAGAGATGGTCAAACTTAGAAAAGAGATGTCGGTGCATTCCAAACTAGAATATTGTTCGGTAATTGGGTCATATTTGGAGCTACAGATCTCAGATTTAGGTCCAATTTATATGGATGGAAAGGTAAGACATAGGCCTACAACTTTCATATGGAGCCTAAGATCTAAAAAGGCCATTATCAAGTCCAAATTGTAGCAACAACAAAGAAGCCTGAATCTGTCTTCCAGCCCGAGCACTCTTAGGCATTTTGGCCATATCTGGAGTTCTAGAAGTCCAAATGAGCTGAAGTTTTTACACAAGAAAGCTGAGATAATTGCCTACAACTTTCATGTAACTTGCTCCAATTTTGACGTTATCAATGATGTTTTGGGGCAGACAAAAGAAGATAAGGATTGTCACCAAGTCAAAAGTTGGCCACCCACTTATCAATTAGTCATCAAATCAATAGTTCCCAATTTTGGCCTATAAAAGGAGGCATTTGCCATGCATTTAGGCATTTTGGTTTCCAGGTCAAGATCATGCTCTTCCTTTCTCTCTTTGTATTTTTTGTAATGTTTATGCTTTGCTTTCATTAATATTAAGTTTATGCTTTTCATTTCCTTTCCTTTACTTAGTTAGGTTTTATGTTCTTATTTTGTTTATCTATTTTTCTTTCCTTCATTATGTCTAGCTAAGTTAATTATGTCAAGGTGAAAAGGTTACACTAATGGTGTGAGAATAAGTATAATGTAAACTTAATATGGACTTTAATGTTTGATACTAACATGTTTTATATTTGTTATCTTGTTCACTCTTTAATACTTTGCTTGTCAAATGACTAATCTTGATTTATGTTGTATAACACTTGGTACAACAAATGCTTGGCACTTTCATAGCCTATAATGTATGGTATAACCGACACCTGAGCTATGAAAGGAACTTGATTTGTTGTTAACATAAGTTATAATCATGAATGCTTGACGAGATTTACAAGTATTAGCATTAATTGAATAAGATGACTAATGTAATCATGTTAGCAATATATAATCTGATTGGAACCTCCTTTGTGTGTGGTTTCCAATTCAATAACAAGAGTTTATACTATACTTGTTTGATATACTATTAGTGGAACCTCTAACCTTGACATTTGTTGTTATTATTATTTAATCCTTACATTAATTTTCCATCTCCAAGTTCTCATCATCTTCTTCTTCTTCTCTTTCTTTATTATTACTACTGCTACTACTACTACTACTACTACTACTAGTATTATTATTATTATTATTATTATAGTTGTTGTTATTGTTATTGTTGTTGTTATTATTGCTATTATTGTTGCTTATAATTGTTGTCTATAATTTGTACAATTAACCTCCCTGTGGTTCGACCCCGGTCTTGTCGGGTTATTTATTACTTCGACACTCCTGCACTTGGGAGAAGACATCAACCTTTTAGTCGTGTCAAAAAGCACTACTAGAAATTCACTTAATAGCAATGGATTTACCGATGGAATATTTTTGTTAGTAATTTGAGGTCGAACTTACTGACGAAACACTTTATGTCTATAATTTCATCTATAACTATCGATGGACAGTGTTCGTTGGTAATTACTAATTGAAGTATATACGAAAAGTTCATAATTAAAAAAAAAAGGTGGTTTATTGATATGAATGTTTTTGCAGGGTGATTTTTACCAATAGAATCACCAACGAATTCCAAATGGCAGCTCCATATTGTGATGTGACCGGTTCCCCATTTAAAATACCAATGGAATTACCAAAGGATTTGAAATGGCAGATCCATACGGTGATGTGTCGATGTTTCCATCAAAATAGCTGGCGGACGCACCGACGGATTATTCCATCAGTGAAACAGTCGAAAAGAGTTAATATATACTTTCTATTGACCCTCTCTTCCCCTATTTCTCCTTTTTCTTCCTAATCCCAACTCTCCCCATCTACAAACAACTAGCACCCCCTCCCCTCCAAACAAAAATCTCCCTCATCTCAGCACAACAAGTTATATTTCTTGAAGTTTTGTGGTCACAACATTCGTGTTTTGATTTACTAATGTATTTTATCAATTTTTGTAAGTAATTCTATCTTTTTAAATTTTAGCATTTAAATGTCAATTTTTTTTAGTATATGTATTTTGTTAATAGATGTACAAGTTTTATTGTTATTTCTCAAACAAACTTGTAGTATATGAATGTATAATTTTATACCTGTTATGGTTTGTTTTAGATTTTGTAAGATTGTATTTGTTTGTAAATTGTTAAAACATTATGGAATTACCGAATTAAATGTGCTATTCTGAAATAATTAATAGCTTGCTTAATGAGTTTGTTTTAAGTTTTATCAATGGTATTGTGGAGTGGTAATTTCTGTAAATTTATATTTATTAATTTGTATGGATGTTGATAAATGATCATGAATATTTAATATTTATGAGAAGTTGTGATTAGTTTGTTGGATAATCTTGAGATAAATTAATGTTTTTACAAGTTTATTTACCTAACTTAGTTAATTAATACATGATGACATCATAATTTTATAGAGATTCGATATAAGTTATGGATGATCGTTCATGGATGTATTGGGATTCACCCCAAGGATTGTAGAGGATGGATTATTGTAATAGGGTTCAAGGTTTTATTAATTTTGCAACATCTATTCCCAAAAATTTTACTGGAAGCGGTATTAGGTGTTCATGTAGAAAATGTCAAAATAAAAAGTATTTGCATCCAAATGTTATAATGATGCATCTTCTACACAAAGGGTTTATAGAGAATTACCAATGTTGGTATGCACATGGAGAAGTATTTGTTAATAAGAGGAGAATGGGAAAAATGGTGGTTGGGTCAACTTCTAGTGCTAGCAACGTGCATGAAGCGAAAAATGACAACACTAATCCTTACAGAAATATGGTTATAGATGCAATGAGAATGAATCAAGGTAATGTCAATCAATGTCTAATCGTAGAAGAAAAACCTAATGCAAATGCAGCTAGGTTTTTTGATTTTTTAAAAGATTCTTATAAACCATTATGGGATGACTGCATAAACCATAGTAAATTATCGGTCATAGCATAGGTGTTCACCATTAAGTTAGATCACGGGTTGAGTGAGGCTGGGTATGATAAAATTATTGAATAAGCAAGAAGCATTTTACCTGAAGGGAGCAGGCTAAAAGAGAACTTCTATATTACAAAGTCCATGATGAAACCCCTCAATTTAGGATACCAAAAAATTAACATGTGCCTAAGTTCTGCATGTGATACTACCTTGAAAATGCTAAGACAATCAAGTGCATAACATGTCAACATTCCTGTTACAAACCTATAACTAGTAGGGGAAAGACTCTTTAATAGTGTGCATCTTCACTTTTTAGCTGAACCAAGGAATGTGCTTCTTGGGTTGTGTATAAATAATTAGTACTTAAAAGTGCATTTTTACCATGGTTTTATATCATCATTTTGCACTTGAAGTATCAATAACTCCTTAACTAAAGCATGTTTTATAATAATATATCGAATAATATAAGATACCTTTAATTTGTGGTAAATGTTCATTTTAAATGTAGGCCTATCACATAAATGAAAGGATTGATTGATGACTTTAAGAACTTAAATTGCAAAGATAAAGAGATGGCCAAACTTGTTGTTATTACTATTTTTATTATTGTTGTTGTTATTGTTATTTATAATTTGTATAATTAACCTCCCTGCGGTTTGACCCCGGTCTTGTCGGGTTATTTATTACTTCGACACTCCTGCACTCGGGAGAAGACATCAATCTTTTAGTCGTGTCAAGTTTTTGCCTTTCATCAAGTAGTCAAGAGTTGGCCAGCCACTTATCAATTAGTCATCAAATCAATAGTTCCCAATTTTGGCCTATAAAAGGAGGCATTTGCCATGCATTTAAGCATCTTGGTTTCCAGATCAAGATCATGCTCTTCCTTTCTCTCTTTGTATTTTTTGTAATGTTTATGCTTTGTTTTCATTAATATCAAGTTTATGCCTTTCATTTCCTTTCCTTTACTTAGTTAACTTTTATGTTCTTGTTTTGTTTATCTATTTTTCTTTCATTATGTCTAGCTAAGTTAATTATTTCAAGGTGAAAAGGTTACACTAATGGTGTAAGAATAAGTATAATGTAAACTTAATATGGACTTTAATGTTTGATACTAACATGTTTTATATTTGTTATCTTGTTCACTCTTTAATACTTTGCTTGTTAAATGACTAATCTTGATTTATGTTGTATAACACTTTCATAGCCCATATTGTATGACATAACCGACACCTGAGCTGTGAAAGAAACTTGATTTGTTGTTAACATAAGTTATAATCATGAATGCTTGACAAGATTTACAAGTATTAGCATTAATCGAATAAGATGACTAAAATAATCATGTTAACAATTTATAATCTGATTGGAACCTCCTTTATGTGTAGTTTCCAATTGAATAATAAGAGTTTATATTATACTATTTTGACATACTATTAGTGGAATCTCTAACCTTGACATTTGTTATTATCATTGTTTAATCGTTACATTAATATTCCATCTCAATGTTCTCATCATCATCTTCTTCTTCTCTTTCTTTATTATTATTATTATTATTATTATTATTATTATTATTATTATTATTATTATTATTACTACTACTATTACTACTACTACTACTACGACTACTACTACTACTACTACTACTACAATTATTATTACTATTACTATTACTATTACTATTACTATTACTATTATTACTACCACTAATACTACTACTACTACGACTACTACTACTACTACTACTATTATTATTATAGTTATTATTGTTATTGCTATTATTGTTGTTTATAATTGTTATTTATAATTTGTACAATTAACCTCCCTGTGGTTCGACCCCGGCCTTGCCAGGTTATTTATTACTTCGACACTCCTGCACTTGGGAGAAGACATCAATCTTTTGGTCGTGTCAAGTTTTTGGTGTCGTTGCCAGGGAGGTAAGTTTTGTATAAATTATAATATTTATTTTATTTTCTCTTTTTACTTTTCTTGTATATAACTTTGTTTCTATTCTCTTGTTTCATCTTCTTTTGCTTTCTTTTTCCTTTTATTCTATTCCTAGACGTGCATGAGAGTGTGGTCACGTACATCGAGTGGTAGACTTTGTAGGGTATCCTCATCATTTTCAAAAAATATGGCCAAAGAAGATAATCAATCACTTCATAATGAAAATAATGAGAATAACCGTGCTAGAACACTTAGAGACCACATAAATCCTACAAGAACAAGTACACCATCATGCATAGTTTTTCCTCCCGATGCATCTCATTTTAATTTTAAGCCAGACATTATTCAACTTTTACCATACTTGGAATTGGAAAATCCATACTTGCATTTTAGGGAATTTGAGGAGGTCTGCAACACATATAATAACTTAAATTGTAGCATGAACACCATCAGATTAAAGCTTTTTCCTTTTTCATTAAAAGATAAAGCTAAAACATGGCTACAAAATTTAAGACCAGGATCCATTCGTGCTTGGGATGAAATGCAACAACAGTTTTTAAAGAAGTTTTTCCCATCTCATAAAACAAACTCCTTCAAGAGACAAATCACTACTTTCACTCAAAAACCAGGAGAAACATTTTTCCAATATTGGGATAGGTATCGAGACTTGCTTAGTACTTGCCCTCATCATGGTTTTGAAACATGGAGATTGGTTTCACATTTCTATGAAGGGTTAACACCTAAAGATAGGCAAATGGTTGAATTGATGTGCAATGGAACTTTTGAAGATAAAGACCCTGATGAAGGAATGGAGTACTTAGACTTGTTAGCTGAAAATGCTCAAAATTAGGACACCGCGAGTACTTAGGAGGCACCGAGTAAAACTCAACCTTATACATCTAGTGGAGGTATGTACAACCTTAGGGAAGATCATGACCTTCATGCCAAGTTTGCATCTTTAGCTAGAAAAGTCGAGGCACTAGAATTGAAAAAGAGTAGTCAATTAAAATCTGTTGAAAACATTGTGTGTCAAATCTGTGAAACAAATAAACACTCAACCAACGATTATCCAACCTTGCCTTCTTTTAAGGAATTTCTCCATGAACAAGCCCATGCTTTAAAAAGTTTTTAAAGGGCCAACCACAACCCATACTCCCAAACATACAACCTTGGTTAGAGAAATCACCTAAATTTCAATTGGAAGAGTGAGAACAATAATGCACAAACTTCACAACCACCATTTCAAGCACACCATAATTTCTAAAATTCTCATGGATATGCACCTCCTTATGCTCCACCTCCTAGAAGAAACCTTAAGGAAACATTGCATGCATTCATTGAAAAGCAAGAGACAATCAACACTCAACTTGCTCAAAACATGACAGATTTAAAAGATACTCTTGCAAAATTAACATGTGCTCTCAATTTCCAAGAGAAAGGTAAGTCTCCATCTCAACCACAATAAAATCCCAAGGGGCAATACAATGCAAATGCAAGTAGTTCCGGAAGCCAACACATGGATCAATTCAAATCAGTCACTACTCTACGCAGTGGTAAGGTTATTGAAAAACCCTCTCTTGAACCTTATGAGAAAGATGATGAGTCAATCTCTAAGGGTAAGGAAGGGGTTGACTCTGAAAATTGTAAAGAAATGACTGATTCACCGCCAGCACTTCCATTTCCTCATGCCATGACCAAACAAAGGAAAGTCAATCACAACTTTGAAATTTTTGAAATTTTCAAACAGGTAAGGATCAATATACCTTTGCTAGATGCTATTAAATAGGTTCCTTCCTATGCTAAAATTTTAAAAGATCTATGCACTGTGAAGAGGAAACTGAATGTGAAAAAGAAAGCCTTTCTAGCCGAACAAGTAAGTGCTATTCTTTAGAACAATAATGCTTTGAAATATAAAGACCCTGGTTGTCCTACAATTTCTTGCTTTATTGGAGAGCATAAAATTGAAAGAGTCTTACTTGATCTTGGTGCTAGTGTGAATTTACTTCCATATTCAGTTTTTTAGAGTCTCAATCTAAGTGAGTTAAAACCAACTTCTATATCTCTTTTACTTGCCGATAGATCTCTAAAAGTGCCTAGAGGAATAATTGAAGATGTATTAGTACATGTTGATAAATTCATTTATCCTGTGGATTTTATTGTCTTGGACACAGAACGTGTTGAAGCATGTAATTCATTTCCTGTTATTTTAGGACGTCCATTTCTTGCAACGTCTAATGCATTGATTAATTGTAGGAATGGACTGATGAAGCTATCATTTGGAAACATGACATTGGAGATGAATATTTTCAACATTTGCAAGCAACCTGGAGATGATAATGATTTACAAGAAGTAGATCATATTGACGAATTAGTTTATGATCAACTTGAATCTACTTTAAGTAAAAATGAATTGGATGAATCTGAAGATTTGCAAATGATTTATTCTGAGGAAAAAATCACGGATGAAAAATGCACCGAAAATGTTGATACAGATCTTTTGTCAAAAGTGACAGCAAATTCAACATCTCACATCACACCAATCGGTGATTGCTTTCCTAACAAATCCTTACTTTCTATTAGTCCAATACGTTGGTATGATAAAAATATCAATTTTCTTGCTTTAGGGGATTTGCCAGCTGATTGGAGTACCCAGGACAAAGAAAAGTTTTGAACGAAGTGAAGAATTTTTATTGTAATGACCCTAACTTATTCAAATATTGTCCTAATCAAATATTTCAAAGATTCATTCCCAACAATGAGGTAAGTAGTGTCATTAAACTTTATCATTCTGAAGCATGTGGAAGTTATTTCTCGTCAAAAAAGACAACTGTAAAAATCTTTCAAAGTGGATTTTATTGGCGCACCATGTTCAAGAACATGCATGCATCCTGCAAAACTTGTGAAAATTGTCATACTGGTCAAAAGTTTTGTTTTATAATTCTCAACTCTATGCATTCCCTAGAGAGTTAAGACCAAGATGGAGCAATCCTTATAGGGCCTGTGATATTGAGAATTCAATTAATGATAATGATTTTAAGGAAAATGGACATCGTTTGAAAGCTTACTTTGATAATTTTCCTAGTGAAAATGAATCAACTGGTTTGAATGATCTTGTAGATAAAGGTTGATTATTTTGCTTTTCTCACATTATTTTTGTGTTTCTTTTTGAGTGATTTTTGCTAGTTTCTCTCACCCCGGCCAAATGGCGGACAACGGTACTCCGTGACTTAAGTTGGTTCTTTCAGTTTCCCACAATAACTGATATCTGTATATATATTTGTGCAATTCTTTGAATCTCTCTTCCAATTCTGCCTGTTGGTTCTTTAAGTATTTTCCCGCTCTGCCTCAGAATGTGATTACAAAAATTTATCGTGCTAGATGTGCAAGATAGAGATTGTTAATGAATCATGAAATTCCTGAACATATTCGCTGGTTGATTGAAGCAAAGGTTCGATTATCAGGTGAGTCCCCTAACTCCATTTCATATATGCCTGGAATAGGTAAAAGCACTTTTACAAAGAAGCGTCGTGCAAAACAACTAAAAGTCTATCATCGATGTGCTAGATGGACTTGTAATACACAATGTCGTTCTTTAGGAATGGTATCTATAAACCGTGAAGATAAAATACAATTCATTAAGGATGGCCTAAGTAAGGAATCTTTAGATAATCTTCTATTGACTCTTGAGACGCATCCTAGTGGAGATGTGCATTATGTAATTCATGATTTATGGCCACTATTTCATAAAGAACATGATCGACTTAGTCTTGGGAATCTGACTAGAAAAGACCCTGTTTGCCAGTTTTTAAGAAAATTGGATAGGAAGCCTATCCCTGACCCATAGAGGGCGTTTAAGCCATTCTTGGACGTAAAACCAAGGGAAGATGTGAGCCACAATCACAACTACCTATACATACACATGCTTTTTCAAAAGTAAATAAATAAATAAATAAAGAGAGAGAGAGAGTGTGTGAGACTCGAGCTGGCCTACATATAGGTGTTATGATTGCCTTTCTAATTTCTCATCTATAAAACCCTCTCTTCCTTCCTTTTATTTCTACTCAACCCATACATTCAAAAAATACAGAAGTGTGTAGAAATGGCAAGTTCCTCAAGTCATCATATAAGAAATATTTGTGTTTTCGGTGGATCAAGTCCTGGAAAAGAAAAGGAGTTTTTAGAATCAACAAATCATCTTGGTCAGGTGCTAGCTGAGAGAAAGATTCATTTAGTGTATGGGGGAGGCAGTCTTGCGTTAATGGGAGGTGTGTCAATAGTTGTATTTTTAGGAGGTAGTAAAGTTTTAGGGGTCATCCCCAAAGCTTTAGCATAAGGGGACATCATTGGAAAAATAATTAGAGAGGAACTTCAGGTCTCCACAATGTCAGCTCGAATGAATACAATGTTTAACCATGTTGATGCCTTCATTGCTTTACCAGGTGGTCTAGGCACATCGGAAGAGATCTTTCATATTTGTTCTTGGGCTCAACTGCACATTCACCATAAACCCATAGGTTTGTTAAATGTTAATGGTTATTATGATAAGTTGTTGTCTTTTCTTAATCATGTTGTGGAACAGGAATTTCTAACATCTTCTGCGCGACAAATCATAATCTCTGCTGCTACTACTGAATAATTGATTAACCAACTACGATCTTTCATTCCTGTGATTGATCTTTCCATGAGTCGCATTAATTGGTCATCTAAGGAAAGCCATAAAAAGCTTCGATTGGATTTGAGCCTTCATTTGTGAATTTTTGTGTCTTTAGGTTTTATTATTGTGTTTTGTTATTTTTTATTTTTGTTTCAGTGTGTTTCAGGTTTGTTAGTGTTCGTTATTTCAGGTGATATCTTCTATACTCTATCTTTCTACCTTAGAACATTGAGGTCAATATCTCGTTTTGGTTGGGGGAAGAGGGTAGTAGTTGATAAAAAAAAATTGTTTTTCATTTCATAAAGCATGTGCATAATTGTTGTTACTACGATGGCAGAGTAAAGGAGCTCTTTTGTTAAAGTGACTCTTGAGACGCATCTTAGTAACCATTCTTAACAAGGTCTATTATAATACTTCTTGAAATATTAAGGTTTACAAACTCTCGCATTGTTATCACTTAATTCTGCTCATATACCTATTTAACATATATTCTTAAACCTTAATTTACACACACACACTTTAACATATGATTGTCGGTTGTATATTGGATTATTATATTATTTATGTTCTTTTGTTAAAGGTAACAACTAAGGGAAAGGGATTGTATATAATTAAGAAAAAAAATGATGATAATAAAAATGTAGATAAGTTTGGTTTCGTAGCCTCCCTAACCTAAGCAATTAACCCCGAAAGGGTGTTTTAACACCTAATACCCTAAAATTAACTGACTTGGGAGCTATTGGCCCAATGCTTGTTACATGGGTTGAGGAGAAAAGCTTAAGGGAATCAAACATTGCACTATCTACATATCAGTATCTGCGACCCGAGTTACTAAGCTCGTAGGGGTGTCTTAACACCTAATGCCCTAAGACCAACTAGTCTGGGAGTCATTAGCTGAAAGCTCGTTACATGGGTTAAAGATGCATGATGTTTTTCAATTATATGTATATATTTTTTATTAAAAAAAAGAAGAAAAAATAAGAAGACAAAAATAATAATCCCAACCTTAAACATTAGAACAAAAATTTTGTTTTCTTCTAAGAAAAGCCCCATAATTATGTGTTGATACATTGAGCATAAAAGAAAGGTTTATTAATATCTTGTTAAGAGGTATTAAGCAGATATATAAATTTAATGAGAGTTTGTTTATCTGGATAGATTAATGGAAGTTAAATGATGAATACCTTGGTTTGTGAAATTTGCAAATTGTTTTTCTATTTTAACGCTTTGATTACTAGGGACTTGTAATAAGCTGGTTGGGGGGTGTGATTAGTACTTAAAAGTGTATTTTTATCATGGTTTTATATCATCATTTTGCACTTGAAGTATCAATAACTGCTTAACTAAAACATGTTTTATAATAATATATCTAATAATATAAGATACCTTTAATTTATGGTAAATGTTCATTTTAAATGCAGGCCTATCACATAACTGAAAGGATTGATTGATGACTTTAAGAACTTAAATTGCAAGGATAAAGAGATGGCCAAACTTAGAAAAGAAATGTTAGTGCAATCCAAACCGGAACACTATTCAATAATTGGGTCATATCTAGAGCTATATATCTCAGATTTAAGTCCAATTCATATGGATGGAAAGGTAAGACATAAGTCTACAACTTTTATATGGAGCCCAAGATCTAAAAAGGCCATTTTGAAGTCCAAATTGTCGCAACAATGAAGAAGCCCGAATCTGTCTTCCAACCCGAGCACTCTTCAGTATTTTAGCCATACCTGGAGTTCTAGAAGTTTAAATGAGCTGAATTTTTTATACAAGATAGCTGAGACAATTACCTACAACTTTCATGGTTTGAGTGGCTCCAATATTGACGTTATCAATGACGTTTTGGGAAGACAAGAGAAGATAAGGATTGTTACTAAGTCATGAGTTGGCCACCCACTTATCAATTAGTCATCAAATCAATTGTTCCCAATTTTGGCCTATAAAAGGAGGCATTTTCCATGCATTTAGGCATCTTGGTTTCCAGATCAAGATCATGCTCTTCCTTTCTCTCTTTGTATTTTTTTGTAATGTTTATGCTTTGCTTTCATTAATATCAAGTTTATGCCTTTCATTTCCTTTCCTTTACTTAATTAACTTTTATGTTCATATTTTGTTTATCTATTTTTCTTTCTTTCATTATGTCTAGCTAAGTTAATTATGTCAAGGTGAAAAGGTTACACTAATGGTGTAAGAATAAGTATAATGTAAACTTAATATGGACTTTAATGTTTGATACTAACATGTTTTATATTTGTTATCTTGTTCACTCTTTAATACTTCGCTTGTTAAATGACTAATCTTGATATATGTTGTATAACACTTGGTACAACAAATGCTTGGCACTTTCATAGCCCATAATGTATAGTATAACCGACACCTGAGCTATGAAAGGAACTTGATTTGTTGTTAACATAAGTTATAATCATGAATGCTTGACGAGATTTACAAGTATTAGCATTAATCGAATAAGATGACTAATATAATCATGTTAACAATTTATAATCTGATTAGAACCTTCTTTATGTATGGTTTCCAATTGAATAATAAGAGTTTATATTATACTTGTTTGACATACCATTAGTAGAATCTCTAACCTTGACATTTGTTATTATCATTGTTTAATCGTTACATTAATATTCCATCTCAAAGTTCTCATCCTCTTCTTCTCCTTCTTTTTCTTTATTATTATTATTATTATTATTATTATTATTATTATTATTATTATTATTACTATTACTATTATTATTATTAGTACTACTAATACTATTATTATTATTATTATTATTATTATTATTATTATTGTTGTTGTTGTTGTTGTTGTTGTTGTTGTTGTTATTTCTATTTTTATTATTGTTGTTGTTATTGTTATTTATAATTTGTACAATTAACCTCCCCGTGGTTCGACCCCGGTTCTGCCGGGTTATTTATTACTTCGACACTCCTGCACTTGGGAGAAGACATCAATCTTTTGGTCGTGTCAACAAACATATTCAACCTATTTGGGTCATTTGTTGCTCTTTATTCTTATTGGTCGGTCATTGATGTAACCATATTATTCGATAGTTTCACCCATATTTACCTAATGTTTTGTCCATGTTTTATATGTAAAATGCCTTGATATTCTTTGTTTTATGTTTTGAAGGCACTTTTGGATGAAAAATGCAAAAAGGAGTAAATTGGAGATAATTGCCAGATTTGACGTTCAGTCAATGTTTTGTGCAGAGCGTGAGTTCTAGAGATCAAAATGAAGTGATTCTAGTGGCAATAAAAAGCTAACATCCATACCTTTCTGGAAATGCAATGCAAGAAAAATAAAAAGAGGAAGATCATGGAAATCACATCCTTCAAAGTCAAATCTCGCATTCTGCCACTGTTGACCTTTGTCTATTCAAAATTCAATATCTAGAGCTATAGAAGTCCAATTTATGCAAACTCAATGTTTTTAGATTCCTGACTCAAAAGACTATAAACGCAAAACGAAGTCATATGAGGGAGATATGATTTTTCAAAGATGACAAATGAATTCTGCCAGCAATCAGGTTTCGTGAAGAAATGAGTCCAAATTACGTTTTGAAGCTTCTAAACCGTCATCCAAGTTTTTATATCAGCAATTTAGCTCCTCTAAGTCAGAGTTTGAAGATTTCATGCAAGGCTATTTCTCTTTTTTAGGGAAAATAGTTATAGAAGTACTTAAATGTCAATTGTCAACTTAAGGGAGGACTACTTTGTAAATTAGGAACTAGGGTTTCTTAGCATATAAAAAGAAAGAGAGAGAGGAGAGAAGGGGGGCAGTAGCCAGAAGTGAAGAAACACAAATTCTCTCCTCTACAAACCCAAAAAATCATGCTCTCTTCATTCTTTAAGAGTAGTTGTTCAATGGTTATGCAAAGCTAAGCTCTTTTCTTGGTTGCAAGGACACAACAAACCTTCGAATTTCAAGAACCGTGAGATTTATTTTTCCTTTTATTTTCAGTTTATATCATGAATAAGTATGGTTGTTTTCCTATGCATATTTTCTATGATTGTTGTTGATAATTGCTAGAGCGGAACTCTAAGTTATTATTGTGAACAATTTATTGCTAAGTTTGATATCAAAACCGGAGTTGTGATGTATGAACTTGTGAAGCAACTAAGCTTGATAATTGTGGCGGAACTACATTATTAAACTTAGGGAAAACACTCAAATATCTAGTTCTTAGGGCTGTCATTGAACTAAATCATTAATGCGGACATTGTGATTATTTGTTGGTTAGGGTTAATTATACGGCGGATCCGTTAATTAACCAACAATAAGAAAAGATAACAATTCAGAATATAAATTGTAGTTTTGTTTCAAGGATCGGTTCTAATTTCCATTGGTGGATGTGTGCTTGCAACCAAGGTTTGTTTTCTTGATAAATTTCGATTTCAATTGATTTTGTTTGCTAGTTTAATTTCTTCCATAGTTTAGATCATCACAAATCAAAACCCCCCCCAATTGCATAACGTATAGCATAAAAATCTGAACTAAATCTTCCTTGTGGGATCGACCCCTTGCTTGCTCTATACTATCTTGTGTGTTGTGTTTTAAGCTAGGGTAATTAATTTGTGCGACCACGACATCGCAACAAATTTTGGCGCCGTTGCCGGGGAAGTAATTTTAGTTGATTCTTGTGCTTGTACTGTTATTTTTAGTTGCTGTGATTTTTTATTTATATTTCTGAAAAAAAAAGAGAAACAAAATTTTTTCTTGCGGCGGTACTGTTTATTTGCGGTGGCGGTACTGTTCAAAACAGAATTGTTTGTGGAATTAGGTTTCAACTTTTCTTTTTCTGAAGGAAAACGACGTTCTGAACAAAACTAGTAGTATACTACTAGCCCCACGCTATTAAGGCCAAATTCCACTGTTTTCTAAGGGTTTTAGGTAGTTTTAGTTTTCTAGCGTAGGATTTTCGTACAATTTGCATTGTTTTCGGTCTCTTGTGTGATTGGTTTCTTTTGAGTTTTCTTGATGATTTATGCCAGTAACCCGTTCTACTAATCAAATTCAAGTGCCGTTGGATCTCGAAATAGAAAAAACTTTACGCAGGTTACGCAAGGAAGCTCGCCTCAACACCATGGCTATTGCACGACAACAAACACTCAAAGAGCTTGCTGCTCCTAACGTGGAAAATCAGCCACTATGCATAAACATTGACAATAATGTAAACTTTGAGCTCAAATCTGGTTTTATACATTTGTTACCAACATTTAATGGTCTTGCAGGAGAAGATCCTCATACTCATCTCAAGGAGTTCCATATGGTTTGTGTTGGCATGAAACCGAATGGAGTTGATGAAGAACAAGTTAAGTTGAAAGCTTTCCCTTTCTCTTTAAAAGGGCCAGCAAAGGCATGGCTTTTCTCTATTCTACCAGGATCTATTGGAACTTGGAATGCCATGAAAAAGATTTTCCTTGAGAAGTATTTCCCAGCATCTCGAGTTGCCAACATAAGGAAAGAAATATGTGGGATTCGACAATCTCATGGAGAGACACTCTCCGAGTATTGGGAAAGATTTGAGCAACTATGCATTCAATGCCCTCATCATCAAATACCCGATCAACTGCTCATTCAATATTTTTATGAAGGATTGATGCCTACTGACTGTAGTATCATTGATGCTGCAAGTGGAGGCGCATTGGTGGATAAGACACCTGAGGCTGCACGCCAATTGATCTCAAACATGGCAGCTAACTCAAAACAGTTTGGCACTCGTGGAGACTTCTCCAACAAACGAGTAAATGAGGTAAGTATTTCTAACCTTGAAAATAAAGTTAATGATCTTACTTCTCTTGTGCGTTCTTTGGCTTGTGGAAATGTGCAGCAGGTGAAAGTTTGTAGCATATGCTCCTTACAAGGACATGCTTCGGATATGTGCCCAACAATGCAAGAAGATTACATTGAACAAGCTCATGCAATTGTTGGAGCATTCAACGGACAGCCCCAGCGTAAATATGATCCTTTTTCCAACACGTACAATCCCGGATGGAGAGATCATCCCAACTTACGCTATGGCAACCCATCCCAACAAGGCAATCAAGACCAACAATTCCATCCCCATGGATTTCAGCCCCAACAAAATTATCAAGCAAGACAACCCCCTCCATTCACAAACTCCAATGTTACGGGGTTGTCATCCAATGATGATCTTCGTGAGATGATGAAAACTTTGGCTTCTAATACTATTACCTTGCAACAAAATATCATGTCTTTTCAACAGGAAACAAGGTCAAGTATTCACAACTTGGAGAAGCAAATGGGGCAAGTAGCTTCAAGTGTAGGGAAATTGGAGGCACAAATGAACGGAAAATTGCCCTCCCAAGCATTGAATCCAAAAGAGAATGTTAGTGCGATCATGCTGAGAAGTGGGAAAGAACTTGAAGAGAAAAGGTCAAAACAAATTGAGATGGAGGAAGAAGAAGAGATAGAAACTGAATTGAGTACAAAGAAGGAACATCATCCTCCTTCACAAACTAAAACATCGACCAACACTCCAAAGGTAACTCCTCACTCAATGAATTCCAGTTTTAAAGCAATTCCACCCTTTCCTGTGAGTTCTTCTAGGTCAAAGAAAGAGGACAAAGAAAAAGAGATTTTAGAGGTTTTCAAAAAAGTAGAACTCAACATTCCTTTACTTGATGCTATCAAGCAAATTCCCAAGTATGCTAAATTTTTGAAGGAGTTGTGTACTACCAAGAGAGCTTTCAAATTGAAAGGTCATGAAATGGTAAGTATGGGTGAAGTTGTGTCTGCTGTTGTTCAAAAGAATATGCCTTTGAAGCAAAAGGACCCAGGTGCGTTTACTATCCCATGTGTTATTGGTAATGCTAGTTTCAAGAGGGCCTTGTGTGATTTAGGTGCATCCATTAGTGTTATGCCCAAACATGTTTATGATTCTCTTAGTCTTGAGCCTTTGCATAAAACTAGCATTGTAATACAACTTGCGGATCGTAGTTTGGTTTACCCACTTGGTGTGATAGAGGATGTCCTAGTCAAGATTGATACTTTGGTTATTCCATGTGACTTTTATATTCTTGATATGGAACATGATTCTTGTGATTCATCAACCAGCACTCCTATATTATTTGGAAGACCATTCTTGAAAACTGCCAACACAAAGATTGATTGTGGTAAGGATACCTTGTCTATGGAGGTAGGAGATGAAAAAATTGAATTCAATTTTCATGATGCAATGAAATATCCTTATAGCAATGTTTATTCTATCACATGCTATGACCAGATTGATAAGTGTGTGCAGCAAGTTTGTGATTTTGATTGCGAAGATGGATTAAGCATAGCTTTGAGCTATGGCTATGATTTCACCAAGATAGAAGAGATGGAGAGGCACATATGTGTTCCCCAAAACATGCACAAATCAGTATTGGCCTTACAAGCTTTACAAACCGTTCCCCATGGTAATGTCTTTATTGATTTATTACTCTCACATAAAAAGCTTTTGCCATCTATTTTACAGGCCCCCGAGTTAGAATTAAAACCTTTGCCCGATAATTTGAAGTATGTATTCATTGGCGACAATAATACACTTCCTGTTATCATAGCAAAAGGTTTGACAAGTATACAAGAGGAAAAACTTGTGAAGTTGTTGTGTGATCACAAAACTGCCATTGGATGGACTTTAGCTGACATCAAGGGCATTAGTCCCTCAATGTGTATGCATCACATACAATTGGAGGACAACGCAAAACCAACAAGGGAACTGCAAAGGAGGTTGAACTCACCTATGATGGAGGTAGTGAAAGCTGAAATTTTAAAACTGTTAGATGCAGGAGTCATTTACCCCATCACTGACAGTAAATGGGTGGCGCCAATCCATGTGGTGCCTAAAAAGACTGGAATCACATTGGTGAAAAACAAAAATGATGAGCTCATTCCTACTCGCATCTCGAGTGGATGGAGAATGTGTGTTGATTACAGAAAGCTCAATCTTTCTACACGCAAAGATCATTTCCCATTACCATTCATAGATCAAATGCTTGAACGCCTATCAGGTAAGTCTTTTTATTGCTTTCTTGATGGATATAGTGGATACAATCAGATTGTTATTAATCCTGAGGATCAAGAAAAAACTACATTTACTTGTCCATTTGGTACATATGCATATAGGAGTATGCCTTTTGGTCTTTGTAATGCTCCTGCAACTTTTCAAAGATGCATGATGAGTATTTTTTCTGACTATGTTGAAAGAATAATCGAGGTTTTTATGGATGATTTCACGGTGTATGGTGATTCTTTTGATAAATGTCTAGAAAATTTATTTTTGATCCTAAAAAGGTGCATTGAAACAAACCTTGTCTTGAACTATGAAAAGTGTTATTTTATGGTAGAACAAGGAATAGTTCTTGGGCATGTTGTGTCTTCACGTGGATTACAAGTTGATAAAGCTAAGATAGATGTTATTTCATCATTGCCTTACCCTTCATGCGTGAGGGAAGTTCGTTCTTTTCTAGGTCATGCAGGTTTCTATCGACGCTTTATCAAAGATTTCTCGAAGATTACAGCACCTTTGTGCAGACTATTAGCCAAAGAAGTGGATTTTGTGTTTGATCAAGCCTGTAAAGATGCCCATGATGAGCTTAAGAGACGTGTCACATCTGCCCCTATCATCCAACCACCAAATTGGGATGAACCTTTTGAGATAATGTGTGATGCGAGTGACTATGCAGTAGGAGTTGTGCTTGGGCAAAGAATTGGGAAGAATTTGCATGTTATCGCCTACGCTTCTCGCATGTTGGATGGAGCACAATGCAATTACCATACAACTGAAAAGGAATTTTTTGCAGTGGTGTTTGCTCTTGAAAAATTCAGGTCATATCTACTTGGTACAAAAGTCATTGTTTTTACTGACCATGCAGCTCTCAGGTATCTTTTGAAGAAGAAGGAGTCTAAACCAAGACTGATTAGGTGGATCTTACTTTTACAAGAATTCGATCTTGAGATCAAAGATAAAAAAAGGTGCTGAAAACCATGTGGCTGATCACTTGAGTTGACTGAGGACCGATGATATTCCAACTGAAACAATAAGAGAAACATTTCCTGATGAACAATTGTATATGTTGCACTCCTCTACAAGACCATGGTATGCTGATTTGGTGAACTATTTAGTCACCAAAGAATTCCCTCCAGGTTTGTCTACATCCCAAAAGGACAAGTTACGAGCTGATGCTAAATATTATTTTTGGGATACTCCTTACTTGTGGAAATTTTATGTGGATCAAGTAGTAAGGAGATGTGTACCACAAGATGAATTTCATTCCATTCTCACTTTTTGTCATTCTCATTCTTGTGGTGGGCATTTTGGAGCAAAAAGAACAGCCCACAAGGTACTTGAAAGTGGTTTCTATTGGCCTTCTATTTTTAAAGATGTATATCACTTCTGCAAATCATGTGAAAAATGCCAAAGAACAGGTAATATCACTCATAAAAATCAAATGCCTTTAACAAATATTCTTGTAAGTGAAATTTTTTATGTTTGGGGTATTGACTTTATGGGTCCATTTCCTTCTTCTTTTGGAAAGCTTTATATTCTTCTTGCTGTTGATTATGTGTCCAAATGGATTGAGGCGAAAGCCACACGAACTAACGATGCTAAGGTTGTTTTAGATTTTGTCAAGACTCACATATTTGATAGGTTTGGCATCCCTAAAGCTATCATCAGTGATCGTGGCACTCATTTCTGCAATCGTTCCATGGAAGCATTGTTACGCAAATATCATGTGACTCATCGAACATCCACAGCATATCATCCGCAAACGAATGGCCAAGCTGAAATTTCCAATCGAGAAATCAAGTCCATTTTGGAGAAAACAGTGCAACCTAACCGACGAGATTGGAGTCTACGCCTTGGAGATGCACTTTGGGCTTATAGGACTGCTTATAAATCACCTATAGGAATGTCACCTTATAGAATGATTTATGGGAAAGCATGTCATCTACCGGTGGAGCTTGAACACAAAGCTTTTTGGGCCATTAAACAATGCAACATGGATTATGATGCTGCTGGGATTGCAAGAAAATTGCAACTGCAAGAGTTGGAAGAAATTCGAAATGATGCTTACGAGAATGCAAGAATTTACAAAGAAAAGACTAAGAATCTTCATGACCGAATGCTTACAAGAAAGGAATTTCATGTTGGAGACAAAGTCCTTCTTTATCATTCGCGTTTAAAACTTTTTCCTGGAAAATTGCACTCTCGTTGGATTGGACCCTTTATTGTTTCTAATATTTTTCCTTATGGTGCAGTTGAAATTACAAGTTTAGAAACTAGCAAAGTACTCAAGGTCAATGGACATCGTTTGAAACCTTTCTATGAAGGTTGGACGGCAGAACTCACCGCTTCTGTAGAGTTAGCTAAACCAATCTATGAAGAATGAGCATGCCACATGTCAAGCCAATGACATAAAACAAAAGCGCTTACTGGGAGGCAACCCAGCACACAAAAAGAAAAATCAGATTTGCTCTCTTTTTCCTTATCTTTTATTTTTTTTGCATTTTAATTTATTTTCTGTCATTCTCTTATGTTCCTTTGCTTTTTTTTGTTGTTCTTACAAGAAAGGAATTTCATGTTGGAGACAAAGTCCTTCTTTATCATTCGCGTTTAAAACTTTTTCCTGGAAAATTGCACTCTCGTTGGATTGGACCCTTTATTGTTTCTAATATTTTTCCTTATGGTGCAGTTGAAATTACAAGTTTAGAAACTAGCAAAGTACTCAAGGTCAATGGACATCGTTTGAAACCTTTCTATGAAGGTTGGACGGCAGAACTCACCGCTTCTGTAGAGTTAGCTAAACCAATCTATGAAGAATGAGCATGCCACATGTCAAGCCAATGACATAAAACAAAAGCGCTTACTGGGAGGCAACCCAGCACACAAAAAGAAAAATCAGATTTGCTCTCTTTTTCCTTATCTTTTATTTTTTTTGCATTTTAATTTATTTTCTGTCATTCTCTTATGTTCCTTTGCTTTTATTTCAACATTGAGGACAATGTTGTGTTTTAAGTGTGGGGGTATTGGGAGAATTTTTATTTTCTTATTTTAGTTTTTTTTGTTGTTCTTAAAAAAAAAAATTTGTGTTTGATCTTTTTAACTCCCATTGGTTTTTGAGAATATGAGTATTATGTATAAGAATTAATTGAGATAGATGAAGATATAAATCAAATGAAAGAGTATGCATGCAAATTTTAAGGTTTAATTGGTTTAGGGATTGACTTTGAGAATATGCCATGTTGATTTTATAGTGTTATACCACTGCAAGTTTTTGAGCCTTCAACATTGTATTCTTTGAGGTGCATTCGTTCAATGATATGTATCTCTAGAACTTTCTTCATATCTTATTGAGATTATATTACATTACAAATATACATGAAGATGATAAAGGCAATAGGAATTTTAAAGCACTTGAACCAAAAAAGCCAACCTAAAGCATATTATCCTTAGTGAGCCTCTTTTGAGCTTATTTATCTTTTCTTTGCTTTATCCATGTATAAGCCTTAACTTTATATATATTTTCCTTTTCCCTTGGCCAAGGATTAGTAGAGCATGTACTTGTGATACTTCATGGAATTATGGTTGGAAATTATATGAAAAGATAGAAGAAGTGATGCTTGATGAAAAGATGGGCAAAATTACAAAAAAAAAGAAAAAAAAAGAAAAGAAGAAAAAAAAATGTTCCTTTATGTTCTTAAGATTTTATGTTAAAAGAGCTTACAATCAAAAGGAGTTGAGCATTGGTGATTAAAGATGAAAAATTTATGAGCTTTGATGGAATATCTTGTTTGAAATATCATTTTTTGGAATGCTCTACTTTCTTTGATTTGAACCTTTTCTTTTACTCTCTTTTACCTCACCTTAACCATAGCCCCATTACAACCAGAAAATAAGACCTTTTGATTCATGCATTGTTTATAATATGTTAGTAATGGAGATGAGATTGAAAAGCAAGCTTATGGTAGAACATACTCTTTGATTGAATTTGAGAGATTTAAACACATAAACCCTAAACACATGAGTGTTGGAGTGTATATCAATGAGAGGACCTATCACTTTGGCATGGCATAGATTTCATTTAAATCCCGACGATTGATTGAATTTTGAAGTTTGCATGTAAACAAATTCATAAAAATTTATTTATTTTATCCTTTTTTATTATATTCTTATTTATAATGCTTGTACTCTTAGATATTGATGGGAGATTAAGAGATTGATCATGGTTATTTTCAATTCAATTTAATTTTATTTATCCTTTCTCGAGGACGAGAAAGAGCTAAGTGTGGGGGTCATTGATGTAACCATATTATTCGATAGTTTCACCCATATTTACCTAATGTTTTGTCCATGTTTTATATGTAAAATGCCTTGATATTCTTTGTTTTATGTTTTGAAGGCACTTTTGGATGAAAAATGCAAAAAGGAGTAAATTGGAGATAATTGCCAGATTTGACGTTCAGTCAATGTTTTGTGCAGAGCGTGAGTTCTAGAGATCAAAATGAAGTGATTCTAGTGGCAATAAAAAGCTAACATCCATACCTTTCTGGAAATGCAATGCAAGAAAAATAAAAAGAGGAAGATCATGGAAATCACATCCTTCAAAGTCAAATCTCGCATTCTGCCACTGTTGACCTTTGTCTATTCAAAATTCAATAGCTGGAGCTATAGAAGTCCAATTTATGCAAACTCAATGTTTTTGGATTCCTGACTCAAAGGACTATAAACGCTCCAAATTTCATCCAAAAACGAAGTCATATGAGGGAGATATGATTTTTCAAAGATGACAAATGAATTCTGCCAGCAATCAGGTTTCGTGAAGAAATGAGTCCAAATTACGTTTCGAAGCTTCTAAACCGTCATCCAAGTTTTTATATCAGCAATTTAGCTCCTCTAAGTCAGAGTTTGAAGATTTCATGCAAGGCTATTTCTCTTTTTTCGGGAAAATAGTTATAGAAGTACTTAAATGTCAATTGTCAACTTAAGGGAGGACTACTTTGTAAATTAGGAACTAGGGTTTCTTAGCATATAAAAAGAAAGAGAGAGAGGAGAGAAGGGGGGCAGTAGCCAGAAGTGAAGAAACACAAATTCTCTCCTCTACAAACCCAAAAAATCATGCTCTCTTCATTCTTTAAGAGTAGTTGTTCAATGGTTATGCAAAGCTAAGCTCTTTTCTTGGTTGCAAGGACACAACAAACCTTCGGATTTCAAGAACCGTGAGATTTATTTTTCCTTTTATTTTCAGTTTATATTATGAATAAGTATGGTTGTTTTCCTGTGCATATTTTCTATGATTGTTGTTGATAATTGCTAGAGCGGAACTCTAAGTTATTATTGTGAACAATTTATTGCTAAGTTTGATATCAAAACCGGAGTTGTGATGTATGAACTTGTGAAGCAACTAAGCTTGATAATTGTGGCGGAACTACATTATTAAACTTAGGGAAAACACTCAAATATCTAGTTCTTAGGGCTGCCATTGAACTAAATCATTAATGCGGACATTGTGATTATTTGTTGGTTAGGGTTAATTATATGGCGGATCCGTTAATTAACCAACAATAAGAAAAGATAACAATTCAGAATATAAATTGTAGTTTTGTTTCAAGGATCGGTTCTAATTTCCATTGGTGGATGTGTGCTTGCAACCAAGGTTTGTTTTCTTGATAAATTTCGATTTCAATTGATTTTGTTTGCTAGTTTAATTTCTTCCATAGTTTAGATCATCACAAATCAAAACCCCCCCCCAATTGCATAACGTATAGCATAAAAATCTGAACTAAATCTTCCTTGTGGGATCGACCCCTTGCTTGCTCTATACTATCTTGTGTGTTGTGTTTTAAGCTAGGGTAATTAATTTGTGCGACCACGACATCGCAACAGTCATACTCATAGTTTATAACTTGCCATCGAGAATGTGTATGAGGCTGGAGTTCATGTTTTTATTTACTATCATACTTGGTCCCAGAAGCCCGAGATGAAATATAAATGTTTGTCTTTGATAGTTGATTGATGAGTTGGTGCAGTTGTGGTCCTTTAAAGCTCTGACTTATGATATATTAAGGAAAAAAAATTTCTTTATGAGGACGGCTTTGATATGGACTATCAATGACTTTCCAGCTTATGGAATACTTTCTGGTTGGAGCACCCATAAGAAACTAGCATGTCTATACTATATGGAAAACAACAAGGCATTCACGCTAACAAACAGAGGTAAAACGTCTTTTTTTAACTGTCACCATCGCTTCTTACCACTTAATCATAGGTATAGAAAGAACAGAAAAGATTTCTTTATTGGCAGAGTTGAAAAGATGTTGCATCCCTGCGTCTTTCTAGTGAAGAATTGTATGATGTTATATCAGAGTATGATGATGTTGTGTTTGGCCTTCGATCAAGTAAGTACATGTTTCCTTGTTTTCGTTTGACCCATAACTGGGTAAAGCTAAGTATCATTTGGGAGCTTCCTTATTAAAAGACCAATCTGCTTTGCAATAACCTTGACCTCATGCACATTGAAACGGACGTGTTTGAGAACATTTTCGACATTATCACAGATGTGAAGAGGAAGACAAAGGACAATATTAAGGCTAGATTGGATATAGCTTTATACTATAATCATAAAAATATGAAGTTGGTTTATGATGAGTCATGGGTCGCAAAACCAAGAGCAAGCTTCATGTTAGAGAAAAATGCACAATTGTTAGTCTACAAATGGCTTAAGAGTCTATGTTTTTTGGATGGACATGCATCAAACATATCAAGGCTAGTTAATATAGAGAACTACAGATTGCATGGAATAAAGAGTTATGACTGCCACGTGTTTATGCAAACACTCATCCCATTAACTTTTCATGATTTGTTGCCAAAGGGAATATGGGATGTGACATGACCAAAAGATTTATGTCTTATTCCAAGTGTAGGAGTGTCGAAGTAATAAATAACCCGACAAACTGAAGTTGAACCACAAGGAGGATAATTGTATTATAAACAATAACAATAGTAATACCAATAACAACAACAATACTACTACTAGTAGTAGTAATAAGAAGAAGAAGAAGAAGAAGAAGAAGTTGATGAGAACTTTAAGATGGAAGATCAATGTAAGGGTTAAACAATGATAACAACAAATGTCAAGGTTGGAGGATCCACTAATGGTATGTCAAACAAGTATAATATAAAGTCTTATTATTCAATTGGAAACCACACACAAAGGAGATTCCAATCAGATTATAAATTGTTAACATGATTATATTAGTTATCTTATTCAATTAATGCTAATACTTGTTAGTATGGTTAGGCATTTATGATTATAACTTATGTTAACAACAAATCAAGTTTCTTTTATAGCTCAGGTGTCAATTATACCATACAGCATGGGCTATAAGAGTGCCAAGTATTTGTTGTATGAAGTGTTATACAACATAAATTCAGATTAATCATTTAACAAGCAAAGTATTAAAGAGTGAACAAGATAACAAATACAAAACATGTTAGTATCAAACATTAAAGTCCATATCAAGTTTACACTATACTTATTCTTACACCAATAGAGTAACCTTTTCACCTTGACATAATAAACTTAGCTAAAGATAACGAAAGAAAGAAAAATAAATAAATAAAATAAGATAAAAAAGTTAACTAAGGAAAAGAAAGGAATTGAAATGCATAAACTTGATATTAATGAAAGCAAAACTTAAGCATTACAAAAATACAAAGAGAGAAAATAAGAGTATGATCGTCATCTGGAAACCAAAATGTTTAAATGCATGGAAAATGCCTCCTTTTATAGGCCAAAATTGAGAACTATTGATTTGATGACTAATTGATGAGTGGGTGATTAACTCTTGACTTGGTGACAATCCTTATCTTCTATTGTTTGCCTAAAACATCATTGATAACATCAGAATTGGAACCAATTGAAACATACAATTGTAGGAAATTGTCTCAACCAGGAAAAAAAATACAGGTCATTTGGACTTCTAGAACTCCAGTTATAGGCCAAACACTGAACAATGCTCGGGCTATAGGAGAGATTTAGACTTCTTTGTTGTTGCTATAATTTGGACTTGAAAATGGTCATTCTAAATCTTAGGCTCCATATGAAAGTTGTAGACATATGTCTTAATCCATATAAATTAGATGAAAATATGAGATCTACAGTTCCAGATATGACCCAATTACTGAACAGTGTTTCACTTTGGACTGCACCAGCATTGTTTTTCTAAGTTTGGCCATCTCTTTGTCTTTTCAATTTCATTTCTTAAACTCATCAATCAATCATTTCATTTATGTGATAGGCCTGCATTTAAAATTAACATTTATCATAAATTAAAGGTATCTTATATTATTAGATATGTTATTATAAAACATGTTTTACTGAAGGAGTTATTGATACTTCAAGTGCAAAATAATAATATAAAACCTTGATAAAAATAAACTTTTAAGTACTAATCACACCCCCCAACTAGCTTATTACTAGTCACTAGTAATCAAAGTGTTAAAATAGAAAAATAATTTATAAATTATACAAAGTAAGGTATTCATCATTCAACTTCAAACAATCACTCTAAACGACTAGTAATTCACATCCCTATGCCTAGAAAGCTAGCTATACTTTTGTGTTTACATAATTTTTCAGTCTAACAAACAATTACTCTAAAAAGTAAGAGGCATAACTTACTATTTATAAGAAAATCTAAAAAACTCTATAAATTAACAAAATTTTAATTTTTTTCCCTGAATAATATCCATATATTAATTCAAAAAAATTTAAAAATTAACTTAATCAAATCCTTACTTGATTTTTCTAGGTTTAGAAATATAATCCTTGTATTAATTATATTCTAATCCTTAATTTCTAAAATATATTTTAATCAAGTCATATTTAATTAAATCATCTCAATTTAATTTCTAACTAATGGTTCTTAATATATATGACCCATTAGGTTCCTAATATGTTGATCCAAATATAAATTATAATTCTAATGAAATAGAATTAAATAAATTAAATAATTTAATTTATTATCAATTAAACAAATAATTAATTTATATTTGAAGATCAGGTGCATCGCCTAACAATATGTCATGATCTCTAAAATATTAGAAAAGTCATTAGTGATTTGACTTAATGTTTTAGTGACTGATTTCTCAATGTAGTTAATAACCTTTTATCAATAATATTCTGATTTAATATTAAAATATGAAGTATGTTAGCTACGTTAAATCATGTTTTTTTCTACATATTAGTTATTGATTGTTTGAATAAGATTTGAAACTCTTTTTAAATCTTATTCTACCTTAGCCAAAGATTTCTCAAATGTTAGCACTATTCAAAAATAGATGAAACATTTTCTCTAATTCTCATAGGGTGATGAATCTTCTATTGATCATTAAAGTACCTTTATATAGTTTATATTATACCATATATAATCAAAACATAATATTTTTTATATATTGATTTCAAGTATAAGGATCACTAATACAATCATCACGTGAGTATTTTCATAAACATATGTAATCTTTCCATACAAAATTCTCATGCAGGTCAATTTAATGTATATATCTTATGATAAATATGAACATACCAGTTCTAATAATCCGTGTCAATCTTTATAGCCTTAATAAATATTTAGTATTTAAGAGAGGATCGACTATAAATATTTTAGGAATAATATTTTGATGTAATGAGAATTTCATAATTATAACAACTTTATAATTTTTTTTCAAAACATTTTTGTCTTTTGGATTTTACCTTTACTCTAAATTAATTAATATAATATTATATAAATATTAGAAATAAATTAAATTTTTATTAATAATAAATATACATTTATATAAATATAATAATATCATATATAATCAATTGATTTATTACAATAAATGTATATGTCAGTACCTTATAATCTACAAGTTTTTTTTTATATGATTAAAATAAAGTTATATACATATCCTCCATGCCGACTCAATTCAGTAGTCAAGGGCTAGACCCAAAAATGCCTTCAGATTGTAGGGTTAGATAGAATATTAGTTGGCCGGTAACCTGTACTTCTTAGCCCTACACATGCACGCATGCATGGCTCATATGCTATTTTTATATTAATTCTCTTACCACTGATCATGAGTGCGAGGAGGGACGAATCCAAAATGTTTATAAATTGAAGAGGCCAAAGTGTATAGTCTTATTGTTGGGAGGGCCATGTGGTAATAATAGCATCCAAATTGTATAGTTTCAATGGTGATTTTAAATAACTTTCTAAAGTTGAGGGTATTAGCCCACCCTTGGCCACATCTAGATTTGTCTCTCAATGGAAGATGTACAGGCCATCAACTTGAGCTCTGTTCGATGAACTTTATAAATCAAATACTCTCAATGGAAGATTTAAACTCAAGAACATTCATATGACGTTCTCTCCTGTCAACTACATGAGTTCCAGATCAATACATATAGCAAGAAGTGAAACTTCTATAGAAGTGAAGCTTCTATAGTTTCTCTGATCTTCCGGTGGGATGTATATAAATAATTTTTTTTTTTCAATCCAACCTAAAGATTATAAATTATTCATGCAAAATACAGGATTGACGATCCATCTTGATTAAACAATGTTTCACTGTTATAAAATATATCTAAATAGAAAATATTATATGTAGAAAATATTATTGTCATATTGTTTTGTTCTAATCTCCATCATTATTATTGTATATTGCCCTACATATATATATAAAAAGAATTGGATAATTAATAGGTTAAGTGACACGATCAAAGAGTTAATGTCTTATCTTAAGTGTAGGAGTGTCAAAGTAATAAATAACCTAGTAAGACCGGGGTCGAACTATAGAGAAGTTAACTATATAAATAATAAATAATATTAGTAGTAATAATAATCATAAGAAGAAGAAGAAAAACAATAACAACAACAACAACAATGATGGTAGTGATGAAAATGAGTTAAAGAGAACTTTGAAATATAAGATTAATGTGAAGATTATATAATGATAAAAATAAATATCAAGGTTAGAGGATATACTAATAGTATTAGAGATAAGTAAGGTATAAAACTCTTTATTAATTATCAACATGATCACATTAATCATCTTATTTACATAACACCATACTTATAAATTTTATCAAGTATTTATGATGCTAACTTATATTGACAACAAATCAAGTTCCTCTCTTAATAACGATGCCAGCCGAAGACTATGAAGGATCAAGTATTTGATGTACCAAGTGTTATACAACACAAATCTAGATTAACCATTTAACAAGTAAGGTATTAAGAATTAATAAGATAAAAATAATAAGACATGTTAATTGCAAGTTGTTTAGGATGTAAGTATTGAAGTCCATGTTAAGTTTATATTATACTTATCCTAACACCATTAGTGAAACATTTTCACCTTGACATAATTAACTTACCTAGACATTATAAAGAAGAAAAACTTAAAGAAATAATATAAGAACATAAACATGATATAAGTTAACTAAGTATAGTAAATGAAATGAAAAGCATGAACTAGAGATTAATGAAAGCATAACTTAAACATTACAAAAATATAAAAAGAGAGAGCAAGAACATGATTTTGATATGAAAAACTAGATGCCCAAATGAATAGCAAATGCCTTCTTTTATAGGCTAAAAATCAAAACTATTCATTTAGTAATTGATAATTGAAGTAGTGGCCAACTATTGATTAATGAACTTGGTGGACAATGACACGACTAAAAAATTGATGTCTTCTCCCAAGTGTAGGAGTGTCGAAGTAATAAATAACTCGACAAGACCGGGGTCGAACCACAGGAAAGTTAATTGTACAAATTATACACAACAATAAGAGCAATAACAACAATAACTATAATAATAATAATAATAATAATAATAATAATAATAATAATAATAATAGTAGTAGTAGTAGTAGTAGTAGTAGTAGTAGTAGTATTAGTAGTACTAATAATAATAGTAGTAGTAGTAATAATAATAATAATAAAGAAAAAGAAGAAGAAGATGATGATGAGAACTTCGAGCTGAAATATTAAAGTAAAGATTAAAAAATATAAGAACAAATATCAAGGTTAGAGGTTCCACTAATGGTATGTCAAACAAGTATAGTATAAACTCTTATTATTCAATTGGAAACCACACACAAAGGAGGTTCCAATCGGATTATATATTGTTAACATGATTACATTAGTCATCTTATTCAATTAATGCTAATACTTGTAAATTTCATCAAGCATTCATGATTATAACTTATGTTAACAACAAATCAAGTTCCTTTCATAGCTCAGGTGTCGGTTATACCATAGAGTATGGGCTATGAAAGCGCCAAGCATTTGTTGTACCAAGTGTTATACAACATAAATCAAGATTAGTCATTTAACAAACAAAGTATTAAAGAGTGAACAAGATAACAAATATAAAACATGTTAGTATCAAACATTAAAGTCCATATTAAGTTTACACTATACTTATTCTTACACCATTAGTGTAACCTTTTCACCTTTACATAATAAACTTAGCTAGACATAATAAAAGAAAGAAAAATAGATAAACAAAATAAGAACATAAATAAGATAAAAGTTAACTAAGTAAAGGAAAGGAAATGAAAGGCATAAACTTGATATTAATGAAAGAAAAGCATAAACATTATAAAAAATACAAAGAGAGAAAGCAAGAGCATGATCTTGATATGGAAACCAAGATGCCTAAATGCATGGCAAATGCCTCTTTTTATAAGCCAAAATTGGAAACTATTGATTTGATGACTAATTAATGAATGGGTGACCAACTCTTGACTTGGTGACAATCTTTATCTTCTCTTGTCTTTTCATCCATATAAAATAGATCTAAATCTGAGATCTATAGCTCCAGATATAACTAAATTACCAAATAGTGTTATGGTTTGGATTGGACCGACATCTCTTTTCTAAGTTTGGTCATCTATTTTCCCTTGCAATTTAAGTTCTTAAAGTCATCAATCAATCCTTTCATTTATATGATAGACTTGCATATAAAATAAACATTTACCAAAAATTAAAGGTATCTTATATTATTAGATATATTATTATAAAGCATGCTTTAGTTAAGGAGTTATTGATACTTCAGGTGCAAAATGATGATATAAAACCATGATAAAAATACACTTTTAAGACTAATCACACCCCTCCAACTAGCTTATTACTAGTGCCTAATAATAAAAGCGTTAAAATAGAAAAACAATTTGCAAATTCCACAAAGCAAGGTATTCATCATTTAACTTCCATTAATCTATCCAAATAAACAAACTCTGATTAAATTTATATATCTGCTCAATACCTCTTAACAAGATATTAATAAACCTTTCTTTTGTGCTCAATTTATCAACACATAATTATGGGGCTTTTCTTGGACGAAAACAAAATTTTTGTTCTAATGTTTAAAGTTAACTTCCTTAGATTAGGATTATTATTTTTGTCTTTTTCTTATATTTTTTTTCTTTATATATATATATATTTTAAAACATTATGCATCTTTAACCCATGTAACGAGCTTTTGGCTAATGACTCCTAGACTAGTTGGTCTTAGGGCATTAGGTGTTGAGACACCCCTACGAGCTTAGTAACTCGAGCCGTAGATACTGATACGTAGATAGTGAAATGTTTGATTCCCTTAAGCTTTTCTCCTCAACCCATGTAATAAACGTTGGGCCAATAGCTCCCAAGTCAGTTGACTTTAGGGTATTAGGTGTTAAAACACCCCTTCGGACTTAATTGCTTAGGTTAGGGAGGCTACGAAACAAAACTTATCTACAATTTTATTATCATCATTTTCTTTCTTTTTTTTTTCATTTTTTTTAATTATATACTATCCCTTTTTCTTAGTTGTTACCTTTAACAAAAGAACATAAATAATATAATAATGCAATAGGCAACCCACAATCATATGTTAAAGTGTGTGTGTGTAAATTAAGGTTTAAGAATACATGTTAAATAAGTACATGAGCGGAATTAAGTGATAACAATGCGAGAGTTTGTAAACCTGAATCTTTCAAGAAGTATTATGATAGACCTTATTAAGAATGGTCACTAAGATGCATCTCAAGAGTCATAAAAGTTCTCCTTACTCTGCCATCATAGTAACAACAATTTAACAGATGTTTTATGAAATAGAAAACACAATTTTTTTTTAGTTACTACCCTCTCCCCTCAACTAAACAAAACATTGTCCTCAACATTTAAAGGTAGAAAGATAGAGTATAGAAGATATCACCTGAAATAACTGAAATAAATATAAGTAACAACAAAACACAATAATAAAACCAAAAGACACAAAGATTCATAAATGAAGGCTCAAATTCAATCTAAGCTTTTTACGGCTTTCCTTAGTTGACCAATTTATGTGACTCATGGAAGGATCAATTACAGGAATGAAAAATTGTAGTTGGTCAATCAATTGTTCAGCAGTAGCAGCAGAGATTATGATTTGTCGTGCAGAAGATATTAGAAATTCTTATTCCACAACATGATCAAGAAAAGACAACAACTTATCATAATAACCATTAACATTTAACAAACCTATGGGTTTATGGTGAATATGCAGTTGAGCCTAAGAGGAAATATGAAAGATCTCTTCCAATATGCCTGGACCAGCTGGTAAAGCAATGCAGGCATCAGCATGGTTAAACATTGCATTCATTCGAGCCGACATTATGGAGACCTGAAGTTCCTCTCCAATTGTTTTTCTAATGATGTCCCCTTGTGCTAAAGCTTCGGGAACGACCTCCAAAACTTGACTACCTCCTAAAAATACAACTATTGACACACCTCCGATTAACCCAAGACTACCTCCCCCATACACTAAATGAATCTTTCTCTCAGCTAGCACTTTACCAAGATGATTTGTTAATTCTAAAAACTCCTTTTCTTTCTCAGGACTAGATCCACTGAAAACACAAATATTTCTTATCTGATGACCTCAGGAACTTGCCATTTCTACACACTCCTATATTTGTTGAATATATGGGTTGAGTAGAAATGAAAGGAAGGAAGAGAGGATTTTATAGATGAGAAATTAGAAAGACAATCATACTACCTATATGTAGGCCAGCTGGAGTCTCACACACACACTCTCTCTTTATTTATTTATCTATTTACTTTTGAAAAAGCATGTCTATGTACAAGTAGTTGTGATTGTGGCTCACATCTTCCCTTGGTTTTACAACCAAAAAAGGCTTAAACGCCCTCTATGGGTCGAGGATAGGCATCCCATCCAGTTTTCTTAAAAACCGGCAAACAAGGTCTTTTTTAGTCAGATTCCCAAGACTAAGTCGATCATGTTCTTTATGAAATAGTGGCCATAAATCATGAATTACACGATTCACATTCCCAAAAGTCAATAGAAGATTATCTAAAGACTCCTTACTCTGGCCATCCTTAATGAATTGTATTTTATCTTCACGGTTTATAGATACCATTCCTAAAGAATGACATTATGTATTAAAAGTCCATCTAGCACATCGATGACAAACTTTCAGTCGTTTGCACAACATTTCTTTGCAAAAGTGCTTTTACCTGTTCTAGGCATGTGTGAAATGGAGTTAGAGGACTCACCTAATAATCGGACCTTTGCTTCAATCAACAAGCGAATATCTTCAGGAATTCCATGACTCATTAACAATCTCAATCTTGCACATGTAGCATAGTAAATTTTTGTAATCGCATTTGGAGGCAGAGCGGGAAAATACTTTTTCAATTTTTCAAGATTAGTGTCCATTTTCAAATGAGAATTAGAAGAGAGATTCAAAGAATTGCACAAATATATACACAAATATCATTTATTGTGGGAAACTAAAAGAACCGACTTAGTTCATAGAGTATTATTATCCGCCATTTGACCAGGGTGAGAGAAACTAGTTAAAATCACTCAAAAAGAAACACAAAAACAATATGAAAAAAACAAAATAATCAACCTTTATCTACAAGATCATTCCAACCAGTTGATTCATTTTCACTAGGAAACTTATCAAAGTAAGCTTTCTAATGATGTCCATTTTCCTTAAAATCATTGTCATTCATTGAATTCTCAATATCACAGTGATTAATACTTAAAAGTGCATTTTTATCATGGTTTTATATCATCATTTTGCACTTGAAATATCAATAACTCCTTAACTAAAGCATGTTTTATAATAATATATCTAATAATATAAGATACCTTTAATTTGTGGTAAATGTTCATTTTAAATACAGGTCTATTACATAAATGAAAGGATTGATTGATGACTTTAAGAACTTAAATTGCAAGGATAAAGAGATGGCCAAACTTAGAAAAGAGATGTCGGTGAAATCCAAACCGGAACACTTTTCAGTAATTAGGTCATATCTGGAGCTATAGATCTCAGATTTAGATCCAATTTATATGGATGGAAAGGTAAGACATAGGCCTACAACTTTCATATGGAGCCCAAGATCTGAAAAGGTCATTTTCAAGTCCAAATTGTAGCAACAACAAAGAAGCCCAAATCTATCTTCCAGCCCGAGCACTGTTCGATATTTTAGCCATATATAGAGTTCTAGAAGTCCAAATGAGCTGAATATTTTACACACGAAAGCGAAGACAATTGCCTACAACTTTCATGTTTTTGCCTGGCTCCAATTGTGATGTTATGAATGACGTTTTGGGCAGACAAGAGAAGATAAGGATTGTTACCAAGTCAAGAGTTGGCCACCCACTTATCAATTAGTCATCAAATCAATAGTTCCCAATTTTGGCCTATAAAAGGAGGCATTTGCCATACATTTAGGCATCTTGGTGTTCAGATCAAGATCATGCTCTTCCTTTCTCTCTTTGTTTTTTTGTAATGTTTATGCTTTGCTTTCATTAATATCAAGTTTATGCTTTCATTTCCTTTCCTTTACTTAGTTAGCTTTTATGTTCTTATTTTGTTTATCTATTTTTCTTTCTTTCATTATGTCTAGCTAAGTTAATTATGTCAAGGTGAAAAGGTTACACTAATGGTGTAAGAATATGTATAATGTAAACTTAATATGGACTTTAATGTTTGATACTAACATGTTTTATATTTGTTATCTTGTTTACTCTTTAATACTTTGCTTGTTAAATGACTAATCTTGATTTATGTTGTATAACACTTGGTACAACAAATGCTTGGCACTTTCAAAGCCCATATTGTATGGTATAACCGACACCTAAGCTATGAAAGGAACTTGATTTGTTGTTAACATAAGTTATACTCATGAATGTTTGACGAGATTTACAAGTATTAGCATTAATTCAATAAGATGACTAATGTAATCATGTTAACAATCTTTATATGTGGTTAATATGTGGTTAATATAATCCCATTGGAACCTTCTTTATATGTGGTTTTCAATTGAATAATAAGAGTTTATATTATACTTGTTTGACATACCATTAGAGGAATCTCTAACCTTGACAATTTTTATTATCATTGTTTAATCGTTATATTAATATTCCTTCTCGAAGTTCTCATCATCATCTTCTTCTTCTCTTTCTTTATTATTATTATTATTATTAGTACTACTACTACTACTACTATTACTATTATTATTAGAGTTATTGTTGTTATTGCTATTATTGTTGTTTATAATTGTTGTTTATAATTTGTACAATTAACCTCCTTGTGGTTCGACCCCGGTCTTGCCAGGTTATTTATTACTTCAACACTCCTGTACTTAGGAGAGGACATCAATCTTTTCGTTGTGTCAAGTTTTTGGCGCCGTTGCCAAGGAGGTAAGTTCTTGTATAAATTATAGTAGTTATTTTATTTTCTCTTTTCACTTTTCTTGTATATAACTTTGTTTCTTTTCTTTTGTTTATTTTTATTTTGTTTTCTTCCTCCTTCTTTTGCTTTCTTCTTCTTTTTTATTTTATTCCTCCACGTGCATGAGAGTGTGGTCACGTACATCAAGTTGTAGACTTTGTAGGATATCCTCATCATTTTTAGAAAATATGGCCGAAGAAGATAAACAATCACTTAATACTGAGAATAATGAGAATAACCGTGTCAGAACACTTAGAGACCACATGAATCCAACAAAAACAAGTGCACCATCATGTATAGTTTTTGCTCCCGATGCATCTCATTTTAATTTTAAACCAGGTATTATTCAACTTTTACCTTCTTTTCATGGCTTAGAATTGGAAAATCCATACTTGTATTTAAGGGAATTTGAGGAGGTTTGCAACACATATAATAATTTAAATTGTAGCATGAACACCATCAGATTAAAGCTTTTTCCTTTTTCATTAAAAGATAAAGCTAAAACATGGCTATAAAATTTAAGACCAGGATCCATTCGTGCTTGGGATGAAATGCAACAATAGTTTTTAAAGAAGTTTTTCCTATCTCATAGAACAAACTCTTTCAAGAGACAAATAGCCACTTTCAGTCAAAAACGAGGAGAAACATTTTACCAATGTTGGGATAGGTATCGAGACTTGCTTAGTACTTGCCCTCATCATGGTTTTAAAACATGCAGATTGGTTTCACATTTTTATGAAGGGTTAACACCTAAAGATAGGCAAATGGTTGAATTGATGTGCAATGGAACTTTTGAAGATAAAGACCCTGATGAAGCAATGGAGTACTTAGACTTGTTAGCTGAAAATGCTCAAAATTGGGACACCGTGGGAACTTATGAGGCACCGAGTAAAACTCGACCTCATTCATCTAGTGGAGGATGTACAAAATTAGGGAAGATCATGACTTTCAAGCCAAGTTTGCATCTTTAGCTAGAAAAGTCGACGCACTAGAATTGAAAAAAAGTGGTCAATTAAAATCTGTCGAAAACATTGTGTGTCAAATTTGTGAAACAAATGAACACTCAAACAACGATTATCCAACCTTGCCTTCTTTTAAGGAATGTCTCCATGAACAAGCCTATGCTTTAAACAGTTTTCAAAGGGTCAACCACAACCCATACTCCCAAACATACAACCCTCGTTGGAGAAATCAACCAAATTTCAGTTGGAAGAGTGAGAACAACAATGCACAAACTTCACAACCACCATTTCAAGCACACCATAATTTCCAAAATTCTCATGGATATGCACCTCCTTATTCTTTACCTTCTAAAAGAAATCTTGAGGAAACATTGCATGCATTCATTGAAAAGCAAGAGACAATCAATACTCAACTTGCTCAAAAGATGACAGATTTTAAAGATACTCTGGCAAAATTAACATCTGCTCTTACTTTCCAAGAGAAAGGTAAGTTTCCATCTCAACCACAACAAAATCCCAAGGGGCAATACAATGCAAATGCAAGTAGTTCCGGAAGCCAACACATGGATCAAGTCAAATCAGTCACTACTCTACTCAATGGTAAGGTTATTGAAAAACCCTCTCTTGAACCTTATGAGAAAGATGATGAGTCAATCTCTGAGGGTAAGGAAGGGGTTGAATCTGAAAATTGCAAAGAAACGACTGATTCACCACCAGCACTTTCATTTCCTCAAGCCATAACTAAACAAAGGAAAGTCAATCACAACTCTGAAATTTTTGAAATTTTCAAACAAGTAAGGATCAATATACCTTTGCTAGATGCTATTAAACAGGTTCCTTCCTATGCTAAATTTTTTAAAGATCTATGCACTATGAATAGGAAACTGAATGTGAAAAAGAAAGCCTTTCTAGCCGAACAAGTAAGTGTCATTCTTCAAAACAATAATGCTTTGAAATATAAAGACCCTGGTTGTCCTACAATTTCTTGCTTTATTGGAGAACATAAAATTGAAAAAGCCTTACTTGATCTTGGTGCTAGTGTGAATTTACTTCCATATTCAGTTTTTCAGAATCTCAATCTAGGTGAGTTAAAACCAACTTCTATAACTCTTTTACTTGCTAATAGATCTATAAAAGTGCCTAGAGGAATAATTGAAGATGTGTTAGTACAAGTCGATAAATTCATTTATCCTGTGGATTTTATTGTCTTGGACACACAACCTGTTGAAGTATGTAATTCATTTCCTGTTATTTTAGGACGTCCATTTCTTGCAACTTCTAAGGCATTGATTAATTGTAGAAATGGACTGATGAAACTATCATTTGGAAACATGACATTAGAGATGAATATTTTCAACATTTGCAAGCGACCTAGAGATGATAATGATTTACAAGAAGTGGACTTTACTGAAAAATTAATTCATGATCAATTTCCAATCACTTCCAGTGAAATTGAGATTGATGAATCTGATGATTTGTAAATGATTTATTTTCAAGAAGAATCAAAGACAAGTAATTGGAGGCCACAAATTGAGGAATTGCCACCACGATCAATTAAGTCCATACCTTCAAATGTTCAACCACCAAAACCTGATTTAAAGCCATTGTCATCCAATCTCAAATACTCTTTTTTGGGAGAAAACGAAACTTTTCCGGTAATAATCTCTTCCAAACTTAATGCACATCAAGAAGGTAAGTTATTACAAACTCTAAAAATGCATAAAAATGCATTAGGATGGACCATAGCTGATATAAAAGGAATTAGTCCTTTGATTTGTACACATAGAATTTATTTAGAGGGAAATGCCAAACCCTCTAGAGAAATGCAACGAAGGTTAAATCGTAATATGAAGGAAGTAGTGAAAAATGAAGTCATTAAGCTTCTAGATAATGAAATCATTTATCCTATTTCTGACAGCAAATGGGTAAGTCTTACCCAAGTTGTACCCAAGAAGTCTCTAAATATAGACTTACCCAAATGGTTTTTATAGAAGGTTCATCAAAGATTTTAGTGTAATATCTAAGCCTTTAGATAACCTTCTAACAAAGGATACTATTTTTGAATGGACTGAATGACACGACTAAAAGGTGATGTCTTCTCCCAAGTGCAGGAGTGTCAAAGTAATAAATAACCCGGCAAGACCGGGGTCGAACCACAGGGAGGTTAATTGTACAAATTATAAACAACAATTATAAACAACAGTAATAGCAACAACAACAACAACAACAACAATAATAATAGTATTAATAGTACTAATAATAATACTAGTAATAGTAATAATAATAATAATAATAATAATAAAGAAAAAGAAGGAGAAGAAGAAGATGAGAACTTTGAGATGGAATATTAATGTAACAATTAAACAATGATAATAACAAATGTCAAGGTTAGAGATTCCACTAATGGTATGTCAAACAAGTATAATATAAACTCTTATTATTCAATTGAAAACCACACATAAAGGAGGTTCCAATCAGATTACAAAGAAACGAAGAGCATGATCTTGATCTGAACACCAAGATGCCTAAATGCATGGCAAATGCCTCCTTTTATAGGCCAAAATTGGGAACTATTGATTTGATGACTAATTGATGAGTGGGTGGCCAACTCTTGACTTGGTGACAATCCTTATCTTCTTTTGTTTGCCTAAAACATCATTGATAACGTCATAATTGGAGCTAGTCGAAAACATGAAAGTTGTAGGCAATTGTCTTCGCTTTCGTGTGTAAAATATTCAGCTCATTTGGACTTCTAGAACTCTATATATGGCTAAAATACCGAACAGTGCTCGGGCTGGAAGATAGATTCGGGCTTCTTTGTTGTTGCTATAATTTGGACTTGCAAATGACCTTTTTAGATCTTGGGCTCTATATGAAAGTTATAGGCCTATGTCTTACCTTTCCATCCATATAAATTGGACCTAAATCTAAGATTTATAGCTCCCGATATGACCCAATTACCAAACAGTGTTCCGGTTTGGATTTCACCGACATCTCTTTTCTAAGTTTGGCCATCTCTTTATCCTTGCAATTTAAGTTCTTACAGTCATCATTCAATCCTTTCATTTATATGATAGGCCTACATTTAAAATGAACATTTACCACAAATTAAAGGTATCTTATATTGTTAGATATATTATTATAAAACATGCTTTAGTTAAGGAGTTATTGATACTTCAAGTGCAAAATGATGATATGAAACCATGATAAAAATGCACTTTTAAGTACTAATCACTGAACATTGTGAAGAAGCCTTTGTTAAACTTAAAAACTTGCTTACGTGTGCTGCTATCATTCAACCTCCCGATTGGTCATTACCTTTTGAAATAATGTGTGATGCTAGTGATTATGTCGTAGGTGCTGTTTAGGGACAAAGAAAAGATAAGAAACCTTATGTAATTTACTATGCAATTAAAACTTTAAATAGTGCTCAAATGAATTATACCACCACTGAAAAAGAATTACTTGCAGTAGTATTTGCATGTGAAAAATTCAGATCTTATATTGTTGGATATCCTGTTGTTGTTTTTAGTGATCATGTAGCATTGAAATATCTTCTTTCTAAGAAAGATTCTAAGGCTAGATTGGTGCGATGAATTTTATTCCTTCAAGAATTTGATATCACAATCAAAGATAAGAAAGGCAGCGAAAATGTTGTCGTAGATCTGTTGTCAAGATTGACAACAGATTCGAAAACTGTCATCACACCAATCGATGACTACTTTCCCGATGAATCTTTACTTTCTGTCTCTACAATGCCTTAGTTTGCTAATATTGTCAATTTTCTAGTTTCAGGACAATTGCCAACTCATTGGAGTACCTAAGATAAAAAAACGTTCTTGAACGAAGTGAAGAACTTTTATTGGGATGATACTTATTTGTTCAAATATTGTCCTGATCAAATATTTCAAAGATGCATTCCTGATAATGAGGTAAGTAGTGTCATTAAATTTTGTCATTCTGAGGCATGTGGGGGCCATTTCTCGTCAAGAAAGACAACTGTAAAAATCTTACAAAGTGGATTTTATAAGCCCACCATGTTCAAAGACTCACATGCATTCTACAAGTCTTGTGAAAATTGACAAAAGTTAGGATCTATTTCAAAACATCACATGATGCCTTTAAATCCTATTATTGTCATTGAAATCTTTGGTTGTTGGACTTTAATATTTGATACTAACATGTTTTATATTTGTTATCTTGTTTATTCTTTAATACTTTGCTTGTTAAATGACTAATCTTGATTTATGTTGTATAACACTTGGTACAACAAATGCTTGGCACTTTCATAGCCCATACTGTATGGTATAACCGACACCTGAGCTATGAAAGGAACTTGATTTGTTGTTAACATAAGTTATAATCATGAATGCTTGACGAGATTTACAAGTATTAACATTAATTTAATAAGATGACTAATGTAATCATGTTAACAATCTATAATCCAATTGGAACCTTCTTTATGTGTGGTTTCCAATTGAATAATAAGAGTTTATATTATACTTGTTTGACATACCATTAGAGGAATCTCTAACCTTGACAATTTTTATTATCATTGTTTAATCATTACATTAATATTCCTTCTCCAAGTTCTCATCATCATCTTCTTCTTCTCTTTTATTATTATTATTATTATTATTATTATTAGTACTACTACTACTACTACTACTACTATTATTATTATTATTATTGTTATTACTATTACTATTACTATTACTATTACTACTACTACTACTACTACTACTACTACTACTACTACTAGTATTATTATTATTATTATAGTTATTGTTATTATTGCTATTATTGTTGTTTATAATTTGTACAATTAACCTCCTTGTGGTTCAACCCCGGTCTTGCCGGGTTATTTATTACTTCGACACTCCTGCACTTAGAAGAAGACATCAATCTTTTCGTCGTGTCAGCAGGCCCCATAAGGATTACTCCATCTTGGTCTTAGCTCTCTAGGGAATGCATAGAGTTGAGAATTATGAAACAAAACTTTTTGAGCAGTATCAACTTTTTGATAATTTTCATAAGTTTTGCAAAATGCATGCGTGTCCTTGAAAATGATGGGCCAATAAAATCCATTTTGAAAGATTTTTGCAGCTGTCTTTTTTGACGAGAAATAACTTGCACATGCTTTAGAATGAAAACGTTTAATGACACTACTTACCTCATTATCGAGAATGAATCTTTGAAATATTTGATCAGGACAATATTTGAATAAGTTAGGGTCATCACAATAAAAATTCTTTATTTCATTCAAAAACTTTTCTTTGTCTTAAGTACTCCAATCAGCTGGCAAATCTCCTAAAGCAAGAAAATTGATATTTTTAACATACCAAGGCATTGGACTAAGTGAAAGTAAGGATTCATGAGGAAAGTAATCATTGATTGTTGTGATGTCAAATGTCAAATTGGTGTCACTGTTGATAAAAGATTTGCATCAATATTTTTGGTGCGTTTTTCATCCGTGATTTCTTCCTCAGAATAAATCATTTGCAAATCTTCAGATTCATCCAATTCATTTTTACTTAAAGTAGATTCAAGTTGATCATAAACTAATTCGTCGATATGATCTACTTCTTGTAATTCATTATCATCTCTAGGTTGCTTGCAAATGTTGAAAATATTCATCTCCAATGTCATGTTTCCAAATGATTGCTTCAATAGTCCATTCCTACAATTAATCAATGCATTAGAGGTTGCAAGAAATGGACGTCCTAAAATAATAGGAAATGAATTACATGCTTCAACAGGTTCTATGTCCAAGACAACAAAATCTACAAGATAAATGATTTTATTGACTTCTACTAACACATCTTCAACTATTCCTCTAGGCACTTTTACAGATCTATCGACAAGTAAAAGAGTTATAGAAGTTGGTTTTAACTATTCCTCTCATGCACATGTAGGAATAGAATAAAAGAAAAAAGAAAACAAAAGAAGAAGAAACAAGAGAAAAGAAACAAAGTTATATACAAGAAAAGTGAAAAGAGAAAATAAAATAAATATTATAATTTATACAAAACTTACCTCCCTAGCAACGACACCAAAAACTTGACACGACTAAAAGATTGATATTTTCTCCCAAGTGCAGGAGTGTCGAAGTAATAAATAACCCAGCAAGACGAGGGTCGAACCACAGGGAGGTTAATAACTTTGGCAATAACAACAATAACTATAATAATAATAATAATAATAATAATAATAATAATAATAATAATAATAATAATAGTAGCAATAGTAGTAGTATTAGTAGTAGTACTAATAATAATAATAATAATAATAGTAATAGTAATAATAGTACTAATAGTATTAGTATTACTAATAATAATAATAAAAATAGTAGTAGTAGTAGTAGTAGTACTAATAATAATAAAGAAAAAGAAGAAGAAGAAGAAGAAAATGAGAACTTTGAGATGAAATATTAATGTAAAGTTAAAAAATGATAAGAACAAATGTCAAGGTTAGAGGTTCCACTAATAGTATGTCAAATAAGTATAGTATAAACTCTTATTATTCAATTGAAAACCACACACAAAGAAGGTTCCAATTGGATTATAGATTGTTAACATGATTACATTAGTCATCTTGGTGTCCAGATCAAGATCATGCTCTTCCTCTCTCTCTTTTTATTTTTTGTAATGCTTATGCTTTGCTTTCATTAATATCATGTTTATGCCTTTCATTTCCTTTCCTTTACTTAGCTAACTTTTATCTTATTTTGTTTATTTATTTTTCTTTCTTTCATTATGTCTAGCTAAGTTTATTTTGTCAAGGTGAAAAGGTTACACTAATGGTGTAAGAATAAGTATAGTGTAAACTTAATATAGACTTTAATGTTTGATACTAACATGTTTTACATTTGTTATCTTGTTCACTCTTTAATACTTTGCTTGTTAAATGACTAATCTTGATTTATGTTGTATAACACTTGGTACAACAAATGCTTGGCACTTTCATAGCTCATATTGTATGATATAACCGACACCTGAGCTATGAAAGGAACTTGATTTGTTGTTAACATAAGTTATAATCATCAATGCTTGACGAGATTTACAAGTATTAACATTAATCGAATAAGATTACTAATGTAATCATGTTAATAATATATAATCAGATTGGAACCTCCTTTGTGTGTGGTTTCCAATTGAATAATAAGGGTTTATACTATACTTGTTTGACATACCATTAGTGGATCTTCTAACCTTGACATTTGTTATTATCATTGTTTAATCATTACATTAATATTCCATCTCAAAGTTCTCATCATCTCCTTCTTTTTCTTTATTATTATTATTATTACTACTACTACTATTATTATTATTATTATTATTATTATTATTTTTGTTGTCATTGTTATTGTTATTGTTGTTGTATTATTGTTATTTATAATTTGGACAATTAACCTCGCTGTGGTTCGACCCTGGTCTTGTTGGGTTATTTATTACTTCGACACTCCTACACTTGGGAGAAGACATCAACCTTGTAGTCGTGTCAATAGCCATCTAGGAAATAATAAAATTCATGACTTGCAATTTTTTCTAGGATTTGGTCCATGAAAGGTAAGGGGAAATGATTTTTTCTAGTCATTGAGGTAAGTTTCTTATAGTGAATGTACATGCGCCAACCAGTAAAAGTCCTAGTTAGAATTAACTCATTTTTTTATTTGTTATCACAGTGACTCTACATTTCTTAGGTACAACTTGGGTAGGACTTACCCATTTGTTATAAAAAATAAGATAAATGATTCCATTATCTAGAAGCTTAATGACTTTATTCCTCACTACTTCTTTCATATTAGGATTAAGTCTTCATTGCATTTCTCTAGAGGGTTTAACATTTTACTCTAAATAAATCTTGCATGTGCAAATCAAAGGACTAATTCCTTTTATATCAGCTATGGTCTATCCTAATGCATTTTTGTGCATTTTCAGAGTTTGTAATAACTTACCTTTTTATGTGCATTAAGTTTTGAAGAAATTATCACTAGAAAAGTTCCATTTTCTCCCGAAAATGAGTATTTAAGATTGAATAGTAACGACTTCAAATTAGGTTTTGGTGATTGAATATATGAAGGTATAGACTCAATTGATCGTGGCAGTAACTCTTTAATTTGTGGTCTCCAATTACTTGCCTTTGATTCATCCTGAAAATAAACCATCTGCAAATTCTTAGACTCATTAAATTCAATTTCACTAGAAATAGTTTCAAATTGATCATGAACTAATTTTTCAATAAAGTCCACTTCCTGTAAATCAATATTATCTCCAAGTTGCTTGCAATTGTTGAAAATATTCATCTCTAATGTCATGTTCCAAAATGATAACTTCATCAGTCCATTCCTACAATTAATCAATGCGTTAGAAGTTGCAAGAAATGGATGTCCTAAACTAACAAGAATTAAATTACATGCTTTAACAGTTTGTGTATCCAGGATAGTAAAATCCATAGGATAAATGAATGTATCAACTTGTACTAACACGTCTTCAACTATTCCTCTAGGTACTTTTTACAGATCTATTAGCAAGTAATAGAGTTATAGAAGTTGGTTTTAACTAACCTAAATTGAGACTTTGAAAGACTGAATATGGAAATAAATTGACTTAATAGCTCCGAGATCAAGTAAGGCTCTTTCAATTTTATGTTCTTTAACAAAGCAAGAAATTGTAGAATAACCAAGGTCTTTATATTTCAAAACATTATTATTCTGAAGAATGACACTTACTTGTTCGGCTAAAAAATCTTTCTTTTTCACATTTAGTTTTCTCTTTACAATGCACAGATCTTTAAAAAATTTAGCATAAAAAGGTACTTGTTTAATAGCATCTAATAAAGGTACATAGATCCTTACTTGTTTGAAAGTTTCAAAGATTTCATAGTTGTGATTGACTTTCCTTTATTTGGTCATGGCATGAGGAAATGGAAGTGCTGGCAGGGAATCAATCTTTTATTTGTAATGTTCAGCTTCAGCCCCTTCCTCCCTTGAAGATTAACTCATCATATTTCTCAGAAGGTTCAAGAGTGGGTTTTTCAATAACTTCACCACTACGAAGAGTGATGACTGATTTGACTTGATCTATATGATGGTTTGCGGAACTACTTGTATTTGCTTTGTATTGTCCCTTGGGATTTTGTTTTGGTTAAGATGAAAACTTACATTTCTATTAAAAACTAAGAGTAGATGTGAATTTTGAAAGAGCATCTTTTAGATCTACTATAGTTTGAGCATTTTGAGTGTTGATTACCTCCTACTTTTCAATAAATACATGTAATGTTTTCTCAAGATTTCTTCTAGGAGGTAGAGCATAAAGAGGTGCATATCCATAAGAATTTTGAAAATTATGGTTTGCTTGAAATGATGGTTATGAAGTTTATGCATTGTTGTTACCACTCTTCCAACTGAAATTTGGGTGATTTCTCCAACCATGGTAATATATTTGCGAGTATGGGTTATGATTGGGCCTTTGGAAATTGTTTAAAGCATGAACTTGTTCATGGAGACATTCCTTAAAAGAAGGCAAAGTTGGATAGTCATTGGTTGAATGTTCATTGGTTTCATAAATTTGACACATAATGTCTTGAACATATTTTAATTAAACATTCTTTTTTAATTCTAGTGCTTCAACTTTTCTAGCTAAAAATGCAAATTTAGCTTGGAGGTTATGATTTTCTCTAAAGTTGTACATACCTCCATTAGATGTTTGAGGTTGAGTCTTACCTGGTGCCTCATAAGTACCTGTAGTGTTCTAATTTTGAGCATTTTCAGCTAGCAAATCTAGGTACTCCATTGCTTCATCAAGGTTTTTATTTTTAAAAGTTCCATTGCATATCAATTTCACCATTTGTCTATCTTTAAATGTTAATCCTTCATAAAAATTTGAAATCAATCTCTATATTTGAAAACCATGATGAGGGCATGTATTAAGCAAGTCCCAATACCTATCCCAATATTGGCAAAATGTTTCTCCTGGTTTTTGAGTGAAAGTGGTGTTTTGTCTTTTGAAAGAGTTTGTTCTGTGAGATGGAAAAAAGAAAAAATGTTTTAATATGATGGTGTTCATGCTAAAATTTAAGTCATTATAGGTGTTACAAACTTCTTCAAATTCTCTCAAATGCAAGTATAGATTTTCTAGATCTAAGCCATGAAAAGAAGGTAAAAGTTGAATAATGCCTAACTTAAAATTAAAGTGAGATGCATCGTAAGGGAAAACTATGCATGAGGGTGCACTTGTTCTTGCAGGATTCATGTGGTCTTTAAGTGTTCTAACTCAGTTATTCTTATTATTCTCATTATGAAGGACTAGTTATCTTCTTCAACCATTTTTTTTCTGAAAATGATGAGGATACCCTATAAAGTCTACCATATAATGTATGTGACCAAACTCTCATGCACGTGTAGAAAGAAAATAAAAGGAGGAAGAAAATAAAAGAAGAAGGAAACAAAAAAAAGAAACAAAAGTTAGATACAAAAAATATGAAAAGTGAAAATAAAATAAATATTATAATTTATACAAGAATTTAACTCCCTAAAAATGGTGCCAAAAACATGACATGATTGATTAGTAATTAAAAGTGCATTTTTATCTAGGTTTTATATCATCATTTTGCACATGAAGCATCAATAACTCCTTAACTAAAGCATGTTGTATAATAACATATCTGATAATATACGATACCTTTAATTTATTGTAAATGTTCATTTTAAATGCAAGATTATCATGTAAATTAAAGGATTGATTGATGAATTTAAGAACTAAAATTGAAAGGACAAATAGATGGACAAACTTAAAAAAGAGATGTTGGTGCAGTCCAAACCAGAACACTGTTTGGTAATTGGGTCATATCTAGAGCTGTAGATCTGAGATTTAAGTTTACTTTATATGGATGGAAAAGTAAGACATATCCCTATAACTTTCATATGGATCCCAAGATTTAAAAAGGCCATTTTCAAGTTCAAATTATAGCAACAACAAATAAGTCCAAATCAGTACTATAGCCTGCACACTGTTTAGTGTTTGGCCCATATCTGAACTTCTAGAAGTTCAAATGACCTCCATATTTTTTCATGGAAAGCTAAAAAATTTCTTATAACTTTCATGTTTTCAAGTAGTTCTAGTTCTGACGTTATCAATGACGTTTTGGGCAGACAAAACAAGATAAAGATTGTCACCAAGTCAACAAATGGCCACATACTCATCAATTAGTCATCAATTCAATAGTTTTCAATTTTGGCTTATAAAAAGAAGGCATTTGCCATTGACACAACTAAAAGATTGATGTCTTCTCTTAAGTGCAAAAGTGTCGAATTAATAAATAAGCTAACAAGACCGGGGTCGAACCATAGGGAGTTTAATTGTACAAATTATAAATAACATTAACACAACAACAACAATAATAACAACAACAATAATAATAGTAACAACAACAACAATAAGAACAATAATAATAAGTAAATAATAATAAGAACAATAATAATAATAATAATAACAATAAAGAAAAAGAAGGAGAAGAAGAAGAAGAAGAAGAAAACTTTGAGATAGAAGATTAACATAAGGATTAAAAAATCATAACAACAAATGTCAAGATTAGAGGATCCACTAATGGTATGTCAATAAGTATATTATAAACTCTTATTATTCAATTAGAAACCACACATAAAAAAGATTCTAATCAGATTATATATTGTTAACATGATTACATTAGTCATCTTATTCGATTAATGCTAATACTTGTAAATCTCGTCAAGCATTGATGATTATAACTTATGTTAACAACAAATCAAGTTCCTTTCATAGCTCAAGTGTCGGTTATACCATACAATATGAGCTATGAAAGTGCCAAGCATTTGTTGTACCAAGTGTTATACAACATAAATCAAGATTAGTCATTTAACAAGCAAAGTATTAAAGAGTGAACAAGATAACAAATGTAAAACATGTTAGTATCAAACATTAAAGTCCATATTAAGTTTACACTATACTTATTCTTACACCATTAGTGTAACCTTTTCACCTTGACAAAATAAACTTAGCTAGACATAATGAAAGAAAGAAAAATAAAAAAATAAAATAAGAACATAAAAGCTAACTAAGTAAAGGAAAAGAAATGAAAAGCATAAACTTAATATTAATGAAAGCAAAGCATAAACATTACAAAAAATACAAAGAGAGGAAGGAAGAGCATGATCTTGATCTGAACACCAAGATGCCTAAATGCATGGCAAATGCCTCCTTTTATAGGCCAAAATTGGGAACTATTGATTTGATGACTAATTGATAAGTGGGTGGTCAACACATGACTTTGTGACAATCCTTATCTTCTCTTGTCTGCCCAAAACGTCATTGATAACGTCAAAATTGGAACCAGTTGAAAGCATGAAAGTTGTAGGTAATTGTCTCATCTTTCTTATGTAAAAACATCAGCTCATTTGGACTTCTAGAACTCCAGATATGGCCAAAATACTGAACAGTGCTCGGGTTAGAAGACAGATTCGGGCTTCTTTGCTGTTGCTACAATTTGAACTTGAAAATGGCCTTTTTATTCTTACACCATTAGTGTAACCTTTTCACCTTGACATAATAAACTTAGCTAGACATAATGAAAGAAAGAAAAATAAATATAGGCCTACAACTTTCATATGGAGCCCAAGATCTAAAAAGGCCATTTTCAAGTCCAAATTGTAGCAACAAAAAAGAAGCCCGAATCTGTCTTCCACCTGAGCACTGTTCAGTATTTTGGCCATATCTGGAGTTCTAGAAGTCCAAATGAGCTGAAGTTTTTACACAAGAAAGATGAGACAACACCTACAACTTTCATGCTTTCAACTGGCTCCAATTTTGACGTTATCAATGACGTTTTGGGCAGACAAGAGAAGATAAGGATTGTCACAAAGTCAAGAGTTGACCACCCACTTATCATTTAGTCATCAAATCAATAGTTCCCAATTTTGGCCTATAAAAGGAGGCATTTGCCATGCATTTAGGCATCTTGGTGTTCAGATCAAGATCATGCTCTTCCTTCCTCTCTTTGTATTTTTTGTAATGTTTATGCTTTGCTTTCATTAATATTAAGTTTATGCTTTTCATTTCCTTTCCTTTACTTAGTTAGCTTTTATGTTCTTATTTTGTTTATCTATTTTTCTTTCTTTCATTATGTCTAGCTAAGTTAATTATGTCAAGGTGAAAAGGTTACACTAATGGTGTAAGAATAAGTACAATGTAAACTTAATATGGACTTTAATGTTTGATACCAACATATTTTATATTTGTTATCTTGTTTACTCTTTAATACTTTGCTTGTTAAATGACTAATCTTGATTTATGTTGTATAACACTTGGTACAATAAATGCTTGGCACTTTCATACCCCATATTGTATGGTATAACCGACACCTGAGCTATGAAAGGAACTTGATTTGTTGTTAACATAAGTTATAATCATGAATGCTTGACGAGATTTACAAGTATTAGCATTAATTAAATAAGATGACTAATATAGTCATGTTAGCAATCTATAATCCAATTGGAACCTTCTTTATGTGTGGTTTCCAATTGAATAATAAGAGTTTATATTATACTTGTTTGACATACCATTAGTGGAATCTCTAACCTTGACAATTTTTATTATCATTGTTTAATCGTTACAATAATATTCCTTCTCCAAGTTCTCATCATCATCTTCTTCTTCTCTTTCAATATTACTACTACTACTACTACTACTACTACTACTACTAATACTATCAGTATTATTATTATTATTATTATTATTATTATTATTATTATTATTATTATTATTATTATTGTTATTGTTATTGTTATTGTTATTATTATTATTTTTATTGTTGTTGTTGTTATTGTTGTTTTATAATTGTTGTTTATAATTTGTACAATTAACCTCCTTGTGGTTCGACCCCGGTCTTGCCGAGTTATTTATTACTTCGACACTCCTACACTTGGGAGAAGACATCAATCTTTTAGTCATGTCAAGTTTTTGGCGCCGTTGCCAGGGAGGTAAGTTGTATAAATTATAATATTTATTTTATTTTCTCTTTTCACTTTTATTGTATTTAACTTTGTTTCTTTTCTCTTGTTTCTTCTTCCTTTGTTTTGTTCTTCCTTTTATTTTATTCCTGCACGTGCATGAGAGTGTGGTCACGTACATCAAGTGGTAGACTTTGTAGGATATCCTCATCATTTTCAGAAAATATGGCCGAAGAAGATAATCAATCACTTCATAATGAGAATAGCGAGAATAACCGTGCTATAACACTTAGAGATGACATGAATCCCACAAGAACAAGTGCACCATCATGCATAGTTTTTCCTCCCGATGCATCTCATTTTAATTTTAAGCCAGGTATTATTCAACTTTACCTTCATTTCATGGCATGGAATTGGAAAATCCATACTTGCATTTAAGGGAATTTGAGGAGGTTTGCAACACATATAATAATTTAAATTGTAGCATGAACACTATTAGATTAAAGCTTTTTCCTTTTTCATTAAAAGATAAAGTTAAAACATGGCTACAAAATTTGAGACCAGGATCCATTCGTGCTTGGGATAAAATGCAACAACAGTTTTTAAAGAAGTTTTTCCCATCTCATAGAACAAACTCTTTCAAGAGACAAATCACCACTTTCACTCAAAAACCAGGAGAAACATTTTACAAATGTTGGGATAGGTATCGAGACTTGCTTAGTACTTGCCCTCATCATGGTTTTGAAACATGGAGATTGGTTTCACATTTCTATGAAGGGTTAACACCTAAAGATAGGCAAATGGTTGAATTGATGTGCAATGGAACTTTTAAAGATAAAGACCCTGATGAAGCAATGGAGTACTTAGACTTGTTAGCTAAAAATGCTCAAAATTGGGACACCGCGGGTATATATGAGGCACCCAGTAAAACTCAACCTCATATATCTAGTGGAGGTATGTACAACCTTAGGGATGATCATGACCTTCAAGCCAATTTTGCATCTTTTGCTAAAAAAGTCGAGGCACTAGAATTGAAAAAGAGTGGTCAATTAAAATCTATTGAAAGCATTGTGTGTCAAATCTGTGAAACAAATGAACACTCAACCAACGATTGTCCAACCTTGCCTTCTTTCAAGGAATGTCTCCATGAACCAGCCCATGCTTTAAACAATTTACAAAGGCCCAACCACAACCCATACTCCCAAACATACAACCCTGGTTCGAGAAATCACCTAAATTTCAGTTGGAAGAGTGAGAACAACAATGCACAAACTTCACAACCACCATTTCAAGCACACCACAATTTCCAAAATTCTCATGGATATGCACCTCCATATGCTCCACCGCTTAGAAGAAATCTTGAGGAAACATTACATGCATTCATTGAAAAGCAAGAGACAATCAATACTCAACTTGCTCAAAACATGACAGATTTTAAAGATACTCTTGCTAAATTAACATTTGCTCTTAGTTTCCAAGAGAAAGGTAAGTTTCCATCTCAACCACAACAAAATCCCAAGGGGCAATACAATGCAAATGCAAGTAGTTCTGGAAGCCAACACATGGATCAAGTCAAATCAGTCACTACTCTGTGCAGTGGTAAGGTTATTGAAAAACCCTCTCTTGAACCTTTTGAGAAAGATGATGAGTCAATCTCTGAGAGTAAGGAAGGGGTTGGATCTGAAAATTGCAAAGAAACGACTAATTCACCACCAGCACTTCCATTTCCTCATGCCATGACTAAACAAAGGAAAGTCAATCACAACTCTGAAATTTTTGAAATTTTCAAACAGGTAAGAATCAATATACCTTTGCTGGATGCTATTAAACAAGTTCCTTCCTATGCTAAATTTTTGAAAGATCTATGCACTATGAAGAGGAAACTGAATGTGAAAAAGAAAACCTTTTTAGTAGAACAAGTAAGTGTCATTCTTCAAAACAATAATGCTTTGAAATATAAAGACCCTGGTTGTCCTACAATTTCTTGCTTTATTGGAGAACATAAAATTGAAAAAGCCTTACTTGATCTTGGTGCTAGTGTGAATTTACTTCCCTATTCAGTTTTTTAGAGTCTCAATCTTGGTGAGTTAAAACCAACTTCTATAACTCTTTTACTTGCCGATAGATCTATAAAAGTGCCTAGAGGAATAATTGAAGATATGTTAGTACAAGTCGATAAATTCATTTATCCTGTGGATTTTATTGTCTTGGACACAGAACCTGTTGAAGCATGTAATTTATTTCCTGTTATTTTAGGACGTCCATTTCTTGCAACTTCTAACGCATTGATTAATTGTAGGAATGGACTGATGAAGCTATCATTTGGAAACATGACATTGGAGATGAATATTTTCAACATTTGCAAGCAACATGGTGATGATAATGATTTACAAGAAGTAGATCATATTGACGAATTAGTTTATGATCAACTTGAATCTACTTTAAGTAAAAATGAATTGGATGAATCTTAAGATTTGCAAATGATTTATTCTAAGGAAGAAATCACGGATGAAAAATGCACCGAAAATGTTGATGCGAATCTTTTGTCAAGAGTGACAACAGATTCGACATCTGACATCACACCAATTGATGATTACTTTCCTAATGAATCCTTACTTTCTCTTAGTCCAATGCCTTGGTATGATAAAAATATCAATTTTCTTGCTTTAGGAGATTTGCCAGCTGATTGGAGTACCCAAGACAAAGAAAAGTTTTTGAACGAAATGAAGAACTTTTATTGTGATGACCTTAACTTATTCAAATATTGTCCTGATCAAATATTTCAATGATTCCTTTTCAATAATGAGGTAAGTAATTTCATTAAATTTTGTCACTCTAAGGCATGTGGGGATCATTTCTCGTCAAAAAAAAGGATTGTAGAAATCTTACAAAGCAGATTTTACTGGCCCACCATATTCAAGGAGTCGCATGCATTTTGCAAAAACTATGAAAATTATCAAAAGGTGGGATTTATTTCAAAACACAGAGAGTCTTTAGATAATCTTCTATTGACTCTTAAGTCTCATCATAGTCAAGATAAGCATCATGCAATTCATAACTTAGGAACCCATTTTCATAAAGAACATGCTTGGCATAGTCTTGGGAATCTGACTAAAAAAAGACCCTGTTCGCTAGTTTTTAAGAAAACTGGATGGGAAGCCTATCCCCGACCCATAGAGGGCGTTTAAGTCGTTCTTGGACGTAAAACCAAAGGAAGATGTGAGCCACAATCACAACTGCGATTTGAGTCTTAGCTTGTAAAAATTTGTGTCTTTTGATTTTATAAATAGCATAATATTAGTTTTTTGTTGTTTCTTATATTTGTTTAAGTGTGTTTCAGGTTTGTCAGTGTTTGTTATTTCAGGTGATATCTTCTATACTCTATCTTTCTACCTTAGAACATTGAGGACAATTTCTCGTTTTGGTTAGGGGAAGAGGGTAGTAGTTGAAAAAAAAGAAGAAGTTATTTTCCATTTCATAAAGCATGTGCAAAATTGTTGTTACTAGGATGGCAGAGTAAAGGAGCTCTTTTGACTCTTGAGACGCATCTTAGTAACCATTCTTAACAAAGTCTATTATAATACTTCATGAAATATTCAGGTTTACAAACTCTCGCATTGTTATCACTTAATTCTGCTCATATACTTATTTAACATGTATTCTTAAACCTTAATTTACACACACACACTTTAACATATGATTGTGGGTTGCATATTAGATTATTACATTATTTATGTTCTTTTGTTAAAGGTAACAACTAAGGGAAAGGGATTGTATATAATTAAGAAAAAAAATGAAAAAAAATGATGATAATAAAAATGTAGATAAGTTTGGTTTCGTAGCCTCCCTAACCTAAGCAATTAAGCCCGAAGGGGTGTTTTAACACCTAATACCCTAAAGTCAACTGACTTGGGAGCTATTGGCCCAACACTTGTTACATGGGTTGAGGAGAAATGCTTAAGGGAATCAAACATTGCACTATCTACATATCAGTATCTGCGACCGGAGTTACTAAGCTCGTAGGGGTGTCTTAACACCTAATGCCCTAAGACCAACTAGTCTGGGAGTCATGAGCTGAAAGCTCGTTACATGGGTTACATGCGTTAAAGATGCATGATATCTTAACACCTAATGCCCTAAGACCAACTGGTCTGGGAGTCATCATTCTGCACTTGAAGTATCAATAACTCCTTAACTAAAACATGTTTTATAATAATATATCTAATAATATAAGATACCTTTAATTTGTGGTAAATGTTCATTTTAAATGCAGACCTATCACATAAATGAAAGGATTGATTGATGACTTTAAGAACTTAAATTGCAAGGATAAAGAGATGACCAAACTTAGAAAAGAGATGTCGGTGCAATCCAAACTAGAACACTATTCAGTAATTGGATCATATCTGGAGCTATAGATCTCAGATTTAGGTCCAATTTATATGGTTGGAAAGGTAAGACATAGGCCTACAATTTTCATATGAGCCCAAGATCTAAAAAGGCCATTTTCAAGTCCAAATTATAGCAACAACAAAGAAGCCCGAATCTATCTTCCAGCCCGAGCACTATTCAGTATTTTGGCCATATCTGGAGTTCTAGAAGTCCAAATGAGCTGAAGTTTTTACACAAGAAAGATGAGACAATTGCCTACAACTTTCATGCTTTCAACTGGCTCCAATTTTGACGTTATCAATGACGTTTTGGGCAGACAAGAGAAGATAAGGATTGTCACAAAGTCAAGAGTTGACCACCCACTTATCATTTAGTCATCAAATCAATAGTTCCCAATTTTGGCCTATAAAAGGAGGCATTTGCCATGCATTTAGGCATCTTGGTGTTCAGATCAAGATCATGCTCTTCCTTCCTCTCTTTGTATTTTTTGTAATGTTTATGCTTTGCTTTCATTAATATTAAGTTTATGCTTTTCATTTCCTTTCCTTTACTTAGTTAGCTTTTATGTTCTTATTTTGTTTATCTATTTTTCTTTCTTTCATTATGTCTAGCTAAATTAATTATGTCAAGGTGAAAAGGTTACACTAATGGTGTAAGAATAAGTACAATGTAAACTTAATATGAACTTTAATGTTTGATACCAACACGTTTTATATTTGTTATCTTGTTTACTCTTTAATACTTTGCTTGTTAAATGACTAATCTTGATTTATGTTGTATAACACTTGGTACAACAAATGCTTGACACTTTCATACCCCATATTGTATGGTATAACGGACACCTGAGCTATGAAAGGAACTTGATTTGTTGTTAACATAAGTTATAATCATGAATGCTTGACGAGATTTACAAGTATTACCATTAATTGAATAAGATGACTAATGTAATCATGTTAGCAATCTATAATCCAATTGGAACCTTATTTATGTGTGGTTTCCAATTGAATAATAAGAGTTTATATTATACTTGTTTGACATACCATTAGTGGAATCTCTAACCTTGACAATTTTTATTATCATTGTTTAATCGTTACATTAATATTCCTTCTCCAAGTTCTCATCATCATCTTCTTCTTCTCTTTCTTTATTACTACTACTACTACTACTACTACTAATACTACTACTATTATTATTGTTGTTGTTGTTGTTATTGTTGTTGTTGTTGTTATTGTTTATAATTTGTACAATTAACCTCCCTGTGGTTCGACCCCGGTCTTGCCAGGTTATTTATTACTTCGACACTCCTGCACTTGGAAGAAGACATGAATCTTTTAGTCGTGTCACATATGTCAAATTCATCAACATTTTTAGTGTGTTTTTCGTCCATGATTTCTTCCTTAGAATAAATCATTTACAAATCTTCAGATTCATCCAACTTATTTTAACTTAAAGTAGATTTAAGTTGATCATAAACTAATTCGTCAATATGATCTACTTCTTGTAAATCATTATCATCTCTAGGTTACTTGTAAATGTTGAAAATATTCATCTCTAATGTCATGTTTTCAAATGATAGCTTCATTAGTCCATTCCTACAATTAATCAATGCATTAGAAGTTGTAAAAAATGAACATTCTAAAGTAATAGGAAATGAATTACATGCTTCAATAGGTACTGTGTCCAAGATAATAAAATTGACAAGATAAATGAATTTATCGACTTGTACTAACATATCTTTGACTATTCCTTTAGGCACTTTTGCAGATATATCGGCAAGTAAAAGAGTTATAGAAGTTGATTTTAACTCACCTAAATTGAGATTCTAAAAAACTAAATATGGAAGTAAATTCACACTAGCTTCAGACAATTTTATGTTCTCTAATAAAGTAAGAAATTGTATTTCAAAGCATTATTGTTCTGAAGAATGACACTTACTTGTTTGACTAAAAAGACTTTCTTTTTCACATTCAGTTTTCTCTTCACTGTGTATAGATCTTTCAAAAATTTAGCATAGAAAGGAACCTGTTTAATAACATCCAGTAAATATATATTAATTCTTACTTGTTTGAAAGTTTGAAAGATTTTAGAGTTGTGATTAACTTTCTTTTGTTTGGTCATAGCTTGAGAAAATAGAAGTACTATGGGAATCAGTTGTTTCTTTGCAATTTTCAGATTCAACCCCTTCCTTACCCTCAGAGATTGAGTCATCATCTTTCTCACAAGGTTCAATAATGAGTTTTTCAATAACCATACCACTGTAAAGAGTAGTGATTGATTTGACTTGATCTATGTGTTGGCTTCCAGAACTAGTTGCATTTGCATTGTATTGCCCCTTGGGATTTTATTGTGGTTGAGATGGAAACTTACCTTTCTTTTGGAAATTGAGAGCAGATGTCAATTTTACAAGAGTAAATTTAAAACTTTTCATGTTTTAAGCAAGTTAAGTATTGATTGTCTCTTGCTTTTTAATGAACGCATGTAATGTTTCCACAAGATTTCTTTTAGGAGGTGGAGCATAAGAAGGTGCATACACATGAGACTTTTGGAAATTATGGCGTGCTTGAAACGATGGTTGTGAAGTTTGTACATTGTTATTATCACTCTTCCAACTAAAATTTAGGTGATTTCTCCAACCAGGGTTGTATGTTTGCGAGTATAGGTTGTGGTTGGCCCTTTGAAAACTATTTAAAACATAGGCTTGTTCATGGAGACATTCTTTAAAAGAAGGCAAGGTTGAACAATTATTGGTTGAGTGTTCATTTGTTTCACATATTTGACACACAATATTTTCAACAGATTTTAATTGACCACTCTTTTTCAATTCTAGTGTCTCATCTTTTCTAGCTAAAGATGCAAACTTAGCTTGGAGGTTATGATCTTCCCTAAGGTTGTACATAACTCCACTAGATGTATGAAGTTGCGTTTTACTTGGTGCCTTATAAGTACCTGCAGTGTCCTAATTTTGAGCATTTTCAACTAACAAGTCTAAGTACTTCATTGCTTCATCAGGGTATTTATCTTTAAAAGTTCCATTGCACATCAATTCAACCATCTGCCTATCTCTAGGTGTTAACCCTTCATAAAAATATGAAACCAATCTCCATGTTTCAAAACCATGATGAAGACAAGTATTAAGCAAGTCTCGATACCTATCCCAACATTGGTAAAATGTTTCTCTCGGTTATTGAGTGAAAGTGGTGATTTGTCTTTTGAAAGAGTTTGTTCTATGAGATGGGAAAAACTTCTTTAAAAACTATTGTTGCATTTCAGATAATAGATTGTTAACATGATTACATTAGTCATCTTATTCGATTAATGCTAATACTTGTAAATCTCGTCAACCATTTATGATTAAAACTTATGTTAACAACAAATCAAGTTCCTTTCATAGCTTAGGTGTCCGTTATATCATATAGTATGGGCTATGAAAGTGCCAAACATTTGTTGTACCAAGTGTTATACAACATAAATTAAGATTAGTCCTTTAACAAGCAAAGTATTAAAGAGTGAACAAGATAACAAATACAAAACATGTTAGTATCAAATATTAAAGTCCATATTAAGTTTACACTATACTTATTCTAACACTATTAGTGTAACCTTTTCACCTTAACATAATAAACATAGCTAAACATAATGAAAGAAAGAAAAATAAATAAACAAAATAAGAACATAAATAAGATAAGAGTTAACTAAGTAAAGGAAGGAAATGAAAGGCATAAACTTGATATTAATGAAAGTAAAGCATAAACATTACAAAAAATACAAAGAGAAAAAGCAAGAGCATGATCTTGATCTTGATCTGCAAATCAAGATGCCTAAATGCATGGAAAATGCCTCCTTTTATATGCCAAAATTGGGAACTATTGATTTGATGACTAATTGATGAGTGGGTGACCAACTCTTGACTTGGTGACAATCCTTATCTTCTCTTGTCTGCCAAAAACATCATTGATAACGTCAAAATTGGAGCCACTTGAAATATATAAAAGTTTTAGAAAGTTCTCTCATCTTTCGTGTGTAAAAAATTTACTTCATTTGGACTTCTAGAACTCAAGATATGGGCCAAACACTGAACAGTGCTCGGGCTGGGAGACAGATTCAAACTTCTTTGTTGTTGCTACAATTTTGACTTGAAAATAGCCTTTTTAACAGTATTCAGTAAATGTATAATGATCCTTACATGTTTGAAAGTTTCAAATATTTAAGAATTGTGATTGATTTTCCTTTGTTTGGTTATGATATGAAAAAATAGAAGTGTTGATGCGGAATCAGTCTTTTCTTTACAATATTCAGATTCAACTCCTTCCTTACCCTTAGAGATTGACTCATTATTTTTCTCATAAGTTTCAAGATTGGGTTTTTCAATAATACCACTACGAAAAGTGATGACTAATTTGACTTGATTTATATGTTGGCTTCCAAAACTACATGTAGTTGCCTTGTTTTGCCCTTTGGAATTTTATTGTGGTTGAGATGGAAACTTACCTTTCTCTTAAAAACTAAGAGTAGATGTGAATTTTGCAAGAGTATCTTTAAAATCTATTATACTATGAGTAAGTTAAGTGTTGATTATCTCTTACTTTTCAATGAATGCATATAAAGTTTCCTTAAGATTACTTCTAGGAGGTGGAGCATTAAGAGGTGTATATTCATGAGAATTTTTGAAATTATGGTGTGCTTGAAATGATAGTTGTAAAGTTTGTGCATTATTATTAACACTCTTCCAACTGAAATTTAGGTGATTTCTCCAACTAAAGTTGTAAGTTTGTGAATATGGGTTACGGTTAGGCCTTTACAAACTGTTTAATTTAAAAAAAAACATTTTTTTGCTTTGTTTTTACAAATTATATACTATCTATTTTTTTTAGTTGTTATTTTTAACAAAATAACATAAATAATATATTAATCCAATATGCAACCCGCAATCATATGTTAAAGTGTATGTGTGAAAATAAAGGTTAAAGAATTCTTGTTAAATCAGTATATGAGCAGAATCAGTTAATAACAATGCGAGAGTTTGTAAACCTGAATATTTCAAGAAGTATTTTGATACACCTTGTTATAAATATTGCAAATAACCATTGAAAAATGTTTACAAAGATACGTCTCAAGAGTCAATAAAATTCCTCCTTACTTTGCCATCTTATTAACAATATTTTTACAAATGGTTTATGAAATATAAAACACAATAAGTTTTTTTTTTAATATTATCTACAACCCTCTCCTCCCAACCAAAATGAGACACTATTCTCAATGTCATAAGGTAGAAAGATAGAGTATAGAAGACATCATTTGAAACATCGAATACTAACAAACCTGAAATACACTTAAACAAATATAAAAAAACAACAAAACATAAATATTATGCTTTATTAATAAAACCAAAAGACACAAGGATTCACAAATAAAGGCTCAAATCCAATCTAATAACAACTTGTCTTAGTTGATCAATTTACATGACTTATGAAGGGATCAATTACAGGAATGAAAAATTATAGTTGGTCAATCAATTGTTCAGCAGTAGTAGTAGAGATTATGATTTGTCGTGCCGAAGATGTTAGAAATCCTTGTTTCACAACATGATTAAGAAAAGATAGTAATTTATCATAAAAACCATTAACATTTAACAGACCTGTGAGTTTATGGTGAATGTGCAACTGGGCCCAAGAGAAAATATGAAAGGTTTCTTCTAATGTGCCAAACCACTTGCTAAGACAATGAAGGCATCAGTGTGTTTAAACATGAGATTCATTCGATTAGACATTATAGAGAGCTGTAGTTTTCTAATGATCTCCCCTTGAGCTAAAGCTTTAAGGACAACCTTAAAAACTTGACTACCTCTTAAAAAATACTGTTATTGACACTCCCCCCATTAACTCAAGGCTACCTCCCTCATACACTAAATGAATCTTTCTTTTAACTAGTACCTAACATCTCTTTTCTAAGCTTCACCTTCTCTTTATCCTTTCAATTTCAGTACTTCAACTCATCAATCAATTCTTTTATTTATATGATGGGCCTGGATTTAGGATGAACATTTACCATAAATTAAAGGTATCTTATGGTATCAAACTTGTTATTATAAAACATGCTTTAGTTAAGGAGTTATTGATACTTTAAGTGCAAAATAATTATATAAAACCTTGATAAAAATACACTTTTAAGTACTAATCAGTGTATAAGATTAAACGTCATTAGATTGACAAATATAAACCATGGTTGATTGACCACGACTTCTCTTAGCAAAAAGGGATTGATTACTTGGGGACGTTTAGCCCGGTGGTTAAGCCTATAATAGTTTGTCTTGTGCTCATATTGCTGCTTTGTATGGTTAGAATATTCACCAGTTAGATGTTCATAATGCTTTCTTGAATGACATTTTACAAGATGAGGTTTACATGGCCCAACCACTAAGGTTTGCTGATTTTGTTTTATCATCTCATGTGTGTCATCTTCATAAATCTTTGTATGACTTGAAACAAGCACCTCGAGCTTGGTATAACAAGTTAAGCGAGTTTCTCCTTTCCATTGAATTTCAGGCATTCAAGGTTGACACTTCTCTATTGATTCTCTCTCTCAATGGTGCTATGATTTATTTGCATGTGTATGCGAATGATATTTTGCTGATCGGGAGTAACTCAGCTTTGCTTCACAGATTGATTAGTTTACTGCAAATAGAATTTAAGTTTTGAGATTTGGGTTCTGTTTATTTTTTTATTGGGCATTAAAGTTAAACCTATAGTTATAGGTATCTTATTAAGTCAATGCAAATATACGCTTGATATTATCCAACGAGTAGGTATGGCTTCCTAAAAACCAATTGATACTTCTTTGTCTACCTCCTTTAAACTAGAAATTGTGTTTGGTACTCTTCGCTCTGATCCAACACAGTATTGACAAATTGTTGAAGCACTGTGATATCTTACTTTCACTAGACCTGATATTTGTTATGCAATCATCAAAGTATGTCAATTTATATATGCCCCAACTGATGATCATTGGGCTGCCATTAAATGTATCCTACATTACTTACAAGCTACAACAACCTACGGTCTACACATTATTTAAGACTTTCTATTGACTCTTCATAGTTTCACAAATGTTGGTTGGACAAATAGGATTAATGATTGCAAATTCACAGGTGGTTAATGGAAATCTGGAAAACAATGCACTGTTACTAGATCTTCTATAAAAGCAAAATACAAAGCCTTGGCTGATGGTACTGCTGAAATTTTATAGATTCATTCTTTATTGGCAGAACTTTGGATTTCTGCTTTGTCCATAACTATGTTATAGTGTGATAACTTAGGGGGCACTTTCTTATTTGCCACTCGATGTTCCATGCTCAAACTAAACATATTGAAGTTGATTATCACTTTGTTCGTGATTGTCGCACGTGTGCGGCATCGCAACGAGTTTTCCACTTTATTAGGAAATGTATAACATCTATTTGGCAAATATAGAGGGATAAGAAAATATTGTATTTTGTTGGTGGAAAATGAATAGGGAGTCGCCACCTAGTATTTTGGTCATTGGGAACTCTAACTAGTCTTAGAGATTGGGTATGGGGACTGGTGCATAAAGGGAAGGTATTAGCACCCCAAATATACCCTACCTAAGGTAAGCTGCATTGTTTTATTGTCTGATAAAATCTAAGGTTTTTTTTTTTCGTGTTTCCTAGTTATTGGTATGGTTTAAGAAAAGTCCTCCTCGGTAAGGAGATCCTTATCTTATCGAGTAACTGTAACCTAAATACAAGAATTTAATTTTCAGAATACGTCTTACGTCGAAGATCGAACCCCAAATATTAAAAAAAAACAAAATAATTTTTTTGAAAATTTTAAAATATTGGCCTAGTTCTTATGGCTTAAATAAACTGGTTATTAAAGCCTAAATGCATGCTAATACATATATTTTTTGACATTTTCTTTATTCTATGAAAATATGATGTGATGATTGATATATATATATATATATATATATCAAAACATTTTTATTTTTATATTTTTTTATGACTTAATGAAAATTGAGTATTTTAATACCGAATCTATATCTTTATAGTATAAAAATACAAACTGATATTGATCAAAATACAATAACAAAATTGCGGGAAAATCACATATTCTTTGAAATAATTCTTTTAAGAAAATTTTTTGAATAGGCTAAACCCGACCCAAAAGGAAACTAGGCTGAAATCGGCTCAAAAATTAAACGGGCCTACTTCCTATAGGGCTGGACTCAGCCCAGCCGCATGGTAACCCATTAATTAATTGCCTGCACATTAACCGGGTTACTGTACACACATAGTAATCAGAGTTACTGTACATGAGCACAGTACCCCTTAATTAATTAGTCTGTACAATAACTAGTTAATTAATATTGTGCACTTGTATAGTAACTAGTTAATTAATACTATGCATCATCACTTACTTGGGATGAGAAGCTGACAGTGATGCTGGTGACCGGTTTGGTGATAACAGTGATGTCGGTGGCTGGTTTGGCAGTGGTGTTGTTGTGGCGGCTCTTCCTCCTCCCTACTGTTTTGCCGTTGGTTTCTCTCCTCTTTTTCTCCTCTGCCCCTGTTTTATCTTCTCCTGTTGTTGCTGAGAGTGTTCTGTTGGCGACTAGAAGGGCAGTGGCAGCTAAGGGTGATGCTGGTGGCGGTGGAGAGGCAGCCAACGAGGTCTCTCAGTGGTTCTGACGGTGGCAGTGCTGGGAATCTCAATGACAACAGTTGTTGTCTCTTCCCCTCTGCAGAGGCATTGCTTCTTCTCTTGGTTTCCTTTGCTTCTTTCTCATTCCCCTCTCTTTCGTTCAACAACTTTCCCCCTATTTTAGTTTTCCAGCCCTCTCTCTCATTCAAAAGTTCTACCTCTCGTCCCCCCCTAAAAAAAAAAACTCCTCCATTGCAGCTGTTAAGGGTAGTATTTATAGGCGAAGGGGGAGTAGAGAAGGCGTCGCTGAGCATGGGGAGTAAGGAGCGTGGGGCTTTAAGTTTTGGGAGCAACATGTAGTCATTGTTTCTCATTTTAAGAGAGCATGGGGCTCTAGCAGCATGTAGGAAGAGGAATAGTGTCAAAACGACATTGTTCAATTTTTTTAATTAATTAATTATTTTTATTTATTTTATTTATGGGGTACCTAAAAGTGGATTATAACAGTGATCACATTGCTAAGAGATAAATTCAGGTATAGTTCATCTCTTCAAATGATCAACTTACTGATGTTCTTACTAAGCCTCTCCCTGGAGTCTCATTTGCTTATTTTCGATTCAAGTTTTTGGTGGAATCTCCACCTTCAACTTGACCGAGTGTATTAAGAAAAGAGAGCACATATATATTAATACATTATATAGGGATAGCTATGATATGTCACCATTATATTGTATACAACCCTAAAAATATAAATACAAAAGGATGGTTGTTTTATCAATCATTCATCACAATTATACAAAAGACCATCTTTCTAATCTTAACTAAACAAGCTTAAAGATTTAGGATATATTTCAAATGCAAGGGCTTTCTCAAATTATTTTTACTCTAAAAAATATTGAATTAATATGTTTTTAATTGTTTATTTTAATAATTTTAATATATTAATGTAAAGTACTAATAATATCATGTCGCGCATTACTACACAAGGATGGTCTATGCAAGAGAAAAACATGGCAGCGGAGAAATGGGGATCCGAAATTGAAGTGGAAAATCGTTGGCTTGGACGGGAACTAACTTAAAGAACACAGTGAGAAATCTAAAAAGATGAGTAGCAGAATCTTTTAATTTATAGGCTACTTAAGCTTTGGACAAAAGTCTAATACTAGGGACAATAACTTGAATGTCTATTACCCAACACCAACCGTCTAAGAAGATTTGCTCCAGAGAAAACCTATGTATAAATGCGTTTGAAATTGCAGTTGAAACTACAGCATAGAGGTATTAAAATTTTCAACACAAGGACATTTTTCATTCAAGCATATCCATCCTTTGTTTGGTGGGCTTGTTGGATTGTTAGGTATAACTGGATAAGCTTGCTTCTGCTCACTGGTGCAATACTCTTTGTTTGAGAGTAGGAGCAGACCAGGTGGGACTGGGTCATGAGTCGTGTGTAGACAAGCAATTGAATGATTGGAAAATGTTTGGTAGAAGTTTACTGAAGCCCCAGGGACAGAGACAGGTTATGTCAATCACAACAACGACCAGTTCAGGAAGAAAACGAGCCAGTATAAAATAGTTTTTAAGATATTTACATACCTATAAATTTGTAGTCTGACGTTGAATCTGGCATGGTAGTATGATTGCTGTTGAATCTGGCAGTTGGGTCTCGGTTGCTATTGAAGCTCACAATGTGGTCTCCACCTTAGTTGTTCTAGAATCTGACGTTGAAGCTGACACTTCCTTCCCACATGAGCATTTTCTGTTGGGTTAACTCAGCTTGAAATGGTAGCTTCCCTTTATTAACTTCAATACTCACACACGATGCAAGTTATGAAATTTGAACCTTCAAATTATGGACGCTAGCTCCGGTTTCCTTGTAACATTTGAGTATTAATGGCTAAAGATTTCACAATTTCATCTAAAGATATGTTGAAATAAAACTCAATCTAGAAGGTAAAGGAAAGCAACCATCAGCTGTCACCGCCCAACCGTCCAGCCGCCAGCCGCTTTCACACCATCGGTCACAAGCACCTTCACACTTGAAGGTTGAATTTTTTCATTTTGATTTCGTGTATAAATAGATAGCTAAGTTTATGCAATTATGTGTGAAGAGATTGAGAGAAACACTAAAGAGAAAGAAAGAAAGAGAGAGGGTATATTATTGTAAGCTTTTCATTATTGTAAGCTTATTGTTCTTGAAATAAAAGAGTATGTTTTATCCCCTCCGAGTGTTTCAAAGCCACCACAAGTGATTTCTCCCACCAACAAGATATACCTGAGTTTGATGCTTAATGAAGAGGAAAAGCTAATTTATTGTGGATATAAGAGTGAAAGGGTTGTTGGTTTGGGGTTGACTGTACTTTAAGGTTTGAGTGATCTTTTCAACCAAGGTTATAATGGTTTGAAAATGGTTTCTATTTCCTTAGTTGATTACACCTGATGGGGTGCATCTTCTTGAAGCTGTGGGCACGTATCAGTAGAAAGTTCTGGGATTTTATAAATGCCATACACTCTGGTTTGCCTAAACTGTTGTCATAACTTATTTTTTTAATTTATATATTTTTTTAAAATAATAAAATACAAAAAAATCAAGAAAATATTATAAAAAATATAATAGTGAAAAAAAAATGTTAAAGCGCCCTAAAAATAATAAAAAAATTGGTTGAGGAGATTAAAAAATACGAAGATTAAAATTTAACAATATTTTATTGACTGATGACAACCTTATTGACAAAAAAAAATCAATTTGAGTACGAAAAGTCCAAAATCAGATGTTTATGAATTATTTAAATTTTATTAAAGGTTTAATTAAATTTATGAAGAGTTTGGTTGCAAGGAAAATTGATTTTGGAGTCAATTTTAGCTTTAATCGGAAGAAATTAAAGTTTTGGTGTCAAATTATAATTTTTGAGTTAATTTGATCTAATGAGGGGCTTATTGCATAAATATTGAAGTTTAATGGGCAATTAGGAACTTCGTTGAAGATATCCGAAACCAAGGACAAAACAAAAGGCGCATAAATAGAGGGGTTGTAATTAAAACCGGATCCAGGGCATAATTGAAAAAAATTAAAAGTTTATTGATCAATTGAGGGTCAAATTGCTTACATTTAAGACCAAGGTTAAAAGTGAAAAAGGTAGCCAACTTCAAGGCTACTATTGGATTTTTGACAAGGATGCAATTTAATTGATTTTTAAAATCAAAATTGAAATTAAGGACTTGATTAAATAAATTATAAATTAAGGATCAATGTGAAATTAACATATTTTATTGTCTTTTTCTTTTAAATAAAATGATGTATTTTGTTCAAAACAGCATCGTTCCATGCACTGTTTTTTTTTTTAAAAGGGCTTGAAACGGTGTCATTTTGAAGGCATTGTATGTCTTGTTCTTCCCCTTGATGCGTAAAGCAGGGGAAGAAGAAGATTTTTCTTCCTTCCTCTATTACCGCCATCAATCCTTTCAAAAAGACTATCACACCCGGACATCGAGATGACCAATTAAAAATTATCTCAATTGGAAACAAAATAGATATTTGGCATCTTATTCTTTTAAGGGAAAAGGTCTTGTTCAAGGAGTCGCTACCTATTATTATGGTCAGTAGGAACCCTAACTAGTTGACATGACTAAAAGATTGATGTCTTCTCTCAAGTGCAGGAGTGTCGAAGTAATAAATAACCCGGCAAAACCGGGGTCGAACCACAAGGAGGTTAATTGTACAAATTATAAATAACAATAATACAACAACAATAACAATAACAATAACAACAACAATGATTGTGCATCAAAAGTGTCATTAAGTCTCTTATTTTACATATGTATTTATTGTTTTTATTTGGTTGTTTTTATAATAATTGATGTGTTTTTTTAGTAATGAAGTTTGTTTTAATGTTTCGATAGGTTTTTGGAGCTTAAATGAATTAATTCAGAAAATTCAACGTCGGAATTCAGAACAAAGAATTGAAGAGACATTTAGTTGAAGATTGAAGCAAATCTTGGTTCAAATAAGTGCTCCACATTTGTCCCAAAAATCAATTCTATTCCAATTCTAGAAAAGAATATCATATGATTTATTTCAAGCCCAAACTTGCCTTATGTTGTGTGCAAACTTCAACCATTAAACACTCAAGGTTTCAATGTCAATCTTAGCCCAAATAATAAGTACATTTGTATACTTATTTGATGCTCAAATTCAGCCCAAAATCAGCTCCAAATCAACCCTAAATCAACCCCAAATCAACCCAAACACAATCCATGATCTTACATGTCCACACAACAAATAACAATTGATTTATTTTGGGTAATCCATTGATCCAAGAAGGTAAGCACATGGATGGAAAGCTAGAGGGGATATTTTAACATTATTTTGGGTCAAAAAGAAGAAGGAGACACCTCATAAATGAGGAAGAAAAACGTGCACCAAAGTAGTTGTAAAGCTGTCTTGATTTGATTTTTCAGAACACTTTTTGGTGTTTTGCCCATACCTTTTGACTCCGGTGTCCAAATGAGTTGTTCTTTAATGATCTGGAAAGGTGACAGAATTTTCTATAAATATGTCTCTAATAGACTTCTCGAAAAAAAGCTTCTAAGAGAGTCGAATTGCTATCCAAATTTAGAGTCAGATTTGTGTCCGAATTTTTTCTGAAATTGTATTGTGTTCTTCTCTATAGATTTCGGTTCTTTAGTTTGTAAAACTTATTATTTCAGTTGGATTTAAGTTCTTTCATGTTTATTGAAGTGTTCTTATATATAATCATGGTTGGCTAAACTCTTACTTGGATCCAAATCAAGGATAATGGTGATTGAGGTGAGTTCTTTAGGATATGAATGAATCTTAATGTTTATCTTTTGATTTTCTTTATGAATGATTTATTATTGTAAAGAAATTTTAGAAATCATTTAGGTAGTGTTATAATCTTGAATTTTTATGCACAAACTTTAGTTTTGGTATAGAGATTGCTTGATTCAATGTCTTACTTAATATGAAAGTACTTGTTCATTCTTAAGCAATAATCAATCTTCATCTTTCTAATCTTCATTGTAATATCTTCCGATCTAATATCACCATCGTTGATATTAGGTTGAGTTATCTTATATATGTTGAAGAAATCATCAATACATCACCATTAAAATTGATTTGGACGAAGACTTACTTTTCTTGTCATTTAAAATCTATTTACATTTTTTTTATCTTTGAAAACAAATCCATCAATTATTTTTAACCAAGTTATTGTTAATTTAATTTCTCTTCAGTTTTTTTTTGTTACTTAGCTTAATTTCCAGATCTAGCTCTCTGTGGATATGACCTCGATCTTACCGAGTTAATTGCTACATCGCACACTCATGCACTTGCGAGTTAAAACAAGCCGATCATAAAAAGCGGTCAAGCAATTTTGGCGCCGTTGCTGGGGAGCTAGCAAGTAAAGGTAACAAATTTAGATTTGATTATTGGAAAACTAAAAAAAAATCATATAAAAAAAATTAAATTGGCTGGTTTTACTGCCTAAAAAAAAAATTGACCTTAAAATTTCAGATATTGGACTGTGGACTGGACTATTAATTGTTGGATTTTGGTTGGTTTAACCATTTTTCTTTTATTGTCTATTCTTATTAGTTTCTAATATTTTTCTTGTTTATTTCATTTTATTTTGTTGTTTTATTTTTATTTATTGTCTAAAGTGCTTGGTCGGTATTACCACCTCTTGTTTATTTCCTTTTTATTTTGTTGTTTTGTTATGATTATTTTTCTTATATTTATTGTTTGAAGTGCTTGGCCGGTATTACCGCCTTTTGTTTATTCATGCTTGTTATAATTATTTTTTAATGTTTATTGTTGTTATTTTTCTTATATTTATTGTCTAAAGTGTTTGGCCGGTATTACCGCCTTTTTATTCAAGCTTGTTATAATTATCTTTTAATGTTTATTGTTGTTAATGGTGCTTATTAGTTGGAGAGTGAATTTCTTAATTTGTTATATTTTTATTTTTGAGCTATTACTTTTATTTGCAATTTGTTTTTCTTTCCTTTCCTTTCATATTCATATAATTGTTATATTATTATTATTATTATTATTATTATTTTATCATGGCTAATGTTGAAGATGTAGAGGGTGAAGGGAGTGTTCAAGGTAATGGACCTCCACAATTCAATGATCAACCTAATTTTTGAACTCTTAGAGAGTATCTTCACCCGGCTAGACAAAGTACACCTTCGTGTATTATCTTACCTCTTAACCAACAAGCTTTCAATTTGAAACCGGGCATGATTCAACTTCTTCCCACATTTCATGGTATGGATTCTGAAAATCCATACATACACATTAAAGACTTTGAAGAGGTATGTAATACTTTTATTGATAGAACATGCACCGAGGAAACCATTCGGCTTAAATTGTTCCCATTCTCTCTAAAGGATAAAGCCAAGCTTTGGCTAAACTCCTTACATCCTAGGTCTATAGGTACATGGAGAGAAATGCAAGCTGAATTTTTGAAAAAATACTTCCCCACTCATAGGACAGCAGCTTTACAACGTCAAATGATGAATTTTTCTTGTAGTCCAAATGAGTCATTTCACCAAGCTTGGGAAAGGTTCAAAGACTTGTTAAATGCATGCCCTCACCATGGTTTTGAGATGTGGAGGTTAGTGAGTTTCTTCTATGACTCTCTTACCGCAGATTTTAAAAAGCTAGTGTCAACCATGTGTAATGGTGAGTTTTATGACAAAGAACCAAGTGAGGCCTTTGATTTTTTTGATCAATTGGCTGAAAACACAAAGCAATGGGAGACTTCTCTCCCAGTTCATGTTGAGTCTAGAAACACCATTTCTCATTCAAGTGGGAAGTTTCAATTGAAAGAGACTAATGACCTTAATGCTAGATTAGCCTCATTGGCTAGGAAAGTAGAGTCTCTTGAGATTAAAAAAGTGCATGTCATAAGTGAACAACAAGAGGAAAGTTGTGTTATTTGTGAAAGCAAAGGGCATAGGACAACTGAGTGTCCTACCATTCCAGCCTTCAAGGAAGTGTTATATGGCCAAACTTCTGATTCAAGTAATGTTAGAAAGCCATTTCCAAACCAAGTAGGCAATCCCTACTCTGAGACCTATAATCATGGATAGAGGAACCACCCAAATTTTGGATGGAGAAATGAGGGCTCTTCAGTACCTCAAACATTTCAACCTCCACCCCAACCATTTCATGCTCCCACACATAACACATACCAACCACCTCATAAGAGATCCTTAGAGGATACTCTTCAACAATTCATGCAAACGCAAGGAGGAATCAACAACCAAGTTTACAAATTCCAAGACCAGACCAATAGGACCTTAGATGACATTCGAAGTCAACTAACTAAGTTGACTCAATCACTAAGCATTCAAGAGAAGGGAAAAATCCCAGCTTAACCAATGCCCAATCCTAGAGGTTAGGTACACATGAGTGAATCCTCACTTAGTGAACCTTCAAACCATGAACAAGTCCAAGCCATCACTACCCTTAGAAGTGGAAAGATTGTTGACAAAGGTGTAGGTTTTAGGATTCCTAAAGGTATTGTGGAGGAGAAATCTAGGGAAAGTGAAGAGGGAATCAAAACACAAGTGACAAATGAGAGTTTGAGTGAAAAAGAAGATGAGATAAATGAGAAAGAGATGAATGAGAAAGGAGATGATTCAAGAACAATTGGAGTCAAAATGAGTGATTTAGAATTTGTTCCTAGAGCACCATTTCCACAAAGGTTAGGGAAACCTAAACAAGATCTTATGAACTCTGAAATCTATGAATTGTTCAAACAAGTGAAAGTCCATATTCCACTCCTTGATGTAATTAAACAAGTTCCATCTTATGCAAAGTTTCTTAAGGATTTATGCACAGTCAAAAGGAGATTGAATGTGAAAGAAAGAGCTTTTCTGACTGAACATGCTAGTGCCATCATCCAGTTTAAGACCCCTCCCAAATACAAAGATCCTGGTTGTCCTACCATTTCATGCATCATTGGAAGTCATAAGATAGATCAAGCTTTGTTGGATTTAGGAGCAAGTGTGAATTTAATACCCTACACTATTTACGAACAATTAGGTTTAGGAGAAATCAAGCCTACTCGAATCACCCTTCAATTAGCTGATAGGTCAATCAAGATTCCTAGGGGTATCGTTGAGGATGTGTTGGTCCAAATAGATAAATTCTACTTTCTTGTTGATTTTGTAGTGTTAGACACCGCACCAATTCAAGGTTCTAATGCCCCCATCCTAGTCATCTTAGGGAGACCTTTCCTAGCTACATCCAATGCCTTAATTAACTGTAGGAATGGGGTGATGAAATTGTCTTTTGGAAATATGACTGTGGAGATGAACATATTCAATGACTCCAAACAAATCGGGGAACATGAGGACATTAGAGAGGTAGATTTCATCCAAACAGTTTGTCAAGAACACTTTGAGAGAGTGTGGATCAAGGATCCATTGGAGAGAACTTTAATTCATGATGAAAGATTTTGTTCTTTGGAATGTGTTGATGAGGAAGTAAAAGAACTCGAGACTTATCTAGATCCAATACCTATTATGTCAATAGGTCAATGGACCCCATCATTTGAGCCTTTGATTTCACCCCAAGTGAAAGTTGAGGAATCTCTTGTCCAGCCTGATAAACTAGAAAGGAAGCCTTTACCGAGTGATCTTAAGTATGCATTTCTAGGGGAAGATGAATCATATCCTATTGTGATCTCATCAAAACTTAGCATAGAGCAAGAACGAAAACTTTTGAGAGTGGTGAGAAAACATAAGAAAGCAATTGGGTGGAAAATTACTGACTTGAAAGGAATTAGCCCTCTTTTATGTACACATAGAATCTATCTTGAAGAAGAGGCTAAATCTGTGAGGCAAATGCAAAGACGATTGAACCCAAACATGAAGGAAGTAGTGAGAGGTGAAGTGCTTAAGCTACTTGATGCAGGTATCATTTACCCTATTGCAAACTCAAAATGGGTTAGTCCAACCCAAGTTGTCCCAAAAAAATCTGGAGTCACGGTAGTGAAGAATGAAAATAATGAGCTGGTACCAACTAGAATCCAAACTGGATGGCGTATGTGCATTGATTATCGTAAATTGAACATGGTGACTAGGAAGGACCATTTTCCACTTCCATTTTTAGACCAAGTGCTTAAAAGAGTAGCTGGAAGAGCTTTCTATTGTTTTCTGGATGGATACTCAGGTTACAACCAAATTGAGATTTCTTTAGAAGACCAAGAAAAAACCATTTTCACTTGTCCTTTTGGTACTTATGCTTATAGAAGAATGCCATTTGGTTTGTGTAATGCACCAGCCACTTTTCAAAGCTGTATGATGAGTATCTTTAGTGACATGGTGGAAAATTTTTTGGAAGTTTTCATGGATGATTTTTCAGTTTATGGGGATTCTTATGAGTTGTGTCTAATGAATCTAGAAAAAGTTCTTGAAAGGTGTGAAGAGAGCAATCTTGTACTCAATTGGAAGAAATGTCATTTTATGGTGACACATGGCATTGTTTTAGGTCACATTGTCTCTTCAAAAGGGATAGAGGTAGTGATTAGTACTTAAAAGTGTATTTTTATCATGGTTTTATATCATCATTTTGCACTTGAAGTATCAATAACTCCTTAACTAAAATATGTTTTATAATAATGTATCTAATAATATAAGATACCTATAATTTGTGCTAAATGTCTATTTTTAATGCAGGCCTATCAAATAAATGAAAGGATTGATTGATGACTTGAAGAACTTAAATTGCAAGGATAAAGAGATGGTCAAACTTAGAGAAGAGATGTCGGTGCAATCCAAACCAGAACACTGTTCGGTAATTGGGTCATATCTTGAGCTACAGATCTTAGATTTAGGTCTAATTTATATGGATGGAAAGGTAAGACATAGGCCTACAACTTTTATATGGAGCCCAAGATCTAAAAAAGCCATTTTCAAGTCCAAATTGTAGCAACAACAAAGAAGCCCGAATCTGTCTTCCAGCCCGAGCACTGTTCAGTATTTTGGCCATATCTGGAGTTCTAGAAGTCCAAATGAGCTGAATGTTTTACACAAGAAAGCTGAGACAATTGCCTACAACTTTCATGTTTACAACTGGCTCCAATTTTGACGTTATCAATGACGTTTTGGGCAGACAAGAGAAGATAAGGATTGTCACCAAGTCAAAAGTGGGCACCCACTTATCAATTAGTCATCAAATCAATAGTTCCTAATTTTGGCCTATAAAAGGAGGCATTTGCCATGCATTTAGGCATCTTGGTTTCCAGATCAAGATCATGTTCTTCCTTTCTCTCTTTGTATTTTTTGTAATATTTATGCTTTGCTCTCATTAATATCAAGTTTATGCCTTTCATTTCCTTTCCTTTACTTAGTTAGCTTTTATGTTCTTATTTTGTTTATTTATTTTGCTTTCTTTCATTATGTCTAGCTAAGTTAATTATGTCAAGGTGAAAAGGTTACACTAATGGTGTGAGAATAAGTATAATGTAAACTTAATATGGACTTTAATGTTTGATACTAACATGTTTTATATTTGTTATCTTGTTCACTCTTTAATACTTTGCTTGTTAAATGACTAATCTTGATTTATGTTGTATAACACTTGGTACAACAAATGCTTGGCACTTTCATAGCCCATAATGTATGGTATAACCGACACCTGAGCTATGAAAGGAACTTGATTTGTTGTTAACATAAGTTATAATCATGAATGCTTGACGAGATTTACAAGTATTAACATTAATTGAATAAGATGACTAATGTAATCATGTTAACAATATATAATCTGATTGGAACCTCCTTTGTGTGTGGTTTCCAATTCAATAATAAGAGTTTATACTATACTTGTTTGATATACCATTAGTGGAACCTCTAACCTTGACATTTGTTATTATTATTGCTTAATCCTTACATTAATATTTCATCTCTAAGTTCTCATCATCATCATCTTCTTCTTCTTCTCTTTCTTTATTATTATTATTATTATTATTATTATTATTATTAGTACTACTACTACTACTACTACTACTACTACTATTATTATTATTATTATTATTATTATTATTACTATTGTTGTTGTTGTTATTGTTGTTTTATAATTGTTGTTTATAATTTGTACAATTAACCTCCCTGTGGTTCGAACCCGGTCTTGCCGGGTTATTTATTACTTCGACACTCCTACACTTGGGAGAAGACATCAACCTTTTAGTCATGTCAGGTAGATAAGTCAAAAGTGGAAGTCATTCAAAAATTAACTACCCCTAAGACTGTGAAAGATGTGAGATCCTTTTTAGGACATGCTGGTTTTTATCGAAGATTCATTCATTCTTTTAGTACCATTGCCAAACCATTGTGTAACTTGTTGTCACAAGATGTCCCATTTGATTCGACATCAAAATGTCAAGAAGCTTTTGAAAAGCTTAAAGGGTTGTTGATAACTGCACCAATCATACAAGCTCCTGATTGGTCTTTACCATTTGAACTGATGTGTGATGCTAGTGATTTTGCGGTTGGGGCTGTTTTAGGGCAAAGAAAAGACAAGAAACCTCATGTCATATATTATGCTAGCAAGACTTTGAATGATGCTCAATTGAATTACGCTACAACTGAAAAAGAACTCTTAGCTGTGGTCTTTGCATTAGACAAGTTTAGGTCTTATTTGGTTGGATCTCTTATTATTGTTTTTTTCACTGATCATGCAGCATTGAAATATTTGCTCACAAAACAAGATGCCAAACCACGTTTGATTCGATGGATCCTCCTACTCCAAGAGTTTAACATTGAAATTCGAGATAAAAAGGGAGTAGAGAATGTAGTGGTTGATCATTTGTCTCGTCTTTCAAGCTATAAGACCATAATTGATGAATCTCCAATAAATGAACTCTTTACTGATGAAAATTTATTTTGTGCAGGTACTGTCTCTTACATTGGTTCTCCATGGTATGCTGACATAGCAAATTACCTAGCCACAAGTCAGATTCCTTCTCATTGGTCTAAACTTGACAAACAAAAATTCTTGCGCAATGTGCACACCTTTTTATGGGATGACCCCTACCTATTTAAATATTGTCCTGACCAAATTATTAGGCGGTGCATCCCTGATCATGAAATTCCAAGGGTCATTAATTTTTGTCATGCATTAGCTTGTGGTGGGCATTTCTCTTCCAAGAAAACCATTGCCAAAATCTTGCAGTGTGATTTTTATTGGCCTACCATGTTTAAAGATGTTCATGCCTTTTGTGTTGCATGTGACCGATGCCAACGACTAGGTAGCCTCACTAGGCGTAACATGATGCCCCTTAACCCCATCCTTGTTTTGGAAATATTTGATTGTTGGGGGAATGATTTCCTGGGACCTTTTCCAAGTTCATTTGGTTACCAATTCATCCTTGTAGCTGTTGATTATGTGTCTAAATGGGTGGAGGCCATTGCATCTCGAACTAATGACCATCGAGTTGTGGTCAAATTCTTGAAAGAAAATATTTTCTCTTGTTTTGGCATGCCTCGGGCTATGATTAGTGATAGGGGGAAACATTTTTGTAACAAGCCCGTTAGGATTTTGATGAGAAAATATGGTGTAATTCACAAGGTCAGTACCCCCTATCACCCACAGACTAGTGGCCAAGCTGAGTTGGCAAATAAGGAGATCAAGAACATTTTAGAGAAAACAATCAATCCAAACCGTAAAGATTGGTCCCTACGACTAGTTGATGCATTGTGGGCATATCGCACTGCTTATAAGACCTCTTTAGGAATGTCTCCTTATAGGCTAGTTTATGGAAAGCCTTGTCATCTCCCTGTTGAGATTGAGCACCGTGCATATTGGGCCATTCGACAATTCAATGACAATGAAAACGAGGTTGGCAAAAACAGAAAGCTTTAATTGGATGAATTAGAGGAGCTGAGAAATGATGCATTTGAAAATGCAAAAATTTCAAAACATAAGATGAAAACTTTGCATGATAAACATATTCTTAGAAAATCCTTTCATGTTGATCAAAAGGTTCTCTTGTATAATTCATGATTACATCTCTTTCCTGGGAAGTTGAAGACAAAATGGATTGGTCCATTTGTGATTAAATCCATCTTTGAGCATGGTGCATTTGAGGTAGAAAAACCCAAGAATGGAAATATTTTCAAAGTAAATGGTCATCGATTGAAACTTTATCTTGAAAATGTTGTGGCTGAAGTTGAGACATTGGATCTTGAAGATCCAATACCATTGTAGTATCAAAAGTAATGAGTTTTTATTTTTATTTTTATTTTTATTTTCATTTTCATTTTTTTCTTCTTTTTTCCATCTCTTAAATTTTCTTGTTCATGCATTCGGGACAATGCATTATTTTAAGTTGGGGGGTGTGAGGTTCTTTATTTTCATAAAAAAAAAACATCAATGTTTTCTTTTAGTTGTGATATGCAGGTTAAAAAAAAAAATCAAGCAAGAAGTCAGCTCATGCCCAATTCAATCAGACATTCATCCTTGAAAACAGAAGGGGAGTAACAATTTTCTATTCTTTATACTTTTCTTCTCTTTCTCTTTTACATTAAGGATAATGTAAAACTTAATTTTAGATATTTCATTATGTTGAATGCTTGAGATGGTAGTCTGACGTTGAATCTGGCATGGTAGTATGATTGTTGTTGAATCTGGTAGTTGGGTCTCGGTTGCTATTGAAGCTCACATTGTGGTCTCCACCTTAGTTGTTCTAGAATCTGACGTTGAAGCTGGCAGTTGGGGCAACACTTCCTTCCCACATGAGCATTTTCTATTGGGTTAACTCAGCTTGAAATGGTAGCTTCCCTTTATTAACTTCAATACTCACACACGATGCAAGTTATGAAATTTGAACCTTCAAATTATGGACGCTAACTCCGGTTTCCTTGTAACATTTGAGTATTAATGGCTAAAGATTTCACAATTTCATTTAAAGATATGTTGAAATAAAACTCAATCTAGAAGGTAAAGGAAGGAAACCATCAGCTGTCACCGCCCAACCGTCCAACCGCCAACCGCTTTCACACCGTCGGTCACAAGCACCTTCACACTTAAAGGTTGAATTTTTTTTGTTTTGATTTCGTGTATAAATAGATAGCTAAGTTTATGCAATTATGTGTGAAGAGATTGAGAGAAACACTAAAGAGAAAGAGAGAAAGAGAGAGGGTATATTGTTGTAAGCTTTTCATTATTGTAAGCTTATTGTTCTTGAAATAAAAGAGTATGTTTTATCCCCTCCGAGTGTTTCAAAGCCACCACAAGTGATTTCTCCCACCAACAAGATATACCTGAGTTTGATGCTTAATGAGGAGGAAAAGCTAATTTATTGTGGACGTAAGAGTGAAAGGGTTGCTGGTTTGGGGGTTGACTGTACTTTAAGGTTTGAGTGATCTTTTCAACCAAGGTTATAATGGTTTGAAAATGGTTTCTATTTCCTTAGTTGATTACACCTGATGGGGTGCATCTTCTTGAAGTTGTGGGCACGTATCAGTAGAATGTTCTGGGATTTTATAAATGCCATACACTCTGGTTTGCCTAAACTGTTGTCATAACTTATTTTTTTAATTTATATATTTTTTTAAAATAATAAAATACAAAAAAATCAAGAAAATATTATAAAAAATATAATAGTGAAAAAAAAATGTTAAAGCGCCCTAAAAATAATAAAAAATTGGTTGAGGAGATTAAAAAATACAAAGATTAAAATTTAACAATATTTTATTGACTAATGACAACCTTATTGACAAAAAAAAAATCAATTTGAGTACGAAAAGTCCAAAATCAGATGTTTATGAATTATTTAAATTTTATTGAAGGTTTAATTAAATTTATGAAGAGTTTGGTTGCAAGCAAAATTGATTTTGGAGTCAATTTTAGCTTTAATCGGAAGAAATTAAAGTTTTGGTGTCAAATTATAATTTTTGAGTTAATTTGATCTAATGAGGGGCTTATTGCATAAATATTGAAGTTTAATGGGCAATTAGGAACTTCGTTGAAGATATTCAAAAGCAAGGACAAAACAAAAGGCGCATAAATAGAGGGGTTGTAATTAAAACCGGATCCAGGGCATAATTGAAAAAAATTAAAAGTTTATTGATCAATTGAGGGTCAAATTGCTTACATTTAAGACCAAGGTTAAAAGTGAAAAAGGTAACCCATTGATTTACATGATCCATGATTAAAAGTGAAAAAGGTTAAGACCAAATCAGCCCTAAATCAACCCCAAATCAACCCAAACACAATCTATGATCTTACATGTCCACACAACAAATAACAATTGATTTATTTTGGGTAATCCATTGATCCCAGAAGGCAAGCACATCGATGGAAAGCTGGAGGGGATATTTTAACATTATTTTGGGTCAAAAAGAAGAAGGAGACACCTCATAAATGAGGAAGAAAAACGTGCACCAAAGTAGTTGTAAAGCTGTCTTGATTTGATTTTTCAGAACACTTTTTGGTGTTTTGCCCATAACGTTTGACTCCGGTGTCCTAATGAGCTGTTCTATAATGATCTGGAAAGGTGACAGAATTTCCTATAAATATGTCTCTAATAGACTTCTCGAAAAAAAGCTTCTAAGAGAGTCGAATTGCTGTCCAAAGTTAGAGTCAGATTTGTGTCCGAATTTTTTCTGAAATTGTATTGTGTTCTTCTTTATAGATTTTGGTTCTTTAGTTTGTAAAACTTATTATTTCAGTTGGATTCAAGTTCTTTCATGTTTATTGAAGTGTTCTTATATATAATCATGGTTGGCTAAACTCTTTCTTGGATCCAAATCAAGGATAATGATGACTGAGTTGAGTTCTTTAGGATATGAATGAATCTTAATGTTTATCTTCTTATTTTCTTCATGAATGATTTATTATTGTAAAGAAATTTTAGAAATCATTTAGGTAGTGTTATAATCTTGAATTTTTATGCACAAACTTTAGTTTTGGTATAGAGATTGCTTGATTCAATGTCTTACTTAATATGAAAGTACTTGTTCATTCTTAAGCAATAATCAATCTTCATCTTTCTAATCTTCATTGTAATATCTTCCGATCTAATATCACCATCGTTGATATTAGGTTGAGTTATCTTATATATGTTGAAGAAATCACCAATACATCACCATTAAAATTGATTTAGACGAAGACTTGCTTTTCTTGTCATTTAAAATCTATTTATATTTTTTTTATCTTTGAAAACAAATCCATCAATTATTTTTAACCAAGTTATTGTTAATTTAATTTCACTTGAGTTTTTTTTTTGTTACTTAGCTTAATTTCCAGATCTAGCTCTCTATGGATATGACCTCGATCTTACCGAGTAAATTGCTACATCGCACACTCGTGCACTTGCGAGTTAAAACAAGCCGATCATAAAAAGCGGTCAAGCAAACAACAACAACAACAACAACAACAACAACAATAATAATAATAATAATAATAATAATAGTAGTAGTAGTAGTAATAATAATAATAAAGAAAAAGAAGGAGAAGGAGAAGAAGAAGATAAGAACTTTGAGAAGGAATATTAATGTAACGATTAAACAATGATAATAACAAATATCAAGGTTAGAGACTCCACTAATGGTATGCCAAACAAGTACAATATAAACTCTTATTATTCAATTGGAAACCACACATAAAGGAGGTTGCAATCAGATTATAGATTGTTAACATGATTACATTAGTCATCTTATTCGATTAATGCTAATACTTGTAAATCTCATCAAGCATTCATGATTATAACTTATGTTAACGACAAATCAAGTTCCTTTCATAGCTCAAGTGTCCGTTATACCATACAGTATGAACTATGAAAGTGCCAAGCATTTGTTGTACCAAGTGTTATACAACATAAATCAAGATTAGACATTTAACAAGCAAAGTATTAAAGAGTGAACAAGATAACAAATATAAAACATATTAGTATCAAACATTAAAGTCCATATTAAGTTTATATTATACTTATTGTTACACCATTAGTGTAACCTTTTCACTTTGTCATTGATAACTTAACTAGACATAATGAAAGAAAGAAAAATAAATAAACAAAATAAGAACATAAATAAGATAAGAGTTAACAAAGCAAAGGAAAGGAATTGAAAGGCATAAACTTAATATTAAGGAAAGCAAAGCATAAATATTACAAAAAAATACAAATAGAGAAAGGAAGAGTATGATCTTGATCTAGAAACCAAGATGCCTAAATGCATGGCAAATGCCTCCTTTTATAGGCCAAAATTGGAAACTATTGATTTGATGACTAATTGATAAGTGGGTGGCCAACTCTTGACTTGGTGACAATCCGTATCTTCTCTTGTCTGCCCAAAACGTCATTGATAACGTGAAAATTATAGCCACTCAAAACATGAAAGATGTAAAAAATTATCTCAGCTGTCTTGTGTAAAACATTCAGCTCATTTGGACTTCTAGAGCTTCAGATATGGCCAAAATACTGAACAGTGCTCGGGCTAGAGGACAGATTCGGGTTTCTTTGTTGTTTCTATAATTTGGACTTGAAAATAGCCTTTTTAGATCTTGGGCTCCATATGAAAGTTATAGGCCTATGTCTTACCTTTCCATTCATATAAATGATTAGTACTTAAAAGTGCATTTTTGTCATGGTTTTATATCATCATTTTGCACTTGAAGTATCAATAACTCCTTAACTAAAGCATGTTTTATAATAATATATCTAATAATATAAGATACCTATAATTTGTAGTAAATGTCTATTTTTAATGCAGGCCTATCACATAAATGAAAGGATTGATTGATGACTTGAAGAACTTAAATTGCAAGGATAAAGAGATGGCCAAACTTAGAAAAGAGATGTCGGTGCAATCCAAACCGGAACACTGTTTGGTAATTGGTCTATATCTGGAGCTACAGATCTCAGAGTTAGGTCCAATTTATATGGATGGAAAGGTAAGACATAGGCCTACAACTTTCATATGGAGCCCAAGATCTAAAAAGGCCATTATCAAGTCCAAATTGTAGCAACAACAAAGAAGCCCGAATCTGTCTTCCAGCCCGAGCACTGTTCGGTATTTTGGCCATATCTGGAGTTCTAGAAGTCCAAATGAGCTGAATTTTTTACACAAGAAAGCTGAGACAATTGCCTACAACTTTCATGTTTACAACTGGCTCCAATTTGGACGTTATCAATGACGTTTTGGGCAGACAAGAGAAGATAAGGATTGTCACCAAGTCAAAAGTTGGCCACCCACTTATCAATTAGTCATCAAATCAATAGTTCCCAATTTTGGCCTATAAAAGGAGGCATTTGCCATGCATTTAGGCATCTTGGTGTTCAGATCAAGATCATGCTCTTCCTTTCTCTCTTTGTATTTTTTGTAATGTTTATGCTTTGCTTTCATTAATATTAAGTTTATGCCTTTCATTTCCTTTCCTTTACTTAGTTAGCTTTTATGTTCTTATTTTGTTTATCTTTTTTTCTTTCTTTCATTATGTCTAGCTAAGTTAATTATGTCAAGGTGAAAAGGTTACACTAATGGTGTAAGAATAAGTATAATGTAAACTTAATATGGACTTTAATGTTTGATACTAACATGTTTTATATTTGTTATCTTGTTCACTCTTTAATACTTTGCTTGTTAAATGACTAATCTTGATTTATGTTGTATAACACTTGGTACAACAAATACTTGGCACTTTCATAGCCCATAATGTATGGTATAACCGACACCTGAGCTATGAAAGGAACTTGATTTGTTGTTAACATAAGTTATAATCATGAATGCTTGACGAGATTTACAAGTATTAGCATTAATTGAATAAGATGACTAATGTAATCATGTTAACAATATATAATCTGATTGGAACCTCCTTTGTGTGTGGTTTCCAATTCAATAATAAGAGTTTATACTATACTTGTTTGATATACCATTAGTGGAACCTCTAACCTTGACATTTGTTATTATTATTGTTTAATCCTTACATTAATATTTCATCTCTAAGTTCTCATCATCATCATCTTCTTCTTCTTCTTTTTCTTTATTATTATTATTATTATTATTATTATTATTATTATTACTACTACTACTAGTACTATTATTATTATTATTATTATTATTATTACTACTACTACTACTAGTACTATTATTATTATTATTATTATTATTATTATTATTACTATTGTTGTTGTTGTTATTGTTGTTTTATAATTGTTGTCTATAATTTGTACAATTAACCTCCCTGTGGTTCGACCCCGGTCTTGCCGGGTTATTTATTACTTCGACACTCCTACACTTGGGAGAAGACATCAACCTTTTAGTCGTGTCAAGTTTTTGGCGCCGTTACCGGGGAGGTAAGTTCTTGTATAAATTATAGTATTTATTTTATTTTCTCTTTTCACTTTTCTTGTATATAACTTTGTTTCTTTTCTTTTGTTTCTTTTTATTTTGTTTTCTTCCTCATTCTTTTGCTTTCTTCTTCTTCTTTTTTATTTTATTCCTACACGTGCATGAGAGTGTGGTCACGTACATCAAGTGGTAGACTTTGTAAGATATCCTCATCATTTTCAGAAAATATGGCCGAAGAAGATAATCAATCACTTCAAAATGAGAATAATGAGAATAACCGTGCTAGAACACTTAGAGACCACATGAATCCCACAAGAACAAGTGCACCATCATGCATAGTTTTTCCTCCCGATGCATCTCATTTTAATTTTAAACCTGGTATTATTCAACTTTTACCATCTTTTCATGGTTTAGAATTGGAAAATCCATACTTGCATTTAAGGGAATTTGAGGAGGTGTGCAACACATATAATAACTTAAATTGTAGCATGAACACCATCCGATTAAAGCTTTTTCCTTTTTCATTAAAAGATAAAGCTAAAACATGGCTACAAAATTTAAGACCAGGATCCATTCGTGCTTGGGATGAAATGCAACAACAATTTTTAAAGAAGTTTTTCCCATCTCATAGAACAAACTCTTTCAAGAAACAAATCACCACTTTCACTCAAAAACCAGGAGAAACATTTTATAAATGTTGGGATAGGTATCGAGATTTGCTTAGTACTTGCCCCCATCATGGTTTTGAAACATGGAGATTGGTTTCACATTTCTATGAAGGGTTAACACCTAAAGATAGGCAAATGGTTGAATTGATGTGCAATGGAACTTTTGAAGATAAAGACCCTGATGAAGCAATGGAGTACTTAGACTTGTTAGCTGAAAATGCTCAAAGTCGGGACACCGTGGGTACTTATGAGGCACCGAGTAAAACTCAACCTCATACATCTAGTGGAGGTATGTACAACCTTAGGGAAGATCATGACCTTCAAACCAAGTTTGCATCTTTAGCTAGAAAAATCGAGGCACTAGAATTGAAAAAGAGTGGTCAATTAAAATCTGTTGAAAACATTGTGTGTCAAATCTGTGAAACAAATGAACACTCAACCAATAACTGTCCAACCTTGCCTTCTTTTAAGAAATGTCTCCATGAACAAGCTCATGCTTTAAATAGTTTCCACAGACCCAACCACAACCCATACTCACAAACATACAAGCCTGGTTGGAGAAATCACCCAAATTTTAGTTGGAAGAGTGAGAACAACAATGCACAAACTTCACAACCACAGTTCCAAGCACACCATAATTTCCAAAGTTATCATGGATATGCACCTCCTTATGCTCCATCTCCTACAAGAAAGTTTGAGGAAACTTTGTATGCATTCATTGAAAAGCAAGAGATAATCAACACTCAACTTGCTCAAAACATGACAGATTTTAAAGATACTCTTGCAAAATTAACATCTGCTCTCAGTTTCCATGAGAAAGGTAAGTTTCCATCTCAACCACAACAAAATCCTAAGGGGCAATACAATGCAAATGCAAGTAGTTCCAGAAGCCAACACATGGATCAAGTCAAATCAGTCACTACTTGACACGACTAAAAGGTTGATGTCTTCTCCCAAGTGCAGGAGTGTCGAAGTAATAAATAACCCGGCAAGACCGGGGTCGAACCACAGGGAGGTTAATTGTACAAATTATAAACAACAATTATAAAACAACAATAATAGTACTAACAATAACAATAATAATAATAATACTAGTAGTAGTAGTAGTAATAATAATAATAATAATAATAATAATAATAATAATAATAATAATAAAGAAAGAGAAGAAGAAGAAGATGATGATGAGAACTTAGAGATGAAATATTAAAGTAAGGATTAAACAATAATAATAACAAATGTCAAGGTTAGAGGTTCCACTAATGGTATATCAAACAAGTATAGTATAAACTCTTATTATTGAATTGGAAACCACACACAAAGGAGGTTCCAATCAGATTATATATTGTTAACATGATTACATTAGTCATCTTATTCAATTAATGCTAATACTTGTAAATCTCGTCAAGCATTCATGATTATAACTTATGTTAACAACAAATCAAGTTCCTTTCATAGCTCAGGTGTCGGTTATACCATACATTATGGGCTATGAAAGTGCCAAGCATTTGTTGTACCAAGTGTTATACAACATAAATCAAGATTAGTCATTTAACAAGCAAAGTATTAAAGAGTAAATAAGATAACAAATATAAAACATGTTAGTATCAAACATTAAAGTCCATATTAAGTTTACATTATACTTATTCTTACACCATTAGTGTAACCTTTTCACCTTGACATAATTAACTTAGCTAGACATAATGAAAGAAAGAAAAATAGATAAACAAAATAAGAACATAAAAGTTAACTAAGTAAAGGAAAGGAAATGAAAGGCATAAACTTAATATTAATGAAAACAAAGCATAAAAAATACAAAGAGAGAAAGGAAGAGCATGATCTTGATCTGGAAACCAAGATGCCTAAATGCATGGCAAATGCCTCCTTTTATAGGCCAAAATTGGGAACTATTGATTTGATGACTAATTGATAAGTGGGTGGCCAACTTTTGACTTGGTGACAATCCTTATCTTCTCTTGTCTGCCCAAAACGTCATTGATAACGTCAAAACTGGAGCCAGGTTCAAACATGAAAGTTGTAGGCAATTGTCTCAGCTTTCTTGTGTAAAACATTCAGCTCATTTCGACTTCTAGAACTCCAGATATGGCCAAAATACCGAACAGTGCTCGGGCTGGAAGACAGATTCGGGCTTCTTTGTTGTTGCTACAATTTGGACTTGATAATGGCCTTTTTAGATCTTGGGCTCCATATGAAAGTTGTAGGCCTATGTCTTACCTTTCCATCCATATAAATTGGACCTAAATCTGAGATCTGTAGCTCCAGATATGGCCCAATTACCGAACAGTGTTCCGGTTTGGATTGCACCGACATCTCTTCTCTAAGTTTGACCATCTCTTTATCCATGCAATTTAAGTTCTTCAAGTCATCAATCAATCCTTTCATTTATGTGATAGACCTGCATTAAAAATAAACATTTACCACAAATTATAGGTATCTTATATTATTAGATACATTATTATAAAACATATTTTAGTTAAGGAGTTATTGATACTTCAAGTGCAAAATGATGATATAAAACCATGATAAAAATGCACTTTTAAGTACTAATCACACCCCTCAACCAGCTTATTACTAGTCCCTAGTAATTAAAGCGTTAAAACAATTTGCAAATTTCACAAAGCAAGGTATTCATCATTTAACTTCCATTAATCTATCCAGATAAACAAACTCTCATTAAATTTATATATCTGCTCAATACCACTTAACAAGATATTAATAAACCTTTCTTTTGTGCTCAATGTATCAACACATAATTATGGGGCTTTTCTTGGAAGAAAACAAAATTTTTGTTCTAATGTTTAAGGTTAACTTCCTTGGGTTGGGATTACTATTTTTGTCTTTTTTTTTTTTTTAACTCTATATACATATACTTTAAAAACATCATGCATCTTTAACCCATGTAACGAGCTTTCAGCTAATGACTCCCAGACCAGTTGGTCTTAGGGCATTAGGTGTTAAGACACCCCTACGAGCTTAGTAACTCGGGTCGCAGATACTGATATGTAGATAGTGCAATGTTTGATTCCCTTAAGCTTTTCTCCTCAACCCATGTAACAAGCGTTGGGCCAATAGCTCCCAAGTCAGTTGACTTTAGGGTATTAGGTGTTAAAACACCCCTTCGGGCTTAATTGCTTAGGTTAGGGAGGCTACGAAACCAAACTTATCTACATTTTTATTATCATCATTTTGTTTTTTTTTTGTTTTTTTTTCATGTTTTTCTTTTTTTTTTTAATTATATACAATCCCTTTCCCTTAGTTGTTACCTTTAACAAAAGAACATAAATAATGTAATAATCCAATATGCAACCCACAATCATATGTTAAAGTGTGTGTGTGTAAATTAAGGTTTAAAAATACATGTTAAATAAGTATATGAGCAGAATTAAGTGGTAACAATACGAGAGTTTGTAAACCTGAATATTTCAGGAAGTATTATAATAGACCTTGTTAAGAATGGTTACTAAGATGCGTCTCAAGAGTCACTTTAACAAAAGAACTCCTTTACTCTGCCATCCTAGTAACAACAATTATGCACATGCTTTATGAAATGAAAAACAATTTTTTTTTTTATCAACTACTACCCTCTCCCCCCAACCAAAACGAGACATTGTCCTCAATGTTCTAAGGTAGAAAGATAGAGTATAAAAGATATCACCTGAAATAACGAACACTAACAAAACCTGAAACACACTGAAACAAAAATAAGAAATAACAAAACATAATAAAACCAAAAGACACAAAAATTCACAAATGAAGGCTCAAATCCAATCTAAGCTTTTTACGGCTTTCCCTAGATGACCAATTTATGCGACTCATGGAAGGATCAATTACAGGAATGAAAGATTGTAGTTGGTCAATCAATTGTTCAGCAGTAGAAGCAGAGATTATGATTTGTCGTGCAGAAGATGTTAAAAATTCCTGTTCCACAGCATGATCAAGAAAAGACAACAACTTATCATAATAACCATTAAAATTTAACAAACCTATGGGTTTATGGTGAATGTGCAATTGAGCCCAAGAGGAAATATGAAAGATCTCTTCCAATGTGCCTAGACCACCTGGTAAAGCAATGAAAGCATCAGCATGGTTAAACATTGCATTCATTCGAGCCGACATTGTAGAGACCTGAAGTTCCTCTCCAATTGTTTTTCTAATGATGTCCCCTTGTGCCAAAGCTTTAGGGACGATTCCTAAAACTTGACTACCTCCTAAAAATGCAGCTATTGACACACCTCCCATTAACCCAAGACTGCCTCCCCCATACACTAAATGAATCTTTCTCTCAGCTAGCACCTGACCAAGATGATTGACACGACTAAAAGGTTGATGTCTTCTCCCAAGTGCAGGAGTGTCGAAGTAATAAATAACCCGGCAAGACCGGGGTCGAACCACAGGGAGGTTAATTGTACAAATTATAAATAATAATAATACAACAACAACAATAACAACAACAACAACAACAACAACAATAACAACAATAACAATAATAATAATAATAATAATAATAATAATAATAATAATAATAAAGAAAAAGAAGGAGAAGAAGAAGAAGAAGATGATGAGAAGTTTGAGATGGAATATTAATGTAACGATTAAACAATGATAATAACAAATGTCAAGGTTAGAGGTTCCACTAATGGTATGTCAAACAAGTATAGTATAAACTCTTATTATTCAATTGGAAACCACACATAAAGGAGATTCCAATCAGATTATAGATTGTTAACATGATTACATTAGTCATCTTATTCGATTAATGCTAATACTTGTAAATCTCGTCAAGCATTCATGATTATAACTTATGTTAACAACAAATCAAGTTCCTTTCATAGCTCAGGTGTCGGTTATACCATACATTATGGGCTATGAAAGTGCCAAGCATTTGTTGTACCAAGTGTTATACAACATAAATCAAGATTAGTCATTTAACAAGCAAAGTATTAAAGAGTGAACAAGATAACAAATATAAAACATGTTAGTATCAAACATTAAAGTCCATATTAAGTTTACACTATACTTATTCTTACACCATTAGTGTAACCTTTTCACCTTGACATAATTAACTTAGCCAGACATAATGAAAGAAAGAAAAATAGATAAACAAAATAAGAACATAAAAGTTAACTAAGTAAAGGAAAGGAAATGAAAGGCATAAACTTAATATTAATGAAAACAAAGCATAAAAAATACAAAGAGAGAAAGGAAGAGCATGATCTTGATCTGGAAACCAAGATGCCTAAATGCATGGCAAATGCCTCCTTTTATAGGCCAAAATTGGGAACTATTGATTTGATGACTAATTGATAAGTGGGTGGCCAACTTTTGACTTGGTGACAATCCTTATCTTCTCTTGTCTGCCCAAAATGTCATTGATAACGTCAAAACTGGAGCCAGGTTCAAACATGAAAGTTGTAGGCAATTGTCTCAGCTTTCTTGTGTAAAACATTCAGCTCATTTCGACTTCTAGAACTCCAGATATGGCCAAAATACCGAACAGTGCTCGGGCTGGAAGACAGATTCGGGCTTCTTTGTTGTTGCTACAATTTGGACTTGATAATGGCCTTTTTAGATCTTAGGCTCCATATGAAAGTTGTAGGCCTATGTCTTACCTTTCCATCCATATAAATTGGACCTAAATCTGAGATCTGTAGCTCCAGATATGGCCCAATTACCGAACAGTGTTCCGGTTTGGATTGCACCGACATCTCTTCTCTAAGTTTGACCATCTCTTTATCCATGCAATTTAAGTTCTTCAAGTCATCAATCAATCCTTTCATTTATGTGATAGACCTGCATTAAAAATAAACATTTACCACAAATTATAGGTATCTTATATTATTAGATACATTATTATAAAACATATTTTAGTTAAGGAGTTATTGATACTTCAAGTGCAAAATGATGATATAAAACCATGATAAAAATGCACTTTTAAGTACTAATCACACCCCTCAACCAGCTTATTACTAGTCCCTAGTAATTAAAGCGTTAAAACAATTTGCAAATTTCACAAAGCAAGGTATTCATCATTTAACTTCCATTAATCTATCCAGATAAACAAACTCTCATTAAATTTATATATCTGCTCAATACCTCTTAACAAGATATTAATAAACCCTTTTTTTTTGTGGTTAATGTATCAACACATAATTATAGGGCTTTTCTTGGAAGAAAACAAAATTTTTGTTCTAATGTTTAAGGTTAACTTCCTTGGGTTGAGATTATTATTTTTGTCTTTTTTTTTGTCTTTTTTTTTGCTTTTTTTTTTAAATCTATATACATATAATTTAAAAATATCATGCATCTTTAACCCATGTAACGAGCTTTCAGCTAATGACTCCCAAACCAGTTGGTCTTAAGGCATTAGGTGTTAAGACACCCCTACGAGCTTAGTAACTCGGGTCGTAGATACTGATATGTAGATAGTGCAATGTTTGATTCCCTTAAGCTTTTCTCCTCAACCCATGTAACAAGCGTTGGGCCAATAGCTCCCAAGTCAGTTGACTTTATGGTATTAGGTGTTAAAACACCCCTTCGGGCTTAATTGCTTAGGTTAGGGAGGCTACGAAACCAAACTTATCTACATTTTTATTATCATCATTTTTTTTCTTTTTTTTTTCTTTTTTTTCTTTTTGTTTTCATTTTTTTCATGTTTTTTTTCTTAATTATATACAATCCCTTTCCCTTAGTTGTTACCTTTAACAAAAGAACATAAATAATGTAATTATCCAATATGCAACCCACAATCATATGTTAAAGTGTGTGTGTGTAAATTAAGGTTTAAGAATACATTTTAAATAAGTATATGAGCAGAATTAAGTGGTAACAATACGAGAGTTTGTAAACCTGAATATTTCAGGAAGTATTATAATAGACCTTGTTAAGAATGGTTACTAAGATGCGTCTCAAGAGTCACTTTAACAAAAGAGCTCCTTTACTCTGCCATTCTAGTAACATCAATTATGCACATGCTTTATGAAATGAAAAACAATTTTTTTTTTATCAACTACTACCCTCTCCCCCCAACCAAAACGAAACATTGTCCTCAATGTTCTAAGGTAGAAAGATAGAGTATAGAAGATATCACCTGAAATAACGAACACTGACAAAACCTGAAACACACTGAAACAAAAATAAGAAATAACAAAACACAATAATAAAACCAAAAGACACAAAAATTCACAAATGAAGGCTTAAATCCAATCTAAGCTTTTTACGGCTTCCCGTAGATGACCAATTTATACGACTCATGGAAGGATCAATCACAGGAATGAAAGATTGTAGTTGGTCAATCAATTGTTCAGCAGTAGTAGCAGAGATTATGATTTGTCGTGCAGAAGATGTTAGAAATTCCTGTTCCACAGCATGATCAAGAAAAGACAACAACTTATCATAATAACCATTAACATTTAACAAACCAATGGGTTTATAGTGAATGTGCAATTGAGCCCAAGAGGAAATATGAAAGATCTCTTCCAATGTTCCTAGACCACCTGGTAAAGCAATGAAAGCATCAGCATGATTAAACATTGCATTCATTCGAGCCGACATTGTGGAGACCTGAAGTTCCTCTCCAATTGTTGTTCCAATGATGTCCTCTTGTGCCAAAGCTTCAGGGACGATTCCTAAAACATGACTACCTCCTAAAAATGCAGCTATTGACACACCTCCCATTAACCCAAGACTGCCTCCCCCATACACTAAATGAATCTTTCTCTCAGCTAGCACTTGACCAAGATGATTTGCTGATTCTAAAAACTCCTTTTCTTTCCCAGGACTAGATCCACCGAAAACACAAATATTTCTTATTTGATGACTTGAGGAACTTGCCATTTCTACACACTTCTGTATTTGTTGAATGTATGGGTTGAGTAGAAATGAAAGGAAGGAAAAGAGGGTTTTATAGATGAGAAATTAGAAAGGCAATCATAACACCTATATGTAGGCCAGCTGGAGTCTCACACACTCTCTCTCTCTCTTTTTATTTATTTATTTACTTTTGAAAAAAAAGCATGTGTATGTACAGGTAGTTGTGATTGTGGCTCACATCTTCCCTTGGTTTTACGTCCAAGAACGGCTTAAACGCCCTCTATGGGTCGGGGATAGGCTTCCCATCCAGTTTTCTTAAAAACTAGCAAACAGGGTCTTTTTTAGTCAGATTCCCAAGACTAAGTCGATCATGTTCTTTATGAAATAGTGGCCATAAATCATGAATTGCACGATGCACATCTCCACTAGGATGCGTCTCAAGAGTCAATAGAAGATTATCTAAAGACTCCTTACTCAAGCCATCCTTAATGAATTGTATTTTATCTTCATGGTTTATAGATACCATTCATAAAGAACGACATTGTGTATTACAAGTCCATCTAGCACATCGATGACAGACATCCAGTCGTTTTGCACGACGCTTCTTTGCAAAAGTGCTTTTACCTGTTCCAGGCATGTGTGAAATGAAGTTAGAGGACTCACCTGATAATCGGACCTTTGCTTCAATCAACCAGCAAATATCTTCAGGAATTCCATGATTCATTAACAATCTCAATCTTGCACATCTAGCACGGTAAATTTTTGTAATCGCATTCTGAGGCAGAGCGGGAAAATACTTTTTCAATTTTTCAAGATTAGTATCCATTTTCAAATGAGAATTGGAAGAGAGATTCAAAGAATTGCACAGATATATACACAGATATCAGTAATTGTGGGAAACTGAAAGAACCGACTTAAGTCACGGAGTACCGTTATCCGCCATTTGACCGGGTGAGAGAAATTAGCAAAAATCACTAAAAAAAGAAACACAAAAACAATGTGAGAAAAAAAAAATAATAATCAACCTTTATCTACAAAATCATTCAAACCAGTTGATTCATTTTCATTAAAAAAATTATCAAAGTGAGGTTTCAAACGATGTCCATTTTCCTTAAAATCATTGTCATTCATTGAATTCTCAATATCACAGGCCCCATAAGGATTGCTCCATCTTTGTCTTAGCTCTTTCGGGAATACATAGAGTTGAGAATCATAAAACAAAACTTTTTGACCAGTGTCAATTTTTTGACAATTTTCACAAGTTTTGCAGAATGCATGTGTGTCCTTGAACATGGTGGGCCAATAAAATCCATTTTGCAAGATTTTTGCAATTGTCTTTTTTGACGAGAAATAACTTCCACATGCTTCAGAATGACAAAGTTTAATGACACTACTTACCTCATTGTCGGGAATGAATCTTTGAAATATTTGACTAGGACAATATTTGAATAAGGTAGGGTCATCACAATAAAAATTCTTCACTTCGTTAAAAAACTTTTCTTTGTCTTGGGTACTCCAATCAGCTGGCAAATCTCCTAAAGAAAGAAAATTGATATTTTTATTATACCAAGGCATTGGACTAAGAGAAAGTAAGGATTCGTTAGGAAAGTAATCATCCATTGGTGTGATGTTAGATGTCGAATCTGTTGTCAATGTTGACAAAAAATTTGCATCAACATTTTCGGTGCTTTTTTCATCCGTGATTTCTTCCTCAGAATAAATCATTTGCAAATCTTCAGTTTCATCCAATTCATTTTTACTTAAAGTAGATTCAAGTTGATCATAAACTAATTTCTCAATATGATCTACTTCTTGTAAATCATTATCATTTCCAGGTTGCTTGCAAATGTTGAAAATATTCATCTCCAATGTCATGTTTCCAAATGATAGCTTCATCAGTCCATTCCTACAATTAATCAATGCGTTAGAGGTTGCAAGAAACGGACGTCCTAAAATAACAGGAAATGAATTACATGCTTCAACAGGTTGTGTGTCCAAGACAATAAAATCCACAGGATAAATGAATTTATCGACTTGTACTAACACATCTTCAATTATTCCTCTAGGCACTTTTACAGATCTATCGGCAAGTAAAAGAGATATAGAAGTTGGTTTTAACTCACCTAGATTGAGACTCTGAAAAACTGAATATGGAAGTAAATTCACACTAGCACCAAGATCAAGTAAGGCTCTTTCAATTTTATGCTCTCCAATAAAGCAAGAAATTGTAGGACAACCAGGGTCTTTATATTTCAAAGCATTATTATTTTGAAGAATAGCACTTACTTGTTCGGCTAGAAAGGCTTTCTTTTTCACATTCAGTTTCCTCTTCACAGTGCATAGATCTTTCAAAAATTTAGCATAGGAAGGAACCTGTTTAATAGCATCCAGCAAAGGTATATTGATCCTTACCTGTTTGAAAATTTCATAAATTTCAGAGTTGTGATTGACTTTCCTTTGTTTGGTCATGGCTTGAGGAAATGGAAGTGCTGGCGGTGAATCAGTCGTTTCTTGACAATTTTTAGATTCATCCCCTTCCTTACCCTCAGAGATTAACTCATCATCTTTCTCATAAGGTTCAAGAGAGGGTTTTTCAATAACCTTACCACTGCGCAGAGTAGTGACTGATTTGACTTGATCCATATGTTGACTTCCAGAACTACTTGCATTTGCATTGTATTGCCGCTTGGGATTTTGTTGCGGTTGAGATGGAAACTTACCTTTCTCTTGGAAACTGAGAGCAGATGTTAATTTAGCAAAAGTATCTTTAAAATCTGTCATGTTTTGAGCAAGTTGAGTATTGATTGTCTCTTGCTTTTCAATGAATGCATGCAATGTTTCCTCAAGATTTCTTCTAGGAGGTGGAGCATAAGAAGGTGCATATCCATGAGAATTTTGGAAATTGTGGTGTGCTTGAAACGGTGGTTGTGAAGTTTGTGCATTGTTGTTCTCACTCTTCCAATTGAAATTTGGGTGATTCCTCCAACCAGGGTTGTATGTTTGGGAGTATGGGTTGTGGTTGGGCCTTTGGAAACTGTTTAAAGCATGGGCTTGTTCATGGAGACATTCCTTAAAAGAAGGCAAGGTTGGACAATCGTTGGTTGAGTGTTCATTTGTTTCACAGATTTGACACACAATGTTTTCAACAGATTTTAATTGACCACTCTTTTTCAATTCTAGTGCCTCGACTTTTCTAGCTAAAGATGCAAACTTGGCTTGAAGGTCATGATCTTCCCTAAGGTTATACATACCTCCACTAGATGTATGAGGTTGAGTTTTACTTGGTGCCTCACATGTACCCGCAGTGTCCCAATTTTGAGCATTTTCAGCTAACAAGTCTAAGTACTCCATTGCTTCATCAGGGTCTTTATCTTCAAAAGTTCCATTGCACATCAATTCAACCATTTGCCTATCTTTAGGTGTTAACCCTTCATAGAAATGTGAAACCAATCTCCATGTTTCAAAACCATGATGAGGGCAAGTACTAAGCAAGTCTCGATACCTATCCCAACATTTGTAAAATGTTTCTCTTGGTTTTTGAGTGAAAGTGGTGATTTGTCTCTTGAAAGAGTTTGTTCTATGAGATGGGAAAAACTTCTTTAAAAACTGTTGTTGCATTTCATCCCAAGCACGAATGGATCCTGGTCTTAAATTTTGTAGCCATGTTTTAGCTTTATCTTTTAATGAAAAAGGAAAAAGCTTTAATCTGATGGTGTTCATGCTACAATTTAAGTTATTATATGTGTTGCACACCTCCTCAAATTCTCTTAAATGCAAGTATGGATTTTCCAATTCTAAACCATGAAAAGAAGGTAAAAGTTGAATAATACCTGGTTTAAAATTAAAATAAGATGCATCAGGAGGAAAAACTATGCATGATGGTGCACTTGTTCTTGTGGGATTTATGTGGTCTCTAAGTGTTCTAGCACGGTTATTCTCATTATTCTCATTTTGAAGTGATTGATTATCTTCTTCGGCCATATTTTCTGAAAATGATGAGGATATCCTACAAAGTCTACCACTTGATGTACGTGACCACACTCTCATGCACGTGTAGGAATAAAATAAAAAAGAAAGAAGAAGAAAGCAAAAGAAGGAGGAAGAAAACAAAATAAAAAGAAACAAAAGAAAAGAAACAAAGTTATATACAATAAAAGTGAAAAGAGAAAATAAATACTATAATTTATACAAGAACTTACCTCCCTGGCAACGGCGCCAAAAACTTTATTTTGTTTAAGAACTTGGGCTCCATATGAAAGTTGTAGGCCTATGTCTTACCTTTCCATCCATATAAATTGGACCTAAATAGTAGTAGTAGTAGTAGTAATAATAATAATTATTATTATTATTATTACTACTATTAATAAGATCATGCTTAGTAATTGAGATGAAATATTAGTCGTGTCAAGATCATGCTCTTCCTTTCTCTCTTTGTATTTTTTGTAATGTTTATGCTTTACTTTCATTAATATCAAGTTTATGCCTTTCATTTCCTTTCCTTTACTTAGTTAACTTTTATGTTCTTATTTTGTTTATTTATTTTCTTTTCTTTCATTATGTCTAGCTAAGTTAATTATGTCAAGGTGAAAAGGTTACACTAATGGTGTAAGAATAAGTATAGTGTAAACTTAATATGGACCTTAATGTTTGATACTAACATGTTTTATATTTGTTATCTTGTTCACTCTTTAATACTTTGCTTGTTAAATGACTAATCTTGATTTATGTTGTATAACACTTGGTACAACAAATGCTTGGCACTTTCATAGCCCATAATGTATGGTATAACCGACACCTGAGCTATGAAAGGAACTTGATTTGTTGTTAACATAAGTTATAATCATGAATGCTTGACGAGATTTACAAGTATTAGCATTAATTGAATAAGATGACTAATGTAATCATGTTAACAATATATAATCTGATTGGAACCTCCTTTGTGTGTGGTTTCCAATTCAATAATAAGAGTTTATACTATACTTGTTTGATATACCATTAGTGGAATCTCTAACCTTGACATTTGTTATTATTATTGCTTAATCCTTACATTAATATTTGATCTCCAAGTTCTCATCATCATCTTCTTTTTCTTCTTCTCTTTCTTTATTATTATTATTATTATTATTATTATTATTATTATTATTATTATTATTATTATTAGTACTACTACTACTACTACTACTACTACTATTATTATTATTATTATTATTATTATTATTATTATTATTACTATTGTTGTTGTTGTTATTGTTGTTTTATAATTGTTGTTTATAATTTGTACAATTAACCTCCCTGTGGTTCGACCCCGGTCTTGCCGGGTTATTTATTACTTCGACACTCCTGCACTTGGGAGAAGACATCAACCTTTTAGTCGTGTCAAGTTTTTGGCGCCGTTGCCGGGGAGGAATGGACTGATGAAGCTATCATTTGGAAACATGACATTGGAGATGAATATTTTCAACATTTGCAAGAAACCTGGAGATGATAATGATTTACAAGAAGTAGATCATATTGATGAATTAGTTTATGATCAACTTGAATCTACTTTAAGTAAAAATGAATCGGATGAAACTAAAGATTTGCAAATGATTTATTCTGAGGAAGAAATCATGGATGAAACAAGCACCGAAAATGTTGATGCGAATCTTTTGTCAACAGTGACAACAGATTCGACATCTGACATCACACCAATCGATGATTACTTTCCTAACGAATCCTTACTTTCTCTTAGTCCAATGCCTTGGTATGATAAAAATATCAATTTTCTTGCTTTAGGAGATTTGCTAGTTGATTGGAGTACTCAAGACAAAGAAAAGTTTTTGAACGAAGTGAAGAGCTTTTATTGTGATGACCCTAACTTATTCAAATATTGTCCTGATCAAATATTTCAAAGATTCATTCCCGACAATGAGGTAAGTAGTGTCATTAAACTTTGTCATTCTGAAGCATGTGGAAGTTATTTCTCGTCAAAAAAGACAACTGCAAAAATCTTACAAAGTGGATTTTATTGGCCCACCATGTTCAAAGACACACATGCATTCTGCAAAACTTGTGAAAATTGTCAAAAGATTGATACTGGTCAAAAAGTTTTGTTGTATAATTCTCAACTCTATGCATTCCCTAAAGAGCTAAGATCAAGATGGAACAATTCTTATGGGGCCTGTGATATTGAGAATTCAATTAATGACAATGATTTTAAGGAAAATGGACATCGTTTGAAAGCTTACTTTGATAATTTTCCTAGTGAAAATGAATCAGCTGGTTTGAATGATCTTGTAGATAAAGGTTGATTATTTTGTTTTTCTCATATTTTTTTTTTGTGTTTCTTTTTGAGTGATTTTTGCAAGTTTCTCTCACCCCGGTCAAATGGCGGATAACGGTACTCCGTGACTTAAGTCGGTTCTTTCAGTTTCCCACAATTACTGATATTTGTGTATATATCTTTGTGCAATTCTTTGAATCTCTCTTCCAATTCTCATTTGAAAATGGACACTAATCTTGAAAAATTGAAAAAGTATTTTCCCGCTCTGCCTCAAAATGCGATTACAAAAATTTACCGTACTAGATGTGCAAGATTGAGATTGTTAATGAATCATGGAATTCCTGAAGATATTCGCTGGTTGATTGAAGCAAAGGTCCGATTATCAGGTGAGTCCTCTAACTTCATTTCACACATGCCTGGAAGAGGTAAAAGCACTTTTGCAAAGAAGCGTTGTGCAAAACGACTGGATGTCTGTCATCGATGTGCTAGATGGACTTGTAATACACAATGTCGTTCTTTAGGAATGGTATCTATAAACCGTGAAGATAAAATACAATTCATTAAGGATGGCCTGAGTAAGGAGTCTTTAGATAATCTTCTATTGACTCTTGAGACGCATCCTAGTGGAGATGTGCATCGTGCAATTTATGATTTATGGCCACTATTTCATAAAGAACATGATCGACTTAGTCTTGGGAATCTGACTAAAAAAGACCCTGTTTGCCAGTTTTTAAGAAAACTGGATGGGAAGCTTATCCCCGACCCATAGAGGGCGTTTAAGCCGTTCTTGGACGTAAAACCACGGGAAGATGTGAGCCACAATCACAACTGCGATTTGAGTCTTAGCTTGTAAAAATTTGTGTCTTTTCTTTTTATTAATAGCATAATATTTGTGTTTTGTCATTTCTTATTTTTGTTTCAGTGTCTTTCAGGTTTGTCAGTGTTCGTTATTTCAGGTGATATCTTCTATACTCTATCTTTCTACCTTAGAACATTGAGGACAATGTCTCGTTTTGGTTGGGGGGAGAGGGTAGTAGTTGATAAAAAAAAAATGTTTTTCATTTCATAAAGCATGTGCATAATTGTTGTTACTAGGATGGCAGAGTAAAGGAGCTCTTTTGTTAAAGTGACTCTTGAGACGCATCTTAGTAACCATTCTTAACAAGGTCTATTATAATACTTCCTGAAATATTCAGGTTTACAAACTCTCGTATTGTTACCACTTAATTCTGCTCATATACTTATTTAACATGTATTCTTAAACCTTAATTTACACACACACACTTTAACATATGATTGTGGGTTGCATATTGGATTATTACATTATTTATGTTCTTTTGTTAAAGGTAACAACTAAGGGAAAGGGATTGTATATAATTAAAAAAAAAACAAAAACATGAAAAAAAAAGAAGAAAAAAAGAAAGAAAAAAAAAGAAAAAAAAATGATGATAATAAAATTGTAGATAAGTTTGGTTTCGTAGCCTCCCTAACTTAAGCAATTAAGCCCGAAGGGGTGTTTTAACACCTAATACCCTAAAGTCAACTGACTTGGGAGCTATTGGCCCAACGCTTGTTACATGGGTTGAGGAGAAAAGCTTAAGGGAATCAAACATTGCACTATCTACATATCAGTATCTGCGACCCGAGTTACTAAGCTCGTAGGGGTGTCTTAACACCTAATGCCCTAAGACCAACTGGTCTGGGAGTCATTAGCTGAAAGCTCGTTACATGGGTTAAAGATGCATGATGCTTTTCTTTTAAATTATATGTATATATTTAAAAAAAAATAAAGAAAAAAAAAGACAAAAAGAAGACAAAAATAATAATCCCAACCCAAGGAAGGTAACCTTAAACATTAGAACAAAAATTTTGTTTTCTTCCAAGAAAAGCCCCATAATTATGTGTTGATACATTGAGCATAAAAGAAAGGTTTATTAATATCTTGTTAAGAGGTATTGAGCAGATATATAAATTTAATGAGAGTTTGTTTATCTGGATAGATTAATGGAAGTTAAATGATGAATACCTTGCTTTGTGAAATTTGCAAATTGTTTTAACGCTTTAATTACTAGGGACTAGTAATAAGCTGGTTGAGGGGTGTGATTAGTACTTAAAAGTGCATTTTTATCATGGTTTTATATCATCATTTTGCACTTGAAGTATCAATAACTCCTTAACTAAAATATGTTTTATAATAATGTATCTAATAATATAAGATACCTATAATTTGTGGTAAATGTCTATTTTTAATGCAGGTCTATCACATAAATGAAAGGATTGATTGATGACTTGAAGAACTTAAATTGCATGGATAAAGAGATGGTCAAACTTAGAGAAGAGATGTCGGTGCAATCCAAACCGGAACACTATTCGGTAATTGGGCTATATCTGGAGTTACAGATCTCAGATTTAGGTCCAATTTATATGGATGGAAAGGTAAGACATAGGCCTACAACTTTCATATGGAGCCCAAGATCTAAAAAGGCCATTATCAAGTCCAAATTGTAGCAACAACAAAGAAGCCCGAATCTGTCTTCCAGCCCGAGCACTGTTCGGTATTTTGGCCATATCTGGAGTTCTAGAAGTCGAAATGAGCTGAATGTTTTACACAAGAAAGCTGAGACAATTGCCTACAACTTTCATGTTTGAACCTGGCTCCAGTTTTGACGTTATCAATGACGTTTTGGGCAGACAAGAGAAGATAAGGATTGTCACCAAGTCAAAAGTTGGCCACCCACTTATCAATTAGTCATCAAATCAATAGTTCCCAATTTTGGCCTATAAAAGGAGGCATTTGCCATGCATTTAGGCATCTTGGTTTCCAGATCAAGATCATGCTCTTCCTTTCTCTCTTTGTATTTTTTATGCTTTGTTTTCATTAATATTAAGTTTATGCCTTTCATTTCCTTTCCTTTACTTAGTTAACTTTTATGTTCTTATTTTGTTTATCTATTTTTCTTTCTTTCATTATGTCTAGCTAAGTTAATTATGTCAAGGTGAAATGGTTACACTAATGGTGTAAGAATAAGTATAGTGTAAACTTAATATGGACTTTAATGTTTGATACTAACATGTTTTATATTTGTTATCTTGTTCACTCTTTAATACTTTGCTTGTTAAATGACTAATCTTGATTTATGTTGTATAACACTTGGTACAACAAATGCTTGGCACTTTCATAGCCCATAATGTATGGTATAACCGACACCTGAGCTATGAAAGGAACTTGATTTGTTGTTAACATAAGTTATAATCATGAATGCTTGACGAGATTTACAAGTATTAGCATTAATCGAATAAGATGACTAATGTAATCATGTTAACAATCTATAATCTGATTGGAACCTCCTTTATGTGTGGTTTCCAATTGAATAATAAGAGTTTATACTATACTTGTTTGACATACCATTAGTGGAACCTCTAACCTTGACATTTGTTATTATCATTGTTTAATCGTTACATTAATATTCCATCTCAAACTTCTCATCATCTTCTTCTTCTTCTTCTCCTTCTTTTTCTTTATTATTATTATTATTATTATTATTATTATTATTATTATTATTATTATTATTATTATTGTTATTGTTGTTATTATTGTTGTTGTTGTTGTTGTTGTTATTGTTGTTGTTGTATTATTATTATTTATAATTTGTACAATTAACCTCCCTGTGGTTCGACCCCGGTCTTGCCGGGTTATTTATTACTTCGACACTCCTGCACTTGGGAGAAGACATCAACCTTTTAGTCGTGTCAAGTTTTTGGCGCCGTTGCCGGGGAGAAGACACTTAAAAGGTTGATGTCTTCTCTTATTAATAGTAGTAATAATAATAATAATAATAATAATAATAATAATAATAATAATAGTAATAATAATAATAATAATAATAATAGTAATAATAATAGTAGTAGTAGTAGTAGTAATAATAATAATAATAATAATAAAGAAAGAAAGAGAAGAAGAAGATGATGATGATGATGAGAACTTATTTAAGTTATTCATGATGATGATGATGATCTTATTAATAGTAATAATAAGCATTCATGATGTCTTCTCTTATTTAAGTTAGTAATAATAATAATAATAATAATAATAATAATAATAATAATAATAATAGTAGTAGTAGTAGTAATAATAATAATAATAATAATAATAAAGAAAGAAAGAGAAGAAGAAGATGATGATGATGATGAGAACTTACAGATGAAATATTAATGTAAAGATTAAACAATAATAATAACAAATGTCAAGATTAGAGGTTCCACTAATGGTATATCAAACAAGTATAGTATAAACTCTTATTATTGAATTGGAAACCACACACAAAGGAGGTTCCAATCAGATTATATATTGTTAACATGATTACATTAGTCATCTTATTCAATTAATGCTAATACTTGTAAATCTCGTCAAGCATTCATGATTATAACTTATGTTAACAACAAATCAAGTTCCTTTCATAGCTCAGGTGTCGGTTATACCATACATTATGGGCTATGAAAGTGCCAAGCATTTGTTGTACCAAGTGTTATACAACATAAATCAAGATTAGTCATTTAACAAGCAAAGTATTAAAGAGTGAACAAGATAACTGCTTGACCGCTTTTTATGATCGGCTTGTTTTAACTCGCAAGTGCACGAGTGTGCGATGTAGCAATTAACTCGGTAAGATCGAGGTCATATCCACAGAGAGCTAGATCTGGAAATTAAGCTAAGTAACAAAAAAAAAACTCAAGAGAAATTAAATTAACAATAACTTGGTTGAAAATAATTGATGGATTTGTTTTCAAAGATAAAAAAAAATGTAAATAGATTTTAAATGACAAGAAAAGTAAGTCTTGGTCCAAATCAATTTTAATGGTGATGTATTGGTGATTTCTTCAACATATATAAGATAACTCAACCTAATCTCAACGATGGTGATATTAGATCGGAAGATATTACAATGAAGATTAGAAAGATGAAGATTGATTATTGCTTAAGAATGAACAAGTACTTTCATATTAAGTAAGACATTGAATCAAGCAATCTCTATACCAAAACTAAAGTTTGTGCATAAAAATTCAAGATTATAACATTACCTAAATGATTTCTAAAATTTCTTTACAATAATAAATCATTCATGAAGAAAATAAGAAGATAAACATTAAGATTCATTCATATCCTAAAGAACTTACCTCAATCACCATTATCCTTGATTTGGATCCAAGAAAGAGTTTAGCCAACCATGATTATATATAAGAACACTTCAATAAACATGAAAGAACTTGAATCCAACTGAAAAAATAAGTTTTACAAACTAAAGAACCGAAATCTATAAAGAAGAACACAATACAATTTCAGAAAAAATTCGGACACAAATCTGACTCTAACTTTGTACAGCAATTCGACCCTATTAGAAGCTTTTTTTGGAGAAGTCTATTAAAGTTATGGGCAAAACACCGAAAGGTGTTCTGAAAAATCAAATCAAGACAGCTTTACAACTACTTTGGTGCACGTTTTTCTTCCTCATTTATGAGGTGTCTCCTTCTTCTTTTTGACCCAAAATAATGTTAAAATATCCCCTCCAGCTTTCCATCCATGTGCTTGCCTTCTTGGATCAATGGATTACCCAAAATAAATCAATTGTTATTTGTTGTGTGGACATGTAAGATCATGGATTGTGTTTGGGGTTGATTTAGGGCTGATTTGGGGCTGATTTTTGGGCTGAATTTGAGCATCAAATAAGTATACAAATGTACTTATTATTTGGGCTAAGATTGACATTGAAACCTTGAGTGTTTAATGGTTGAAGTTTGCACACAACATAAGGCAAGTTTGGGCTTGAAATAAATCATATGATATTCTTTTCTAGAATTGGAATAGAATTGATTTTTGGGACAAATTTGGAGCACTTATTTGAACCAAGATTTGCTTCAATCTTCAACTAAATATCTCTTCAATTCTTTGTTCTGAATTCCGACGTTGAATTTTCTGAATTAATTCATTTAAGCTCCAAAAACCTATCGAAACATTAAAACAAACTTCATTACTAAAAAACACATCAATTATTATAAAAACAACCAAATAAAAACAATAAATACATATGTAGAACAAGAGACTTAATGACACTTTTGATGCACAATCACACCCCCCAACTTAGATTTTGCTAGTCCTCAAGCAAAACAAAACATAAAACCTTTAAAATAAAAATAATAATAATAACAACCATAATTAGGCTCGATTCATCACACTTGAAGGACCTATCATGCAAACATTGGTATCTTTAACTTAGTGTACACAATAGCAAATAAAGAAAAATAAGCATACTCACATTCTCTAAATCAAACATCCATACAAAATTTCCAAATTCAGTCATATTTATCGTGCAACCAACATAATTGATTCATACGAAAACTCAACTTGTAATCTTCCATTCTCACCAACACAAACAAGGTAGCAAACTAGAGAAATATCTATATATTTTCTTTCTTTCTTTTTTCTTTCTTTGTTTTTTTTTTTTTTTGAAGATATGATTTATTTTTTTGTCTTTAAGTAGTCACTTCCCTTTTGACGCGAATACAAACATTTGTGATGAATGCACCCGGTTACTCACAAAGTCACAAACTTAAAGTGCTTTGCATACTCATATTTTAAGCTGCCGTTTGACGTAAAGATAAACATTTGTGATGAATACCCCTAGTTACTGAGCAACTCAAAACATTGGAGTAGATAGAACTTTGTACACATTTATTTATTTATTCGTATAATAATTATTACTCTATTTACTTAAACCTTGTTTAGGACTGGATCAAAAGGGATAATCACAAGTAAAGCATCATACTCATCTTTCATGCATAATCACACAACTCACACAACTTTTACAAGGAAAGATGTATTTCAGTAATCTTAAAAAAAAAGTATGCTATATCTTGCTTTATAAGATATTATCTATCCCAAATTAAAGTATGCAATGTTCAACATAATAATGAATCCAAAAATGTAATGATGATCCTAAACAAGTCTCATTCACATACGAATGCAAGTTTTTTTTTTTTTTTTAACAAGCATGGTTATCTCAAGCATTCAACATAATGAAATATCTAAAATTAAGTTTTACATTATCCTCAATGTAAAAGAGAAAGAGAAGAAAAGTATAAAGATTAGAAAATTGTTACTCCCCTTCTGTTTTCAAGGATGAATGTCTGATTGAATTGGGCATGAGCTGACTTCTTGCTTGATTTTTTTTTAACCTGCATATCACAACTAAAAGAAAACATTTATGTTTTTTTTTTTTTTGAAAATAAAGAACCTCACACCCCCTAACTTAAAATAATGCATTGTCCCGAATGCATGAACACAAAAATATAAGAGATGGAAGAAAGAAGAAAAAATAATAAAAATGAAAAATAAAAATAAAAATAAAATAAAAATAAAAACTCATTACTTCTAATACTACAATGGTATTGGATCTTGAAGATCCAATGTCTCAACTTCAGCCACAACATTTTCAAGATAAGGTTTCAATCGATGACCATTTACTTTGAAAATATTTCCATTCTTGGGATTTTCTACCTCAAATGCACCATGCTCAGAGATGGATTTAATCACAAATGGACCAGTCCATTTTGTCCTCAACTTCCCAGGAAAGAGATGTAATCGTGAATTATACAAGAGAACCTTTTGACCAACATGAAAGGATTTTCTAAGAATATGTTTATCATGCAAAGTTTTCATCTTATGTTTTGAAATTTTTGCATTTTCAAATGCATCATTTCTCAACTCCTCTAATTCATCCAATTGAAGCTTTCTATTTTTGCCAACCTCGTTTTCATTGTCATTGAATTGCCGAATGGCCCAATATGCACGGTGCTCAATCTCAACAGGGAGATGACAAGGCTTTCCATAAACTAGCCTATAAGGAGACATTCCTAAAGAGGTCTTATAAGCAGTGCGATATGCCCACAAAGCATCAACTAGTCGTAGGGACCAATCTTTACGATTTGGATTGACTGTTTTCTCTAAAATGTTCTTGATCTCCCTATTTGCCAACTCAGCTTGGCCACTAGTCTGTGGGTGATAGGGGGTACTGACCTTGTGAATTACACCATATTTTCTCATCAAAATCCCAACGGGCTTGTTACAAAAATGTTTTCCCCCATCACTAATCATAGCCCGGGGCATGCCAAAACGAGAGAAAATATTTTCTTTCAAGAATTTGACCACAACTCGATGGTCATTGGTTCGAGATGCAATGGCCTCCACCCATTTAGACACATAATCAACAGCAACAAGGATGAATTGGTAACCAAATGAACTTGGAAAAGGTCCCATGAAATCAATCCCCCAACAATCAAATATTTCCAAAACAAGGATGGGGTTAAGGGGCATCATGTTACGCCTAGTGAGGCTACCTAGTCGTTGGCATCGGTCACATGCAACACAGAAGGCATGAACATCTTTAAACATGGTAGGCCAATAAAAACCACACTGCAAGATTTTGGCAATGGTTTTCTTGGAAGAGAAATGCCCACCACAGGCTAATGCATGACAAAAATTAATGACCCTTGGAATTTCATGATCAGGGATGCACCGCCTAATAATTTGGTCAGGACAATATTTAAATAGGTAGGGGTCATCCCAAAAAAAGGTGCGCACATTGCGCAAGAATTTTTGTTTGTCAAGTTTAGACCAATGAGAAGGAATTTGACTTGTGGCTAGGTAATTTGCTATGTCAGCATACCATGGAGAACCAATGTAAGAGACAGTACCTGCACAAAATAAATTTTCATCAGCAAAGAGTTCATTTATTGGAGATTCATCAATTATGGTCTTATAGCTTGAAAGACGAGACAAATGATCAGCTACTACATTCTCTACTCCCTTTTTATCTCGAATTTCAATGTTAAACTCTTGGAGTAGGAGGATCCATCGAATCAAACGTGGTTTGGCATCCTGTTTTGTGAGCAAATATTTCAATGCTGCATGATCAGTGAAAACAATAACAAGAGATCCAACCAAATAAGACCTAAACTTGTCTAATGCAAAGACCACAGCTAAGAGTTCTTTTTCAGTTGTAGTGTAATTCAATTGAGCATCATTCAAAGTCTTGCTAGCATAATATATGACATGAGGTTTCTTGTCTTTTTTTTGCCCTAAAACAGCCCCAACCGCAAAATCACTAGCATCACACATCAGTTCAAATGGTAAAGACCAATCAGGAGCTTGTATGATTGGTGCAGTTGTCAACAACCCTTTAAGCTTTTCAAAAGCTTCTTGACATTTTGATGTCCAATCAAATGGGACATCTTGTGACAACAAGTTACACAATGGTTTGGCAATGGTACTAAAAGAATGAATGAATCTTCGATAAAAACCAGCATGTCCTAAAAAGGATCTCACATCTTTCACAGTCTTAGGGGTAGTTAATTTTTGAATGACTTCCACTTTTGACTTATCTACCTCTATCCCTTTTGAAGAGACAATGTGACCTAAAACAATGCCATGTGTCACCATAAAATGACACTTCTCCCAATTGAGTACAAGATTGCTCTCTTCACACCTTTCAAGAACTTTTTCTAGATTCATTAGACACAACTCATAAGAATCCCCATAAACTGAAAAATCATCCATGAAAACTTCCAAAAAAATTTCCACCATGTCACTAAAGATACTCATCATACACCTTTGAAAAGTGGCTGGTGCATTACACAAACCAAATGGCATTCTTCTATAAGCATAAGTACCAAAAGGACAAGTGAAAGTGGTTTTTTCTTGGTCTTCTAAAGAAATCTCAATTTGGTTGTAACCTGAGTATCCATCCAGAAAACAATAGAAAGCTCTTCCAGCTACTCTTTCAAGCACTTGGTCTAAAAATGGAAGCGGAAAATGGTCCTTCCTAGTCACCATGTTCAATTTACGATAATCAATGCACATACGCCATCCAGTTTGGATTCTAGTTGGTACCAGCTCATTATTTTCATTCTTCACTACCGTGACTCCAGATTTTTTTGGGACAACTTGGGTTGGACTAACCCATTTTGAGTTTGCAATAGGGTAAATGATACCTGCATCAAGTAGCTTAAGCACTTCACCTCTCACTACTTCCTTCATGTTTGGGTTCAATCGTCTTTGCATTTGCCTCACAGATTTAGCCTCTTCTTCAAGATAGATTCTATGTGTACATAAAAGAGGGCTAATTCCTTTCAAGTCAGTAATTTTCCACCCAATTGCTTTCTTGTGTTTTCTCACCACTCTCAAAAGTTTTTGTTCTTGCTCTATGCTAAGTTTTGATGAGATCACAATAGGATATGATTCATCTTCCCCTAGAAATGCATACTTAAGATCACTCGGTAAAGGCTTCCTTTCTAGTTTATCAGGCTGGACAAGAGATTCCTCAACTTTCACTTGGGGTGAAATCAAAGGCTCAAATGATGGGGTCTATTGACCTATTGACATAATAGGCATTGGATCTAGATAAGTCTCGAGTTTTCTTACTTCCTCATCAACACATTCCAAAGAACAAAATCTTTCATCATGAATTAAAGTTCTCTCCAATGGATCCTTGATCCACACTCTCTCAAAGTGTTCTTGACAAACTGTTTGGATGAAATCTACCTCTCTAATGTCCTCATGTTCCCCGATTTGTTTGGAGACATTGAATATGTTCATCTCCACAGTCATATTCCCAAAAGACAATTTCATCACCCCATTCCTACAGTTAATTAAGGCATTGGATGTAGCTAGGAAAGGTCTCCCTAAGATGACTGGGATGGGGGCATTAAAACCTTGAATTGGTGCGGTGTCTAATACTACAAAATCAACAGGAAAGTAGAATTTATCTACTTGGACCAACACATCCTCAACGATACCCCTGGGAATCTTGATTGACCTATCAGCTAATTGAAGGGTGATTCGAGTAGGCTTGATTTCTCCTAAACCTAATTGTTCGTAAACAGTGTAGGGTATTAAATTCACACTTGCTCCTAAATCCAACAAAGCTTGATCTATCTTATGACTTCCAATAATGCATGAAATGGTAGGACAACCAGGATCTTTGTATTTGGGAGGGGTCTTAAACTGGATGATGGCACTAGCATGTTCAGTTAGAAAGGCTCTTTCTTTCACATTCAATCTCCTTTTGACTGTGCATAAATCCTTAAGAAACTTTGCATAAGATGGAACTTGTTTAATTGCATCAAGGAGTGGAATATTGACTTTCACTTGTTTGAACAATTCATAGATTTCCGAGTTCATAAGATCTTGTTTAGGTTTTACTAACCTTTGTGGAAATGGTGCTCTAGGAACAAATTCTAAATCACTCATTTTGACTCCAATCTTTCTTGAATCATCTCCTTTCTCACTCATCTCTTTCTCATTTATTTCACCTTCTTTGTCACTCAAACTCTCATTTGTCACTTGTGTTTTGATTCCCTCTTCACTTTCCCTAGATTTCTCCTCCACAATACCTTTAGGAATCCTAAAACCTACACCTTTATCAACAATCTTTCCACTTCTAAGGGTAGTGATGGCTTGGACTTGTTCATGGTTTGAAGGTTCACTAGGTGAGGATTCACTCATGTGTACCTGACCTCTAGGATTGGGCATTGGTTGAGCTGGGATTTTTCCCTTCTCTTGAATGCTTAGTGATTGAGTCAACTTAGTTAGTTGACTTCGAATATCATCTAAGGTCCTATTGGTCTAGTCTTGGAATTTGTAAACTTGGTTGTTGATTCCTCCTTGCGTTTGCATGAATTGTTGAAGAGTATCCTCTAAAGATCTCTTATGAGGTGGTTGGTATGTATTATGTGTGGGAGCATGAAATGGTTGGGGTGGAGGTTGAAATGTTTGAGGTACTGAAGAACCCTCATTTCTCCATCCAAAATTTGGGTGGTTCCTCCATCCAGGATTATAGGTCTCAGAGTAGGGATTGCCTACTTGGTTTGGAAATGGCTTTCTAACATTACTTGAATCAGAAGTTTGGCCATATAGCACTTCCTTGAAGGCTGGAATGGTAGGACATTCAGTTGTCCTATGCCCTTTGCTTTCACAAACAACACAACTTTCCTCTTGTTGTTCACTTATGACATGCACTTTTTTAATCTCAAGAGACTCTACTTTCCTAGCCAATGAGGCTAATCTAGCATTGAGGTCATCAGTCTCTTTCAATTGAAACTTCCCATTTCAATGAGAAATGGTGTTTCTAGACTCAACATGAACTGGGAGAGAAGTCTCCTGACACGACTAAAAGATTGATGTCTTCTCCCAAGTGCAGGAGTGTCGAAGTAATAAATAACCCGGCAAGACCGGGGTCGAACCACAGGGAGGTTAATTGTACAAATTATAAATAATAATAATACAACAACAACAATAACAACAACAACAACAACAACAATAATAACAACAATAACAATAATAATAATAATAACAATAATAATAATAATAATAATAATAATAATAATAATAATAATAATAAAGAAAAAGAAGGAGAAGAAGAAGAAGAAGATGATGAGAAGTTTGAGATGGAATATTAATGTAACGATTAAACAATGATAATAACAAATGTCAAGGTTAGAGGTTCCACTAATGGTATGTCAAACAAGTATAGTATAAACTCTTATTATTCAATTGGAAACCACACATAAAGGAGGTTCCAATCAGATTATAGATTGTTAACATGATTACATTAGTCATCTTATTCGATTAATGCTAATACTTGTAAATCTCGTCAAGCATTCATGATTATAACTTATGTTAACAACAAATCAAGTTCCTTCCATAGCTCAGGTGTCGGTTATACCATACATTATGGGCTATGAAAGTGCCAAGCATTTGTTGTACCAAGTGTTATACAACATAAATCAAGATTAGTCATTTAACAAGCAAAGTATTAAAGAGTGAACAAGATAACAAATATAAAACATGTTAGTATCAAACATTAAAGTCCATATTAAGTTTACACTATACTTATTCTTACACCATTAGTGTAACCTTTTCACCTTGACATAATTAACTTAGCTAGACATAATGAAAGAAAGAAAAATAGATAAACAAAATAAGAACATAAAAGTTAACTAAGTAAAGGAAAGGAAATGAAAGGCATAAACTTAATATTAATGAAAACAAAGCATAAAAAATACAAAGAGAGAAAGGAAGAGCATGATCTTGATCTGGAAACCAAGATGCCTAAATGCATGGCAAATGCCTCCTTTTATAGGCCAAAATTGGGAACTATTGATTTGATGACTAATTGATAAGTGGGTGGCCAACTTTTGACTTGGTGACAATCCTTATCTTCTCTTGTCTGCCCAAAACGTCATTGATAACGTCAAAACTGGAGCCAGGTGCAAACATGAAAGTTGTAGGCAATTGTCTCAGCTTTCTTGTGTAAACAATTCAGCTCATTTGGACTTCTAGAACTCCAGATATGGCCAAAATACCGAACAGTGCTCGGGCTGGAAGACAGATTCGGGCTTCTTTGTTGTTGCTACAATTTGGACTTGATAATGGCCTTTTTAGATCTTGGGCTCCATATGAAAGTTGTAGGCCTATGTCTTACCTTTCCATCCATATAAATTGGACCTAAATCTGAGATCTGTAGCTCCAGATATGGCCCAATTACCGAATAGTGTTCCGGTTTGGATTGCACCGACATCTCTTCTCTCAGTTTGACCATCTCTTTATCCTTGCAATTTAAGTTCTTCAAGTCATCAATCAATCCTTTCATTTATTTGATAGGCCTGCATTAAAAATAGACATTTACCACAAATTATAGGTATCTTATATTATTAGATACATTATTATAAAACATATTTTAGTTAAGGAGTTATTGATACTTCAAGTGCAAAATGATGATATAAAACCATGATAAAAATGCACTTTTAAGTACTAATCACACCCCCCAACCAGCTTATTACTAGTCCCTAGTAATCAAAGCGTTAAAAAATTTGCAAATTTCACAAAGCAAGGTATTCATCATTTAACTTCCATTAATCTATCCAGATAAACAAACTCTCATTAAATTTATATATCTGCTCAATACTACTTAACAAGTTATTAATAAACCTTTCTTCTGTGCTCAATGTATCAACACATAATTATGGGGCTTTTCTTGGAAGAAAACAAAATTTTTGTTCTAATGTTTAAGGTTAACTTCCTTGGGTTGGGATTACTATTTTTGTCTTTTTTTTTTTTTTTAACTCTATATACATATACTTTAAAAACATCAAGCATCTTTAACCCATGTAACGAGCTTTCAGCTAATGACTCCCAGACCAGTTGGTCTTAGGGCATTAGGTGTTAAGACACCCCTACGAGCTTAGTAACTCAGGTCGCAGATACTGATATGTAGATAGTGCAATGTTTGATTTCTTTAAGCTTTTCTCCTCAACCCATGTAACAAGCGTTGGGCCAATAGCTCCCAAGTCAGTTGACTTTAGGGTATTAGGTGTTAAAACACCCCTTCGGGCTTAATTGCTTAGGTTAGGGAGGCTACGAAATCAAACTTATCTACATTTTTATTATCATCATTTTTTTATTTTTTCTTTTTTTCTTTTTTTTTTTCATGTTTTTCTTTTTTTTTTTAATTATATACAATCCCTTTCCCTTAGTTGTTACCTTTAACAAAAGAACATAAATAATGTAATAATCCAATATGCAACCCACAATCATATGTTAAAGTGTGTGTGTGTAAATTAAGGTTTAAAAATACATGTTAAATAAGTATATGAGCAGAATTAAGTGGTAACAATACGAGAGTTTGTAAACCTGAATATTTCAGGAAGTATTATAATAGACCTTGTTAAGAATGGTTACTAAGATGCGTCTCAAGAGTCACTTTAACAAAAGAACTCCTTTACTCTGCCATCCTAGTAACAACAATTATGCACATGCTTTATGAAATGAAAAACCTTTTTTTTTTTTTTTTTTTTTCAACTACTACCCTTTCCCCCCAACCAAAACGAGACATTGTCCTCAATGTTCTAAGGTAGAAAGATAGAGTATAAAAGATATCACCTGAAATAACGAACACTAACAAAACCTGAAACACACTGAAACAAAAATAAGAAATAACAAAACATAATAAAATCAAAAGACACAAAAATTCACAAATGAAGGCTCAAATCCAATCTAAGCTTTTTACGGCTTTCCTTAGATGACCAATTTATGCGACTCATGGAAGGATCAATCACAGGAAAGAAAGATTGTAGTTGGTCAATCAATTGTTCAGCAGTAGAAGCAGAGATTATGATTTGTCGTGCAGAAGATGTTAGAAATTCCTGTTCCACAGCATGATCAAGAAAAGACAACAACTTATCATAATAACCATTAACATTTAACAAACCTATGGGTTTATGGTGAATGTGCAATTGAGCCCAAGAGGAAATATGAAAGATCTCTTCCAATGTGCCTAGACCACCTGGTAAAGCAATGAAAGCATCAGCATGGTTAAACATTGCATTCATTCGAGCCGACATTGTGGAGACCTGAAGTTCCTCGCCAATTGTTTTTCCAATGATGTCCCCTTGTGCCAAAGCTTCAGGGACGACTCCTAAAACTTGACTACCTCCTAAAAATGCAGCTATTGACACACCTCCCATTAACCCAAGACTGCCTCCCCCATATACTAAATGAATCTTTCTCTCAGCTAGCACCTGACCAAGATGATTTGCTGATTCTAAAAACTCCTTTTCTTTCCCAGGACTAGATCCACCGAAAACACAAATATTTCTTATTTGATGACTTGAGGAACTTGCCATTTCTACAAACTTCTGTATTTGTTGAATGTATGGGTTGAGTAGAAATGAAAGGAAGGAAGAGAGGGTTTTATAGATGAGAAATTAGAAAGGCAATCATAACACCTCTATATAGGCCAGCTGGAGTCTCACACTCTCTCTTTCTCTTTTTATTTATTTATTTATTTACTTTTAAAAAAAGCATGTGTATGTACAGGTAGTTGTGATTGTGGCTCACATCTTCCCTTGGTTTTACGTCCAAGAACGGCTTAAACGTCCTCTATGGGTCGGGGATAGGCTTCCCATCCAGTTTTCTTAAAAACTGGCAAACAGGGTCTTTTTTAGTCAGATTCCCAAGACTAAGTCGATCATGTTCTTTATGAAATAGTGGCCATAAATCATGAATTGCACGATGCACATCTCCACTAGGATGCGTCTCAAGAGTCAATAGAAGATTATCTAAAGACTCCTTACTCAGGCCATCCTTAATGAATTGTATTTTATCTTCACGGTTTATAGATACCATTCCTAAAGAACGACATTGTGTATTACAAGTCCATCTAGCACAACGATGACAGACATCCAGTCGTTTTGCACGACGCTTCTTTGCAAAAGTGCTTTTACCTGTTCCAGGCATGTGTGAAATGAAGAAGTTAGAGGACTCACCTGATAATCGGACCTTTGCTTCAATCAACCAGCGAATATCTTCAGGAATTCCATGATTCATTAACAATCTCAATCTTGCACATCTAGCACGGTAAATTTTTGTAATCGCATTCTGAGGCAGAGCGAGAAAATACTTTTTTAATTTTTCAAGATTAGTGTCCATTTTTAAATGAGAATTGGAAGAGAGATTCAAAGAATTGCATAGATATATACACAGATATCAGTAATTGTGGGAAACTGAAAGAACCGACTTAAGTCACGGAGTACCGTTATCCGCCATTTGACCGGGGTGAAAGAAACTTGCAAAAATCACTCAAAAAGAAACAAAAATAAAATAAAATAAAATCAATAAAATAAAATAAAATCAATCTTTATATACAGGATCACCCAATTCAATAGAGTTATGTTCAACTGAAAAATTGTCAAAGTAAACTTTCAGACGATGTCCATTTACCTTGAAAACATTGCCATTCTTTGGATTCTCGATGTCATAGGCCCCATATGGATACACATGTTTCACAATAAAAGGACCGCTCCATCTTGATCTTAATTTTCCAGGAAATAAATGCAGTCGAGAATTATAAAGCAAGACTTTTTGACCAACATTGAAGGTTTTTCTCTGTATTTTCTTGTCATGACATTCTTTTATTCTTGCTTTATGAATTCTTGAATTTTCATATGCATCATTTCTTATTTCCTCAAGCTCATTTATTTGTAATTTTCGCAGTTGACTAGCATCATCCAGATTTGAATTGAAAGCTTTAATAGCCCAATAAGCTTTATGTTCAAGTTCCACAGGCAAGTGACAAGGTTTTCCATAGACTAGTCTATAAGGTGACATACCTAATGATGTTTTATAAGCAGTTCGATAAGCCCAAAGTGCATCATTAAGTCTTAAAGACCAGTCTTTCCTATTAGGGTTCACTGTTTTCTCCAAAATATGTTTGATCTCCCTATTAGCAAGCTCTACTTGTCCACTTGTTTGAGGGTGATAAGGGGTGGCAACTTTGTGTGTGATTCCATATTTCTTCATTAAAGACTCAAATGGCTTGTTGCAGAAATGTGTTCCACCATCACTTATTATGGCTCGAGGGACTCCAAATCGACTCAAAATATTTTCTTTCAAAAACTTTATCACTGTTTTGTGATCATTGTTTCGACTTGGAATTGCCTCTATCCATTTTGAAACATAATCTACTGCGACTAATATGTATAAGAAACCAAATGATGGAGGGAATGGGCCCATGAAATCTATACCCCAACAGTCAAAGATCTCAATGACAATAATAGGGTTTAAAGGCATCATGTGACGTTTTGAAATAGATCCCAACTTTTGACAATTTTCACAAGACTTGCAGAATGCATGTGAGTCTTTGAACATGGTGGGCCAGTAAAATCCACTTTGTAAGATTTTTGCAGTTGTCTTTCTTGATGAGAAATGACCCCCACATGCCTCAGAATGACAAAATTTAATGACACTACTTACCTCATTGTCAGGAATGCATCTTCGAAATATTTGATCAGGACAATATTTGAATAAATAAGGATCATCCCAATAAAAGTTTTGCTCGTTGCTCAAAATATTTCTTTTGTCTTCAATACTCCAATGAGTTGGCAAAAATCCTGAAGCAAGAAAATTGATATTTTTAGCAAACCAAGGCATTGAATTAAGAGAAAGTAGAGATTCATCAGGAAAGTAATCATCGATTGGTGTGATGTCGGGTGTCGAATCTGTTGTCACTTTTGATAAAAGATTCGCATCAACCTTTTCGATGCCTTTTTCATCATCGATTTCTTCCTGATTGGTCATGGCATAAGGAAATGAAAGTGCTGGCGGTGCATTAGTCGTTTCTTTGCAATGTTCAGATTCAAGCCCTTCCTTACCCTTAGAGATTGACTCATCATCTTTCTCATAAGGTTCAAGAGTGGGTTTTTTAATAACCTTACCATTATGAAGAGCGATGACTGATTTGACTTGATCCATATGTTGACTTCCATAACTACTTGCATTTGCATTGTATTGCTCCTTGAGATTTTGCTGTGGTTGAGATGGAAACTTACCTTTCTCTTGAAAATTGAGAGCAGATGTGAATTTTACAAGAGTATCTTTAAAATCTGTTATGTTTTGAGCAAGTTGAGCGTTGATTGTCTCTTGCTTTTCAATGAATGCATACAAAGTTTCCTCAAAATTTCTTGTAGGAGGTGGAGCATAAGGAGGTGCATATCCATGATAATTTTGAAAATTATGGTGTGCTTGAAACTGTGGTTGTGAAGTTTGTGCATTGTCACTCTTCCAACTGAAATTTTGGTGATTTTGCCAACCAGGGTTGTATGTTTGGGAGTATGGGTTGTGGTTGGGCCTTTGAAAACTGTTTAAAGCATGGGCTTGTTCATGGAGACATTCTTTAAAAGAAGGCAAGGTTGGACAATCATTGGTTGAGTGTTCATTTGTTTCACAGATTTGACACACAATGTTTTCAATAGATTTTAATTGACCACTCTTTTTTAATTCTAGTGCCTCGACTTTTCTAGCTAAAGATGCAAACTTGGCTTGAAGGTCATGATCTTCCCTAAGGTTGTACATACCTCCACTAGATGTATGAGGTTGAGTTTTACTCGGTGCCTCATAAGTACCCGCGGTGTCCCAATTTTGAGCATTTTCAGCTAACAAGTCTAAGTACTCCATTGCTTCATCAGGGTCTTTATCTTCAAAAGTTCCATTGCACATCAATTCAACCATTTGCCTATCTTTAGGTGTTAACCCTTCATAGAAATGTGAAACCAATCTCCATGTTTCAAAACCATGATGAGGGCAAGCACTAAGCAAGTCTCGATACCTATCCCAACATTTGTAAAATGTTTCTCCTGGTTTTTGAGTGAAAGTGGTGATTTGTCTCTTGAAAGAGTTTGTTCTATGAGATGGGAAAAACTTCTTTAAAAATTGTTGTTGCATTTCATCCCAAGCACGAATGGATCCTGGTCTCAAATTTTGTAGCCATGTTTTAGCTTTATCTTTTAATGAAAAAGGGAAAAGCTTTAATCTGATGGTGTTCATGCTACAATTTAAATTATTATATGTGTTGCAGACCTCTTCAAATTCCCTTAAATGCAAGTATGGATTTTCCAATTCTAAACCATGAAAAGAAGGTAAAAGTTGAATAACACCTGGTTTAAAATTAAAATGAGATGCATCGGGAGGAAAAACTATGCATGATGGTGCACTTGTTCTTGTGGGATTCATATGATCTCTAAGTGTTCTAGCACGGTTATTCTCATTATTTTCATTATGAAGTGATTGATTATCTTCTTCGGCCATATTTTCTGAAAATGATGAGGATACCCTACAAAGTCTACCACTTGATGTACATGACCACACTCTCATGCACGTGTAGGAATAAAATAAAAAAAAAAGAAGAAGAAAGCAAAAGAAGGAGGAAGAAAACAAAATAAAAAGAAACAAAAGAAAAGAAACAAAGTTATATACAAGAAAAGTGAAAAGAGAAAATAAAATAAATACTATAATTTATACAAGAACTTACCTCCCCGGCAACGGCGCCAAAAACTTGACACGACTAAAAGATTGATGTCTTCTCCCAAGTGCAGGAGTGTCGAAGTAATAAATAACCCGGCAAGACCGGGGTCGAACCACAGGGAGGTTAATTGTACAAATTATAAATAATAATAATACAACAACAACAATAACAACAACAACAACAACAACAATAATAACAACAATAACAATAATAATAATAATAACAATAATAATAATAATAATAATAATAATAATAATAATAATAAAGAAAAAGAAGGAGAAGAAGAAGAAGAAGATGATGAGAAGTTTGAGATGGAATATTAATGTAACGATTAAACAATGATAATAACAAATGTCAAGGTTAGAGGTTCCACTAATGGTATGTCAAACAAGTATAGTATAAACTCTTATTATTCAATTGGAAACCACACATAAAGGAGGTTCCAATCAGATTATAGATTGTTAACATGATTACATTAGTCATCTTATTCGATTAATGCTAATACTTGTAAATCTCGTCAAGCATTCATGATTATAACTTATGTTAACAACAAATCAAGTTCCTTCCATAGCTCAGGTGTCGGTTATACCATACATTATGGGCTATGAAAGTGCCAAGCATTTGTTGTACCAAGTGTTATACAACATAAATCAAGATTAGTCATTTAACAAGCAAAGTATTAAAGAGTGAACAAGATAACAAATATAAAACATGTTAGTATCAAACATTAAAGTCCATATTAAGTTTACACTATACTTATTCTTACACCATTAGTGTAACCTTTTCACCTTGACATAATTAACTTAGCTAGACATAATGAAAGAAAGAAAAATAGATAAACAAAATAAGAACATAAAAGTTAACTAAGTAAAGGAAAGGAAATGAAAGGCATAAACTTAATATTAATGAAAACAAAGCATAAAAAATACAAAGAGAGAAAGGAAGAGCATGATCTTGATCTGGAAACCAAGATGCCTAAATGCATGGCAAATGCCTCCTTTTATAGGCCAAAATTGGGAACTATTGATTTGATGACTAATTGATAAGTGGGTGGCCAACTTTTGACTTGGTGACAATCCTTATCTTCTCTTGTCTGCCCAAAACGTCATTGATAACGTCAAAACTGGAGCCAGGTGCAAACATGAAAGTTGTAGGCAATTGTCTCAGCTTTCTTGTGTAAAAAATTCAGCTCATTTGGACTTCTAGAACTCCAGATATGGCCAAAATACCGAACAGTGCTCGGGCTGGAAGACAGATTCGGGCTTCTTTGTTGTTGCTACAATTTGGACTTGATAATGGCCTTTTTAGATCTTGGGCTCCATATGAAAGTTGTAGGCCTATGTCTTACCTTTCCATCCATATAAATTGGACCTAAATCTGAGATCTGTAGCTCCAGATATGGCCCAATTACCGAATAGTGTTCCGGTTTGGATTGCACCGACATCTCTTCTCTCAGTTTGACCATCTCTTTATCCTTGCAATTTAAGTTCTTCAAGTCATCAATCAATCCTTTCATTTATTTGATAGGCCTGCATTAAAAATAGACATTTACCACAAATTATAGGTATCTTATATTATTAGATACATTATTATAAAACATATTTTAGTTAAGGAGTTATTGATACTTCAAGTGCAAAATGATGATATAAAACCATGATAAAAATGCACTTTTAAGTACTAATCATCTCCCATTGCTTTGTGTTTTTAGCCAATTGATCAAAAAAATCAAAGGCCTCACTTGGTTCTTTGTCATAAAACTCACCATTACACATGGTTGACACTAGTTTTTTAAAATCTGCGGTAAGAGAGTCATAAAAGAAACTCACTAACCTCCACATCTCAAAACCATGGTGAGGGCATGCATTTAACAAGTCTTTGAACCTTTCCCAAGCTTGGTGAAATGACTCATTTGGACTACAAGAAAAATTCATCATTTGACGTTGTAAGGCTGCTGTCCTATGAGTGGGGAAGTATTTTTTCAAAAATTCAGCTTGCATTTCTCTCCATGTACCTATAGACCTAGGACGCAAAGAGTTTAGCCAAAGCTTGGCTTTATCCTTTAGAGAGAATGGGAACAATTTAAGTCGAATGGTTTCCTCTGTGCATGTTCTATCAATAAAAGTATTACATACCTCTTCAAAGTCTTTAATGTGTATGTATGGATTTTCAGAATCCATACCATGAAATGTGGGAAGAAGTTGAATCATGCCCGGTTTCAAATTGAAAGCTTGTTGGTTAAGAGGTAAGATAATACACGAAGGTGTACTTTGTCTAGCCGGGTGAAGATACTCTCTAAGAGTTCGAAAATTAGGTTGATCATTGAATTGTGGAGGTCCATTACCTTGAACACTCCCTTCACCCTCTACATCTTCAACATTAGCCATGATAAAATAATAATAATAATAATAATATAACAATTATATGAATATGAAAAGAAAGGAAAGAAAAAGAAAAAAAAATTGCAAATAAAAGTAATAGCTCAAAAATAAAAATACAACAAATTAAGAAATTCACTCTCCAACTAATAAACACTATTAACAACAATAAACATTAAAAGATAATTATAACAAGCTTGAATAAAAAGGCGGTAATACCAGCCAAGCACTTCAAACAATAAATATAAGAAAAATAATCATAACAAAACAACAAAATAAAATGAAATAAACAAGAGGCGGTAATACCGACCAAGCACTTTAGACAATAAATATAAGAAAAATAACGATAATAAACATTAAAAGATAATTATAACAGGCATGAATAAAAAGGCGGTAATACCGGCCAAGCACTTCAAACAATAAATATATATAAAAAAAAAATAAGCATAACAAAACAACAAAATAAACTGAAATAAACAAGAGGCGGTAATACCGGCCAAACACTTTAGACAATAAATAAAAACAATATCAACAAAATAAAATAAAATAAACAAGAAAAATATTAGAAACTAATAAGAGTAGACAATAAAAGAAAAATGGTTGAACCAACCAAAATCCAACAATTAATAGTCCAGTCCAGTCCACAGTCCAATATCCGAAATGTTAAGGTAAATTTTTTTTTTAGGCGGTAAAACCAGCCAATTGATTTTTTTATATGATTTTTTTAGTTTTCCAATAATCAAATCTAAATTTGTTACCTTTGCTTGCTAGCTCCCCGGCAACGGCGCCAAAATTGCTTGACCGCTTTTTATGATCGGCTTGTTTTAACTCGCAAGTGCACGAGTGTGCGATGTAGCAATTAACTCGGTAAGATCGAGGTCATATCCACAGAGAGCTAGATCTGGAAATTAAGCTAAGTAACAAAAAAAAAACTCAAGAGAAATTAAATTAACAATAACTTGGTTGAAAATAATTGATGGATTTGTTTTCAAAGATAAAAAAAAATGTAAATAGATTTTAAATGACAAGAAAAGTAAGTCTTGGTCCAAATCAATTTTAATGGTGATGTATTGGTGATTTCTTCAACATATATAAGATAACTCAACCTAATCTCAACGATGGTGATATTAGATCGGAAGATATTACAATGAAGATTAGAAAGATGAAGATTGATTATTGCTTAAGAATGAACAAGTACTTTCATATTAAGTAAGACATTGAATCAAGCAATCTCTATACCAAAACTAAAGTTTGTGCATAAAAATTCAAGATTATAACATTACCTAAATGATTTCTAAAATTTCTTTACAATAATAAATCATTCATGAAGAAAATAAGAAGATAAACATTAAGATTCATTCATATCCTAAAGAACTTACCTCAATCACCATTATCCTTGATTTGGATCCAAGAAAGAGTTTAGCCAACCATGATTATATATAAGAACACTTCAATAAACATGAAAGAACTTGAATCCAACTGAAAAAATAAGTTTTACAAACTAAAGAACCGAAATCTATAAAGAAGAACACAATACAATTTCAGAAAAAATTCGGACACAAATCTGACTCTAACTTTGGACAGCAATTCGACCCTCTTAGAAGCTTTTTTTGGAGAAGTCTATTAGAGACATATTTATAGGCAATTCTGTCACCTTTCCAGATCATTAAAGAACAGCTCATTTGGACACCTGAGTCAAAAGTTATGGGCAAAACACCGAAAGGTGTTCTGAAAAATCAAATCAAGACAGCTTTACAACTACTTTGGTGCACGTTTTTCTTCCTCATTTATGAGGTGTCTCCTTCTTCTTTTTGACCCAAAATAATGTTAAAATATCCCCTCCAGCTTTCCATCCATGTGCTTGCCTTCTTGGATCAATGGATTACCCAAAATAAATCAATTGTTATTTGTTGTGTGGACATGTAAGATCATGGATTGTGTTTGGGGTTGATTTAGGGCTGATTTGGGGCTGATTTTTGGGCTGAATTTGAGCATCAAATAAGTATACAAATGTACTTATTATTTGGGCTAAGATTGACATTGAAACCTTGAGTGTTTAATGGTTGAAGTTTGCACACAACATAAGGCAAGTTTGGGCTTGAAATAAATCATATGATATTCTTTTCTAGAATTGGAATAGAATTGATTTTTGGGACAAATTTGGAGCACTTATTTGAACCAAGATTTGCTTCAATCTTCAACTAAATATCTCTTCAATTCTTTGTTCTGAATTCCGACGTTGAATTTTCTGAATTAATTCATTTAAGCTCCAAAAACCTATCGAAACATTAAAACAAACTTCATTACTAAAAAACACATCAATTATTATAAAAACAACCAAATAAAAACAATAAATACATATGTAGAACAAGAGACTTAATGACATTTTTGATGCACAATCACACCCCCCAACTTAGATTTTGCTAGTCCTCAAGCAAAACAAAACATAAAACCTTTAAAATAAAAATAATAATAATAACAACCATAATTAGGCTCGATTCATCACACTTGAAGGACCTATCATGCAAACATTGGTATCTTTAACTTAGTGTACACAATAGCAAATAAAGAAAAATAAGCATACTCACATTCTCTAAATCAAACATCCATACAAAATTTCCAAATTCAGTCATATTTATCGTGCAACCAACATAATTGATTCATACGAAAACTCAACTTGTAATCTTCCATTCTCACCAACACAAACAAGGTAGCAAACTAGAGAAATATCTATATATTTTCTTTCTTTCTTTTTTCTTTCTTTGTTTTTTTTTTTTTTTTTTTGAAGATATGATTTATTTTTTTGTCTTTAAGTAGTCACTTCCCTTTTGACGCGAATACAAACATTTGTGATGAATGCACCCGGTTACTCACAAAGTCACAAACTTAAAGTGCTTTGCATACTCATATTTTAAGCTGCCGTTTGACGTAAAGATAAACATTTGTGATGAATACCCCTAGTTACTAAGCAACTCAAAACATTGGAGTAGATAGAACTTTGTACACATTTATTTATTTATTCGTGTAATAATTATTACTCTATTTACTTAAACCTTGTTTAGAACTGGATCAAAAGGGATAATCACAAGTAAAGCATCATACTCATCTTTCATGCATAATCACACAACTCACACAACTTTTACAAGGAAAGATGTATTTCAGTAATCTTAAAAAAAAAAGTATGCTATATCTTGCTTTATAAGATATTATCTATCCCAAATTAAAGTATGCAATGTTCAACATAATAATGAATCTAAAAATGTAATGATGATCCTAAACAAGTCTCATTCACATACGAATGCAAGTTTTTTTTTTTTTTTTAACAAGCATGGTTATCTCAAGCATTCAACATAATGAAATATCTAAAATTAAGTTTTACATTATCCTCAATGTAAAAGAGAAAGAGAAGAAAAGTATAAAGATTAGAAAATTGTTACTCCCCTTCTGTTTTCAAGGATGAATGTCTGATTGAATTGGGCATGAGCTGACTTCTTGCTTGATTTTTTTTTTTAACCTGCATATCACAACTAAAAGAAAACATTGATTTTTTTTTTTGAAAATAAAGAACCTCACACCCCCCAACTTAAAATAATGCATTGTCCCGAATGCATGAACACGAAAATATAAGAGATGGAAGAAAGAAGAAAAAATAATAAAAATGAAAAATAAAAATAAAAATAAAATAAAAATAAAAACTCATTACTTCTAATACTACAATGGTATTGGATCTTGAAGATCCAATGTCTCAACTTCAGCCACAACATTTTCAAGATAAGGTTTTAATCGATGACCATTTACTTTGAAAATATTTCCATTCTTGGGATTTTCTACCTCAAATGCACCATGCTCAGAGATGGATTTAATCACAAATGGACCAGTCCATTTTGTCCTCAACTTCCCAGGGAAGAGATGTAATCGTGAATTATACAAGAGAACCTTTTGACCAACATGAAAGGATTTTCTAAGAATATGTTTATCATGCAAAGTTTTCATCTTATGTTTTGAAATTTTTGCATTTTCAAATGCATCATTTCTCAACTCCTCTAATTCATCCAATTGAAGCTTTCTATTTTTTGCCAACCTCGTTTTCATTGTCATTGAATTGCCGAATGGCCCAATATGCACGGTGCTCAATCTCAACAGGGAGATGACAAGGCTTTCCATAAACTAGCCTATAAGGAGACATTCCTAAAGAGGTCTTATAAGCAGTGCGATATGCCCACAAAGCATCAACTAGTCGTAGGGACCAATCTTTACGGTTTGGATTGACTGTTTTCTCTAAAATGTTCTTGATCTCCCTATTTGCCAACTCAGCTTGGCCACTAGTCTGTGGGTGATAGGGGGTACTGACCTTGTGAATTACACCATATTTTCTCATCAAAATCCCAACGGGCTTGTTACAAAAATGTTTTCCCCCATCACTAATCATAGCCCGGGGCATGCCAAAACGAGAGAAAATATTTTCTTTCAAGAATTTGACCACAACTCGATGGTCATTGGTTCGAGATGCAATGGCCTCCACCCATTTAGACACATAATCAACAGCAACAAGGATGAATTGGTAACCAAATGAACTTGGAAAAGGTCCCATGAAATCAATCCCCCAACAATCAAATATTTCCAAAACAAGGATGGGGTTAAGGGGCATCATGTTACGCCTAGTGAGGCTACCTAGTCGTTGGCATCGGTCACATGCAACACAGAAGGCATGAACATCTTTAAACATGGTAGGCCAATAAAAACCACATTGCAAGATTTTGGCAATGGTTTTCTTGGAAGAGAAATGCCCACCACAGGCTAATGCATGACAAAAATTAATAACCCTTGGAATTTCATGATCAGGGATGCACATTCAATAACAAATATAAAACATGTTAGTATCAAACATTAAAGTCCATATTAAGTTTACACTATACTTATTCTTACACCATTAGTGTAACCTTTTCACCTTGACATCATTAACTTAGCTAGACATAATGAAAGAAAGAAAAATAAATAAACAAAATAAGAACATAGAAGTTAACTAAGTAAAGGAAATGAAATGAAAGGCATAAACTTGATATTAATGAAAGTAAAGCATAAACATTACAAAAAATACAAAGAGAGAAAGGAAGAGCATGATCTTGATCTGAACACCAAGATGCCTAAATGCATGGCAAATGCCTCCTTTTATAGGCCAAAATTGGGAACTATTGATTTGATGACTAATTGATAAGTGGGTGGCCAACTTTTGACTTGGTGACAATCCTTATCTTCTCTTGTCTGCCCAAAACGTCATTGATAACGTCAAAACTGGAGCCAGGTGCAAACATGAAAGTTGTAGGCAATTGTCTCAGCTTTCTTGTGTAAAAAATGCAGCTCATTTGGACTTCTAAAACTCCAGATATGGCCAAAATACCGAACAGTGCTCGGGCTGGAAGACAGATTCGGGCTTCTTTATTGTTGCTACAATTTGGACTTGATAATGGCCTTTTTAGATCTTGGGCTCCATATGAAAGTTGTAGGCCTATGTCTTACCTTTCCATCCATATAAATTGGACCTAAATCTGAGATCTGTAGCTCCAGATATGGCCCAATTACCGAACAGTGTTCCGGTTTGGATTGCACCGACATCTCTTCTCTAAGTTTGACCATCTCTTTATCCATGCAATTTAAGTTCTTCAAGTCATCAATCAATCCTTTCATTTATGTGATAGACCTGCATTAAAAATAAACATTTACCACAAATTATAGGTATCTTATATTATTAGATACATTATTATAAAACATATTTTAGTTAAGGAGTTATTGATACTTCAAGTGCAAAATGATGATATAAAACCATGATAAAAATGCACTTTTAAGTACTAATCACACCCCTCAACCAGCTTATTACTAGTCCCTAGTAATTAAAGCGTTAAAACAATTTGCAAATTTCACAAAGCAAGGTATTCATCATTTAACTTCCATTAATCTATCCAGATAAACAAACTCTCATTAAATTTATATATCTGCTCAATACCACTTAACAAGATATTAATAAACCTTTCTTTTGTGCTCAATGTATCAACACATAATTATGGGGCTTTTCTTGGAAGAAAACAAAATTTTTGTTCTAATGTTTAAGGTTAACTTCCTTGGGTTGGGATTACTATTTTTGTCTTTTTTTTTTTTAACTCTATATACATATACTTTAAAAACATCATGCATCTTTAACCCATGTAACGAGCTTTCAGCTAATGACTCCCAGACCAGTTGGTCTTAGGGCATTAGGTGTTAAGACACCCCTACGAGCTTAGTAACTCGGGTCGCAGATACTGATATGTAGATAGTGCAATGTTTGATTCCCTTAAGCTTTTCTCCTCAACCCATGTAACAAGCGTTTGACCAATAGCTCCCAAGTCAGTTGACTTTAGGGTATTAGGTGTTAAAACACCCATTCGGGCTTAATTGCTTAGGTTAGGGAGGCTACGAAACCAAACTTATCTACATTTTTATTATCATCATTTTGTTTTTTTTTTTTTGTTTTTTTTTTTTCATGTTTTTCTTTTTTTTTTAATTATATACAATCCCTTTCCCTTAGTTGTTACCTTTAACAAAAGAACATAAATAATGTAATAATCCAATATGCAACCCACAATCATATGTTAAAGTGTGTGTGTGTAAATTAAGGTTTAAGAATACATGTTAAATAAGTATATGAGCAGAATTAAGTGGTAACAATACGAGAGTTTGTAAACCTGAATATTTCAGGAAGTATTATAATAGACCTTGTTAAGAATGGTTACTAAGATGCGTCTCAAGAGTCACTTTAACAAAAGAACTCCTTTACTCTGCCATCCTAGTAACAACAATTATGCACATGCTTTATGAAATGAAAAACAATTTTTTTTTTTTTTTATCAACTACTACCCTCTCCCCCCAACCAAAACGAGACATTGTCCTCAATGTTCTAAGGTAGAAAGATAGAGTATAAAAGATATCACCTGAAATAACGAACATTGACAAAACCTGAAACACACTAAAACAAAAATAAGAAATAACAAAACACAATAATAAAACTAAAAAAACACAAGTTTTTACAAACAAAAAAAATTCAAATCGCAGTTGTGAATGTGGCTCACATCTTCCCTTGGTTTTACGTCTAAGAACAGCTTAAACGCCCTCAATGGGTCGGGGATAGGCTTCCCATCCAGTTTTCTTAAAAACTAGCAAACAAGGTCTTTTTTAGTCAGATTCCCAAGACTAAGTCAAGTATGTTCTTTATGAAAATGGGTTCATAAGTCATGAATTACACGATGCTTATCTCGACTATGATGAGACTTAAGAGTCAATAGAAGATTATCTAAAGACTCTCTGTGTTTTGAAATAAATCCCACCTTCTGACAATTTTCACAGTTTTTGCGGAATGCATCTGACTCTTTGAATATGATGGGCCAGTAAAATCCACTTTGTAAGATTTCTACAATCCTCTTTTTTGATGAGAAATGATCCCCACATGCCTTAGAGTAACAAAATTTAATGAAATTACTTACCTCATTGTCGAGAATGCATTTTTGAAATATTTGATCAGGACAATAATTGAATAAGTAAGGGTCATCCCAATAAAAATTTTGCTCGTTGCTCAAAAATTTTCTTTTGTCTTCAATACTCCAATGAGTTGGCAAAAATCCTGAAGCAAGAAAATTGATATTTTTAGCAAACCAAGGCCTTGAATTAAGAGAAAGTAGAGATTCATCAGGAAAGTAATCATCGATTGGTGTGATGTCGGGTGTCGAATCTGTTGTCACTTTTGATAAAAGATTCGCATCAACCTTTTCAATGCCTTTTTCATCCTCGATTTCTTCCTGATTGGTCATGGCATGAGAAAATGGAAGTGCTGGCGGAGAATCAGTCGTTTCTTTGCAATTTTCAGATTCAATCCCTTCCTTACCCTTAGAGATTAACTCATCATCTTTCTCATAAGGTTCAAGAGTGGGTTTTTTAATAACCTTACCATTATGAAGAGCGATGACTGATTTGACTTGATCCATATGTTGACTTTCATAACTACTTGCATTTGCATTGTATTGCTCCTTGAGATTTTGCTGTGGTTGAGATGGAAACTTACCTTTCTCTTGAAAATTGAGAGCAGATGTGAATTTTGCAAGAGTATCTTTAAAATCTGTTATGCTTTGAGCAAGTTGAGTGTTGATTGTCTCTTGCTTTTCAATGAATGCATACAAAGTTTCCTCAAAATTTCTTGTAAGAGGTGGAGCATAAGGAGGTGCATATCCATGAGAATTTTGGAAATTATGGTGTGCTTGAAACGGTGGTTGTGAAGTTTGTGCATTGTTGTTCTCACTCTTCCAACTGAAATTTGGGTGATTCCTCCAACCAGGGTTGTATGTTTGGGAGTATGGGTTGTGGTTGGCCCTTTGAAAACTGTTTAAAGCATGAGCTTGTTCATGGAGACATTCTTTAAAAGAAGGCAAGGTTGGACAATCGTTGGTTGAGTGTTCATTTGTTTCACAGATTTGACACACAATGTTTTCAACAGATTTTAATTGACCACTCTTTTTTAATTCTAGTGCCTCGACTTTTCTAGCTAAAGATGCAAACTTGGCTTGAAGGTCATGATCTTCCCTAAAGTTGTACATACCTCCACTAGATGTATGAGGTTGAGTTTTACTTGGTGCCTCATATGTACCTGCAGTGTCCTAATTTTGAGCATTTTCAGCTAACAAGTCTAAGTACTCCATTGCTTCATCAGGGTCTTTATCTTCAAAAGTTCCATTGCACATCAATTCAACCATTTGCCTATCTTTAGGTGTTAACCCTTCATAGAAATGTGAAACCAATCTCCATGTTTCAAAACCATGATGAGGGCAAGTACTAAGCAAGTCTCGATACCTATCCCAACATTTGTAAAATATTTCTCCTGGTTTTTGAGTGAAAGTGGTGATTTGTCTCTTGAAAGAGTTTGTTCTATGAGATGGGAAAAACTTCTTTAAAAACTGTTGTTGCATTACATACCAAGCACGAATGGATCCTGGTCTCAAATTTTGTAGCCATGTTTTAGCTTTATCTTTTAATGAAAAAGAAAAAAGCTTTAATCTGATGGTGTTCATGCTACAATTTAAATTATTATATGTGTTGCAGACCTCCTCAAATTCTCTTAAATGCAAGTATGGATTTTCCAATTCCAAGCCATGAAATGAAGGTAAAAGTTGAATAATGCCTGGCTTAAAATTAAAATGAGATGCATCAGGAGGAAAAACTATGCATGATGGTGCACTTGTTCTTGTGGGATTCATGTGGTCTCTAAGTGTTCTAGCACGGTTATTCTCATTATTTTCATTATGAAGTGATTGATTATCTTCTTCGGCCATATTTTCTGAAAATGATGAGGATACCCTACAAAGTCTACCACTTGATGTACGTGACCACACTCTCATGCACGTGTAGGAATAAAATAAAAGGAAGAAGAAAATAAAAGAAGAAGGAAGAAAACAAAATAAAAAGAAACAAAAGAAAAGAAACAAAGTTGTATACAAGAAAAGTGAAAAGAGAAAATAAAATAAATACTATAATTTATACAAGAACTTACCTCCCCGGCAACGGCGCCAAAAACTTGACACGACTAAAAGGTTGATGTCTTCTCCCAAGTGCAGGAGTGTCGAAGTAATAAATAACCCGGCAAGACCGGGGTCGAACCACAGGGAGGTTAATTGTACAAATTATAAATAATAATAATACAACAACAACAATAACAACAACAACAACAACAACAATAATAACAACAATAACAATAATAATAATAATAATAATAATAATAATAATAATAATAATAATAATAATAAAGAAAAAGAAGGAGAAGAAGAAGAAGAAGATGATGAGAAGTTTGAGATGGAATATTAATGTAACGATTAAACAATGATAATAACAAATGTCAAGGTTAGAGGTTCCACTAATGGTATGTCAAACAAGTATAGTATAAACTCTTATTATTCAATTGGAAACCACACAGAAAGGAGGTTCCAATCAGATTATAGATTGTTAACATGATTACATTAGTCATCTTATTCGATTAATGCTAATACTTGTAAATCTCGTCAAGCATTCATGATTATAACTTATGTTAACAACAAATCAAGTTCCTTTCATAGCTCAGGTGTCGGTTATACCATACATTATGGGCTATGAAAGTGCCAAGCATTTGTTGTACCAAGTGTTATACAACATAAATCAAGATTAGTCATTTAACAAGCAAAGTATTAAAGAGTGAACAAGATAACAAATATAAAACATGTTAGTATCAAACATTAAAGTCCATATTAAGTTTACACTATACTTATTCTTACACCATTAGTGTAACCTTTTCACCTTGACATAATTAACTTAGCTAGACATAATGAAAGAAAGAAAAATAGATAAACAAAATAAGAACATAAAAGTTAACTAAGTAAAGGAAAGGAAATGAAAGGCATAAACTTAATATTAATGAAAACAAAGCATAAAAAATACAAAGAGAGAAAGGAAGAGCATGATCTTGATCTGGAAACCAAGATGCCTAAATGCATGGCAAATGCCTCCTTTTATAGGCCAAAATTGGGAACTATTGATTTGATGACTAATTGATAAGTGGGTGGCCAACTTTTGACTTGGTGACAATCCTTATCTTCTCTTGTCTGCCCAAAACGTCATTGATAACGTCAAAACTGGAGCCAGGTGCAAACATGAAAGTTGTAGGCAATTGTCTCAGCTTTCTTGTGTAAAAAATGCAGCTCATTTGGACTTCTAAAACTCCAGATATGGCCAAAATACCGAACAGTGCTCGGGCTGGAAGACAGATTCGGGCTTCTTTATTGTTGCTACAATTTGGACTTGATAATGGCCTTTTTAGATCTTGGGCTCCATATGAAAGTTGTAGGCCTATGTCTTACCTTTCCATCCATATAAATTGGACCTAAATCTGAGATCTATAGCTCCAGATATGGCCCAATTACCGAACAGTGTTCCAGTTTGGATTGCACCGACATCTCTTCTCTAAGTTTGACCATCTCTTTATCCATGCAATTTAAGTTCTTCAAGTCATCAATCAATCCTTTCATTTATGTGATAGACCTGCATTAAAAATAAACATTTACCACAAATTATAGGTATCTTATATTATTAGATACATTATTATAAAACATATTTTAGTTAAGGAGTTATTGATACTTCAAGTGCAAAATGATGATATAAAACCATGATAAAAATGCACTTTTAAGTACTAATCAATGATTTGCTGATTCTAAAAACTCCTTTTCTTTCCCAGGACTAGATCCAGCAAAAACACAGATATTTCTTATTTGATGACTTGAGGAACTTGCCATTTCTACACACTTCTGTATTTGTTGAATGTATGGGTTGAGTAGAAATGAAAGGAAGGAAAATAGGGTTTTATAGATGAGAAAGTAGAAAAGCAATCATAACATCTATATGTAGGCCAGCTAGAGTCTCACACACTCTCTCTCTCTTTTTATTTATTTATTTATTTACTTTTGAAAAAAACATGTGTATGTACAGGTAGTTGTGATTGTGGCTCACATCTTCCCTTGGTTTTACGTCCAAGAACGGCTTAAACGCCCTCTATGGGTCGGGGATAGGCTTCCCATCCAGTTTTCTTAAAAACTGGCAAACAGGGTCTTTTTTAGTCAGATTCCCAAGACTAAGTCGATCATGTTCTTTATGAAATAGTGGCCATAAATCATGAATTGCACGATGCACATCTCCACTAGGATGCGTCTCAAGAGTCAATAGAAGATTATCTAAAGACTCCTTACTCAGGCCATCCTTAATGAATTGTATTTTATCTTCACGGTTTATAAATACCATTCCTAAAGAACGACATTGTGTATTACAAGTCCATCTAGCATATCGATGACAGACTTCTAGTCGTTTTGCACGACGCTTCTTTGCAAAAGTGCTTTTACCTGTTCCAGGCATGTGTGAAATAAAGAAATTAGAGGACTCACCTGATAATCGGACCTTTGCTTCAATCAACCAGCGAATATCTTCAGGAATTCCATGATTCATTAATAATCTCAATCTTGCACATCTAGCACGGTAAATTTTTGTAATCGCATTCTGAGGCAGAGTGGGAAAATACTTTTTCAATTTTTCAACATTAGTGTCCATTTTCAAATGAGAATTGGAAGAGAGATTCGAAGAATTGCACAGATATATACACAGATATCAGTAATTGTGGGAAACTGAAAGAACCGACTTAAGTCACGGAGTACCGTTATCCGCCATTTAACCGGGGTGAGAAAAACTAACAAAAATCACTCAAAAAGAAACACAAAAACAATGTGAGAAAAAAAAATTAACCTTTATCTACAAGATCAGTCCAACCAGTTGATTCATTTTCTCTAGGAAAATTATCAAAGTAAGCTTTCAAACGATGTCCATTTTCATTAAAATCATTGTCATTCATTGAATTCTCAATATCACAGGCCCCATAAGGATTGCTCCATCTTGGTCTTAGCTCTCTAGGGAATGCATAGAGTTGAGAATTATAAAACAAAACTTTTTGACCTGTATCAATCTTTTGACAATTTTCACAAGTTTTGCAGAATGCATGCGTGTCCTTGAACATGGTGGGCCAATAAAATCCATTTTGAAAGATTTTTGTAGCTGTCTTTTTTGACGAGAAACAACTTCCACATGCTTCAGAATGACAAAGTTTAATGACACTACTTACCTCATTGTCGGAAATGAATCTTTGAAATATTTGATCAGGACAATATTTGAATAAGGTAGGGTCATCACAATAAAAGCTCTTCACTTCGTTCAAAAACTTTTCTTTGTCTTGGGTACTCCAATCAGCTGGCAAATCTCCTAAAGCAAGAAAATTGATATTTTTATTATACCAAGGCATTGGACTAAGAGAAAGTAAGGATTCGTTAGGAAAGTAATCATCCATTGGTGTGATGTCAGATGTCGAATCTGTTGTCACTGTTGATAAAAGATTCGCATCAACATGTTCGGTGCTTGTTTCATCCGTGATTTCTTCCTCAGAATAAACCATTTGCAAATCTTCAGTTTCATCCAATTCATTTTTACTTAAAGTAGATTCAAGTTGATCATAAACTAATTCATCAATATGATCTACTTCTTGTAAATCATTATCATCTCTAGGTTGCTTGCAAATGTTGAAAATATTCATCTCCAATGTCATGTTTCCAAATGATAGCTTCATCAGTCCATTCCTACAATTAATCAATGCGTTAGAGGTTGCAAGAAATGGACGTCCTAAAATAACAGGAAATGAATTACATGCTTCAACAGGTTCTGTGTCCAAGACAATAAAATCCACAGGATAAATGAATTTATCGACTTGTACTAACACATCTTCAATTATTCCTCTAGGCACTTTTATAGATCTATCGGCAAGTAAAAGAGATATAGAAGTTGGTTTTAACTCACCTAGATTGAGACTTTGAAAAACTGAATATGGAAGTAAATTCACACTAGCACCAAGATCAAGTAAGGCTCTTTCAATTTTATGCTCTCCAATAAAGCAAGAAATTGTAGGACAACCAGGGTCTTTATATTTCAAAGCATTATTGTTTTGAAGAATAGCACTTACTTGTTCGGCTAGAAAGGCTTTCTTTTTCACATTCAGTTTCCTCTTCACAGTGCATAGATCTTTCAAAAATTTAGCATACGAAGGAACCTGTTTAATAGCATCCAACAAAGGTATATTGATCCTTACCTGTTTGAAAATTTCATAAATTTCAGAGTTATGGTTGACTTTCCTTTGTTTGGTCATGGCATGAGGAAATGGAAGTGCTGGCGGTGAATCAGTCGTTTCTTTGCAATTTTCAGATTCAACCCCTTCCTTACCCTCAGAGATTGACTCATCATCTTTCTCATAAGGTTCAAGAGAGGGTTTTTCAATAACCTTACCACTGCGTAGAGTAATGACTGATTTGAGTTGATCCATGTGTTGGCTTCCGGAACTACTTGCATTTGCATTGTATTGCCCCTTGGGATTTTGCTGTGGTTGAGATGGAAACTTACCTTTCTCTTGGAAACTGAGAGCAGATGTTAATTTAGCAAGAGTATCTTTAAAATCTGTCATGTTTTGAGTAAGTTGAGTGTTGATTATCTCTTGCTTTTCAATGAATGCATGCAATGTTTCCTCAAGATTTCTTCTAGGAGGTGGAGCATAAGGAGGTGCATATCCATGAGAATTTTGGAAATTATGGTGTGCTTGAAACGGTGGTTGTGAAGTTTGTGCATTGTTGTTCTCACTCTTCCAACTGAAATTTGGGTGATTTCTCCAACCAGGGTTGTATGTTTGGGAGTATGGGTTGTGGTTGGGCCTTTGGAAACTGTTTAAAGCATGAGCTTGTTCATGGAGACATTCTTTAAAAGAAGGCAAGGTTGGACAATCGTTGGTTGAGTGTTCATTTGTTTCACAGATTTGACACACAATGTTTTCAACAGATTTTAATTGACCACTCTTTTTTAATTCTAGTGCCTCGACTTTTCTAGCTAAAGATGCAAACTTGGCTTGAAGGTCATGATCTTCCCTAAGGTTGTACATACCTCCACTAGATGTATGAGGTTGAGTTTTACTCGGTGCCTCATAAGTACCCGCGGTGTCCCAATTTTGAGCATTTTCAGCTAACAAGTCTAAGTACTCTATTGCTTCTTCAGGGTCTTTATCTTCAAAAGTTCCATTGCACATCAACTCAACCATTTGTCTATCTTTAGGTGTTAACCCTTCATAGAAATGTGAAACCAATCTCCATGTTTCAAAACCATGATGAGGGCAAGTACTAAGCAAGTCTCGATACCTATCCCAACATTGATAAAATGTTTCTCCTGGTTTTTGAGTGAAAGTGGTAATTTGTCTCTTGAAAGAGTTTGTTCTATGAGATGGGAAAAACTTCTTTAAAAATTGTTGTTGCATTTCATCCCAAGCACGAATGGATCCTGGTCTGAAATTTTGTAGCCATGTTTTAGCTTTATCTTTTAATGAAAAAGTAAAAAGCTTTAATCTGATGGTGTTCATGCTACAATTTAAATTATTATACGTGTTACAGACCTCCTCAAATTCCCTTAAATGCAAGTATGGATTTTCCAATTCCAAACCATGAAAAGAAGGTAAAAGTTGAATAATACCTTGTTTAAAATTAAAATGAGATGCATCGGGAGGAAAAACTATGCATGATGGTGCACTTGTTCTTGTGTGATTCATGTGGTCTCTAAGTGTTCTAACACGGTTATTCTCATTATTTTCATTATGAAGTGATTGATTATCTTCTTCGGCCATATTTTCTGAAAATGATGAGGATATCCTACAAAGTCTACCACTTGATGTGCGTGACCACACTCTCATGCACATGTAGGAATACAATAAAAGGAAGAAGAAAACAAAAGAAGAAGAAACAAGAGAAAAGAAACAAAGTTATATACAAGAAAAGTGAAAAGAGAAAATAAAATAAATATTATAATTTATACAAGGACTTACCTCCCCGGCAACGGCGCCAAAAACTTGACACGACTAAAAGGTTGATGTCTTCTCCCAAGTGCAGGAGTGTCGAAGTAATAAATAACCCGGCAAGACCGGGGTCGAACCACAGGGAGGTTAATTGTACAAATTATAAACAACAATTATAAAACAACAATAATAGTACTAACAATAACAATAATAATAATAATACTAGTAGTAGTAGTAGTAGTAATAATAATAATAATAATAATAATAATAATAAAGAAAGAGAAGAAGAAGAAGATGATGATGATGAGAACTTAGAGATGAAATATTAAAGTAAGGATTAAACAATAATAATAACAAATGTCAAGGTTAGAGGTTCCACTGATGGTATATCAAACAAGTATAGTATAAACTCTTATTATTGAATTGGAAACCACACACAAAGGAGGTTCCAATCAGATTATATATTGTTAACATGATTACATTAGTCATCTTATTCAATTAATGCTAATACTTGTAAATCTCGTCAAGCATTCATGATTATAACTTATGTTAACAACAAATCAAGTTCCTTCCATAGCTCAGGTGTCGGTTATACCATACATTATGGGCTATGAAAGTGCCAAGCATTTGTTGTACCAAGTGTTATACAACATAAATCAAGATTAGTCATTTAACAAGCAAAGTATTAAAGAGTAAATAAGATAACAAATATAAAACATGTTAGTATCAAACATTAAAGTCCATATTAAGTTTACATTATACTTATTCTTACACCATTAGTGTAACCTTTTCACCTTGACATAATTAACTTAGCTAGACATAATGAAAGAAAGAAAAATAGATAAACAAAATAACAACATAAAAGTTAACTAAGTAAAGGAAAGGAAATGAAAGGCATAAACTTAATATTAATGAAAATAAAGCATAAACATTACAAAAAATACAAAGAGAGAAAGGAAGAGCATGATCTTGATCTGGAAACCAAGATGCCTAAATGCATGGCAAATGCCTCCTTTTATAGGCCAAAATTGGGAACTATTGATTTGATGACTAATTGATAAGTGGGTGGCCAACTTTTGACTTGGTGACAATCCTTATCTTCTCTTGTCTGCCCAAAACGTCATTGATAACGTCAAACCTGGAGCCAGGTGCAAACATGAAAGTTGTAGGCAATTGTCTCAGCTTTCTTGTCTAAAAAGTTCAGCTCATTTGGACTTCTAGAACTCCAGATATGGCCAAAATACCGAACAGTGCTCGGGCTGGAAGACAGATTCGGGCTTCTTTGTTGTTGCTACAATTTGGACTTGATAATGGCCTTTTTAGATCTTGGGCTCCATATGAAAGTTGTAGGCCTACATCTTACCTTTCCATCCATATAAATTGGACCTAAATCTGAGATCTGTAGCTCCAGATATGGCCCAATTACCGAACAGTGTTCCGGTTTGGATTGCACCGACATCTCTTCTCTAAGTTTGACCATCTCTTTATCCATGCAATTTAAGTTCTTCAAGTCATCAATCAATCCTTTCATTTATGTGATAGACCTGCATTAAAAATAGACATTTACCACAAATTATAGGTATCTTATATTATTAGATACATTATTATAAAACATATTTTAGTTAAGGAGTTATTGATACTTCAAGTGCAAAATGATGATATAAAACCATGATAAAAATGCACTTTTAAGTACTAATCACTACTCTACGCAGTGGTAAGGTTATTGAAAAACCCCCTCTTGAACCTTATGAGAAAGATGATGAGTTAATTTCTAAGGGAAAGGAAGGTGTTGAATCTGAAAATTGCAAAGAAACGACTGATTCTCCGCCAGCACTTCCATTTTCTCATGCCATGATCAATCAGGAAGAAATCGAGGATGAAAAAGGCATCGAAAAGGTTGATGCGAATCTTTTATCAAAAGTGACAACAGATTCGACACCCGACATCACACCAATTGATGATTACTTTCCTGATGAATCTCTACTTTCTCTTAATTCAATGCCTTGGTTTGCTAAAAATATCAATTTTCTTGCTTCAGGATTTTTGCCAACTCATTGGAGTATTGAAGACAAAAGAAAATTTTTGAGCAACGAGCAAAATTTTTATTGGGATGACCCTTACTTATTCAATTATTGTCCTGATCAAATATTTCAAAAATGCATTCTCGACAATGAGGTAAGTAATTTCATTAAATTTTGTTACTCTAAGGCATGTGGGGATCATTTCTCATCAAAAAACAGGATTGTAGAAATCTTACAAAGTGAATTTTACTGGCCTATCATATTCAAGGAGTCACATGTATTCCGTAAAAACTATGAAAATTGTCAAAAGGTGGGATTTATTTCAAAACACAGAGAGTCTTTAGATAATCTTCTATTGACTCTTAAGTCTCATCATAGTCAAGATAAGCATCGTGTAATTCATGACTTAGGAACCCATTTTCATAAAGAACATACTTGACTTAGTCTTGGGAATCTGACTAAAAAAGACCCTGTTTGCTAGTTTTTAAGAAAACTGGATGGGAAGCCTATCCCCGACCCATTGAGGGCGTTTAAGCTATTCTTGGACGTAAAACCAAGGGAAGATGTGAGCCACATTCACAACTGCGATTTGAATTTTTTTTTGTTTGTAAAAACTTGTGTTTTTTGGTTTTATTATTGTGTTTTGTTATTTTTTATTTTTATTTTAGTGTGTTTCAGGTTTTGTCAGTGTTCGTTATTTCAGGTGATATCTTCTATACTCTATCTTTCTACCTTAGAACATTGAGGACAATGTCTCCTTTTGGTTGGGGGGAGAGGGTAGTAGTTGATAAAAAAAAAAATTGTTTTTCATTTCATAAAGCATGTGCATAATTGTTGTTACTAGGATGGCAGAGTAAAGGAGTTCTTTTGTTAAAGTGACTCTTGAGACGCATCTTAGTAACCATTCTTAAGAAGGTCTATTATAATACTTCCTGAAATATTCAGGTTTACAAACTCTCGTATTGTTACCGCTTAATTCTGCTCATATACTTATTTAACATGTATTCTTAAACCTTAATTTACACACACACACTTTAACATATGATTGTGGGTTGCATATTGGATTATTACATTATTTATGTTCTTTTGTTAAAGGTAACAACTAAGGGGAAGGGATTGTATATAATTAAAAAAAAAAGAAAAAAAGAAAAAAAATGATGATAATAAAAATGTAGATAAGTTTGGTTTCGTAGCCTCCCTAACCTAAGCAATTAAGCCCGAAGGGGTGTTTTAACACCTAATACCCTAAAGTCAACTGACTTGGGAGCTATTGGCCCAACGCTTGTTACATGGGTTGAGGAGAAAAGCTTAAGGGAATCAAACATTGCACTATCTATATATCAGTATCTGCGACCCGAGTTACTAAGCTCGTAGGGATGTCTTAACACCTAATGCCCTAAGACCAACTAGTCTGGGAGTCATTAGCTGAAAGCTCGTTACATGGGTTAAAGATGCATGATGTTTTTAAATTATATGTATATAGATTTAAAAAAAAAAGAAAAAAGAAAAAAAAAGAAAAAAATAATAATCCCAACCCAAGGAAGTTAACCTTAAACATTAGAACAAAAATTTTGTTTTCTTCCAAGAAAAGCCCATAATTATGTGTTGATATATTGAGCACAAAAGAAAGGTTTATTAATATCTTGTTAAGAGGTATTGAGCAGATATATAAATTTAATGAGAGTTTGTTTATCTGGATAGATTAATGGAAGTTAAATGATGAATACCTTGCTTTGTGAAATTTGCAAATTGTTGTACCGCTTTGATTACTAGGGACTAGTAATAAGCTGGTTGAGGGGTGTGATTAGTACTTAAAAGTGCATTTTTGTCATGGTTTTATATCATCATTTTGCACTTGAAGTATCAATAACTCCTTAACTAAAGCATGTTTTATAATAATATATCTAATAATATAAGATACCTATAATTTGTAGTAAATGTCTATTTTTAATGCAGGCCTATCACATAAATAAAAGGATTGATTGATGACTTGAAGAACTTAAATTGCAAGGATAAAGAGATGGCCAAACTTAGAAAAGAGATGTCGGTGCAATCCAAACCGGAACATTGTTCGGTAATTGGGCTATATCTGGAGCTACAGATCTCAGATTTAGGTCCAATTTATATGGATGGAAAGGTAAGACATAGGCCTACAACTTTCATATGGAGCCCAAGATCTAAAAAGGCCATTATCAAGTCCAATTTGTAGCAACAACAAAGAAGCCCGAATCTGTCTTCCAGCCCGAGCACTGTTCGGTATTTTGGTCATATCTGGAGTTCTAGAAGTCCAAATGAGCTGAATTTGTTACACAAGAAAGCTGAGACAATTGCCTACAACTTTCATGCTTACAACTGGCTCCAATTTGGACGTTATCAATGACATTTTGGGCAGACAAGAAAAGATAAGGATTGTCACCAAGTTAAAAGTTGGCCACCCACTTATCAATTAGTCATCAAATCAATAGTTCCCAATTTTGGCCTATAAAAGGAGGCATTTGCCATGCATTTAGGCATCTTGGTGTTCAGATCAAGATCATGCTCTTCCTTTCTCTCTTTGTATTTTTTGTAATGTTTATGCTTTGCTTTCATTAATATTAAGTTTATGCCTTTCATTTCCTTTCCTTTACTTAGTTAGCTTTTATGTTCTTATTTTGTTTATCTTTTTTTTTTCTTTCATTATGTCTAGCTAAGTTAATTATGTCAAGGTGAAAAGGTTACACTAATGGTGTAAGAATAAGTATAATGTAAACTTAATATGGACTTTAATGTTTGATACTAACATGTTTTATATTTGTTATCTTGTTCACTCTTTAATACTTTGCTTGTTAAATGACTAATCTTGATTTATGTTGTATAACACTTGGTACAACAAATGCTTGGCACTTTCATAGCCCATAATGTATGGTATAACCGACACCTGAGCTATGAAAGGAACTTGATTTGTTGTTAACATAAGTTATAATCATGAATGCTTGACGAGATTTACAAGTATTAGCATTAATTGAATAAGATGACTAATGTAATCATGTTAACAATATATAATCTGATTGGAACCTCCTTTGTGTGTGGTTTCCAATTCAATAATAAGAGTTTATACTATACTTGTTTGATATACCATTAGTGGAACCTCTAACCTTGACATTTGTTATTATTATTGTTTAATCTTTACATTAATATTTCATCTCTAAGTTCTCATCATCATCATCTTCTTCTTCTTCTTTTTCTTTATTATTATTATTATTATTATTATTACTACTACTACTACTAGTACTATTATTATTATTATTATTATTATTATTACTACTACTACTACTACTAGTACTATTATTATTATTATTATTATTACTATTGTTGTTGTTGTTATTGTTGTTTTATAATTGTTGTCTATAATTTGTAGAATTAACCTCCCTGTGGTTCGACCCCGGTCTTGCCGGGTTATTTATTACTTCGACACTCCTGCACTTGGGAGAAGACATCAACCTTTTAGTCGTGTCAATAAAGTAGACTTAAATCTAAGATCTATAGCTCCAGATGTGACCCAATTATCGAACAATATTCCGGTTTGGATTGCACCGACATCCCTTTTCTAATCTTGGTCATCTATTTGCCCTTGCAATTTAAGTTCTTAAAGTCATCAATCAATCTTTTCATTTATATGATAGGCCTGCATTTAAAATGAACATTTACCACAAATTAAAGGTATCTTATATTATTAGATATATTATTATAAAACATGCTTTAGTTAAGGAGTTATTGATACTTCAAGTGCAAAATGATGATATAAAACCATGATAAAAATGCACTTTTAAGTACTAATCACACCCCTCAACCAGCTTATTACTAGTCCCTATTAATCACAACGTTAAAATAGAAAAACAATTTACAAATTTCACAAAGCAAGGTATTCATCATTTAACTTCCATTAATCTATCTAGATAAACAAACTCGCATTAAATTTATATATCTGCTCAATACCTCTTAACAAGATATTAATAAACCTTTCTTTTGTACTCAATGTATCAACACATAATTATAGGGCTTTTCTTTGAAGAAAAAAAAAATTTATGTTCTAATGTTTAAGGTTAACTTCCTTAGATTGGGATTATTTTTTTGTCTTTTTTTGTATTGTTTTCTTATATATATATATATATGTCCTTTTTTGCAAGAGTTTTGCAAGAGTTTCTTTAAAATCAGTTATGCTTTGAGTAAGTTGAGTATTGATTGTCTCTTGCTTTTCAATGAATGCATACAAAGTTTCCTCAAAATTACTTCTAAGAGGTGGAGCATAAGAAGGTGCATATCCATAAGAATTTTGGAAATTATGGTGTGCTTGAAACTGTGGTGGTGAAGTTTGTGCATTGTCACTCTTCCAACTGAAATTTAGGTGATTTCTCCAACCAGGGTTGTATGTTTGGGAGTATGGGTTGTGGTTGGGCCTTTGGAAACTGTTTAAAGCATGGGCTTGTTCATGGAGACATTCCTTAAAAGAAGGCAAGGCTGGACAATCATTGGTTGAGTGTTCATTTGTTTCACAGATTTGACACACAATGTTTTCAACAGATTTTAATTGACCACTCTTTTTCAATTCTAGTGCCTCAACTTTTCTAGCTAAAGATGCAAATTTGGCTTGAAGGTCATGATCTTCCCTAAGGTTGTACATACCTCCACTAGATGTATGAGGTTGAGTTTTACTCGGTGCCTCATAAGTACCCGCGGTGTCCCAATTTTGAGCATTTTCAGCTAACAAGTCTAAGTACTCCATTGCTTCATCAAGGTCTTTATCTTCAAAAGTTCCATTGCACATCAATTCAACCATTTGCCTATCTTTAGGTGTTAACCCTTCATAGAAATGTGAAACCAATCTCCATGTTTCAAAACCATGATGGGGGCAAGTACTAAGCAAGTCTCGATACCTATCCCAACATTTGTAAAACGTTTCTCCTGGTTTTTGAGTGAAAGTGGTGATTTGTCTCTTGAAAGAGTTTGTTCTATGAGATGGGAAAAACTTCTTTAAAAACTGTTGTTGCATTTTATCCCAAGCACGAATGGATCCTGGTCTCAAATTTTGTAGCCATGTTTTAACTTTATCTTTTAATGAAAAAGGAAAAAGCTTTAATCTGATAGTGTTCATGCTACAATTTAAATTATTATATGTGTTGCAAACCTCCTCAAATTCCCTTAAATGCAAGTATGGATTTTCCAATTCCATGCCATGAAATGAAGGTAAAGTTGAATAATACCTGGCTTAAAATTAAAATGAGATGCATCGGGAGGAAAAACTATGCATGATGGTGCACTTGTTCTTGTGGGATTCATGTGGTCTCTAATTGTTATAGCACGGTTATTCTCGCTATTCTCATTATGAAGTGATTGATTATCTTCTTCGGCCATATTTTCTGAAAATGATGAGGATATCCTACAAAGTCTACCACTTGATGTACGTGGCCACACTCTCATGCACGTGCAGGAATAAAATAAAAGGAAGAAGAAAATAAAAGAAGAAGAAACAAGAGAAAAGAAATAAAGTTATATACAAGAAAAGTGAAAAGAGAAAATAAAATAAATACTATAATTTATACAAGAACTTACCTCCCCGGCAACGGCTCCAAAAACTTGACACGACTAAAAGGTTGATGTCTTCTCCCAAGTGCAGGAGTGTCGAAGTAATAAATAACCCGGCAAGACCGGGGTCGAACCACAGGGAGGTTAATTGTACAAATTATAGACAATAATTATAAACAATAATAACAACAACAACAATAGTAGTAATAATAATAATAATAATAATAGTAGTAGTAGTAGTAGTAGTAGTAGTAGTAGTAGTAATAAAGAAAGAGAAGAAGAAGAAGATGATGAGAACTTGGAGATGGAAAATTAATGTAAGGATTAAACAATAATAATAACAAATGTCAAGGTTAAAGGTTCCACTAATGGTATATCAAACAAATATAGTATAAACTCTTATTATTGAACTGGAAACCACACACAAAGGAGGTTCCAATCAGATTATATATTGTTAACATGATTACATTAGTCATCTTATTCAATTAATGCTAATACTTGTAAATCTCGTCAAGCATTCATGATTATAACTTATGTTAATAACAAATCAAGTTCCTTTCATAGCTCAGGTGTTGGTTATACCATACATTATGGGCTATGAAAGTGCCAAGCATTTGTTGTACCAAGTGTTATACAACATAAATCAAGATTAGTCATTTAACAAGCAAAGTATTAAAGAGTGAACAAGATAACAAATATAAAACATGTTAGTATCAAACATTAAAGTCCATATTAAGTTTACATTATACTTATTCTCACACCATTAGTGTAACCTTTTCACCTTGACATAATTAACTTAGCTAGACATAATGAAAGAAAGCAAAATAGATAAACAAAATAAGAACATAAAAGTTAACTAAGTAAAGGAAAGGAAATGAAAAGCACAAACTTAATATTAATGAAAGCAAAGCATAAACAATACAAAGAGAGAAAGGAAGAGCATGATCTTGATCTGAACACCAAGATGCCTAAATGCATGGCAAATGCCTCCTTTTATAGGCCAAAATTGGGAACTATTGATTTGATGACTAATTGATAAGTGGGTGGCCAACTTTTGACTTGGTGACAATCCTTATCTTCTCTTGTCTGCCCAAAACGTCATTGATAACGTCAAAATTGGAGCCAGTTGAAAACATGAAAGTTGTAGGCAATTGTCTCAGCTTTCTTGTGTAAAACCTTCAGCTCATTTGGACTTCTAGAACTCCAGATATGGCCAAAATACCGAACAGTGCTCGGGCTGGAAGACAGATTCGGGCTTCTTTATTGTTGCTACAATTTGGACTTGATAATGGCCTTTTTAGATCTTGGGCTCCATATGAAAGTTGTAGGCCTATGTCTTACCTTTCCATCCATATAAATTGGACCTAAATCTGAGATCTGTAGCTCCATATATGACCCAATTACCGAACAGTATTACGGTTTGGATTGCACCGACATCTCTTTTCTAAGTTTGACCATCTCTTTGCCCTTGCAATTTAAGTTCTTAAAGTCATCAATCAATCATTTCATTTATGTGATAGACCTGCATTTAAAATGAACATTTACCACAAATTAAAGGTATCTTATATTATTAGATATATTATTATAAAACATGCTTTAGTTAAGGAGTTATTGATACTTCAAGTGCAAAATGATGATATAAAACCATGACAAAAATGCACTTTTAAGTACTAATCAGGAGACTAGGAAGGAATAGTGTTGAGGGGGCGGCAACTAGTATAGGGTCATCGCCCTTTTTTTTTATGTTTCTCTCTTTTAGGGTTTCTGGTAATGGCCTCCTCCTCTTGAGGTTTCTTCTTTTAGGGTTTCTCTCTAATCGTCCTCTCCCCTCTTATTTTCCTTTGCTTCCCTTTTTTCGTATACTAAGATCAGTATTTATAGTGAAAGAGTCCCGTCACTTGTGAGAAGTAAAGTCTCAATCAAACTCATTCTCTTTTTTTAAGTTCGAATTAGAATCGAATTCAAAAGTAGACAACTATCATTATCTTAAAGATTATCTTGAACAAGGTAAGGATTATCTTAAAGAAGACAAGGGTTATCTTGAAAAAGATAAGGATTAGCTTGAAGGTAAGGATTATCTTGAAGGTAAGGATTATCTTGAGGATAAAGATAGAATGACAAAGGCACATTGTAGTCCCTAGTTTTCACGCAAGTAGACAAATCACACTTTTCATCAAAATACATCTCTGATCTTTTAATTTTACATTTTAAACCCTGTAAAATTAAATTAAAAGCTAATGAGTCAAAATTAGGTTACAACGAAGACATCAACCACTTTCAATGTGTTGGAAGGGCGGTGGAGGGGTGGCTGCATAGTGGCCACCCCCTATCTCTCTCTCCCCTATTTTTCCTATAAATACAGGGGAGAGCCAAAACTAACAGGACCAATAGGTTGGGAACAAACTGAAAGAGATAGAGCAGAGGAGAGAAGAGAAAAAAGAGAAAAGAGAGGGGGCAGGAAAAAAAAAAGAAAAAGAGAAAACTAGTAAAAAGAGCGTAAAACAAATGAGAGAGACAAGAAAACAGCACTGCCACCCACCGTGGACCAACAACATCGTCGCCTGTCACCTCTAGTAGCACATCCAACAGTTGCAGCCACTGCAGGTCAGCCCTTCCAAAAATTGTTCGCATAGCATGTGAACAATTGAGGGCACTATTCACACTAGCTGAGTTTAGCAAAGCCCATGTAGTTGGGCCAGGTTTGGCCCAGCCTATGTATTTGGGCCTGACCGGCCCTTTCAAAAATCCTTGTTCCTAAATTTTATGATTTTTTTGCATAGTTTTTTTTATGTAATTTTGATTAGTGTTAGGTTATATTTTATATCATAAAAATATAAATCTGGTATTAAAATACTCGTTTTTTTTTCAAAACTTCCAAAACTACAAAAAAAAATTGAAAAAAGAAAAAAAAACTTTTTGTGCATACAACCATGTGTCTCAAAGTTAAAAAATCATATTGTGTTTTTCATACACCAAAAAACAATTTTTTAACATATATTTTGACTTTAATGACTAGTTTATTAAAGTCAAAAGAACATTGACTAAAATTTCAAAAAACAATAAAAATTTTATTTTGTTTGTCTCTTAGTATCTAGAGTATGATAATACACATAATACATATTCCAGATATTTAATTATTTTTTCACAAACAATAGAATAGTTAGGTCTTACCATATTAAGATAAGAACTTTCTTATTAAGGAGGGCTTGCCTTGAACCTTAGACAGACCAATAATTAGAAATCACAATACTATTTTAGATTTTATTAGACAAAACAATGCAGCCTATCTTAGGTAGGGTATATTTATGGTGCTAATACATTTCTTTTACACAACCAGTTTTTATACCTGATCTCTTAGATTAGTTTGGATTTCTAGTGACCAGAATACTAGGTGGTAACTTCCATTTTAATTTTTCATTGATAAGAGAGAAGAATTTCTTGTTTTGTCATATTTTGCCAAAAATAAACCATTCCATTTTTCCTAGAAGGTGGATAATCGCCACAATACCATACACGTGCGACAGAATGGTGCATCTATTAGGGACCTTGTGATCTAAGCTTTGTTTTGTTTGTTTGTTGTGTTTTATTGTTTGGTTTATATTTTTTAATACACTAATTTTTTTAGGCACTTTCATTCTATCCATATTTATTCATGCATTATATAAAATTATTTCATGCATCATTCGTATTTTTGTATAAGTTACATTAAAAACTCTAGGTTAAGTGGGGGACTAGTAGCTTATCTTACAACTTTTAAGTCAAGGTTTAAGTTTGTGTAAATCTCAACTCTTCGCTGAATGGTTAGACTAGTATTGATCAATGCACATGCCATCCCATTACCTGTTGAGCCCCCATATTGTCTTTACGAGAACAATCACTAGGATATTAAGAAACCTTTTTAGAGACTGAATAGCAAACCTACTCTTATCATGCATAAAAGACTTTAGAACTTGCCTTTAGGGTGTATGCTCCATGACATGACGAAAAGATTATTGTCTTCTCCCAAGTGCAGGAGTGTCAAAGTAATAAATAACCCAGTGACACGACTAAAAGATTGATGTCTTCTCCCAAGTGCAGGAGTGTCGAAGTAATAAATAACCCGGCAAGACCGGGGTCAAACCACATGGAGGTTAATTGTACAAATTATAAACAACAATTATAAACAACAATAATAGCAACAATAATAGTAGTAGTAGTAGTAGTAGTAGTAGTAGTAGTAGTAGTAGTAGTAGTAGTAGTAATAACAATAACAATAATAATAATAAAGAAAGAGAAGAAGAAGAAGATGATGATGATGATGAGAACTTTGAGATGAAATATTAATGTAACAATTAAACAATGATAATAGTAAATGTCAAGGTTAGAGATTCCACTAATGGTATGTGATTAGTACTTAAAAGTGCATTTTTATCATGGTTTTATATCATCATTTTGCACTTGAAGTATTAATAACTCCTTAACTAAAATATGTTTTATAATAATGTATCTAATAATATAAGATACCTATAATTTGTGGTAAATGTCGATTTTTAATGCAGGCCTATCACATAAATGAAAGGATTGATTGATGACTTGAAGAACTTAAATTTCAAGGATAAAGAGATCGCCAAACTTAGAAAAGAGATGTCGGTGCAATCCAAACCGGAACACTGTTCGGTAATTGGGTCATATCTGGAGCTACAGATCTTAGATTTAGGTCCAATTTATATGGATGGAAAGGTAAGACATAGGCCTACAACTTTCATATGGAGCCCAAGTCTAAAGAGGCCATTATTAAGTCCAAATTGTAGCAACAACAAAGAAGCCCGAATCTGTCTTCCAGCCCGAGCACTGTTCGGTATTTTGGCCATATCTGGAGTTCTAGAAGTCCAAATGAGCTGAATTGTTTACACAAGAAAGCTGAGACAATTGCCTACAACTTTCATTGTTACAACTGGCTCCAATTTTGACGTTATCAATGACGTTTTGGGCAGACAAGAGAAGATAAGGATTGTCACCAAGTCAAAAGTTGGCCACCCACTTATCAATTAGTCATCAAATCAATAGTTCCCAATTTTGGCCTATAAAAGGAGGCATTTGCCATGCATTTAGGCATCTTGGTGTTCAGATCAAGATCATGCTCTTCCTTTCTCTCTTTGTATTTTTTGTAATGTTTATGCTTTACTTTCATTAATATCAAGTTTATGCCTTTCATTTCCTTTCCTTTACTTAGTTAACTTTTATATTCTTATTTTGTTTATTTGTTTTCCTTTCTTTCATTATGTCTATCTAAGTTAATTATGTCAAGGTGAAAAGGTTACACTAATGGTGGAAGAATAAGTATAGTGTAAACTTAATATGGACCTTAATGTTTGATACTAACATGTTTTATATTTGTTATCTTGTTCACTCTTTAATACTTTGCTTGTTAAATGACTAATCTTGATTTATGTTGTATAACACTTGGTACAACAAATGCTTGGCACTTTCATGGCCCATAATGTATGGTATAACCGACACCTGAGCTATGAAAGGAACTTGATTTGTTGTTAACATAAGTTATAATCATGAATGCTTGACGAGATTTACAAGTATTAGCATTAATTGAATAAGATGACTAATGTAATCATGTTAACAATATATAATCTGATTGGAACCTCCTTTGTGTGTGGTTTCCAATTCAATAATAAGAGTTTATACTATATTTGTTTGATATACCATTAGTGGAACCTCTAACCTTGACATTTGTTATTATTATTGTTTAATCCTTACATTAATATTTCATCTCCAAGTTCTCATCATCTTCTTCTTCTTCTCTTTCTTTATTATTATTATTATTACTACTAGTAGTATTACTACTACTACGACTACTACTACTATTATTATTATTAATATTATTGTTGTTGTTGTTGTTGTTGTTGTTGTTGTTATTGTTATTGTTATTGTTGTTGTTTTATTGTTATTTATAATTTATACAATTAACCTCCCTGTGGTTCGACCCCGGTCTTGCCGGGTTATTTATTACTTCGACACTCCTGCACTTGGGAGAAGACATGAACCTTTTAGTCATGTCAGTATGTCAAACAAGTATAATATAAACTCTTATTATTTAATTGGAAATCATACATGAAGGAGGTTCCAATCAGATTATATATACTTAACATGATTACATTAGTCATCTTATTCGATTAATGCTAGTACTTGTAAATTTCATCAAGCATTCATGATTATAACTTATGTTAACAACAAATCAAGTTCCTTTCATAGCTCAGGTGTCAGTTATACCATACATTATGGGCCATGAAAGTGCTAAGCATTTGTTGTACCAAGTGTTATACAACATAAATCAAGATTAGTTATTTAACAAGCAAAGTATTAAAGAGTGAACAAGATAACAAATATAAAACATGTTAGTATCAATCATTAAAGTCCATATTAAGTTAACATTATACTTATTCTTACACCATTAGTGTAACCTTTTCACCTTGACATAACTAACTTAGCTAGACATAATGAAAGAAAAATAGATAAACAAAATAAGAACATAAAAGCTAACTAAGGAAAGGAAATGAAAAGCATAAACTTAATATTAATGAAAGAAAAGCATGAACATTACAAAAAATACAAAGAGAGAAAGGAAGAGCATGATCTTGATCTGAACACCAAGATGCCTAAATGCATGGCAAATGCCTCCTTTTATAGGCCAAAATTGGGAACTATTGATTTGATGACTAATTGATAAGTGGGTGGCCAACTTTTGACTTGGTGACAATCCTTATCTTCTCTTGTCTGCCCAAAACGTCATTGATAACGTCAAAATTGGAGCCAGTTGAAAACATGAAAGTTGTAGGCAATTGTCTCAGCTTTCTTGTGTAAAACATTCAGCTCATTTGGACTTTTAGAACTCCAAATATGGCCAAAATACTAAATAGTGCTCGGGCTGGAAGACAGATTCGGACTTCTTTGTTGTTGCTATAATTTGGACTTGAAAATGGCCTTTTTAGATCTTGGACTCTATATGAAAGTTGTAGACCTATATCTTACCTTTCCATCCATATAAATTGGACCTAAATCTGAGATCTATAGCTCTATATATGATCCAATTACCAAATAGTGTTCCAGTTTGGATTGCACTGACATCTCTTTTCTAAGTCTGGCCATCTCTTTATCCTTGCAATTTAAGTTCTTAAAGTCATCAATCAATCCTTTTTTTATGTGATAGGCTTGCATTTAAAATGAACATTTACCACAAATTAAAGGTATCTTATATTATTAGATATATTATTATAAAACATGCTTTAGTTAAGGAGTTATTGATACTTCAAATGCAAAATGATGATATAAAACCATAATAAAAATGCACTTTTAAGTACTAATCACACCCACCCAACCAGCTTATTACTAGTCCCTAGTAATCAAAGCGTTAAAATAGAAAAACAATTTGCAAATTTCACAAAGCAAGGTATTCATCATTTAACTTCCATTAATCTATCCAGATAAATAAACTCTCATTAAATTTATATATCTGCTCAATACCTCTTAAGATATTAATAAACCTTTCTTTTGTGCTCAATGTATCAACACATAATTATGGGGCTTTTCTTGGAAGAAAATAAAATTTTTGTTCTAATGTTTAAGGTCAACTTCCTTGGGTTGGGATTATTATTTTTGTCTTTTTTTTTGTCTTCCTTTTTTTTTAAATGTATATACATATAATTTAAAAATATCATGCATCTTTAACCCATGTAACGAGCTTTCAGCTAATGACTCCTAGACTAGTTGGTCTTGGGGCATTAGGTGTTAAGACAGCCCTACGAGCTTAGTAACTCGGGTCGCAGATACTAATATATAGATAGTGCAATGTTTGATTCCCATATAACAAGCATTGGGGCAATAGTTCCCAAGTCAATTGACTTTAGGGTATTAGGTGTTAAAACACCCCTTCGGGCTTAATTGCTTAGGCTAGGGAGGCTACGAAACCAAACTTATCTACATTTTTATTATCATCATTTTTTTTCTTTTTTTTCTTAATTATATACAATCTCTTTCCCTTAGTTGTTACCTTTAACAAAAGAACATAAATAATGTAATAATCCAATATGCAACCCACAATCATATGTTAAAGTGTGTGTGTGTAAATTAAGGTTTAAGAATACATGTTAAATAAGTATATGAGCAGAATTAAGTGATAACAATGCTAGAGTTTGTAAACTTGAATATTTCAGGAAGTATTATAATAGACCTTGTTAAGAATGGTTACTAAGATGCGTCTCAAGAGTCACTTTAACAAAAGAGCTCCTTTACTCTGCCATCCTAGTAACAACAATTATGCACATGCTTTATGAAATGAAAAACAATTTTTTTTTATCAACTACTACCCTCTCCCCCGAACCAAAACGAGACATTGTCCTCAATGTTCTAAGGTAGAAAGATAGAGTATAGAAGATAACACCTGAAATAACGAAAACTGACAAAACCTGAAACACACTGAAATAACACCTATATAAGGCCAGCTACTATATTTGTTGAATGTATGGGTTGAGTAGAATTGAAAGGAAGGAAGAGAGGGTTTTATAGATGAGAAATTAGAAAGGCAATCATAACACCTATATGTAGGCCAACTAGAGTCTCACACTCAACCAGCTTAAAAGTGCTTTAGTTAAGGAGTTATTGATACTTCAAGTGCAGAATGATGATATAAAACCATGATAAAAAATGCACTTTTAAGTACTAATCACACCCCCCAACCAGCTTATTACTAGTCCCTTTCATAGCTCAAGTGTCAGTTATACCATACAGTATGAACTATGAAAGTGCCAAGCATTTGTTGTACCAAGCGTTATACAACATAAATCAAGATTAGTTATTTAACAAGCAAAGTATTAAAGAGTGAACAAGATAACAAATATAAAACATGTTAGTATCAAACATTAAAGTCCATATTAAGTTTACATTATACTTATTCTTACACTATTAGTGTAACCTTTTCACTTTGACATCATTAACTTAGCTAGACATAATGAAAGAAAGAAAAATAGAAAAACAAAATAAGAACATAAAAGTTAACTAAGTATAGGAAAGGAAATGAAATGCATAAACTTGATATTAATGAAAGCAAAGCATAAACATTACAAAAAATATAAAGAGAGAAAGGAAGAGCATGATCTTGATCTGGACACCAAGATGCCTAAATGCATGGCAAATGCCTCCTTTTATAAGCCAAAATTGGAAACTATTGATTTGATGACTAATTGATAAGTGGGTGGCCAACTCTTGACTTGGTGACAATCCTTATCTTCTCTTGTCTGTCCAAAACGTCATTGATAATGTCACAATTGGAGCCAGTATGCCTAGACCACCTGGTAAAGCAATGAAGGCATCAGCATGGTTAAACATTGCATTCATTCGAGCCGATATTGTGGAGACCTGAAGTTCCTCTCTAATTGTTTTTCCAATGATGTTTCCTTATGCTAAAGCTTAGGGGACGACCCCTAAAACTTGACTACCTCCTAAAAATGTAGCTATTGACACACCTCTCATTAACCCAAGACTGCCTCCCCTATATACTAAATGAATCTTTCTCTCAACTAACACTAATATTTCTTATATGATGACTTGAGGAACTTGTCATTTCTACACACTTTTGTATTTGTTGAATGTATGGGTTGAGTAGAAATGAAAGTAAAGAAGATAGGGTTTTATAGATGAGAAATTAGAAAGGCAATCATAACACCTATATGTAGGCTATTTAGAGTCTCACACTCTCTCTCTCACTATTTATTTATTTATTTATTTATTTACTTTTGAAAAAGCATGTGTATGTACAGGTAGTTATGATTCTGGCTCACATCTTCCCTTGGTTTTACGTCCAAAAACAGCTTAAACGCCCTTTGTGGGTCGGGGATAGGCTTCCCATCCAGTTTTCTTATAAACTGGCAAATAGGGTCTTTTTTAGTCAGATTCCCAAGACTAAGTTGATCATGTTCTTTATAAAATAGTGGTCATAAATCATGAATTACACGATGCACATCTCCACTAGTCCACTAAGATGCGTCTCAAGATTCAATAGAAGATTATCTAAAGACTCCTTACTCAGGCCATCCTTAATGAATTGTATTTTATCTTCACGGTTTATAGATACCAATCCTAAAGAACGACATTGTGTATTACAAGTCCATCTAGCACATTGATGACAGACTTTCAGTCGTTTTGCATGATGTTTCTTTGCAAAAGTGCTTTTACTTGTTCTAAGCATATGTGAAATGAAGGAGTTAGAGAACTCACCTAATAATCGAACCTTTGCTTCAATCAACCAACGCATATCTTCAGGAATTCCATGATTTATTAACAATCTCAATCTTGCACATCTAGCACGGTAAATTTTTGTAATCGCATTCTGAGGTAGAGTGGGAAAATACTTTTTTAATTTTTCAAGATTGGTGTCCATTTTCAAATGAGAATTGGAAGAGAGATTCAAAGAATTGCACAAATATATACACAGATATCAGTTATTGTGGGAAACTGAAAGAACCGACTTAAGTCACGGAGTACCGTTATCCGCAAAAATCTCTAAAAAAGAAACAAAAAGAAATAAAAATCAATCTTTATATACAGGATCACCCAATTCAATAGAGTCATGTTCAACTGAAAAATTATCAAAGTAAACTTTCAAATGATGTCCATTTACCTTGAAAACATTGTCATTCTTTGGATTCTCGATGTCATAGGCCCATATGGATACACATGTTTCACAAAAAAAGGACCGCTCCATCTTGATCTTAATTTTCCAGTAAATAAATGCAGTCGAGAATTATAAAGCATGACTTTTTGACCAACATTGAATGTTTTTCTTAGTATTTTCTTCTCATGAAACTCTTTAATTCTTGCTTTATGAATTCTTGAATTTTCATTTACATCATTTCTTATTTCCTCACGCTCATTTATTTGTAATTTTTTCAATTGACTAGCATCATCCAGATTTGAATTGAAAGCTTTAATAGCCCAATAAGCTTTATGTTCAAGTTCCACAGGCAAGTGACAAGGTTTTCCATAGACTAGTCTATAAGGTGACATACCTAATGATGTTTTATAAGCAGTTCAATAAGCCCAAAGTGCATCATTAAGTCTTAAAGACTAGTCTTTCCTATTAGGGTTCACTGTTTTCTCCAAAATATATTTGATCTCCCTATTAGCAAGCTCTACTTGTTCACTTGTTTGAGGGTGATAAGGGGTGGCAACTTTGTGTGTGATTCCATATTTCATCATTAAAGACTCAAATGGCTTGTTGCAGAAATGTGTTCCACCATCACTTATTATGGCTCGACGGAATCCAAATCGATTGAAAATATTTTCTTCAAAAACTTGATCACTGTTTTGTGATCATTGTTTCGACTTGGAATTGCCTCTATCCATTTTGAAACATAATCTACTGCGACTAATATGTATAAGAAATCAAATGATGGAGGGAATGGACCCATGAAATCTATACCCCAATAATCAAAGATCTCAATGACAATAATAGGATTTAAAGGCATCATGTGATGTTTTGAAAAGATCCCAACTTTTGACAATTTTCACAAGACTTGCAGAATGCATGTGAGTCTTTGAACATTGTGTGGGCCAGTAAAATCCACTTTGTAAGATTTTTGCAGTTGTCTTTCTGGACGAGAAGTGGCCCCCTCATGCCTCAGAATGACAAAATTTAATGACACTACTTACCTCATTGTGAGGAATGCATCTTCAAAATATTTGATCAGAACAATATTTGAATAAATAAGGGTCATCCCAATAAAAGTTTTTAACTTCGTTCAAGAACTTTCTTTTATCTTGGGTACTCCAATGAGTTGGCAATTGTCCTAAAATAAGAAAATTGACAATATTAGCAAACCAAGGCATTGTAGAGACAGAAAGTAAAGATTCATCAGGAAAGTAGTCATCGATTAGTGTGATGTTAGTTTTCGAATCTGTTGTCAATCTTGACAAGTGATCTATAACAACATTTTCGCTGCCTTTTTTATCTTTGATTGTGATATCAAATTCTTGAAGTAATAAAATCCACCGCACCAATCTAGCCTTAGAATCTTTCTTAGAAATAAGATATTTCAATGTTGCATGATCACTAAAAACAACAACAGGTGAGCCAACAAGATAAGATCTGAATTTTTCACATGGAAATACTACTGCAAGTAATTCTTTTTTAGTGGTGGTATAATTCATTTGAGCACGATTTAAAGTTTTACTTGCATAGTAAATTACATAAGGTTTCTTATCTTTTCTTTGTCCCAAAACAGCACCTACGACATAATCACTAGCATCACACATTATTTCAAAAGGTAATGACCAATCGGGAGGTTGAATGGTAGGAGCACAAGTAAGCAAGTTTTTAAGTTTAATAAAGGCTTCTTCATAATGTTCAGTCCATTCAAAAATAGTATTCTTTGTTAGAAGGTTACTTAAAGGCTTAGATATTACACTAAAATCTTTGATGAACCTTGTATAAAAACCAGCATGTCCCTGGAATGATCTAACATCTTTAAGAGATTTTGGTGTTGGCAAGTTTGCAATTAACTCAATTTTAGATTTGTCAACCTCAATTCCTTTTGATCAAACAATGTGACCAAGTATAACGTTGTTTGTTACCATAAAATGACATTTTCTCCAATTCAGCACAAGATTCTTCTCTTCACACCTAGTCAAAACCTTTCCTAAGTTAGTTAAACAATCATCAAATGAATCGCCAAAAACAGAAAAATCATCCATGAAAATCTCAAGAAAATGTTCAACCATATCACTAAATATACTAAGCATGCATCTTTGAAATGTGGTTGGTGCATCACATAATCCAAAAGGCATCCTTCGATATGCAAAAGTACCAAATGGACATGTGAAAGTAGTCTTTTCTTGATCTTCCAATGCAATTTTAATTTGGTTGTAACCTGAATAGCCATCTAGGAAACAATAAAATTCATGACTTGCAACTCTTTCTAAGATTTGATCCATGGAAGGTAAAGGAAAATGATCTTTTCTAGTCATTGAATTAAGTTTCCTATAATCAATACACATGTGCCAACCAGTAACAGTTCTGGTGGGAATTAACTTATTGTTCTCATTCGTTATCACAATGACTCAAGACTTCTTGGGCACAACTTGGGTAGGACTTACCCATTTGCTGTCAGAAATAGGATAAATGATTTCATTATCTAGAAGCTTAATGAATTCATTTTTTACTACTTCTTTTATATTAGGATTTAGCCTTCATTGCATTTCTCTAGAAAGTTTAGCATTTTCCTTTAAATAAATTCTATGTGTACAAATCAAAGGACTAATTCCTTTTATATCAGCTATGGTCCATCCTAATGCATTTTTGTGCATTTTTAGAGTTTGTAATAACTTACCTTCTTGATGTGTATTAAGTTTGGAAGAGATTATTACCGGAAAAGTATTTTCTCCCAAAAATGAGTATTTGAGATTGGATGGCAACGACTTCAAATTAGGTTTTGGTGGTTGAACAGTTGAAGGTATGGACTTAATTGATCCTGTTCTTAAATTTTGTAGCCATGTTTTAGCTTTATCTCTTAATGAAAAAGGAAAAAGCTTTAATCTATGTTCATGCTACAATTTCAATTATTATATGTGTTGCAAACCTCATCAAATTCCCTTAAATACAAGTATGGATTTTCCAATTCTAAGCCATGAAAAGAAGGTAAAAGTTGAATAATACCAGCTTAAAATTAAAATGAGATGCATCGGGAGAAAAAACTATACATGATGGTGCACTTGTTCTTGTGGGATTCATGTGGTTTCTAAGTGTTCTGACACGATTATTCTTATTATTCTCATTATGAAGTAATTGATTCTCTTCTTCGGCCATATTTTCTGAAAATGATGAGGATACCCTACAAAGTCTACCACCTGATGTACGTGAGCACACTCTCATGCATGTGTAGGCATAGAATAAAAGGAAAAAGAAAATAAAAGAAGAAGAAACCAGAGAAAAGAAACAAAGTTATATACAAGAAAAGTGAAAAGAAAAAATAAAATAAATATTATAATTTATACAAGGACTTACCTCCCCGGCAACAGCACCAAAAACTTGACATGACGAAAAGATTATTGTCTTCTCCAAAGTGCAGGAGTGTCGAAGTAATAAATAACCCGACAAGATCGCGGTCGAACCATAGGGAGATTAATTGTACAAATTATAAACAACAACAATAGTAATAATAATAAAAACAACAACAACAACAACAACAACAATAATAATAATAGTAATAATAATAATAATAATAAAGAAAGAGAAGAAGAAGAAAAAGATGAGAACATGGAGATAGAATATTAGTGTAAAGATTAAACAATGATAATAATAAATGTCAAGGTTAAAGGTTCCACTAATGGTATGTCAAACAAGTATAGTATAAAATTTTACTATTCAATTGGAAACCACACATAAAGGAGATTCCAATCTGATTATAGATTGTTAACATGATTACATTAGTCATCTTATTCAATTAATGCTAATACTTGTAAATCTCGTCAAGCATTCATGATTATAACTTATGTTAACAACAAATCAAGTTCCTTTCATAGCTGAGGTGTCAGTTATACCATACATTATGGGCTATGAAAGTGTCAAGCATTTGTTGTACCAAGTGTTATACAACATAAATCAAGATTAGTTATTTAACAAGCAATGTATTAAAGAGTGAACAAGATAACAAATATAAAACATGTTAGTATCAAACATTAAAGTCCATATTAAGTTTACACTGTACTTATTCTTACACCATTAGTGTAACCTTTTCACCTTGACATAATAAACTTAGCTAGACATAAGGAAAGAAAGAAAAATAAATAAATAAAATAAGAACATAAATAAGATAAGAGTTAACTAAGTAAAGGAAAGGAAATGAAAGGCATAAACTTGATATTAATAAAAGCAAAGCATAAACATTACAAAAAATACTAAGAGAGAAAGGAAGAGCATGATCTTGATCTGGATTTAAGATGCCTAAATCCATGGCAAATGCCTCCTTTTATAGGCCAAAATTGAGAACCATTGATTTGATAACTAATTGATAAGTGGGTGGCCAACTCTTGACTTGGTGACAATCCTTATCTTCTCTTGTCTACCCAAAACATCATTGATAACGTTAAAATTGGAGCCACTTGAAACATGAAAGTTCTAGGCAATTGTCTCAGCTATCTTGTGTAAAACATTCAGCTCATTTGAACTTCTAAAACTCCAGATATGACCAAAATACTAAATAGTGCTCGGGCTGGAGGACAGATTTGGGCTTCTTTGTTGTTGCTACAATTTGGACTTGAAAATGGCCTTTTTAGATCTTGAGCTCCATATGAAAGTCGTAGACCTTTGTCTTACCTTTCCATCCATATAAAGTAAACCTAAATCTGAGATCTATAGCTCCAGATATGACCCAATTACCGAATAGTGTTCCGATTTGGATTGCACCGACATCTCTTTTCTAAGTTTGGCCATCTCTTTATCCTTGAAATTTAAGTTCTTAAAGTCATCAATCAATCCTTTTATTTATGTGATAGATCTGTATTTAAAATGAACATTTACCATAAATTAAAGGTATCTTATATTATTAGATATATTATTATAAAACATGCTTTAGTTAAGAAGTTATTGATACTTCAAATGCAAAATGATGATATAAAACCATAATAAAAATGCACTTTTAAGTACTAATCACTCCCTACACTTTGTTTTACATCAAAACAAGCCTTTCCTGAAAGCATCTTAAAATCAAGACTTACAAGTGACACAATGATCTTTATACAGAAAATTTTCACCGTAGAGTTTGGACAAGAAGCAAGATTCTTGTTTCATCATACAAGGGGTACGATCATATGTCACCCCTCATAGAGTGAGTTCATCATAGATTACATATACATTTGATATGCATACATGCTAGGTTAAAATATAGGTCCCTAAAAAGTCTATAACACCTAACTTCGAGCAAGAGTCATAGAAGATGAAGAGCATACTCAACATGATGCCTATTTTCAAGACAAGTTGGAGTCTTTGAAAACAAGTATGGCTCACCTCATTAGCTTACTCGAGCAAACTCTAAGAAATACCTCTAATGAAGGTCCTTCTACCCGACCAGTCACCCTTCATCAGGCCCTAACACGACTTAAAGATTGATGTCTTCTCCCAAATATAGGAGTGTTAAAGAAATAAATAACTCGACAAAACTAGGGTCAAACCATAGGGAGGTTAATTGTATAAATTATAAATAACAACAACAATAATAGTAATAGTAATAGTAAATAGAATACTAATAATAATGTTAATAACAATAGTAGTAGTAGTAGTAGTAGTAATAATACTAATAATAATAATAATAGTAATAGAAATAATAATAATAATAATTATAATAGAAGAAGAAGAAGAAGAAGTTGATGAGAACTTTGAAATGGAAGATCAATGTGAGGATTAAATAATGATAACAACAAATATCAAGGTTAGAGGATCCAATAATAGTATTTCAAACCATTATAGTATAAACTCTTATTATTCAAATATAAATCTCACATGAAGAAGGTTTCAATCAAATTATAAATTGTTAACATGATTCTATTAGTGATCTTATTCGAATAATGTTAATACTTGTAAATGTTGTCAGACATTCATGATTATAACTTAAGCTAACAACTCCTCAAGTTTCATTCATAGCACAAGTGTAGGTTATAACATACGGTTGAGTTATGAAAGTGCCAAGTATTTATTGTACTAAGTCGTTATACATCATAAATCTAGATTAGTTGTTTAACAAGCAAAGTATTAAATAGTGAATAAGATAACAAATACAAAATATGTTAGTATCAAACATTAAAGTCCATGTTAAGTTTACACTATACTTATTCTTACACCATTAGTTTAACCTTTTCACCATTACTTAACTAAACATAATGAAAAAGAGAAACATAAATAAACAATATAAAAACATAAATAAGATAAAAGTTAATTAAGTAAAGGAAAAGAAATGAAAGATATAAAAAAGATATTAATGAAAGAAAAACTTAAGCATTACAAAAATACAAAGAGAGAAAGCAAGAGCATCATCTTGATCTAGAAACCAAGATGCTTAAATGCATGGCAAATGCCTCCTATTATAGGCCAAAATTGGGAATTCTTGATTTTATGACTAATTGATGAGTGGGTAGCCAATTCTTGACTTGGTAACAATCCTTATCTTCTCTTGTCAGAATTAAACGTCATTAACAACATTAGAATTTGAACTAGACCAACACATAAAGTTCTAGAAAATTTTCTCAACTTTCCAGAAAAAAACAATTGAGATCATTTGGAGTTATAAAACTCAAGATATGGGCTGAACACTAAACAGTGTCTTGGCTATAGGATAAATTTAGACTTTTTTGTTGTTGCTATAATTTGGACTTAAAAACGGTTTTTTTCTTTTTTTTCTTAATTATATAGAATCTCTTTCCCTTAGTTGTTACCTTTAACAAAAGAACATAAATAATGTAATAATCCAATATGCAACCCACAATCATATATTAAAGCGTGTGTGTAAATTAAGGTTTAAGAATACATGTTAAATAAGTATATGAGCAGAATTAACTAATAACAATGCGAGAGTTTGTAAACCTGAATATTTCAAGTATTATAATAGACCTTGTTAAGAATGGTTACTAAGATGCGTCTCAAGAGTCACTTTAACAAAAAAGCTCCTTTACTCTGCCATCCTAGTAACAACAATTATGCACATGCTATATGAAATGAAAAACAATTTTTTTTTTATCAACTACTACCCTCTCTCCCCAACCAAAACGAACATTGTCCTCAATGCTCTAAGGTAGAAAGATAGAGTATAGAAGATATCACCTGAAATAACGAACACTGACAAAACCTGAAAAACACTGAAATAACACCTATATAAGGCCAGCTACTATATTTGTTGAATGTATGGGTTGAGTAGAAATGAAAGGAAGGAAGAGAGGGTTTTATAGATGAGAAATTAGAAAGGCAATCATAACATCTATATGTAGGCCAACTAGAGTCTCACACTCTCTCTCTCTCTCTCTTTATTTATTTATCTATTTACTTTTGAAAAAGCATGTGTATGTACAGGTAGTTGTGATTGTGGCTCACATCTTCCCTTGGTTTTACATCCAAGAACAGCTTAAACGCCCTCTATGGGTCGGGGATAGGCTTCCAATCCAGTTTTCTTAAAAACTGGCAAACAGGGTCTTTTTTAGTCAGATTCCCAAGACTAAGTCGATCATGTTCTTTATGAAATAGTGGCCATAAATCATGAATTACACGATACACATCTCCACTAGGATGCGCTTTAAGAGTCAATAGAAGATTATCTAAAGACTCCTTACTCAGACCATCCTTAATGAATTGTATTTTATCTTCACAGTTTATAGATACCATTCCTAAAGAACGACATTGTGTATTACAAGTCCATCTAGCACATCGATGACACACTTTCAGTCGTTTTGCACGACGCTTCTTTGCAAAAGTGCTTTTACCTGTTCCAGGTATATGTGAAATGAAGGAGTTAGAGGACTCACCTGATAATCGGACCTTTGCTTTAATCAACCAACGAATATCTTCAGGAATTCCATGATTCATTAACAATCTCAATCTTGCACATCTAGCACAGTAAATTTTTGTAATGGCATTCTAAGGCAAAGCAGGAAAATACTTTTTCAATTTTTCAAGATTAGTGTCTATTTTCAAATGAGAATTGGAAGAGAGATTCAAAGAATTGCACAAATATATACACAAATATTAGTTATTGTGGGAAACTAAAAGAACCGACTTAAGTCACGGAGTACCGTTGTCTGCCATTTGACCGGGGTGAGAGAAACTAGCAAAAATCACTTAAAAAGAAACACAAAAACAATGTGAGAAAAAAAAATCAACCTTTATCTACAAGATCATTCCAACCAGTTGATTCATTTTCACTAGGAAAATTATCAAAGTAAGCTTTCAAACGATATTCATTTTCCTTAAAATTATTATCATTCATTGAATTCTCAATATCAGAGGCCCTATAAGAATTGCTCCATCATAATCTTACCTCTTTAGGGAATGCATAGAGTTAAGAATTATAAAACAAAACTTTTTGACCAGTATCAACTTTTTGACAATTCTCACAAGTTTTGCAGAATGCATGCGTGTCCTTGAACATGGTGGGCCAATAAAATCTATTTTGAAAGATTTTTGCAGCTGCCTTTTTTTACGAGAAATAACTTCCACATGCTTCAAAATGACAAAGTTTAATGACACTACTTACCTCATTATCGGGAATGAGTCTTTGAAATATTTGATCAGGACAATATTTGAAAAAGTTAAGGTCATCACAATAAAAGCTCTTCACTTCGTTCAAAAACTTTTCTTTGTCTTGGGTACTCCAATCAACTGGCAAATCTCCTGAAGCAAGAAAATTGATATTTTTATCATACCAAGGCATTGGACTAAGAGAAAGTAAGGATTCGTTAGGAAAGTAATCATCGATTGGTGTGATGTCAGATGTCAAATCTGTTATCACTGTTGATAAAAGATTCGCATCAACATTTTCGGTGTTTGTTTCATCCGTGATTTCTTCCTTAGAATAAATCATTTGCAAATCTTCAGATTCATCTAACTCATTTTTACTTAAAGTAGATTCAAGTTGATCATAAACTAATTCGTCAATATGATCTACTTCTTGTAAATCATTATCATATCCAGGTTGCTCGCAAATGTTGAAAATATTCATCTCCAATGTCATGTTTCCAAATGATAGCTTCATCAGTCCATTCCTCCAATTAATCAATGCGTTAGAAGTTGCAAGAAATGGACGTCCTAAAATAATAGGAAATGAATTACATGCTTCAACAGGTTCTGTGTCCAAGACAATAAAATCCACAGGATAAATGAATTTATCGACTTATACTAACACATCTTCAATTATTCCTCTAGGCACTTTTACAGATCTATCGGCAAGTAAAAGAGATATAGAAGTTGGTTTTAACTCACCTAGATTGAGACTCTGAAAAACTGAATATGGAAGTAAATTCACACTAGCACCAAGATCAAGTAAGGCTCTCTCAATTTTATGTTCTCTAATAAAGCATGAAATTGTAGGACAACCAGGGTCTTTATATTTCAAAGCATTATTGTTGTGAAAAATGACTCTTACTTGTTCAGCTCGAAAGGCACGTACTTGTTCGGCTAGAAAGGCTTTCTTTTTCACATTCAGTTTCCTCTTCACCGTGCATAGATCTTTCAAAAATTTAGCATAGGAAGGAACATGTTTAATAGCATCCAGCAAAGGTATTTTGATTCTTACCTGTTTGAAAATTTCAAAAATTTCTAAGTTGTGATTGACTTTCCTTTGTTTAGTCATGGCATGAGGAAATGGAAGTGCTGGCAGTGAATCAGTTGTTTCTTTGCAATTTTTAGATTCAACCCCTTCCTTACCCTCAGAGATTGACTCATCATCTTTCTCATAAGGTTCAAGAGAAGGTTTTTCAATAATATTACCACTGCGCAGAGTAGTGACTGATTTGACTTGATCCATGTGTTGGCGTCCGGAACTACTTGCATTTTGATTAGTACTTAAAAGTGCGTTTTTATCATGGTTTTATATCATCATTTTGGCACTTGAAGTATCAATAACTCCTTAATTAAAGCATGTTTTATAATAATATATCTAATAATATAAGATACCTTTAACTTGTGGTAAATGTTCATTTTAAATGCAGGTTTATCACATAAATGAAAGGATTGATTGATGACTTTAAGAACTTAAATTGCAAGGATAAAGAGATGGCCAAACATAGAAAAGAGATGTCGGTGCAATCTAAACTGGAATACTGTTCGGTAATTGGGTCATATCTGGAGCTATAGATCTCAAATTTAGGTCCATTTTATATGGATGGAAAGTTAAGACATAGGCCTACAACTTTCATATGGAGCCCAAGATCTAAAAAGGTCATTTTCAAGTCCAAATTGTAGCAACAACAAAGAAGCCTGAATCTGTCTTCCAGTCCAAGCACTGTTCAGTATTTTGGCCATATCTGGAGTTCTAGAAGTCGAAATGAGATGAAGTTTTTACACAAGAAATCTGAAGAAATTGCCTACAACTTTTATGTTTTCAACTGGCTCTAATTTGGACGTTATCAATGACGTTTTGGGCAGACAAGAGAAGATAAGGATTGTCACTAAGTCAAGAGTTGGCCACCCACTTATCAATTAGTCATCAAATCAATAGTTCCCAATTTTGGCCTATAAAAGGAGGCATTTGCCATGCATTTAGGCATCTTAGTTTCCAGATCAAGATCATGCTCTTCCTTTGTTCTTTGTTCTTTGTATTTTTGTAATGTTTATGCTTTGCTTTCATTAATATTAAGTTTATGCTTTTCATTTCCTTTCCTTTACTTAGTTAGCTTTTATGTTCATATTTTGTTTATCTATTTTTCTTTATTTCATTTTATCTAGCTAAGTTAATTATGTCAAGGTGAAAAGGTTACACTAATGGTGTAAGAATAAGTATAATGTAAACTTAATATGGACTTTAATGTTTGATACTAACATGTTTTATATTTGTTATCTTGTTTACTCTTTAATACTTTGCTTGTTAAATGACTAATCTTGATTTATGTTGTATAACACTTGGTGCAACAAATGCTTGGCACTTTTATAGCCCATATTGTATGGTATAACCGACACCTAAGCTATGAAAAGAACTTGATTTGTTGTTAACATAAGTTATAATCATGAATGCTTGACGAGATTTACAAGTATTACCATTAATTGAATAAGATCACTAATGTAATCATGTTAACAATCTATAATCCAATTAGAACTTTCTTTATGTGTGGTTTCCAATTGAATAATAAGAGTTTATAATATACTTGTTTGACATACCATTAGTGGAATCTCTAACCTTGATAATTTTTATTATCATTGTTTAATCGTTACATTAATATTCCTTCTTCAAGTTCTCATCATCATCTTCTTCTTATCTTTCTTTATTATTATTATTAGTACTACTACTACTACTACTATTACTATTATTATTATTATTATTATTATTGTTGTTGTTGTTGTTGTTGTTGTTGTTGTTGTTGTTGTTGTTGTTGTTGTTGTTATTGCTATTATTGTTGTTTATACTTTGTACAATTAACCTCCCTGTGGTTCGACCCCGGTCTTGCTAGGTTATTTATTACTTCGACACTCCTGCTCTTGGGAGAAGACATCAATCTTTTAGTCGTGTCAATTTTTTGGCGTCGTTGCCAGGGAGGTAAGTCCTTGTATAAATTATAATATTTATTTTATTTTTTCTTTTCACTTTTCTTGTATATAACTTTATTTCTTTTCTCTTGTTTCTTCTTCTTTTGTTTTCTTCTTCTTTTTGTTCTGTTCCTACACGTGCATGAGAGTGTGGTCACGTACATCAAGTGGTAGACTTTGTAGGATATCCTCATCATTTTCAGAAAATATGGCCGAAGAAGATAATCAATCACTTAATAATGAGAATAATGAGAATAACCGTGCTAGAACACTTAGAGACCACATGAATCCCATAAGAACATGTGGACCATCATGCATAGTTTTTGCTCCCGATGCATCTCATTTTAATTTTAAACCAGGTATTATTCAACTTTTACCTTCTTTTCATGGCTTAGAATTGGAAAATCCATACTTGCATTTAAGGGAATTTGAGGAGGTCTGCAACACATATAATAATTTAAATTGTAGCATGAACACCATCAGATTAAAGCTTTTTCCTTTTTCATTAAAAAATAAAGCTAAAACATAGCTATAAAATTTGAGACCAGGATCCATTCGTGCTCGGGATGAAATGCAACAACAGTTTTTGAAGAAGTTTTTCTCATCTCATAGAACAAACTCTTTCAAGAGACAAATCACCACTTTAACTCAAAAACCAGGAGAAACATTTTACAAATGTTGGGATAGGTATCGAGACTTGCTTAGTACTTGCCCTTATCATGGTTTTGAAACATAGAGATTGGTTTCACATTTCTATGAACCAATCTCTATGAAGGGTTAACACCTAAAGATAGGCAAATGGTTGAATTGATGTTCAATGGAACTTTTGAAGATAAAGACCCTGATGAAGCAATGGAGTACTTAGACTTGTTAGCTGAAAATGCTCAAAATTGGGACACCGCGGGTACATATGAGGCACCGAGTAAAACTCAACCTCATACATCTAGTGGAGGTATGTACAACCTTAGGGAAGATCATGACCTTCAAGCCAAGTTTGCATCTTTAGCTAGAAAAGTCGAGGCACTAGAATTGAAAAAGAGTGGTCAATTAAAATCTGTTGAAAACATTGTGTGTCAAATCTGTGAAACAAATGAACACTCAACCAATGATTGTCCAACCTTGCCTTCTTTTAAAGAATGTCTCCATGAACAAGCCCATGCTTTAAACAGTTTCCAAAGGCCCAACCACAACCTATACTCCCAAACATACAACCCTGGTTGGAGAAATCACCCAAATTTCAGTTGGAAGAGTGAGAACAACAATGCACAAACTTCACAACCACCATTTCAAGCACACCACAATTTCCAAAATTCTCATGGATATGCACCTCCTTATGCTCCACCTCCTACAAGAAATCTTGAGGAAACATTGCATGCATTCATTGAAAAGCAAGAGACAATCAATACTCAAATTGCTCAAAACATGACAGATTTTAAAGATACTCTTCCTAATTTAACATCTGCTCTCAGTTTCCAAGAGAAAGGTAAGTTTCCATCTCAATCGCAATAAAATCCCAAGGGGCAATACAATGCAAATGCAAGTAGTTCCGGAAGCCAACACATGGATCAAGTCAAATCAGTCACTACTCTGTGTAGTGACAAGGTTATTGAAAAACCCTCTCTTGAACCTTATGAGAAAGATGATGAGTCAATCTCTGAGGGTAAGGAAGGGGTTGAATCTGAAAATTGCAAAGAAACAACTGATTCACTGCCAGCACTTCAATTTCCTCATGCCATGACTAAACAAAGGAAAGTCAATCACAACTCAATTTTTTTTGAAATTTTCAAACAGGTAAGAATCAATATACCTTTGCTAGATGCTATTAACCAGGTTCCTTCCAATGCTAAATTTTTGAAAGATCTATGCACTATGAAGAGGAAACCGAATGTGAAAAAGAAAGCCTTTCTAACCAAATAAGTAAGTGTCATTCTTCAAAACAATAATGCTTTGAAATATAAAGACCCTAGTTGTCCTATAATTTCTTGCTTTACTGGAGAGCATAAAATTGAAAGAGCCTTACTTGATCTTGGTGCTAGTGTGAATTTACTTCCATATTCAGTTTTTCAAAGTCTTAATGTAGGTGAGTTAAAACCAACTTCTATATCTCTTTTACTTGCCGATAGATCTGTAAAAGTGCCTAGAGAAATAATTGAAGATGTGTTAGTACAAGTCGATAAATTCATTTATCTTGTGGATTTTATTGTCTTGGACACAAAACCTGTTGAAGCATGTAATTCATTTCCTGTTATTTTAGGACGTCCATTTCTTGCAACCTCTAACGCATTGATTAATTGTAGGAATGGACTGATGAAGCTATCATTTGGAAACATGACATTGGAGATGAATATTTTCAACATTTGCAAGCAACCTGGAGATGATAATGATTTACAAGAAGTAGATCATATTGATGAATTAGTTTATGATCAACTTGAATCTACTTTAAGTAAAAATGAATTGGATGAATCTGAAGATTTATAAATGATTTATTTTGAGGAAGAAATCACGGATGAAAAACGCATAGAAAATGTTGATGCGAATCTTTTGTCAACAATGACAACAGATTCAACATCTGACATCACACCAATCGATGATTACTTTCGTAACGAATCCTTACTTTCTCTTAGTCCAATGCCTTGGTATGATAAAAATATCAATTTTCTTGCTTTAAGAGATTTGCCAGCTGATTAGAGTACTCAAGACAAAGAAAAGTTTTTGAACGAAGTGAAGAGCTTTTATTATGATGACCCTAACTTATTCAAATATTGTCCTAATCAAATATTTCAAATATTCATTCCTGACAATGAGGTAAGTAGTGTCATTAAACTTTGTCATTCTGAAGCATGGGGAAGTTATTTCTCGTCAAAAAAGACAACTGCAAAAATCTTTCAAAATGGATTTTATTGGCCCACCATGTTCAAGGACACACATGCATTCTGCAAAACTTGTGAAAATTGTCAAAAGATTGATACTGGTCAAAAAGTTTTGTTTTATAATTCTCAACTCTATGCATTCCCTAGAGAGCTAAGACCAAGATGAAGCAATCCTTATGGGGCCTGTGATATTAAGAATTCAATGAATGACAATGATTTTAAGGAAAATGGACATCGTTTGAAAGCTCACTTTGATAATTTTCCTAGTGAAAATGAATCAACTGATTTAAATGATCTAGAAGTCCAAATGAGCTGAAATTTTTACACAACAAATTTGAGACAATTGCCTACAAGTTTCATGTTTTCACGTAGCTCCAATTTTGACGTTATCAATGATGTTTTGGGTAGAGAAAAGAAGATAAGGATTGTTACTAAGTCAAGAGTTGGTCACCCACTCATCAATTAGTCGTGAAATCAATAGTTCCCAATTTTGGCCTATAAAAGGAGGCATTTGCCATGCATTTAGGCATCTTGGTTTCCAGATCAAGATTATGCTCTTGCTTTCTCTCTTTGTATTTTTGTAATGTTTATGCTTTACTTTCATTAATATTAAGTTTATGCCTTTCAATTCCTTTCCTTTGCTTTATTAACTCTTATCTTATTTATGTTCTTATTTTGTTTATTTATTTTTCTTTCTTTCATAATGTTTAGCTAAGTTTATCATGTCAAGGTGAAAAGGTTGCACTAATGGTGTAAGAATAAGTATAGTGTAAACTTAATATGGACTTTAATGTTTGATACTAACATGTTTTGTATTTGTTTTCTTGTTCACTCTTTAATACTTTGTTTGTTAAATGACTAATCTTGATTTACGTTGTATAACACTTGGTACAACAAATGCCCATAATGTATGGTATAACCGACACCTGAGCTATGAAAGGAACTTGATTTGTTGTTAACATAAGTTATAATCATGAATGCTTGACGAGATTTAGAAGTATTATCATTAATTGAATAAGATGACTAATGTAATCGTGTTAACAATATATAATTTGATTGGAACCTCCTTTGTGTGTGGTTTCCAATTGAATAATAAGAATTTATACTATACTTGTTTGATATACCATTAGTGGAACCTCTAACCTTGACATTGTTATTATCATTGTTTAATCTTTAAATTAATATTTCATCTCCAAGTTCTCATCATCTTCTTCTTCTTCTCTTTCGTTATTATTGTTGTTGTTGTTGTTGTTGTTGTTATTATTATTATTATTATTATTATTATTGTTACTACTACTACTACTACTACTAGTATTATTACCATTATTATTGCTACTATTACTATTGTTGTTGTTGTTACTATTGTTGTTGTTTATAATTGTTGTTTATAATTTGTACAATTAACCTCCCTGTAGTTCGACCCCGGTCTTGCCGGGTTATTTATTACTTCGACACTCCTACACTTGGAAGAAGACATCAATCTTTTAGTCGTGTCACCTACCACATAAATGAAATGATTGATTGATTAGTTGAAGTATTAAAATTGAAAGGAAAAAGAGAGGGTCAAACTTAGAAATTTTTCAGTGTTCAGCCCATATATCAAATTCTAGAAGTCCAAATGACCTCAATTTTTTTTTCCTAGAAAGCTGAGATAATTTTCTAGAAGTCTAGTTCAAATTCTTATGTTATCAATGATATTTTATTCAAACAATAAGATAAGGTTTGCCACCAAATCAAGATGTAATCACCTACTCATCAATTAGTCATCAAATAAATAGTTTCCAATTTTGGCCTATAAAAGGAGGCATTTGGCATGCATTTAGACATCTTGGTTTCCAGATCAATATCAGACTCACTTTCTCTCTTTGTATTTTTATAATGCTTAATTTTTGTTTTTATTAATATCTTATTTATGCCTTTTATTTCCTTTCCTTTACTTAGTTAACTTTTATTTTATTTATGTTTCTCTCTTTCATTATGTTTAGCTAATTTTATTATATCAAGGTGTAAAGGTTACACTAATGGTGTAAGAATAAGTATAGTGTAAACTCTACATGGACATTAATGTTTGATACTCACATGTTTTGTATTTGTTGTCTTGTTCACTTTTAATAGTTTACTTGTTAAATGGTTAATATATATTTATGTTATATAACACTTGGTAAAACAAATACTAGGCACTTTCATAGCACAACCGTATGGTATAACCTACACTTGTACTCTGAAAGGAACTTGATTTGTTGTTAACATAAGTTATATTCATGAATGCCTAACAACATTTACAAGTATTACCATTATTTAAATAAGATAATTAATGTAATCATGCTAATAATTTATAACCGATTGAAACCTCTTTTGTATGTGGTTTTCAACTAAGTAATTAAAAGAGTTTATGGTATACTTATTTGAAATACCATTAGTGAATCCTCTAACCTTGATATTTGTTGTTATCATTATTTAATCCTCACATTGATCTTCCATCTCAAATTTCTCATCTACTTCTTTTTTTTTTCTTTTTCTTTTTCTTCTTTATTACTATTACTATTACTATTACTATTATTATTACTATTGTTGTTATTATATTATTATTGTCTATAATTTATACAATTAACCTCCTTGTAGTTTGACTCCAGTCTTACCGGATTATTTATTGCTTCGACACTCCTACATTTAAAAGAAGATATTAATTTTTTAGTCATATCAATATTAGAATGCATTATCATATTTATCTTTCTAGAGATATGGTTTCCTCTTATTCCAAATTGGTGTGAGTATGTTGTCGTTTTAAAGATCAAATCTCTAGCTTCCATACGAGACTTTTTTATAAATGCACCATCACTTATAGCATCTATTATGCTTCGCTATTAGCAAGAATCCTTAATAAAAAATATTGCAGCAATGATTGATTAGCAATTTGGTGATATGGACAACTTGTGCATAATTAATAAAAATATTCGCATTACACATATAAAATTTTCCTATTGTTTAGACAAATTTCACTAATTTCTTTACAAATTGTTCTAGCATATGAGGCTAGAAAGAATTTTTCTAACTTATATTTTTCTAAGAACTTCTTCTTTAAATCATTTTATGTTAGTACTGTCGTTGATGGAAGGTAATAAAGCCAGTCCTTCGTCTTGTCTACCAAAGAGAATGAGAAAGCCCTCAATTTAATTTGTATATCTATCACTCATTGTGATTTCTTGAACAAACCACGTGGAATTCCTTTAAGTGCTATATCAATATTTGGAAATTCAATGCATAAAAGCTACAAGTTCAAGCTGGCAGTTGCCAACTCCTTTAATATTCTACGTCATGTCATGTTTTCAGAAATTTCTACTTCTCTTTTGTTTTTAGAATTGCTAGTTGAAAGCATTAAGGTTAGCAGGTTCTTCTCTCACCTCTTGTCCTTCGTATTTGCTCTTACGGTTCTCTCAACTTCTAGATAAGAAACTAGTTTACCTGTACGAGAAGATCTGGGCATAAATTAGTTTATTATTAAAGAAAAATTAGATAAAAAATTTTTTGATTACAACGCTAAAATTTGACTGGTTATAGAACCTTGAAAATATAATTATAACTTTAATATCATAAAAAAAATATATAGTAGGATGATGAAATCTAAGGCAGGGCAAACCTGATGGAAATTTTGTTTAATCCCGGTACAATATGCTAAAACAAGAAGAAGCAGGAGTTTAATAAGAATTTTAAAGAAAGTTAAAATTCTAAAAAGAAAACATACGAGATCATTCAATGTTATATGCTCAGTTCAAAAAGGATTTGTTCATTCAATGAATTAGATTGATCATCAAAATAAAATAAATATTTTCTTAGTTCAAGCAATCCTAAAATTCCTTTAAGCATGGAAGATTGAGAAAGATTAAATTAATTAGAAAAAAAACTCCTAATTAATTCCTTGAAGGAAGCAATTAAAAAAAAATGATCAAGTAGCTTAAAGATTCTTACATGTTTTATTCTTTTAAGTTGAAAGTTAAATCAAACAAATTCATTTATTTTGCTTCCTTCTTGATACAAATCAATATGGATTGAAAACTCACCAAAAAAAAAAGCATGCTTACCATATAAATCATCAAAAAAGCTTGAATAAAAATAATAACTTACCTACCAAATTTTGAGAAAATAAGTACTTGAATATCCAAAAATAACGTTATAAAAATAATGAAACAAAACTCCTTTGAACCGAAAACCAAAATTTAGTTCATAGCTGCTAGAAAATTAAAAAAAAAAACAGATAAAAAAAGCTACAAAAATGAAGAAGTGGTCTTGTTTATGTTGTGATTTGCTTCCTTTATTTTCTCCTTCAACTATTATCATTCATTAGGATTCTTCTCAAAATTATAAGCCCTTAATGTTACTTAGTTACTTTTTATTTATCCAGTCATTAAGGTTAATTAAATCCCTCATAATTTGTGTTGAAAACTGACTCGATTGCTGTCACAACTTTGTTGTAATTTAAATTATATTACAACTTATAATTTTTTTTTCACTTTTTGTTGCAATATCCGACAATTCCAGCTATATTTTTTCATTTATAAAATGTTAGCGGCTTGATTTGCATCTTTTTGAATTATAAGACTCACTATTTCTATGTCAGACTTTTAGCTGTAATGGGATGCTCGACACTATTAGTTTTCTTATCAGATCAGGAGACCAATCTCGTCCTTAAGCTTGTGTTTGAATTTTTACCTTCAAAATAATTTTATCTTACCTAACATCCCTCATAAATGTTGCATTCCTGGATATGTAGATGATTTTAAGTTTTTAAATCACATGATTTTAATATCTAAGACTCAAGATATTCCTATTTAAGTCTGTATTATGAAAGTAGAGAATCTTGTTTTAAGGAGGATTCCTATTCAATTTTATAGATCTGATTATAGATTCAAATGAACTCGGATATTTTCTTATAAAATCTTCAAGAAAAGTTTTAGATGTGTACTCTAACTTTGATTTAACTTATATTAAAATTAAATAACTCTTAACTTGGTGAAAAGTTTGCAACAAGAAATCAAGTCATAAACATAAAGAAAATACTTATTTTTTAGCAATTAATTCATAAAGTTTTTTAAACATACTTAAATTTATAAACATAACTTTTAATAAGTTCAAATAAGCTCAAAACATATTAAAAAATATAGTATAAAAAAATAAAAATATATTTTACATTTACGCATATTCATAAATGATCTTTTAAATATATCGTATGTTAAACTTAGTTAATTTGAAAGCTACATTCTGCCAAAAAGAAAGACATGAAGATTGTACAATAATATATATATATATATATAATAGAACCTTTTCCTTTAACTTATATATATATATATATATATATATATATATATATAAGTTAAAGGAAAAGGTTCTATTCACGCCATTAACTCATGAAACCCTTCAAAGACTAACAAATATACCCGAGAATCAAGACTTCGTCTTTCGTAAGAAAATTGGTAGAAGAACTCACGTCGCAAGACGAAGACCAGTAAGCGTATCTGCGTCTGTATAAATTTGATTGAGGCTGGTAAGAAGGTAAAGCCTATATATATTGCGACTGCATTGTCTTTATCACACGTCAATTAATTAAGAACCCCAACAACGCATTTTGCAGAGAAAATGAATAGCACAAGTGGGTAGAACAATATCCGAACCTTTTCTCTCTCGATAATCTACAAAGATAAAGCCTAATAAGGCAAAAACCAACCCAAATGGTCGGACAGAGTAGAGAAGATAAAGGAAAATGGTTACCGGAGGAACCGATCAAAATAACGATCACCATGCTGCATATTCTAACAGTAACATATCCATAGCCTTCCATTGTTTTCTCCTTATCATCCAACTGAAATGTTTCCAGCAAAGAAATAAATCAACATATTCCCCCGCAGCGGTAATGAGCACGAACACCAGCCTCATAGTTTCCGGCCCCAGCATAAACCATGAACAATCAGAACCCCAACTATCCACCATGTCCAGTGCGCAGAAGCACCCAAAGGTAGCTCCCAGAACACATACAAACTTTATATGCAACATACAGAAAACCTGGAATAGGCAGAAGAAGAAAACCCGGGGGTGGAAGGAAGCAAAACAGAGTAATACTTGGACTCCCTACTGTGAAATTGAACATGGAGAACAGAAAACAAAGTTATGCAACCCAAACTCCACCCCCCTGCAATTGGCATCTGCAGATCAATCACGAAGTATGTTTCTAAAGGCTCGGGATCTAATCTGATCCAAGGCTCTAGCTATTGGTTGGACACGATTTCTGTTTTCTTTTTTTTTTTCCACTGTAAACAAGCCAGACTCATGATCGAATTGATTGGTCAGGCCAGACCAGGCTTTATGACGATGAAACCCTCAAAGTCTAGCTAAAAAAAAAAAAAAAAAACTAGTTTGCTAGGTCATTTCACCCACTCACTACAAGAATGCAAGTTATTAGAGACGAAATGGTTCTCATTAATTACTACATCATTAATTGCATTAAGATAATTCATGTAACATTTAGCGTAGGTAAATTAACAAGATCAAGATCTAGTTCTTTTGCTGGAATTTGAATGTCTTGGTTTCTGTTGCTGCAAATTAATTTTAGTATCAGTTCCTTGATGTTTGTCTTCTTCCTCTGGCCGTATTGGTCGTATACATATGGCCAAGGCCTCATTTAAATATTTTTATGAATAATATTGATCACATTCATCAAAAAAAGAAGAAAAAACTTTAGAACAAAAGGCATTCATGTCTTTAAATTCATGCAAACTGCCGTTTTATTAGCCAAAAAGCACAAAAAAGAGTAAAAGCACGTAAACTAGCTCTCAGCACAAATTACATATAGTGCTAATACTCAATATACTTAATTACACATCCGACACCTATAGTATGATTTATAACATTATTGCAAGCTATTCATATATATAGATATATTCATGCATTAGCATATATGTATGTTATGAGTAACCAGAACATGTTTCATAATTTATTTGGTTAGTGCCTGATGCGTAGCCAAGCTAGTTCACCGATGGTTCAAACCCATAACGCGCCAGCACGTTTAAGCATTGGGATTAAGGAACGATTAAGGTGAAGGCTCATCACCTCATTGGCTCCACCCACAAGTTCACCACCAATGAACACGGCAGGCAATGTTGGGCATCCAAACCTTGAGAGTGCTTGCTCAATTTCCCTTCCTCTAGGCATCTCATCAAGCTCATGGACAGCCACGTTCACCCCAAACTCATTGAAGAGAGTCTTGATGGTGTGGCACATACAGCAAGTGCTCTTGCTGAAGATCACAACTGGTCTCTCGGATGCCAAATTTGTCACCCTCTCCATTTCCAAATCAACGAGCAAAAAACTAATGCCAATGACTTAGCGAGTTAATTTGATTACAAGCTAGCTAGAAGTCTCAAAACCGATCGAGCAGGAGATGAACAAACGATATAGTTAGCTAGTAAGGAATATTGTGATGGACAGTGAAGTTTTTTGGTTGTGAGGTGCTTGATATCATGAGACTCGTATATATAGGATTAAATTTGAAGGTTTTGGTTGGATTGGCAATGGTAGCAGAGAGAAAAAGATATGATTGCGAAGCAAAAGAAGAATGTTCTGCTAGATATTTCTGACGGTTTCTAAAATCACTAATCGATTGTTACATGACACAAATAGAAGTGTGACACCACGCGGAAAGTAATTGCACGATATAGATGAAGAATCTTTCATACGGAAAATAAAGACATGTCCTTTGTACGGTTGTTTCACATTACCAAAATAATGACAATATGTAATCTTAAACATGCAAATTGTTCTGTAACTTCTATCCAAAGTTTGATGATCTATGTATTAAAGTGCATTTTGATCAATTTCCTTTGCATGGAGGCATATGTGCTGAGTTGTAGAAAGAAGTTGGATTTATCCAATCGGGACCTTTCTGTGATTGTGTTAAGATTCGCATCCAATTCATCAAGAATGGATAGGTAAGTGAGGGAGAAGAAGGTTAGAGAAAGGACTAGCATGCATACTCTTGAAAGTTCAAACAAATTTAGCCCTAATAAAGTTCCATTTGCATAATTTGTAGCATTAAATCTATCTTCCTCGTAGAAAATTTTACATTAATTCGTTATTAAATAGGATCATAAACATATTCAATCAAATGCTCTGAATACATTGGAAAAAAAAGGGGGTATCATCAAGATGTTATAAAAAAGAAATCATCCTTTTTAACAAATAAATAATTGTGTTTTCGTTTGGTGGGTTTTTCAACACAACCATGTTGAATTAGATATCTAGAACTAGCATATAATAACTTATTTTGTCCATGTAATTGTTCTTGATTTTATCTGTCAAAAATAGATTTGTGTTCCATCTTATAAGTAGGTTAAACAACTTTCATGAGCTTTGCTCATTACTTCTCCATTTAATACTTGCAATCCCTAATTAACAAACTAAATTTGGATGGCTGTGAAATGAAAATTTATCAAGAATAATAGTAGAACATGCATGCACCACAATTTCTAGCTAGGCAGAAACTTCTTCTAGAGATGCAGGAAATCCTTTTCTTTCTTTTCTAGGTGCTAATGAGCCAAGCCTCCCCTCGCTTTCGGGCACATAGTTTTTTAGCCAATTACAGCGACTGTTCACAAAAAGATAAGACAAATGCCGAGAGGTCCCCAGCACCATCCTTTCTTTTTTATTCCTTTTTATATTTTTTTCACGTCACAGTTCCCTTTTATTTTTTTATTTTCATTTGAATTATTTTCTTCGGTAGTTCTTTATATACACAAAGAGAGATCTATGTGTATTTATAAAAAACAATTTAGTTTAATTAAATTGTTTAGTGATTAAGAGCCACAAATAAGATTTTTATGTTTAAACAGCTCACGTATCATTCCATAAAAGAATCACTATAATTATTAAGTAATGATCAATTAAAATGAAAAATCTATGGCTAGCTATATAACAGGATAATCTAAGTTTCATAATAGATTTTTAATTTTTATATATAATATTTTTCTATGAACTCTGCTGAAAATTGGAGATGGTATATCTAGTTCTACAAAATTCCCATTATTAACTATATAAAAAGTTATTTCACTTTCTTCTTCCTATTCTTTTCAACATCAGCCATTTAACCTTGGTTATATAATTTGATTGTAATGTCAAAAGTATACATACTAATGTATATATTGTTGGGTTTTTTGCATATCATAAACATTCTACACCTATGAGAAACCATGAAATAAAATTATTTAGGAATTTTAAGTATCATGTTGGACAGATTTAAAGTTGTTTAAATAGTTATTACTCGAAAATCTGCTCATATTCAGCTTTGAATAATTTTTTAAAGGTTGAGCTGTCGCAAATCACAAGTTGTTTAATAGTCGAGCCTCTAATGACAATTCATACGAATCACTAGTAAGAAATCTCCTAAATTCCTATTTAGAAGAGAAGGATTATTATATCTATAAATCTCATATGAAATTTTCATGCAAGTTAGTTCCGTATACATGTCTTATAACAAATACCTACCTACTAGTTCTAATAATATGTACCAGTTTTTATGACTTTAATAAATAATTAGTATTTAAAAGACTATTAACTATAAATTTTTTAGGAATAATATTTTGATGCAATAAGAATCTTATAATTATAACAACTTTATAATTTTATTTACATGATATTTTTGTCTTATGGATTTTATTTTTACTTTAGATTAATTAATATAATATTATATGAATATTAAAATAAATTAAGTTTTTATTAATAATAAATATATATTTATAAAAATATAATAATAAAATCAACCGATTTATGCAAGATATATATATATATATATATATATATATATATATATTCTTCATGACTGTTACGTAATTTTCAAGCCAAAAATGATGTCAGGTACCTTGTAACCTATGATTTTTTTTTTTGTGATTAAAATATAATAAAGTTATATACGTATCCTCCACATCGGCTGAATTCATCAGAAGTCAAGGGCCAGACCCAAAATTAAACGCCTTCAGATTGGAGGGTTACTTAGATAGAAAAGTAGCACTGTACTTCTTAGCCCTGCATATGCACGCATGCATGGCTCATATGATATCTTTAGATTAATTCTCTTACAGCTGATCATGAGTAGGAGGAGGGACGAATCCAAAATGTTTATAAATTGAAGAGGCCAAAGTGTATAGTCTTACAGTTGTGAGGGCCATTTCATAATAATACCATCAAAATTGTATAGTTTCAATGGTGAGTTTAAATAACTTTCCAAACTTGAGAGCATCAGCCCACCCTTGGCCACCTCGAGATTCGTCTCTCAGTGGGAGATCTACAGGCCGGCCAACTTGAGCTGTTCGATGAGCTTTAAAATCAAAACCACAAGATTTTAACTCGAGAACATTCAATTGATGTTATCTCCTATCAACTACAAGATAGAAAGAAGGGAAACTTCTATGGGCTCTCTGATCTCTTTGTGGAGTCTATATAAACAATTTTTTTTTTCAATCCAACCCAGAGATTATAAATTATTCATGCAAAATACAGGATTGATGATCCATCTCGATTAAACAAAGTTTTACTAATTTCTTTAGAAGAAATGGAAGATTGATCATTATGGACAAGATGATGCATATATATATATATAGCACATGCATTATTGCATACGTACATAAGCTTGGCCGCCAGCATATACAGCTAACGTGAGAGAGAGAAAGAAAGGATAAAACCCTGAGTGTTGGTGGCGAGTGGAAAAAGAATGTCAACTTTATGCACCAAAGATAAAGTAGAAAGCAAAATATATGCAAGCGAGGACGGATCGTGGCATCACATTCACATTTTAGGTTTTTGGGTTGGTGAGGTACAGGTCCCTGAGTACAAATTGTAGCATTCTCTTATATATTCCTTCCTGTACAAAAGATATATATATAGATAAAGTGACAGGGAGAGGAACATATATTATACCCTTTGCCTTTACTGCCTGACCTAGCAGCCTATCTTTTGTAGATACGGAACAGAAAGAATGCGTGCTCCTCTCCACCCATTATCAAAAAGATTAAAAAAAAAAAAATTCTCTCAGCACTTTGATCATTATCGAACAAAATATCACAACTAAAAGGATAAAATATATGATTCATTCTTCACTTTAGGATTTATTTCAAGTGTCGGTTCATCTAATGAAAATCATCTTAATTTATTCTAAGAGAATTTCTGTTTATGATTGATTACTTTTGCTGTTGACAGAGTGATACATGCATGATTTATTGACTATGTCCTCTTGGTATTTAACACGTGCATGCATGGGGAATCTTTGAGAGCTAGTTTTGCTTCATCATGATGATTTTTTCTTTCTTTTGGATTGATATAGCTAGCTTCATCCATATCCATGTTTGATAGAAACTAATATTGATTATTTTCAAAACTTTATTTAATAATCTAGAACTTTGAATTAAAATAGGTCCTTGGTAATTATATCATAATTTTAATAATTAAATGATCACAATTCTTTCCTATTAATAAAATGCATTAAGTATAAGATATTAATGAAAAATTAGGGGGAAAATGTTTTTATTTGAGAGGCTGTGATTAGAAATTAATATAAAACAGTTTGAACTTCACCTAATAATAACGTGAATTTCTGAATTGCCATATTTATTTTTATTGATAATGATCTTGACAAGGATATATGTTTATAACTTTTGGGTCAAGATGTTGATTTATCTATTGCTTTTGGGTTAAAATATTTTTAACGATTATTATGATCTTAACAGGGATCGATACTTGTCTATTGCTTGCTAGAGCCGATATTGTCTTCCACATATTAATTGAAGGTTGATAATTATATATGCATGAAGGAGTCGAATGTTCGTCTAAGAGTCAAACGTGGAAACTCAAGCCCTGGAAGAAGCACAAACTACGTTTGTAAGTGTCTGAAGTCTACACACTATATGCTAATTTCATCTGAAGTTGTTGGATACAAATGTGGTCCACAAATCAGTGCTATGAGGAACTTAAACAGAAGTGACAATCTTTGTATAGTGAAAAAAAAAAGTTACTATGTCATGTACATTGCTGTGATTTAGGACTTCAACAATTAGGCAGACTGCGAATCATTGGGGATTTCTGCCTTATCTGGACTTTCACAGACTAATTGTGTAGGAGAATTCTCATTTTTTTATATTTATTTATAATAGTCGAGGTTCTGAAAAGATAAAGGAAGCAAGCAAAACATACACAATTGAGGAATAAAGCCAGCCAAGGTATCTAAGTGCATGCTAAAGATAGGTATGGGAAAGGACAACTCATATAATCTTTAGCTTCCGATCAAAATTTCACAAAAATCAAATACAAAGACCAAAATTGAATGGGGAAAATTTTCTTGGGTGCATCCTATGTCATTATTTACTAGATAATAATATAATGATTACTCTAGGACTTTGATTGTCACTTCAAGTTTTTAAAATTTTAGAGCAATGAAATGATGATTTAATATAATATTAAAGTTTTAATTGATTGAATAGTTATCAGTTTAAATATTATTATTTATATTTTTTTAATTAAATGAAAATTTAAACATAAAATAATGATGTGTTTGTATAAATTTTAAATTTAAAAAGCTTTTTTATGAGAAAATACATTAAAAAATAACATAAAAACAATTCTTCATCCATATTTGACACTTAAAACTTTTACTTAAAGATGATTTTTAGATACTCATGAATAATGAAACTAAATACAAATAGATATGTTCAATAATCATTTCATCTTTATAGTTTAAAATATTATATGAGATTTCAAGACATGATTTATATTATTTTTTAATATATCCCATCAGGTAAAAACTCTTTGAACTTAAAACTTGCACGAACTTAAAACTTGCACCTTATACACTATTTGGTTATCAATGTTCTAATACTATGTCAAAAACTTATCTCAATCTAAAAATTTAAATTATTAGGTGGGATTTTAAAAGATGATTTATATTATTATCTAACATAATACAATCACTTAAATAAATAAAATATCTTTAACCATATTTATTTCTTCAATTACATAATAACTAAATTTGTCATGTAACTTAAATTTTGGTTGCTAAATTAAATATATAAGGTATTTAGGTATAAGTTTTAATATATAATTTATATTATTATTTAATACATATCTTTAAATAAAAGTTTTTTATGTTCATCATTGATTAGTACTTAAAAGTGCATTTTTATCATGGTTTTATATTATCATTTTGCACTTGAAGTATTAATAACTCCTTAACTAAAATATGTTTTATAATAATGTATGTAATAATATAAGATACCTATAATTTATGGTAAATGTCTATTTTTAATGCAGGCCTATCTCATAAATGAAAGGATTGATTGATGACTTGAAGAACTTAAATTGCAAGGATAAAGAGATGGCCAAACTTAGAAAAGAGATGTCGGTGCAATCCAAACCGGAACACTATTCGGTAATTGGGTCATATCTGGAGCTACAGATCTCAGATTTAGGTCCAATTTATATGGATGGAAAGGTAAGACATAGGCCTACAACTTTCATATGGAGCCCAAGATCTAAAAAGGCCATTATCAAGTCCAAATTGTAGCAACAACAAAGAAGCCCGAATCTGTCTTTCAGCCCGAGCACTGTTCGGTATTTTGGCCATATCTGGAGTTCTAGAAGTCCAAATGAGCTGAATTTTTTACACAAGAAAGCTGAGACAATTGCCTACAACTTTCATGTTTTGAGCTGGCTCCAATTTTGACGTTATCAATGACGTTTTGGGCAGACAAGAGAGGATAAGGATTGTCACCAAGTCAAAAGTTGGCCACCCACTTATCAATTAGTCATCAAATCAATAGTTCCCAATTTTGGCCTATAAAAGGAGGCATTTGCCATTCATTTAGGCATTTTGGTTTCCAGATCAAGATCATGCTCTTCCTTTCTCTCTTTGTAGTTTTTGTAATATTTATACTTTGCTCTCATTATATCAAGTTTATGCCTTTCATTTCCTTTCCTTTACTTAGTTAGCTTTTATGTTCTTATTTTGTTTATCTATTTTTCTTTCTTTCATTATGTCTAGCTAAGTTAATTATGTCAAGGTGAAAAGGTTACACTAATGGTGTGAGAATAAGTATAATGTAAACTTAATATGGACTTTAATGTTTGATACTAACATGTTTTATATTTGTTATCTTGTTCGCTCTTTAATACTTTGCTTGTTAAATGACTAATCTTGATTTATGTTGTATAACACTTGATACAACAAATGCTTGGCACTTTCATAGCCCATAATGTATGGTATAACCGACACCTGAGCTATGAAAGGAACTTGATTTGTTGTTAACATAAGTTATAATCATGAATGCTTGACGAGATTTACAAGTATTAGCATTAATTGAATAAGATGACTAATGTAATCATGTTAACAATATATAATCTGATTGGAACCTCCTTTGTGTGTGGTTTCCAATTCAATAATAAGAGTTTATACTATACTTGTTTGATATACCATTAGTGGAACCTCTAACCTTGACATTTGTTATTATTATTGCTTAATCCTTACATTAATATTTCATCTCTAAGTTCTCATCATCATCATCTTCTTCTTCTTCTCTTTCTTTATTATTATTATTATTATTATTATTATTATTATTATTATTATTATTACTATTATTACTATTATTGTTCTTGTTATTGTTGTTGTTATTGTTGTTTATAATTTGTACAATTAACCTCCCTGTGGTTCGACCCTGGTCTTGCCGGGTTATTTATTACTTCGACACTCCTGCACTTGGGAGAAGACATCAATCTTTTCATCGTGTCAAGTTATTGGCACCGTTGCCGGGGAGGTAAGTTGTTGTATAAATTATAATAGTTATTTTATTTTCTCCTTTCACTTTTCTTGTCTTTTCTCGTCTTCCTCCTTCTTTTGTTTTCTTCTTCCTTTTATTCTATTCCTATACGTGCATGAGAGTGTGGTCACGTACATCAAGTGGTAGACTTTGTAGGGTATCCTCATCATTTTCAGAAAATATGGCCGAAGAAGATAATCAATCACTTCATAATGAGAATAATGAGAATAACCGTGCTAGAACACTTAGAGACCACATGAATCCCACAAGAACAAGTGCACCATCATGCATAGTTTTTCCTCCCGATGCATCTCATTTTAATTTTAAACTAGGCATTATTCAACTTTTACCTTCTTTTCATGGCTTAGAATTGGAAAATCCATACTTGCATTTAAGGGAATTTGAGGAGGTCTGCAACACATATAATAATTTAAATTGTAGCATGAACACCATCAGATTAAAGCTTTTTCCTTTTTCATTAAAAGATAAAGCTAAAACATGGCTACAAAATTTGAGACCAGGATCCATTCGTGCTTGGGATGAAATGCAACAACAATTTTTAAAGAAGTTTTTCCCATCTCATAGAACAAACTCTTTCAAGAGACAAATCACCACTTTCACTCAAAAACCAGGGGAAACATCTTACCAATGTTGGGATAGGTATCGAGATTTGCTTAGTACTTGCCCCTATCATGGTTTTGAAACATGGAGATTGGTTTCACATTTGTATGAAGGATTAACACCTAAAGATAGGCAAATGGTTGAATTGATGTGCAATGGAACTTTTGAAGATAAAGACCCTAAGGAAGCAATGGAGTACTTAGACTTGTTGGCTGAAAATGCTCAAAATTGGGACACCGCGGGTACATATGAGGCACTGAGTAAAACTCAACCTCATACATCTAGTGGAGGTATGTACAACCTTAGGGAAGATCATGACCTTCAAGCCAAGTTTGCATCTTTAGCTACAAAAGTCGAGGCGCTAGAATTGAAAAAGAGTGGTCAATTAAAATTTGTTGAAAACATTGTGTGTCAAATCTGTGAAACAAATGAACACTCAACCAACGATTGTCCAACCTTGCCTTCTTTTAAGGAATGTCTCCATGAACAAGCCCATGCTTTAAACACTTTTCAAAGGCCCAATCACAACCCATACTCCCAAACATACAATCCTGGTTGGAGAAATCATCAAAATTTCAGTTGGAAGAGTGACAATACACAAACTTCACAACCATAGTTTCAAGCACACCATAATTTCCAAAATTCTTATGCATATGCACCTTCTTATGCTCCACCTCTTAGAAGTAATTTTGAGGAAACTTTGTATGGATTCATTGAAAAGCAAGAGACAATCAACACTCAACTTACTCAAAGCATAACAGATTTTAAAGACACTCTTGCAAAATTCACATCTGCTCTTAATTTTCAAGAGCAAGGTAAGTTTCCATCTGAACCACAACAAAATCTCAAGGAGCAATACAATGCAAATACAAGTAGTTATGGAAGTCAACACATGGATCAAGTCAAATCAGTCATCACTCTACGCAGTGGTAAGGTTATTGAAAAACCCTCTCTTGAACCTTATGAGAAAGATGATGAGTCAATTTCTAAGGGAAAGGAAGGGGTTGAATCTGAAAATTGCAAAGAAACGACTGATTCTCCGCCAGCACTTCCATTTTCTCATGCCATGACCAATCAGGAAGAAATCGAGGATGAAAAAGGCATCGAAAAGGTTTATGCGAATCTTTTATCAAAAGTGACAACAGATTCGACACCCGACATCACACCAATCGATGATTACTTTCCTGATGAATCTCTACTTTCTCTTAATTCAATGCCTTGGTTTGCTAAAAATATCAATTTTCTTGCTTCAGGATTTTTGCTAACTCATTGGAGTATTGAAGACAAAAGAAAATTTTGAGCAACGAGCAAAATTTTTATTGGGATGACCCTTACTTATTCAATTATTGTCCTGATCAAATATTTCAAAAATGCATTCTCGACAATGAGGTAAGTAATTTCATTAAATTTTGTTACTCTAAGGCATGTGGGGATCATTTCTCATCAAAAAAGAGGATTGTAGAAATCTTACAAAGTGAATTTTACTGGCCCATCATATTCAAGGAGTCAGATGCATTCCGCAAAAACTGTGAAAATTATCAGAAGGTGGGATTTATTTCAAAACACAGAGAGTCTTTAGATAATCTTCTATTGACTCTTAAGTCTCATCATAGTCGAGATAAGTATCGTGTAATTCATGACTTATGAACCCATTTTCATAAATAACATACTTGGCATAGTCTTAGGAATCTGACTAAAAAAGATCATGTTTGCCAGTTTTTAAGAAAACTGGATGGGAAGCCTATCCCCGACCCATAGAGGGCGTTTAAGCCGTTCTTGGACGTAAAACCAAGGGAAGATGTGAGCCACAATCACAATTGCAATTTGAATTTTTTTTTGTAAAAATTTGTGTCTTTTGGTTTTATTATTGTGTTTTGTTATTTCTTATTTTTATTTCAGTGTGTTTCAGGTTTTGTCAGTGTTCGTTATTTCAGGTGATATCTTCTATACTCTATCTTTCTACCTTAGAATATTGAGGACAATGTCTCGTTTTGGTTGGGGGGAGAGGGTAGTAGTTGATAAAAAAAAAATTGTTTTTCATTTCATAAAGCATGTGCATAATTGTTGTTACTAGGATGGCAGAGTAAAAGAGTTCTTTTGTTAAAGTGACTCTTGAGATGCATCTTAGTAACCATTCTTAACAAGGTCTATTATAATATTTCCTGAAATATTCAGGTTTACAAACTCTCGTATTGTTACCACTTAATTCTGCTCATAAACTTATTTAACATGTATTCTTAAACCTTAATTTACACACACACACTTTAACATATGATTGTGGGTTGCATATTGGATTATTACATTATTTATGTTCTTTTGTTAAAGGTAACAACTAAGGGAAAGGGATTGTATATAATTAAAAAAAAAAGAAAAACATGAAAAAAAAAAGAAAAAAAAAGAAAAAAAATGATGATAATAAAAATGTAGATAAGTTTGGTTTCGTAGCCTCCCTAACCTAAGCAATTAAGTCCGAAGGGGTGTTTTAACACCTAATACCCTAAAGTCAATTGACTTGGGAGCTATTGGCCCAATGCTTGTTACATGGGTTGAGGAGAAAAGTTTAAGGGAATCAAACATTGCACTATCTACATATCAGTATCTGCGACCCGAGTTACTAAGCTCGTAGGGGTGTCTTAACACCTAATGCCCTGAGACCAACTGGTATGGGAGTCATTAGCTGAAAGCTCGTTACATGGGTTAAAGATGCATGATGTTTTTAAATTATATGTATATAGATTTTTTTTTTTAAAAGAAAGAAAAAAAAAAGAAGACAAAAATAATAATCCCAACCCAAGGAAGTTAACCTTAAACATTAGAACAAAAATTTTGTTTTCTTCCAAGAAAAGCCCCATAATTATGTGTTGATACATTGAGCACAAAAGAAAGGTTTATTAATATCTTGTTAAGTGGTATTGAGCAGATATATAAATTTAATGAGAGTTTGTTTATCTGGATAGATTAATGGAAGTTAAATGATGAATACCTTGCTTTGTGAAATTTGCAAATTGTTTTAACGCTTTGATTACTAGGGACTAGTAATAAGCTGGTTGGGGGGTGTGATTAGTACTTAAAAGTGCATTTTTATCATGGTTTTATATTATCATTTTGCACTTGAAGTATCAATAACTCCTTAACTAAAATATGTTTTATAATAATGTATGTAATAATATAAGATACTTATAATTTATGGTAAATGTCTATTTTTAATGCAGGCCTATCCCATAAATGAAAGGATTGATTGATGACTTGAAGAACTTAAATTGCAAGGATAAAGAGATGGCCAAACTTAGAAAAGAGATGTCGGTGCAATCCAAACCGGAACACTGTTCGGTAATTGAGTCATATCTGGAGCTAAAGATCTCAGATTTAGGTCCAATTTATATGGATGGAAAGGTAAGACATAGGCCTACAACTTTCATATGGAGCCCAAGATCTAAAAAGGCCATTATCAAGTCCAAATTGTAGCAACAACAAAGAAACCCGAATTTGTCTTCCAGCCCGAGCACTGTTCGGTATTTTGGTCATATCTGGAGTTCTGGAAGTCCAAATGACTGAATTTTTTACACAAGAAAGCTGAGACAATTTCCTACAACTTTCATGTTTTCAGCGGGCTCCAATTTTGACGTTATCAATGATGTTTTGGGCAGACAAGAGAGGATAAGGATTGTCACCAAGTCAAAAGTTGGCCACCCACTTATCAATTAGTCATCAAATCAATAGTTCCCAATTTTGGCCTATAAAAGGAGGCATTTGCCATTCATTTAAGCATCTTGGTGTTCAGATCAAGATCATGCTCTTCCTTTCTCTCTTTGTATTTTTTGTAATGTTTATGCTTTGTTTTCATTAATATTAAGTTTATGCCTTTCATTTCCTTTCCTTTACTAGTTAGCTTTTATGTTCTTATTTTGTTTATCTATTTTTCTTTCTTTCATTATGTCTAGCTAAGTTAATTATGTCAAGGTGAAAAGGTTACACTAATGGTGTGAGAATAAGTATAATGTAAACTTAATATGGACTTTAATGTTTGATACTAACATGTTTTATATTTGTTATCTTGTTCACTCTTTAATACTTTGCTTGTTAAATGACTAATCTTGATTTATGTTGTATAACACTTGGTACAACAAATGCTTGGCACTTTCATAGCCCATAATGTATGGTATAACCGACACCTGAGCCATGAAAGGAACTTGATTTGTTGTTAACATAAGTTATAATCATGAATGCTTGACGAGATTTACAAGTATTAGCATTAATTGAATAAGATGACTAATGTAATCATGTTAACAATATATAATCTGATTGGAACCTCCTTTGTGTGTGGTTTCCAATTCAATAATAAGAGTTTATACTATACTTGTTTGATATACCATTAGTGGAACCTCTAACCTTGACATTTGTTATTATTATTGCTTAATCCTTACATTAATATTTCATCTCTAAGTTCTCATCATCATCATCTTCTTCTTCTTCTCTTTCTTTATTATTATTATTATTATTATTATTATTATTATTACTATTATTGTTGTTTTTATTGTTGTTGTTATTGTTGTTTATAATTTGTACAATTAACCTTCCTGTGGTTCGACCCTGGTCTTGCCGGGTTATTTATTACTTCGACACTCCTGCACTTGGGAGAAGATATCAATCTTTTCGTCGTGTCAATCATTATCTTGTAAGTAATTTTATCAAATAAAAATAATGAAATTTAAATTCATAACTTTTTACTAAACAAGCTTTAATATTATATTAAAAAATTATTATAATCTAAAAATTTTAACTTTTAAATATAAATTTTAAAATATAATTTATGCAATTATCTTTAATTAACCTTCCTCTCTCCTTTCCAGACAAAAAAAAAAACTCTCAAATCCTTAAGAAACACCAAAATCTCCAAGCCCCTCAATGAAAGAAGAGCTCTGCATGGACATTGCTTTGTTCAAAGAAAACGTGGCTCCAGTGGAAGACTGGAGGACAGCCTTAAAAAACGTGTCGTTCTTCGCACCACCAATGTGCTTCCGACACCGTACATGCTAGTGCCAGTAATACTAGTAGCTTTGTTGTAGATGATTAGGTATTTTCTTAATCTTTGGATTTTCGTTACTTTCCTTGTGGTTTTGGTTTGATATTGGTTATCTAATATTATATTTTTATTTAAATTTGTGGTAATAGTTATGATTTAAAATATTTTTTTATTTAAAAATATATTAAATTATTTTTTATTTTTTAAAAATTATTTTTAATATCAAGATATCAAAACCATTCAAAAATATTAAAAAATTAATTTTAAATAAAAAAATATTTTTTTTTATAAACTATCCCCAAATATGCGTATTGGTACAATTTTTTTTTTGCTGTGACAGAGGCCATACTTTTTTTTAATTTTTTTTAATAAACAAATTTGATAAATCATAAAATAATATTGAAATAAATAAAAAATTAAAAAAAATTGCATCTAATTTTGCAATACAAAAAACTTAGAAAAATATGTTGAGACCGATTTTCACAGGAAATATAACATAATTTTATTTATACTTAACATAATTGAGCATATGCAAATTAAAACATTTAACTTCTTTAAATTTTTTTATTTTTTTAACATTTACAAAATATTAAAAAAATATAAAAAACAACCGCTAAGAGGAGCCAGAAGCTTTGCTTCTCTGGTTTTCTTTTCAAAGGGAAGGGTAGCAACAATGCCCTAGTAGAGATAGATAAAGGGTTGTTTCTTTAAGGTTTTTTTTGGTTGCTCCTTCTTTACTATTTAACAACTCCCTAAATTTTTCTTTGTAATGGCCTCCTTTTCAAGTGTTATGGTAGGCATTTATTTATCATGGTCTATGATGAGGAGATTTTTATTAAAATTTTAAGGAAAATAGGATACTTAAATCAAAACTCGGGATTTTATCAAAAATGATTGTTTTTTTAGCACCAATTTTATCAGCAAGCATAATAATTGGTAGCTTAATTCATGAAGTCATAACTCTTATGGAAAAAAGTCTTCAAATTTTGAGAGTTTCATTTATCAGTTCATATTACTTCCTTGAATTAAAAGGGCTTTTTAAAACATATAATGTAGGTTATGGTTCATGGATATGTGACACTATAAAAAAATTAATATCTTTTTTCAAGTGTAGGAGTATCGAAGTAATAAATAACCCAGCAAGACCGGGATTGAATCACATGAAGATTAATTATATAAATTATAGATAACAATAATACAACAACAAAATCTAAGATTCAGACTTCTTGTTTGTTACTATAATTTGGACTTGAAAATGACCTTTTTTAAGACTAGATCAATACATGAAAGTTGTAGGCCTATGTCTTATATTTTCAACCATATAAAGTAGAATAAAATCAAAGATCTATAGCTTCGGATATAACCCAATTACCGAACAGTGTTTCAGTTTTGACCGCACCAGCATCTATTTTCTAAGTTTGGTCATCTCTTTGTCCTTTCAATTTCAGTACTTAAACTTATCAATCAATCATTTTATTTATGTGATAGACCTGCATTAAAGATGAAGATTTACCACAAATCAAAGGTATCTTATATTATTAGATATGTTATTATAAAGTATGCTTTAGTTAATGAGTTATTGATACTTCAAGTGCAAAATGATAATATAAAGTCTTAATAAAAATGCACTTTTAAGTACTAATCACCCCCCAGCTAGCTAATTACTAGTCTTTAGTAATCAAAGCATTAAAATAGAAAAACAATTTGCAAATTTCACAAAGCAAGGTATTCATCATTCAACTTTCAATAATCTATCTAGATAAACAAACTCTTATTAAATTTATATATCTGCTCAACATCTCTTAAACAAGATATAATAAACTTTTTTTCGTGCTTGATATATCAATATATAGTTATGAGGCTTTAATTGAAAAAAAAACAAAATTTTTGTTCAATGTTTAAAATTAACTTTTTTAGGTTGAGATGTTTTTCCTTCTTTATATATATATATATATAACTTAAAACACAATGAATCTTTAACCCATGTAACAAGCTTTTGGCTAATGACTCCTAGACTAGTTAGTCTTAGAGTATTAGGTGTTGAGATACCCCTACGAGTTTAGTAACTCAGGTTGCAAATACTGATATGTAGATAGTGCAACAATGTTTCATTTCCTTAAGTTGTTCTCCTTAACCCATGTAATAAGCATTGGACTAATAACTTCCAAGTCAATTGACTTTAGGGTATTATGTGTTAAAACACCCCTTCGGGCTTAATTACTTATGGTAGAGAGGCTTTGAAACTAAACTTATCTACATTTTTATTATCATCATTTTTTTTTCTTTTTTTTTAAAAATTATATACTATTCCTTTTTCTTAGTTGTTATCTTTAACAAAAGAACATAAATAATGTAATAATCCAATGTGCAACCCACAATCATATGTTAAAGTGTATATGTGAAAATTAAGGTTTAAGAATACATGTTAAATGAGTAATAATGACACGACTAAAAGGTTGATGTCTTCTCCCAAGTGCAGGAGTGTCGAAGTAATAAATAACCCGGCAAGACCGGGGTCGAACCACAGGGAGGTTAATTGTACAAATTATAGACAACAATTATAAGCAACAATAATAGCAATAATAACAACGACAATAACAATAACAACAACAACTATAATAATAATAATAATAATAATAATAATAATAATAATAATAATACTAGTAGTAGTAATAATAGTAGTAGTAATAATAATAATAATAATAAAGAAAGAGAAGAAGAAGATGATGATGAGAACTTGGAGATGGAAAATTAATGTAAGGATTAAACAATAATAATAACAAATGTCAAGGTTAGAGGTTCCACTAATGGTATATCAAACAAGTATAGTATAAAATCTTATTATTGAATTGGAAACCACACACAAAGGAGGTTCCAATCAGATTATATATTGTTAACATGATTACATTAGTCATCTTATTCGATTAATGCTAATACTTGTAAATCTCGTCAAGCATTCATGATTATAACTTATGTTAACAACAAATCAAGTTCCTTTCATAGCTCAGGTGTCGGTTATACCATACATTATGGGCTATGAAAGTGCCAAGCATTTGTTGTACCAAGTGTTATACAACATAAATCAAGATTAGTCATTTAACAAGCAAAGTATTAAAGAGCGAACAAGATAACAAATATAAAACATGTTAGTATCAAACATTAAAGTCCATATTAAGTTTACATTATACTTATTCTCATACCATTAGTGTAACCTTTTCACCTTGACATAATTAACTTAGCTAGACATAATGAAAGAAAGCAAAATAGATAAACAAAATAAGAACATAAAAGCTAACTAAGTAAAGGAAAGGAAATGAAAGGCATAAACTTGATATTAATGAAAGCAAAGCATAAACATTACAAAGAATACAAAGAGAGAAAGGAAGAGCATGATCTTGATCTGGAAACTAAGATGCCTAAATGAATGGCAAATGCCTCCTTTTATAGGCCAAAATTGGAAACTATTGATTTGATGACTAATTGATAAGTGGGTGGCCAACTTTTGACTTGGTGACAATCCTTATCTTCTCTTGTCTACCCAAAACATCATTGATAACGTCAAAATTAGAGCCAGCTGAAAACATGAAAGTTGTAGGCAATTGTCTCAGCTTTCTTGTGTAAACAATTCAGCTCATTTGGACTTCTAGAACTCCAGATATGGCCAAAATACCGAACAGTGCTCGGGCTGGAAGACAGATTCGGGCTTCTTTGTTGTTGCTACAATTTGGACTTGATAATGGTCTTTTTAGATCTTGGGCTCCATATGAAAGTTGTAGGACTATGTCTTACCTTTCCATCCATATAAATTGGACCTAAATCTGAGATCTGTAGCTCCAAATATGACCCAATTACCGAACAGTGTTCCGGTTTGGATCGCACCGACATCTCTTTTCTAAGTTTGGCCATCTCTTTGCCTTTGCAATTTAAGTTCTTAAAGTCATCAATCAATATTTTCATTTATGTGATAGGCCTGCATTTAAAATGAACATTTACCATAAATTAAAGGTATCTTATATTATTAGATATATTATTATAAAACATGCTTTAGTTAAGGAGTTATTGATACTTCAAGTGCAAAATGATGATATAAAACCATGATAAAAATGCACTTTTAAGTACTAATCATATTGATGAATTAGTTTATGATCAACTTGAATCTACTTTAAGTAAAAATGAATTGGATGAAACTGAAGATTTGCAAATGGTTTATTCTGAGGAAGAAATCACGGATGAAACAAGCACCGAAAATGTTGATGCGAATCTTTTGTCAACAGTGACAACAGATTCGACATCTGGCATCACACCAATCGATGATTACTTTCCTAACGAATCCTTACTTTCTCTTAGTCCAATGCCTTGGTATGATAAAAATATCAATTCTCTTTCTTTAGGAGATTTGCCAGCTGATTGGAGTACCCAAGACAAAGAACAGTTTTTGAACGAAGTGAAGAATTTTTATTGTGATGACCCTACCTTATTCAAATATTGTCCTGATCAAATATTTCAAAGATTCATTCCCGACAATGAGGTAAGTAGTGTCATTAAACTTTGTCATTCTGAAGCATGTGGAAGTTATTTCTCGTCAAAAAAGACAATTGCAAAAATCTTTCAAAATGGATTTTATTGGCCCACCATGTTCAAGGACACGCATGCATTCTGCAAAACTCGTGAAAATTGTCAAAAGATTGATACTGGTCAAAAAGTTTTGTTTTATAATTCTCGACTCTATGCATTCCCTAGAGAGCTAAGACCTAGATGGAGCAATCCCTATGAGGCTTGTGATATTGAGAATTCAATGAATGACAATGATTTTAAGGAAAATAGACATCGTTTGAAAGCTTACTTTGATAATTTTCCTAGTGAAAATGAATCAACTGGTTTGAATGATCTTGTAGATAAAGGTTGATTATTTTGTTTTTCTCACATTGTTTTTATGTTTCTTTTTGAGTGATTTTTGCTAGTTTCTCTCACCCCGGTCAAATGGCAGATAACGGTACTCCGTGACTTAAGTCGGTTCTTTCAGTTTCCCATAATTACTGATATCTGTGTATATATCTGTGCAATTCTTTGAAGCTCTCTTCCAATTCTCATTTGAAAATGGACACTAATCTTGAAAAATTGAAAAAGTATTTTCCCGCTCTGCCTCAGAATGCGATTACAAAAATTTACCGTGCTAGATGTGCAAGATTGAGATTGTTAATGAATCATGGAATTCCTGAAGATATTCGCTGGTTGATTGAAGCAAAGGTCCGATTATCAAGTGAGTCCTCTAACTTCATTTCACACATGCCTGGAACAGGTAAAAGCACTTTTGCAAAGAAGCGTCGTGCAAAACGACTGGATGTCTGTCATCGATGTGCTAGATGGACTTGTAATATGTCTGTCAAAATTTGTTGCGATGTCGCGGTCGCACAAATTAATTACCCTAGCTTAAAACACACAAGATAGTATAGAGCAAGCAAGGGATCGATCCCACGAGGAAGATTTAGTTCAGATTTTTATGCTATATGTTATGCAATTGGGGGGTTTTGATTTGTGATAATCTAAAATATGGAAGAAATTAAACTAGTGAACACAATCAATTGAAACTGAAATTTATCAAGAAAACAAACCTTGGTCACAAGCACACATCCACCTACAGAAATCAGAACCGATCCTTGAAACGAAACTCCAGTTTATATTTTGAATTTTTATCTTTTCTTAACTTTGGTTAATTAACGGATCCGCCGTATAACTAACCCTAACCAACAAATAATCACAGTGTCCGCACTAATGATTTAATCTAATGGCAGCCTTAAGATCTAGATAAATTCATTAATCTTAACAACCAAGTTGTCTGCTTGTGTTGCTTTGATCGAATGTTTTCCCTAAGTTTAATAACGTAGTTCCGCCACAATTATCAAGCTTAGTTGCTTCACAAGTTTATATACCCTAACTCCGGTTTTGATACCAAACTTAGCAATAGATTGTTCACAATAATAACTTAGAGTCCGCTCTAGCAATTATCAACAACAATTATAGAAAATATGCATAGGAAAACAATCATACTCATTCATAATACAAACTGAAAATAAATGGAAGAATAAATCTCACAGTTCTTGAAATCTGAAAGTTTATGCGTCCTTGCAACCAAGAAAAAAGCTTAGCCTTGCATATCTATTGAACAACTACTCCTAAAGATAAAAGAAAGCATTATTTCTAGTATGTAGAGAGGAGAGTTTGTGTTTCTTCACTTCTAGTTGCTACCACCTTTCTTTGATTCTATTGCACTCCCTCCTCTCTTTCTTGGCTCTCTTGGTGTCTATATATAGGCTTCAATGGCAGCTCCTCTTGCTTCTTTATCAATAATGGTGGCTGCCAAACATGCCAAACTTTGACATTAGTAGTCACCACAAACAACCCACCATTGTAGCCTCCTTCTTTGACAATGGCAGCATTCCAACTTGCAGCTGGTTTGTGGTTGGTGATTTGAGGTTGGTGGATTGAGGTTGGTGGCTACTTTTCTTGACCTTCTAGATTGATTTACTAGAGGGGCTAAATTCTGAAATTATAACTTGGATGATAGTTTAGAAGCTTCGAAACATAATTTGGACTCATTTCTTCACGAAACCTGATTGCTGGCAGAATTTAGTTGTCATCTTTGAAAAATCATATCACCCTCATCTGACATCGTTTTTGGCTGAAAATTGGAGTGTTTCTAGACCTTTGAGTCATGAATCCAAAAAAATTGAGTTTGCATCAATTGGACTTCTATAGCTCCAGATATGGAATTTTGAATGGACAAAGGTCAACAGTGGCAGAATACGAGATTTGACTTTGAAGGATGTGATTTCCATGATCTTCCTCTTTGTATTTTTCTTGCATTACATTTCCAGAAAGGTATGGATGTTATCTTTTTAGAGCCACTGGAATCACTTCATTTCGATCTCTAGAACTCACACTCTGCACAAAACATCGACTGAACGTCAAATCTGCCAATTATCTCCAATTTACTCCTTTTTTGCATTTTTCATCCAAAAGTGCCTTCAAAACATAAAACAAAGAATATCAAGGCATTTTACATATAAAACATGGACAAAACATTAGGTAAATGTGGGTGAAACAATCGAATAATATGGTTACATCAAATACCCCCACACTTAGCTCTTTCTCGTCCTCGAGAAAGGATAAATAAAATTAAATTGAAAATAACCATGATCAATCTCTTAATCTCCCATCAATGTTCAAGAGTACAGGCATTATAAATAAGAATATAATAAAAAAGAATAAAATAAATAAATTTTTATGAATTTGTTTACATGCAAACTTCAAAACTCAATCAATTGTCGGGATTTAAATGAAATCTATATCATGCCAAAGTGATAGGTCCTCTCATTGATATACACTCCAACACTCATGTGTTTAGGGTTTATGTGTTTAAATCTCTCAAATTCAATCAAAGAGTATGTTCTACCATAAGCTTGCTTTTCAATCTCATATCCATTACTAACATATTACAAACAGTGCATGAATCAAAAGGTCTTATTTTCTGGTTTTAATGGGGCTAAGGTTAAGATGAGGTAAAAGAGAGTAAAAGAAAAGGTTCAAATCAAAGATAGTAGAGCATTATAAAAAAAATGATATTTCAAACAAGATATTCCATCAAAGCACATAAATTTTTCATCTTTAATCACCAATGCTTAATTTCGTTTGATTTCAAGCTTTTGCAACATAAAATCTTAAGAACATAAATGAACTTTTTTTGTCTTTTTTCTTCTTTCTTTTTTTTTTCTTTTTTGTTTTTTTTGTAATTTTGCCCATCTTTTCATCAAGCATCACTTCTTCTGTCTTTTCACATAATTTCCAACCATAATTCCATGAAATATCACAAGTATATGCTCTACTAATCCTTGGCCAGGGGAAAAGGAAAACATATATAAGGTTAAGGCTTATACATGGATAAAGAAAAGATAAATAAGCTCAAAAGGGGCTCACTAAGGATAATATGCTTTAGGTTGGCTTTTTGGTTCAAGTGATTGAAATTCCTAATGCCTTTATCATCTTCATGTATATTTGTAATGGAATATAATCTCAATAAGATATGAAGCAAGTTCTAGAGATACATATCATTGAAAGAATGCACACTTAAAGAATACAATGTTGAAGGCTCAAAAACTTGCAGTGGTATAACACTATAAAATCAACATGGCATATTCTCAAAGTCAATCCCTAAACCAATTAAACCTTAAAATTTGCATGCATACTCTTTCATTTGATTTATCTCTTCATCTTTTTCAATTAATTCTCATACATAATACTCATATTCTCAAAAACCAATGGGAGTTAAAAAGATCAAACATAATTTTTTTTTTGAACAACAAAGAAAACTAAAATAAGAAAATAAAAATTCTCCCAATACCCCCACACTTAAAACACAACATTGTCCTCAATGTTGAAATAAAAGCAAAGGAACATAAGAGAATGGCAGAAAATAAATTAAAATACAAAAAAGTAAAAGATAAGGAAAAAGAAAGCAAATCTGATATATATTTTTTTTTGTGCTGGGTGGCCTCCCAGTAAGCGCTTTTGTTTTATGTCATTGGCTTGACATGTGGCATGCTCATTCTTCATAGATTGGTTCAGCTAACTCTATAGAAGCGGTGAGTTCTGCCGTCCAACCTTCATAGAAAGGTTTCAAACGATGTCCATTAACCTTTAGTACTTTGTTGGTTTCTAAACTTGTAATTTCAACTGCACCATAAGGAAAAATATTAGAAACAACAAAAGGTCCAATCCAACGAGAGTGCAATTTTATAGGAAAAAGTTTTAAACGCGAATGATAAAGAAGGATTTTGTCTCCAACATGAAATTCCTTTCTTGTAAGCATTCTGTCATAAAGATTCTTAGTCTTTTCTTTGTAAATCCTTGCATTCTCATAAGCATTATTTTGTTTTTCTCTCAACATGGTGGCAGTCCTTTTAGGTACCAAAAGGATAGACGCCACCCATTCACTGTCTGTGATGGGGGGAATGACTCCTGCATCATGAAGGATAATTTGCGAAGCTTGTATAGCCAATGCTGATTCATGCACATTTTGGGGAACACATATATGCCTCTCCATCTCTTCTATCTTGGTAAAATCATAGCCATAGCTGAAAGCTATGCTTAATCCATCTTCGCTATCAAAATCACAAACCTGCTGCATACACTTATCAACTTGGTCATAACATGTGATAGAATAAACATTGTTATAAGGATATGTCATTGCATCATGAAAATTAAATTCAATCTTTTCATCTCCTACCTCCATAGACAAAGTATCCTTACCACAATCAATCTTTGTATTGGCAGTTTTCAAGAATGGTCTCCCAAACAATATAGGAGTGCTGGTTAATAAATCACAAGAATCATGTTCCATATCAAGAATATAAAAATCACATGGAATAACCAAACTATCAATCTTGACTAGGACATCTTCTAACACACCAAGTGGGTAAACAAAACTACGATCTGCAAGTTGTATTACAATGCTAGTTTCATTCAAAGGTTCCAGACTAAGAGAATCATAAACATGTTTAGGCATAACACTAATGGATGCACCTAAATCACATAAGGCTTTTTTACAACTAGCATTACCAATAACACATGGGATAGTAAACGCACCTGGGTCCTTCTGCTTTAAAGGCATATTCTTTTGAACAACAGCAGACACAACTTCACCCATACTTACCATTTCATGACCTTTCAATTTGAAAGCTCTCTTGGTAGTACACAACTCCTTCAAAAATTTGGCATATTTGGGAATTTGCTTGATAGCATCAAGCAAAGGAATGTTGAGTTCTACTTTCTTGAAAATCTCTAAAATTTCTTTTTCTTTGTCCTCTTTCTTTGACCTAGAAGAACTAACAGGAAAGGGTGGAATTACTTTAAAAATGGAATTCATTGAGTGAGGAGTTACCTTTGGAGTGTTGGTCAATGTTTTAGTTTGTGGAGTCTTTGTACTTAATTCAGTTTCTATCTCTTCTTCTTTCTCCATCTCAATTTGTTTTGACCTTTTCTCTTCAAGTTCTTTCCCACTTCTCAGCATGATCGCACTAACATTCTCTTTTGGATTCAATGCTTGGGAAGGCAATTTTCCATTCATTTGTGCCTCCAATTTCCCTACACTTGAAGCTACTTGCCCCATTTGCTTCTCCAAGTTGTGAATACTTGACCTTGTTTCCTGTTGAAAAGACATGACATTTTGTTGCAAGGTAACAGTATTAGAAGCTAAAGTTTTCATCATCTCACGAAGATCATCATTGGATGACGACCCCATAACATTGGAGTTTGTGAATGAAGGGGGTTGTCTTGCTTGATAATTCTGTTGGGGCTGAAATCCATTGGGATGGAACTGTCGGCCTTGATTGCCTTGTTGGGATGGGTTGCCATAGCGTAAGTTGGGATGATCTCTCCATCCGGGATTGTACGTGTTGGAAAAGGGATCATATTTACGCTGGGGCTGTCCGTTGAATGCTCCATCAATTGCATGAGCTTGTTCAATATAATCTTCTTGCATTGTTGGGCACATATCCGAAGCATGTCCTTGTAAGGAGCATATGCTACAAACTTTCACCTGCTGCACATTTCCACAAGCCAAAGAACGCACAAGAGAAGTAGGATCATTAACTTTATTCTCAATGTTAGAAATACTTACCTCATTTACTCGTTTGTTGGAGAAGTCTCCACGAGTGCCAAACTATTTTGAGTTGGCTGCCATGTTTGAGATCAATTGGCGTGCAGCCTCGGGTGTCTTATCCACCAATGCGCCTCCACTTGCAGCATCAATGATACTACGGTCAGTAGGCATTAATCCTTCATAGAAATATTGAATGAGCAACTGATCGGGTATTTGATGATGAGGACATTGAATGCACAGTTGCTCAAATCTTTCCCAATACTCGGAGAGTGTCTCTCCATGAGATTGCTGAATCCCACATATTTCTTTCCTTATATTGGCAACTCGAGATGCTGGGAAATACTTCTCAAGGAAAATCTTTTTCATGGCATTCCAAGTTCCAATAGATCCTGGGAGAATAGAGAAAAGCCATGCCTTTGCTGCCCCTTTTAAAGAGAAAGGGAAAGCTTTCAACTTAACCTGTTCTTCATCAACTCCATTCGGTTTCATGCCAACGCAAACCATATGGAACTCCTTAAGATGAGTATGTGGATCTTCTCCTGCAAGACCATTAAATGTTGGTAACAAATGTAGAAAACCAGATTTGAGCTCAAAGTTTACATTATTGTCAATGTTTATGCATAGTGGCTGATTTTCCACATTAGGAGCAGCAAGCTCCTTGAGTGTTTGTTGTCGTGCAATAGCCATGGTGTTGAGGCGAGCTTCCTTTCTTAACCTGCGTAAAGTGCTTTCTATTTCAAAATCAACCTGCACTTGAATTTGATTAGTAGAACAGGTCACAGACATCAATTGCTAAGAAAATTCAAAAGAAAGGAACCACAAAAGAGATAAAAAAAAAAGTAATGCAAATTATATGAAAATCCAACGCTAGAAAACTAAAACTGCCTAAAAACCTTAGATAACAGTGGAAATTGGCCTCGAAATGGTAGGGTTAGTGGTACACCACTAGTCTTGTTCAAAACATCATTTCCCTTCAGGAAACAAAAGGTCGAACCCTAGTTCCACAAACAATTCTATTTTGAACAGTACCGTTGCGGCAAGTGAACAGTACCGCCGCAAGCAATTTTTTTTTGTTTTTTTTTAATAATAATAAATAATAATCACAGCAAATAAAAATAACAGTACAAGCACAAGAATTAACTAAAATTACTTCCCCAGCAACGACGCCAAAATTTGTTGCGATGTCGCGGTCGCACAAATTAATTACCCTAGCTTAAAACACACAAGATAGTATAGAGCAAGCAAGGGATCGATCCCACGAGGAAGATTTAGTTTAGATTTTTATGCTATACGTTATGCAATTGGGGGGTTTTGATTTGTGATAATCTAAACTATGGATGAAATTAAACTAGTGAACACAATCAATTAAAACTGAAATTTATCAAGAAAACAAACCTTGGTCACAAGCACACATCCACCCACAGAAATCAGAACCGATCCTTGAAACGAAACTCCAGTTTATATTTTGAATTTTTATCTTTTCTTAACTTTGGTTAATTAACGGATCCGCCGTATAACTAACCCTAACCAACAAATAATCACAGTGTCCGCACTAATGATTTAATCTAATGGCAGCCTTAAGATCTAGATAAATTCATTAATCTTAACAACCAAGTTGTCTGCTTGTGTTGCTTTGATCGAATGTTTTCCCTAAGTTTAATAACGTAGTTCCGCCACAATTATCAAGCTTAGTTGCTTCACAAGTTTATATACCCTAACTCCGGTTTTGATACCAAACTTAGCAATAGATTGTTCACAATAATAACTTAGAGTCCGCTCTAGCAATTATCAACAACAATTATAGAAAATATGCATAGGAAAACAATCATACTCATTCATAATACAAACTGAAAATAAATGGAAGAATAAATCTCACAGTTCTTGAAATCTGAAAGTTTATGCGTCCTTGCAACCAAGAAAAAAGCTTAGCCTTGCATATCTATTGAACAACTACTCCTAAAGATAAAAGAAAGCATTATTTCTAGTATGTAGAGAGGAGAGTTTGTGTTTCTTCACTTCTAGTTGCTACCACCTTTCTTTGATTCTATTGCACTCCCTCCTCTCTTTCTTGGCTCTCTTGGTGTCTATATATAGGCTTCAATGGCAGCTCCTCTTGCTTCTTTATCAATAATGGTGGCTGCCAAACATGCCAAACTTTGACATTAGTAGTCACCACAAACAACCCACCATTGTAGCCTCCTTCTTTGACAATGGCAGCATTCCAACTTGCAGCTGGTTTGTGGTTGGTGATTTGAGGTTGGTGGATTGAGGTTGGTGGCTACTTTTCTTGACCTTCTAGATTGATTTACTAGAGGGGCTAAATTCTGAAATTATAACTTGGATGATAGTTTAGAAGCTTCGAAACATAATTTGGACTCATTTCTTCACGAAACCTGATTGCTGGCAGAATTCAGTTGTCATCTTTGAAAAATCATATCACCCTCATCTGACATCGTTTTTGGCTGAAAATTGGAGTGTTTCTAGACCTTTGAGTCATGAATCCAAAAAAATTGAGTTTGCATCAATTGGACTTCTATAGCTCCAGATATGGAATTTTGAATGGACAAAGGTCAACAGTGGCAGAATACGAGATTTGACTTTGAAGGATGTGATTTCCATGATCTTCCTCTTTGTATTTTTCTTGCATTACATTTCCAGAAAGGTATGGATGTTATCTTTTTAGAGCCACTGGAATCACTTCATTTCGATCTCTAGAACTCACACTCTGCACAAAACATCGACTGAACGTCAAATCTGCCAATTATCTCCAATTTACTCCTTTTTTGCATTTTTCATCCAAAAGTGCCTTCAAAACATAAAACAAAGAATATCAAGGCATTTTACATATAAAACATGGACAAAACATTAGGTAAATGTGGGTGAAACAATCGAATAATATGGTTACATCATTTGTCATCGATGTGCTAGATGGACTTGTAATACACAATGTCGTTCTTTAGGAATGGTATCTATAAACCGTGAAGATAAAATACAATTCATTAAGGATGGCCTGAGTAAGGAGTCTTTAGATAATCTTCTATTGACTCTTGAGACGCATCCTAGTGGAGATGTGCATCGTGCAATTCATGATTTATGGCCACTATTTCATAAAGAACATGATCGACTTAGTCTTGGGAATCTGACTAAAAAAGACCTTGTTTGCCAGTTTTTAAGAAAACTGGATGGGAAGCCTATCCCCGACCCATAAAGGGCGTTTAAGCCGTTCTTGGACGTAAAACCAAGGGAAGATGTGCGCCACAATCACAACTACTTGTACATACACATGTTTTTTTCAAAAGTAAATAAATAAATAAATAAAAAGAGAGAGAGAATGTGTGAGACTCCAGCTGGCCTACATATAGATGTTATGATTGCCTTTCCAATTTCTCATCTATAAAACCCTCTTTTCCTTCCTTTCATTTCTACTCAACCCATACATTCAACAAATATAGAAGTGTGTAGAAATGGCAAGTTCCTCAAGTCATCAAATAAGAAATATTTGTGTTTTTGGTGGATCTAGTCCTGGGAAAGAAAAGGAGTTTTTAGAATCAGCAAATCATCTTGGTCAGGTGCTAGCTGAGAGAAAGATTCATTTAGTGTATGGGGGAGGCAGTCTTGGGTTAATGGGAGGTGTGTCAATAGCTGCATTTTTAGGAGGTAGTCAAGTTTTGGGGGTCGTCCCTAAAGCTTTGGCACAAGGGGACATCATTGGAAAAACAATTGGAGAGGAACTTCAGGTCTCTACAATGTCGGCTCGAATGAATGCAATGTTTAACCATGCTGATGCTTTCATTGCTTTACCAGGTGGTCTAGGCACATTGGAAAAGATCTTTCATATTTCCTCTTGGGCTCAATTACACATTCACCATCAACCCATAGGTTTGTTAAATGTTAATGGTTATTATGATAAGTTGTTATCTTTTCTTGATCATGCTGTGGAACAGGAATTTCTAACATCTTCTGCCCGCCAAATCATAATCTCTGCTACTACTGCTGAACAATTGATTGACCAACTACAATCTTTCACTCCTGTGATTGATCCTTCCATGAGTCGCATAAATTGGTCATCTAAGGAAAGCCGTAAAAAGCTTAGATTGGATTTGAGCCTTCATTTGTGAATTTTTGTATCTTTTGGTTTTATTATTGTGTTTTGTTATTTCTTATTTTTGTTTCAGTGTGTTTCAGGTTTTGTCAGTGTTTGTTATTTCAGGTGATATCTTCTATACTCTATCTTTCTACCTTAGAACATTGAGGACAATGTCTCGTTTTGATTGGGGGGAGAGGGTAGTAGTTGATATAAAAAAAACAATGGTTTTTCATTTCATAAAGCATGTGCATAATTGTTGTTACTAGGACGGCAGAGTAAAGGAGTTCTTTTGTTAAAGTGACTCTTGAGACGCATCTTAGTAACCATTCTTAACAAGGTCTATTATAATACTTCCTGAAATATTCAGGTTTACAAACTCTCGTATTGTTACCGCTTAATTCTGCTCATATACTTATTTAACATGTATTCTTAAACCTTAATTTACACACACACACTTTAACATATGATTGTGGGTTGCATATTGGATTATTACATTATTTATGTTTTTTTGTTAAAGGTAACAACTAAGGGAAAGGGATTGTATATAATTAAAAAAAAGAAAAAAAGAAAAAAAATGATGATAATAAAAATGTAGATAAGTTTGGTTTCGTAGCCTCCCTAACCTAAGCAATTAAGCCCGAAGGGGTGTTTTAACACCTAATACCCTAAAGTCAACTAACTTAGGAGCTATTGGCCCAACGCTTGTTACATGGGTTGAGGAGAAAAGCTTAAGGGAATCAAACATTGCACTATCTACATATCAGTATCTGCGACCTGAGTTACTAAGCTCGTAGGGGTGTCTTAACACCTAATGCCCTAAGACCAACTGGTCTGGGAGTCATTAGCTGAAAACTCGTTACATGGGTTAAAGATGCATGATGTTTTTAAATTATATGTATATATATTTTAAAAAAAAAGAAAAAAAAGAAAAAAAAAGACAAAAATAATAATCCCAACCCAAGGAAGTTAACCTTAAACATTAGAACAAAAATTTTGTTTTCTTCCAAGAAAAGCCCCATAATTATGTGTTGATACATTGAGCACAAAAGAAAGGTTTATTAATATCTTGTTAAGAGGTATTGAGCAGATATATAAATTTAATGAGAGTTTGTTTATCTGGATAGATTAATGGAAGTTAAATGATGAATACCTTGCTTTGTGAAATTTGCAAATTGTTTTAACGCTTTGATTACTAGGGACTAGTAATAAGCTGGTTGGGGGGTGTGATTAGTACTTAAAAGTGCATTTTTATCATGGTTTTATATCATCATTTTGCACTTGAAGTATCAATAACTCCTTAACTAAAGCATGTTTTATAATAATATATCTAATAATATAAGATACCTTTAATTTATGGTAAATGTTCATTTTAAATGCAGGCCTATCACATAAATGAAAATATTGATTGATGACTTTAAGAACTTAAATTGCAAAGGCAAAGAGATGGCCAAACTTAGAAAAGAGATGTCGGTGCGATCCAAACCGGAACACTGTTCGGTAATTGGGTCATATCTGGAGCTACAGATCTCAGATTTAGGTCCAATTTATATGGATGGAAAGGTAAGACATAGTCCTACAACTTTCATATGGAGCCCGAGCACTGTTCGGTATTTTGGCCATATCTGGAGTTTTAGAAGTCCAAATGAGCTGAATTGTTTACACAAGAAAGCTGAGACAATTGCCTACAACTTTGATGTTTTCAGCTGGCTCTAATTTTGACGTTATCAATGACGTTTTGGGCAGACAAGAGAAGATAAGGATTGTCACCAAGTCAAAAGTTGGCCACCCAGTTATCAATTAGTCATCAAATCAATAGTTTCCAATTTTGGCCTATAAAAGGAGGCATTTGCCATTCATTTAGGCATCTTGGTTTCCAGATCAAGATCATGCTCTTCCTTTCTCTCTTTGTATTCTTTGTAATGTTTATGCTTTGCTTTCATTAATATCAAGTTTATGCCTTTCATTTCCTTTCCTTTACTTAGTTAGCTTTTATGTTCTTATTTTGTTTATCTATTTTGCTTTCTTTCATTATGTCTAGCTAAGTTAATTATGTCAAGGTGTAAAGGTTACACTAATGGTATGAGAATAAGTATAATGTAAACTTAATATGGACTTTAATGTTTGATACTAACATGTTTTATATTTGTTATCTTGTTCGCTCTTTAATACTTTGCTTGTTAAATGACTAATCTTGATTTATATTGTATAACACTTGGTACAACAAATGCTTGGCACTTTCATAGCCCATAATGTATGGTATAACCGACACCTGAGCTATGAAAGGAACTTGATTTGTTGTTAACATAAGTTATAATCATGAATGCTTGACGAGATTTACAAGTATTAGCATTAATTGAATAAGATGAGTAATGTAATCATGTTAACAATATATAATCTGATTGGAACCTCCTTTGTGTGTGGTTTCCAATTCAATAATAAGATTTTATACTATACTTGTTTGATATACCATTAGTGGAACCTCTAACCTTGACATTTGTTATTATTATTGTTTAATCCTTACATTAATTTTCCATCTCCAAGTTCTCATCATCATCTTCTTCTTCTCTTTCTTTATTATTATTATTATTATTACTACTACTATTATTACTACTACTAGTGTTATTATTATTATTATTATTATTATTATTATTATTATTATTATTATTCTTATTATTATTATTATAGTTGTTGTTGTTATTGTTATTGTCGTTGTTATTATTGCTATTATTGTTGCTTATAATTGTTGTCTATAATTTGTACAATTAACCTCCCTGTGGTTCGACCCCGGTCTTGCCGGGTTATTTATTACTTCGACACTCCTGCACTTGGGAGAAGACATCAGCCTTTTAGTCGTGTCAAGTTTTTGGCGCCGTTGCCGGGGAGGTAAGTTCTTCTATAAATTATAGTATTTATTTTTACACGTGCATGAGAGTGTGGTCACGGACATCAAGTGGTAGACTTTGTAGGATATCCTCATTATTTTCAGAAAATATGGCCGAAGAAGATAATCAATCACTTCATAATGAAAATAATGAGAATAATCGTGCTAGAACACTTAGAGACCACATGAATCCCACAAGAACAAGTGCACCATCATGCATAGTTTTTCCTCCCGATGCATCTCATTTTAATTTTAAACCAAGCATTATTCAACTTTTACCTTCTTTTCATGGCTTAGAATTGGAAAATCCATACTTGCATTTAAGGGAATTTGAGGAGGTCTGCAACACATATAATAATTTAAATTGTAGCATGAACACCATTAGATTAAAGCTTTTTCCTTTTTCTTTAAAAGATAAAGCTAAAACATGGCTACAAAATTTGAGACCAGGATCCATTCGTGCTTGGGATGAAATGCAACAACAGTTTTTAAAGAAGTTTTTCCCATCTCATAGAACAAACTCTTTCAAAAGACAAATCACCACTTTCACTCAAAAACCAGGAGAAACATTTTACAAATGTTGGGATAGGTATCGAGACTTGCTTAGTACTTGCCTTCATCATGGTTTTGAAACATGGAGATTGGTTTCACATTTCTATAAAGGGTTAACACCTAAAGATAGGCAAATGGTTGAATTGATGTGCAAAAATTTACCGTGCTAGATGTGCAAGATTGAGATTGTTAATGAATCATGGAATTCCTGAAGATATTCGCTGGTTGATTGAAGCAAAGGTCCGATTATCAAGTGAGTCCTCTAACTTCATTTCACACATGCCTGGAACAGGTAAAAGCACTTTTGCAAAGAAGCGTCGTGCAAAACGACTGGATGTCTGTCATCGATGTGCTAGATGGACTTGTAATATGTCTGTCAAAATTTGTTGCGATGTCGCGGTCGCACAAATTAATTACCCTAGCTTAAAACACACAAGATAGTATAGAGCAAGCAAGGGATCGATCCCACGAGGAAGATTTAGTTCAGATTTTTATGCTATATGTTATGCAATTGGGGGGTTTTGATTTGTGATAATCTAAAATATGGAAGAAATTAAACTAGTGAACACAATCAATTGAAACTGAAATTTATCAAGAAAACAAACCTTGGTCACAAGCACACATCCACCTACAGAAATCAGAACCGATCCTTGAAACGAAACTCCAGTTTATATTTTGAATTTTTATCTTTTCTTAACTTTGGTTAATTAACGGATCCGCCGTATAACTAACCCTAACCAACAAATAATCACAGTGTCCGCACTAATGATTTAATCTAATGGCAGCCTTAAGATCTAGATAAATTCATTAATCTTAACAACCAAGTTGTCTGCTTGTGTTGCTTTGATCGAATGTTTTCCCTAAGTTTAATAACGTAGTTCCGCCACAATTATCAAGCTTAGTTGCTTCACAAGTTTATATACCCTAACTCCGGTTTTGATACCAAACTTAGCAATAGATTGTTCACAATAATAACTTAGAGTCCGCTCTAGCAATTATCAACAACAATTATAGAAAATATGCATAGGAAAACAATCATACTCATTCATAATACAAACTGAAAATAAATGGAAGAATAAATCTCACAGTTCTTGAAATCTGAAAGTTTCTGCGTCCTTGCAACCAAGAAAAAAGCTTAGCCTTGCATATCTATTGAACAACTACTCCTAAAGATAAAAGAAAGCATTATTTCTAGTATGTAGAGAGGAGAGTTTGTGTTTCTTCACTTCTAGTTGCTACCACCTTTCTTTGATTCTATTGCACTCCCTCCTCTCTTTCTTGGCTCTCTTGGTGTCTATATATAGGCTTCAATGGCAGCTCCTCTTGCTTCTTTATCAATAATGGTGGCTGCCAAACATGCCAAACTTTGACATTAGTAGTCACCACAAACAACCCACCATTGTAGCCTCCTTCTTTGACAATGGCAGCATTCCAACTTGCAGCTGGTTTGTGGTTGGTGATTTGAGGTTGGTGGATTGAGGTTGGTGGCTACTTTTCTTGACCTTCTAGATTGATTTACTAGAGGGGCTAAATTCTGAAATTATAACTTGGATGATAGTTTAGAAGCTTCGAAACATAATTTGGACTCATTTCTTCACGAAACCTGATTGCTGGCAGAATTTAGTTGTCATCTTTGAAAAATCATATCACCCTCATCTGACATCGTTTTTGGCTGAAAATTGGAGTGTTTCTAGACCTTTGAGTCATGAATCCAAAAAAATTGAGTTTGCATCAATTGGACTTCTATAGCTCCAGATATGGAATTTTGAATGGACAAAGGTCAACAGTGGCAGAATACGAGATTTGACTTTGAAGGATGTGATTTCCATGATCTTCCTCTTTGTATTTTTCTTGCATTACATTTCCAGAAAGGTATGGATGTTATCTTTTTAGAGCCACTGGAATCACTTCATTTCGATCTCTAGAACTCACACTCTGCACAAAACATCGACTGAACGTCAAATCTGCCAATTATCTCCAATTTACTCCTTTTTTGCATTTTTCATCCAAAAGTGCCTTCAAAACATAAAACAAAGAATATCAAGGCATTTTACATATAAAACATGGACAAAACATTAGGTAAATGTGGGTGAAACAATCGAATAATATGGTTACATCATTTGTCATCGATGTGCTAGATGGACTTGTAATACACAATGTCGTTCTTTAGGAATGGTATCTATAAACCGTGAAGATAAAATACAATTCATTAAGGATGGCCTGAGTAAGGAGTCTTTAGATAATCTTCTATTGACTCTTGAGACGCATCCTAGTGGAGATGTGCATCGTGCAATTCATGATTTATGGCCACTATTTCATAAAGAACATGATCGACTTAGTCTTGGGAATCTGACTAAAAAAGACCTTGTTTGCCAGTTTTTAAGAAAACTGGATGGGAAGCCTATCCCCGACCCATAAAGGGCGTTTAAGCCGTTCTTGGACGTAAAACCAAGGGAAGATGTGCGCCACAATCACAACTACTTGTACATACACATGTTTTTTTCAAAAGTAAATAAATAAATAAATAAAAAGAGAGAGAGAATGTGTGAGACTCCAGCTGGCCTACATATAGATGTTATGATTGCCTTTCCAATTTCTCATCTATAAAACCCTCTTTTCCTTCCTTTCATTTCTACTCAACCCATACATTCAACAAATATAGAAGTGTGTAGAAATGGCAAGTTCCTCAAGTCATCAAATAAGAAATATTTGTGTTTTTGGTGGATCTAGTCCTGGGAAAGAAAAGGAGTTTTTAGAATCAGCAAATCATCTTGGTCAGGTGCTAGCTGAGAGAAAGATTCATTTAGTGTATGGGGGAGGCAGTCTTGGGTTAATGGGAGGTGTGTCAATAGCTGCATTTTTAGGAGGTAGTCAAGTTTTGGGGGTCGTCCCTAAAGCTTTGGCACAAGGGGACATCATTGGAAAAACAATTGGAGAGGAACTTCAGGTCTCTACAATGTCGGCTCGAATGAATGCAATGTTTAACCATGCTGATGCTTTCATTGCTTTACCAGGTGGTCTAGGCACATTGGAAGAGATCTTTCATATTTCCTCTTGGGCTCAATTACACATTCACCATAAACCCATAGGTTTGTTAAATGTTAATGGTTATTATGATAAGTTGTTATCTTTTCTTGATCATGCTGTGGAACAGGAATTTCTAACATCTTCTGCCCGCCAAATCATAATCTCTGCTACTACTGCTGAACAATTGATTGACCAACTACAATCTTTCACTCCTGTGATTGATCCTTCCATGAGTCGCATAAATTGGTCATCTAAGGAAAGCCGTAAAAAGCTTAGATTGGATTTGAGCCTTCATTTGTGAATTTTTGTATCTTTTGGTTTTATTATTGTGTTTTGTTATTTCTTATTTTTGTTTCAGTGTGTTTCAGGTTTTGTCAGTGTTTGTTATTTCAGGTGATATCTTCTATACTCTATCTTTCTACCTTAGAACATTGAGGACAATGTCTCGTTTTGATTGGGGGGAGAGGGTAGTAGTTGATATAAAAAAAACAATGGTTTTTCATTTCATAAAGCATGTGCATAATTGTTGTTACTAGGATGGCAGAGTAAAGGAGTTCTTTTGTTAAAGTGACTCTTGAGACGCATCTTAGTAACCATTCTTAATAAGGTCTATTATAATACTTCCTGAAATATTCAGGTTTACAAACTCTCGTATTGTTACCGCTTAATTCTGCTCATATACTTATTTAACATGTATTCTTAAACCTTAATTTACACACACACACTTTAACATATGATTGTGGGTTGCATATTGGATTATTACATTATTTATGTTTTTTTGTTAAAGGTAACAACTAAGGGAAAGGGATTGTATATAATTAAAAAAAAGAAAAAAAGAAAAAAAATGATGATAATAAAAATGTAGATAAGTTTGGTTTCGTAGCCTCCCTAACCTAAGCAATTAAGCCCGAAGGGGTGTTTTAACACCTAATACCCTAAAGTCAACTAACTTAGGAGCTATTGGCCCAACGCTTGTTACATGGGTTGAGGAGAAAAGCTTAAGGGAATCAAACATTGCACTATCTACATATCAGTATCTGCGACCTGAGTTACTAAGCTCGTAGGGGTGTCTTAACACCTAATGCCCTAAGACCAACTGGTCTGGGAGTCATTAGCTGAAAACTCGTTACATGGGTTAAAGATGCATGATGTTTTTAAATTATATGTATATATATTTTAAAAAAAAAGAAAAAAAAGAAAAAAAAAGACAAAAATAATAATCCCAACCCAAGGAAGTTAACCTTAAACATTAGAACAAAAATTTTGTTTTCTTCCAAGAAAAGCCCCATAATTATGTGTTGATACATTGAGCACAAAACAAAGGTTTATTAATATCTTGTTAAGAGGTATTGAGCAGATATATAAATTTAATGAGAGTTTGTTTATCTGGATAGATTAATGGAAGTTAAATGATGAATACCTTGCTTTGTGAAATTTGCAAATTGTTTTAACGCTTTGATTACTAGGGACTAGTAATAAGCTGGTTGGGGGGTGTGATTAGTACTTAAAAGTGCATTTTTATCATGGTTTTATATCATCATTTTGCACTTGAAGTATCAATAACTCCTTAACTAAAGCATGTTTTATAATAATATATCTAATAATATAAGATACCTTTAATTTATGGTAAATGTTCATTTTAAATGCAGGCCTATCACATAAATGAAAATATTGATTGATGACTTTAAGAACTTAAATTGCAAAGGCAAAGAGATGGCCAAACTTAGAAAAGAGATGTCGGTGCGATCCAAACCGGAACACTGTTCGGTAATTGGGTCATATCTGGAGCTACAGATCTCAGATTTAGGTCCAATTTATATGGATGGAAAGGTAAGACATAGTCCTACAACTTTCATATGGAGCCCGAGCACTGTTCGGTATTTTGGCCATATCTGGAGTTTTAGAAGTCCAAATGAGCTGAATTGTTTACACAAGAAAGCTGAGACAATTGCCTACAACTTTGATGTTTTCAGCTGGCTCTAATTTTGACGTTATCAATGACGTTTTGGGCAGACAAGAGAAGATAAGGATTGTCACCAAGTCAAAAGTTGGCCACCCAGTTATCAATTAGTCATCAAATCAATAGTTTCCAATTTTGGCCTATAAAAGGAGGCATTTGCCATTCATTTAGGCATCTTGGTTTCCAGATCAAGATCATGCTCTTCCTTTCTCTCTTTGTATTCTTTGTAATGTTTATGCTTTGCTTTCATTAATATCAAGTTTATGCCTTTCATTTCCTTTCCTTTACTTAGTTAGCTTTTATGTTCTTATTTTGTTTATCTATTTTGCTTTCTTTCATTATGTCTAGCTAAGTTAATTATGTCAAGGTGAAAAGGTTACACTAATGGTATGAGAATAAGTATAATGTAAACTTAATATGGACTTTAATGTTTGATACTAACATGTTTTATATTTGTTATCTTGTTCGCACTTTAATACTTTGCTTGTTAAATGACTAATCTTGATTTATATTGTATAACACTTGGTACAACAAATGCTTGGCACTTTCATAGCCCATAATGTATGGTATAACCGACACCTGAGCTATGAAAGGAACTTGATTTGTTGTTAACATAAGTTATAATCATGAATGCTTGACGAGATTTACAAGTATTAGCATTAATTGAATAAGATGAGTAATGTAATCATGTTAACAATATATAATCTGATTGGAACCTCCTTTGTGTGTGGTTTCCAATTCAATAATAAGATTTTATACTATACTTGTTTGATATACCATTAGTGGAACCTCTAACCTTGACATTTGTTATTATTATTGTTTAATCCTTACATTAATTTTCCATCTCCAAGTTCTCATCATCATCTTCTTCTTCTCTTTCTTTATTATTATTATTATTATTACTACTACTATTATTACTACTACTAGTGTTATTATTATTATTATTATTATTATTATTATTATTATTATTCTTATTATTATTATTATAGTTGTTGTTGTTATTGTTATTGTCGTTGTTATTATTGCTATTATTGTTGCTTATAATTGTTGTCTATAATTTGTACAATTAACCTCCCTGTGGTTCGACCCCGGTCTTGCCGGGTTATTTATTACTTCGACACTCCTGCACTTGGGAGAAGACATCAGCCTTTTAGTCGTGTCAAGTTTTTGGCGCCGTTGCCGGGGAGGTAAGTTCTTCTATAAATTATAGTATTTATTTTTACACGTGCATGAGAGTGTGGTCACGGACATCAAGTGGTAGACTTTGTAGGATATCCTCATTATTTTCAGAAAATATGGCCGAAGAAGATAATCAATCACTTCATAATGAAAATAATGAGAATAATCGTGCTAGAACACTTAGAGACCACATGAATCCCACAAGAACAAGTGCACCATCATGCATAGTTTTTCCTCCCGATGCATCTCATTTTAATTTTAAACCAAGCATTATTCAACTTTTACCTTCTTTTCATGGCTTAGAATTGGAAAATCCATACTTGCATTTAAGGGAATTTGAGGAGGTCTGCAACACATATAATAATTTAAATTGTAGCATGAACACCATTAGATTAAAGCTTTTTCCTTTTTCTTTAAAAGATAAAGCTAAAACATGGCTACAAAATTTGAGACCAGGATCCATTCGTGCTTGGGATGAAATGCAACAACAGTTTTTAAAGAAGTTTTTCCCATCTCATAGAACAAACTCTTTCAAAAGACAAATCACCACTTTCACTCAAAAACCAGGAGAAACATTTTACAAATGTTGGGATAGGTATCGAGACTTGCTTAGTACTTGCCTTCATCATGGTTTTGAAACATGGAGATTGGTTTCACATTTCTATAAAGGGTTAACACCTAAAGATAGGCAAATGGTTGAATTGATGTGCAATGGAACTTTTAAAGATAAAGACCCTGATGAATCAATGGAGTACTTAGACTTGTTAGTTGAAAATGCTCAAAATTGGGACACCGCGGGTACATATGAGGCACCGAGTAAAACTCAACCTCATACATCTAGTGGAGGTATGTACAACCTTAGGGAAGATCATGACCTTCAAGCCAAGTTTACATCTTTAGCTATGAAAGTCGAGGCACTAGAATTGAAAAAGAGTGGTCAATTAAAATCTGTTGAAAACATTGTGTGTCAAATCTGTGAAACAAATGAACACTCAACCAACGATTGCCCAACCTTGCCTTCTTTTAAGGAATGTCTCCATGAACAAGCCCATGCTTTAAACAGTTTCGAAATGTCCAATCACAACCCATATTCCCAAACATACAACCTTGGTTGGAGGAATCACCCAAATTTCAGTTGGAAGAGTGAGAACAACAATGCACAAACTTCACAACCACCATTTCAAGCACACCACAATTTTCAAAATTCTTATGGATATGCACCTTCTTATGCTCCACCTCTTAGAAGTAATTTTGAGGAAACTTTGTATGCATTCATTGAAAAGCAAGAGACAATCAACACTCAACTTGCTCAAAGCATAACAGATTTTAAAGATACTCTTGCAAAATTCACATCTGCTCTTAATTTTCAAGAAAAAGGTAAGTTTCCATCTCAACCACAACAAAATCCTAAGGGGCAATACAATGCAAATGCAAGTAGTTCTAGAAGCCACCACATGGATCAAGTCAAATCAGTCACTACTCTACGCAGTGGTAAGGTTATTGAAAAACCCTCTCTTGAACCTTATGAGAAAGATGATGAGTCAATTTCTAAGGGAAAGGAAGGGGTTGAATCTGAAAATTGCAAAGAAACGACTGATTCTCCGCCAGCACTTCAATTTTCTCATGCCATGACCAATCAGGAAGAAATCGAGGATGAAAAAGGCATCGAAAAGGTTGATGCGAATCTTTTATCAAAAGTGACAACAGATTCGACACCCGACATCACACCAATCGATGATTACTTTCCTGATGAATCTCTACTTTCTCTTAATTCAATGCCTTGGTTTGCTAAAAATATCAATTTTCTTGCTTCAGGATTTTTGCCAACTCATTGGAGTATTGAAGACAAAAGAAAATTTTTGAGCAACGAGCAAAATTTTTATTGGGATGACCCTTACTTATTCAATTATTGTCCTGATCAAATATTTCAAAAATGCATTCTCGACAATGAGGTAAGTAATTTCATTAAATTTTGTTACTCTAAGGCATGTGGGGATCATTTCTCATCAAAAAAGAGGATTGTAGAAATCTTACAAAGTGAATTTTACTGGCCCATCATATTCAAGGAGTCAGATGCATTCCGCAAAAATTGTGAAAATTGTCAGAAGGTGGGATTTATTTCAAAACACAGAGAGTCTTTAGATAATCTTCTATTGACTCTTAAGTCTCATTATAATCGAGATAAGCATCATGTAATTCATGACTTATGAACCCATTTTCATAAAGAATATACTTGACTTAGTCTTGGGAATCTGACTAAAAAAGACCTTGTTTGCTAGTTTTTAAGAAAACTGGATGGGAAGCCTATCCCCGACCCATTGAGGGCGTTTAAGCTGTTCTTGGACGTAAAACCAAGGGAAGATATGAGCCACATTCACAACTCCGATTTGAATTTTTTTTTGTTTGTAAAAACTTGTGTCTTTTGGTTTTATTATTGTGTTTTGTTATTTCTTATTTTTGTTTTAGTGTGTTTCAAGTTTTGTCAGTGTTCGTTATTTCAGGTGATATCTTCTATACTCTATCTTTCTACCTTAGAACATTGAGGACAATGTCTCGTTTTGGTTGGGGGGAGAGGGTAGTAGTTGATAACAAAAAAATTGTTTTTCATTTCATAAAGCATGTGCATAATTGTTGTTACTAGGATGGCAGAGTAAAGGAGTTCTTTTGTTAAAGTGACTCTTGAGACGCATCTTAGTAACCATTCTTAACAAGGTCTATTATAATACTTCCTGAAATATTCAGGTTTACAAACTCTCGTATTGTTACCGCTTAATTCTGCTCATATACTTATTTAACATGTATTCTTAAACCTTAATTTACACACACACACTTTAACATATGATTGTGGGTTGCATATTGGATTATTACATTATTTATGTTTTTTTGTTAAAGGTAACAACTAAGGGAAAGGGATTGTATATAATTAAAAAAAAGAAAAAAAGAAAAAAAATGATGATAATAAAAATGTAGATAAGTTTGGTTTCATAGCCTCCCTAACCTAAGCAATTAAGCTCGAAGGGGTGTTTTAACACCTAATACCCCAAAGTCAACTGACTTGGGAGCTATTGGCCCAACGCTTGTTACATGGGTTGAGGAGAAAAGCTTAAGGGAATCAAACATTGCACTATCTACATATCAGTATCTGCGACCCGAGTTACTAAGCTCGTAGGGGTGTCTTAACACCTAATGCCCTAAGACCAACTTGTGTGGGAGTCATTAGCTGAAAGCTCGTTACATGGGTTAAAGATGCATGATGTTTTTAAATTATATGTATATAGATTTTTATTTTTTTTTAAAAAAAAAGAAAGAAAAAAAAAGACAAAAATAATAATCCCAACCCAAGGAAGTTAACCTTAAACATTAGAACAAAAATTTTGTTTTCTTCCAAGAAAAGCCCTATAATTATGTGTTGATACATTGAGCATAAAAGAAAGGTTTATTAATATCTTGTTAAGTGGTATTGAGCAGATATATAAATTTAATGAGAGTTTGTTTATCTGGATAGATTAATGAAAGTTAAATGATGAATACCTTGCTTTGTGAAATTTGCAAATTGTTTTAACGCTTTGATTACTAGGGACTAGTAATCAGCTGGTTGAGGGGTGTGATTAGTACTTAAAAGTGCATTTTTATCATGGTTTTATATCATCATTTTGCACTTGAAGTATCAATAACTCCTTAACTAAAGCATGTTTTATAATAATATATCTAATAATATAAGATACCTTTAATTTATGGTAAATGTTCATTTTAAATATAGGTCTGTCACATAAATGAAAATATTTATTGATGACTTTAAGAACTTAAATTGCAAAGGCAAAGAGATGGTCAAACTTAGAAAAGAGATGTCGGTGCAATCCAAACCGGAACACTGTTCGGTAATTGGGTCATATCTGGAGCTACAGATCTCCGATTTAGGTCCAATGTATATGAATGGAAAGGTAAGACCTAGGCCTACAACTTTTATATGGAGCCCAAGATCTAAAAAGGCCATTATCAAGTCCAAATTGTAGCAACAACAAAGAAGCCCGAATTTGTCTTCTAGCCCGAGCACTGTTCGGTATTTTGGCCATATCTGGAGTTCTAGAAGTCCAAATGAGCTGAAGTTTTTACACAAAAAAGCTGAGACAATTGGCTACAACTTTCATGTTTACAACTGGCTCCAATTTTGACGTTATCAATGACGTTTTGGGCAGACAAGAGAAGATAAGGATTGTCACCAAGTCAAAAGTTGGCCACCCAGTTATCAATTAGTCATCAAATCAATAGTTCCCAATTTTGGCCTATAAAAGGAGGCATTTGCCATGCATTTAGGCATCTTGGTTTCCAGATCAAGATCATTATCTTCCTTTCTCTCTTTGTATTTTTTGTAATGTTTATGCTTTACTTTCATTAATATCAAGTTTATGCCTTTCATTTCCTTTCCTTTACTTAGTTAACTTTTATGTTCTTATTTTGTTTATCTATTTTGCTTTCTTTCATTATGTCTAGTTAAGTTAATTATGTCAAGGTGAAAAGGTTACACTAATGGTGTAAGAATAAGTATAGTGTAAACTTAATATGGACTTTAATGTTTAATACTAACATGTTTTATATTTGTTATCTTGTTCACTCTTTAATACTTTGCTTGTTAAATGACTAATCTTGATTTATGTTGTATAACACTTGGTACAACAAATGCTTGGCACTTTCATAGCCCATAATGTATGGTATAACCGACACCTGAGTTATGAAAGGAACTTGATTTGTTGTTAACATAAGTTATAATCATGAATGCTTGACGAGATTTACAAGTATTAGCATTAATGGAATAAGATGACTAATGTAATCATGTTAACAATATATAATCTGATTGGAACCTTCTTTGTGTGTGGTTTCCAATTCAATAATAAGAGTTTATACTATACTTGTTTGATATACCATTAGTGGAACCTCTAACCTTGACATTTGTTATTATTATTGTTTAATCCTTACATTAATTTTCCATCTCCAAGTTCTCATCATCTTCTTCTTCTTCTTTTTCTTTATTATTATTATTATTACTACTACTACTACTATTACTACTACTACTACTACTACTACTACTACTACTACTACTATTATTATTATTATTATTATTATTATGGTTATTATTATTATTATTATTATTATAGTTGTTGTTGTTATTGTTATTGTTGTTGTTATTATTTCTATTATTGTTGCTTATAATTGTTGTCTATAATTTGTACAATTAACCTCCCTGTGGTTCGACCCCGGTCTTGCCGGGTTATTTATTACTTCGACACTCCTGCACTTGGGAGAAGACATCAACCTTTTAGTCGTGGGTATTCCCGCGTGTCACGCGGGTGACCCGGGTTCGATCCCCGGCAACGGCGCCAAAAACTTGACACGACTAAAAGGTTGATGTCTTCTCCCAAGTGCAGGAGTCTCGAAGTAATAAATAACCCGGCAAGACCGGGGTCGAACCACAGGGAGGTTAATTGTACAAATTATAGACAACAATTATAAGAAACAATAATAGCAATAATAACAACGACAATAACAATAACAACAACAACTATAATAATAATAATAATAATAATAATAATAATACTAGTAGTAGTAATAATAGTAGTAGTAATAATAATAATAATAATAAAGAAAGAGAAGAAGAAGATGATGATGAGAACTTGGAGATGGAAAATTAATGTAAGGATTAAACAATAATAATAACAAATGTCAAGGTTAGAGGTTCCACTAATGGTATATCAAACAAGTATAGTATAAAATCTTATTATTGAATTGGAAACCACACACAAAGGAGGTTCCAATCAGATTATATATTGTTAACATGATTACATTAGTCATCTTATTCAATTAATGCTAATACTTGTAAATCTCGTCAAGCATTCATGATTATAACTTATGTTAACAACAAATCAAGTTCCTTTCATAGCTCAGGTGTCGGTTATACCATACATTATGGGCTATGAAAGTGCCAAGCATTTGTTGTACCAAGTGTTATACAACATAAATCAAGATTAGTCATTTAACAAGCAAAGTATTAAAGAGCAAACAAGATAACAAATATAAAACATGTTAGTATCAAACATTAAAGTCCATATTAAGTTTACATTATACTTATTCTCATACCATTAGTGTAACCTTTTCACCTTGACATAATTAACTTAGCTAGACATAATGAAAGAAAGCAAAATAGATAAACAAAATAAGAACATAAAAGCTAACTAAGTAAAGGAAAGGAAATGAAAGGCATAAACTTGATATTAATGAAAGCAAAGCATAAACATTACAAAGAATACAAAGAGAGAAAGGAAGAGCATGATCTTGATCTGGAAACCAAGATGCCTAAATGAATGGCAAATGCCTCCTTTTATAGGCCAAAATTGGAAACTATTGATTTGATGACTAATTGATAAGTGGGTGGCCAACTTTTGACTTGGTGACAATCCTTATCTTCTCTTGTCTGCCCAAAACGTCATTGATAACATCAAAATTAGAGCCAGCTGAAACATCAAAGTTGTAGGCAATTGTCTCAGCTTTCTTGTGTAAATAATTCAGCTCATTTGGACTTCTAGAACTCCAGATATGGCCAAAATACCGAACAGTGCTCGGGCTGGAAGACAGATTCGGGCTTCTTTGTTGTTGCTACAATTTGGACTTGATAATGGTCTTTTTAGATCTTGGGCTCCATATAAAAGTTGTAGGACTATGTCTTACCTTTCCATCCATATAAATTGGACCTAAATCTGAGATCTGTAGCTCCAGATATGACCCAATTACCGAACAGTGTTCCGGTTTGGATCGCACCGACATCTCTTTTCTAAGTTTGGCCATCTCTTTGCCTTTGCAATTTAAGTTCTTAAAGTCATCAATCAATATTTTCATTTATGTGATAGGCCTGCATTTAAAATGAACATTTACCATAAATTAAAGGTATCTTATATTATTAGATATATTATTATAAAACATGCTTTAGTTAAGGAGTTATTGATACTTCAAGTGCAAAATGATGATATAAAACCATGATAAAAATGCACTTTTAAGTACTAATCAAATAACAATATGAGAGTTTATAAATCTGAATATTTCAAGAAATATTATGATAGACCTTGTTATGAATGGTTATTAAGATGCGTCTTAAGAGTCACTTTAACAAAAGAGCTCCTTTACTTTGTCATTCTAATAACAATAATTTTGCACGTACTTTATGAAATAGAAAACACAATTAGTTAATTTATTTATTTTTGTCAACTACTACCCTCCCTCCAACCAAAACAAAACATTGTCCTTAATGTCCTAATATAGAAAGATAGAGCATAGAAGACATCACCTAAAATAAGGAACACTAACAAACTTGAAACACACTTAAACAAATATAAAAAATAATAAAACACAATAATAAAACTAAAAGACACAAAAATTTGCAAATGAAGACTTAAATTCAATCTAAGCTTTTTACCGCTTTTCTTAGATGACCAATTTATACAACTCATGGAAAGATCAATTACAGGAACGAAAGATTATAGTTGGTCAATCAATTGTTCAGTAGTAGTAGCAGAGATTATGATTTGTAGTGCTATAGATGTTAGAAATTCTTGTTCCACAACATGATCAAGAAATGATAAAAACTTATCATAATAACCATTAACATTTAATCGACCTATGGGTTTATGGTGAATATGCAGTTGGGCCCAAAAGAAAATATAAAAGATCTCTTCCAATGTGCTTAGACTACCTAGTAAGGCAAAAAAGACATCAACAGGGTTAAACATTATATTTTTTCAAGCAGATATAGTGGAGACCTACAGTTCCTCTCTAACTGTTTTTCCAACGATCTCCCTTTGTGCTAAAACTTTGGGGATGACCCTAAAACTTGACTACCTCCTAAAAATACAATTATTGACACTCCCCTCATTAACCCAAGACTACCTCCCCCATGCACTAAATGAATCTTTCTCTCAGCTAGCACCTGACTAAGATGATTTGATGATTCTAAAAACTTCTTTTCTTTCAAGGACTAGATCCACCAAAAACATAAACATTTTAAATGTGAGGACCTGAGAAAATTTTCATTTCTACATACTTTATATTTGTTAAATGTATGGGTTGAGTAGAAATAAAAAGAAGAAAAATATGATTTTATAGATGAGAAATTGAAAAGGCAATCATACCACCTATATATAGGCCAGCTGGAGATTCACACACACACTCTCTCGCTCTATTTATTTATTTTTGAAAAAGCATGTGTATGTACAGATTGCTGTGATTGTGGTTCACATCTTCCCTCGGTTTTACGTCCAAGAACGACTTAAATACCCTCTATAGATCTGGAAATAAACTTCCCATCCAGTTTTCTTAAAAACTAGAAAACAAGGTCTTTTTTCACTCGGATTCTCAAGACTATGGCAAGCATATTTTTTTTTTATATAAAAATTGGTTCATAAGTCATGACTTGCACGATGCATATATCCACTATGATAAGACTTAAGAGTCAATAGAAGATTATCTAAAGACTCTGTGTTTTGAAATAAATCCCACCTTTTGATAATTTTTATAGGTTTTGTAAAATGCATGTGAATCCTTGAATATGGTGGGCCAATAAAATCCACTTTGTAAGATTTTTTACTGTTATTTTCTTTGATGAGAAATGACTCCCACATGCCTGAGAGTGATAAAATTTAATGATACTACTTACCTCATTGTCAGGAATGCAACTTTGAAATATTTGATCAATATAATATTTAAATAAGTAAGGGTCATCTTAGTAAAAGTTTTACACATCACTCAAAAACTTTCTTTTGTCTTGGCTATCCAAATGTGTTGGCAAAAATCCTGAAGCTAGAAAATTGATATTTTTAACAAACCAAGACATTAAACTAATAGAAGTAAAGATTCAACAAGAAAGTAATTATCGATTGGTGTGATATAGGATGTTGAATCTATTGCAAATTTTGACAAATAATCCGCGACAACATTTCTAGTGCCTTTTTCATCCTTGATTTCTTCCTGTTTGAAAGTTTCAAAGATTTCACAATCGTGACTAACTTCCCTTTATTTGGTCATGGTACGAGGAAATGAAAGTATTAGTGGACAATTATTCTTTTCCTTGCAATATTCAGATTCACCCCTTTCCTTACCTTTAGAGATTGACTCATCATCTTTCTCACAAGCTTCAAGAGTGGGTTTTTCATTAACCTTACCTCTACGAAGAGTGATGACTGATTTGACTTGATTCACGTGTTAGTTTCCAAAACTACATGCGCATTGTATTTTTAAAGATGATTTTACTGTGGTTGAGATGAAAACTTACCTTTCTTTTGAAAATTGAGAGTAGATGTGAATTTTGCAAGAGTATTTTTAAAATTTATTATGCTTTAAGCAAGTTGAGTTTTGATTGTCTCTTACTTTTCAATGAATGCATACAAAATTTCCTCAAATTTTCTTTTAGAAGGTAGAGCGTAAAAAGGTGCATATCCATGAGAATTTTGAAAATTATGGTATGCTTGAAACTATGGTTATGAAGTTTGTGCATTGTCATTCTTCCAACTAAAATTTAGGTGATTTCTCTAACTAGGGTTGTATGTTTGTGAGTATGGGTTATGATTGGGCTTTTAGAAATTGTTTAAAGCATGGGCTTATTCATAGAGACATTCCTTAAAAGAAGGCAAGGTTGGACAATCATTGGTTAAGTGTTCATTTGTTTCTCAGATTTGACACGCAATGTCTTGAATAGATTTTAATTGACCACTCTTTTTCAATTCTTGTGCCTTGATTTTTTAGCTAAATATGTAAACTTGGCTTGAAGGTCATGATCTTCCCTAAGGTTGTATATACCTCCATTAGATGTATGAGGTTGGATTTTACTTAGAGTCTCATACATGCCTATAATGTCGCAATTTTGAGCATTTTTAGCTAACAAGTCCAAACACTCCATTGCTTCATCAGGGTCTTTATTTTCAAAAGTTTCATTGCACATCAATTCAACCATTTGCTTATCTCTAGTTGTTAACCCTTCATAAAAATATGAAACCAATCTCTAGGTTTCAAAACTATGATGAGGGCAAGTATTAAGTAAGTCTCGATATCTATCTCAACATTGGTAAAATGTTTCTTTTGGTTTTTTAGTCAAAGTGGTGATTTGTCTTTTGAAAAAGTTTGTTCTATAAGATGGGAAAAACTTCTTTAAAAATTGTTGTTGCATTTCATCCTAAGAACAAATGGATCCAAGTCTCAAATTTTGTAGCCATTAACTTTATCTTTTAATAAAAAAGAAAAAAAGCTTTAATGTGATGGTGTTCATGCTACAATTTGAGTTATTATACATGTTGCAGACCTCCTTAAATTCCATTAAATGCAAGTATGAATTTTCTAAATTTAAGCGATGAAGAGAAGGTAAAAATTGAATAATAATATGGCTTAAAATTAAAATGAGATGTATTAGGGGGGAAAACTATGCATAATGGTGCACTTGTTCTTATGGGATTCATGTGATCTCTAAGTGTTCTAACATGATTATTCTCATTATTCTTATTATACAGTGATTGATTATTTTCTTCGGCCATGTTTTCTAAAAATGATGAGGATACCTTACAAAGTCTACCACTTAATGTACATGATCACACTCTCATGCACATAGAGAAATATAATAAAAGGAAGAAGAAAACAAAAAAAAATGAAATAAAACAAAAGAAACAAAGTTAGATACAAGAAAAGTAGAAAGAAAAAATAAAATAAATACTATAATTTGTACAAAAAGTTACCTCCCTAGCAACGACACCAAAAACATGACACGAATAAAAGATTAATGTCTTCTCCCAAGTGTAGGAGCTTCGAAGTAATAAATAACCCAGCAAGACCGGAGTTGAATCATATGGAGGTTAATTGTATAAATTATAGATAACAATAATACAACAACAACAATAAAAGTAATAATAGTAGTAGTAGTAGTAGTAGTAGTAGTAGTAGTAGTAGCAACAACAACAACAGTAGTACTACTAATAATAATAATAAAGAAGAAGAAGTTGATGAGACATTTGATATGGAAGATTAACGTAAGGATTAAACAATGATAACAACAAATGTCAAGGTTAGAGCATCCACTAATGGTTTGTCAAACAAGTATAGTATAAACTCTTATTATTCAATTGAAAACTACAAACAAAGAAGGTTCCAATCAGATTATAAATTGTTAAGATGATTACATTAGTTATCTTATTTGATTAATGCTAATACTTGTAAATATTGTCAGGCATTCATGATTATAACTTATGTTAACAACAAATCAAGTTCTTTCATAGTATAAGTGTCAGTTATAGCATATAGTATGTGATGTAACCATATTATTCGATTGTCTCACCCACATTTACCTAATGTTTTGTCCATGTTTTATATGTAAAATGCCTTGATATTCTTTGTTTTATGTTTTGAAGGCACTTTTGGATGAAAAATGCAAAAAGGAGTAAATTGGAGATAATTGGCAGATTTGATGTTCAGTCGATGTTTTGTGCAGAGTGTGAGTTCTAGAGATCGAAATGAAGTGATTCCAGTGACTCTAAAAAGCTAACATCCATACCTTTCTGGAAATGTAATGCAAGAAAAATACAAAGAGGAAGATCATGGAAATCACATCCTTCAAAGTCAAATCTCGTATTCTGCCACTGTTGACCTTTGTCCATTCAAAATTCCATATCTGGAGCTATAGAAGTCCAATTGATGCAAACTGAATTTTGTTGGATTCCTGACTCAAAGGTCTAGAAACGCTCCAATTTGCAGCCAAAAACGATGTCAGATGAGGGCGATATGATTTTTCAAAGATGACAACTGAATTCTGCCAGCAATCAGGTTTCGTGAAGAAATGAGTCCAAATTATGTTTCGAAGCTTCTAAACTATCATCCAAGTTATAATTTCAGCAATTTAGCCCCTCTAGTAAATCAATCTAGAAGGTCAAGAAAAGTAACCACCAACCTCAATCCACCAACCTCAAATCACCAACCACAAACCAGCTGCAAGTTGGAATGCTGCCATTGTCAAAGAAGGAGGCTACAATGGTGGGTTGTTTGTGGTGACTACTAATGTCAAAGTTTGGCAAGTTTGGCAGCCACCATTGTTGATAAAGAAGCAAGAGGAGCTGCCATTGAAGCCTATATATAGACATCAAGAGAGCCAAGAAAGAGGAGGAGGGAGTGCAATAGAATCAAAGAAAGGTGGTAGCAACTAGAAGTGAAGAAACACAAACTCTCCTCTCTACATACTAGAAATAATGCTTTCTTTTATCTTTAGGAGTAGTTGTTCAATAGATATGCAAGGCTAAGCTCTTTTCTTGGTTGCAAGGACGCAAAAACTTTCAGATTTCAAGAACTGTGAGATTTATTCTTCCATTTATTTTCAGTTTGTATTATGAATGAGTATGATTGTTTTCCTATGCATATTTTCTATGATTGTTGTTGATAATTGCTAGAGCGGACTCTAAGTTATTATTGTGAACAATCTATTGCTAAGTTTGGTATCAAAACCGGAGTTAGGGTATATAAACTTGTGAAGCAACTAAGCTTGATAATTGTGGCGGAACTACGTTATTAAACTTAGGGAAAACATTCGATCAAAGCAACACAAGCAGACAACTTGGTTGTTAAGATTAATGAATTTATCTAGATCTTAAGGCTGCCATTAGATTAAATCATTAGTGCGGACACTGTGATTATTTGTTGGTCAGGGTTAGTTATACGGCGGATCCGTTAATTAACCAAAGTTAAGAAAAGATAAAAATTCAAAATATAAACTGGAGTTTCGTTTCAAGGATCGGTTCTGATTTCTGTAGGTGGATGTGTGCTTGTGACCAAGGTTTGTTTTCTTGATAAATTTCAGTTTCAATTGATTGTGTTCACTAGTTTAATTTCTTCCATATTTTAGATTATCACAAATCAAAACCCCCCAATTGCATAACATATAGCATAAAAATCTGAACTAAATCTTCCTCGTGGGATCGATCCCTTGCTTGCTCTATACTATCTTGTGTGTTTTAAGCTAGGGTAATTAATTTGTGCGACCGCGACATCGCAACAAATTTTGGCGCCGTTGCCGGGGAAGTAATTTTAGTTAATTCTTGTGCTTGTACTGTTATTTTTATTTGCTGTGATTATTATTTATTATTATTCAGAAAAAAAAAACAAAAAAAAGTTTTTTGCTCGCGGCGGTACTGTTCACTTGCCGCAACGGTACTATTCAAAACAGATTTGTTTGTGGAATTAGGGTTCGACCTTTTGTTTCCTGAAGGGAAATGACGTTTTGAACAAGACTAGTGGTAAACCACTAACCTTACCATTTAGAGGCCAAATTCCTCTGTTATCTAAGGTTTTTAGGCAATTTTAGTTTCCTAGCGTTGGATTTTCATATAATTTGCATTATTTTTCGTCTCTTGTGTGGTTTCTTTCTTTTGAATTTTCTTAGCAATTGATGCCTGTGACCCGTTCTACTAATCAAATTCAAGTGCAGGTTGATTTTGAAATAGAAAGCACTTTACGCAGGTTAAGAAAGGAAGCTCGCCTCAACACCATGGCTATTGTACGACAACAAACACTCAAGGAGCTTGCTGCTCCTAATGTGGAAAATCAGCCACTATGCATAAACATTGACAATAATGTAAACTTTGAGCTCAAATCTGGTTTTATACATTTGTTACCAACATTTAATGGTCTTGCAGGAGAAGATCCACATACTCATCTCAAGGAGTTCCATATGGTTTGCGTTGGCATGAAACCGAATGGAGTTGATGAAGAACAAGTTAAGTTGAAAGCTTTCCCTTTCTCTTTAAAAGGGGCAGCAAAGGCATGGCTTTTCTCTATTCTCCCAGGATCTATTGGAACTTGGAATGCAATGAAGAAGATTTTCCTTGAGAAGTATTTCCCAGCATCTCGAGTTGCCAACATAAGGAAAGAAATATGTGGGATTCGGCAATCTCATGGAGAGATACTCTCCGAGTATTGGGAAAGATTTGAGAAACTGTGCATTCAATGTCCTCATCATCAAATACCCGATCAGTTGCTCATTCAATATTTCTATGAAGGATTAATGCCTACTGACCGTAGTATCATTGATGCTGCAAGTGGAGGCGCATTGGTGGATAAGACACCCGAGGCTGCACGCCAATTGATCTCAAACATGGCAGCCAACTCAAAACAGTTTGGCACTCGTGGAGACTTCTCTAACAAACGAGTAAATGAGGTAAGTATTTCTAACATTGAGAATAAAGTTAATGATCCTACTTCTCTTGTGCGTTCTTTGGCTTGTGAAAATGTGCAGCAGGTGAAAGTTTGTAGCATATGCTCCTTACAAGGACATACTTCGGATATGTGCCCAACAATGCAAGAAGATTACATTGAACAAGCTCATGCAATTGATGGAGCATTCAACGGACAACCCCAGCATAAATATGATCCCTTTTCCAACATGTACAATCCCGAATGGAGAGATCATCCCAATTTACGTTATGGCAACCCATCCCAACAAGGCAATCAAGGCCGACAGTTCCATCCCAATGGATTTCAGCCCCAACAAAATCATCAAGCAAGACAACCCCCTCCATTCACAAACTCCAATGTTATGGGGTCGTCATCCAATGATGATCTTCATGAGATGATGAAAACTTTAGCTTCTAATACTGTTACCTTGCAACAAAATGTCATGTCTTTTCAATAGGAAACAAGGTCAAGTATTCATAACTTGGAGAAGCAAATGGGGCAAGTAGCTTTAAGTGTAGGGAAATTGGAGGCACAAATGAATGGAAAATTGCCTTCCCAAGCATTAAATCCAAAAGAGAATGTTAGTGCGATCATGCTAAGAAGTGGGAAAAAACTTGAAGAGAAAAGGTCAAAACAAATTGAGATGGAGGAAGAAGCAGAGATAGAAACTGAATTGAGTACAAAGAAGGAACATCATCCTTCTCCACAAACTAAAACAACGACCAACACTCCAAAGGTAACTCCTCACTCAATGAATTCTAGTTTTAAAGCAATTCCACCCTTTCCTGTGAGTTCTTCTAGGTCAAAGAAAGAGGACAAAGAAAAAGAAATTTTAGAGGTTTTCAAGAAAGTAGAACTCAACATTCCTTTGCTTGATGCTATCAAGCAAATTCCCAAGTATGCCAAATTTTTGAAGGAGTTGTGTACTACCAAGAGAGCTTTCAAATTGAAAGGTCATGAAATGGTAAGTATGGGTGAAGTTGTGTCTGCTGTTGTTCAAAAGAATATGCCTTTGAAGAAAAAGGACCCAGGTGCGTTTACTATCCCATGTGTTATTGGTAATGCTAGTTTTAAAAGAGCTTTATGTGATTTAGGTGCATCCATTAGTGTTATGCCTAAACATGTTTATGATTCTCTTAGTCTGGAACCTTTGAATAAAACTAGCATTGTAATACAACTTGCAGATCGTAGTTTTGTTTACCCACTTGGTGTGATAGAAGATGTCCTAGTCAAGATTGATAGTTTGGTTATTCCATGTGATTTTTATATTCTTGATATGGAACATGATTCTTATGATTTATCAACCAGCACTCCTATATTGTTTGGGAGACCATTCTTGAAAACTGCCAATACAAAGATTGATTGTGGTAAGGATACTTTATCTATGGAGGTAGGAGATGAAAAGATTGAATTTAATTTTCATGATGCAATGACATATCCTTATAACAATGTTTATTCTATCACATGTTATGACCAAGTTGATAAGTGTATGCAGCAGGTTTGTGATTTTGATAGCGAAGATGGATTAAGCATAGCTTTGAGCTATGGCTATGATTTTACCAAGATAGAAGAGATGGAGAGGCATATATGTGTTCCCCAAAATATGCATGAATCAGCATTGGCTTTACAAGCTTCGCAAATTATCCTTCATGATGTAGGAGTCATTCCCCCCATCACGGACAGTGAATGGGTGGCGTCTATCCTTTTGGTACCCAAAAGGATTGCCACCACGTTGAGAGAAAAACAAAATGATGCTTCTGAGAATGCAAGGATTTACAAAGAAAAGACTAAGAATCTTTATGACAGAATGCTTACAAGAAAGGAATTTCATGTTGGAGACAAAATCCTTCTTTATCATTCGCGTTTAAAACTTTTTCCTGGAAAATTGCGCTCTCGTTGGATTGGACCTTTTGTTGTTTCTAATATTTTTCGTTATGGTGCAGTTGAAATTACAAGTTTAGAAACCAACAAAGTACTCAAGGTCAATGGACATCGTTTGAACCCTTTCTATGAAGGTTGGACGGCAGAACTCACCCCTTCTATAGAGTTAGCTGAACCAATCTATGAAGAATGAGCATGCCACATGTCAAGCCAATGACATAAAACAAAAGCGCTTACTGGGAGGCCACCCAGCACAAAAAAAAAAAATATATCAGATTTGCTTTCTTTTTCCTTATCTTTTACTTTTTTGTATTTTAATTTATTTTCTGCCATTCTCTTATGTTCCTTTGCTTTTATTTCAACATTGAGGACAATGTTGTGTTTTAAGTGTGGGGGTATTGGGAGAATTTTTATTTTCTTATTTTATTTTTCTTTGTTGTTCACAAAAAAAAAAATTATGTTTGATCTTTTTAACTCCCATTGGTTTTTGAGAATATGAGTATTATGTATGAGAATTAATTGAGATAGATGAAGAGATAAATCAAATGAAAGAGTATGCATGCAAATTTTAAGGTTTAATTGGTTTAGGGATTGACTTTGAGAATATGCCATGTTGGTTTTATAGTGTTATACCACTGCAAGTTTTTGAGCCTTCAAACATTGTATTCTTTGAGTGTGCATTCTTTCAATGATATGTATCTCTAGAACTTGCTTCATATCTTATTGAGATTATATTCCATTACAAATATACATGAAGATGATAAAGGCATTAGGAATTTCAATCACTTGAACCAAAAAGCCAACCTAAAGCATATTATCCTTAGTGAGCCCCTTTTGAGCTTATTTATCTTTTCTTTATCCATGTATAAGCCTTAACTTTATATATGTTTTCCTTTTCCCCTGGCCAAGGATTAGTAGAGCATATACTTGTGATATTTCATGGAATTATGGTTGGAAATTATGTGAAAAGACAGAAGAAGTGATGCTTGATGAAAAGATGGGCAAAATTACAAAAAAAACAAAAAAGAAAAAAAAGAAGAAGAAAAAATGTTCCTTTATGTTCTTAAGATTTTATGCTTAAAAACAAAAGCAGTTAAGCATTGGTGATTAAAGATGAAAAATTTATGAGCTTTGATGGAATATCTTGTTTGAAATATCATTTTTCGGAATGCTCTACTTTCTTTGATTTGAACCTTTTCTTTTACTCTCTTTTACCTCACCTTAACCTTAGCCCAATTACAACCGGAAAATAAGACCTTTTGATTCATGCATTGTTTGTAATATATTAATAATGGAGATGAGATTGAAAAGCAAGCTTATGGTAGAACATACTCTTTGATTGAATTTGAGAGATTTAGACACATAAACCCTAAACACATGAGTGTTGGAGTGTATATCAATGAGAGGACCTATCACTTTGGCATGGCATAGATTTCATTTAAATACCGATGATTGATTGAATTTTGAAGTTTGCATGTAAACAAATTCATAAAAATTTATTTATTTTATTCTTTTTTATTATATTCTTATTTATAATGCCTGTACTCTTGAACATTGATGGGAGATTAAGAGATTGATCATGGTTATTTTCAATTTAATTTTATTTATCCTTTCTCGAGGACGAGAAAGAGCTAAGTGTGGGGGTATTTGATGTAACCATATTATTCGATTGTTTCACCCACATTTACCTAATGTTTTGTCCATGTTTTATATGTAAAATGCCTTGATATTCTTTGTTTTATGTTTTGAAGGCACTTTTGGATGAAAAATGCAAAAAGGAGTAAATTGGAGATAATTGGCAGATTTGATGTTCAGTCGATGTTTTGTGCAGAGTGTGAGTTCTAGAGATCGAAATGAAGTGATTCCAGTGACTCTAAAAAGCTAACATCCATACCTTTCTGGAAATGTAATGCAAGAAAAATACAAAGAGGAAGATCATGGAAATCACATCCTTCAAAGTCAAATCTCGTATTCTGCCACTGTTGACCTTTGTCCATTCAAAATTCCATATCTGGAGCTATAGAAGTCCAATTGATGCAAACTGAATTTTGTTGGATTCCTGACTCAAAGGTATAGAAACGCTCCAATTTTCAGCCAAAAACGATGTCAGATGAGGGCGATATGATTTTTCAAAGATGACAACTGAATTCTGCCAGCAATCAGGTTTCGTGAAGAAATGAGTCCAAATTATGTTTCGAAGCTTCTAAACTATCATCCAAGTTATAATTTCAGCAATTTAGCCCCTCTAGTAAATCAATCTAGAAGGTCAAGAAAAGTAACCACCAACCTCAATCCACCAACCTCAAATCACCAACCACAAACCAGCTGCAAGTTGGAATGCTGCCATTGTCAAAGAAGGAGGCTACAATGGTGGGTTGTTTGTGGTGACTACTAATGTCAAAGTTTGGCAAGTTTGGCAGCCACCATTGTTGATAAAGAAGCAAGAGGAGCTGCCATTGAAGCCTATATATAGACATCAAGAGAGCCAAGAAAGAGGAGGAGGGAGTGCAATAGAATCAAAGAAAGGTGGTAGCAACTAGAAGTGAAGAAACACAAACTCTCCTCTCTACATACTAGAAATAATGCTTTCTTTTATCTTTAGGAGTAGTTGTTGAATAGATATGCAAGGCTAAGCTCTTTTCTTGGTTGCAAGGACGCAAAAACTTTCAGATTTCAAGAACTGTGAGATTTATTCTTCCATTTATTTTCAGTTTGTATTATGAATGAGTATGATTGTTTTCCTATGCATATTTTCTATGATTGTTGTTGATAATTGCTAGAGCGGACTCTAAGTTATTATTGTGAACAATCTATTGCTAAGTTTGGTATCAAAACCGGAGTTAGGGTATATAAACTTGTGAAGCAACTAAGCTTGATAATTGTGGCGGAACTACGTTATTAAACTTAGGGAAAACATTCGATCAAAGCAACACAAGCAGACAACTTGGTTGTTAAGATTAATGAATTTATCTAGATCTTAAGGCTGCCATTAGATTAAATCATTAGTGCGGACACTGTGATTATTTGTTGGTTAGGGTTAGTTATACGGCGGATCCGTTAATTAACCAAAGTTAAGAAAAGATAAAAATTCAAAATATAAACTGGAGTTTCGTTTCAAGGATCGGTTCTGATTTCTGTAGGTGGATGTGTGCTTGTGACCAAGGTTTGTTTTCTTGATAAATTTCAGTTTCAATTGATTGTGTTCACTAGTTTAATTTCTTCCATATTTTAGATTATCACAAATCAAAACCCCCCAATTGCATAACATATAGCATAAAAATCTGAACTAAATCTTCCTCGTGGGATCGATCCCTTGCTTGCTCTATACTATCTTGTGTGTTTTAAGCTAGGGTAATTAATTTGTGCGACCGCGACATCGCAACAGTATGAGCTATGAAAATGCAAAGTATTTGTTGTACCAAGTGTTATACAAAGAGATAAAGCAAGAACATGATCTTGATCTGGAAATCAAGATGCCTAAATGCAAGAAAAATGCCTCATTTTATAGGCCAAAATTAAAAGCTATTGATTTGATGACTAATTGATGAGTGGGTGGCCAACTCTTGACTCGGTGATGATCTTTATCTTCTCTCGCCTGCCTAAAACATCATTGATAACGTTAGAGTTAGAACCACTTAAAAACATGAAAGTTTTAGGAAAGTGTCTTAACTTTCTAGGAAAAAAAATTGAGGTTATTTAGGCTTTTAGAACTCTAGATATAAGTCAAACACTGAACAATATTTGGGTTGAGGACATATTCAAACTTCTTCGTTGTTACTATAATTTGGATTTGAAAATGACCTTTTTAAAACTAGACCTTACAAAGTTATAGGCCTATATCTTACCTTTCCATTCATATAAAAGATACCTAAATTCAAGATATACAACTTCATATATAACCCAATTACCAAATAGTGTTTCAATTTGAACTCCAACAACATCTGTTTTCTAAGTTTGCTCATCTTTTTGTCTTTCAATTTCAGTACTTAAAATAATTAGTCAATCCTTTTATTTATGTGATAGGCCTATATTTAAGATGAATATTTATTATAAATTAAAGGTATCTTATATTATTAGATATGTTATTATAAAACATGAGTTAGTTAAGGAGTTATTAATACTTCAAGTGTAAAATTATAGTTTAAAACCTTGATAAAAAATGCACTTTTAAGTACTAATTAACATGAAAAAAGGGGACTTTTACAAGCTCAAAAGGTGTTTGAGGATTTCAAGGACGTAGGATCAACATCAATTATTCATCAATCTCTTTTCCTCTCATTGTCTTTGTAGAGAAAATGACATATAACTATGTTAACTTATAAGATCAAAATTCTCTTAATGTGAGCCATAATGCAAATAAAACTTTTCATTGTTGAATAATTAATTTAAATCATTTAAAGGCATCAAAGGCTTTATCATTGATATCAAAAGACAATGTTTGCAACTCAGTATTTTTTCTGGTATTAACTTTTAGCGTTTACTATGTCTTTCCTTAATTGAAACTTCTTTTGCCCTTCCTAAACTTGATAGGCATTCTCCTATCTTTATCCTTGACTTGCCTTTAAGTGTTGGAAATTTCCACTTTTTTTTTTCATAGCCTTCTTTAATATTTTCTTGCATGCCTTTCAGTCTATGATTTCTTTCTTTTAGCCCTTTCTCAAACACTAGACTTTCATTCTTATCTTCTTTTTTTCTACCAATGATTCCACTCTTATCTAGAGGTGATCATTTTTTATATGGTTCGGTTTTTAACTTTAAAAATCATCCAAACTAGAAAAAGGGACCCAAACCGAACCAGAATCGGGCAAAACTGACCAGTTTTGGTTCAGTTTGGTTTTGGTTTTTGAGGTCCAAAACTGAGAAAACCTATGGTTATTTTTCTGGCTCCTTTTTGGCTTTGTAATGTGCTTTTCATGGGCTTTATAATGGGTTTTTAGTGGATTTCTGATAGGCTTATAATTTATGTTAATAATATCTAGTTTTCTTAAAAGATTCCAAAGTATATTTAATTTTTTTACCACTAAATATTCATTTATATTAAGTTATTATTGTTAATCTTATGTTCAATATATTATTTACCTTCCTAATTTTTTTCTCTTGCTTCAAAACAGTTTAAATAACACAATCATACACCAATAAATTAAAATTCAAATTACAAACTAATGCCTTTAAAGGGCTTAAAAAAAACAATAAATGACATTATCATAAAATACTTCCACAAAGCAAGGTATTCATCATTTAACTTCCATTAATCTATCTAGATAAACAAACTCTCATTAAATTTATATATGTGCTCAATACCTCTTAACAAGATATTAATAAATCTTTCTTTTATGCTCAATGTATCAACATATAATTATGGAGCTTTTCTTGGAAGAAAAGAAAATTTTTGTTCTAATGTTTAACGTTAACTTCCTTGGGTTGGGTGATTAGTACTTAAAAGTGCATTTTTATCATGGTTTTATATCATCATTTTGCACTTGAAGTATCAATAACTCAACTAAAATATATTTTATAATAATGTATCTAATAATATAAGATACCTATAATTTATGGTAAATGTCTATTTTTAATGCAGGTCTATCACATAAATGAAAGGATTGAGAGATGGTCAAACTTAGAGAAGAGATGTCGGTGCAATCCAAACCCGAACACTGTTCAGTAATTGGGTCATATCTGGAGCTACAGATCTCAAATTTAGGTCCAATTTATATGGATGGAAAGGTAAGACATAGGCCTACAACTTTCATATGGAGCCCAAGATCTAAAAAGGCCATTATCAAGTCCAAATTGTAGCAACAACAAAGAAGCCCGAATCTGTCTTCCAGCCTGAGCACTGTTCGGTATTTTGGCCATATCTAGAGTTTTAGAAGTCCAAATGAGCTGAATTGTTTACACAAGAAAACTGAGACAATTGCCTACAACTTTCATGCTTACAACTGGCTCCAATTTTGAAGTTATCAATGACGTTTTGGGCAGACAAGAGAAGATAAGGATTGTCACCAAGTCAAAAGTTGGCCACCCACTTATCAATTAGTCATCAAATCAATAGTTCCCAATTTTGGCCTATAAAAGGAGGCATTTGCCATGCATTTAGGCATCTTGGTGTCAGATCAAGATCATGCTCTTCCTTTCTCTCTTTGTATTTTTTGTAATGTTTATGCTTTACTTTCATTAATATCAAGTTTATGCCTTTCATTTCCTTTCCTTTACTTAGTTAACTTTTATGTTCTTATTTTGTTTATTTGTTTTCCTTTCTTTCATTATGTCTAGCTAAGTTAATTATGTCAAGGTGAAAAGGTTACACTAATGGTGGAAGAATAAGTATAGTGTAAACTTAATATGGACCTTAATGTTTGATACTAACATGTTTTATATTTGTTATCTTGTTCACTCTTTAATACTTTGCTTGTTAAATGACTAATCTTGATTTATGTTGTATAACACTTGGTACAACAAATGCTTGGCACTTTCATAGCCCATAATGTATGGTATAACCGACACCTGAGCTATGAAAGGAACTTGATTTGTTGTTAACATAAGTTATAATCATGAATGCTTGACGAGATTTACAAGTATTAGCATTAATTGAATAAGATGACTAATGTAATCATGTTAACAATATATAATCTGATTGGAACCTCCTTTGTGTGTGGTTTCCAATTCAATAATAAGAGTTTATACTATACTTGTTTGATATACCATTAGTGGAACCTCTAACCTTGATATTTATTATTATTATTGTTTAATCCTTACATTAATATTTCATCTCTAAGTTCTCATCATCATCATCATCTTCTTCTTCTTCTCTTTCTTTATTATTATTATTATTATTATTATTATTATTATTATTAGTACTATTATTATTATTATTATTATTATTATTATTATTACTATTGTTGTTGTTGTTATTGTTGTTTTATAATTGTTGTTTATAATTTGTACAATTAACCTCCGTGTGGTTCGACCCCGGTCTTGCCGGGTTATTTATTACTTCGACACTCCTGCACTTGGAAGAAGACATCAACCTTTTAGTCGTGTTAAGTTTTTGGCACCGTTGCTGGGGAGGTAAGTTCTTGTATAAATTATAGTATTTATTTTCTCTTTTTACTTTTCTTGTATATAACTTGTTTCTTTTCTTTTGTTTCTTTTTATTTTGTTTTCTTCCTCCTTCTTTTGCTTTCTTCTTCTTTTTATTCTATTCCTACACGTGCATGAGAGTGTGGTCACGTACATCAAGTGGTAGACTTTGTAGGATATCCTCATCATTTTCAGAAAATATGGCCGAAGAAGATAATCAATCACTTCAAAATGAGAATAATGAGAATAACCGTGCTAGAACACTTAGAGACCACATGAATCCCACAAGAACAAGTGCACCATCATGCATAGTTTTTTCTCCTGATGCATCTCATTTTAATTTTAAACCAGGTATTATTCAACTTTTACCTTCTTTTCATGGTTTCGAATTGGAAAATCCATACTTGCATTTAAGGGAATTTGAGGAGGTGTGCAACACATATAATAACTTAAATTGTAGCATGAACACCATCAGATTAAAGCTTTTTCCTTTTTCATTAAAAGATAAAGCTAAAACATGGCTACAAAATTTAAGACCAGGATCCATTCGTGTTTGGGATGAAATGCAAGAACAATTTTTAAAGAAGTTTTTCCCATCTCATAGAACAAACTCTTTCAAGAGACAAATCACCACTTTCACTCAAAAACCAGGAGAAACATTTTACAAATGTTGGGATAGGTATCGAGACTTGCTTAGTACTTGCCCTCATCATGGTTTTGAAACATGGAGATTGGTTTCACATTTCTATGAAGGGTTAACACCTAAAGATAGGCAAATGGTTGAATTGATGTGCAATGGAACTTTTGAAGATAAAGACCCTGATGAAGCAATGGAGTACTTAGACTTGTTAGCTGAAAATGCTCAAAATTGGGACACCGCGGGTACATATGAGGCACCGAGTAAAACTCAACCTCATACATCTAGTGGAGGTATGTACAACCTTAGGGAAGATCATGACCTTCAAGCCAATTTTGCATCTTTAGCTAGAAAAGTCGAGGCACTAGAATTGAAAAAGAGTGGTAAATTAAAATCTGTTGAAAACATTGTGTGTCAAATCTGTGAAACAAATGAACACTCAACCAACGATTATCCAACCTTGCCTTCTTTAAAGGAATGTCTCCATGAACAAGCCTATGCTTTAAACACTTTCCAAAGGCCCAACCACAACCCATACTCCCAAACATACAATCCTAGTTGGAGAAATCACCAAAATTTTAGTTGGAAGAGTGACAATGCACAAACTTCATAACCACAGTTTCAAGCACACCATAATTTCCAAAATTATCATGGATATGCACCTCCTTATGCTCCACCTCCTACAAGAAATTTTGAGGAAACTTTGTATGCATTCATTGAAAGCCAAGAGACAATCAACACTCAACTTGCTCAAAGCATAACAGATTTTAAAGATACTCTTGCAAAATTCACATCTGCTCTCAGTTTCCAAGAGAAAGGTAAGTTTCCATTTCAACCACAACAAAATCCTAAGGGGCAATACAATGCAAATGCAAGTAGTTCCAGAAGCCAACACATGGATCAAGTCAAATCACTCACTACTCTACGCAGTGGTAAGGTTATTGAAAAACCCTCTCTTGAACCTTATGAGAAAGATGATGAGTCAATTTCTAAGGGAAAGGAAGGGGTTGAATCTGAAAATTGCAAAGAAACGACTGATTCTCCGCCAGCACTTCCATTTTCTCATGCCATGACCAATCAGGAAGAAATCGAGGATGAAAAAGGCATCGAAAAGGTTGATGCGAATCTTTTATCAAAAGTGACAACAGATTCGACACCCGACATCACACCAATCGATGATTACTTTCCTGATGAATCTCTACTTTCTCTTAATTCAATGCCTTGGTTTGCTAAAAATATCAATTTTCTTGCTTCAGGATTTTTGCCAACTCATTGGAGTATTGAAGACAAAAGAAAATTTTTGAGCAACGAGCAAAATTTTTATTGGGATGACCCTTACTTATTCAATTATTGTCCTGATCAAATATTTCAAAAATGCATTCTCGACAATGAGGTAAGTAATTTCATTAAATTTTGTTACTCTAAGGCATGTGGGGATCATTTCTCATCAAAAAAGAGGATTGTAGAAATCTTACAAAGTGAATTTTACTGGCCCATCATATTCAAGGAGTCAGATGCATTCCGCAAAAACTGTGAAAATTGTCAGAAGGTGGGATTTATTTCAAAACACAGAGAGTCTTTAGATAATCTTCTATTGACTCTTAAGTCTCATCATAGTCGAGATAAGCATCGTGTAATTCATGACTTATGAACCCATTTTCATAAAGAACATACTTGGCATAGTCTTGGAAATCTGACTAAAAAGATCATGTTTGCTAGTTTTTAAGAAAACTGGATGGGAAGCCTATCCCCGACCCATTGAGGGCGTTTAAGCTGTTCTTGGACGTAAAACCAAGGGAAGATGTGAGCCACAATCACAACTGCGATTTGAATTTTTTTTGTTTGTAAAAACTTGTGTTTTTTGGTTTTATTATTGTGTTTTGTTATTTCTTATTTTTGTTTTAGTGTGTTTCAGGTTTTGTCAGTGTTCGTTATTTCAGGTGATATCTTCTGTACTCTATCTTTCTACCTTAGAACATTGAGGATAATGTCTCGTTTTGGTTGGGGGGAGAGGGTAGTAGTTGATAAAAAAAAAATGTTTTTCATTTCATAAAGCATGTGCATACTTGTTGTTACTAGGATGGCAGAGTAAAGGAGTTCTTTTGTTAAAGTGACTCTTGAGACGCATCTTAGTAACCATTCTTAACAAGGTCTATTATAATACTTCCTGAAATATTCAGGTTTACAAACTCTCGTATTGTTACCACTTAATGCTGCTCGTATACTTATTTAACATGTATTCTTAAACCTTAATTTACACACACACACTTTAACATATGATTGTGGGTTGTATATTGGATTATTACATTATTTATGTTCTTTTGTTAAAGATAACAACTAAGGGAAAGGGATTGTATATAATTAAAAAGAAAAAAGAAAAACATGAAAAAAAAAGAAAATAAATAAAAAAAATGATGATAATAAAAATGTAGATAAGTTTGGTTTCGTAGCCTCCCTAACCTAAGCAATTAAGCCCGAAGGGGTGTTTTAACACCTAATACCCTAAAGTCAACTGACTTGGGAGCTATTGGCCCAACGCTTGTTACATGGGTTGAGGAGAAAAGCTTAAGGGAATCAAACATTGCACTATCTACATATCAGTATCTGCGACCCGAGTTACTAAGCTCGTAGGGGTGTGTCTTAACACCTAATGCCCTAAGACCAACTGGTCTGGGAGTCATTAGCTAAAAGCTCGTTACATGGGTTAAAGATGCATGATGTTTTTAAATTATATGTATATAGATTTTTAAAAAAAAAAAAAAAGAAAGAAAGAAAGAAAAAGACAAAAATAATAATCTCAACCCAAGGAAGTTAACCTTAAACATTAGAACAAAAATTTTGTTTTCTTCCAAGAAAAGCCCCATAATTATGTGTTGATACATTGAGCACAAAAGAAAGGTTTATTAATATCTTGTTAAGTGGTATTGAGCAGATATATAAATTTAATGAGAGTTTGTTTATCTTGATAGATTAATGGAAGTTAAATGATGAATACCTTGCTTTGTGAAATTTGCAAATTGTGTTAACGCTTTGATTACTAGGGACTAGTAATAAGCTGGTTGAGGGGTGTGATTAGTACTTAAAAGTGCATTTTTATCATGGTTTTATATCATCATTTTGCACTTGAAGTATCAATAACTCCTTAACTAAAATATGTTTTATAATAATGTATCTAATAATATAAGATACCTATAATTTGTGGTAAATGTCTATTTTTTAATGCAGGCCTATCACATAAATGAAAGGATTGATTGATGACTTGAAAAACTTAAATTGCAAGGATAAAGAGATGGTCAAACTTAGAGAAGAGATGTCGGTGCAATCCAAACCGGAACACTGTTCAGTAATTGGGTCATATCTGGAGCTACAGATCTCAAATTTAGGTCCAATTTATATGGATGGAAAGGTAAGACATAGGCCTACAACTTTCATATGGAGCCCAAATCTAAAAAGGCCATTATCAAGTCCAAATTGTAGCAACAACAAAGAAGACCGAATCTGTCTTCCAGCCCGAGCACTGTTCGGTATTTTGGCCATATCTAGAGTTCTAGAAGTCTAAATGAGCTGAATTATTTACACAAGAAAGCTAAGACAATTGCATACAACTTTCATGTTTTGAGTGGCTCCACTTTTGACGTTATCAATGATGTTTTGGGCAGACAAGAGAAGATAAGGATTGTCACAAAGTCAAGAGTTGGCCACCCACTCATCAATTAGTCATCAAATCAATAGTTCTCAATTTTGGCCTATAAAAGGAGGCATTTGCCATGCATTTAGGCATCTTGGTTTCCAGATCAAGATCATGCTCTTCCTTTCTCTCTTTGTATTTTTTGTAATGTTTATGCTTTACTTTCATTAATATCAAGTTTATGCCTTTCATTTCCTTTCCTTTACTTAGTTAACTTTTATGTTCTTATTTTGTTTATTTGTTTTCCTTTCTTTCATTATGTCTAGCTAAGTTAATTATGTCAAGGTGAAAAGGTTACACTAATGGTGGAAGAATAAGTATAGTGTAAACTTAATATGGACCTTAATGTTTGATACTAACATGTTTTATATTTGTTATCTTGTTCACTCTTTAATACTTTGCTTGTTAAATGACTAATCTTGATTTATGTTGTATAACACTTGGTACAACAAATGCTTGGCACTTTCATAGCCCATAATGTATGGTATAACCGACACCTGAGCTATGAAAGGAACTTGATTTGTTGTTAACATAAGTTATAATCATGAATGCTTGACGAGATTTACAAGTATTAGCATTAATTGAATAAGATGACTAATGTAATCATGTTAACAATATATAATATGATTGGAACCTCCTTTGTGTGTGGTTTCCAATTCAATAATAAGAGTTTATACTATACTTGTTTGATATACCATTAGTGGAACCTCTAACCTTGACATTTATTATTATTATTGTTTAATCCTTACATTAATATTTCATCTCTAAGTTCTCATCATCATCATCATCTTCTTCTTCTTCTCTTTCTTTATTATTATTATTATTATTATTATTATTAGTACTATTATTATTATTATTATTATTATTATTATTATTATTATTACTATTATTGTTGTTGTTATTGTTGTTTTATAATTGTTGTTTATAATTTGTACAATTAACCTCCGTGTGGTTCGACCCCGGTCTTGCCGGGTTATTTATTACTTCGACACTCCTGCACATGGGAGAAGACATCAACCTTTTAGTCGTGTCATTGGGATTATTATTTTTGTCTTTTTTTTTAATATATAAATGTAATTTAAAAACATCATGCATCTTTTTTTAAAAAAACTTATCTACATTTTTATTATTATCATTTTTTTCTCTTTTCTTTCTTTTTTTTTATTTTTTCTTTAATTATATACTATCCCTTTCCCTTGTTACCTTTAACAAAAAAACATAAATAATGTAATAATCCAATATGCAACCCACAATCATATGTTAAAGTGTGTGTGTGTAAATTAAGGTTTAAAAATACCTGTTAAATAAGTATATAAGAAGAATTAAGTGATAACAATACGAGAGTTTGTAAACCTAAATATTTCAAGAAGAATTATAATAGACCTTGTTAAGAATGGTTACTAAGATGCGTCTCAAGAGTCACTTTAACAAAAGAACTCCTTTACTCTGCCATCCTAGTAACAACAATTATGCACATGCTTTATGAAATGAAAAACAATTTTTTTTTTATCAACTACTACCCTCTCCCCCCAACCAAAACGAGACATTGTACTCAATGTTCTAAGGTAGAAAGATAGAGTATAGAAGATATCACCTGAAATAACGAACACTGACAAAACCTGAAACACACTAAAACAAAAATAAGAAATAACAAAACACAATAATAAAACCAAAAGACACAAAAATTCACAAATGAAAGCTCAAATCCGACTCATGGAGGGATCAATTACAGGAATGAAGGATTGTAGTTGGTCAAGTAATTGTTCAACAATAGCAATAGAGATTATGATTTGTCGTGCAGAAGATGTTAGAAATGCCTATTCCATAACATGATCAAGAAAAAACAACTTATCATAATAACAATTAACATGTAACAAACCTATGGGTTTATGGTGAATGTGCAGTTGAGCCCAAGAGGAAATATGAAAGATCTCTTCTAATGTGCTTAAACCACCTGGTAAAGTAATGAAGGCATCAACATAGTTAAACATTGCATTCATTCGAGCCGACATTGTGGAGACCTGAAGTTCCTCTCCGATTATTTTTCCAATAATGTCCCCTTTGTGCTAAAGTTTCGGGGGCGACCCTCAAAACTTGACTACCTCCTAAAAATACAGCTATTGACACACCTCTCATTAACCCAAGACTGCCTCCCCCATACACTAAATGAATGTTTCTCTCAGCTAGCACGTGACCAAGATGATTTGCTGATTCTAAAAACTCCTTTTCTTTCCCAAGACTACATCTACTGAAAACACAAATATTTCTTATATGATTACTTGAGGAACTTGTCATTTCTACACACTTCTATATTTGTTGAATATATGGCTTGAGTAGAAATGAAAGGAAGGAAGAGAGGGTTTTATATATGAGAAATTAGAAAGGTAATCATAACACCTACATGTAGGCCAGCTGGAGTCTCACACTCTCTCTCTCTCTTTTTATTTATTTATTTTTTTACTTTTGAAAAAGCACGTGTATGTACAGCTACTTATGATTGTGGCTCACATCTTCCCTTGGTTTTACATACAAGAACAGCTTAAATGCCCTTTATGGGTCGGGGATAGGCTTCCCATCCAATTTTCTTAAAAACTGGCAAACAAGGTCTTTTTTAATCAGATTCCCAAGACTAAGTCAATCATGTTCTTTATGAAATAGTAGTTATAAATCATGAATTGCATGATGCACATCTCCATTAGGATGCATCTCAAGAGTTAATAGAAGATTATCTAAAGACTCCTTACTCAGGCCATCGTTAATGAATTGTTTTTTATCTTCACGGTTCATAGATACTATTCCTAAAGAATGACATTGTGTATTACAAGTCCATCTAGCACATCGATGACAAACTTTCAATCGTTTTGCACGACCTTGCTTTGCAAAAGTGCTTTTACCTGTTCCACGCATGCGTGAAATGGAGTTAGAGGACTCACCTGGTAATCAGACCTTTGCTTCAATCAACTAGTGAATATCTTAAAAGTGCATTTTTATCATGGTTTTATATCATCATTTTGCACTTGAAGTATCAATAACTCCTTAACTAAAGCATGTTTTATAATAATATATCTAATAATATAAGATACCTTTAATTTATGGTAAATGTTCATTTTAAATGTAGGCCTATCACATAAATGAAAGGATTGATTGATGACTTTAAGAACTTAAATTGCAAGGGCAAAGAGATGACCAAAATTAGAAAAGAGATGTTGGTGCAATCCAAACCGAAACATTGTTCGGTAATTGGGTCATATCTGGAGCTATAGATTTAGGTCTACTTTATATGGATGGAAAGGTAAGAAATAAGCGTACAACTTTCATATGGAGCCCAAGATCTAACATAGCCATTTTCAAGTCCAAAATATAGCAACAACAAAGAAGTATGAATTTGTCCTCCACGAGCACTATTCAGTATTTTGGCCATATATGGAGTTCTAGAAGTCCAAATGAGATAAATTGTTTACATAAGATAATTAAGACAATTGCCTACAACTTTCATATATTGGAGTGGCTCCAATTTTGATGTTATCAATGATGTTTTGGGCAGACAAGAGAATATAAGGATTGTCACCAAGTCAATAGTTGGCCACCCACTCATCAATTAGTCATCAAATCAATAGTTCCCAACATTGGCCTATAAAAGGAGGCATTTGCCATGCATTTAGGCATCTTGGTTTCCAGATCAAGACCATGCTCTTCCTTTCTCTCTTTGTATTTTTTGTATTGCTTATGCTTTGCTTTCATTAATATCAAGTTTATGCTTTTCATTTCCTTTCCTTTACTTAGTTAACTCTTATATTATTTATGTTCTTGTTTTGTTTATCTATTTTTCTTTCTTTCATTATGTCTAGCTAAGTTAATTATGTCAAGGTGAAAAGGTTACACTAATGGTGTAAGAATAAGTATAATGTAAACTTAATATGGACTTTAATGTTTGATACTAACATGTTTTGTATTTGTTATCTTGTTCACTCTTTAATACTTTGCTTGTTAAATGACTAATCTTGATTTATGTTGTATAACACTGGGTACAACAAATGCTTGGCACTTTCATAGCCCATACTGTATGGTATAACCGACACCTGAGCTATGAAAGGAACTTGATTTGTTGTTAACATAAGTTATAATCATGAATGCTTGATGAAATTTACAAGTATTAGCATCAATTGAATAAGATGACTAATGTAATCATGTTAACAATCTATAATCCGATTGGAACCTCCTTTGTGTGTGGTTTCCAATTGAACAATAAGAGTTTATACTATACTTGTTTGACATACCATTAGTGGATCCTCTAACCTTGACATTTGTTATTATCATTATTTAATCGTTACATTAATATTTCATCTCAAAGTTCTCATCATCTTCTTCTTCTTCTCCTTCTTTTTCTTTATTATTACTACTACTACTACTACTACTACTACTACTAGTATTATTATTATTATTATTATTATTATTATTATTGTTATTATTGTTGTTATTGCTATTATTGTTGTTTATAATTGTTGTTGATAATTTGTACAATTAACCTCTCTGTGGTTTGACCCTGGTCTTGCCGGGTTATTTATTACTTCGACACTCTTGCACTTGGGAGAAAACATCAATCTTTTAGTCGTATCAATATTCCTACCCTGTTATAACTATTTGCTAAACCAGTTGCCCAAAAAAGATAAAAGGTTGAAATGCACAATATAGTTTAGTGTGGAAACTTGGAGCCTTAAAAGAGGCATACACAAACTAATGAACTATAATCAACTACAACATAACAAGAGACAATAACAATACTTAAATTCTAGGAGGATAAATGATAATAATTTTTGTTCAATGAACTACAACATAAGAAGAAGCAATCAGAATATCTGCATTTTATCTTATATATATATATATATATATATATATATATATGTAATGTGTTCATTTACAACATGTTTTATGTTCAATGATGCATGTAAGAGGATTAATTGACACGATGAAAAGATTGATGTCTCCCCCCAAGTGCAGGAGTGTCGAAGTAATAAATAACCCGGCAAGACCGGGGTCGAACCACATGGAGGTTAATTATACAAATTATAAATAACAATAATACAACAACAATAACAACAACAAGAACAAGAACAACAACAACAACAACAACAACAACAACAACAACAACAATAATAATAATAAAGAAAAAAGAAGGAGAAGAAGATGAGAACTTTGAGATGAAATATTAATGTAACGATTAAACAATGATAATAACAAATGTCAAGGTTAGAGGATCCACTAATGGTATGTCAAACAAGTATAGTATAAACTCTTATTAATCAATTGAAAACCACACCAAAGGAGGTTCCAATCTGATTATAGATTGTTAACATGATTACATTAGTTATCTTATTCGATTAATGCTAATAATTGTAAATCTCGTCAAGCATTCATGATTATAACTTATGTTAACAACAAATCAAGTTCCTTTCATACATCAGGTGTCGGTTATACCATAGAGTATGGGCTATGAAAGTGTCAAGCATTTGTTGTACCAAGTGTTATACAATATAAATCAAGATTAGTCATTTAACAAGCAAAGTATTAAAGAGTGAACAAGATAACAAATATAAAACATGTTAGTATCAAACATTAAAGTCCATATTAAGTTTACACTATACTTATTCCTACACCATTAGTGTAACCTTTTCACCTTGACATAATAAACTTAGCTAGACATAATGAAAGAAATGAAAGACATAAATAAGATAAAGGTTAACTAAGTAAAGGAAAAGAAATGAAAGACATAAACTTGATATTAATGAAAGCAAAGCATAAGCAATACAAAAAATACAAACAGAGCAAGGAAGAGCATGATCTTGATCTGGAAACCAAGATGCCTAAATGCATGGCAAATGCCTCCTTTTATAGGCCAAAATTGAGAACTATTGATTTGATGACTAATTGATGAGTGGGTGGCCAACTCTTGACTTTGTGACAATCCTTATCTTCTCTTGTCTGCCCAAAACATCATTGATAACGTCAAAAGTGGAGCCACTCAAAACATGAAAGTTGTATGCAATTGTCTTAGCTTTCTTGTGTAAATAATTCAGCTCATTTAGACTTCTAGAACTCTAGATATGGTCAAAATACTAAACAGTGCTCAGGTTAGAGGATAAATTCAGGCTTCTTTGTTGTTGCTATAATTTGGACTTGAAAATGGTGTTTTTAGATCTTAGGCTCTATATGAAAGTTGTAGGCTTATCTCTTACCTTTCCATTCATATAAAGTAGAGCTAAATCTGAGATCTATAGCTCCAGATATGACCCAATTACCGAATAGTGTTCTGCTTTGGATTGCGCCAACATCTCTTTTCTAATTTTGGTCATCTCTTTGCCCTTGCAATTTAAGTTCTTAAAGTCATCAATCAATCCTTCCATTTATGTGATAGGCCTGCATTTAAAATGAATATTTACCACAAATTAAAGGTATCTTAGATTATTAGATATATTATTATAAAACATGCTTTAGTTAAGGAGTTATTGATACTTCAAGTGCAAAATGATGATATAAAACCATGATAAAAATGCACTTTTAAGTGCTAATCACACCCTCCAACCAGCTTATTACTAGTCCCTAGTAATCAAAGCGTTAAAATAGAAAAACAATTTGCAAATTCCACAAAGCAAGGTATTCATCATTTAACTTCCATTAATCTATCTAGATAAACAAACTCTCATTAAATTTATATATATGCTCAATACCTCTTAACAAGATTTTAATAAACCTTTCTTTTATGCTCAATGTATCAACATATAATTATGGAGCTTTTCTTGGAAGAAAATAAAATTTTTATTCTAATGTTTAAGGTTAACTTCCTTGGGTTGAGATTATTAATTTTGTCTTTTTTTTAAATATATACATATAATTTAAAAACATCATGCATCTTTAACCCATGTAACTAGCTTTCAGCTAATGATTCCCAAATCAGTTGGTCTTAGGGCATTAGGTGTTCAGACACCTCTACGAGCTTAGTAACTCAAGTCGCAGATACTGATATGTAGATAGTGCAATGTTTGATTCCCTTAAACTTTTCTCCTTAACCCATGTAACAAGCTTTGGCCAATAGTTCCCAAGCTAGTTGACTTTAGGGTATTAGGTGTTAAAACACCCCTTCGGGCTTAATTGCTTAGGTTAGGGAGGCTACGAAACCAAACTTATCTATATTTTTATTATTATCATTTTTTTTCTTTTTTTTAATTATATACAATCCCTTTCCCTTAGTTGTTACCTTTAACAAAAGAACATAAATAATGTAATAATCCAATATGCAACCTAGAATCATATTTTAAAGTGTGTTTGTATGTAAATTAAGGTTTAAGAATACATGTTAAATAAGTATATGAGAAGAATTAAGTGTTAACAATGCGAGAGTTTGTAAACTTGAATATTTCAAGAAGTATTATAATAGACCTTGTTAAGAATGGTTACTAAGATGCGTCTCAAGAGCCACTTTAGCAAAAAAGCTCATTTACTCTACCATCTTAGTAACAACAATTTTGCACATGCTTTATGACACGATCAAAGATTTGATGTCTTATCCCAAGTGCAGGAGTGTCAAAGTAAAATAACCCAGCAAAACCAGGGTCAAACCACAGGGAGGTGAATTATATAAATTACAAATAAAGAAAAAGAGTTGAAGAGAATAAGAACAGAAAAAGAGTTGAAGAAAGTTTTGGGATGTGATATTGATGTAAGGATTAAACAATAACAAAACATATGTCAAGGTTATAGGATTCACTAATGGTATTTCAAATAAATATAATATAAACTCTTTTTATTACTCAACTAGAAACCACACACAAAGGAGGTTCTAATCGGATGATTTCTCGTTATTAGCTCATTATAAATTACTAACATGATCATATTAATTATCTTATCTAAGTAATACCATACTTATAAATATCATCAAGCATTCATGTTGCTAGTTTATGTTAACAACAAATCAAGTTTCAATCATAATAACGATGTCGGCCGAAAACTATGAAGGATCAAGCATTTGATGTACCAAATATTATACAACACAAATCTAAATTAACCATTTAATAAGCAAGGTATTAAGAATTAGTAAGATAAAAAGATAAAACATGTTAATAACAATCTTTCCTGGATGTAAACATTTAAAGCTCATGTTGATTTTATATTATACCTATTCTAACACCTTTAGAGAAACCTTTTCACCTTGACATAATTAACTTAGCTAAACATTAAGAAGGAGAAAAACATAAATAAACAATATAAGAACATAAACATAATATAAGCTAACTAAGTATAGGAAAGGAAATGAAAGAGCATAAACAAGAGATTACTATAGCATAAAAGAAAACTTGAACATTACAAAGATGTAGAGAGAAAGCAAGAAGATAACTTTGATCTGAAAATTAATATGACTAAATACATGGACAATGCCTCCTTTTATAGGCTAAGTTTCAGAACTATTGATTGATTGAAGAATTGGTGGGCATCCATTGATTTGGTGGCTGGTTTTTGACATTAATGGCTGCTGGTTTTTTGATATTGTGGGCTGATTTTTGATATTGTTGGCTGGCCAAAATGTCATTGCTCACATTAGAATTATAGCTAACTGAATTATAAAAGTTATGGGCAATTGTCTCATATTTCCATAAAAAAAAAACCAGAGCTCATTTGGACTTCTAGAACTCAAGATATGAGCCAAAAACCGAACAGTGCTTGAGCTGCAAGATAGCTTTTGACGTCTTCGTTGTTGCTAAGATTTGAGCTTGAAAACGGCAAAACTGAATCTTTAAGTCCATATGAAAGTTGTAGGTCTATGTCTTACCTTTCCATCAATATAAAATGAACCTAAATCGGATATCTACAGCTCCAGATATGATCAAATTACTGAACGGTGTTCTAGTTTGGAATGCACCAGCAACACTTTGCTAAGTTGGGCCTTCTTTTTATCCTTTCAATTTCAATCCTTAAACTCATCAATCAATCCTTTTATTTATGTGATAGACCTGCATTTAGGATGAACATTTACCATTAATTAAAGGTATATTATATTTTTAGACTTGCTAATATAAAACATGCTTTTGTTAGGGAATTTAATGATACTTTAGGTGCAATATGATGACATAAATCCTTAATGAGAATGCACTTTTAAGTACTAATCACTTTAGGTACTAATCTCTTCCAATGTACGCAGACCACCTAGTAAGGCAATGAAGGCATCGACATGGTTAAACATTGTATTCATTCTATCAGACATTGTAGAGACATGTAATTCCTCTCCAATTGTTTTTCCAATGATGTCCCCTTCGGCTAAAGCTTTGGGGACAACCCCCAAAACTTGACTGCCTCCTACAAATGCAGCTATTGAAACACCCCTATTAACCCAAGACTGCCTCCCCTATACACTAAATGAATCTTTCTCTTAGCTAGTACTCGACCAAGATGATTTGCTAATTCTAAAAACTCTTTTTCTTTCCCAGGACTAGATCCACCAAAAACACAAATAGTTTTTATTTTAGAAACAGAGGAACTCGCCATTTCTACACACTTCTATATATGCTGAATGAATGGGTTGAGTAGAAGTGATTGGAAGGAAGAGAAGATTTTATAGATGAGAAATTGAAAATGCAAAGCATACCACCTATATGTAGACTAGCTGAAGTCTCACTCTCTCTCTCTTTCTTTTTTATTTATTTATTTATTATTATTATTTTATTATTATATATATATATATAAAAATATGTATGTACAAGCAATTGTGATTGTGGCTCACAGCTTTCCCTTGGTTTTACGTCCAAGAACAGCTTAAACGCCCTCTATGGGTCGGGGATAGGCTTCCCATCCAGTTTTCTTAAAAATTGGCAAACAGGGTCTTTTTCAGTCAGATTCCCAAGACTAAGTCGATCATGTTGTTTATGAAAATGAGGCCATAAATCATGAATTGCACGATGCACATCTCCACGAGGATGCGTCTTAAGAGTTAATAGAAGATTATCTAAAGACTCCTTACTCAAGCCATCCTTAATGAATTGTATTTTATCTTCATGGTTTATAGATATCATTCCTAAAGAACGATATTTTGTATTACAAGTCCATCTGGCACATCGGTGATAGACTTTTAGTCGTTTTGCACGACGTTTCTTTGCAAAAGTGCTTTTACCTGTCCCAGGCATGTATGAAATAAAAGAGTGGGAAGACTCACCTGATAATCGGATCTTTACTTCAATTATCCAGCGAATATCTTCAGGAATTCCATGGTTCATTAACAACCTCAATCTTTCACACCTAGCACAGTAAATTTTTATAATCGCATTCTAAGGCAGAGCAAAAATATACTTTTTCAATTTTTCAAGAGTGGTGTCCATTTTTGTTTTGTTTTTAAAGAGAAGTGGAGAAGAGATGTAAAGAAAAGAGAAGGAACAAGGAATTAAACAAATATATACAGAGATATCAATTACCATAGGAAACTAAAAGAACCGACTTAAGAGTCACGGAGTACCATTATCCGCCATTTGACCAGGGTTGGAGAAAGACTAGCAGAACAAAAGTCACACAAAAAAGAAACAAAAATATGAGAAAAACAAAATAATCAACCTTTATATATAGGATCATTCAAACCAATGGATTTATTTTCACTAGGAAAATTATCAAAGTAAGCTTTCAAACGATGTCCATTGACCTTGAAAACATTACCATTCTTTGGATTCTCAATATCAAAGGCCCCATAAGGATATACATGTTTCACAACAAATGGACCACTCCATCTTGATCTTAGCTTTCCAGGAAATAAATGGAGTCGAGAATTATAAAGCAAAACGTTTTGACTAACATCAAATGTTTTTCTCAAGATTCTTTTATCATGAAAGTCTTTGATTCTTTCTTTATGAATTTTTGAATTCTTATATACATCATTTCTTATTTCTTCAAGCTCATTTATTTGTAACTTACGTAGTTGACTAGCATTATCCAGGTTTGAATTGAAAGCTTTAATAGCCCAATAAGCTTTGTATTCAAGTTCCACAGGCAAATAACAAGGTTTTCCATAAACCAACCTATAAGGTGACATACCTAATGATGTTTTAAAAATAGTTCGATAGGCCCAAAATGCATCATTAAGTCTTAAAGACCAGTCCTTTCGATTAGGGTTCAATGTTTTTTCCAAGATTTGTTTGATCTCCCTATTAGCAAGTTCTACTTGTCCATTTGTCTGGGGGTGATAAGGGGTGGCAACTTTATGTGTGATTCCATATTTCTTCATTAAAGACTCAAATGGCTTGTTACAGAAATGTGTTCCACCATCACTTATCATGGCCCGAGGGGTTCCAAATCGACTCAAAATGTTTTCTTTCAAAAACTTAATGACTGTTTTATGATCATTGTTACGACTTGGAATTACTTCTATCCATTTTGAAACATAGTCTACTACGACTAATATGTACACAAAACCAAATGATGGAGGAAATGGACCCATAAAATCTATACCCCAACAGTCAAACATTTTAATGACAAGAATAGTACTTAAAGGCATCATCTGATGTTTTGAAAGAGATCCTAACTTTTGACAATTTTCACAAGATTTGCAGAATGCATGCGTGTCCTTGAACATGGTGGGCCAATAAAATCTACATTGTAAAATGACAAAATTTAATGACATTACTTACCTCATTGTCGAGAATGCATCTTTGAAATATTTGATCAGGACAATATTTAAATAAATAAGGGTCATCCCAATAAAAGTTCTGCACTTCGTTCAAGAACTTTCTTTTGTCTTGGGTGCCCCAATGCACTGGCAAATGTCCTGAAACAAGAAAATTAACAATAATAGTAAACCAAGGCATTGCAGTGACAGAAAGTAAAGATTCATCAGGAAAGTAGTCATCGATTGGTGTGATGTCAGATTTTGAATCAGTTGTCAATCTTGACAAATGATCCACGACAACATTTTCGGTGCCTTTCTTATCCTTGATTGTGATATCGAATTCTTGAAGTAACAAAATCCACCACACCAATCTAGCTTTAGAATCCTTCTTAGAAAGAAGATATTTCAACGCTGCATGATCGTTAAAAACAATAACAGGTGAGCCAACAAGATAAGATCTGAATTTTTCACATGCAAATACTACAGCAAGTAATTCTTTTTCAGTGGTTGTGTAATTTATTTGAGCGCTATTTAAAGTTTTACTTGCATAGTAAATGACATAGGGTTTCTTATCTTTTCTTTGTCCTAAAACAGCACCCACGGCATAATCACTAGCATCACACATTATTTCAAAAGGTAATGACCAATCAGGAGGTTGAATAACAAGAGTAGATGTAAGCAGGTTTTTAAGTTTAACAAAGGCTTCTTCACAATATTCAGTCCATTCAAAAACAATATCCTTTGTTTAGAAGGTTACACAATGGCTTAGATATTATACTAAAATCTTTGATAAACCTTCTATAAAAACCAGCATGTCCTAAAAATGATCTAACATTTTTAATAGATTTTGGTGTTGGCAAGTTGGCAATTAACTCAATTTTAGATTTATCAACCTCAATTCCTATTGATGAAACAATGTGACCAAGTACAATGCCGTTTGTTACGATGAAACAATGTGACCAAGTACAATGCCGTTTGTTACCATAAAATGACATTTTTCCCAATTCAACATAAGATTCTTCTCTTCACACCTGTTCAAAACCTTTTTCAAATTAGTTAAAAAATTATCAAATGAATCACCAAAAACAGAAAAATCATCCATAAATATCTCAAGAAAGCGTTCAACCATATCACTAAATATGCTTAGCATGCATCTTTAAAACATGGCTGGTGCATTACATAATCCAAAAGGCATCCTTTGATATGCAAATGTACCAAATGAACATGTGAAAGTAGTTTTCTCTTGATCTTCAAATGCAATTTCAATTTGGTTGTAACCTGAATAACCATCTAGAAAACAATAAAATTCATGACCGGCAACTCTTTCTAGAATTTGATCCATGAAAGGTAAAGGAAAGTGATCTTTTCTAGTCATTGAATTAAGTTTCCTATAGTCAATGCACATGCGCCAACCAGTAATAGTCCTCGTTGGAATTAACTCATTTTTCTCATTTGTTATCACAGTAACTCCAGACTTTTTAGGTATAACTTGGGTAGGACTTACCCATTTGCTATAAGAAATAGGATAAATGATTCCATTATCTAGAAGTTTAATGACTTCATTCCTCACTACTTCTTTCATATTAGGATTAAGCCTTCCTTGCATTTCTCTAGAGGGTTTAGCATTTTCCTCCAAATAAATCTTGTGTGTGCAAATCAAAGGACTAATTCCTTTTATGTCAGCTATGGTCCATCCTAATGCATTTTTGTGCATTTTAAGAGTTTGTAATAACTTACCTTCTTGATGAACATTAAGTTTGGAAGAAATTATTACTGGAAAAGTTTCATTTTCTCCCAAAAATGAGTATTTGAGATTACATGGCAATGACTTCAAATCGGGTTTTGGTGGTTGAACACTTGAAGGTATGGACCCAATTGATCGTGGTGGCAATTCCTTAATTTTTGGACTCCAAATATTTGCATTTGATTCTTCCTGAAAACAAACCATTTCCAAATCTTCAGATTCATTAAACTCAGTTTCATTGGAAGAATTTTCAAATTGATCGTAAATTATTTTTTCAATAAAATCTACTTCCTGTAAATTATTATCATCTCCAGGTTACTTGCAAATGTTAAAAACATTCATTTTTAATGTCATGTTTCCAAAAGATAACTTCATCACTCCATTCCTACAATTAATCAATGCATTAGAAGTTGCAAGAAATGGACATCCTAAAATAACAGGAATTGAATTGCATGCTTCAACACGTTGTGTATCTAAGACAATAAAATCCATAGGAAAGATGAATTTATCAACTTGTACTAACACATCTTCAACTATTCCTCTAGGCATTTTTATAGATCTATCAGCAAGTAAAAGAGTAACAGAAGTAGGTTTTAACTCACTGAGATTTAGACTTTGAAAAACCGAATATGGAAGTAAATTCATACTAGCTCCAAGATCAAGTAAAGCTCTGTCAATTTTATGTTCTCTAATAAAGCAAGAAATTGTAGAACAACCAGGGTCTTTATATTTCAAAGCATTATTATTCTGAAGAATGGCACTTACTTGTTCGGCTAAGAAGGCTTTCTTTTTCACATTCAATTTTCTCTTTATAGTGCATAGATCTTTCAAAAATTTAGCATAAGATGGTACCTGTTTAATAACATCTAGCAAAGGTATATTAATCCTTACCTATTTGAAAGTTTTAAAGATTTCAGAATTGTAATTGACTTTCCTTTGTTTGGTCATGGCATGAGGAAATGGAAGTGCTGGTGGGGAATCAGTCTCTTCTTTGCAATGATCAGGTTCAACCATTTCCTTACCCTTGGAGACTAACTCACCTTCTTTCTCACAAGGTTCAAGAATGGGTTTTTTAATAACCTTACCACTGTGGAGAGTAGTGACTGATTTGACTTGATCCAGATGTTGGCTTCCAGAACTGCTTGTACTTGAATTGTATTGCCCTTTGGGATTTTGCTGGGGTTGAGATGGAAACTTACCTTTCTCCTGAAAACTGAGAGCGGATGTGAACTTTTCAAGAGTATCTTTCAAATCAGCCATGGTTTGAGCATTTTGAGTGTTGATTGTCTCTTGCTTTTCAATGAATACATGTAATGTTTCCTCAAGATTTCTTTTAGGAGGGGGAATATAAGGAGGTGCATATCGATGAGAATTTTGAAAATTATGTTGTGTTTGAAATGGTGGCTGTGAAGTTTGTGCATTATTGTTACCACTCTTCCAACTGAAATTTGGGTGATTTCTCCAACCAGGGTTGTACGTTTGTGAATACGGGTTATGACTTGGTCTTTGAAAACTATTTAAAGCATTGGCTTGTTCATGGAGACATTTCTTAAAAGAAGGCAACGTGGGACAATCATTGGTTGAGTGTTCATTGGTTTCACAAATTTGACACAATTTCTTGAACAAATTTTAATTGACCACTCTTTTTTAATTCTAGTGCCTCAACTTTTCTAGCTAAAGATGCAAATTTGGCTTGGAGGTCATGATCTTCCCTAAGGCTATACATGCCTCTATTAGATGTATGAGGTTGAGTTTTACCTAGTGCCTCACAAGTACTTGTGGTGTCCGAATTTTGAGCATTTTCAGCTAGCAAGTCTAGGTACTCCATTGCTTCATCAGGGTCTTTATTTTCAAAAGTTTCATTGCACATCAATTCCACCATTTGCCTATCTTTAGGTGTTAACCCTTCATAAAATTGTGAAACCAATCTTCATGTTTCAAAACCATGATGAGGACAAGTATTAAGTAAGTCTTTATATCTATCCCAACATTTGTAAAATGTTTCTCCTGGTTTTTGAGTAAAAGTGGTGATTTGTCTTTTGAAAGAGTTTGTTCTATGAGAAGGGAAAAATTTCTTTAAAATCTATTGTTGCATTTCATCCCAAGCATGAATGGATCCTAACCTAATATTTTGTAGCCATCTTTTAGCTTTATCTTTTAATGAAAAAGGAAAAAGCTTTAATCTGATGGTGCATTATAAGTGTTACAAACTTCTTCAAATTCTCTTAAGTGCAAGTATGGATTTTCTAATTCTAAGCCATGAAAAGAAGGTAAAAGTTGAATAATACCTGGCTTAAAATTAAAATGAGATGCATTAGGAGGAAAAACAATACATGATGGTGCACTTGTTCTTGTTGGATTCATATGATCTTTAAGTGTTCTAATACGATTATTCTCATTATTCTTATTATGAATTGATTGGTTATCTTCTTCGGCCATGTTTTCTAAAGAAAATGATGATTTACTAGAAAGTCTACCACTTAATGTACGTGTCCAAACTCTCATGCAAATACAAAAGAAAAGAAAAGAAGAAAAGAAAAGGCAAAAGAAACAACAATTAGAAAAACAAATAAAAGTGAAAATAAAATAAAATAAAATATTTAATTTATACAATAACTTACCTCCCCGGCAACGACGCCAAAAACTTGACACGATCAAAGAGTTGATGTCTTATCCCAAGTGTAGGAGTGTCAAAAGTAAAATAACCCGGCAAGACCGGGGTCGAACCACAGGGAGGTGAATTATATAAATTACAAATAAAGAAAAAGAGTTGAAGAGAATAATAACAGAAAAAGAGTTGAAGAAAGTTTTGGGATGTGATATTGATGTAAGGATTAAACAATAACAAAACATATGTCAAGGTTATAGGATTCACTAATGGTATTTCAAATAAATATAATATAAACTCTTTTTATTACTTAACTAGAAACCACACACAATAATGGCTGGTTTTTGATTGATTGATTGGAGAATTGGTGGGCATCCATTGATTTGGTTGCTGGTTTTTGACATTAATGGCTGCTGGTTTTTTGATATTGTGGGCTGATTTTTGATATTGTTGGCTGGCCAAAACGTCATTGCTCACATCAGAATTATAATTAACTGAATTATGGAAGTTGTGGGTAATTGTCTCAGCTTTCCATAAAAAAAAAAACCAGAGCTCATTTGGACTTCTAGAACTCAAGATATGAGCCAAAAACCAAATAGTGTTTGAGCTGCAGGATAGCTTCCAACATCTTCATTGTTGCTAAGATTTGAGCTTGAAAACGGCAGAACTAAGTCTTTGAGTCCATATGAAAGTTGTAGCTCTATGTCTTACCTTTCCTTCGATATAAAATGAACCCAAATCTGATATTTATAGCTCCAGATATGATCAAATTACTGAATGGTGTTCGAGTTTGGAATGCACTAGCAACACTTTGCTAAGTTTGGCCTTCTTTTTATCCTTTCAATTTCAATCCTTAAACTCATCAATCAATCCTTTTATTTATGTGATAGACCTGCATTTAGGATGAACATTTACCATGAATTAAAGGTATATTATATTTTTAGACTTGCTAATATAAAAACATGATTTTGTTAGGGAATTTAATGATACTTTAGGTGCAATATGATGACATAAATCCTTAATGAGAATGCACTTTTAAGTACTAATCACTTTATGAAATAGAAAACATAGTTTTTTTTTAGCTACTACCCTCTCCCCCCAACTAAAACGAGACATTGTCCAATTTAAAAAACAAACACTGAAACAAATATAAAAAATAATAAAACACAATAATAAAACCAAAAGACACAAAGATTCACAAATGAAGGCTCAAATCTAATCTAAGCTTTTTTCGGCTTTCCTTAGTTGACCAATTTATGCGACTCATGGAGGGATCAATTACAGGAATGAAGGATTGTAGTTGGTCAATTAATCATGCAGAGATTATGATTTGTCGTGTAGAAGATGTTAGAAATTCCTGTTCCATAACATGATCAAGAAAAGACAATAATTTATCATTATAACCATTAACATTTAACAAACCTATAGGTTTATGGTGAATGTGCAGTTGAGCCCAAGAGGAAATATGAAAGATCTCTTCTAATGTGCCTAGACCACCTGGTAAAGCAATGAAGGCATCACCATGGTTAAACATTGCATTCATTCAAGCCGACATTGTAGAGACCTAAAGTTCCTCTCCGATTATTTTTCTAATAATGTCCCCTTGTGCTAAAGCTTCGGGGGCGACCCCCAAAACTTGACTACCTCCTAAAAATGCAGCTATTGACATACCACCCATTAACCCAAGATTGCCTCCCCCATACACTAAATGAATGTTTCTCTCAGCTAGCACTTGACTAAGATGATTTGTTGATTCTAAAAACTCCTTTTCTTTCCCAGAACTAGATCCACCGAAAACATAAATATTTCTTATATGATGACTTGAGGAACTTGCCATTTCTACACCTGTATTTGTTGAATGTATGGGTTGAGTAGAAATGAAAGGAAGGAAGAGAGGGTTTTATAGATGAGAAATTAAAAAGACAATCATAACACCTATATATAGGCCAACTGGAGTCTGACACACACTCTCTCTTTGTTTGTTTATTTATTTATTTACTTTTGAAAAAGCATGTGTATGTACAAGTAGTTATGATTTGTGGCTTACATCTTCCTTTCGTTTTACGTCCAAGAACGGCCTAAACGCCCTTTATTGGTCGGGGATAGGCTTCCCATCCAGTTTTCTTAAAAACTGGCAAACATGGTCTTTTTTAGTCAGATTCCCAAGACTAAGTCGATCATGTTCTTTATGAAATAGTGGTTATAAATCATGAATTGCACGATGCACATCTCCACTAAGATGTATCTTAAGAGTCAATAGAAGATTATCTAAAGACTCCTTACTCAGGCCATTCTTAATGAATTGTATTTTATCTTCACGGTTTATAGATATCATTCCTAAAGAACAACATTGTGTATTACAAGTCCATCTAGCACATTGATGACAAACTTTCAATTGTTTTGCATGACTTTTCTTTGCAAAAGTGCTTTTACCTATTCCTAACATGTGTGAAATGAAGGGGTTAGAGGACTCACTTGATAATCGGACCTTTGCTTCAATCAACCAACGAATATCTTTAGGAATTTCATGCTTCATTAACAATCTCAATTTTGCACATCTAGCATGGTAAATTTTTGTAATCGCATTCTGAGGCAAAACGGGAAAATAATTTTTCAATTTTTCAAGATTAGTGTCCATTTTCAAATGACAATTGGAAGAGAGATTCAAAGAATTGCACAAATATATACATAGATATCAGTTATTGTGGGAAACTGAAAGAACCGACTTAAGTCACGAAGTACAGTTGTCTGCTATTTGACCGGGGTGAGAGAAACTAGCAAACATCACTCAAAATGAAACATAAAAACAACGTGATAAAAAATAATAATCAACCTTTATCTACAAGATCATTTAAACTAGTTGATTCGTTTTCACTAGCAAAATGATCAAAGTAAGCTTTCAAATGATGTCTATTTTCCTGAAAAACATTATCATTCATTGAATTCTCATTATCACAGGCCCTATAAGGATTACTTCATCTTGATCTTAACTGTCTAGGGAATGCATAGAGTTGAGAATTATAAAACAAAATGTTTTGACCAGTATCAACTTTTTGACAATTTTCACAAGTTTTGCAGAATGTATGCGTGTACTTGAACATGGTGGGTCAATAAAATCCATTTTGTAAGATTTTTGCAGTTGTCTTTCTTGATGAGAAATGACCCCCACATGCTTCAGAATGACAAAGTTTAATGACACTACTTACCTCATTGTCGGGAATGAATTTTTGAAATATTTTATCAGGACAATATTTGAATAAGTTAGGGTCATCACAATAAAAGTTCTTCACTTCGTTCAAAAATGTTTCTTTGTCTTAGGTACTCCAATCAGCTAGCAAATCTCCTAAAGTAAGAAAATTGATATTGTTATCATACCAAGGCGTTGGACTAAGAGAATGTAAGGATTTGTTAGGAAAGTAATCATCGATTGGTGTGATGTCAGATGTCGAATTTGGTGTCACTTTTGATAAAAGATGCGCATCAACATTTTCGGTGCATTTTTCATCCGTGATTTTTTCCTTATAATAAATCATTTGTAAATCTTCAGATTCATCCAACTCATTTTTACTTAAAGTAGATTCAAGTTGATCATAAACCAATTTGTCAATATGATCTACTTCTTGTAAATCATTATCATCTCCAGGTTGCTTGCAAATGTTGAAAATAATCATCTCCAATGTCATGTTTCCAAATGATAGCTTTATTAGTCCATTCCTACAATTAATTAATGTGTTAGAAGTTGCAAGAAACAGACGTCCTAAAATAACAGGAAAATGAATTACATGCTTCAACAGGTTGTGTGTCCAAGACAACAAAATCCACAAGATAAATGAATTTATCAACTTGTACTAACACATCTTCAATTATTCCTTTAGGCACTTTTATAGATCTATCGGCAAGTAAAAGAGATATAGAAGTTGGTTTTAACTCACCTGGATTGAGACTTTAAAAAACTGAATATGGAAGTAAATTCATACTAGCACCAAGATCAAGTAAGGCTCTTTCAATTTTTTGTTCTCTAATAAAGCAAGAAATTGTAGGACAACCAGGGTCTTTATATTTCAAAGCATTATTGTTCTAAAGAATGACACTTACTTGTTCGGCTAAAAAGACTTTCTTTTTCACATTCAGTTTCCTCTTCACAGTGCATAGATCTTTCAAAAATTTAGCATAGGAAGGACCTGTTTAATAACATCCAGTAAAGGTATATTGATTCTTAACTGTTTGAAAGTTTCAAAGATTTCAGAGTTGTGATTGACTTTCCTTTGTTTGGTAATGGCATGAGAAAATGGAAGTGCTGGTGCTGAATTAGTCTTTTCTTTGCAATTTTCAGATTCAACCCCTTCCTTACCCTTGGAGATTGACTCATCATCTTTCTCATAAGGTTCAAGAGTGGGTTTTTCAATAACCTTACCACTGCACAGAGTAGTGACTGATTTGACTTGATCCATATGTTGGCTTCCAGAACTATTTGCATTTGCATTGTATTGCCCCTTATGATTTTGTTGTGGTTAAGATGGAAACATACCTTTCTCTTGGAAACTGAGAGCAGATATTAATTTTGCAAGGGTATCTTTAAAATCTTTCATATTTTGAGCAAGTTGAGTATTGATTGTCTCTTGCTTTTCAAGGAATGCATGAAATGTTTCCTCAAGATTTCTTCTAGGAGGTGGAGCATAAGGAGGTGCATATCCATGAGAATTTTGGAAATTATGGTGTGCTTGAAATGGTGGTTGTGAAGTTTGTGGATTGTTGTTCTCACTCTTCCAACTAAAATTTGGGTGATTTCTCCAACCAGAGTTCTATGTTTGTGAGTATGGGTTGTAGTTGGCCCATTGAAAATTGTTTAAATCATGAGCTTGTTCATGGAGACATTCCTTAAAAGAAGGCAAGGTTGGACAATCATTAGTTGAGTGTTCATTTGTTTCACATATTTGACACAAAATGTTTTCAATAGATTTCAATTGACCACTCTTTTTCAATTCTAGTGCCTCGACTTTTCTAACTAAAGATGCAAACTTGGCTTGAAGGTCATGATCTTCCTTAAGGTTGTACATACCTCCTCTAGATGTATGAGGTTGAATTTTACTCGGTGCCTTATAAGTACCCGCGGTGTCCCAATTTTGAGCACAAAAGAAAAGTTTATTAATATCTTGTTAAGAGGTATTGAGCATATATATAAATTTAATGAGAGTTTGTTTATTTGGATAGATTAATGGAAGTTGAATGATGAATACGTTGTTTTATGGAATTTGGAAATTATTTTTATATTTTAACGCTTTGATTACTAGAGACTAGTAATAAGCTAGTTGGGGGGTGTGATTAGTACTTAAAAGTGTATTTTTTATGAAGATTTTATGTCATTATTTTGCACTTCAAGTATCAATAACTCCTTAACTAAAGCATGTTTTATAATAATATATCTAATAAGGACAAAGAGATGGCCAAACTTAGAAAAGAGATGTCGGTGCAATCTAAACTGAAACACTTTTTGGTAGTTGGGTCATATCTAGAGCTGTAGATTTCAGATTTAGGTCTACTTTATATGGATGGAAAGGTAAGACACAGGCCTACAACATTCATATAGCCTAAGATCTAAAAATGTTATTTTCTAATCCAAATTGGAGAAACAACAAAGAGGTTCGAATATATCTTCCAGCCCGAGTACTATTTAGTGTTTGGTGCATATCTGGAGTTCTAGAAGTCCAAATGACCTGAATTTTGTTACACAAGAAAGCTAAGACAATTTCCTACTACTTTCATGTTTTTAAGTGGCTCCAATTTTGACGTTATCAATGACATTTTGGGCAGACAAGAGAAGATAAAGATTGTCACCAAGTCAAGAGTTGGTCACCCACTCATCAATTAGTCATCAAATCAATAGTTCCCAAATTTGGCCTATAAAAGGAGGCATTTTCCAATGCATTTAGGCATCTTGGTTTCTAGATCAAGATCATGCTCTTGCTTTCTTTCGTTGTATTTTTTGTAATGTTTATTCTTTGCTTTCATTAATATCAAGTTTATGCCTTTCATTTACTTAGTTAACTTTTATCTTATTTATGTTCTTATTTTGTTTATTTATTTTTCTTTTTTTCATTATGTTTAGCTAAGTTTATTATGTCAAGGCAAAAAGGTTACACTAATGGTGTAAGAATAAGTATAATGTAAACTTAATATAGACTTTAATGTTTGATACTAACAAATGCTTGGCACTTTCATAACCTATACTGTATGGTATAACCGACACTTAAGCTATGAAAGGAACTTGATTTGCTGTTAACATAAGTTATAATCATGAATGCTTAACGTTGATATTTGTTAACAATCTATAAAAGGAACTTGTACATACCTCCTCTAGATGTGTGAGGTTGAGTTTTACTCGATGCCTCATAAGTACCTGCGGTGTCCCAATTTTGAGCATTTTCAGCTAACAAGTCTAAGTACTCCATTGCTTCATCAAGATCTTTATCTTTAAAAGTTCCATTGCATATCAATTCAACTATTTGCCTATCTCTAGGTGTTAACCCTTCATAGAAATGTGAAACCAATCTCGATGTTTCAAAACCATGATGAGGGCAAGTACAAAGCAAGTCTTGATACCTATCCCAACATTGATAAAATGTTTCTCTTGGTTTTTGAGTAAAAGTAGTGATTTGTCTTTTGAAAGAGTTTGTTCTATGAGATGGGAAAAACTTCTTTAAAAACTATTGTTACATTTCATCCCAAGCACGAATGAATCCTGGTCTCAAATTTTATAGCTATATTTTAGCTTTATCTTTTAATGAAAAGGAAAAAAGCTTTAATCTGATTGTATTCATGCTACAATTTAAGTCATTATAGGTGTTATAGACCTCCTCAAATTCCACTAAATATAAGTATGGATTTGGTAAATCTAAGCCATGAAAAGAAGGTAAAAGTTGAATAATGTTTGGCTTAAAATTAAAATGAGATGCATTAGGAGGAGAAACTATGCATGATGGTGCACTTGTTCTTGTAGAATTCATGTAAGGTTTAAGTGTTTTAACACAGTTATTCTCATTATGAAGTGATTGATTATCTTCTTCGGCTATATTTTTTGAAAATGATGAGGATACCCTACAAAGTCTGTCACTTAATGTACGTGACCATACTCTCATGCACGTGCACGAATGGATCCTAGTCTTACACTATATAAAACATGTTAGTATCAAACATTAAAGTTCATATTAAGTTTACACTATATTTATTCCTACACCATTAGTATAACCTTTTCACCTTGACATAATAAACTTAGCTAAACATAATGAAAGAAAGAAAAATAAATAAACAAAACAAGAACATAAATAAGATAAAGGTTAACTAAGTAAAGCAAAGGAAATGAAAGGCATAAACTTGATATTAATGAAAGCAAAGCATAAACATTACAGAAAATACAAAGAGAGAAAGGAATAACATGGTCTTGATCTAGAAACCAAGATGTCTAAATGCATGGTGATTAGTACTTAAAAGTGCATTTTTATCATGGTTTTATATCATCATTTTTCACTTGAAGTATCAATAACTCCTTAACTAAAGCATGTTTTATAATAATATATCTAATAATATAAGATACCTTTAATTTGTGGTAAATGTTCATTTTAAATGCAGGCTTATCACATAAATGAAAAGATTGATTGATGACTTTAAGAGCTTAAATTGCAAGGGCACATGGAAAATGCTTCCGTTTATAGGCCAAAATTGGGAACTATTGATTTGATGACTAATTGATGAGTAGGTGGCCAACTCTTGACTTGATGACAATCCTTATCTTCTCTTGTCTGCCTCAAACATCATTGATAACATCCAAATTCAAACCACTTGAAAACATGAAAGTTGTAGGAAATTGTCTTAGATGTCTTGTGTAAAAACTTCAGCTCATTTGGACTTCTGAAACTCTAGATATGGGCTAAATACTGAACAGTTCTCAAGCTGAAAGATAGATTCAGACTTCTTTGTTATTGCTATAATTTGGACTTAAAAATGATCTTTTTAGATCTTAGGCTCCATATGAAAGTTGTAGGCCTATGTCTTACCTTTCCATCCATATAAAAGACACCTAAATTTGAGATCTATAGCTCCAGATATGACCTAATTACTGAATAGTGTTTCGGTTTGGATTGCACCAACATCTCTTTTCTATGTTTGACCATCTCTTTGTCCTTCTAATTTCATTTCTTAAATTCATCAATCAATCCTTTCATTTATCTGATAGGCCTGCATTTAAAATGAATATTTACCACAAATTAAAGGTATCTTATATTATTAGATTTATTATTATAAAACATGTTTTACTTAAGGAGTTATTGATAATTCAAGTGCAAAATGATGATATAAAATCTTGATAAAAATACACTTTTAAGTATCAATCACATACAGTATGAGTTATGAAAGTGCCAAGCATTTGTTGTACCAAGTTTTATACAACATAAATCTACATTAGTCATTTAACAAGCAAAGTATTCAAGAGTAAACAAGATAACAAATATAAAACATGTTAGCCTCAAACATTGAAGTCCATGTTAAGTTTACTCTATACTTATTCTTACACCATTAGTATAACCTTTTCACCTTGACATCATAAAATTAACTAAACATAATGAAAGAAAGAAAAATAAATAAACAAAATAAGAACATAAATAAGATAAAAGCTAACTAAGTAAAGGAAAGGAAATGGATGACATAAACAAGATATTAATGAAAATAAAACTTAAGCATTACAAAACTACAAATAGAGAAAGAAAAAGCATGATCTTCATCTAGAGATCAAAATGCCTTAATGCATGACAAATGCATCCTTTTATAGGTCAAAATTGGAAACTATTAATTTGGTGACTAATTGATGAGTAGGTGGCCAAGTCTTGACTATCTTCTTTTGTCTGCTCAAAACATCATTGATAACATCAGAATTGAAACCACTTAAAACATGAAAGTTGTAGGAAATTGTCTTAGTTTTCCAAGAAAAAAAATGGAGGTCATTTGTACTTCTAGAACTCTAGATATAGGCCAAACACTAAATAGTATTCGGGGTGCATGATAGATTCTGACTTATTTGTTGTTGCTATCATTTGGACTTGAACATGGGCTTTCTAAATCTTGGGCTCCATATGAAAGTTGTAGGCCTATGTCTTACCTTTCCATCCATATAAATTAGGTCTAAATCTGAGATCTACAACTCTAAATATGACCAATTACCAAACAATGTTCCGGTTTGGACTGCACCAACATCTCTTTTCTAAGTTTGGCTATCTATTTGTCCTTTTAATTTCAGTTCTTAAGCTCATAAATTAATCCTTTCATTTATGTGACAGGCTTGCATCTAGAATGAACATTTACCATAAATTAAAGGTATCTTATATTATTAGATGTGTTATTATAAAAAATGTTTTAGTTAAGGAGTTATTGATACTTGAAATGCAAAATGATGATGTAAAACCTTGATAAAAGTGTATTTTTAAGTACTAATCATGCCTCCCAACCAGCTTATTACTAGTCCCTAGTAATCAAAGTGTTAAAATAGAAAAATAGTTTGCAAATTCCACAATGCAAGGTATTCATCATTCAACTTCCATTAATCTATCCGAATAAACAAACTCTCATTAAATTTATATATATGCTCACTATCTCTTAAATAAGATATTAACAAAAAAAAATTTATGCTCAATATACATATGTTCACTATCTCTCAAAATCTTGTTTCTAATGTTTAAGGTTACTTTCTTTCGATTAAGATTTTTTTTCTTTTTTTTAAAAAAAAAATATATACATGTAACTTAAAACATAATGCATCTTTAACCCATGTAACGAGTTGTTGGCTAATGACTCCTATACTAGTTAGGCTTAGGGAATTTGGTGTTAACACACCTCTACGAGCTTAGTAACTTGGGTTGCAAATATACTCAACCCATGTGACAAGCGTTGAGTCAATAGCTCCCCAAGTTAGTTGACTTTAGGGTATTAGGTGTTAAAACACTCATTCAGGCTTAATTGCTTAAGTTAGGGAGATTAAAAAACCAAACTTATCTATATTTTTATTATTGCTTGACCGTTTTTTATGATCGGCTTGTTTTAACTCGCAAGTGCACGAGTGTGCGATGTAGCAATTAACTCGGTAAGATCGAGGTCATATCCACAGAGAGCTAGATCTAGAAATTAAGCTAGGTAACAAAAAAACTCAAGAGAAATTAAATTAACAATAACTTGGTTGAAAATAATTGATGGATTTGTTTTCAAAGATAAAAAAGTGTAAATAGATTTTAAATGACAAGAAAAAGTAAGTCTTGGTCCAAATCAATTTTAATGGTGATGTATTGGTGATTTCTTCAACATATATAAGATAACTCAACCTAATATCAACGATGGTGATATTAGATCGAAAGATATTACAATGAAGTTTAGAAAGATGAATATTGATTATTGCTTAAGAATGAACAAGTACTTTCATATTAAGTAAGACATTGAATCAAGCAATCTCAATATCAAAACTAAAGTTTGTGCATAAAAATTCAAGATTATAACATTACCTAAATGATTTCTAAAATTTATTTACAATAATAAATCATTCATGAAGAAAATGAGAAGATAAACATTAAGATTCATTCATATCCTAAAGAACTCACCTCAATCACCATTATCCTTGATTTGGATCCAAGAAAGAGTTTAGCCAACCATGATTATATATAAGAATACTTCAATAAACATGAAAGAACTTGAATCCAACTGAAATAATAAGTTTTACAAACTAAAGAACCGAAATCTATAAAGAAGAACACAATACAATTTTAGAAAAAATTCGGACACAAATCTGACTCTAACTTTGGACAGAAATTTGACCCTCTTAGAAGCTTTTTTACGAGATGTCTGTTAGAGACATATTTATAGGAAATTCTGTAACCTTTCCAGATCATTAAAGAACAGCTCATTTGGATACCTGACTCAAAAGTTATGGGCCAAACAACGAAAGGTGTTTTGAAAAATCAAATCAAGACAGCTTTACAACCACTTTGGTGCATGTTTTTCTTCTTCATTATGAGGTGTCTCCTTCTTCTTTTTGACCCAAAATAATGTTAAATTATCCCCTCCAGATTTCCATCCATGTGCTTGCCTTCTTGGATCAATGGATTACCCAAAATAAATCAATTGCTATTTGTTGTGTGGACATGTAAGATCATGGATTGTGTTTGGGTTGATTTGAAGGTTGATTTGGGGTTGATTTAGTGCTGATTTGGGGCTGATTTTGGGCTGAATTTGAGCATCAAATAAGTATACAAATATACTTATTATTTGGGCTAAGATTGACATTGAAACCTTGAGTGTTTAATGGTTGAAGTTTGCACACAACATAAGGCAAGTTTGGGCTTGAAATAGATTATATGATATTCTTTTCTAGAATTGGAATATAATTGATTTTTGGGACAAATTTGGAGCACTTATTTGAACCAAGATTTGCTTCAATATTCAACTAAATGTCTCTTCAATTCTTTGTTCTGAATTCTGACATTGAATTTTCTAAATTAATTCATTTAAACTCCAAAAACCTATCGAAACATTAAAACAAACTTCATTACTAAAAAACACATCAATTATTATAAAAACAACCAAATAAAAACAATAAATACATATGTAAAATAAGAGACTTAATGACACTTTTGATGCACAATCACACCCCCCAACTTAGATTTTGCTAGTCCTCAAGCAAAACAAAACATAAAACCTTTAAAATAAAAATAATAATAATAACAACCATAAATTGGGCTCGATTCATCACACTTGAAGGACCTATCATGCAAACATTGATATCTTTAACTTAGTGTACATAATAGCAAATAAAGAAAAATAAGCATACTCACATTCTCTAAATCAAACATCCATACAAAATTTCCAAATTCAGTCATATTTATCGTGCAACCAACATAATTGATTCATATGAAAACTCAACTTGTAATCTTCCCTTCTCACCAATACAAACAAGGTAGCAAACTAGAGAAATATCTATATATATATATATATATATATATATATATATATATTTTGAAGATATGATTTATTCTTTGTCTTTAAGTTGTCACTTCCCTTTTGACGCGAATTCAAACATTTGTGATGAATTCACCCGGTTACTGACAAAGTCACAAACTTAAAGTGCTTTGCATACTCATATTTCAAGTTGCCGTTTGACGTAAAGATAAACATTTGTGATGAATACCCCTAGTTACTGAGCAACTCAAAACATTGGAGTAGATAGAACTTTGTACATATTTATTTATTTATGTAATAATTATTACTCTATTTACTTAAACCTTGTTTAGGACTAGATCAAAAGGGATAATCACAAGTAAAGCATTATACTCATCTTTCATGCATATTCACACAACTCACACAACTTTTACAAGGAAAGATGTACTTCAGTAATCTTAAAAAAAAGTATGTTATATCTTGCTTTATAAGATATTATCTATCCCAAATTAAAGCATGCAATGTTCAACACAATAATGAACCCAAAAATGTAATGATGATCCTAAACAAGTCTCATTCACATACCAATGCAAGTATTTTTTTTTTTAACAAGCATGGTTATCTCAAGCATTCAACATAATGAAATATCTAAAATTAAGTTTTACATTATCCTCAATGTAAAAGAGAAAGAGAAGAAAAGTATAAAGATTAGAAAATTGTTACTCCCCTTCTGTTTTCAAGGATGAATGTCTGATTAAATGGGGAATGAGTTGACTTCTTGCTTGATTTTTTTTTTACCTGCATATCACAACTAAAAGAAAACATTGATGTTTTTTTTTTGAAAATAAAGAACCTCACACTCCCCAACTTAAAATAATGCATTGTCCTGAATGCATGAACAAGAAAATATAAGAGATGGAAAAAAGAAGAAAAAAATGAAAATAAAAATAAAAATAAAAACTCATTACTTTTGATACTACAATGGTATTGGATCTTCAAGATCCAATGTCTCAACTTCAGCCACAACATTTTCAAGATAAAGTTTCAATCGATGACCATTTACTTTGAAAATATTTCCATTCTTGGGATTTTCTACCTCAAATGCACCATGCTTAGAGATGGATTTAATCACAAATGGACCAATCCATTTTGTCCTTAACTTCCTAGAAAAGAGATGTAATCGTGAATTATACAAGAGAACCTTTTAACCAACATGAAAGGATTTTCTAAGAATATGTTTTTTATGCAAAGTTTTCATCTTATGTTTTGAAATTTTTGCACTTAAAGTATTAATAACTCCTCAACTAAAGAATGTTTTATAATAATATATCTAATAATATAAGATAACTTTAATTTATGGTAAATGTTCATTTTTAATGCAGGCCTATCACATAAATGAAAGGATTGATTTATGAATTTAAGAACTGAAATTGAAAGGATAAAGAGATGGCCAAACTTAGAAAAGAGATGTCTGTGCAATCCAAACCGGAACACTATTCGGTAATTAGGTCATATCTGGAGCTATAAATCTTAGATTTAGGTCTACTTTATATGGATAGAAATGTAAGACATAGGTCTACAACTTTCATATGGAGCCCAAAATCTAAAAAGGCCATTTTCAAGTCCCAATTGTAGCAAAAACAAAGAAGCTCGAATCTATCCTCTAGCCTGAGCACTATTCAGTATATTAGCCATATCTGGAGTTCTAGCAGTCCAAATGACCTGAATTGTTTACAAAGAAAGCTAAGATAATTTTATACGACTTTCATGTTTTCAAGTGGCTCTAATTTTGACGTTATCAATGACGTTTTGAGCAGACAAGAGAAGATAAGGATTGTCACCAAGTCAAGAGTTGGTCACTCACTCATCAATTAGTCATCAAATCAATAGTTTCCAATTTTAGCCTATAAAAGGAGACATTTGTCATGCATTTAAGCATCTTGGTTTCTAGATCAAAATCATGCTCTTGCTTTCTCTCTTTATATTTTTTGTAATGTTTATGCTTTGCTTTCATTAATATCAAGTTTATGCTTTCCATTTCCTTTCATTTACTTAGTTAGCTTTTATCTTATTTTGTTTATTTATTCTTCTTTCTTTCATTATGTCTAGCTAAGTTTATCATGTCAAGGTGAAAAGGTTATACTAATGGTGTTAAGTATAGTGTAAACTTAATATGGACTTTAATGTTTGATACTAACATGTTTTGTATTTGTTATCTTGTTCACTCTTTAATACTTTTCTTGTTAAATGACTAATCTTGATTTATGTTGTATAACACTTGGTACAACAAATGCTTGACACTTTCATAGCCCATATTGTATGGTATAACCAACACCTGAGCTATGAAAGAAACTTGATTTGTTGTTAACATAAGTTATAATCATGAATGCTTGATGAAATTTACAAGTATTAGCATTAATCGAATAAGATGACTAATATAATCATGTTAACAATGTATAATCAGATTGGAACCTCCTTTGTGTGTGGTTTCCAAGTGAGTAATAAAAGTTTATACTATACTTGTTTGACATACAATTAATGGAACCTCTAACCTTGACATTTGTTATTATCATTGTTTAATCCTTACATTAATATTCCATCTCAAAGTTCTCATCATCATCTTCTTCTTCTCCTTCTTCTTCTTCTTTATTATTATTATTATTATTATTATTATTGTTAGTATTGTTATTATTATTATTATTGTTGTTATTACTATTATTATTATTGTTATTGTTGTTGTATTATTGTTATTTATAATTTGTACAATTAACCTCCATGTGGTTCGACCCTAGTCTTGCCGGGTTATTTATTACTTCGACACTCCTGCACTTGCGAGAAGACATCAATCTTTTCATGGTGTCAAGTTTTTGGCGTCGTTATCAGGGAGGTAAGTTTTGTATAAATTATAATATTTATTTATTTTCTCTTTTTACTTTTCTTGTATATAACTTTGTTTCTTTTCTCTTGTTTCTTCTTCTTTTGTTTTCTTTTTCCATTTATTCTATTCCTACACGTGCATGATAGTGTGGTCATGTACATCAATTGGTAGACTTTGTAGGGTATCCTCATCATTTTCAGAAAATATGATCGAAGAAGATAATCAATCATTTCATAATGAGAATAACCGTGCTAGAACACTTAGAGACCACATGAATCCCACAAGAATAAGTGCATCATGATGCATAGTTTTTCCTCCCGATGTATCTCATTTTAATTTTAAACCAAACTTTATTCAACTTTTACCTTCTTTTTATGGCTTAGAATTGGAAAATCCATACTTGCATTTAAGGGAATTTGAGGAGGTCTGCAACATATATAATGATTCAAATTGTAGCATGAACACCATCAGATTAAAGCTTTTTTTCTTTTTCATTAAAAGATAAAGCTAAAACATAGCTATAAAATTTGAGACTAGGATCAATTTGTGCTTGGGATGAAATGCAACAACAATTTTTGAAGTTTTTCCCATCTCACAGAACAAACTCTTTCAAAAGACAAATCATAACTTTCACTCAAAAACCAGGAGAAACATTTTACCAATGTTGGGATAGGTATCGAGACTTGCTTAGTACTTGCCCTCATCATGGTTTTGAAATATGGAGATTGGTTTCACATTTTTATGAAGGGTTAACACCTAGAGATAGGCAAATGGTTGACTTGATGTGCAATGAAACTTTTGAAGATAAAGACCTAGATGAAACAATGGAGTACTTAGACTTGTTAGCTGAAAATGCTCAAAATTGGTACACCGCGGGTACTTATGAGGCACCGAGTAAAACTCAACCTCATACATCTAATGGAGGTATGTACAACCTTAGGGAAGATCATGAACTTCAAGCCAAGTTTGCAGCTTTAGCTAGAAAAGTCGAGGCACTAGAACTGAAAAAGAGTGGTCAATTAAAATATGTTGAAAACATTATGTCAAATTTATGAAACAAATGAACACTCAATCAATAATTGTCCAACCTTGCCTTCATTCCAAAATTCTCATGGATATGCACTTCCTTATGCTCTACCTCCTAGAAGAAATCATGAGGAAACATTGCATGCATTCATTGAAAAGCAAGAGACAATCAATACTCAACTTGTTCAAAACATGACAGATTTTAAAGACACTCTTGCAAATTAACATCTGCTCTCAGTTTCCAAAAGAAAGGTAAGTTTCCATCTCAACCACAACAAAATCACATGGGGCAATACAATGCAAATGCAAGTAGTTCCAGAAGCCAACACATAGATCAAGCCAAATTAGTCACTACTCTGCCAGTGGTAAAGTTATTGAAAAACCCTCTTTTAAACCTTATGAGAAAGATAATGAGTTAATCTCTAAGGGTAAGGAAGGGGTTGAATCTAAAAATTGCAAAAAAAAGACTGATTCTCCACCAGCACTTCCATTTCCTCAAGCCATGACCAAACAAAGAAAAGTCAATCACAACTCTGAAATTTTTGAAACTTTCAAACAGGTAAGGATCAATATACCTTTGCTGGATGCTATTAAACAAGTTCCTTCCTATGCTAAATTTCTAAAAGATCTATGCATTGTAAAGAGGAAACTAAATGTGAAAAAGAAAGCCTTTCTAGCCGAACAAGTAAGTGTTATTGTTTAAAACAATAATGCTTTGAAATATAAAGACCTTGGTTGTCCTACAATTTCTTGCTTTATTGGAGAGCATAAAATTGAAAGAGCCTTGCTTGATCTCGGTGCTAGTGTGAATTTACTTCCATATTCAGTTTTTCAGAGTCTCAATCTAGGTGAGTTAAACCAACTTCTATAACTCTTTTACTTGCCGATAGATCTATAAAAGTGTCTAGAGGAATAACTAAAGATGTGTTAGTGCAAGTCGATAAATTTATTTATCTTGTGGATTTTATTGCCTTGGACATACAACCTATTGAAGTATGTAATTCATTTCCTATTATTTTAGGACATCCATTTCTTGCAACTTCTAATGCATTGATTAATTGTAAGAATGGACTGATGAAGCTATCATTTGGAAACATGACATTGGAGATGAATATTTTCAACATTTGCAAGCAACCTAGAGATGATAATGATTTACAAGAAGTGGACTTTACTAAAAAATTAATTCATGATCAATTTCCAACCATTTCCAGTGAAATTAAGATTGATGAATCTGATGATTTGTAAATGATTTAATTTTAGGAAGAATCAAAGACAAGTAATTAGAGGCCATAAATTAAGGAATTGCCACCACGATCAATTAAGTTCGTACCTTCAAATGTTTAACCACCAAAACCAAATTTGAAGTCGTTGCCATCCAATCTCAAATACTCATTTTTGGGAGAAAAAGAAACTTTTCTAGTAATAATCTCTTCCAAACTTAATGCACATGAAGAAGGTAAGTTATTACAAACTCTGAAAATGCATAAAAATGCATTCGGATGGACCATAGTTGATATAAAAGGAATTAGTCCTTTGATTTGTACACACAGAATTTATTTAGAGGAAAATGCTAAACCTTCTAGAGAAATGCAACGAAGGCTAAATCCTAATATGAAAGAATTAGTGAAAAATGAAGTTATTAAGCTTCTAGATAATGAAATCATTTATCCTATTTCTGACAGCAAATGGGTAAGTCCTACCCAAGTTGTACCTAAGAAGTCTGGAGTCACTGTGATAACAAATGAGAACAATGAGTTAATTCCCACTAGAACTGTTATTGGTTGGCGCATGTGCATTGATTATAGGAAACTTAATTCAATGACTAGAAAAGATCATTTTCCTTTACCTTTCATTGATCAAATCCTAGAAAGAGTTGCAGGTCATGAATTTTATTGTTTCCTAGATGGCTATTCGGGTTACAACCAAATTGAAATTGCATTGGAAGATCAAGAGAAGACTACTTTCACATGTCCATTTGGTACTTTTGGATATCGAAGGATGCCTTTTGGATTATGTAATGCACCAGCCACATTTCAAAGATGCATGCTTAGTATATTTAGTGATATGGTTGAACATTTTCTTGAGATTTTCATGGAGGATTTTTCTGTTTTTAGTGATTCATTTGATGATTGTTTGACTAACTTAGGAAAGGTTTTGACCTGGTATGAAGAGAAGAATCTTGTGCTGAATTGAGAAAAATGTCATTTTATGGTAACAAACGACATTGTACTTGGTCACATTGTTTCATCAAAAGGAATTGAGGTTGACAAATCTAAAATCGAGTTAATTGCAAACTTTCCAACATCAAAATCTCTTAAAGATGTTAGATCATTCCTTGGACATGCTGGTTTTTATAGAAGGTTCATCAAAGATTTTAGTGTAATATCTAAGCCTTTAAGTAACCTTTTAACAAAGGATACTATTTTTGAATGGACTGAACATTGTGAAGAAGCCTTTGTTAAACTTAAAAACTTGCTTACTTGTGCTCCTGTCATTCAACCTCTCGATTGGTCATTACCTTTTGAAATAATGTGTGATGCTAGTGATTATGCTGTAGGTGCTGTTTTGGGACAAAGAAAAGATAAGAAACCTTATGTAATTTACTATGCAAGTAAAACTTTAAATAGTGCTCAAATGAATTATACCACCACTGAAAAAGAATTACTTACAGTAGTATTTGCATGTAAAAAATTTAGGTCTTATCTTGTTGGCTGACTTGTTATTGTTTTTAGTGATCATTACTTTCTGTCTAAGAAAGATTCTAAGGCTAGATTGGTGTGGTGGATTTTGTTACTTCAAGAATTTGATATCACAATCAAAGATAAGAAAGGCAGCAAAAATGTTGTCGCAGATCACTTGTCAAGATTGACAACAGATTCGAAAACTGACATCACACAAATCGATGACTACTTTCCCGATGAATCTTTACTTTCTGTCTCTACAATGCCTTGGTTTGCTAATATTGCCAATTTTCTTGTTTCAAGACAATTGCCAACTCATTGGAGTACCCAAGATAAAAGAAAGTTCTTGAACGAAGTTAAGAACTTTTATTGGGATGACTCTTATTTATTCAAATATTGTTCTAATCAAATATTTCGAAGATGCATTCCTGACAATGAGGTAAGTAGTGTCATTAAATTTTGTCATTCGCAGGCATATGGGGGCCATTTCTCATCAAGAAAGACAACTACAAAAATCTTACAAAGTGGATTTTATTGGCCCACCATGTTCAAAGACTCATATGCATTCTGCAAGTCATATGATGCGTTTAAATCCTATTATTGTCATTGAGATCTTTGACTGCTAGGTCCATTCCCTCCATCCTTTGGTTTCTTATACATATTAGTCACAGTAGATTGTGTTTCAAAATGGATAGAGGTAATTCCAAGTCGAAACAATGATCACAAAATAATGATAAAGTTTTTTAAAGAAAATATTTTGAGTCGATTTAGAGTCCCTCGAGCCATAATAAGCGATGGTGGATCACATTTCTACAACAAGCCATTTGAGTCTTTAATGAAGAAATATGGAATCACACACAAAGTTGCCACCCCTTATCACCCTTAAACAAGTGGACAAGTAGAGCTTGCTAATAGGGAGATCAAACATATTTTGGAGAAAACAATAAACCCTAATAGGAAAGACTGGTCTTTAAGACTTAATGATGCACTTTCGGCTTATCGAACTGCTTATAAAACATCATTAGGTATGTCACCTTATAGACTAGTCTATGGAAAACCTTGTCAATTGCTTGTGGAACTTGAACATAAAGCTTATTGGGCTATTAAACTTTCAATTCAAATCTGGATGATGCTAGTCAACTATGAAAATTACAAATAAATGAGCTTGAGGAAATAAGAAATGATGCATATGAAAATTCAAGAATTCATAAAGCAAGAATGAAAGAGTTTCATAACAAGAAAATACTGAGAAAAACATTCAATGTTGGTAAAAAATTCTTGCTTTATAATTCTCGACTACATTTATTTCCTGGAAAATTAAGATCAAGATGGAGCAGTCCTTTTATTGTGAAACATATGTATCCATATAGGGCCTACGACATTGAGAATCCAGAGAATGACAATGTTTTTAAGGTAAATGGACATCGTTTGAAAGTTTACTTTGATAATTTTTCAGTTGAACATGACTCTATTGAATTGGGTGATCTTGTATATAAAGATTGATTTTTTTTATATTTCTTTTTGATTGATTTTTGCTAGTTTCTCTCACCCCGATCAAATGGCGGAGAATGGTACTCCATGACATAAGTCGGTTCTTTCAATTTCCCATAATAATTGATATCTGTGTATATATTTGTGAAATTATTTGAATCTTTCTTCCAATTCTCATTTGAAAATAGACACTAATTTTGAAAAATTGAAAAAGTATTTTCCCGCTCTACCTCAAAATGCGATTACAAAAGTTTACCGTGCTAGATGTGCAAGATTGAGATTGTTAATGAATCATGGAATTCCTGAAGATATTCATTGGTTGATTGAAGCAAAGGTCTGATTATCAGGTGAGTCCTCTAACTCCTTCATTTCACACATGCCTGGAACAGGTAAAAGCACTTTTGCAAAGAAACGTCATGCAAAACGATTGAAAGTCTGTCATCGATGTGCTAGATGGACTTGTAATACACAATATCGTTCTTTAGGAATGATATCTATAAACCGTGAAGATAAAATACAATTCATTAAGGATGGCCTGAGTAAGGAGTCTTTAGATAATCTTCTATTCACTCTTGAGACGCAACCTAGTAGAGATGTGCATCGTGAAATTCATGATTTATGGCCACTATTTCATAAAGAACATGTTCGACTTAGTCTTGGGAATCTGACTAAAAAAGACCTTATTTGCTAGTTTTTAAGAAAATTGGATGGGAAGCCTATCCCCGACCTATAGAGGGCGTTTAAGCCGTTCTTGGATGTAAAACCAAGGGAAGATATGAGCCACAATCGGAACTACCTGTACATACACAATGTTTTCTTATTTATTAACTTTTGAAAAGCATGTGTATGTACAGGTAGTTGTGATTGTGGCTCACATCTTCCCTTGGTTTTACGTCCAAGAATGGCTTAAACGCCCTCTATGGGTCGGGGATAGGCTTCCCATCAAGTTTTCTTAGAAACTGGCAAACAGGGTCATTTTTAGTCAGATTCCGATAGGCTTCCCATCTAGTTTTCTTAAAAACTAGCAAACAGGGTCATTTTTAGTCAGATTCCCAAGACTAAGTCGATCATATTCTTTATGAAATAGTGGTCATAAATCATGAATTGCACGATGCACATCTCCACTAGGATGCGTCTCAAAAGTCAATAGAAGATTATCTAAAGACTCCTTACTCAGGCCATCCTTAATGAATTGTATTTTATCTTCACGGTTTATAGATACCATTCCTAAAGAACAACATTGTGTATTACAAGTCATCTAGCACATCGATGACAGACTTTTAGTCATTTTGCATGACGCTTCTTTGCAAAAGTGCTTTTACCTATTCTAGGCAAGTGTGAAATGAAGGAGTTAGAGGACTCACCTGATAATCGGACCTTTGCTTCAATCAACCAGCAAATTTCACAAATTCCATGATTCATTAACAATCTCAATCTTGCACATCTAGCACGATAAATTTTTGTAATCGCATTCTGAGGCAAAGCAGGAAAATACTTTTTTAATTTTTCAAGATTAGTGTCCATTTTCAAATGACAATTGGAAGAGAGATTCAAAGAATTGCACAAATATATACATAAATATCAGTTATTGTGGGAAACTGAAAGAATGAGAAAGTTTAATGACACTACTTACCTCATTGTTAGGAATGAATCTTTGAAATATTTGATCAGGATAATATTTGAATAAGTTAGGGTCATCATAATAAAAGCTCTTCACTTTGTTCAAAAACTTTTCTTTCTCTTGGGTACTCCAATCAGCTGGCAAATCTCCTAAAGCAAGCAAATTGATATTTTTATCATACCAAGGCATTGGACTAAGAGAAAGTAAGGATTCGTTAGGAAAGTAATCATCGATTGGTGTGATATTAGATGTTGAATCTGTTGTCACTATTGACAAAAGATTCGTATCAACATTTTCAGTGCTTGTTTCATCCGTGATTTCTTCCTCAAAATAAATCATTTGCAAATCTTCATATTCATCCAATTCATTTTTACTTAAAGTAGATTCAATTTGATCATAAACTAATTCTTCAATATGATCTACTTCTTGTAAATCATTATCATCTCCAGGTTGCTTGCAAATGTTGAAAATATTCATCTCCAATGTCATGTTTCCAAATGATAGCTTCATCAGTCCATTCCTACAATTAATCAATGCGTTAGAGGTTGCAAGAAATGGACGTCCTAAAATAACAAGAAATGAGTTACTTGCTTCAACAGGTTCTGTGTCCAAGACAATAAAATCCACAGGATAAATGAATTTATCGACTTGTACTAACACATCTTCAATTATTCCTCTAGGCACTTTTACAGATCTATCGACAAGTAAAAGAGTTACAGAAGTTGGTTTTAACTCACCTAGATTGAGACTCTGAAAAATTAAATATGGAAGTAAATTCACACTAGCTCCAAGATCAAGTAAAGCTCTTTCAATTTTATGTTTTCCAATAAAGCAAGAAATTGTAGGACAACCAGGGTCTTTATATTTCAAAACATTATTTTTCTGAAGAATAACACTTACTTGTTCAGCTAAAAAGGCTTTCTTTTTCACATTCAGTTTTCTCTTCAAAGTGCATAGATCTTTCAAAAATTTAGCATAGGAAGGAACCTATTTAATAGCATCCAGCAAAGGTATATTGATCCTTACCTGTTTGAAAATTTCTAAAATTTTAGAGTTGTGATTGACTTTTTTTTGTTTGGCCATGGCATGAGGAAATGGAAGTGCTGGTGGTGAATCAGTCGTTTCTTTGCAATTTTTAGATTCAACCCCTTCATTACCCTCAGAGATTGACTCATCATCTTTCTCATAAGGTTCAAGAGAGGGTTTTTCAATAACCTTACCACTACATAGAGTAGTGACTAATTTGACTTGATCCATGTGTTGGCTTTTCAATGAATGCATGCAATGTTTCCTCAAGATTTCTTCTAGAAGGTGGAGCATAAGGAGGTGCATATCCATGAGAATTGTGGAAATTATGGTGTGCTTGAAATGGTGGTTGTGAAGTTTGTGCATTGTTGTTCTCACTTTTCCAACTAAAATTGAGGTGCTTTCTCCAACCAGGGTTGTATGTTTGTGAGTATGGGTTGTGGCTGGCCCTTTGGAAACTGTTTAAAGCATGAGCTTGTTCATGGAGACATTCCTTAAAAGAAGGCAAGGTTGGACAATCATTGGTTGAGTATTATTTGTTTCACAGATTTGACACATAATGTTTTCAACACATTTCAATTGACCACTCTTTTTCAATTGTAGTGCCTCGACTTTCTAGCTAAAGATGCAAACTTAGCTTGAAGGTGATGATCTTCCCTAAGGTTGTACATACCTCCACTAGACGTATGAGGTTGAGTTTTACTCGGTGCCTCTTAAGTATTCGCGGTGTCCTAATTTTGAGCATTTTCAGCTAACAAGTCTAAGTACTCCATTGCTTCATCAGGGTCTTTATCTTCAAAAGTTTCATTGCACATCAATTCAACCATTTACCTATCTCTAGGTGTTAACCCTTCATAAAAATATGAAACCAATCTCCATGTTTCAAAACCATGATGAGGGCAAGTACTAAGCAAGTCTCGATACCTATCCCAACAATGGTAAAATGTTTCTCTTGGTTTTTGAGTGAAAGTGGTGATTTGTCTTTTGAAAGAGTTTGTTCTATGAGATGGGAAAAACTTCTGCAAAAACTGTTGTTGCTTTTCATCCCAAGCATGAATGGATCCTGGTCTCAAATTTTGTAGCCATGTTTTAGCTTTATCTTTTAATGAAAAAGGAAAAAGCTTAAATCTGATGGTGTTCATGCTACAATTTGAATCATTTTATGTGTTGCAGATCTCCTCAAATCCTCTTAAATGCAAGTATGGATTTTCCAATTCTAAGCCATGAAAAGATGGTAAAAGTTGAATAATACCTGGTTTAAAATTAAAATGAGATGCATCGGGAGGAAAAACTATGCATGATGGTGCACTTGTTCTTATGGGATTCATGTGGTCTCTAAGTGTTTTAGCACGATTATTCTCATTATTCTCATTTTGAAGTGATTGATTATCTTCTTCAGTCATATTTTCTGAAAATGATGAGGATATCCTGTAAAGTCTACCACTTGATGTACATGACCACACTCTCATGCACGTGTAGGAATAGAATAAAAGGAAAAAGAAAATAAAAGAAGAAGAAACAAGAGAAAAGAAATAAAGTTATATACAAGAAAAGTGAAAAGAGAAAATAAAATAAATATTATAATTTATACAAAACTTACCTACCCGCCAAAAACTTGACACGACGAAAAAATTGATGTCTTCTTCTAAGTGTAGGAGTGTCGAAGTAATAAATAACCCGGCAAGACCAGGGTTGAACCACAAAGAGGTTAATTTATAAATAACAATAATACAACAACAATAACAATAACAATAACAATAACAACAACAACAACAATAACAATAACAATAACAACAACAACAACAACAATAATAATAATAATAAAGAAAAAGAAGGAGAAGAAGAAGAAGAAGATGACAACTTTGAGAAGGAATATTAATGTAACGATTAAACAATGATAATAACAAATGTCAAGGTTAGAGATTCCACTAATGGTATGTCAAACAAGTATAGTATAAACTCTTATTATCTAATTGGAAACCACACACAAAGGAGGTTCCAATCAGATTATAGATTGTTAACATGATTACATTAGTCATTATATTCGATTAATGTTAATACTTGTAAATCTCATCAAGCATTCATGACTATAACTTATGTTAACAACAAATCAAGTTCCTTTCATAGCTTAGGTGTCGCTTATATCATACAGTATGGGCTATGAAAGTGCCAAGCATTTGTTGTACCAAGTGTAATACAATATAAATCAAGATTAGTCATTTAACAAGCAAAGTATTAAAGAGTGAACAAGATAACAAATATAAAACATGTTAGTATCAAACATTTAAGTTCATATTAAGTTTACACTATACTTATTCCTACACCATTAGTGTAACCTTTTCACCTTGACATAATAAACTTAGCTAGACATAATGAAAGAAAGAAAAATAAATAAACAAAACATAAATAAGATAAGAGTTAACAAAGCAAAGGAAAGGAATTGAAAGGCATAAACTTGATATTAAGGAAAGCAAAGCATAAATATTACGAAAAATACAAAGAGAGAAAGGAAGAGCATGATCTTGATCTGGAAGCCAAGATGCCTAAATGCATGGCAAATGCCTCCTTTTATAGGCCAAAATTGGAAACTATTGATTTGATGACTAATTGATGAGTGGGTGGCCAACTCTTGACTTGGTGACAATCCTTATCTTCTTTTGTCTACCCAAAACACATTGATAACGTTATGATTAGTACTTAAAAGTGTATTTTTATCATGGTTTTATATCATCATTTTACACTTGAAGTATCAATAACTCCTTAACTAAAGCATGTTTTATAATAATATATCTAATAATATAAGATACCTTTAATTTATGGTAAATGTTCATTTTAAATGCAGGCTTATCACATAAATGAAAATATTGATTGATGACTTTAAGAACTTAAATTGCAAAGGCAAATAGATGGCCAAACTTAGAAAAGAGATGTCGGTGCGATCCAAACCGAAACACTGTTCGGTAATTGAGTCATATCTAGAGCTATATATCTTAGATTTAGGTCCAATTTATATGGATGGAAAGGTAAGACATAGGCCTACAACTTTCATATGGAGCCCAAGATCTAAAAAGGCCATTATCAAGTCCAAATTGTAGCAACAACAAAGAAGCCTGAATCTGTCTTTCAGCCCGAGCACTGTTCGGTATTTTGACCATATCTGGAGTTCTATCAGTCCAAATGAGCTGAATTGTTTACATAAGAAAGCTGACATAATTGCCTACAAGTTTCATGTTTACAACTGGCTCCAATTTTGACGTTATCAATGATGTTTTGGGCAGACAAGAGAAGATAAGGATTGTCACCAAGTCAAAAGTTGGCCTATAAAAGGAGGCATTTGCCATGCATTTAGGCATCTTGGTGTTCAGATCAAGATCATGCTCTTCCTTTCTCTCTTTGTATTTTTTGTAATGTTTATGCTTTGCTTTCATTAATATCAAGTTTATGCCTTTCATTTCCTTTCCTTTACTTAGTTAACTTTTATCTTCTTATTTTGTTTATCTATTTTGCTTTCTTTCATTATGTCTAGCTAAGTTAGTTATGTCAAGGTGAAAAGGTTACACTAATGGTGTGAGAATAAGTATAATGTAAACTTAATATGGACTTTAATGTTTGATACTAACATGTTTTATATTTGTTATCTTGTTAACTCTTTAATACTTTGCTTGTTAAATGACTAATCTTGATTTATGTTGTATAACACTTGGTACAACAAATGCTTGGCACTTTCATAGCCCATAATGTATGGTATAACCGACACCTGAGCTATGAAAGGAACTTGATTTGTTGTTAACATAAGTTATAATCATGAATGCTTGACGAGATTTACAAGTATTAGCATTAATTGAATAAGATGACTAATGTAATCATGTTAACAATATATAATCTGATTGGAACCTCCTTTGTGTGTGGTTTCCAATTCAATAATAAGAGTTTATATTATACTTGTTTGATATACCATTAGTGGAACCTCTAACCTTGACATTTGTTATTATTATTGTTTAATCCTTACATTAATTTTCCATCTCCAAGTTCTCATCATCTTCTTCTTCTTCTCTTTCTTTACTACTACTACTACTACTACTACTACTACTAGTATTATTATTATTATTATTATTATTATTAGTATTATTATTATTATTATTGTTATTATTATTATTGTTGTTATTGTTATTGTTATTGTTGTTTTATAATTGTTGTTTATAATTTGTACAATTAACCTCCCTGTGGTTCGACCTTGGTCTTGCGGGGTTATTTATTACTTCGACACTCCTGCACTTGGGAGAAGACATCAACCTTCTAGTCGTGTCACATTACAATTGGAGCCACTAAAAAACATGAAAGGTGTAGGAAATTATCTCAGCTGTCTTGTGTACAACTTTCAACTCATTTGAACTTCTAGAACTACAGATATGGCCAAAATACTGAACAGTGCTCAGGCTAGAGGACAGATTTGGGCTTCTTTGTTGTTGCTACAATTTGGACTTGAAAATTGCCTTTTTTGATCTTAGGCTCCATATGAACGTTATAGGCCTATGTATTACCTTTCCATCCATATAAAGTAGATCTGAATCTAAGATCTATAGCTCCAAATATGACCTAATTACCGAACAGTGTTCCGGTTTGGATTGCACCGACATCTCTTTTCTAATTTTGGTCATCTCTTTGCCCTTGCAATTTAAGTTCTTAAAGTCATCAATCAATCTTTTAATTTATGTGATAGGCCTGCATTTAAAATAAACATTTACCATCAATTAAAGGTATCTTATATTATTATATATATTATTATAAAACATGCTTTAGTTAAGGAGTTATTGATACTTCAAGTGCAAAATGATGATATAAAACCATGATAAAAATGCACTTTTAAGTACTAATCACTTACCCTTATAGATTGACTCATCATCTTTCTCATAAGGGTGAAGAATGGGTTTTTAATAACCTTACCACTACAAAAAGTAATGACTGATTTGACTTGTATTTGCATTGTATTGTCCTTGGGATTTTGCTGTGGTTGAGATGGAAACTTACCTTTCTCTTAAAAATTAAGAGCACATGTCAATAACATTTTCTTGTTTGGCTAAAAAGGCTTTCTTTTTCACATTTAGTTTCCTCTTCACAGTGTATAAATCTTTCAAAAATTTAGCATAGGAAGGAATCTATTTAATAGCATCCATCAATTGATTCTTACCTTTTTGAAAGTTTCAAAAATTTCAAAGTTGTGATTGACTTTTTTTTATTTGGTCATGGCTTGAGGAAATGGGAGTATTGACGGGGAATCAGTCGTTTCTTTGTAATTTTCAGATTCAACCCCTTCCTTACCCTTAGAGATTGACTCATCATCTCTTTTATAAGGTTTAAGAGTGGGTTTTTCAATAACCTTACCACTACGAAGAGTAGTGACTGATTTGAGTTGATCCATATGTTGGCTTCCAGAACTACTTGCATTTGCATTGTATTGCCCCTTGAGATTTTCTTGTGGTTGAGATGGAACCTTACCTTTCTCTTGGAAACTGAGAGCAGATGTTAATTTTGCAAGAGTATCTTTAAAATCTGTCATGCTTTGAACAAGTTGAGTAGTGATTGTGTCTTGCTTTTCAATGAATGCATGCAATGTTTCCTCAAGATTTCTTCTAAGAAGTGGAGCATAAGGAGGTGCATATCCATGAAAATTTTAGAAATTATGGTGTGCTTGAAATGGTGGCTGTGAAGTTTATGCATTATTGTTATCACTTCTCCAATTGAAATTTGGGTGATTTCTCTAAGCAGAGTTATATATTTGCTAGTATGGGTTGTTATAATTAGGCCTTTGAAAACTGTTTAAAGCATGAGCTTGTTTATGGAGACGTTTATTGAAAGCAAGCAAAGTTGGATGATCATTGGTTTAGTGTTCATTCATTTCATAAATTTGACACACAATGTCTTGAACAAATTTTAATTGACCACTCTTTTTTATTTTTAGTTCCTCGATTTTTCAAGCTAAAGATGTAAACTTGGCTTGGAGGTCATGATCTTTCCTAATGTTATACATATCTTCACTAGATATATGAGGTTGAGTTTTACCTTTGCCTCATAAGTACTTGTGAATCCTAATTTTAAGCATTTTTAGCTAACAAGTCTAGGTGCTTCGTTGCTTCCTTAGGGTTTTTATTTTCAAAAGTTTCATTCCACAACAATTCCATCATTTGTGTATCTTTAGGTGTTAACCCTTCATAAAAATGTGAAACCAATCTCCAAGTTTGAAAACCATGATGAGGGAAAGTATTAAGCAAGTCTCGGTACCTATCCCAATATTGGTAAAATATTTCTCCTGGTTTTTGAGTGAAAGTGGTGGCTTGTCTTTTGAAAGAGTTTATCATATGAAATGGAAAAAAAACTTTTTTAGAAATTATTATTCATTTCATCCTAAACATTAATGGATTCTAGTCTTGAATTTTATAACTATGTTTTAGCTTTATCTTTGATTGAAAAAAGAAAAAGCTTTAATTTGATTGTGTTCATGTTACAATTTAAGTCATTATAGGTGTTGCAGACCTCCTCAAATTCATTTAAATGCAAATATAGATTTTCTAAATCTAAGCCATGAAAAGAAGGTAAAATTTGAATAATATTTGGCTTAAAATTAAAATGAGATGCATTAGGGGAAAAACTATGCATAAGGGTCCACTTGTTCTTGTGGGATTCATGTAGTCTTTAAGTGTTCTAACATTATTATTCTCACTACTCTTATTATAAAGCGACTGGTTATCTTCTTCAACTATATTTTCTAAAAATGATGAGAATACCCTATAATATCTAACACTTAATGTATGTGACCAAACTTCCATGCACGTGTAGCAAAACAATAAAAGGAAGAAAAGAAAAAAGAAAAGACAAAACATAAGAAACAAAAGTTAGATAAAAGAAAAGTCAAAAGAGAAAATAAAATACATATTGTAATTTATACAAGAATTTACCTTCCCAACAACAGTGCTAAAAACTTGACAGAACCAAATAATTGATATCTTCTTCTAAGTATAGAAGTGTCAAAGAAATAAACAACTCAACATGACCGAGGTCGAACCATATAGAGGTTAGCTATATAAATTATAAATAATAATAATAATAATAATAAGAAGAAGAAAAAGAAGAAAAAGAAGAAGTTAAAGAGGACTTTGAGATGTAAGATTAATATGAAGATTAAACAATAAAAGCAAATGTCAAGGTTAAATGATCCATTAAAGGTATTTCAAACAAGTATAGTATACACTCTTTTTACTACTCAACTAGAAACCATACACAAAGAAGATTTCAATCAGATTATAAATGGTTAACATGATTACATTAGTTATCTTATTCGACTAATGCTAATACTTATAAATGTTGTCAGGTATTCATGATTATAACTTATGTTAACAATAAATGAAGTTCCTTTTATAACACAAGTATTTGTTATACCATATGATTGGGCTATAAAAGTGCCAAATATTTGTTATACCAACTATTATACAATACAAATCTAGATTAACCATTTAACAAACAAAGTACTAAGAGTGAACAAGATTACAAATGCAAAACATGTTAGTATCAAATATTTAAGTATGTGTTTGAGTTTACACTATATTTATTCTTACTCCATTAGTGTAACCTTTTCACCTTAACATAATAAACTTAACTAAACATAATGCAAGAGGAGAAACATAAATAAATAAGATAAGAACATTAATAAGATATAAGTTAACTAAATAAAGAAAGAAAATGAAAAGCATAAATAAGAGATAAATGAAAGCAAAGCTTAAATATTACAAAAATATAAAGAGAAAAAGCAAGAACATGATCATTATCTGAAAACCAAGATGCCTAAATGCGTGGTAAATACCTCCTTTTATAGCATAAAATTTGAAACTATTGATTTGATAACTAATTGTTAAAGGGGTTGCCAACTCTTAATTTAGTGACAATTCTTATCTTCTTGTCTAAACAAAACATCATTGCTAATGTCAGAATTCAAATGGACATTGACAGGACTAAAAGATTGATGTCTTCTCCCAAGTGTAGGAGTGTCGAAGTAATAAATAACCCCGCAAGATCAGGGTCGAACCACAGGGAGGTTAATTATACAAATTATAAACAACAATTATAAACAACAACAATAGTAATAACAATAATAATAACAGCAGCAACAATAACAACAACAACAACAATAATAGTAATAATAGTAGTAATAGTAGTAGTAGTAATAAAAAAAGAGAAGAAAAAGAAGAAGATGAGAACTTGGAGATAGAATATTAGTGTAAAGATTAAATAATGATAATAACAAATGTCAAGGTTAGAGGTTCCACTAATGGTATGTCAAACAAGTATAATGTAAACTCGTATTATTCAATTAGAAACCACACATAAAGGAGGTTCCAATCTGATTAAAGATTGTTAACATGATTACATTAGTCGTCTTATTTGATTAATGCTAATACTTGTAAATCTCGTCAAGCATTCATGATTATAACTTATGTTAACAACAAATCAAGTTCCTTTCATAGCTCAAGTGTCGATTATATCATATAGTATGGGCTATGAAAGTGCCAAGCATTTGTTGTACTAAGTGTTCTACAATATAAATCAAGATTAGTCATTTAACAAGCAAAGTATTAAAGAGTGAACAAGATAACAAATACAAAACATGTTAGTATCAAACATTAAAGTTCATATTAAGTGTACACTATACTTATTCTTACACCATTAGTGTAATTTTTTCACCTTGACATAATAAACTTAGCTAGACATAATGAAAGAAAGAAAATAAATAAACAAAAGAAGTTCATAAATAAGATAAGAGTTAACTAAGTGAAGGAAAGGAAATGAAAGACATAAACTTGATATTAATAAAAGCAAAGCATAAACATTACAAAAAATACAAAGAGAGAAAGGAAGACCATGATCATGATCTGGAAATCAAGATGCCTAAATACATGACAAATGCCTCCTTTTATAGGCCAAAATTGAGAACTATTTATTTGATGAATAATTGATGAGTGGGTGACCAATTATTGACTTGGTGACAATCTTTATCTTTTATTGTCTGCCTATAACATCATTGATAACATCCAAATTGGAGCCATTTGAAAACATGAAAGTTGTAGGAAGTTGTCTCACCTTTCTTTTGTAAAAACTTAAGCTCATTTGAACTTCTAGAACTCCAGATATGGCCAAAATACTTAACAGTGCTCGGGTTGGAGGATAGATTTGGGGTTCTTTGTTGTTGCTACAATTTGGACTTAAAAATGGTTGTTTTAGATCTTGGCCTCCATATGAAAGTTGTAGGTCTATGTCTTACCTTTCCATCCATATAAAGTAGACCTAAATTGGAGATCTATAACTCCAGATATGACTCAATTACTGAACAGTGTTCTGATTTGGATTGCACCGACATCTCTTTTCTAAGTTTCAAGCCTGCATTTAAAATAAACATTTACTATAAATTAAAGGTATCTTATATTATTAGATATATTATTATAAAACATGTTTTATTTAAGGAGTTATTGATACTTCAAGTGCAAAATGATGATATAAAACCTTGATAAAAATACACTTTTAAGTGTCAATCATACCCCTCAACTAGCTTATTACTAGTCCCTAGAAATCAAAGTGTTAAAATAGAAAAATACTTTGCAAATTCCACAAAATAAGGTAGTCATCATTTAACTTCCATTAATCTATCCAGATAAATAAACTCTCATTAAAGTTATATACCTACTCAATACCTCTTAATAAGATATTCATAAACCTTTCTTTTGTGCTCAATGTATCAACACATAATTATGGGGCTTTTTTTGGAAGAAAACAAAATTTTTGTTCTAATGTTTAAGGTTAACTTCCTTGGGTTGCGATTATTATTTTTGTCTTTTTTTTAATACATATACATATAATTTAAAACACTATGCATCTTTAACACATGTAACGAGCTTTCAGCTACTAACTCCCAGACTAGTTGGTCTTAGAGCATTAGGTGTTAAGACACCCCTACAAGCTTAGTAACTCGGATCGCAGATACTGATATGTAGATAATGCAATGTTTGATTCCCTTAAGGTTTTCTCCTCAACCCATGTAACAAGCGTTGAGCCAATAGCTCCCAAGTCAGTTGACTTTAGGGTATTAGGTGTTAAAACACCCATTCGGGGTTAATTGCTTAGGTTAAGGAGGCTACGAAATCAAACTTATCTATATTTTTATTATTATCATTTTTTTCTTTTTTTTTAATTATATACTATCCCTTTCCCTTAGTTGTTACCTTTAACAAAAGAACATAAATAATGTAATAATCTAATATGCAACCCACAATCATATGTTAAAGTGTGTGTGTGCAAATTAAGGTTTAAGAATACATGTTAAATGAGTATATGAGCATAATTAAAGGTAGCAATGTGAGGGTTTGTAAATCTAAGACGCGTTACGAATGATTGACCTTGTTACGAATGATTACTAAGACGCGTCTCAAGAGTCATGACAAGTTCTCCTTACTCTAGCATCACAATAACAACAATTTTGCACATGCTTTATGAAATAGAAAACATAATTTATTTTTTTTAGCTACTACCCTCTCCTCCCAACTAAAAGGAGACTTTGTCCTCAATGTTTAAAGGTAGAAAGATAGAGTATAGAAGATATCACCTGAAATAACAAACACTAACAAACCTGAAACACACTAAAAGAAATATAAGAAACAACAAAACACAATAATAAAACCAAAAGACACAATAATTCACAAATAAAGGCTCAAATCAAATCTAAGCTTTTTACGACTTTCCTTAGTTGACCAATTTATGCGACTTATGGAAGGATCAATTATAGGAATGAAAGATTGTAGTTGGTCAATCAATTATTCAGCAGTAGTAGTAGAGATTATGATTTATTGTGCAGAAGATGTTAGAAATTCCTGTTCCACAGCATGATCAAGAAAAGACAACAACTTATCATAATAACCATTAACATTTAACAAACATATGGCTTTATGGTGAATGTGCAGTTGGGCCCAAGAGGAAATATGAAAGATCTCTTCCAATGTGCCTAGACCACCTGGTAAAGCAATGAAGGCATCAACATGGTTAAACATTGCATTCATTCGAGTCAACATTATGGAGACCTAAAGTTCCTCTCTAATTGTTTTTCCAATGATGTCCCCTTGTGCTAAAGCTTTGGGGACAACCTCAAAAACTTGACTACCTCCTAAAAATGCAGCTATTGACACACCTCCCATTAACCCAGACTACCTCTCCTATACACTAAATGAATTTTTCTCTCAACTAGCACCTGACCAAGATGATTTGCTGATTTTAAAAACTGTTTTTCTTTCCCAAGACTAGATCCACCGAAAGCACAAATATTTCTTATATGATGACTTGAGGAATTTGCCATTTCTACACACTTTTGTATTTGATAAATGTATGGGTTGAGTACAAATGAAAGGAAGGAAGAGAGGATTTTATAGATGAGAAATTAGGAAGACAATCATACCACCTATATGTAGTCTAGTTAGAGTCTCACACACTCTCTCTCTCTTTATTTATTTATTTTTTTACTTTTGAAAAAGCATGTATATGTACAGGTAGTTGTGATTGTGGCTCACATCTTCCCTTAGTTTTATATTCAAGAACGACATAAACGCCCTCTATAGGTCGAGGATAGGTTCCCATCCAGTTTTCTTAAACACTGGCAAACATGGTCTTTTTTAGTTAGATTCCCAATACTAAGTTGATCATGTTCTTTATGAAATAGTGGCCATAAATCATGAATTGCACGATGCACATCAATCTTTTCGTCGTGTCAAGTTTTGGCGCCGTTGCCGGGGAGGTAAGTTTTGTATAAATTATAATATTTATTTTATTTTCTCTTTTCACTTTTCTTGTATATAACTTTGTTTCTTTTTTCTTTTTTCTTCTTCTTTTGTTTTTTTTATTCTAGTCCTACACGTGCATGAGAGTGTGGTCACGTACATCAAGTGGTAGACTTTGTAGGGTATCCTCATCATTTTTAGAAAATATGGCCGAAGAAGATAATCAATCACTTCATAATGAGAATAATTGTGCAAGAACACTTAGAGACCACATGAATCCCACAAGTGCACCATCATGCATAGTTTTTCCTCCCGATGCATCTCATTTTAATTTTAAATCAGGTATTATTCAACTTTTACCTTCTTTTCGTGGCTTAGAATTCGAAAATTCATACTTGCATTTAAAGGAATTTGAGGAGGTTTGCAACACATATAATAATTTAAATTATAGCATGAACACCATCAGATTAAAGCTTTTTCCTTTTTCTTTAAAAGATAAAGCTAAAACATGGCTACAAAATTTAAGACCAGGATCCATTTGTGCTTGGGATGAAATGCAACAACTATTTTTAAAAAAGTTTTTTCCATCATATAGAACAAACTCTTTCAACAAACAAATCACCACTTTCACTCAAAAACCAGGAGAAACATTTTACCAATGTTGGGATAGGTATCGAGACTTGCTTAGTACTTGCCCTCATCATGGTTTTAAAACATGGAGATTGGTTTCACATTTCTATGAAGGGTTAACACCTAAAGATAGGCAAATGGTTGAATTGATGTGCAATGGAACTTTTGAAGATAAAGACCCTGATGAAGCAATGGAGTACTTAGACTTGTTAGCTGAAAATGCTCAAAGTTGGGACACTGCGGGTACTTATGAGGCACCGAGTAAAACTCAACCTCACACATCTAGTAGAGGCATGTACAACCTTAGGGAAGATCATGACCTTCAAGCCAAGTTTGCATCTTTAGCTAGAAAAGTCGAGGCACTAGAATTGGAAAAGAGTGGTCAATTAAAATCTGTTGAAAACATTGTGTGTCAAATCTGTGAAACAAATGAACACTCAACCAACGATTATCCAACCTTGCCTTCTTTTAAAGAATGTCTCCATGAACAAGCCCATGCTTTAAAAAATTTCCAAAGGGCCAACCATAACCCATACTCCCAAACATACAACCCTGGTTGGAGAAATCACCCAAATTTCAATTGGAAGAGTGAGAACAATAATGCACAAACTTCACAACCACCATTTCAAGCACACCATAATTTCCAAAATTCTCATGGATATGCACCTCCTTATGCTCCACCTCCTAGAAGAAATCTTGAGGAAACATTGCATGCAATCATTGAAAAGCAAGAGACAATCAATACTCAACTTGCTCAAAACATGACAGATTTTAAAGATACTCTTGCTAAATTAACATCAGCTCTCAGTTTCCAAAAGAAAGGTAAGTTTCCATCTCAACAGCAACAAAATCCTAAGGGGCAATACAATGCAAATGCAAATGCAAGTAGTTCCGGAAGCCAACATATGGATCAAGTCAAATCAGTCACTACTCTGCGCAGTGGAGGTATGTACAACCTTAGGGAAGCTCATGACCTTCAAGCCAAGTTTGCATCTTTAGCTAGAAAAGTCGAGGCACTAGAATTGAAAAATATTGGTCAATTAAAATCTGTTGAAAACATTGTGTGTCAAATCTATGAAACAAATGAACACTCAACCAATGATTGTCCAACCTTGCCTTCTTTTAAGGAATGTCTCCATGAACAAGCCCATCCTTTAAACAGTTTCTAAAGGCCTAATCATAACCCATACTCGCAAACATACAACCCTGGTTGGATAAATCACCAAACTTTTAGTTGGAAGAGTGACAATGCACAAACTTCACCACCATAGTTTCAAGCACACCACAATTTCTAAAATTCTCATGGATATGCACCTCCTTATGCTCCACCTCCTAGGAGAAATCTTGAGGAAAACATTGCCAATAGATTTGTAAAAGTGCCTAGAGGAATAATTGAAGATGTGTTAGTAAAAGTCGATAAATTCATTTATCCCGTGGATTTTATTGTCTTGGACACGCAACCTGTTGAAGTATGTAATTCATTTCCTGTTATTTTAGGACGTCCGTTTCTTGCAACTTCTAATGCATTGATTAATTGTAGGAATGGACTGATGAAGCTATCATTTGAAAACATGACATTGAAGATGAATATTTTCAACATTTGCAAGCAACTTGGAGATGATAATGATTTACAAGAAATAGATCATATTGATTTTTTACTTTAAGTAAAAATGAATTGGATGAATCTGAAGATTTGCAAATGATTTATTCTGAGGAAGAAATCACGGATGAAAAATACACCGAAAATGTTGATGTGAATCTTTTGTCAAAAGTGACAGTGACACGACTAAAAGGTTGATGTCTTCTCCCAAGTGTAGGAGTGTCGAAGTAATAAATAATCCGGTAAGACCGGGGTCGAACCACAGGGAGGTTAATTGTACAAATTATAGACAACAATTATAAACAACAATAATAGCAATAATAACAACAACAATAACAATAACAACAACAACTATAATAATAATAATAATACTAGTAGTAGTAGTAGTAATAGTAGTAGTAGTAGTAGTAGTAGTAGTAGTAGCAGTAGTAATAGTAATACTAATAATAATAATAATAATAAAGAAAGAGAAGAAGAAGAAGATGATGAGAACTTGGAGATGGAAAATTAATGTAAGGATTAAACAATAATAATAACAAATGTCAAGGTTAGAGGTTCCACTAATGGTATATCAAACAAGTATAGTATAAACTCTTATTATTGAATTGGAAACCACACACAAAGGAGGTTCCAATCAGATTATATATTGTTAACATGATTACATTAGTCATCTTATTCAATTAATGCTAATACTTGTAAATCTCGTCAAGCATTCATGATTATAACTTATGTTAACAACAAATCAAGTTCCTTTCATAGCTCAGGTGTTGGTTATACCATACATTATGGGCTATGAAAGTGCCAAGCATTTGTTGTACCAAGTGTTATACAACATAAATCAAGATTAGTCATTTAACAAGCAAAGTATTAAAGAGTGAACAAGATAACAAATATAAAACATGTTAGTATCAAACATTAAAGTCCATATTAAGTTTACATTATACTTATTCTCACACCATTAGTGTAACCTTTTCACCTTGCCATAATTAACTTAGCTAGACATAATGAAAGAAAGCAAAATAGATAAACAAAATAAGAACATAAAAGCTAACTAAGTAAAGGAAAGGAAATGAAAGGCATAAACTTAATATTAATGAAAACAAAGCATAAAAAATACAAAGAGAGAAAGGAAGAGCATGATCTTGATCTGGAAACCAGGATGCCTAAATGCATGGCAAATGCCTCCTTTTATAGGCCAAAATTGGGAACTATTGATTTGATGACTAATTGATAAGTGGGTGGCAACTTTTGAGTTGGTGACAATCCTTATCTTCTCTTGTCTGCCCAAAACGTCATTGATAACGTCCAAATTGGAGCCAGTTGTAAACATGAAAGTTGTAGACAATTGTCTCAGCTTTCTTGTGTAAAAACTTCAGGTCATTTCGACTTCTAGAACTCCAGATATGGCCAAAATACCGAACAGTGCTCGGGCTGGAAGACAGATTCGGGCTTCTTTGTTGTTGCTACAATTTGGACTTGATAATAGCCTTTTTAGATCTTGGGTTCCATATGAAAGTTGTAGGCCTATGTCTTACCTTTCCATCCATATAAATTGGACCTAAATCTGAGATCTGTAGCTCCAGATATGACCCAATTACCGAGCAGTGTCTTACCTACCCTCTCCCCCCAACCAAAACGAGACATTGTCCTCAATGTTCTAAGGTAGAAAGATAGGGTATAGAAGATATCACCTAAAATAACAAACACTGACAAAACCTGAAACACACTGAAACAAAAATAAGAAATAACAAAACACAATAATAAAACCAAAAAACACAAGTTTTTACAAACAAAAAAAAATTCAAATCACAGTTGTGAATGTGGCTCACATCTTCCCTTGGTTTTACATCCAAGAACAGCTTAAACGCCCTCAATGGGTCGGGGATAGGCTTCCCATCCAGTTTGCTTAAAAACTAGCAAACAGGGTCTTTTTTAGTCAGATTCCCAAGACTAAGTCAAGTATGTTCTTTATGAAAATGGGTTCATAAGTCATGAATTACACGATACTTATCTCGACTATGATGAGACTTAAGAGTCAATAGAAGATTATCTATAGACTCTCTGTGTTTTGAAATAAATCCCACCTTCTGACAAATTTCACAGTTTTTGCGAAATGCATCTGACTCCTTGAATATGATGGGCCAGTAAAATTCACTTTGTAAGATTTCTACAATCCTTTTTTTTTATGAGAAATGATCCCCACATGCCTTAGAATAACAAAATTTAATGAAATTACTTACCTCATTGTCGAGAATGCATTTTTGAAATATTTGATCAGGACAATAATTGAATAAGTAAGGGTCATCCCAATAAAAATTTTGCTCGTTGCTCAAAAATTTTCTTTTGTCTTCAATACTCCAATGAGTTGGCAAAAATCCTGAAGCAAGAAAATTGATATTTTTAGCAAAGCAAGGCATTGAATTAAGAGAAAGTAGAGATTCATCAGGAAAGTAATCATCGATTGGTGTGATGTCGGGTGTCGAATCTGTTGTCACTTTTGATAAAAGATTCGCATCAACCTTTTCGATGCCTTTTTCATCCTTGATTTCTTCCTGATTGGTCATGGCATGAGAAAATGGAAGTGCTGGCGGAGAATCAGTCGTTTCTTTGCAATTTTCAGATTCAACCCCTTCCTTTCCCTTAGAAATTGACTCATCATCTTTCTCATAAGGTTCAAGAGAGGGTTTTTCAATAACCTTACCACTGCATAGAGCAGTGACTGATTTGACTTGATCCATGTGTTGGCTTCTGGAACTACTTGCATTTGCATTGTATTGCCCCTTAGGATTTTGTTGTGGTTCAGATGGAAACTTACCTTTCTCTTGGAAACTGAGAGCAGATGTTAATTTTGCAAGAGTATCTTTAAAATCTGTCATGTTTTGAGCAAGTTGAGTGTTGATTGTCTCTTGCTTTTCAATGAATGCATACAAAGTTTCCTCAAACTTTCTTGTAGGAGATGGAGCATAAGGAGGTGCATATCCATGATAATTTTGGAAATTATGGTGTGCTTGGAACTGTGGTGGTGAAGTTTGTGCATTGTCACTCTTCCAACTGAAATTCAGGTGATTTCTCCAACCAGGATTGTATGTTTGTGAGTATGGGTTATGGTTGGGCCTTTGGAAACTATTTAAAGCATGAGCTTGTTCATGGAGACATTTCTTAAAAGAAGGCAAGGTTGGACAGTTATTGGTTGAGTGTTCATTTGTTTCACAGATTTGACACACAATGTTTTCAACAGAGTTTAATTGACCACTCTTTTTCAATTCTAGTGCCTCGACTTTTCTAGCTAAAGATGCAAATTTGGCTTGAAGGTCATGATCTTCCCTAAGGTTGTACATATCTCCACTAGATGTATGAGGTTGAGTTTTACTCGGTGCCTCATATGTACCCGCGGTGTCCCAATTTTGAGCATTTTCAACTAACAAGTCTAAGTACTCCATTGCTTCATCAGGGTCTTTATCTTCAAAAGTTCCATTGCACATCAATTCAACCATTTGCCTATCTTTAGGTGTTAACCCTTCATAGAAATGTGAACTCAATCTCCATGTTTCAAAACCATGATAAGGGCAAGTACTAAGCAAGTCTCGATACCTATCCCAATATTGGTAAAATGTTTCTCCTGGTTTTTGAGTGAAAGTAATGATTTGTCTATTGAAAGAGTTTGTTCTATGGGATGGGAAAAACTTCTTTAAAAACTGTTATTGCATTTCATCCCAAGCACGAATGGATCCTGGTCTTAAATTTTGTAGCCATGTTTTAGCTTTATCTTTTAATGAAAAAGAAAAAAGCTTTAATCTGATGGTGTTCATGCTACAATTTAAGTTATTATATGTGTTGCACACCTCCTCAAATTCCCTTAAATGCAAGTATGGATTTTCCAATTCTAAACCATGAAAAGAAGGTAAAAGTTGAATAATACCTGGTTTAAAATTAAAATAAGATGCATCAGGAGGAAAAACTATGCATGATGGTGCACTTGTTCTTGTGGGATTCATGTGGTCTCTAAGTGTTCTAGCACGGTTATCACTTGATGTACGTGACCACACTCTCATGCACGTGTAGGAATAAAATGAAAAAGAAGAAGAAAGCAAAAGAAGGAGGAAGAAAACAAAATAAAAAGAAACAAAAGAACAGAAACAAAGTTATATAAAAGAAAAGTGAAAAGAGAAAATAAAATAAATATTATAATTTATACAAGAACTTACCTCCCAGACAACGGCGCCAAAAACTTGACATGACTAAAAGGTTGATGTCTTCTCCCAAGTGTAGGAGTGTCGAAGTAATAAATAACCCGGTAAGACCGGGGTCGAACCACAGGGAGGTTAATTGTACAAATTATAGACAACAATTATAAACAACAGTAATAGCAATAATAACAACAACAATAACAATAACAACAACAACTATAATAATAATAATAATACTAGTAGTAGTAGTAGTAGTAGTAGTAGTAGTAGTAGTAGTAATAGTAATACTAATAATAATAATAATAATAAAGAAAGAGAAGAAGAAGAAGATGATGAGAACTTGGAGATGGAAAATTAATGTAAGGATTAAACAATAATAATAACAAATATCAAGGTTAGAGGTTCCACTAATGGTATATCAAACAAGTATAGTATAAACTCTTATTATTGAATTGGAAACCACACACAAAGGAGGTTCCAATCAGATTATATATTGTTAACATGATTACATTAGTCATCTTATTCAATTAATGTTAATACTTGTAAATCTCGTCAAGCATTCATGATTATAACTTATGTTAACAACAAATCAAGTTCCTTTCATAGCTCAGGTGTCGGTTATACCATACATTATGGGCTATGAAAGTGCCAAGCATTTGTTGTACCAAGTGTTATACAACATAAATCAAGATTAGTCATTTAACAAGCAAAGTATTAAAGAGTGAATAAGATAACAAATATAAAACATGTTAGTACCAAACATTAAAGTCCATATTAAGTTTACATTATACTTATTCTCACACCATTAGTGTAACCTTTTCACCTTGACATAATTAACTTAGCTAGACATAATGAAAGAAAGCAAAATAGATAAACAAAATAAGAACATAAAAGCTAACTAAGTAAAGGAAAGGAAATGAAAGGCATAAACTTAATATTAATGAAAACAAAGCATAAAAAATACAAAGAGAGAAAGGAAGAGCATGATCTTGATCTGGAAACCAAGATGCCTAAATGCATGGCAAATGCCTCCTTTTATAGGCCAAAATTGGGAACTATTGATTTGATGACTAATTGATAAGTGGGTGGCAACTTTTGACTTGGTGACAATCCTTATCTTCTCTTGTCTGCCCAAAACGTCATTGATAACGTCCAAATTGGAGCCAGTTGTAAACATGAAAGTTGTAGACAATTGTCTCAGCTTTCTTGTGTAAAAACTTCAGGTCAATTGGACTTCTAGAACTCCAGATATGGCCAAAATACCGAACAGTGCTCGGGCTGGAAGACAGATTCGGGCTTCTTTGTTGTTGCTACAATTTGGACTTGATAATGGCCTTTTTAGATCTTGGGTTCCATATGAAAGTTGTATGCCTATGTCTTACCTTTCCATCCATATAAATTGGACCTAAATATGAGATCTATAGCTCCAGATATGACCTAATTACCGAGCAGTGTTCCGGTTTGGATCGCACCGACATCTCTTTTCTAAGTTTGGCCATCTCTTTGCCCTTGCAATTTAAGTTCTTAAAGTCATCAATCAATATTTTCATTTATCTGATAGGCCTGCATTTAAAATGAATATTTACTAGAAATTAAAGGTATCTTATATTATTAGATATATTATTATAAAACATGCTTTAATTAAGGAGTTATTGATACTTCAAGTGCAAAATGATGATATAAAACCATGATAAAAATGCACTTTTAAGTACTAATCAGACAGCAAATTCGACATCTAACATCACACCAATCGATGATTACTTTCCTAACGAATCCCTACTTTCTCTTAGTCCAATGCCTTTGTATAATAAAAATATCAATTTTCTTGCTTTAGGAGATTTGCCAGCTGATTGGAGTACTCAAGATAAAGAAAATTTTTGAACGAAGTGAATAGCTTTTATTGTGATGACCCTAACTTATTCAAATATTGTCCTGATCAAATATTTCAAAGATTCATTCCTGACAATGAGGTAAGTAGTGTCATTAAACTTTGTCATTCTAAAGCATGTGGAAGTTATTTCTTGTCAAAAAAGACAGCTATAAAAATCTTTCAAAATGGATTTTATTGGCCCACCATGTTCAAGGACACGCATGCATTCTGCAAAACTTGTGAAAATTGTCAAAAAGTTGATACTGGTCAAAATGTTTTGTTTTATAATTCTCAACTCTATGCATTCCCTAAAGAGCTAAGATTAAGATGGAGCAATCCTTATGGGGCCTGTGATATTGAGAATTCAATGAATGATAATGATTTTAAGGAAAATAGACATCGTTTGAAAGCTTACTTTGATAATTTTCCTAGTGAAAATAAATCAACTAGTTTGAATGATCTTATAGATAAAGGTTGATTTTTTTTCTTACATTGTTTTTGTGTTTCTTTTTTAGTGATTTTTAGTGATCTTATAGACATTGTTTTTGTGTTTCTTTGATAATTCAATGAATGATAATGATTGTTTTTGTGTTTCTTTTTTAGTGATTTTTCTCACCCCGGTCAAATGGCGGATAACGGTACTCCGTGACTTAAGTCGGTTCTTTCAGTTTCCCACAATTACTGATATCTGTGTATATATCTGTGCAATTCTTTGAATCTCTCTTCCAATTCTCATTTGAAAATGGACACTAATTTGAAAAATTGAAAAAGTATTTTCCCGCTCTACCTCACAATACGATTACAAAAATTTACCGTGCCAGATGTGCAAGATTGAGATTGTTAATGAATCATGGAATTCCTGAAGATTTCGCTGGTTGATTGAAGCAAAGGTCCGATTATCAAGTGAGTCCTCTAACTCCTTCATTTCACACATGCCTGGAATAGGTAAAAGCACTTTTGCAAAGAAACGTCGTGCAAAACGACTAAAAGTCTGTCATCGATGTGCTAGATGGACTTGTAATACACAATGTCATTTTTTAGGAATGGTATCTATAAACCATGAAGATAAAATACAATTCATTAAGGATGGCCTGAGTAAGGAGTCTTTAGATAATCTTTTATTGACTCTTAAGACGCATCCTAGTGGAGATGTGCATCGTGCAATTCATGATTTATGGCCATTATTTCATAAAGAACATGATGGACTTAGTCTTGGGAATCTAACTAAAAAAGACCCTGTTTGCCAGTTTTTAAGAAAACTAGATGGGAAGCCTATCCCCGACCCATATAGGGCATTTAAGTCGTTCTTGAACGTAAAACCAAGGGAAGATGTGAGCCACAATCACAACTACCTGTACATAGACATGCTTTTTCAAAAGCAAATAAATAAAGAGAGAGAGAGAGAGAGTGTGAGACTCTAGTTGGCCTACATATAGGTGGTACGATTGCCTTTCTAATTTCTCATCTATAGAATCCTCTCTTCCTTCCTTTCAGTTCTACTCAACCTATACATTCAACAAATACACAAGTGTGTAGAAATGGCAAGTTCCTCAGCTCATCATATAAGAAATATTTGTGTTTTTGGTGGATCTACTCCTGGGAAAGAAAATGAGTTTTTAGAATCAGCAAATCATCTTGGTCAAGTGCTAGCTGAGAGAAAGATTCATTTAGTGTATGTGGGAGGCAGTCTAGGGTTAATGGGAGGTGTGTCAATAACTATATTTTTAGGAGGTATTTAAGTTTTGGGGGTCGTCCCCGAAGCTTTAGCACAAGGGGACATCATTGGAAAAACAATTGGAGAGGAACTTCAGGTCTCCACAATGTCGGCTCCAATGAATGCAATGTTTAACCATGCTAATGCCTTCATTGCTTTACCACGTGGTCTAGGCACATTGGAAGAGATCTTTCATATTTCCTCTTGGGCTCAACTGCATATTCTTCATAAACCTATAGGTTTGTTAAATGTTAATGGTTATTGACACGACAAAAATGTTGATGTCTTCTCCCAAGTGCAGGAGTGTCGAAGTAATAAATAACCCGGCAAGACCGGGGTCGAACCACAGGGAGGTTAATTGTACAAATTATAAATAACAATAATACAACAATAATAACAATAACAATAACAACAACAACAACAACAACAACAACAACAACAATATTAATAATAGTAGTATAGTAGCAGTAGTATAGTAGCAGTAGTAATACTAGTAGTAGTAATAATAATAATAATAAAGAAAGAGAAGAAGAAGAAGATGATGAGAACTTAGAGATGAAATATTAATGTAAGGATTAAACAATAATAATAACAAATGTCAAGGTTAAAGGTTCCACTAATGGTATATCAAACAAGTATAGTATAAACTCTTATTATTGAATTGGAAACCACACAAAAAGGAGGTTCCAATCAGATTATATATTGTTAACATGATTACATTAGTCATCTTATTCAATTAATGCTAATACTTATAAATCTCGTCAAGCATTCATGATTATAACTTATGTTAACAACAAATCAAGTTCCTTTCATAGCTCAGGTGTCGGTTATACCATACATTATGGGCTATGAAAGTGCCAAGCATTTGTTGTACCAAGTGTTATACAACATAAATCAAGATTAGTCATTTAACAAGCAAAGTATTAAAGAGTGAACAAGATAACAAATATAAAACATGTTAGTACCAAACATTAAAGTCCATATTAAGTTTACATTATACTTATTCTCACACCATTAGTGTAACCTTTTCACCTTGACATAATTAACTTAGCTAGACATAATGAAAGAAAGCAAAATAGATAAACAAAATAAGAACATAAAAGCTAACTAAGTAAAGAAAAGGAAATGAAAGGCATAAACTTAGTATTAATGAAAGCAAAGTATAAACATTACAAAAAATACAAAGAGAGAAAGGAAGAGGATGATCTTGATCTGGAAACCAAGATGCCTAAATGCATGGCAAATGCCTCCTTTTATAGGCCAAAATTGGGAACTATTGATTTGATGACTAATTGATAAGTGGGTGGCCAACTTTTGACTTGGTGACAATCCTTATCTTCTCTTGTCTGCCCAAAACGTCATTAATAACATCAAAATTGAAGCCAGTTGTAAACATGAAAGTTGTAGGCAATTTTCTCAGCTTTCTTGTGTAAAACATGCAGCTCATTTGGACTTCTAGAACTCCAGATATGGCCAACATACCGAACAGTGCGCGGGCTGGAAGACAGATTCGGGCTTCTTCGTTGTTGCTACAATTTGGACTTGATAATGACCTTTTTAGATCTTGGGCTCCATATGAAAGTTGTAGGCCTATGGCTTACCTTTCCATCCATATAAATTGGACCTAAATATGAGATCTGTAGCTCCAGATATGACCCAATTACCGAATAGTGTTCCGGTTTGGATTGCACCGACATCTCTTCTCTAAGTTTGACCATCTCTTTATCCTTGCAATTTAAATTCTTCAAGTCATCAATCAATCCTTTCATTTATGTGATAGGCCTGCATTAAAAATAGACATTTACCACAAATTATAGGTATCTTATATTATTAGATACATTATTATAAAACATATTTTAGTTAAGGAGTTATTGATACTTCAAGTGCAAAATGATGATATAAAACCATGATAAAAATGCACTTTTAAGTACTAATCAGTTATTATAATAGGTTGTTGTCTTTTCTTGATCATGATGTGGAACAAGAATTTCTAACATATTCTGCATGACAAATCATAATCTTTGCTGTTACTGCTGAACAATTAATTGACCAACTACAATCCTTCATTCCTGTAATTGATCTCTCCATGAGTCGCATAAATTGGTCAACTAAGAAAAACCATAAAAAAGCTTAGAATAGATTTGAGCCTTCATTTGTGAATGTTTGTGTCTTTTGGTTTTATTATTGTGTTTTGTTATTTCTTATTTTTGTTTCAGTGTGTTTCAGGTTTGTCAGTGTTCGTTATTTCAGGTGATATCTTCTATACTCTATCTTTCTACCTTAGAACATTGAGGACAATGTCTCGTTTTGGTTGGGAGGAGAGGGTAGTAGTTGATAAAAAAAAATTATTTTTCATTTCATAAAGCATGTGCATAATTATTGTTATTAGGATGATAGAGCAAAGGAGCTCTTTTATTAAAGTGACTCTTGAGACGCATCTTAGTAACCATTCTTAACAAGGTCTATTATAATACACTTCTTGAAATATTCAGGTTTACAAACTCTTGCATTGTTATCACTTAATTCTGCTCATATACTTATTTAACATGTATTCTTAAACCTTAATTTACACGCACACACTTTAACATATGATTGTGGGTTGCATATTGGATTATTACATTATTTATATTCTTTTGTTAAAGGTAACAACTAAGGGAAAAGGGATAATATATAATTAAAAAACAAAAAAACAAAAAAAAAGAAAAAAAATCATAATAATAAAAATATAGATAAGTTTGGTTTTGTAGCCTCCCTAACCTAAGCAATTAAACCCGAAGGGGTGTTTTAAAACCTAATACCGTAAAGTCAATTGACTTGAAAGCTATTGGCCCAACGCTTGTTACATGGGTTGAGGAGAAAAGCTTAAAAGAATCAAACATTGCACTATCTATATATTAGTATCTACGACCCGACTTACTAAGCTCGTAGGGGTCTCTTAACACCTAATGCCCTAAGACCAACTGGTCTAGGAGTCATTAATTGAAAGCTCGTTATATGGGTTAAAGATGCATGGTGTTTTAAGTTATATCTATATATATATTAAAAAAATAAAATAAAAAAGATAAAAATAATAATCATAACCCAAGGAAGTTAGCCTTAAACATTAGAACAAAAAATTTGTTTTCTTCCAAGAAAAGCCCTATACTTATGTGTTGATATATTGAGCACAAAAGAAAAGTTTATTAATATCTTGTTAAGAGGTATTGAACAGATATATAAATTTAATGAGAGTTTGTTTATCTGGATAGATTAATGGAAGTTAAATAACGAATACCTTGCTTTGTGGAATTTGCAAATTGTTTTTCTATTTTAACGCTTTGATTACTAGGGACTAGTAATAAGCTAGTTGGGCGGTGTGATTAGTACTTAAAAGTCTATTTTTATCAAGGTTTTATATCATCATTTTGCACTTGAAGTATCAATAACTCCTTAACTAAAGCATGTTTTATAATAATATATCTAATAATATAAGATACCTTTAATTTGTGGTAAATGTTCATTTTAAATGTAAGCCTATCATATAAATGAAAGGATTAATTGATGAATTTAAGAACTTAAATTGAAAGGATAAAGAGATGGCCAAACTTAGAAAAGAGATGTCGGTGCAATCTAAACCAGAACACTATTTGGTAATTGGGTTATATCTAGAGCTATAGATCTCAGATTTAGGTCTAACTTATATGGATGGAAAGGTAAGACATAGGCCTACAACTTTCATATGGAGCCCAAGATCTAGAAAGGCCATTTTCAGGTCCAAATTGTAGCAACAACAAAGAAGCCTGAATCTATCCTCCAACCCTAGCATTGTTTAGTATTTTGGCCATATCTGGAGTTCTAGAAATCCAAATAAGCTGAAGTTTTTACACAAGAAAGCTGAGACAATTGCCTACAACCTTTATGTTTTTGAATGGCTCCAATGTTGATGCTATTAATGATGTTTTGGGCAGATAAGAGAATATAAGGATTGTCACCAAGTCAAGAGTTGGCCACCCACTCATCAATTAATCATCAAATCAATAGTTCCCAATTTTGGCCTATAAAAGGACGCATTTGCCATGCATTTAGGCATCTTGGTTTCCAGATCAAGATCATGCTCTTGCTTTCTCTCTTTGTATTTTTTGTATTGCTTATGCTTTGCTTTCATTAATATCAAGTTTATGTCTTTTATTTCCTTTCATTTACTTAGTTAATTCTTATCTTATTTATGTTCTTATTTTGTTTATTTATTTTTCTTTCTTTGATTATGTGTAGCTAAGTTTATTATGTCAAGGTGAAAAGGTTACACTAATGGTGTAAGAATAAGTATAGTGTAAACTTAATATGGACTTTAATGTTTGATACTAACATGTTTTGTATTAGTTATCTTGTTCACTCTTTAATACTTTGCTTGTTAAATGACTAATCTTGATTTATGTTGTATAACACTTGGTACAACAAATGCTTGGCACTTTCATAGCCTATACTATATGGTATAATCGACACTTGAGCTATGAAAGGAACTTGATTTGTTGTTAACATAAGTTATAATCATGAATGCTTGACTAAAATTTACAAGTATTAGCATTAATTGAATAAGATGACTAATGTAATCATGTTAACAATCTATAATCTGATCGGAACCTCCTTTATGTGTGGTTTCCAATTGAATAATAAGAGTTTATACTATACTTCTTTGACATACCATTAGTGGATCCTCTAACCTTGACATTGTTTGCTATCATTATTTAATCCTTGCGTTAATTTTCCATCTCAAAGTTCTCATCAACTCTTCTTCTTCTTCTTCTTCTTCTTTATTATTGTTGTTGTTATTATTATTATTATTATTATTATTATTATTATTTCTACTACTACTACTACTAGTATTTTTAGTATTATTATTGCTACTATTATTATTGTTGTTGTTTATAATTGTTGTTTATAATTTGTACAATTAACCTCCCTATGGTTCGACCTTGGTTTTGATGAGTTATTTATTACTTCGACACTCCTGCACTTAGGAGAAGACATCAATCTTGATCTTAGGTCTCTAGGAAATGAATAGGGTTGAGAATTATAAAACAAAACTTTTTGACCAGTATCAACTTTTTGACAATTTTCACAAGTTTTGCAGAATGTATGCGTGTCCTTGAACATAGCCTACCAATAAAATCTATTTTGCAAGATTTTTGCGGCTGTCTTTTTTGACGAAAAACAACTTCCACATACTTTAGAATGATAAAGTTTAATGACACTACTTACCTCATTGTCAGGAATGAATCTTTGAAATATTTGATCAAGACAATATTTAAATAAGTTAGGGTCATCACAATAAAAATTCTTCACTTCGTTCAAAAACTTTTCTTTGTCTTGGGTACTCCAATCAACTGGCAAATCTCCTAAAGCAAGAAAATTGATATTTTTATCATACCAAGGCATTGGACTAAGAGAAAGTAAGGATTCGTTAGGAAAGTAATCATTGATTGGTGTGATGTTAGATGTTGAATTTGTTGTTACTTTTGATAAAAGATCCGCATCAATATTTTTGGTGCATTTTTCATGTGTGATTTCTTCCTCAGAATAAATCATTTGCAAATCTTCAGATTCATCCAATTCATTTTTACTTAAAGTAGATTCAAGTTGATCATAAACTAATTCGTCAATATGATCTACATCTTGTAACTTATTATCATCTCGAGGTTGCTTGCAAATGTTGAAAATATTCATCTCCAATGTCATGTTTCCAAATGATAGCTTCATTTTTACTTAGGTGATTTCGCGAACCAGGGTTGTATGTTTGCGAGTATAGGTTGTGGTTGGCCCTTTGAAAACTATTTAAAGCATGTGCTTCTTCATGGAGACATTCCTTAAAAGAAGGCAAGGTTGGACAATTATTGGTTAAGTGTTCATTTGTTCCACATATTTGATACAATGTTTCAACATATTTTAATTGACCATTCTTTTTTAATTCTAGTGCCTCGACTTTTCTAGCTAAAGATGCAAACTTGGCTTGAAGGTAATGATCTTCCTTAAGGTTATACATACCTCCACTAGATGTATGAGGTTGAGTTTTACTCGGTGCCTTACAAGTACCCGCAATGTCCCAATTTTGAGCATTTTCAGCGAACAAGTCGAAGTACTCCATTGCTTCATTAGGATCTTTATCTTCAAAAGTTTCATTGCACATCAATTCAACCATTTGCCTATCTCTAGGTGTTAACCCTTCATAGAAATGTGAAACCAATCTCCATGTTTCAAAAACATGATGAGGGCAAGTACTAAGTAAGTCTCGATACCTATCCCAACATTGATAAAATGTTTCTCCTGGTTTTTGAGTGAAAGTGGTGATTTGTATTTTGAAAGAGTTTGTTCTATGAGATGGGAAAAACTTCTTTAAAAACTGTTGTTGCATTTCATCCCAAGCACAAATTGATCCTGGTCTCAAATTTTATATCTATGTTTTAGCTTTATCTTTTAATAAAAAAGGAAAAAACTTTAATCTGATGGTGTTCATGCTACAATTTGAATCATTATATATGTTGCAGATCTCCTCAAATTCCCTTAAATGCAAGTATGGATTTTCCAATTCTAAGCCATGAAAAGAAGGTAAAAGTTGAATAATTTCTAGTTTAAAATTAAAATGAGATGTATCAGGAGGAAAAACTATGCATGATGATGCACTTTTTTCTTGTGGGATTCATGTGGTCTCTAAGTGTTTTAGCACGGTTATTCTTATTATTCTCATTATGAAGTGATTGATTATTCTCTTCGGCCATATTTTCTGAAAATGATGAGGATACCCTACAAAGTCTACCACTTGATGTACGTGACCACACTCTCATGCTCGTGTAGGAATAGAATAAAAGGAAAAGGAAAACAAAAGAAGAAACAAGAGAAAGAAAACAAAGTGATATACAAGAAAAGTGAAAAGAGAAAATAAAATAAATATTATAATTTATACAAAACTTACCTCCCCGGCAACGGCGACAAAAAACTTGACACGACTAAAAGATTGATGTCTTCTCCCAAATGCAGGAATGTTGAAGTAATAAATAACCCGGCAAGACCGAGGTCGAACCACATGGAGGTTAATTGTACAAATTATAAACAACAACAATAGTAATAACAACAATAACAATAATAATAGCAGCAGCAACAACAACAACAACAACAATAATAATAATAATAGTAATAATAGTAGTAGTAGTAGTAGTAGTAGTAGTAGTAAAAGAGAAGAAGAAGAAGAATATGAGAACTTGGAGATAGAATATTAGTGTAAAGATTAAATAATGATAATAACAAATGTCAAGGTTAATGGTTCCACTAATGGTATGTCAAACAAGTATAGTATAAACTCTTATTATTCAATTGAAAACCATACACAAAAAAGGTTTCAATCTGATTATAGATTGTTAACATGATTACATTAGTCGACTTATTCGATTAATGCTAATACATGTAAATCTCGTAAAGCATTCATGATTATAACTTATGTTAATAACAAATCAAGTTCCTTTTATAGCTCAAGTGTCGGTTATACCATATAGTATGGGCTATGAGAGCGTCAAGCATTTGTGGTACTAAGTATTATACAATATAAATCAAGATTAGTCATTTAACAAGCAAAGTATTAAAGAGTGAACAAGATAACAAATACAAAACATGTTAGTTTCAAACATTAAAGTCCATATTAAGATTACACTATACTTATTCTTACACCATTAGTGTAACCTTTTCACCTTGATATAATAAAATTAGCTAGACATAATGAAAGAAAGAAAAATAAATAAACAAAATCAGTTCATAAATAAGATAAGAGTTAACTAAGTAAAGGAAAGGAAATGAAAGGCATAAACTTGATATTAATGAAAGCAAAGAATAAACATTACAAAAAATACAAAGAGAGAAAGCAAGAGCATGATCTTGATCTGGAAACCAAGATGCCTACATGCATGACAAATGCCTCCTTTTAGAGGCCAAAATTGCGAACTATTGATTTGATAACTAATTGATGAGTGGTGACCAACTCTTGACTTGGTGACAATCCTTATCTTCTCTTGTCTGCCCAAAACATCATTGATAACGTCCAAATTAGAGCCACTTGAAAACATGAAAGTTGTAGGAAATTGTCTCAGCTTTCTTGTGTAAAACATTTAACTCATTTCAACTTCTAAAACTCTAGATATGGCCAAAATACTGAACAGTGCTCGGGCTGGAGGATAGATTAGAGGTTCTTTGTTGTTGCTATAATTTGGACTTGAAAATGGCCTTTTTAGATCTTGGGATATACATGAAAGTTGTAGGCCTATATCTTACCTTTCCATCCATATAAAGTAGACCTAAATCGAAGATCTATAGCTCCAAATATGACCCAATTACTGAACAATGTTCTGATTTGGATTGCAGCGACATCTCTTTTCTAAGTTTGGCCATCTCTTTATCCTTTCAATTTCAGTTCTTAAATTCATCAATCAATCCTTTCATTTATGTGATAGGCCTGTATTTAAAATAAATATTTACCATAAATTAAAGGTATCTTATATTATTAGATATATTATTATAAAATATGCTTTAGTTAAGGAGTTATTGATACTTCAAGTGAAAATGATGATATAAAACCTTGATAAAAATACACTTTTAAGTGTCAATCAGACATGAATCATGGAACTTGTAGAAAATTATCTCAGCTTTCCAAGATAAAAAAAAAATAAAATTAAGATCATTTGGACTTGTAGAACTCAGGATAGGGGCTGAACATTGAATAGTATCTGGACTATAGGACAGATTTGGACTTCTCCGTTATTGCTAAGATTTGGACTTCCAAATAGCAGAATTGAGTTTTGTATTTTTATGAATATTTTAGGCCTATTACTTAGCTTTCTAGCCATATAAATCGAATTGAAATTTAAGATCTACAACTCCAGATTTAACTCAATGACTAAATAGTGTTCTAGTTTAAACCGAATCAGCATCACTTTTCTAAGCTTCACCCATTCTTTGTCTTCTCAATTTCAGTAGTTGAACTCATCAATCAATCCTTTGATTTATGTGATAGGCCTACATTTAAGATGAGTATTTACTATAAATTAAAGGTATCTTATAGTATTAGACTTGTTATTATAAAACATGATTTAGTTAAGGAGTTATTGATACTTCAAGTGCAAAATACTAATATAAAACCTTGATAAAAATGCTCTTTTAAGTACTAATGAATGGGGTTGCTGTAGCTGACAATAAAAGGGGTCGGTGGAGATGAGGTGATACGATCCAAGCAAGGTCAAATTTGAATTTTGATGTAAAATGTGCAACTATCTAGTTTTACGGCAATAGTCATAATTCTCAATCCGACCGTTGGATCGAGCTGAAATTTTACGTGGAGTCTCTTGACATATTTTATTACCTATGATTAAAATTTCAGGTCAATCGGAGTTTGGAAAGGTATCTCAATACAGGTCAACAGAGGCTGTACAAATTTTGTTATTTACTTCCTTTTGACTTGTGGACTTTCTATTTGGCCAGGATTCTTTTTTTAAAGGGATGTGGCAGCTTATTTTGGAAATATACTAATTCTACAAGGATGTTTAATGGGCTGCAACATAGTTTCCAAGTGTGGCAAGGATTCATAATTATTTCAGAATCCTTTTCTTACAAGGATTCCTTATTCATCCGAGCTACAGAAGGAAAGAAGACTTTAGAATACATTCTACCTTCAGATCAGATTTCCTAGTCTATTTGGGACTTCTTAATGGTGACAAATCTGATTCTAGCATATTTAAGATAGTAATTTTTGGATTTTTATATTTTTATTATTTTTTTCATAGTCTTTGGGTTATTATTACTTATTTGGGTCAATTGTAAGTGGGCTACATATAAGTCCACCTAAGGGGGGTCCATTAGGGTTTCATTAAGTCTAGAGTCACTATAAATAGAGGCATAACCAAACATGTAAGAAGACTATTCAGATTAATAAAACTTCTTGTTTGCCGCACTTTGTGTGTGTGTGTTGGTGAGATAATCTCCCTTCCATGGTTCTCTAATGAACTGAAAATCAACTTATCGAAGAACAATTGTCTTCGTGGCGTCATCCTTATACTTCTCGTTCGTGAATCAATATTCGTTGGGTGGGGGTTTCCGTTTTCAATAGTGCTGGTGCCTAGGTACAAGTTATCTTTGTGTCACACTCCTATCAAACCTGATTTACTTGGCTTACCGGGAATTGACGTCTTTGCGTGTGGGTTGCGTGACCATGTGATCACGAGGTTCGCATCATATGCACTTTTAAGTACTAATCAATGAGGTTGTTGTAGCTGACAATAAAAGGGGTCGGTGGAGACGAGGGAACAACTTCGTTTTGTGGATGCCTTGACTGGGAGAGGGAGGTTGTGGTGAGGGGGTGTAGTTTTGTTGATGAGGGAAAATAGGGACCCTGGGTATGGAGGGAAGACTGTAACGACTAATAGGGGCTGTAAGCTTTGGCTCTCTAGTTTTCTTTTCAAAGGAAGGGGTAGTGGTTGTGCCCTAGTAGAGATAGATGTAGGGTTTTTTCTTTAGGGTTTTTTTTTCGCTCACTTTTTATTATTTCACTACTCTCAAAATTTTTCTTTGTTAATAGCCCTCCTTTTGAGTGTTGTGGTAGACATCTATTTATAGGTAAAGCGGCTTTGTCCACAAACATATTGTTCCTCAACTTTGATTGAAAACTTTGATTTTTTCTTTTGTTTTTTGATTTTTTTTGAAAATAAGTAATATTAACGTGAACTTAACAACAAAAATCAATAATTTTATAAATGACACATTAAAAGTCAAATATATTTAACTAACCTTTTAAATTTAAATTCTTTTGAGGTGACATTAAAAATGCTAAAAATGATGCAAATATATTAAAATTGTATTTTTTAGGGTTTTCAATGTTTTTTGCTATTTTTGGTTTTTTTTTTAATTTTTAAAAAAATGAGTCAAAAATTAGGTAGCAACAAGTACATGTAAAATAAAATGGTGTTTTTAGAATATTGGAATGCACAAATATTACAAACATCTTAGTTGCATAAGTGATGAGAAATAAAGTCTTAAGAAAAAAAGATTTATTGTTGACAAAAAGAAAAGTTTCATTAATTTAAAGTATTTCAACAAGTACCTTTTTTATTTTAATTTAAACATAGCTATTTTTTTTTATTATGCATGCTAGAACTCTATTATTATACTTATGTTGAAAGCATATTTTCACGAGTTTTTATTTTACATGCTTATAGATTTAAATTTGTATAAATTCTAGGCTTTCCTTGAATATCTTTTATAGTTTGAATGCTCTTGTTATGACAAACTAATCATCCTTGCTCATGAGTCTAATACAATTATAATTAAAACTTTGACTAATAATCTTAAAGCTTTATGCTTAGTATGCTTTTATTTAGTTTGCTTTTGTGCCTATGCTATAATGTATGGATTTCATGCGTATCATTTATTTTAACTACTCTTAAAGAAGACTTATCATATATGTTGCAAACTCTAGCAGAATGTTACTTGAATTCACAAAACCTAGATCTATCTAATTAAGACTTGAGAATGATAATTGAGGTCAACACAACGGACAATTGATTAGTACTTAAAAGTGAATTTTTATAAAGATTTTATATAATCATTTTGCATTTGAAGTATTAATAACTCTTTAACTAAAGCATGTTTCATAATAATAAATCTGATATCATAAGATACCTTTAATTTATGGTAAATATTCATATACATGTGTCAGTTATACCATACGGTTGGGTTATGAAAGTGACAGGTATTTGTTGTACAAAGGGTAATAGAACATAAATCTAGATTAATCATTTAACAAGCAAAGTATTACGAGTGAATAAGATAACAAATACAAAACATGTTTGATTAGTACTTAAAAGTGCATTTTTATCAAGGTTTTATATCATCATTTTGCACTTGAAGTATCAATAACTCCTTAACTAAAACATGTTTTATAATAATATATCTAATAATATAAGATACCTTTAATTTGAGGTAAATGTTCATTTTAAATGCAGGCCTATCACATAAATTAAAGAATTAATTAATGAATTTAAAAACTTAAATTGAAAGGATAAAGTGATGGCCAAACTTAGAAAAGAGATGTCGGTGTAATCCAAACCAGAACACTGTTCGGTAATTGGGTCATATCTGGAGTTCTAGATCTCAGATTTAGGTCTACCTTATATGGATGGAAAGGTAAGACATAGGCCTACAACTTTCATATAAAACCCAAGATCTAAATAGGCCACTTTCAAGTCCAAATTGTAGCAACAACAAAGAAGCCCGAATCTGTCCTCCAACTCGAGCACTGTTCAGTATTTTGGCCATATCTAGAGTTCTAGAAATCCAAATGAGCTAACGTTTTTACACAAGAAAGCTGAGATAATTTCCTACAACTTTCATGTTTTTGAGTGGCTCCAATGGTAACGTTATCAATGATGTTTTGGGCAGATAATAGAAGATAAAGATTGTCACCAAGTCAAGAGTTGGTCACCCACTCATCAATTAGTCATCAAATCAATAGTTCCCAATTTTGGTCTATAAAAGGAGGCATTTGCCATGAATTTAGGCATCTTGGTTTCCAGATCAAGATCATACTCTTGCTTTCTCTCTTTGTATTTTTTGTATTGCTTATGCTTTGCTTTCATTAATATCAAGTTTATGCCTTTTATTTCATTTCATTTACTTAGTTAACTCTTATCTTATTTATGTTCTTATTTTGTTTATTTATTTTTCTTTCTTTGATTATGTATAGCTAAGTTTATTATGTCAAGGTGAAAAGGTTACACTAATGTTGTAAGAATAAGTATAGTGTAAACTTAATATGGACGTTAATGTTTGATACTAACATGTTTTGTATTTGTTATCTTGTTCACTCTTTAATACTTTGCTTGTTAAATGACTAATCTGGATTTATGTTGTATAACACTTGGTACAACAAATGCTTGGCACTTTTATAGCCCATACTATATGGTATAACCGACACCTAAGCTATGAAAGGAACTTGATTTGTTGTTAACATAAGTTATAATCATGAATGCTTGACGAAATTTACAAGTATTAACATTAATTGAATTAGATGACTAATGTAATCATGTTAACAATCTATAATCTGATTGGAACCTCCTTTATGTGTGGTTTTCAATTGAATAATAAGAGTTTATACTATACTTGTTTGACATACCATTAGTGGAACCTCTAACCTTGACATTTGTTATTATCATTGTTTAATCCTTACATTAACATTCTATCTCCAAGTTCTCATCTTATTCTTCTTCTTCTCGTTCTTTATTACTACTACCACTACTATTATTGTTGTTATTATAGTTGTTGTTATTGCATTTATTATTGTTTATAATTTGTACAATTACCTCCCTATTGTTCGAAGCCGGTTTTGCTAGGTTATTTATTTCTTCGACACTCCTGCATTTGGTAGAAGACATCAATCATTTTGTCGTGTCAATATTAGCATCAAACGTTAAGGTCCATGTTGAGTTTATACTATACTTATTCTTATATGACTAGTGTAACTTTTTTCACCTTGACATAATAAACTTAACTAAACATAATGAAAGAGAGAAACATAAATAAACAAGATAAGAACATAAAGAAGATATAAATTAACTAAGTAAAGGAAAGGAAAGGAAAAGCATAAATAAGAGATTAATATAAGCAAAACTTAAGCATTACAAAAATATAAAGAAAGAGAGCAAGAATATAATCTTGATCTGAAAACTAAGATTTCTAAATAAATGCAAATGCCTCCTTTTATGGGCCAAAATTTGAAACTATTGATTTGTTGATTAATTATTGAATGGATGGCCATATCTTGACTTGATGGCAATCCTTATCTTTTTTTTCTAATCTAAATTTCATTGCTAACATCAAAATTTAGACAAATTATCTTCATAAAAACAAATTAAGGTCATTTGAACTTCTACAACTTGAGATAAGGGTTGAACACTGAACAATATCTAGGTTGTAGTACAAATTCTACCTTCTTCGTTGTTACTAAGATTTGAACTTCTAAACAATAGAATTGATTCTTTGACTTGTATTAATATTTTAGACCTATGTCTTAGCTTTCTAAACATATAAACCAAATTTAAACCCAAGATCTACAACTCTAGATATGACGCAATTACCGAACAGTGTTCCAGTTTGGACTACACTAGCATCTCTTTTCTATGTTTGGCCCTTTCTTTGTCCTTTTAATTTTAGTACTTCAACTTATCAATCAATCCTTTCATTTATGTGATAAGCCTGCATTTAGAATAAACATTTACTATAAATTAAAGACATCTTATAGTACCAAACTTGTTATTATAAAGGATGCTTTAGTTAAGGAGTTATTGATACTTCAAGTGCAAAATGATGATATAAAACCTTTATAAAAATACATTTTTAAGTACTAATCACCCCCAACCAGTTTATTACTAGTCCTTAATAATCAAAGCGTTAAAATAAAAAAATAATTTGCAAGTTCCATAAATGCATTTTCAACTTCCATTCATCTATTCCGATAAACAAAAAGCTCTCATTAAATTTATATATATATATATGCTTTATATCTCTTATACAAAATTTTAATAAACTTTTCTTTTATGTGCTCAATGTATGAAAACATAGATAATGGGGCTTTTATTAGAAGAAAATAATATTTTATTGTAATGTTTAAGGTTAACTTTTTTAGGTTAAGATTATTATCTTTTTTTAACTTAAAAGACAATGCATCTTTAACCAATGTAACGACCTTTCAGCTAATGACTCCTAGACTAGTTGGCTTTAAAGCATTAAATGTTAAGACAACCCTACTAGTTTAGTAACTCGGGTTGCAGTTACTAATATATAGATAGTATAACGTTTGATTCCATAAGCTTTTCTCCTCAACCCATATAACAAGCACTAGGTCAATATCTCCCAAGTCAATTAAGAGTTAAAACACCTCTTTAGGCTTAATTGTTTAGGTTAGGGAGGCTACGAAACCAAACTTATCTATGTTATTATTATCATTAATATTTTTTTTTGCAAATTATATACTATCCCTTTTCCTTAGTTTTTACCTTTAATAAAAAAAATACAAATATTATAATAATCCAATATGCAAACCATAATTATATGTTAAAGTGTATGTGTGAAAATGAAAGTTTACAAATACTTGTTAGCTATGTATATGAATAGAATCAATTGATAACAATGCAAGACTTTATAAATCAAAATATTTCATGAGAAATATGTGATAGACCTTGTTATGAATATTGCAAATAAACATTAAAAAATATTTACCAAGATACATCTCAAGCTTTGCAGAACACGTGTCTTTGAACATGGTGGGCTAATAGAATCCATATTCTATGATTTTTGCAGTCATCTTTTTTATAAGAAATGACTTCCACATGCCTCCGAATGATAAAGTTTAATGACACTACTTACCTCATTGTCTACAATGCATTTTTAAAATAGTTAATCAAGATAATATTTGAATAAACAAAGGTTATCTCAATAAAAAATTTCACTTCGTTCGAAAACTTTCCTTTGTCTTCGGCACTCTAATAAAAGAGCAAAAATCCTAAAGCAAGAAAATTGATATTTTTAGCAAAACAAAGCATTGATCTAAAAGAAAGTAATGATTCATCAGGAAAGTAATCATCGATTGGTGTGATGTCAGATCTCAAATATATTGTCACTCTTGACAAAAGATCCGCATCAATATTTCGGTGCCCTTTTCATCTGTGATTTCATTTTGAGAATAAATCATTTGCAAATCTTCAAATTCAATTTTACTCAAAGTATATTTAAGTTGAACATAAAGTAATTTTTTAATAAAATCTACTTCTTGTAAATGATTATCATCTCCAGATTGCTTGTAAATGTTGAAAATATTCATCTTTAATGTCATGATTCCAAATGATAGCTTCATTAGTCCATTCCTACAATTCATTGATGCATTAAAAGTTGCAAGAAACATTATAGGTATCTTATATTATTAGATACATTATTATAAAACATGTTTTAGTTAAGGAGTTAGTGATACTTCAAGTGCAAAATGATGATATAAAACCATGATAAAAATGCACTTTTAAGTAATAATTATGGGGCTTTTCTTAGAAGAAAATAAAATTTTTGTTCTAATGTTTAAGGTTAACTTCCTAGGGTTGGGATTATTATTTTTGTCTTTTTTTTCTTCCTTTTTTTTAAATGTATATACATATAATTTAAAAACATCATGCATCTTTAACCCAGGTAATGAGCTTTCAGCTAATGACTCCCAGACCAGTTGGTCTTAGGGCATTAGGTGTTAAGACACCCCTACGAGCTTAGTAACTCAGGTCGCAGATACTGATATGTAGATAGTGCAATGTTTGATTCTTTTAAGCTTTTCTCCTCAACCCATATAACAAGCGTTGGGCCAATAGCTCCCAAGTCAGTTGACTTTAGGGTATTAGGTGTTAAAACACCCCTTCGGGCTTAATTGCTTAGGTTAGGGAGGCTACGAAACCAAACTTATCTACATTTTTATTATCATCTATTTTTTTTCTTAATTATATACAATCCCTTTCCCTTAGTTGTTACCTTTAACAAAAGAACATAAATAATGTAATAATCCAATATACAACCCACAATCATATGTTAAAGTGTGTGTGTGTAAATTAAGGTTTAAAAATACATGTTAAATAAGTATATGAGCAGAATTAAGTGATAACAATGCGAGAGTTTGTAAACCTGAATATTTCAAGAAGTATTATAATAGACCTTGTTAAAAATGGTTACTAAGATGCGTCTCAAGAGTCACTTTAACAAAAGAGCTCATTTACTCTGTCATCCTAGTAACAACAATTATGCACATGCTTTATGAAATGAAAAACATTTTTTTTTTATCAACTACTACCCCCTCCCCCCAACTAAAACCTAGTAACAACAATTATGCACATGCTTTATGAAATGAAAAACTTTTTTTTTTATCAACTACTACCCTCTCCCCCCAACTAAAACGAGACATTGTCCTCAATGTTCTAAGGTAGAAAGATAGAGTATAGAAGATATCACCTGAAATAATGAACACTGACAAACCTGAAACACATTGAAACAAAAATAAGAAATAACAAAACACAATAATAAAACCCAAAGACATAAATATTCATAAATGAAGGCTCAAATCCAATCTAAGCTTTTTACGGCTTTCCTTAGATAACCAATTTATGCGACTCATGGAAGGATTAATCACAGGAATGAAAGATTGTAGTTGGTAAATCAATTGTTTAGTAGTAGAAGTAGAGATTATGATTTGTCTTGCAGAAGATGTTAGAAATTCCTGTTCCACAGCATGATCAAGAAAAGACAACAACTTATCATAATAACCATTAACATTTAACAAACATATGGGTTTGTGGTGAATATGCAGTTGAGCCCAAGAGAAAATATGAAAGATCTCTTTCAATGTGCCTAGACCACCTGGTAAAGCAATGAAGCCATCAACATGGTTAAACATTGCATTCATTCGAGCCGACATTGTGGAGACCTGAAGTTCCTCTCCAATTGTTTTTCCAATGATATCCCTTTGTGCTAAAGCTTCGGGGACGACACCCTAAACTTGACTACCTCCTAAGAATGCAGCTATTGACACACCTCACATGAACCCAAGACTGCCTCCCCCATACACTAAATGAATGTTTCTCTCAACTAGCACTTGACCAAGATGATTTGCTGATTCTAAAAACTCCTTTTCTTTCCCAAGACTAAATCCACCGAAAACACAAATATTTCTTATATGATGACTTGAGGAACTTGCCATTTCTACACACTTCTTGATTTTTTGAATGTGTGGGTTGAGTAGAAATGAAAGGAAGGAAGAGAGGGTTTTATAGATGAGAAATTAGAAAGGCAATCATAACACCTATATGTAGGCCAGCTGGAGTCTCACACACTCTCTCTCTCTTTTTATTTATTTATTTATTTACTTTTGAAAAAGCATGTGTATGTACAGGTACTTATGATTGTGGCTCACATCTTCCCTTGGTTTTACATCCAAGAACGGCTTAAACACCCTCTATGGGTCAGGGATTCTTTTTTAGTCAGATTCCCAAGACTAATTCGATCATGTTCTTTATGAAATAGTGGTCATAAATCATGAATTACACGATGCACATCTCCACTAGGAGGCGTCTCAAGAGTCAATAGAAGATTATCTAAAGACTCCTTACTCAGGCCATCCTTAATGAATTGTATTTTATCTTCACGGTTTATAGATACCATTCCTAAAGAACGACATTGTGTATTACAAGTCCATCTAGCACATCGATGACAGACTTTTAGTCGTTTTGCACGACGCTTCTTTGCAAAAGTGTTTTTACTTGTTCTAGGCAAGTGTGAAATGAAGGAGTTAGAGGACTCACCTGATAATCGGACCTTTGCTTCAATCAACCAACAAATATCTTCACAAATTCCAAGATTCATTAACAATCTCAATCTTGCACATCTAGCACGGTAAATTTTTGTAATCGCATTCTGAGGCAAAGCAAGAAAATACTTTTTTAATTTTTCAAGATTAGTGTCCATTTTCAAATGAGAATTGGAAGAGAGATTCAAAGAATTGCACAAATATATACATAAATATCAGTTATTATGGGAAACTGAAAGAACCGACTTAAGTCACGGAGTACCGTTGTCCGCCATTTGACCGGGGTCAGAGAAGCTAGCAAAAATCACTCAAAAAGAAACACAAAAACAATGTGAGAAAAAAAAAATTAACCTTTATCTACAAGATCAGTCCAACTAGTTGATTCGTTTTCACTAGGAAAATTATCAAAGTAAGCTTTCAAACGATGTCCATTGTCCTTAAAATCATTGTCATTCATTGAACTCTCAATATCACAGGCCCCATAAGGATTGCTCCATCTTAATCGTAGCTCTTTAGGGAATGCATAGAGTTGAGAATTATAAAACAAAACTTTTTGACTAGTATCAACTTTTTGACAATTTTCACAAGTTTTGCAGAATGCATGTGTGTCCTTGAACATGGTGGGCCAATAAAATCCATTTTGAAAGATTTTTATTGCTATCTTTTTTGACGAGAAATAACTTCTGCATGCTTCAGAATGACAAAGTTTAATGACACTACTTACCTCATTGTCGGGAATGAATCTTTGAAAGATTTGATCAAGACAATATTTGAATAAGTTAGGGTCATCACAATAAAAGCTCTTCACTTCGTTCAAAAACTTTTCTTTGTCTTGGGTACTCCAATCAGTTGGCAAATCTCCTAAAACAAGAAAATTGATATTTTTATCATACCAAGGCATTGGACTAAGAGAAAGTAAGGATTCGTTAGGAAAGCAATCATTAATTGGTGTGATGTTGGATGTCGAATCTGTTGTCACTATTGATAAAAGATTCACATCAACATTTTCGGTGCTTGTTTCATCCGTGATTTCTTGCTCAGAATAAATCATTTGTAAATCTTCAGTTTCATCCAATTCATTTTTACTTAAAGTAGATTCAAGTTGATCATAAACTAATTCGTCAATATGATCTACTTCTTGTAAATCATTATCATCTCCAGGTTGCTTGCAAATGTTGAAAATATTCATCTCCAATGTCATGTTTCCAAATGATAGCTTCATCAGTCCATTCCTACAATTAATCAATGCATTAGAGGTTGCAACAAACGGACGTCCTAAAATAACAGGAAATGAATTACATGCTTCAACAGGTTTTGTGTCCAAGACAATAAAATCCACAAGATAAATGAATTTATCAACTTGTACTGACACATCTTCAATTATTCCTCTAGGCACTTTTACAAATCTATCGGCAAGTAAAAGAGATATAGAAGTTGGTTTTCCCATCTCATAGAACAAACTCTTTTAAAAGATCAAGTAATGCTTTTTCAATTTTATGCAAGAGTATCTTTAAAATCTGTCATGTTTTGAGCAAGTTGAGTATTGATTGTCTCTTGCTTTTCAATGAATGCATGCAATGTTTCCTCAAGATTTCTTCTAAGAGGTGGAGCATAAGGAGGTGCATATCCATGAGAATTTTGGAAATTGTGGTGTGCTTGAAATGGTGGTTGTGAAGTTTGTGCATTGTTGTTCTCACTCTTCCAACTGAAATTTGGGTGATTTCTCCAACCAGGGTTGTATGTTTAGGAGTATGGGTTGTGGTTGGCCCTTTGAAAACTGTTTAAAGCATGAGCTTGTTCATGGAGACATTCCTTAAAAGAAGGCAAGTGTCACGATGAAAAGATTGATGTCTTCTCCCAAGTGCAGGAGTGTCGAAGTAATAAATAACCCGGCAAGACCGGGGTTGAACCACAGGGAGGTTAATTGTACAAATTATAAATAACAAAAATACAACAACAATAACAATAACAATAACAACAACAACAACAACAACAACAACAACAACAATAATATTAATGTAAGGAGTAGTAGTAATACTAGTAGTAGTAATAATAATAATAATAAAGAAAGAGAAGAAGAAGAAGATGATGAGAACTTGGAGATGAAATATTAATGTAAGGATTAAACAATAATAATAACAAATGTCAAGGTTAGAGGTTCCACTAATGGTATATCAAACAAGTATAGTATAAACTCTTATTATTGAATTGGAAACCACACACAAAGGAGGTTCCAATCACATTATATATTGTTAACATGATTACATTAGTCATCTTATTTAATTAATGCTAATACTTGTAAATCTCGTCAAGCATTCATGATTATAACTTATGTTAACAACAAATCAAGTTCCTTTCATAGCTCAGGTGTCGGTTATACCATACATTATGGGCTATGAAAGTGCCAAGCATTTGTTGTACCAAGTATTATACAACATAAATCAAGATTAATCATTTAACAAGCAAAGTATTAAAGAGTGAACAAGATAACAAATATAAAGCATGTTAGTATCAAACATTAAAGTCCATATTAAGTTTACACTATACTTATTCTTACACCATTAGTGTAACCTTTTCACCTTGACATAATTAACTTAGCTAGACATAATGAAAGAAATAAAAATAGATAAACAAAATAAGAACATAAAAGTTAACTAAGTAAAGGAAAGGAAATGAAAGGCATAAACTTAATATTAATGAAAGCAAAGCATAAACATTACAAAAAATACAAAGAGAGAAAGGAAGAGCATGATCTTGATCTGGAAACCAAGATGCCTAAATGCATGGCAAATGCCTCCTTTTATAGGCCAAAATTGGGAACTATTGATTTGATGACTAATTGATAAGTGGGTGGCCAACTTTTGACTTGGTGACAATCCTTATCTTCTCTTGTCTGCCCAAAACGTCATTAATAACATCAAAATTGAAGCCAGTTGTAAACATGAAAGTTGTAGGCAATTGTCTCAGCTTTCTTGTGTAAAAAATTCAGCTCATTTGGACTTCTAGAACTCCAGATATGGCCAACATACCGAACAGTGCTCGGGCTGGAAGACAGATTCGGGCTTCTTCGTTGTTGCTACAATTTGGACTTGATAATGGCCTTTTTAGATCTTGGGCTCCATATGAAAGTTGTAGGCCTATGGCTTACCTTTCCATCCATATAAATTGGACCTAAATATGAGATCTGTAGCTCCAGATATGACCCAATTACCGAATAGTGTTCCGGTTTGGATTGCACCGACATCTCTTCTCTAAGTTTGACCATCTCTTTATCCTTGCAATTTAAATTCTTCATGTCATCAATCAATCCTTTCATTTATGTGATAGGCCTGCATTAAAAATAGACATTTACCACAAATTATAGGTATCTTATATTATTAGATACATTATTATAAAACATATTTTAGTTAAGGAGTTATTGATACTTCAAGTGCAAAATGATGATATAAAACCATGATAAAAATGTACTTTTAAGAACTAATCAGCAAGGTTGGACAATCGTTGGTTAAGTGTTCATTTGTTTCACAGATTTGACACACAATGTTTTCAACAGATTTTAATCGACCACTCTTTTTCAATTCTAGTGCCTCGACTTTTCTAGCTAAAGATGCAAACGTGGCTTGAAGGTCATGATCTTCCCTACGGTTATACATACCTCCATGAGATGTATGAGGTTGAGTTTTACTCGGTGCCTCATAAGTACCCGTAGTGTCCCTATTTTGAGCATTTTCAGCTAATAAGTCTAAGTACTTTATTGCTTCATCAGGGTCTTTATCTTCAAAAGTTCCATTGCACATCAATTCAACCATTTGCCTATCTTTAGGTGTTAACCCTTCATAGAAATGTGAAACCAATCTCCATGTTTCAAAACCATGATGAGGGCAAGTATTAAGCAAGTCTCGATACCTATCCCAACATTGATAAAATGTTTCTCCTGGTTTTTGAGTGAAAGTGGTGATTTGTCTTTTGAAAGAGTTTGTTCTATGAGATGGGAAAAACTTCTTTAAAAATTATTGTTGCATTTCATCTCAAGCACGAATGGATCCTGGTCTTAAATTTTGTAGCCATGTTTTAGCTTTATCTTTTAATGAAAAAGGAAAAAGCTTTAATCTGATGGTGTTCACGCTACAATTTAAATTATTATATGTGTTGCAGACCTCTTCAAATTCCCTTAAATGAAAGTATAGATTTTCCAATTCCAAGCCATGAAAAGATGGTAAAAGTTGAATAATGCTTCGCTTAAAATTAAAATGAGATGCATCGGGAGGAAAAACTATGCATGATGGTGCACTTGTTCTTGTGGGATTTATGTGGTCTCTAAGTGTTCTAGCACGGTTATTCTCATTATTCTCATTATGAAGTGATTGATTATCTTCTTCGACCATATTTTCTAAAAATGATGAGGATACCCTACAAAGTCTACCACTTGATGTACGTGACCACACTCTCATGCACGTGTAGGAATAAAATAAAAGAAAGAAGAAAATAAAAGAAGAAGAAACAAGAGACAAGAAACCAAGTTATATACAAGAAAAGTGAAAAGAGAAAATAAAATAAATATTATAATTCATACAAAACTTACCTCCACGGCAACGGCGCCAAAAACTTGACACGACGAAAAGGTTGATGTCTTCTCCCAAGTGCAGGAGTGTCGAAGTAATGAATAACCCATAGGGAGGTTAATTGTACAAATTATAACAACAACAACAATAATAATAATAATAATAATAATAATTAAGAAAAAGAAGCAAGAGAAGAAGAAGATGATAAATTGATGAGAACTTTAAGATGGAAAATTAACGTAAGGATTAAACAACGATAATAACAAATGTCAAGGTTAGAGGTTCCACTAACGGTTTGTCAAACAAGTATAGTATAAACTCTTATTATTCAATTGTAAACCACACACAAGGAGGTTCCAATCATATTATAGATTGTTAACGTGATTACATTAGTTATCCTATTTAATTAATGCTAATACTTGTAAATTTCGTCAAGGATTCATGATTATAACATATGTTAACAACAAATCAAGTTCCTTTTATAGCTCAGGTGTTATACAATATGAGCTATGAAAGTGTCAAGCATTTGTTGTACCAATTGTTATACAACATAAATCAAGATTAATCATTTAACAAACAAAGTATTAAAGAGTGAACAAGATAACAAATATAAAACATGTTAGTATCAAACATTAAAGTCCATATTAAGTTTACATTATACTTATTATTACACCATTAGTGTAACCTTTTCACCTTGACATAATAAACTTAGCTAGACATAATAAAAGAAAGAAAAATAGATTAACAAAATAAGATCATAAAAGTTAACTAAGTAAAGGAAAGGAAAGGAAAGGCGTAAACTTGATATTAATGAAAGCAAAGCATAAACATTACAAAAAATACAAAGAGAGAAAGGAAGAGCATCATCTTGATCTAGACACCAAGATGCTTAAATGCATGGCAAATGCCTCCTTTTATAGGCCAAAATTGGAAACTATTGATTTGATGACTAATTGATAAGTGGGTGGCCAACTCTTGACTTGGTGACAATCCTTATCTTCTCTTGTCTGCCCAAAACATCATTGATAACATCACAATTGGAGCTAGTCGAAAACATGAAAGTTGTAGCCAATTGGACTTCTAGAACTTCAGATAAGGCCAAATTACCGAACAGTGCTCGGGCTGGAAGACAGATTCGGGCTTCTTTCTTGTTGCTACAATATGGACTTGAAAATGGCCTTTTTAGATCTTGGTCTCCATATGAAATTTGTAGGCCTATGTCTTACCTTTCCATCCATATAAAGTGTACCTAAATTTGAAATTTACAACTCTAGATATGATCTAATTACCGAACAGTGTTCCGGTATGGACTGCACCGACATCTCTTTTCGGAGTTTAGCCAACTCTTTGTCCTTTCAATTTCAATTCTTAAATTCATCAATCAATCCTTGCATTTATGTGATAGGCCTGCATTAAAACTAGACATTTACCACAAATTATAGGTATCTTATATTATTAGATACATTATTATAAAACATGTTTTAGTTAAGGAGTTATTGATACTTCAAGTGTAAAATGATGATATAAAATGATGATAAAAATGCACTTTTAAGTACTAATCACTTACCTAGATGGAGACTTTGAAAAATTGAATATCAAACTAAATTCACATTAGCTCCAAGATCATGTAAAATTCTTTTAATTTTATGTTCTCAAATATAGCAAGAATTTTTAGGACAACCAAGGTCTTTATATTTCAAAGCATTATTGTTTTGAAAAACAACACTTACTTGTTTGGCTAAAAAGTTTGTTTTCACATTCAGTTTCTCTTCATAGTGCACAAATCTTTCAAAAATTTAGCAAAAGAATGTACCTATTTAATAGCATTCAACAAAGGTATATTAATCCTTACATGTTTGAAAGTTTCAAAGATTTCAGAGTTGTGATTGACTTTTCTTTATTTGGTCATGGCATAAAGGAATGGAAATGTTGGTGGGAAATAAGTCTTTCTTTACAATGTTCATATTCAACAACTTCATTAACCGTAAATATTAACTCATCATCTTTCTCACAAGGTTAAAGAATGGGTTTTTTAATAACCTTACCACTACGGATAGTAATGACTGATTTGACTTAATCCATATGTTGGCTTCCAAAACTAGCATTTGCATTGCATTGCCCCTTGAGACCTTGAGATCTTGTTGTGGTTGAGATGAAAACTTGTCTTTCTCTTGAAATTTATGAGTAAAAGTGATTTTTGCAAGAGTATTTTTAAAATTTGTCATACTTTGAGCAAGTTAAGTGTTGATTTTCTCTTACTTTTTAAATAAATGCATGCAATGTTTCAACAAGATTTCTTTTAGGAGGGGGAGCATAAAGACATGCATATCCATAAGAATTTTGAAAATTATGGTGTGCTTGAAACGGTGGCTATGAAGTTGTGCATTATTGTTATCACTCTTCCCATTGAAATTTAGGTGATTTCTTTAACTAGGGATGTATATTTGCAAGTATGAGTTATGATTGGCCTTTTAGAAACTGTTTAAATCATGAGTTTGTTCATGGAGGCATTCTTTAAAAGAATACAAAGCTGAATAATCATTTGTTGAGTGTTAATTGATTTTACAAATTTGACACTAAGGTTGTACATACCTCTACTAGATGTATGAGATTGATTTTTACATGGTGCCTTAAAAGTGCTTATAAAGTCCCAATTTTGAGCATTTTCAGCTAGCAAGTCTAAGTACTCCATTGCCTCATCAAGGTCTTTATCTTCAAATATTGTATTGCACATCAATTCAATAATTTGTTTATCTCTAAGTGTTAACCTTTCATAAAAAATGTGAAACCAATCTCCAAGTTTCAAAACCATGATAAGGGCAAGTATTAAGCAAGTCTCGATACTTATTCCTACATTGGTAAAATGTTTCTCCTGGCTTTTGAGTAAAAGTGGTAATTTGCTTTTTGAAAGAGTTTGTTCAATAAAAAGGAAAAAACTTATTAAAAAACTATTGTTACATTTTATCCCAAGCATGAATGGATCATGATCTTAAATGTTGTAGCCTTTTTTTAGCTTTATCTTTTAATGAAAAAGGAAAAAGATTTAATTTGATGGTGTTCATGTAACAATTTGAGTCATTATAGGTGTTACAGACCTCTTCAAATTCCCTTAAATACAAGTATGGATTTTCTAAATCTAAGCCACGAAAAGAAGGTAAAAGTTGAATAATGTCTAGCTTAAAATTAAAATGAGATGAATCAAGAGGGAAAACTATGCATGATGGTGCACTTGTTCTTGTGAGATTCATATGGTCTCTAAGTGTTCTAACACAGTTATTCTCATTGTGAAGCAATTAGTTATCTTCTTCGACTATATTTTCTGAAAATGGTGAGGATACTCTACAAAGTTTACCATGTAATGTACGTGACCACACTCTCATGCACATGTAGGAATAGAATAAAAGGATGAAGAAAACAAAAAAAAAAAGAAACAAGTGAAAAGAAACAAAGTTATATACAAGAAAACTCAAAAGAGAAAAATAAATAAATACAATAATTTTACAAGAACTTACCTCCCTAGCAACGGTGTGAAAAACTTGACACGACCAAAATATTGATGTCTTCTCCTAAGTGCAAGAGTGTCGAAGTAATAAATAACCCAGCAAGACCAGGGTCGAACCATAGGGAGGATAATTGTATAAATTATAAATAACAATAATACAACAACAACAATAGCAATAACAAAAGTAACAATAGTAGTAGTAGTAGTAGTAAAGAAGAAGAAGAAAAAGTTGATGAGAACTTTGATATGAAAGATTAATGTAAGGATTAAACAATGATAACAACAACTGTAAAGGTTAGAGGATCCACTAATGGTATATCAAATAATTATAGTATAAACTCTTATTATTCAATTGAAAACCACACACAAAGGAGGTTCCAATCAGATTATAAATTGTTAACATGATTATATTGGTTATCTTATTCGAATAAGGCTAATACTTGTAAATGTTATCAGGTATTCATCATTATAATTTACATTAACAACAAATCAAGTTCCTTTTATAGCTCAAGTGTCGGTTATACCATACAGTATGGGTTATAAAAGTACCAAGTATTTGTTGCACCAAGTGTTATACAACATAAATCTAGATTGACCATTTAACAAGCAAAGTATTAAAAGTGAACAAGATAATAAATACAAAACATGTTAGTCTCAAACATTAAGGTCCATGTTGAGTTTACACTATACTTATTCTTATACCATTAGTGCAACCTTTTCACCTTGACATAATAAACTTAACTAAACATAATGAAAGAAAGAAAAATAAATAAATAAAATAAGAACATAAATAAGATAAAAGTTAACTATGTAAAGGAAAGGAAATGAAAGGCATAAACAAGATATTAATGAAAATAAAACTTAAGCATTATAAAAATACAAAGAGAGAAAGCAAGAGTGTGATCTTGATCTAGAAAGCAAGGTACCTAAATGCATGGCAAATACCTCCTTTTATAGGCCAAAGTTAGGAACTATTGATTTGATGACTAATTGATAAATGGGTGGCCAACTCTTGACTTGGTGACAATCCTTATCTTCTCTTGTCTACCCAAAACATCATTGATAACATTAAAATTAGAACCACTTGAAAACATAAAAGTTATAGGAAATTGTCTCCTATTTCCAAAAAAAATAAATTTGAGGTCATTTGGATTCTAGAACTTTAGATATGGGTCAAGTATTGAATAGTGTTCAGGCTATAGTATAGATTTAGACTTCTTCATTGTTGCTATAATTTGGACTTGAAAATGGACTTTTTAAATCTTAGGCTCCATGTCTTACCTTTCTATCCACATAAAGTAGACCTAAATCTAAAATGTACAACTCCAGATATGACCCAATTACTGAACGGTATTCTGGTTTGGACTGCACCAGCATCTCTTTTCTAAGTTTGGCCATCTCTTTATCCCTTCAATTTCAGTTCTTAAACTCATCAATCAATCCTTTCATTTATGTGATAGGCCTGCATTTAAAATGAATATTTACCATAAATTAATGGTATCGTATATTATTAGATATGTTATTATAAAACATGTTCTAATTAAAGAGTTATTGATACTTCAAGTGCAAAATGATGATATAAAAACTTGATTAAAATACATTTTTAAGTACTAATCACTAAGTCAGGCATATCTTCATATGACCAAACAAAAACATATGAATATTCTTGTAGTAAGGTAGGGCGATCATTTCTATCCTTTATTTAGAAGTAATTAAGGTCCCCATTTTCAACTCTTTTCTAAGTTGATTGCCACCCACATCTACAGCTTTGAGTTTCTCTACAACGTGTTTCCAAGTTTATTCATGTTGTTCTACTAGCTTTATGAATTCCTTAGTATTGCTTTCATCCCACTACTCTTCTTCCATAGTTACCATATGTTAGTTCAAGTTAGGCCATTTATTTTTTATGCTATGTGTATGTGAAGTTGTAGGAGATCCACTTTTAGGATTCCTAAAAGTAAGAAGTGCTTGGTGTAAATGCATGATATCATTATTTATTTAAAGAAAAGGGGGGCTCAATGACAAACACAAAATCTAGCTAACATCATAAGCCTTGATTATCAACTAGAGAAAATAAAAGCAATCAAAAGCAATGAAAAAAGCATGTTAAGGCAAACAAAGTTGATTTACATTTTGGAAACTACTAGAGCTTCTTGGGTCACCTAGTTTTGAAACTTCTCACCCTAAGCCAACTTGCGCACAAAGGTCTTGACGAGGATTTCTTCTAGAGTATGAACAGTCAATTATGGTAGTGCTTTATCTTTGTTCCCCACCCTTGTTTTCCTATCATCTCTTTCGATCTTACCCTTCTTCATGGTGTTTACATTCATCATTGACAATTCTTAACCAAGGTTTTCCAATCCTTTATCAGGTTGCATTACATATGTAGCCTTTGGGAATGAAACCCTAAGGGGAGGGATTTCCAACTCTTCCTATTCAAGCTCTCTTCCCTCAATCATGACCCTTTTTTTTCCTTTTCCTACGAGTAGCCTATTGATAATCTTCTTCTTTAGGCATATACCCAAGCCTAAATCTTTGATCAACAGATTTCATCTTCATAAGATTAGACCTTTCTAGAATTCTAGTGATAGGGTTATATAGAGATGGAATTTCATAGTCTAAGAAGCATCTAGTTGCCATCCTTATTGCTATGAGATCTTCAACCTTCTCAATATTGTGTTCTTGGGAACCCAATCAATGTTCACAATCTTGAAAGCATGGACATTTTCATCCTTGCAGTCTGTAGCCTCAATGAAAGGTATGGCTACTTTCTTTATCATAGATATTGTTTCTTCAGCTTTAACAGTTACCAACATCTCGTTTATGATATACTTCAAACATTGGTGTAATGATGAAGTTACTACCTTGGTTACATGAATCCAAGGCCTTCCCAATAACATGACACAATCAAAAGATTGATGTCTTATCCCAAGTGCAGGAGTGTCAAAATAATAAATAACCTAGCAAGACTAGGGTTGATTGACAAGGAGGTTAACTGTATAAATTATAATAATATATAATTTAACAAAGAGTTAAAGAGATCTTTGAGATGTGAGATTAATATGAGGATTAGAAAATGATAAAAACAATTGTCAAGGTTAGAGGATCAACTAATAGTATTAGAGATAAGTAAAGTATAAACTCTTTATAAATTATCAACATAATTATATTAATCATCTTATCTTCGTAACACCATACCTATAAATCTTATTAGGTATTCATGATGTTAACTTATGTTAATAACAAATCAAGTTCCTCTCATAATAATGATATTGGTCGAAGACTATGAAGGATTAAGCATTTGATGTACTAAGTGTTATACAACACATATCTAGATTAACTATTTAACAAGCAAGGTATTAAGAATTGATAAGATAAAAATACTAGACATGTTAATATCAAACTTTATTAGATATAAGCATTGAAGTCTATATTGAGTTTATATTATACTTATCGTAACACCATTAATGAAACCTTTTCACATTGATATAATTAATTTAGCTAGATATTATGAAGAAGAAGAACATAGATAAACAAGATAAGAATATAATTATATAAGTTTAGTAAAGAAAATGAAAAGCATGAACAAAAAATAAGGAAAATATAACATGGAATAAAACTTGAACATTACAAAATACAAAAAATGAGAGCAAGAGTAAGATCTTGATCTAAACAACCAAGATGTCTAAATGAATAGCAAATACCTTATAAGATCCCACATTGGTAGGTGAGGAGTTGGTTGTTGGCCTTATTAGTAGTGCTAGTTGCCAACATGTTGTACGTGTTTTAGGGCTTGTGGGCTACCAAAAACAAAACTATGAGGCGTGGAAGCTAGGTTGGGTTGAGCCAAAATAGACAATATACAACATATTAGGTTGGGCTGTTACATTTGGTATCAAAGTTGACCTCATTGGTTGTCTGATGGTTCCAATGGGGTTGTTAGGCTCCTTAAATGGGATGGATTGTAAGATCCCATATCAGTGAGTGAGGAGTTGGTTGTTGGCCGTCAACATGTTATATGTATTTTTGGGCATGTAGGTTGCCAGAAACAAAACCATAAGGCATGGAAGCCAAGTTGGGCTAAGCCAAAGCAGACAATATACAACATATTGGGCTGAGTTATTACATTCCTCCTTTTATAAGCTAAAATTTAGAACTATTCATTTAGTAATTGATTATTGATAGAGTGACCATCTATTGATTTAGTGGACTTGGTGGATAATAATACTCAAGCATTTTGGATGGATGAAATGATATTGATGCAATCAGAATTTGGCAAAGTGTTCTTCATAACAGTTGTTGGAAATCATCTTTTCTTTCCATCCACAAAAGATTAGAGCATTTAGATCACTAAAGCTCGATATATAGCTAAAACACTAAGTAGTGCTTCTTATGGATATGGTGGATAGCCCTCAAGCTCTTGTCTAGATGAAATGTCATTGTTAACATCTAAATTTGAGCAAGTGATCTTCATAAAAGTTGTTGGAAATTATCTTATATTTCCACCCATCAAATTTGGCATCCTTTTGGTTTCTAAAACTCTAGTTATCGATAAAATTCTAAGTAGTGTTTAGGCTGAATTGCAAGACAGATTTGAACTTATTTTTTGTGAGTGAGCATTGAATTTGAAAATGCCAAACTTGGGTCTTTCACTATAATGAAAGTTGTAAGCCTATGTCTTAACTTTCTAGAACAATAAACCAAACATCAATCCAAGGTTCATAACTCTAGATATGACAAATGACTGAATGATATTCTAGTTGAATCCAACATCTTTTCTCTAATCCTAGCATTTCCTTTGTCCTTTATTTTTAATAGTTAATTACATTAATCAATCTTTTAAATTATGAGATTTGCCTGCATGTAAAATAAGCATTTATTATAAATTAAAGTTATCTTATATTATCAAACCTGTTATTATAAAATATGTTATAGTTAAGGAGTTACTAATACTTCATGTGCAAATAATAATATAAAACCTTGATAAAAATACACTTTTAAATACTAATCAACATACTATAGGAAGGGTGAATATCCATAACTTGAAGCATTACTAGGAACATTTATGGTCCCACCTATAGTTCCACCTCCAAAATCCTAATTATTCATCTAGATGAGTCGTCATATGCTCTTGCCATCATGGTACTTAGCTTTATATGAGATTTGTTGACTAACATTTTTTTCAACATGTGTTTTGGCAGCATGTTAAGAGCTGAGCCATTGTCGATTAGTGCCTTTCCTATCAAGCAGTCTTTGCTCCTAATAATAATGTATAAGGGCTTATTATATCTAGTTCATTCAGCACCTAGCTCATTTGTTGTGAAGTATAAATAATTGGTCGTATGAATTCTCCCAACCATATGCTCCATGGCTTTTTTCTCAATGTTTTGATGCATATATGCCTCTTTCAATATCTTTTGCAAGGTGTTTCAATGTGGCTCGGAGTTGAGTATCAAATCCATAAAGGAGATCCTAGCAGGGGTCTTTTTTAGTTGATCTACTATTCAATATTCATTGTGTTTTATCTACTATTCTAGGACATCTTTTATCACACCAAATGGGTAAACAAAACAACAATTTGTAAGTTGCATTATAGTGCTAGTTTTATTCAAAGACTCAAGACTAAGAGAATCATAAACATGTTTGGGCACAACACTAATGGATGCACCTTAATCGCACAAGGCTCTTTTAAAACTAGCATTACCAATAACAGACGGGATAGTAAATGCACCTAAGTTTTTTAGTTTCAAAGGCAAATTATTTTAAACAACGACAGATACAACTTCACCCATACTTACCATTTCATGACCTTTTAGTTTGAAAGCTCTCTTGGTAGTACATAGCTTCTTCAAAAATTTAGCATACTTGGGAATTTGCTTGATAGCATTAAGCAAAGGAATGTTGAGTTCTACTTTCTTGAAAACCTCTAAAATCTCTTTTTCTTTGTCCTCTTTCTTTGACCTAAAAGAACTCACAGGAAAGGGTGGAATTGTTTTAAAATTGGAATTCATTGAGTGAGGAGTTACCTTTGGAGTATTGGTCGATGTTTTAGTTTGTGGAGGAGGAGGATGTTCCTTCTTTATACTCAATTCAATTTCTATCTCTTCTTCTTCCTTCATCTTAATTTATTTTAACCTTTTCTCTCCAAGTTCTTTCCCACTTCACATCATGATCGCACTAACATTCTCTATTGGATTCTATGCTTGGAAGAACAATTTTCCATTCATTTGTGCTTCCAATTTCTCCACACTTGAAGCTACTTATCCCATTTGCTTCTCCAAGTTGTGAATACTTGACCTTGTTTTCTATTGAAAAAACATGACATTTTGTTGCAAGGTAACAATATTAGAAGCCAAAGTTTTCATCATTTCACAAAGATCATCATTGGATGACGACCCCATAACATTGGAGTTTGTGAATGGAGGGGGTTGTCTTGCTTGATAATTCTGTTGGGGTTGAAATCCATAAGGATGGAACTATCAACCTTGATTGCCTTGTTGGGATGGGTTGCCATAGTGTAAGTTGGGATGATCTCTCCATCCAGGATTGTACGTGTTAGAAAAGGGATTATATTTATGTTGAGGTTGTCCATTGAATGCTCCATCAATTGCATGAGCTTGTTCAATGTAATCTTCTTGCATTGTTGGGCACATATTCGAAGCATGTCCTTGTAAAGAGCATATGCTACAAACTTTCACCTGCTGCATATTTCCACAAGCCAAAGAACACACAAGAGAAGTAAGATCATTAGCTTTATTTTCAAGGTTAGAAATACTTACCTCATTTACTCGTTTGTTGTCGAAGTCTCCACAAGTGCCAAACTCTTTTGCGTTGGTTGCCATGTTTGAGATCGATTGGCGTGCAGCCTCAGGTGTCTTATCTACCAATGCCCCTCCACTTGCAGTATCAATGATACTACGGTCAGTAGGCATCAATCCTTCATATAAATATTGAATAAGTAGCTGATTGGGTATTTGATGATGAGGACATTAAATGTAGAGTTGCTCAAATCTTTCCCAATACTCAAAGAGTGTCTCTCCACGAGATTGTCGAATCCCACATATTTCTTTCCTTATGTTAGCAACTCGAGATGCTAGAAAATACTTTTTAAGGAAAATATTCTTCATGGCATTCCAAGTTCTAATAGAACCTGGGAGAATAGATAAAAACCATGCATTTGCTGCTCCTTTAAAAGAGAAAGGGAAAACTTTCAACTTAACTTCTTCTTCATCAACTCCATTTAGTTTCATGCCAACACAAACCATATGAAACTCTTTGAGATGAGTATGAGTATGAGGATCTTCTCCTGCAAGACCATTAAATGATGGTAACAAATCTATAAAACTAGATTTAAGCTCAAAGTTTACATTATTATTAATGTTTATGCATAGTGGCTGATTTTTCATGTTAGGAGCAGCAAGCTCCTTGAGTGTTTGTTGTCGTGCAATACCCATGGTGTTGAGGCGAGCTTCCTTTCCTAACTTGCATAAAGTTTTGTCTATTTCGAGATCCAACTACACTTGACTTTGATTAGTAGAACATGTTACTAGCATAAATAATCAAGAAAACTCCAAAGAAACCAATCACATAAGAAACCAAAAATAATGCAAATTGTACGAAAATCCTATGCTAGAAAACTAAAACTACTTAAAATCCTTAGAGAAAAGTGGAATTTGGCATCAACCCTTTAGGAAAAGAAAAGCCGAAACCTAATTCCACAAACAATTCTATTTTAAACAGTACCACCGCAAGCAAAAATTCTGTTTTTTTCTTTTTTTAGAAATATAAATAAAAAAATCACAACAACTAAAAATAACAGTACAAGCACAAGAATCAACTAAAATTACTTCCTTGGCAACGACGCCAAAATTTATTGTGATGTTACGATCGCACAAATTAATTGCCCTAGCTTAAAACACACAAGTTAGTATAGAGCAAGCAAGGGGTCAATCCCACGAGGAAGTTTTCAAGTTAGATTATTATGTTATACGTTATGTAATTGGGGGGATTTGGTTTATGATTATTTAAACTATTGCAGCAATTAAACTAGCAAACAAAATCAATTAAAACTGAAATTTATCAAGAAAACAAACATTGATCGCAAGCATACATCCACCAATGGAAGTTAGAACTGATCCTTGAAACTAAAATTGTAGTTTATGTTTTGAAATTTTATCTTTTCTTAATGTTAATTAATTAACGGATCTGCTATATAACTAATCCTAACCAAAAAACAATCAAAGTGTCAACACTAATGATTCAATTTAATGGCAGCTTTAAGAACTAGATAATTTCATCAAGATTAACATACAAGTTGTCCGCAACTTGTGTCACTTTGTTCAAATGTTCTCCCTAACTTCAATAACATAGTTCCGCCATAATTATCAAGTTTAGTTGCTTCACAAGTTCATATATCACAACTTCAGTTTTGATATTAAACTTAGCAATAGATTGTTTACAATAATAACTTAGAGTTTGCTCTAGCAATCATCAACAATAATCATAGGAAATATGTATAGGAAAAAAATCATACTCATTCATAACATAAACTGAAAATTAAAGGAAGAATAAATCTCATGATTCTTAAAATTTGAAGGCTTGTTATGTCCTTACAACCAAGAATAGAGTTTAGCCTTGCATAACTATTGAACAACTACTCCTAAAGAATGAAGAATGCATAATTTTTTATCTCACGATTCTTAAAATTTGAAGGCTTGTTATGTCCTTACAACCAAGAATAGAGTTTAGCCTTGCATAACTATTGAACAACTACTCCTAAAGAATGAAGAATGCATAATTTTTAGTTTCTTAAAGGAGGGGGTTGTTTTTCTCTTCTTGGGTGGCTACCCCCCTTCTATTTTCTTATTCTTTTTATATCCTAGGAAACCCTAGTCTCTATTTTACAAAATAGTCCTCCCTTAAGTTAGCAGTTTACATTTAAGTACTTTAATAACTATTTTCCCTAAAAAGGAGAAATAGCCTTGCATGAAATCTTCAAGCTCTGACTTAGAGGAGCTAAATTGCTGATATAAAAACTTGGATGTCAGTTTAGAAGCTTCGGAATGTAATTTGGACTCGTTTCTTCACGAAACCTGTTTGCTAGTAGAATTCAGTTATCATCTTTAAAAAATCATATCTTAATCATATGACATGTTTTTTGGATTAAATTTGGAGCGTTTATAGAACTTTGAGTCAGGAATCCAAAGAAATTGAGTTTAAAAAATCATATCTTAATCATATGACTATTATAGCTCCAGATATTCAGGTTTGAATGGCTGAAGGTCAACACTAGCAGATTGAGAGATTTGAATTTGAAAGCTACGATTTCCATGCTCTTCTTCATTTTATTGACCTCTAGAGCTCACGTTCTGCACAAAACATCAACTGAAGGTCAAATCTACCAATTTACTCCAATTTACTCCTTTTTGCATCTTTCATCCAAAAGTGCCTTCAAAACATAAAACAAAGAATATCAAGGCATTTTACATATAAAACATGGACAAACAATTAGGTAGATGTGGGTGAAACTATCGAATAATATGGTTACATCACAGTCTTTGCTCCTAATAGTAATGTATAAGGGTTTATTATGTCTAGTTCATTCAGCACCTAGCTCATTTGTTGTGAAGTGTAAATAATTGGTCGTATGAATTCTCCCAACCATATGCTCCATGGCTTTTTTCTCAATGTTTTGATGCATATATGCCTCTTTCAATATCTTTTGCAAGGTGTTTCAATGCGGCTCGGAGTTGAGTATCAAAGCCATAAAGGAGATCCTAGTAAGGGTCTTTTTTAGTTGATATACTATTCAATATTCATTGTGCTTTATCAACTTTAAAAATTCATTTGACTCGTATTCAGTCAATAGCTTCCTAACCTCTAATTCCTAGTTGACATCTACCACCTCTTTGCATTTTTCTTTCCTTAACTCTTTAGGTGTGAAGCATTGGCCATCTGAGTAAGCCCACTAATCTCGGTTTGGAATGAAGGAATAGTGACTTGGATTTTAGAGGTATGACCATAATTATGAGGCCATTGCATGACCACAAAAGAGACCATTGCATTATGGTCTCTTTTGTTTGTGTAAGAAGGTTTAGCCATGATCAACTTTGGTGGCCTATTAAATGTTTGTTGGATCCTATATACTCCTAATAGCTCATCCTGACCTCTTATCATTGTTATCTCATGATTGTCCTCCATGGCTTCAATCCTCAACTCCCCATGATCAATATTTTCATAATTTTTTTATCAAAACTCAATGCAGTCCTTGATGTGATGTCCTTTTCTTTTGTGGAACTCATAATGATCAATCATATGCCTCCAAATGAGATTTAGTATTCATTTCCAGAAATCCTAACTGTATCAATATGTCGTACAATATTTTTATAGATGTCCTCAACACCCTGGTTCTATTCCCAATTTCTATCTTACTTACTTTATTACTACTTGCAACATGATTGGGCAACAAGTTTGAATTAACATTGGGTGTGTCCTCGAATGACACCCATCCTATCTTAATGAGCTTCAACAACCTTTTATTAAAAGCATAGCAAGTTTCAATCCCATGCCCAAGAATACAAGCATGGTACTCGCAAGTCAACTCAGGCTTAGGGAATGGTGGTTGTAGTGGTAGTGCAGGGATAGAAGCTACGTGTCTAATGCTCAGCAATTTGGCATACAAGTTTTTCAGCAGCATGGGTAGTAGCGAAAGTTGTTCTAAAGTGTATTTTGTATTTGATCTTTGGTAGTTGTTTTAGTGGTTTGACTAGTTATTTGTTTGATTAAGGGATAAAGGTTTGATAAAGTTGATGTGTGAAAATTAAGAGGTATGTATTTGTGGCGTCTGGTAATCCACTTTCTTGCCCTTGTACCCACCTTCCAAGTTGTTAACCTAACCTTCTCGTTTCCTTCCAATAAAACCTTTCTTCTTTTAAGGCTCAGCTATGTATTCGACTTTAATCCCTTGCCCTATTCTTTCAGCTATGTGTACAACATCATATAAATGTTGAGATGAACGACCTATTAGATGCTAATAATAGGGTGCCTGGAAGGTATTGGCAAACAAAGTCACTAACACGATGAAAAGATTGATATCTTCTCCCAAGTGCAGGAGTGTCAAAGTAATAAATAACCCGGTAAGATCGGGGTCGAACCACAAGGAAGTTAATTGTACAAATTATAAACAACAATTATAAATAACAACAATAGTAAAAATAACAACAATAATAATAATACTAATACTAGTAGTAGTAGTAGTAGTAGTAATAGTAGTAATAATAATAACAACAATAACAACAATAATAACAATAATAAAGAAAAAGAAGAAGAAGAAGAAGAATTGATAAGAACTTTGAGATGGAAAATTAACGTAAGAATTAAACAACGATAACAAACAATGTCAAGGTTAGAGGATCCACTTATGGTATGTCAAACAAGTATAGTATAAACTCTTATTATTCAATTGGAAACCATACACAAAGGAGGTTCCAATTAGATTATAGATTGTTAACATGATTACATTAGTCATCTTATTTGATTAATGCTAATATTTGTAAATCTCATCAAGCATTCATGATTATAACTTATGTTAACAACAAATCAAGTTCCTTTCATAGCTTAGGTGTTGGTTATACCATACAATATAGGCTATGAAAGTGTCAAGCATTTGTTTTACCAAGTGTTGTACAACATAAATTAAGATTAGTCATTTAACAAGCAAAGTATTAAAGAGTGAACAAGATAACAAATATAAAACATATTAGTATCAAACATTAAAGTCCATATTAAGTTTATACTATCCTTATTCTTACACCATTAGTGTAACCTTTTCACCTTGACATAATAAACTTAGCTAAACATAATGAAAGAAAGAAAAATAAATAAACAAAATAAGAACATAAATAAGATAAATTTATATACCTCCTCAATACCTCTTAACAAGATATTCATAAACTTTTCTTTTGTGCTCAATGTATCAACACATAATTATTGGGCTTTTCTTGGAAGAAAACAAAATTTTTGTTTTAATGTTTAAGGTTAACTTCCTAGGGTTGGGATTATTATTTTTGTCTTTTTTTTTTAATATATACACATATAAATTAGAACACCATGCATCTTTAACTCATGTAATGAGCTTTCAGCTAATGACTACCAAACCAATTGGTCTTAGGGCATTAGGTGTTAAGACACCCCTACGAGTTTTGTAACTCGGGTCGCAGATACTGATATGTAGATAGTGCAATGTTTGATTCCCTTAAGCTTTTCTCCTGAACCCATGTAACAAACATTAGGCCAATAGCTCCCAAGTTAGTTGAATTTAGGGTATTAGGTGTTAAAACACCCCTTCGGGCTTAATTGCTTACGTTAAGGAGGCTACAAAACCAAACTTATCTACATTTTTGTTATTATCATTTTTTTTCTTTTTCTTCTCTTTTTTTTTAATTATATACTATCCCTTCCCCTTAGTTGTTACCTTTAACAAAAGAACATTAATAATGTAATAATCCAATACGCAACCCACAATCATATATTAAAGTGTGTGTGTGTAAATTAAGGTTTAAGAATACATGTTAAATAAGTATATGAGCGGAATTAAGTGATAACAATGTGAGAGTTTGTAAATCTGAATATTTCAAGAAGTATTATGATAGACCTTGTTACGAATCATTACCAAGATGCGTCTCAAGAGTCATAAAAGTTCTCCTTACTCTGCCATCATAGTAACAACAATTTTGCATATGCTTTATGAAATAGAAAACACAGTTTTTTTTTTAGCTACTACCCTCTCCGCCCAACTAAAACAAGACATTGTCCTCAATGTTTAAAGGTAGAAAGATAGAGTATAAAAGATATCACCTGAAATAATGAACATTGACAACCTGAAACACACTGAAACAAATATAAGTAACAACAAAACATAATAAGAAAACCAAAAGACACAAAGATTCACAAATAGAGGCTCAAATCCAATCTAAGCATTTTACAGCTTTCCTTAGTTGATCAATTTATGCGACTCATGGAAGGATCAATTACAAGAATGAAAGATTGTAGTTGGTCAATCAATTGTTCAGTAGTAGGAGTAGAGATTATGATTTGTCGTTCAGAAGATGTTAGAAATTCCTGTTCCAGAGCATGATCAAGAAAAGACAACAACTGGTATGGAAGATCTCTTCCAATGTGCCTGGACCACCTGGTAAAGCAATGAAGGCATTAGCATGGTTAAACATTGCATTCATTCGAGCTAACATTGTGGAGACCTGAAGTTCCTCTCCAATTGTTTTTCCAATAATATCTCCTTGTGTTAAAGCTTTGGGGACGACCTCCAGAACTTGACTACCACCTAAAAATGCAGCTATTGACACACCTACCATTAACCCAAGATTGTCTCCCTCATACACTAAATGAATCTTTCTCTCAGCTAGCACTCAACCAAGATGATTTGCTGACTCTAAGAACTCCTTTTCTTTCCCAAGACTAGATCCACTGAAAACACAAATATTTCTTATGTGATGACTTGAGGAACTTGCCCTTTCTACACACTTTGGTATTTGTTAAATGTATGGGTTGAGTAGAAATGAAAGGAAGGAAGAGACGGTTTTATGGATGAGAAATTAGAAAGGCAATTGCTTGACCGCTTTTTATGATCGGCTTATTTTAACTCGCAAGTGCACGAGTGTGCGATATAGCAATTAACTCGGTAAGATCGAGGTCATATCCACAGAGAGCTAGATCTGGAAATTAAGCTAGGTAACAAAAAAAACTCAAGAGAAATTAAATTAACAATAACTTGGTTGAAAATAATTGATGGATTTTTTTTCAAAGATAAAAAAAATGTAAATAGATTTTAAATGACAAGAAAAAGTAAGTCTTGGTCCAAATCAATTTTAATGGTGATGTATTGGTGATTTCTTCAACATATATAAGATAACTCAACCTAATATCAATGATGGTGATATTAGATCGGAAGATATTCCAATGAAGTTTAGAAAGATGAAGATTGACTATTGCTTAAGAATGAACAAGTACTTTCATATTAAGTAAGACATTGAATCAAGCAATCTCTATACCAAAACTAAAGTTTGTGCATAAAAATTCAAGATCATAACATTACCTAAATGATTTCTAAAATTTCTTTACAATAATAAATCATTCATTAAGAAAATGAGAAGATAAACATTAAGATTCATTCATATCCTAAAGAACTCACCTCAATCACCATTATCCTTGATTTAGATCCAAGAAAGAGTTTAGCCAACCATGATTATATATAAAAACACTTCAATAAACATGAAAGAACTTGAATCCAACTGAAATAATAAGTTTTACAAACTAAAGAACCGAAATCTATAAAGAAGAACACAATACAATTTCAGAAAAAATTCGGACACAAATCTGACTCTAACTTTGGACAGCAATTTGACCCTCTTAGAAGCTTTTTTTCGAGACGTCTATTAGAGACATATTTATAGGAAATTCTGTCATCTTTCCAGATCATTAAATAACAGCTCATTTGGAGACCTGAGTCAAAAGTTATGGGCAAAATACCAAAAGGTGTTCTGAAAAATTAAATCAAGACAGCTTTACAACCACTTCGGTGCACGTTTTTCTTCCTCATTTATGAGGTGTCTCCTTCTTATTTTTGACCCAGAATAATGTTAAAATATCCCCTCCAGCTTTCCATCCATCTGCTTGCCTTCTTGGATCAATGGATTATCCAAAATAAATCAATTGTTATTTGTTGTGTGGACATGTAAGATCATGGATTGTGTTTGGGCTGATTTGAAGGTTGATTTGGGGTTGATTTTGGGCTGGATTTGAGCATCAAATAAGTATACAAATGTACTTATTATTTGGGCTAAGATTGACATTGAAACCTTGAGTGTTTAATGATTGAAGTTTGCACACAACATAAGGCAAGTTTGGGCTTAAAATAAATCATATGATATTCTTTTCTAGAATTGGAATAGAATTGATTTTTGGGACAAATTTGAACCAAGATTTGCTTCAATCTTCAACTAAATGTCTCTTCAATTCTTTGTTCTGAATTCTGACGTTGAATTTTCTGAATTAATTCATTTAAGCTCCAAAAACCTATCGAAACATTAAAACAAACTTCATTACTAAAAAACACATCAATTATTATAAAAACAACCAAATAGAAACAATAAATACATATGTAAAATAAGAGACTTAATGACACTTTTGATGCACAATCAGCAATCATACCACCAATATGTGGGCCAACTAGAGTCTCACACACACTCTCTCTCTCTATTTATTTATTTATTTATTTATTTACTTTTGAAAAAAGCATGTGTATGTACAAGTAGTTGTGATTGTGGCTCAAATCTTCCCTTGGTTTTACGTCTAAGAACGACTTAAATGCCCTCTATGGGTCGGGAATAGGCTTCCCATCTAGTTTTCTTAAAAACAGGCAAATAAGGCCTTTTTTAGTCAGATTCCCAAGACTAAGTCGATCATGTTCTTTATGAAATAGTGGTCATAAATCATGAATTGCACGATGCACATCTCCACCAGGATGCGTCTCAAGAGTCCTTACTCAGGCCATCCTTCATGAATTGTATTTTATCTTCACGGTTTATAGATACCATTCCTAAAGAACGACATTATGCATTACAAGTCCATCTAGCACATTGATGACAGACTTTCAGTCGTTTTGCACGACGTTTCTTTGCAAAAGTGCTTTTACCTATTCCAAGCATGTGTGAAATGAAGGAGTTAGAGGACTCACCTGATAATCGGACCTTTACTTCAATGAACTAGCGAATATCTTCAGGAATTCCATGATTTATTAACAATCTCAATCTTGCACATCTAGCATAGTAAATTTTTGTAATCGTATTCTAAGGCAGAGCGGGAAAACACTTTTTTAATTTTTCAAGATGAGTGTCCATTTTCAAATGAGAATTGGAAGAGAGATTCAAAGAATTGCACAAATATATACACAGATATTAGTTATTGTAGGAAACTGAAAGAACTGACTTAAGTCACCGAGTACCATTATCCGCCATTTGACCAGTGACACGACTAAAAGGTTGATGTCTTCTCCCAAGTGCAGGAGTGTCGAAGTAATAAATAACCCGGCAAGACCGGGGTCGAACCACAGGGAGGTTAATTGTACAAATTATAAACAACAATTATAAAACAACAATAATAATAACAACAACAACAACAACAAGAATAATAATAATAATAATAATAATAATAATAATAATAGTAATACTAATAATAATACTAGTAGTAGTAGTAGTAGTAATAGTAGTAGTAGTAGTAGTAGTAGTAGTACTAGTAGTACTAATAATAATAATAAAGAAAGAGAAGAAGATGAAGATGATGAGAACTTGGAGATGGAAAATTAATGTAAGGATTAAACAATAATAATAACAAATGTCAAGGTTAGAGGTTCCACTAATGGTATATCAAACAAGTATAGTATAAACTCTTATTATTGAATTGGAAACCACACACAAATGAGGTTCCAATCAGATTATATATTGTTAACATGATTACATTAGTCATCTTATTCAATTAATGCTAATACTTGTAAATCTCGTCAAGCATTCATGATTATAACTTATGTTAACAACAAATCAAGTTCCTTTCATAGCTCAGGTGTCGGTTATACCATACATTATGGGCTATGAAAGTGCCAAGCATTTGTTGTACCAAGTGTTATACAACATAAATCAAGATTAGTCATTTAACAAGCAAAGTATTAAAGAGTGAACAAGATAACAAATATAAAACATGTTAGTATCAAACATTAAAGTCCATATTAAGTTTACACTATACTTATTCTCACACCATTAGTGTAACCCTTTTCACCTTGACATAATTAACTTAGCTAGACATAATGAAAGAAAGCAAAATAGATAAACAAAATAAGAACATAAAAGCTAACTAAGTAAAGGAAAGGAAATGAAAGGCATAAACTTGAAATTAATGAAAGCAAAGCATAAATATTACAAAGAATACAAAGAGAGAAAGGAAGAGCATGATCTTGATCTGGAAAACCAAGATGCCTAAATGCATGGCAAATGCCTCCTTTTATAGGCCAAAATTGGGAACTATTGATTTGATGACTAATTGATAAGTGGGTGGCCAACTTTTGACTTGGTGACAATCCTTATCTTCTCTTGTCTGCCCAAAACGTCATTGATAACGTCAAAATTGGAGCTAGTTGTAAACATGAAAGTTGTAGGTAATTGTCTCAGCTTTCTTGTGTAAACAATACAGCTCATTTGGACTTCTAGAACTCCAGATATGGCCAAAATACCGAACAGTGCTCGGGCTGGAAGACAGATTCGGGCTTCTTTGTTGTTGCTACAATTTGGACTTGATAATGGCCTTTTTAGATCTTGGGCTCCATATGAAAGTTGTAGGCCTATGTCTTACCTTTCCATCCATATAAATTGGACCTAAATCTGAGATCTGTAGCTCCAGATATGACCCAATTACCGAACAGTGTTCCGGTTTGGATTGCACCGACATCTCTTCTCTAAGTTTGACCATCTCTTTATCCTTGCAATTTAAGTTCTTCAAGTCATCAATCAATCCTTTCATTTATGTGATAGGCCTGCATTAAAAATAGACATTTACCACAAATTATAGGTATCTTATATTATTAGATACATTATTATAAAACATATTTTAGTTAAGGAGTTATTGATACTTCAAGTGCAAAATGATGATATAAAACCATGATAAAAATGCACTTTTAAGTACTAATTACACCCCTCAACCAGCTTATTACTAGTCCCTAGTAATCAAAGCGTTACAAAAATTTGCAAATTTCACAAAGCAAGGTATTCATCATTTAACTTCCATTAATCTATCCAGATAAACAAACTCTCATTAAATTTATATATCTGCTCAATACCATTTAACAAGATATTGATAAACCTTTCTTTTATACTCAATGTATCAACACATAATTATGGGGCTTTTCTTGGAAGAAAACAAAATTTTTTGTTCTAATGTTTAAGGTTAACTTCCTTGGGTTGGGATTATTATTTTTGTTTTCTTTTTTTTTTCTTTTTTTGAAAAAAAAAAATCTATATACGTATAATTTAAAAACATCATGCATCTTTAACCCATGTAACGAGTTTTCAGCTAATGACTCCCAAACCAGTTGGTCTCAGGGCATTAGGTGTTAAGACACCCCTACGAGCTTAGTAACTCGGGTCGCAGATACTGATATGTAGATAGTGCAATGTTTGATTCCCTTAAGCTTTTCTCCTTAACCCATGTAACAAGCGTTGGGCCAATAGCTCCCAAGTCAGTTGATTTTAGGGTATTAGGTCTTAAAACACCCCTTCGGGCTTAATTGCTTAGGTTAGGGAGGCTACGAAACCAAACTTATCTATATTTTTATTATCATCATTTTTTTTCTTTTTTTTTCATGTTTTTCTTTTTTTTTTTAATTATATACAATCCCTTCCCCTTAGTTGTTACCTTTAACAAAAGAACATAAATAATGTAATAATCCAATATGCAACCCACAATCATATGTTAAAGTGTGTGTGTGTAAATTAAGGTTTAAGAATACATGTTAAATAAGTATATAAGCAGAATTAAGTGGTAACAATACGAGAGTTTGTAAACCTGAATATTTCAGGAAGTATTATAATAGACCTTGTTAAGAATGGTTACTAAGATGCGTCTCAAGAGTCACTTTAACAAAAGAACTCCTTTACTCTGCCATCCTAGTAACAACAATTATGCACATGCTTTATGAAATGAAAAACAATTTTTTTTTATCAACTACTACCCTCTCGCCCCAACCAAAACGAGACATTGTCCTCAATGTTCTAAGGTAGAAAGATAGAGTATAGAAGATATCACCTGAAATAACGAACACTGACAAAACCTGAAACACACTGAAATAAAAATAAGAAATAACAAAACACAATAATAAAACCAAAAGACACAAAAACTCACAAATGAAGGCTCAAATCCAATCTAAGCTTTTTACGGCTTCCTGTAGATGACCAATTTATGCGACTCATGGAAGGATCAATCACAGGAGTGAAAGTTTGTAGTTGGTCAATCAATTGTTCAACAGTAGGAGCAGAGATTATGATTTGGCGTGCAGAAGATGTTAGAAATTCCTGTTCCACAGCATGATCAAGAAAAGACAACAACTTATCATAATAACCATTAACATTTAACAAACCAATGGGTTTATGGTGAATGTGCATTTGAGCCCAAGAGGAAATGTGAAAGATCTCTTCCAATGTGCCTAGACCACCTGGTAAAGCAATAAAAGCATCAGCATGGTTAAACATTGCATTCATTCGAGCCGACATTGTAGAGACCTGAAGTTCCTCTCCAATTGTTTTTCCAATGATGTCCCCTTGTGCCAAAGCTTCAGGGACGACTCCTAAAACTTGACTACCTCCTAAAAATGCAGCTATTGACACACCTCCCATTAACCCAAGACTGCCTCCCCCATACACTAAATGAATCTTTCTCTCAGCTAGCACCTGACCAAGATGATTTGCTGATTCTAAAAACTCTTTTTCTTTTCCAGGACTAGATCCACCGAAAACACAAATATTTCTTATTTGATGACTTGAGGAACTTGCCATTTCTACACACTTCTGTATTTGTTGAATGTATGGGTTGAGTAGAAATGAAAGGAAGGAAAAGAGGGTTTTATAGATGAGAAATTAGAAAGGCAATCATAACACCTATATGTAGGCCAGCTGGAGTCTCACACTCTCTCTCTCTCTCTTTATTTGTTTATTTATTTACTTTTGAAAAAGCATGTGTATGTACAGGTAGTTATGATTGTGGCTCACATGTTCCCTTGGTTTTACGTCCAAGAACGGCTTAAACGCCCTCTATGGGTCGGGGATAGGCTTCCCATCCAGTTTTCTTAAAAACTGGCAAATAGGGTCTTTTTTAGTCAGATTCCCAAGACTAAGTCGATCATGTTCTTTATGAAATAGTGGCCATAAATCATGAATTGCACGATGCACATCTCCACTAGGATGCGTCTCAAGAGTCAATAGAAGATTATCTAAAGACTCCTTACTCAGGCCATCCTTAATGAATTGTATTTTATCTTCACGATTTATAGATACCATTCCTAAAGAACGACATTGTGTATTACAAGTCCATCTAGCACATCGATGACAGACATCCAGTCGTTTTGCACGACGCTTCTTTGCAAAAGTGCTTTTACCTGTTCCAGGCATGTGTGAAATGAAGAAGTTAGAGGACTCACCTGATAATCGGACCTTTGCTTCAATCAACCAGTGAATATCGTCAGGAATTCCATGATTCATTAACAATCTCAATCTTGCACATCTAGCACGGTAAATTTTTGTAATCGCATTCTGAGGCAGAGCGGGAAAATACTTTTTCAATTTTGCAAGATTAGTGTCCATTTTCAAATGAGAATTGGAAGAGAGATTCAAAGAATTGCACAGATATATACACAAATATCAGTAATTGTGGGAAACTGAAAGAACCGACTTAAGTCACGGAGTACCGTTATCCACCATTTGACTGGGGTGAGAGAAACTAGCAAAAATAACTAAAAAAAAAATATAAAAAAAAGAAAATGTGAGAAAAAAAAATAATCAACCTTTATCTACAAGATCATTCAAACCAGCTGATTCATTTTCACTAGGAAAATTATCAAAGTAAGCTTTCAAACGATGTCCATTTTCCTTGAAATCATTGTCATTCATTGAATTCTCAATATCACAGGCCCCATAAGGATTGGTCCATCTTAATCTTAGCTCTTTAGGGAATGCATAGAGTTGAGAATTATAAAACAAAACATTTTGACCAGTATCAACTTTTTGACAATTTTCACAAGTTTTGCAGAATGCATGCGTGTCCTTGAACATGGTGGGCCAATAAAATCCATTTTGAAAGATTTTTATAGCTGTCTTTTTTGATAAGAAATAACTTCCACATGCTTTAGAATGACAAAGTTTAATGACACTACTTACCTCATTGTCGGGAATGAATCTTTGAAATATTTGATCAGGACAATATTTGAATAAGTTAGGGTCATCACAATAAAAGTTCTTCACTTCGTTCAAAAACTTTTCTTTGTCTTGGGTACTCCAATCAGCTAGCAAATCTCTTAAAGCAAGAAAATTGATATTTTTATCATACCAAGGCATTGGACTAAGAGAAAGTAAGGATTCGTTAGGAAAGTAATCATCGATTGGTGTGATGTCAGATGTCGAATCTGTTGTCACTGTTGACAAAAGATTTGCATCAACATTTTTGGTGCTTGTTTCATCCGTGATTTCTTCCTCAGAATAAATCATTTGCAAATCTTCAGATTCATCCAATTCATTTTTACTTAAAGTAGATTCAAGTTGATCATAAACTAATTCATCAATATGATCTACTTCTTGTAAATCATTATCATCTCCAGGTTGCTTGCAAATGTTGAAAATATTCATCTCCAATGTCATGTTTCCAAATGATAGCTTCATCAATCCATTCCTACAATTAATCAATGCGTTAGAGGTTGTAAGAAACGGACGTCCTAAAATAACAGGAAATGAATTACATGCTTCAACAGGTTCTGTGTCCAAGACAATAAAATCCACAGGATAAATGAATTTATCGACTTGTACTAACACATCTTCAATTATTCATCTAGGCACTTTTACAGATCTATCAGCAAGTAAAAGAGATATAGAAGTTGGTTTTAACTCACCTAGATTGAGACTCTGAAAGATTGAATATGGAAGTAAATTCACACTAGCACCAAGATCAAGTAAGGTTCTTTCAATTTTATGTTCTCCAATAAAGCAAGAAATTATAGGACAACCAGGGTCTTTATATTTCAAAGCATTATTGTTTTGAAGAATAGCACTTACTTGTTCGGCTAGAAAGGCTTTCTTTTTCACATTCAGTTTCCTCTTCACAGTACATAGATCTTTCAAAAATTTAGCATAGGAAGGAACCTGTTTAATAGCATCCAGCAAAGGTATATTGATCCTTACCTGTTTGAAAATTTCATAAATTTCAGAATTGTGATTGACTTTCCTTTGTTTGGTCATGGCTTGAGGAAATGGAAGTGCTGGTGGTGAATCAGTCGTTTCTTTGCAATTTTCAGATTCATCCCCTTCCTTACACTCAGAGATTGACTCATCATCTTTCTCATAAGGTTCAAGAGAGGGTTTTTCAATAACCTTACCACTGCGCAGAGTAGTGACTGATTTGACTTGATCCATGTGTTGGCTTCCGGAACTACTTGCATTTGCATTGTATTGCCCCTTGGGATTTTGTTGTGGTTGAGATGGAAACTTACCTTTCTCTTGGAAACTGAGAGCAGATGTTAATTTTGCAAGAGCATCTTTAAAATCTGTCATGTTTTCAGCAAGTTGAATATTTATTGTCTCTTGCTTTTCAATGAATGCATGCAATGTTTCCTCAAGATTTCTTCTAGGAGGTGGAGCATAAGGAGGTGCATATCCATGAGAATTTTGGAAATTGTGGTGTGCTTGAAATGGTGGTTGTGAAGTTTGTGCATTGTTGTTCTCACTCTTCCAATTGAAATTTGGGTGATTTCTCCAACCAGGGTTGTATGTTTGGGAGTATGGGTTTTGGTTAGGCCTTTGGAAACTGTTTAAAGCATGGGCTTGCTCATGGAGACATTCCTTAAAAGAAGGCAAGGTTGGACAATCGTTGGTTGTGTTCATTTGTTTCACAAATTTGACACACATTGTTTTCAACAGATTTTAATTGACCACTCTTTTTCAATTCTAGTGCCTCGATTTTTTTAGCTAAAGATGCAAACTTGGCTTGAAGGTCATGATCTTCCCTAAGGTTGTACATACCTCCACTAGATGTATGAGGTTGAGTTTTACCCGGTCCCTCATAAGTACCCGCGGTGTCCCAATTTTGAGCATTTTCAGCTAACAAGTCTAAGTACTCCATTGCTTCATCAGGGTCTTTATCTTCAAAAGTTCCATTGCACATCAATTCAACCATTTGCCTATCTTTAGGTGTTAACCCTTCATAGAAATGTGAAACCAATCTCCATGTTTCAAAACCATGATGAGGGCAAGTACGAAGCAAGTCTCGATACCTATCCCAACATTTATAAAATGTTTCTCCTGGTTTTTGAGTGAAAGTGGTGATTTGTCTCTTGAAAGAGTTTGTTCTATGAGATGGGAAAAACTTCTTTAAAAACTGTTGTTGCATTTCATCCCAAGCACGAATGGATCCTGGTCTCAAATTTTGTAGCCATGTTTTAGCTTTATCTTTTAATGAAAAAGGAAAAAGCTTTAATCTGATGGTGTTCATGCTACAATTTAAGTTATTATATGTGTTGCAGACCTCCTCAAATTCCCTTAAATGCAAGTATGGATTTTCCAATTCTAAACCATGAAAAGAAGGTAAAAGTTGAATAATACCTGGTTTAAAATTAAAATGAGATGCATCAGGAGGAAAAACTATGCATGATGGTGCACTTGTTCTTGTGGGATTCATGTGGTCTCTAAGTGTTCTAGCACGATTATTCTCATTATTTTCATTATAAAGTGATTGATTATCTTCTTCGGCCATATTTTCTGAAAATTATGAGGATACCCTACAAAGTCTACCACTTGATGTACGTGACCACACTCTCATGCACGTGTAGGAATAGAATAAAATGAAGAAGAAAACAAAAGAAGAAGGAAGAAAACAAAATAAGGAGAAACAAAATAAAAGAGACAAAGTTATATACAAGAAAAGTGAAAAGAGAAAATAAAATAAAAATTATAATTTATACAAGAACTTACCTCCCCGGCAACGGCGCCAAAAACTTGACATGACTAAAAGGTTGATGTCTTCTCCCAAGTGCAGGAGTGTCGAAGTAATAAATAACCCGGCAAGACCGGGGTCGAACCACAGGGAGGTTAATTGTATAAATTATAAACAACAATTATAAAACAACAATAACAACAACAACAACAACAACAACAACAACAACAACAACAAGAATAATAATAATAATAATAATAATAATAATAATAATAGTAGTAGTAGTAGTAGTAATAGTAGTAGTAGTAGTAGTAGTACTAGTAGTACTAATAATAATAATTAAGAAAGAGAAGAAGATGAAGATGATGAGAACTTGGAGATGGAAAATTAATGTAAGGATTAAACAATAATAATAACAAATGTCAAGGTTAGAGGTTCCACTAATGGTATATCAAACAAGTATAGTATAAACTCTTATTATTGAATTGGAAACCACACACAAATGAGGTTCCAATCAGATTATATATTGTTAACATGATTACATTAGTCATCTTATTCAATTAATGCTAATACTTGTAAATCTCGTCAAGCATTCATGATTATAACTTATGTTAACAACAAATCAAGTTCCTTTCATAGCTCAGGTGTCGGTTATACCATACATTATGGGCTATGAAAGTGCCAAGCATTTGTTGTACCAAGTGTTATACAACATAAATCAAGATTAGTCATTTAACAAGCAAAGTATTAAAGAGTGAACAAGATAACAAATATAAAACATGTTAGTATCAAACATTAAAGTCCATATTAAGTTTACACTATACTTATTCTTACACCATTAGTGTAACCTTTTCACCTTGACATAATTAACTTAGCTAGACATAATGAAAGAAAGCAAAATAGATAAACAAAATAAGAACATAAAAGCTAACTAAGTAAAGGAAAGGAAATGAAAGGCATAAACTTGAAATTAATGAAAGCAAAGCATAAATATTACAAATAATACAAAGAGAGAAAGGAAGAGCATGATCTTGATCTGGAAAACCAAGATGCCTGAATGCATGCCAAATGCCTCCTTTTATAGGCCAAAATTGGGAACTATTGATTTGATGACTAATTGATAAGTGGGTGGCCAACTTTTGACATGGTGACAATCCTTATCTTCTCTTGTCTGCCCAAAACGTCATTGATAACGTCAAAATTGGAGCTAGTTATAAACATGAAAGTTGTAGGCAATTGTCTCAGCTTTCTTGTGTAAAAGATGCAGCTCATTTGGACTTCTAGAACTCCAGATATGGCCAAAATACCGAACAGTGCTCGGGCTGGAAGACAGATTCGGGCTTCTTTGTTGTTGCTACAATTTGGACTTGATAATGGCCTTTTTAGATCTTGGGCTCCATATGAAAGTTGTAGGTCTATGTCTTACCTTTCCATCCATATAAATTGGACCTAAATCTGAGATCTGTAGCTCCAGATATGACCCAATTACCGAACAGTGTTCTGGTTTGGATTGCACCGACATCTCTTCTCTAAGTTTGACCATCTCTTTATCCTTGCAATTTAAGTTCTTCAAGTCATCAATCAATCCTTTCATTTATGTGATAGGCCTGCATTAAAAATAGACATTTACCACAAATTATAGGTATCTTATATTATTAGATACATTATTATAAAACATATTTTAGTTAAGGAGTTATTGATACTTCAAGTGCAAAATGATGATATAAAACCATGATAAAAATGCACTTTTAAGTACTAATCAACCAGGGTAAGAGAAACTAGCAAAAATCACTCAAAAATAAACAAAAAAAATCAATCTTTATATACAGGATCACCTAATTCAATAGAGTCCTGTTCAACTGAAAACTTATCAAAGTAAACTTTCAGACGATGTCCATTTCTTTTGAAAATATTGCCATTCTTTGGATTCTCGATGTCGTAGGCCCCATATGGATACACATGTTTCACAATAAAAGGACCGCTCCATCTTGATCTTAATTTTTCAGGAAATAAATGCAGTCGAGAATTTTGACCAACATTCAATGTTTTTCTCAATATATTCTTGTCATTAAACTCTTTGATTCTTGCTTTATAAATTCTTGAATTTTCATATGCATCATTTCTTATTTCCTCAAGCTCATTTATTTGTAATTTTCGCAGTTGACTAGCATCATCTAGATTTGAATTGAAAGCTTTAATATTTGTGTATGATTACATATTTCTTCATTAAAGACTCAAATGGCTTGTTGTAGAAATGTGTTCCACCATCACTTATTATGGCTCGAGGGACTCCAAATCGACTCAAAATATTTTCTTTCAAAAACTTTATCACTGTTTTATGATCATTGTTTCGACTTGGAATTGCCTCTATCCATTTTAAAACATAATCTACTGTGACTAATATGTACAAGAAACCAAATGATGAAGGAAATGGACCCATGAAATCTATACCCCAACAGTCAAAGATCTCAATGACAAGAATAGGATTTAAAGGCATCATGTGACATTTTGAAATTGATCCCAACTTTTGACAATTTTCACAAGACTTGCAGAATGCATATGAGTCTTTGAACATAGTGGACCAATAAAATCCACTTTGTAAGTTTTTTGTAGTTGTCTTTCTTGATGAGAAATGACCCCCACATGCCTCAGAATGACAGAATTTAATGATACTACTTACCTCATTGTCAGGAATGCATCTTCAAAATATTTGATCAGGACAATATTTGAATAAATAAGAGTCATCCCAATAAAAGTTCTTCACTTCATTCAAGAACTTTCTTTTATCTTGGGTACTCCAATGAGCTGGAAATTGTCTAGAAACAAGAAAATTGACAATATTAGCAAACCAAGGCATTGTAGAGACGGAAAGTAAAGACTCATTAGGAAAGTAGTCATCGATTGGTGTGATGTCAATTTTCGAATCTATTGTCATCTTTTCTTTGTCCCAAAATAGCACCTACGACACAATCACTAGCATCACACATTATTTCGAAAGGTAATGATCAATCAGGAGGTTGAATAACAGGAGCACAAGTAAGCAAGTTTTTAAGTTTAACAAAGGCTTAATGACTTACCCATTTGCTGTCAGAAATAGGATAAATAATTTCATTATCTAAAAGCTTAATGACTTCATTTTTCACTACTTCTTTCATATTAGGATTTAGCCTTCGTTGCATTTCTCTAGAGGGTTTAGCAATTTCCTCCAAATAAATTCTATGTGTACAAATCAAAGGACTAATTCTTTTTATATCAACTATGGTCCATTTGTGTTTGGGATGAAATGCAACAACAGTTTTTAAAGAAGTTTTTCCCATCTCATAGAACAAACTCTTTTAAAAGACAAATCACCACTTTCACTTAAAAACCAGGAAAAACATTTTACCAATGTTGGGATAGGTATCGAGACTTGCTTAATACTTGCTCTCATCATGGTTTTGAAATATGAAGATTGGTTTCACATTTTTATGAAGGGTTAACACCTAGAGAAAGGCAATTGGTTGAATTGGTGTGCAATGGAACTTTTGAAGATAAAGATCCTAATGAAGTAATGGAGTACTTAGACTTGTTAGCTGAAAATGCTCAAAATTGGAACACCGCGGGTACTTATGAGGCACCGAGTAAAACTCAACCTCATACATCTAATGAAACTATGTACAACCTTAGGGAAGATCATGACCTTCAAGCCAAGTTTGCATCTTTAGCTAGAAAAGTCGAGGCATTAGAATTGAAAAGGAGTGGTTAATTAAAATATGTTGAAAACATTGTGTGTCAAATATGTGGAACAAATCAACACTCAACCAATAATTGTTTAACCTTGCCTTATTTTAAGGAATGTCTCCATGAACAAGCTCATGCTTTAAACAGTTTCCAAAGGCCTAATCATAACCCATACTCACAAAACATACAACCCTTGTAAAATTAACATCTGCTCTCAGTTTCCAAGAGAAACGTAAGTTTCCATGGGGCAATACAATGCAAATGCAAGTAGTTTCTGAAGCCAACACATGGATCAAGTCAAATCAGTCACTACTCTATACAGTGGTAAGGTTATTGAAAAACCCCCTCTTGAACCTTATGAGAAAGATGATGAGTCAATCTCTAAAGGTAAGGAAGGGGTTGAATCTAAAAATTGCAAAGAAAGTCAATCACAACTCTAAAATTTTTGAAATTTTCAAACAGGTAAGAATCCATATACCTTTACTGGATGCTATTAAACAGGTTCCTGCCTATGCTAAATTTTTGAAAGATCTACGCACTGTGAAGAGGAAACTAAATGTGGAAAAGAAAGCCTTTGTAGCAGAACAAGTAAGTGTTATTCTTCAGAACAATAATGCTTTGAAATATAAAGACCCTGGTTGTCCTACAATTTCTTGCTTTATTGGAGAGCGTAAAATTGAAAGAGCCTTGATCTCGGTGCTAGTGTGAATTTACTTCCATATTTAGTTTTTCAAAGTCTCAATCTAGGTGAGTTAAAACCAACTTCTATATCTCTTTTACTTGCCGATAGATTTTTAAAAGTGCCTAGAGGAATAGTTGAAGATGTGTTAGTACATATTGATAAATTCATTTATCCTATGGATCTTATTGTCTTGGACACAGAACCTGTTGAAGCATGTAATTCATTTCCTGTTATTTTAGGACGTCTATTTCTTACAACCTCTAATGCATTGATTAATTGTAGGAATGGACTGATGAAGCTATCATTTGGAAATATGACATTAGAGATGAATATTTTCAACATTTGCAAGCAACCTAGAGATGATAATGATTTAGAAGAAGTAGATCATATTGACGAATTAGTTTATGATCAACTTGAATCTACTTTAAGTAAAAATGAGTTAGATGAATCTGAAGATTTGCAAAGGATTTATTGTAAGGAAGAAATCACGGATTAAACAAGTATAAAAAATGTTGATGTGAATCTGTTGTCAACAATGACAACAGATTCGACGTCTGACATTACACCAATCAATGATTACTTTCCTAATGAATCCTTACTTTTCTTCTTCCAATGCCTTGGTATGATAAAAATATCAATTTTCTTGCTTTAAGAGATTTGCCAGCTGATTGGAGTACTCAAGACAAAGAAAAGTTTTTGAACGAAGTGAAGAATTTTTATTGTGATGACTCTAACTTATTCAAATATTGTCCTGATCAAATATTTCAAATATTCATTCCCGATAATGAGGTAAGTAATGTCATTAAAATTTTCCATTCTGAAGGTTGTGGAAATTATTTCTCATTAAAAAAGACAGCTGCAAAAATCCTTCAAAATGGTTTTTATTGTCCCACCATGTTCAAAGATACGCATACATTCTACAAAACTTGTGAAAATGGTCAAAAAGTTGATATTGGTCAAAAAGTTTTGTTTTATAGTTCTCAACTCTATGCATTCCCTAGAGAGTTATAAGTGATACACAATGTCATTCTTTAGGAATGGTATTTATAAATTATGAAGATAAAATACAATTCATTAAGGATGGCCTGAGTAAGGAGTCTTTAGATAATCTTTTATTGACTCCTAAGACGCGTCCTAGTGGAGATGTGCATCATGCAATTCATGATTTATGGCCACTATTTCATAAAGAACATGATCGACTTAGTCTTGGGAATCTGACTACTTGTACATACAAATGTTTTTCAAAAGTAAATTAATAAATAAATAAGAAGAGAGAGAGTGTGTGTGTGAGACTCTAGCTGGCCTACATATAGATGATATAATTGTCTTTCTAATTTCTCATCTATAAAATCCTCTCTTCCTTCCTTTCATTTCTACTCAACCCATATATTCAATAAATATCGAAGTGTGTAGAAATGGCAAGTTCCTCAGGTCATCAGATAAGAAATATTTGTGTTTTCGGTGGATCTAGTCTTGGGAAAGAAAAGGAGTTTTTAGAATCAGCAAATCATCTTTGTCAGGTGCTAGCTGAGAGAAAGATTCATTTAGTGTATAGGGGAGGCAATTTTAGGTTAATGGGAGGTTTGTTAATAGTTGCACTTTTAGGAGGTAGTCAAGTTTTGGGGGTCTTCCCCAAAGCTTTAGCATAAGGGGACATCATTGGAAAAACAATTGGATAGGAACTTCAGGTCTCCACAATGTTGGCTCGAATGAATGCAATGTTTAACCATGCTGATGCCTTCATTGCTTTACCTGGTGGTCTAGGCACATTGGAAGAGATCTTTCATATTTCCTCTTGGGCCCAACTGCACATTCACCATAAACTCATAGGTTTGTTAAATGTTAATGGTTATTACAATAAGTTGTTGTCTTTTCTTGATCAGACTATGGAACATAAATTTCTAACATCTTCTACATGACAAATCATAATCTCTGCTGTTACTGCTGAATAATTGATTGACCAACTACAATCTTTCATTCCTGTAATTGATCCTTCCATGAGTCATATAAATTGGTCAACTAAGGAAAGCCATAAAAAGCTTAGATTGGATTTGAGCCTTTATTTGTGAATCTTTGTGTCTTTTGTTTTTATTATTGTGTTTTGTTGTTACTTATATTTGTTTCAGTGTGTTTCAGGTTTGTCAGTGTTCTTTATTTCAGGTGATATCTTCTATACTATCTTTCTACCTTTAAACATTGAGGACGATGTCTTGTTTTAGTTGGGGGGAGAGGGTAGTAGCTTAAAAAAAAACTGTGTTTTCTATTTCTTAAAGCATGTGTAAAATTGTTGTTACTATGATGGTAGAGTAAAAGAGATCTTTTTATGACTCTTGAGATGCATCTTAGTAATCATTCATAACAAGGTCTATCATAATATTTCTTGAAATATTCAGATTTACAAACTCTCACATTGTTATCATTTAATTCTGCCCATATACTTATTTAACATGCATTCTTAAACCTTAATTTACACACACACACTTTAACATATGATTGTGGGTTGCATATTGGATTATTACATTATTTATGTTCTTTTGTTAAAGGTAACAACTAAGGGAAAGGGATAGTATATAAATAAAAAAAAAGCAAAAAAAAAAAAAGAAAAAAAATGACAATAAAAAAAATGTAGATAAGTTTGGTTTCGTAGCCTCCCTAACCTAAGAAATTAAGCCTGAAGGGGTGTTTTAACACCTAATACTCTAAAGTCAACTAACTTGGGAGCTATTGGCCCAACGCTTGTTACATGGGTTGAGGAAAAAAGTTTAAGGGAATCAAACATTGCACTATCTACATATCAATATCTGCAACCCGAGTTACTAAGCTCGTAGGGGTGTCTTAACACTTAATGCCCTAAGACCAACTGGTCTAGGAGTCATTAGCTGAAAGCTCGTTACATGGGTTAAAGATGCATGGTGTTTTTAAATTATATGTATATATATTTAAAAAAAAGACAAAAATAATAATCCTAAATTAAGGAAGTTAAACTTAAACATTAGAATAAAATTTTTATTTTCTTCCAAGAAAAGCCCCATAATTATGTGTTGATACATTGAGCACAAAAGAAAGGATTATGAATATCTTGTTAAGAGGTATTGAGCAGGTATATAAATTTAATGAGAGTTTATTTATCTAGATAGATTAATGGAAGTTAAATGATGAATACCTTACTTTGTGTAATTTCTAAATTGTTTTTCTATTTTAACGTTTTGATTACTAGGGACTAGTAATAAGCTGGTTGGGGGGTGTGATTAGTACTTAAAAGTGCATTTTTATGATGGTTTTATATCATCATTTTGCACTTGAAGTATCAATAACTCCTTAACTAAAGCATGTTTTATAATAACATATCTAATAATATAAGATACCTTTAATTTGTGGTAAATGTTCATTTTAAATGCAGGTCTATCACATAAATGAAAGGATTGATTAATGACTTTAAGAACTTAAATTGCAAGGGGAAAGAGATGACCAAACTTAGAAAAGTCTAACATCTTCAGCACGACAAATCATAATCTCTACTGCTACTGCTGAACAATTGATTGACTAACTACAATCTGTCATCCCTGATTAGTACTTAAAAGTGCATTTTTATCATGGTTTTATATTATCATTTTGCACTTGAAGTATCAATAACTCCTTAACTAAAATATGTTTTATAATAATGTATGTAATAATATAAGATACCTATAATTTATGGTAAATGTCTATTTTTCATGCAGGCCTATCCCATAAATGAAAGGATTGATTGATGACTTGAAGAACTTAAATTGCAAGGATAAAGAGATGGCCAAACATAGAAAAGAGATGTCGGTGCAATCCAAACCGGAACACTGTTCGGTAATTGAGTCATATCTGGAGCTACAGATCTCAGATTTAGGTCCAATTTATATGGATGGAAAGGTAAGACATAGGCCTACAACTTTCATATGGAGCCCAAGATCTAAAAAGGCCATTATCAAGTCCAAATTGTAGCAACAACAAAGAAGCCCGAATCTGTCTTCCAGCCCGAGCACTATTCGGTATTTTGGCCATATATGGAGTTCTAGAAGTCCAAATGAGCTGAATGTTTTACACAAGAAAGCTGAGACAATTGCCTACAACTTTCATGTTTTCAGCTGGCTCCAATTTTGACGTTATCAATGATGTTTTGGGCAGACAAGAGAGGATAAGGATTGTCACCAAGTCAAAAGTTGGCCACCCACTTATCAATTAGTCATCAAATCAATAGTTCCCAATTTTGGCCTATAAAAGGAGGAATTTTCCATTCATTTAGGCATCTTGGTGTTCAGATCAAGATCATGCTCTTGCTTTCTCTCTTTGTATTTTTTGTAATGTTTATGCTTTGCTTTCATTAATATTAAGTTTATGCCTTTCATTTCCTTTCCTTTACTTAGTTAGCTTTTATGTTCTTATTTTGTTTATCTATTTTTCTTTCTTTCATTATGTCTAGCTAAGTTAATTATGTCAAGGTGAAAAGGTTACACTAATGGTGTGAGAATAAGTATAATGTAAACTTAATATGGACTTTAATGTTTGATACTAACATGTTTTATATTTGTTATCTTGTTCACTCTTTAATACTTTGCTTGTTAAATGACTAATCTTGATTTATGTTGTATAACACTTGGTACAACAAATGCTTGGCACTTTTATAGCCCATAATGTATGGTATAACCGACACCTGAGCTATGAAAGGAACTTGATTTGTTGTTAACATAAGTTATAATCATGAATGCTTGACGAGATTTACAAGTATTAGCATTAATTGAATAAGATGACTAATGTAATCATGTTAATAATATATAATCTGATTGGAACCTCCTTTGTGTGTGGTTTTCAATTCAATAATAAGAGTTTATACTATACTTGTTTGATACACCATTAGTGGAACCTCTAACCTTGACATTTGTTATTATTATTGTTTAATCCTTACATTAATTTTCCATCTCTAAGTTCTCATCATCATCATCTTCTTCTTCTTCTCTTTCTTTATTATTATTATTGTTATTATTATTATTATTATTATTATTATTAGTACTACTACCACTATTATTATTATTATTATTATTGTTGTTGTTGTTGTTGTTGTTGTTGTTGTTGTTGTTGTTATTGTTGTTTTATAATTGTTGTTTATAATTTGTACAATTAACCTCCCTGTGGTTCGACCCCGGTCTTGCCGGGTTATTTATTACTTCGACACTCCTGCACTTGGGAGAAGACATCAATCTTTTAGTCGTGTCAAGTTTTTGGCGCCGTTGCCGGGGAGGTAAGTTGTTGTATAAATTATAATAGTTATTTTATTTTCTCCTTTCACTTTTCTTGTCTTTTCTCGTCTTCCTCCTTCTTTTGTTTTCTTCTTCCTTTTATTCTATTCCTATACGTGCATGAGAGTGTGGTCACGTACATCAAGTGGTAGACTTTGTAGGGTATCCTCATCATTTTCTGAAAATATGGCCGAAGAAGATAATCAATCACTTCATAATGAGAATAATGAGAATAACCGTGCTAGAACACTTAGAGACCACATGAATCCCACAAGAACAAGTGCACCATCATGCATAGTTTTTCCTCCCAATGCATCTCATTGTAATTTTAAACCAGGCATTATTCAACTTTTACCTTCTTTTCATGGCTTAGAATTGGAAAATCCATACTTGCATTTAAGGGAATTTGAGGAGGTCTGCAACACATATAATAATTTAAATTGTAGCATGAACACCATCAGATTAAAGCTTTTTCCTTTTTCATTAAAAGATAAAGCTAAAACATGGCTACAAAATTTGAGACCAGGATCCATTCGTGCTTGGGATGAAATGCAACAACAATTTTTAAAGAAGTTTTTCCCATCTCATAGAACAAACTCTTTCAAGAGACAAATCACCACTTTCACTCAAAAACCAGGGGAAACATTTTACCAATGTTGGGATAGGTATCGAGATTTGCTTAGTACTTGCCCCCATCATGGTTTTGAAACATGGAGATTGGTTTCACATTTCTATGAAGGATTAACACCTAAAGATAGGCAAATGGTTGAATTGATGTGCAATGGAACTTTTGAAGATAAAGACCCTGAGGAAGCAATGGAGTACTTAGACTTGTTGGCTGAAAATGCTCAAAATTGGGACACCGCGGGTACATATGAGGCACTTAGTAAAACTCAACCTCATACATCTAGTGGAGGTATGTACAACCTTAGGGAAGATCATGACCTTCAAGCCAAGTTTGCATCTTTAGCTAAAAAAGTCGAGGCACTAGAATTGAAAAAGAGTGGTCAATTAAAATTTGTTGAAAACATTGTGTGTCAAATCTGTGAAACAAATGAACACTCAACCAACGATTGTCCAACCTTGCCTTCTTTTAAGGAATGTCTCCATGAACAAGCCCATGCTTTAAACACTTTTCAAAGGCCCAACCACAACCCATACTCCCAAACATACAATCCTGGTTGGAGAAATCACCAAAATTTCAGATGGAAGAGTGACAATGCACAAACTTCACAACCACAGTTTCAAGCACACCATAATTTCCAAAATTCTTATGGATATGCACCTTCTTATGCTCCACCTCTTAGAAGTAATTTTGAGGAAACTTTGTATGCATTCATTGAAAAGCAAGAGACAATCAACACTCAACTTACTCAAAGCATAACAGATTTTAAAGACACTCTTGCAAAATTCACATCTGCTCTTAATTTTCAAGAGCAAGGTAAGTTTCCATCTGAACCACAGCAAAATCTCAAGGAGCAATACAATGCAAATACAAGTAGTTATGGAAGTCAACACATGGATCAAGTCAAATCAGTCATCACTCTACGTAGTGGTAAGGTTATTGAAAAACCCTCTCTTGAACCTTATGACAAAGATGATGAGTCAATTTCTAAGGGAAAGGAAGGGGTTGAATCTGAAAATTGCAAAGAAACGACTGATTCTCCGCCAGCACTTCCATTTTCTCATGCCATGACCAATCAGGAAGAAATCGAGGATGAAAAAGGCATCGAAAAGGTTGATACGAATCTTTTATCAAAAGTGACAACAGATTCAACACCCGACATCACACCAATCGATGATTACTTTCCTGATGAATCTCTACTTTCTCTTAATTCAATGCCTTGGTTTGCTAAAAATATCAATTTTCTTGCTTCAGGATTTTTGCTAACTCATTGGAGTATTGAAGACAAAAGAAAATTTTTGAGCAACGAGCAAAATTTTTATTGGGATGACCCTTACTTATTCAATTATTGTCCTGATCAAATATTTCAAAAATGCATTCTCGACAATGAGGTAAGTAATTTCATTAAATTTTGTTACTCTAAGGCATGTGGGGATCATATCTCATCAAAAAAGAGGATTGTAGAAATCTTACAAAGTGAATTTTACTGGCCCATCATATTCAAGGAGTCAGATGCATTCCGTAAAAACTGTGAAAATTATCAGAAGGTGGGATTTATTTCAAAACACAGAGAGTCTTTAGATAATCTTCTATTGACTCTTAAGTCTCATCATAGTCGAGATAAGTATCGTGTAATTCATGACTTATGAACCCATTTTCATAAATAACATACTTGGCATAGTCTTAGGAATCTGATAAAAAAGATCATGTTTGCCAGTTTTTAAGAAAACTGGATGGGAAGCCTATCCCCGACCCATAGAGGGCGTTTAAGCCGTTCTTGGACGTAAAACCAAGGGAAGATGTGAGCCACAATCACAATTGCAATTTGAATTTTTTTTTTTTGTAAAAATTTGTGTCTTTTGGTTTTATTATTGTGTTTTGTTATTTCTTATTTTTGTTTCAGTGTGTTTCAGGTTTTGTCAGTGTTCGTTATTTCAGGTGATATCTTCTATACTCTATCTTTCTACCTTAGAACATTGAGGACAATGTCTCGTTTTGGTTGGGGGGAGAGGGTAGTAGTTGATAAAAAAAAAATTGTTTTTCATTTCATAAAGCATGTGCATAATTGTTGTTACTAGGATGGCAGAGTAAAGGAGTTCTTTTGTTAAAGTGACTCTTGAGATGCATCTTAGTAACCATTCTTAACAAGGTCTATTATAATACTTCCTGAAATATTCAGGTTTACAAACTCTCGTATTGTTACCACTTAATTCTGCTCATAAACTTATTTAACATGTATTCTTAAACCTTAATTTACACACACACACTTTAACATATGATTGTGGGTTGCATATTGGATTATTACATTATTTATGTTCTTTTGTTAAAGGTAACAACTAAGGGAAAGGGATTGTATATAATTAAAAAAAAAAGAAAAAAAATGATGATAATAAAAATGTAGATAAGTTTGGTTTCGTAGCCTCCCTAACCTAAGCAATTAAGCCCGAAGGGGTGTTTTAACACCTAATACCCTAAAGTCAACTGACTTGGGAGCTATTGGCCCAACGCTTGTTACATGGGTTGAGGAGAAAAGTTTAAGGGAATCAAACATTGCACTATCTACATATCAGTATCTGCGACCCGAGTTACTAAGCTCGTAAGGGTGTCTTAACACCTAATGCCCTGAGACCAACTGGTATGGGAGTCATTAGCTGAAAGCTCGTTACATGGGTTAAAGATGCATGATGTTTTTAAATTATATGTATATAGATTTTTTTTTTAAAAAAGAAAGAAAAAAAAAAGAAGACAAAAATAATAATCCCAACTCAAGGAAGTTAACCTTAAACATTAGAACAAAAATTTTGTTTTCTTCCAAGAAAAGCTCCATAATTATGTGTTGATACATTGAGCACAAAAGACAGGTTTATTAATATCTTGTTAAGTGGTATTGAGCAGATATATAAATTTAATGAGAGTTTGTTTATCTGGATAGATTAATGGAAGTTAAATGATGAATACCTTGCTTTGTGAAATTTGCAAATTGTTTTAATGCTTTGATTACTAGGGACTAGTAATAAGCTGGTTGGGGGGTGTGATTAGTACTTAAAAGTGCATTTTTATCATGGTTTTATATTATCATTTTGCACTTGAAGTATCAATAACTCCTTAACTAAAATATGTTTTATAATAATGTATGTAATAATATAAGATACTTATAATTTACGGTAAATGTCTATTTTTAATGCAGGCCTATCCCATAAATGAAAGGATTGATTGATGACTTGAAGAACTTAAATTGCAAGGATAAAGAGATGGCCAAACTTAGAAAAGAGATGTCGGTGCAATCCAAACCGGAACACTGTTCGGTAATTGAGTCATATCTGGAGCTACAGATCTCAGATTTAGGTCCAATTTATATGGATGGAAAGGTAAGACATAGGCCTACAACTTTCATATGGAGCCCAAGATCTAAAAAGGCCATTATCAAGTCCAAATTGTAGCAACAACAAAGAAGCCCGAATCTGTCTTCCAGCCCGAGCACTATTCGGTATTTTGGCCATATATGGAGTTCTAGAAGTCCAAATGAGCTGAATGTTTTACACAAGAAAGCTGAGACAATTGCCTACAACTTTCATGTTTTCAGCTGGCTCCAATTTTGACGTTATCAATGACGTTTTGGGCAGACAAGAGAGGATAAGGATTGTCACCAAGTCAAAAGTTGGCCACCCACTTATCAATTAGTCATCAAATCAATAGTTCCCAATTTTGGCCTATAAAAGGAGGCATTTGCCATTTATTTAGGCATCTTGGTGTTCAGATCAAGATCATGCTCTTGCTTTCTCTCTTTGTATTTTTTGTAATGTTTATGCTTTGCTTTCATTAATATTAAGTTTATGCCTTTCATTTCCTTTCCTTTACTTAGTTAGCTTTTATGTTCTTATTTTGTTTATCTATTTTTCTTTCTTTCATTATGTCTAGCTAAGTTAATTATGTCAAGGTGAAAAGGTTACACTAATGGTGTGAGAATAAGTATAATGTAAACTTAATATGGACTTTAATGTTTGATACTAACATGTTTTATATTTGTTATCTTGTTCACTCTTTAAACCTTTGCTTGTTAAATGACTAATCTTGATTTATGTTGTATAACACTTGGTACAACAAATGCTTGGCACTTTCATAGCCCATAATGTATGGTATAACCGACACCTGAGCTATGAAAGGAACTTGATTTGTTGTTAACATAAGTTATAATCATGAATGCTTGATGAGATTTACAAGTATTAGCATTAATTGAATAAGATGACTAATGTAATCATGTTAACAATATATAATCTGATTGGAACCTCCTTTGTGTGTGGTTTCCAATTCAATAATAGGAGTTTATACTATACTTGTTTGATACACCATTAGTGGAACCTCTAACCTTGACATTTGTTATTATTATTGTTTAATCCTTACATTAATTTTCCATCTCTAAGTTCTCATCATCATCATCTTCTTCTTCTTCTCTTTCTTTATTATTATTATTGTTATTATTATTATTATTATTATTATTAGTACTACTACCACTATTATTATTATTATTATTATTATTGTTGTTGTTGTTGTTGTTGTTGTTGTTGTTGTTGTTGTTGTTATTGTTGTTTTATAATTGTTGTTTATAATTTGTACAATTAACCTCCCTATGGTTCGACCCCGGTCTTGCCGGGTTATTTATTACTTCGACACTCCTACACTTGGGAGAAGACATCAATCTTTTAGTCGTGTCAATCCCTGTAATTGATCCCTCCATGAGTCAACTCAATTGGTCAAACATGAAACACCGTAAAAAGCTTAAATTGGATTTGAGCCTTAGTTTGTGAAAAATTATGTCTTTTGGTTTTATTAATAGCTAATATTTGTGTTTTGTTGTTTCTTATATTTGTTTTAGTGTGTTTCAGGTTTGTCAATAGTCATTGTTTTAGGTGATATCTTCTACACTCTATCTTTTTACTTAGAACATTGAGGACAATGTCTCGTTTTGGTTGAGGGATGAGGGTAGTAGTTGATATTAAAAAAAAATTATTAAGTTACTGTATTTTCTATTATTTAAACCATTTGCAAAACTATTATTACTAGGATGACAGAGTAATAGAGGAACTTTAATGACTCTTAAGACGCATCTTAGTAAACATTCTTCACAAAGTCTATTATAATACTTCTTGAAGTATTCAAGTTTACAAACTCTTGGATTATTATCACTTGATTCTGTTTATATGCTCATCTAACAAGTATTTCTAAACCTTCATTTTCACACACACTCGAACATATGATTGTGGGTTGTAGATTGGATTGTTATAGTATTTGTTTTCTTTTGTTAAAGGTAACAACTAACAGAAAAGGATAGTATATAATATGCAAAAAAAAAACAAAAAAAATATAATAATAATAAAAAAAACAAAGTAGATAAGTTTGGTTTTGTAGCCTCCTTGACTTAAGCAAATAAGCCCGAAGAGGTGTTTGAACACCTAGTATCCTAAAGTCAACTGACTTGGAAGTTATTGGCCCAATGCTTGTTACATGGGTTGAGGAGAAAGCTTAAGGGAATCAAACACTACACTATCTACATATCAGTATCTACAACCCGAGTTACTAAGCTCGTAGGGGTGTCTCAACACCTGATGCCCTAAGACCAACTAGTCTAGGAGTCATTAGTCGAAAGCTCGTTACATGGGTTTGGGATACATTGTGCTTTTTAAAAATTTTTGTTCTAATGTTTAAGGTTAACTTCCTTGCTCTTTTTAAAAAAAAAAGATAACAATCCCAACCCAATGAAGTTAACCTTAAACATTAGAACAAAAATTTTGTTTTCTTTCATGAAAAGCTCCATAGCTATGTTTTGATTTATTGAGCACCAAAAGAAGGTTTACTAATATATTGTTTAAGAGGTATTAAGCAGATATATAAATTTAATGAGAGTTTGTTTCTTTGGATAGATTAATAGAAGTTAAATGATGAATGCCTTGCTTTGTGGTATTTGCAAATTGTTTTTCTATTTTAATGCTTTGATTACTAGGGACTATGAAAATTCCTTTCATAGCATGGGTGTATGTTATACCATACGATTGAACTATGAAAGTGCCAAGCATTTGTTGTATCAAGTGTTATACAACATAAATCTAGATTAGTTATTTAATAAGCAAAATATTAAAGAGTGAACAAGATAACAAATACAAAACACGTTAGTATCAAACATTAAAGTCCATATTGAGTTTACACTATATTTATTCTTATACCATTAGTGTAACCTTTTCACCTTGACATAATAAACTTAACTAAACATAATGAAAGAAAGAAAAAAAAATAGAAACATAAATAAGATAAAAGCTAACTAAGTAAAGGAAATGAAATGAAAGGTATAAACAACATATTAATAAAAATAAACATTAAAAATAAAAACATACAAAGAGAAAAAGTAAAAATATGATCTTGACCTAGAGACTAAGATGCCTAAATACATAGCAAATGCCTTCTTTTATAGGCCAAAATTAGTAACTATTGATTTGATGACTAATTGATAAGTGAGTGACCAACTCTTGACTTGGCAACAATTCTTATCTTTTTTTATCTGCCTAAAATATCATTCATAACGTAAGAATTAAAACCACTTGAAAATATGAAAGTTATAGAAAATTATCTCGATTTTCCAGGAAAAAATACAGGCCATTTAGACTTCTAGAACTCTAGATATGGGCCAAACACTAAATAGTGGTCGGGCTGTAGGACAGATTTGAACTTCTTTGTTGTTGCTACAATTTGAACTTGAAAATGGCCTTTTTAAATCTTGGGCTCCACATGAAAGTTATAGACCTATATCTTACCTTTCCATCCAAATAATATAGATCAAAATCTGAGATCTATAACTCTAAATATGACCTAATAAACAAACAATGTTCTAGTTTGGACTACATTGATTAGTACTTAAAAGTGCATTCTCATTAAGGATTTATGTCATCATATTGCACCTAAAGTATCATTAGATTCCCTAACAAAAACATGTTTTATATTAGCAAGTCTAAAAATATAATATAACTTTAATTTATGGTAAATGTTCATCCTAAATACAGGTATATCACATAAATAAAAGGATTGATTAATGGGTTAAGGACTGAAATTGAAAGGATAAAGAGAAGACCAAACTTAGCAAAGTGTTGCTGGTGCATTCCAAACTTGAACACTGTAGATATCAGATTTATGTCCATTTTATATGAATGGAAAGGCAAGACATAGACCTACAACTTTCATATGGACTCAAAGACTCAATTCTGCCGTTTTCAAGTTTGACAATCTCTTTGTCCTTTCAATTTCAGTTCTTAATCTCATCAATCAATCCTTTTATTTATGTGATAGGCCTATATTTAAAATGAATATTTACAACAAATTAAAGGTGTTTTATATTATTAGATATGTTATTATAAAACATGTTTTAGTTAAGGAGTTATCGATACTTCAAGTGCACAATAATGATATAAAACCTTGATAAAAATGCACTTTTAAGTACTAATCACCCCCCCTAACTAGCTTATTACTAGTTTGTAGTAATCAAAGCGTTAAAATAGAAAAATAATTTGTAAATTCCACAAAGCAAGGTATTCATCATTCAATTTCCATTAATTTTTCTGGATAAACAAACTCTCATTAAATTTATATATATGCTCAATACCTCTTAAATAAGATAGTAATCGACCTTTCTTTTATACTCAATATATCAACACATAGTCATGGGGCTTTTCTTAGAAGAAAACAAAATTTTTGTTTTAATGTTTAAGGTTAAGATTATTATTTTTTTCTTTTTTTTCCTCTTTGAATATATATACATATAACTTAAAATACCATGCATCTATAACCCATGTAATGAGCTTCCAGCTAATAACTCTCAGACTAGTTGGTCTTAGGGCATTAAGTGTTAAGACACCCTCCTAACTTAGTAACTCGGATTGTCGATAATGATACGTAGATTGCGCAATGTTTGATGTCCTCAAGCTTTTCTCCTCAACTTAAGTAACAAACGTTAGGCCAATAGCTCTTAAATCAGTTGACTTTAGGGTATTAGGTGTTAAAACACCCCTTCCGGCTTAAATGCTTAGGTTAAGGAGGCTACGAAACCAAAATTATCTATGTTTTTATTATCATCATTTTTTCTTGCTTTTTTTTTTCACATTATATACTATCCCTTTTCTTTAGTTGTTACCTTTAATAAAAGAACATAAATAATGTAATAATTCAATGTGCAACCCAAAACCATATGTTAAAGTGTGTGTGTGAAAATTAAGGTTTAAGAATATATGTTAAATGAGTATATGAGTAGAATTAAGTGATAAAAGTGCGAAAATTTATAAACCTGAATATTTCAAGAAGTATTATGATAGACCTTGTTAAGAATGTTTACTAAGATACGTCTCAAGAGTCATTTTAATAATTTTGCACATGCTTTATGAAATATAAAACATAGTTAGTTAATTTTTTTTGTCAACTACTACCCTCTTCCCCCAACCAAAACTAGACATTGTCCTCAATGTTTTAAGATAGAAACATAAAGTATAGAAGACATCACCTGAAACAACAACTACTAACAAACCTGAAACACACTTAAACAAATATAAAAAACAACAAAACACAATAATAAAACCAAAAGACAAAAAGATTCACAAATAAAGACTCAAATCCAATATAAGCTTTTTATAGCTTTCCTTAGATGACCAATTTATACGACTCATGAAGGGATCAATTACAAGAATGAAAGATTTTTTGGTGGTCAATCAATTGTTCAACAATAGTAGCTGAGATTATGATTTGTCATGTCGAAGATGTTAAAAATTTATGTTCCATAACATGATTAAGAAATGACAACAACTTATCATAATAACCATTAACATTTAAAAGACCTATGAGTTTGTGGTGAATGTGTAGTTGGGCCCAAGAGGAGATATGAAAGATCTTTTCCAATGTGCTTAGACCACCTAATAAGGTAATAAAGGCATCAACATGGTTAAACATTACATTCATTTGAGCAGACATTGTGGAGACCTATAATTCCTCTCTAGTTGTTTTTCCAATGATGTCCCCTCATGCTAAAGGTTTGTGGACGACCCCAAAACTTGACTACCTCCTAAAAATACAGTTATTGACACACCTCCTATTAACCCAAGATTGCTTCCTCCATACACTAAATGAATCTTTCTCTCAACTAGGACCTGACCAAGATGATTTGCTAATTCTAAAGCTCATTTTCTTTTCTAGGACTAGATCCACCGAAAACACAAATATTTTTTATTTGATGACTTGAGGAACTTGTCATTTCTATACACTTCTATATTTCTTGAATGTATGGGTTGAGTAAAAATGAAAGGAAAGAAGAGGGGATTTTATACATAAGAAATTAAAAAGGCAATCATACCACCTATATATAGGCTGGTTAGAGTCTCACACACACTCTCTCTCTAGTTATTTATTTTAAAACAAACATATATATGTATAGGTAGTTGTGATTATGGATCATATCTTGCCTTGGTTTTATGTTCAATAATGACTTAAATGCCCTCTATAGGTCGAGGATAGGCTTCCAATCTAATTTTCTTAAAAATTGGTAAATAGTGTCTTTTTTAGTCAAATTTGTAAGACTACGCCAAGCATATTCTTTATGAAAATGGGTTCATAAGTCATGAATTGCACAATACTTATCTCCACTATGATGAGACTTAAGAGTCAACATAAGATTATATTAAAGCTCTCTTTTAAAAAAAATAAATAAATCCCACATTTTGACAATTTTCACAGGTTTTGCGGAATGCATGTGATTCCTTGAATATGGTGGGCCAATAAAATCCTCTTTGTAAGATTTCAACAATTCCTTTTTTAACGAGAAATGATCCCCACGTGCCTTAGAGTGACAAATTTAATGACACTACTTACCTCATTGACAAGAATGCATCTTTAAAATATTTGATCATGATAATAATTGAATATGTAAGGGTCATCTAAATAAAGTTTTTTCTCGTCACTCATAAACTTTATTTTGTCTTAGTTATCCAAATGAACTAGAAAAAATCCTATAGCAAGAAAATTGATATTTTTTGCAAATCAATACATTAAACTTAGAGAAAATAGAGATTCATCATGAAAGTAATCATCAATTGGTGTGATGTCGAGTGTCAAATCTGTTGTAACTTTTGATAAAAGATTTGCATTAACATTTTTTATGCCTTTTTCATCCTTGATTTCTTCCTGAATAGTCATGACATAAAGAAATGGAAGTAATAGCAGGGAATCAATCTTTTTTTTATAGTGTTCAGATTCAATCCCTTCTTTACCCTAAAAGGTTGACTCATCATCTTTCTTATAAGATTTAAGAAATGGTTTTTGAATAACCTTACCACTATGAAGAGTGATGAATGATTTAACTTGATCTATGTGTTGACTTCCAGAACTATTTGCATTTACATTGTATTACCCCTTGGGATTATGTTGTGGTTGAGATAAAAACTTACATTTCTATTGAAAACTAAAAGTAGATATAAATTTTGCAAGAGTGTCTTTAAAATCTATTATGCTTTGAGCAAGTTGAGTGTTGATTGTCTCTTGCTTTTTAATGAATGCATACAAAGTTTCCTCAAAATTTCTTCTAGGAGGTGGAGCATAAAGAGATGGATATCCATGAGAATTTTGAAAATTATGGTGTGCTTGAAACGGTGGTTATGAAGTTTGTACATTGTTATTATCACTCTTCCATCTGAAATTTAGGTGATTTCTCCAACCAGGGTTATATATTTGTGAGTATGGGTTATGGATGACCCTTTAGAAACTATTAAAAGCATGAGCTTGTTCATGGAGACATTCCTTAAGAGAAGGCATGGTTGGACAATTATTGGTTGAGTATTCATTTGTTTCCATATTTGACAGACAATGTTTTCAACATATTTTAATTGACCATTTTTTTTCAATTCTAGTGCCTTGACTTTTCTAGCTAAATATGCAAACTTAGCTTCGAGGTCATGATCTTCCTTTAGGTTGTATATACCTCTACTAAATATATGAGGTTGAGTTTTACTCTGTCTCTTATAAGTACTTGTGGTGTCCTAATTTTGAGCATTTTCAATTAACAAGTCTAAGTACTCCATTGCTTCATCAAGGTCTTTATCTTTAAAAGTTTCATTACACATCAATTCAACCATTTATCTATCTCTAGGTGTTAACCCTTCATAAAAATATGAAACTAATCTCCATGTTCCAAAAGCATAATGAGGGCAAGTATTAAGCAAGTCTCGATACCTATCCTAATATTGGTAAAATATTTCTCCTAATTTTTGAGTGAAAATGGTGATTTGTCTTTCAAAAGAGTTTGTTCTGTGAGATGAGAAAAACTTCTTTGAAAACTAGTGTTGTATTTCAACCCAAGCACAAATGGATCCTTGTCTCAAATTTTATAGCCATATTTTAGCTTTATCCTTTAATGAAAAAGAAAAAAAGCTTTAATTTGATAGTGTTCATGCTATAATTTAAATCATTATATGTGTTATACACCTCCTCAAATTCCCTTAAATTCAAGTATGAATTTTCTAAATCTAGGCTATGAAAAGAAGGTAAAAGTTGAATAATGTCTGGCTTAAAATTAAAATGAGATGCATAAGGAGGGAAAACTATGCATGATGGTTGATTAGTACTTAAAACTGCATTTTTATCAAGGTTTTATATCATCATTTTGGACTCAAAGTATCAATAACTCGTTAACTAAAGCATGTTTTATAATAATATATCTAATAATATAAGATACCTTTAATTTATGGTAAATGTTCATTTTAAATGCAGACCTATCACATAAATAAAAGGATTTATGGATGAATTTAAGAACTGAAATTAAAAGGACAAAGAGATGACCAAACTTAGAAAAGACATGCTAGTGTCGTCTAAACCAAAATACTATTTGGTAATTGGGTCATATCTGGAGTTGTAGATCTCATATTTAGGTCTACTTTATATGGATGAAAAGGTATGACATAGGTTTACAACTTTCATATGGAGCTCAAGATCTAAAAAGATTATTTTCAAGTACAAATTATAGCAACAACAAAGAAGTCTGAATCTGTCTTCCAGCCCAAGCATTATTTCGTGTTTAGCCCATATCTAGAGTTTTAGAAGTCCAAATGAGCTGAAGTTTTTACACGAGAAAGCTGACACAATTTCTTACAACTTTTATGTTTTAAGAGGCTCTAATTTTAATGTTATCAATGACGTTTTGGACAGACAGGAGAAGATAAGGATTGTCACCAAGTCAAAAGTTGGCCACCCACTTATCAATTAGTCATCAAATCAATAGTTCCCAATTTTGGCCTATAAAAGGGGCATTTGCCATGCATTTAGGCATTTTGGTTTCCAGATTAAGATCATGCTCTTGCTTTCTCCCTTTGTATTTTTTGTAATGTTTATGCTTTACTTTCATTAATATCAAGTTTATGCCTTTCATTTCCTTCCCTTTACTTAGTTAACTCTTATCTTATTTATGTTCTTATTTTGTTTATTTATTTTTCTTTCTTTTATTATGTTTTGCTAAGTTTATTATTTCAAGGTGAAAAGGCTGCACTAATGGTGTAAGAATAAGTATAGTGTAAACTTAATATGGACTTTAATGTTTCATACTAACATGTTTTGTATTTGATATCTTGTTCACTCTTTAATACTTTGCATGTTGATTAGTACTTAAAAGTGCATTTTTATCATGGTTTTTGATTGTGCATCAAAAGTGTCATTAATTCACTTATTTTACATGTATTTATTGTTTTTATTTGGTTGTTTTTATAATAATTGATGTGCTTTTTAGTAATGAAGTTTGTTTTAATGTTTTGATAGGTTTTTGGAGCTTAAAGGAATTAATTCAGAAAATTCAACATCGGAATTCAAAACAAAGAATTGAAGAGACATTTAGTTGAAGATTGAAGCAAATCTTGGTTCAAATAAGTGCTCCAAATTTGTGCCAAAAATCAATTCTATTCCAATTCTAGAAAAGAATATCATATGATCTATTTCAAGCCCAAACTTGCCTTATGTTGTGTGCAAATTTCAACCATTAAACACTCAAGGTTTCAATGTCAATCTTAGCCCAAATAATAAGTACATTTGTATACTTATTTGATGCTCAAATCCAGCCCAAAATCAGCCCAAAATCAACCCCAAATCAACCTTCAAATCAGCCCAAACACAATCCATGATCTTACATGTCCACACAACAAATAACAATTGATTTATTTTGGATAATCCATTGATCCAAGAAGGCAAGCATATGGATGGAAAGCTGGAGGGGATATTTTAACATTATTCTGGGTCAAAAATAAGAAGGAGACACCTCATAAATGAGGAAGAAAAACGTGCACCAAAGTTGTTGTAAAGCTGTCTTGATTTGATTTTTCAGAACACCTTTCGGTGTTTTGCCCATAACGTTTCAGTCAGGTGTCTAAATGAGCTGTTCTTTAATGATCTGGAAAGGTGATAGAATTTTCTATAAATATATCTCTAATAGACATCTCGAAAAAAAGCTTCTATGAGGGTCAAATTACTGTCCAAAGTTAGAGTCAGATTTGTATCCGAATTTTTTCTGAAATTGTATTGTGTTCTTCTTTATAGATTTCGGTTCTTTAGCTTGTAAAACTTATTATTTCAGTTGGATTCAAGTTCTTTCATGTTTATTGAAGTGTTCTTATATATAATCATGGTTGGCTAAACTCTTTCTTGGATCCAAATCAAGGATAATGGTGATTGAGGTGAGTTCTTTAGGATATGAATGAATTTTAATGTTTATCTTCTCATTTTCTTCATGAATGATTTATTATTGTAAAGAAATTTTAGAAATCATTTAGGTAATGTTATAATCTTGAATTTTTATGCACAAACTTTAGTTTCGGTATAGAGATTGCTTGATTCTATGTCTTACTTAATATAAAAGTACTTGTTCATTCTTAAGCAATAATCAATCTTTATCTTTCTAAACTTCATTGTAATATCTTCCGATCTAATATCACCATTGTTGATATTAGGTTGAGTTATCTTATATATGTTGAAGAAATCACCAATACATCACCATTAAAATTGATTTGGACCAACACTTACTTTTTCTTGTCATTTAAAATCTATTTACACTTTTTTATCTTTGAAAACAAATCCATCAATTATTTTCAACCAAGTTATTATTAATTTAATTTCTCATGATTTTTTTTTGTTACCTAGTTTAATTTCCAGATCTAGCTCTCTATGGATATGACCTCGATCTTACCGAGTTAATTGCTACATCGCACACTCGTGCACTTGCGAGTTAAAACAAGCTGATCATAAAAAGTAGTCAAGCAATTTGGGCGACGTTGCCTGGGAGCTAGCAAGCAAAGGTAACAAATTTAGATTTGATTATTGGAAAACTAAAAAAAATCATATAAAAAAAATCAAGTGGCTGGTTTTACCGCCTAAAAAAACAATTTTGACCTTAACGTTTTGGATATTGGACTGTGGACTGGACTATTAATTGTTGGATTTTGGTTGGTTCAACCATTTTTATTTTATTGTCTATTCTTATTAGTTTCTAATATTTTTCTTGTTTATTTCATTTTATTTTGTTGATATTATTTTTATTTATTGTCTAAAGTGCATGGCCGGTATTACCGCCTTTTTATTCAAGCTTGTTATAATTATATTTTAATGTTTATTGTTGTTATTTTTATTATATTTATTGTCTAAAGTGCTTGGCCGGTATTACCGCCTCTTGTTTATTTCAGTTTATTTTGTTGTTTTGTTATGATTATTTTTTTTCTTATATTTATTGTTTGAAGTGCTTGGCCAGTATTACCGTCTTTTTATTCAAGATTGTTATAATTATCTTTTAATGTTTAGTGTTGTTAATAGTGCTTATTAGTTGGAGAGTGAATTTCTTAATTTGTTGTATTTTTATTTTTGAGCTATTACTTTTATTTGCAATTTTTTTTCTTTTCTTTCTTTTCATATTCATATAATTTTTATATTATTATTATTATTATTTTATCATGGCTAATGTTGAAGATGTAGAGGGTGAAGGGAGTGTTCAAGGTAATGGACCTCCACAATTCAATGATCAACCTAATTTTTGAACTCTTAGAGAGTATTTTCACCCGGCTAGATGAAGTACACCTTCGTGTATTATCTTACCTCTTAACGAACTAGCTTTCAATTTGAAACCGGGCATGATTCAACTTCTTCCCACATTTCATGGTATGGATTCTGAAAATCCATACATACACATTAAAGACTTTGAAGAGGTATGTAATACTTTTATTGATAGAACATGCACCGAGGAAACTATTCGGCTTAAATTGTTCCCATTCTCTCTAAAGGATAAAGCCAAGATTTGGCTAAACTCCTTGCATCCTAGGTCTATAGGTACATGAAGAGAAATGCAAGCTGAGTTTTTGAAAAAATATTTCCCCACTCATAGGACAGCAGCCTTACAACGTCAAATGATGAATTTTTCTTGTAGTCCAAATGAGTCATTTCACCAAGCTTGGGAAAGGTTCAAAGACTTGTTAAATGCATTCCCCCACCATGGTTTTGAGATGTGGAGGTTAGTGAGTTTCTTTTATGACTCTTTTACTGCAAATTTTAAAAAGCTAGTGTCAACCATGTGTAATGGTGAGTTTTATGATAAAGAACCAAGTGAGGCCTTTAATTTTTTTGATCAATTGGCTGAAAACACAAAACAATGGGAGACTTCTCTCCTAGTTCATGTTGAGTCTAGAAACACCATTTCTCATTCAAGTGGAAAGTTTCAATTGAAAGAGACTAATGACCTCAATGCTAGATTAGCCTCATTGGCTAGGAAAGTAGAGTCTCTTGAGATTAAAAAAGTGCATGTCATGAGTGAACAACAAGAGGAAAGTGGTGTTGTTTGTGAGAGCAAAGGGCATAGGACAACTGAGCGTCCTACCATTCCAACCTTCAAGGAAGTGCTATATGGCCAAACTTCTGATTCAAGTAATGTTACAAAGCCATTTCCAAACCAAGTAGGCAATCCCTACTCTGAGACTTATAATCCTGGATGGAGGAACCACCCAAATTTTGGATGGAGAAATGAGGGCTCTTCAGTACCTCAAACATTTCAACCTCTATCCCAACCATTTCATGCTCCCAAATTTGGGATGGAGAAATGAGGGCTCTTTAGATCCTTAGAGGATACTCTTCAACAATTCATGTAAACGCAAGGAGGAATCAACAACCAAGCTTACAAATTCCAAGACTAGACCAATAGGACCTTAGATGACATTCGAAGTCAACTAACTAAGTTGACTCAATCACTAAGCATTCAAGAGAAGGGAAAAATCCCAACTCAACCAATGCCCAATCCTAGAGGTCAGATGTATGAGTGAATCCTCACCTAGTGAACCTTCAAACCATGAACAAGTCCAAGCCATCACTACCCTTAGAAGTGGAAAGATTGTTGACAAAGGTGTAGGTTTTAGGATTCCTAAAGGTATTGTGGAGGAGAAATCTAGGGAAAGTGAAGAGGGAATCAAAACACAAGTGACAAATGAGAGTTTGAGTGACAAAGAAGGTGAGATAAATGAGAAAGAGATGAGTGAGAAAGGAGATGATTCAAGAAAAATTGTAGTCAAAATGAGTGATTTAGAATTTGTTCCTAGAGCACCATTTCCACAAAGGTTATGGAAACCTAAACAAGATCTTATCAACTCAGAAATCTATGAATTGTTCAAACAAGTGAAAGTCAATATTCCACTCCTTGATGCAATTAAACAAGTTCCATCTTATGCAAAGTTTCTTAAGGATTTATGCACAGTCAAAAGGAGATTGAATGTGAAAGAAAGAGCTTTTATGACTGAACATGCTAGTGCCATCATCCAGTTTAAGACCCCTCCCAAATACAAAGATCCCGGTTGTCCTACCATTTCATGCATTATTGGAAGTCATAAGATAGATCAAGCTTTGTTGGATTTAGGAGCAAGTGTGAATTTAATACCCTACACTGTTTACAAACAATTAGGTTTAGGAGAAATCAAGCCTACTCGAATCACCCTTCAATTAGCTGATAGGTCAATCAAGATTCCTAGGGGTATCGTTGAGGATATGTTGGTCCAAGTAGATAAATTCTACTTTCCTGTTGATTTTGTAGTGTTAGACACTACACTAATTCAAGGTTCTAATGCTCTCATCCCAGTCATTTTAGGGAAACCTTTCCTAGCTACATCCAATGCCTTAATTAACTGTAGGAATGGGTTGATGAAATTGTCTTTTGGCAATATGACTGTGGAGATGAATATATTCAATGTCTCCAAACAAATTGGGGAACATGAGGACATTAGAGAGGTAGATTTGATCCAAACAGTTTATCAAGAACACTTTGAGAGAGTGTGGATCAAGGATCCATTGGAGAGAACTTTAATTCATGATGAAAGATTTTGTTCTTTGGAGTGTGTTGATGAGGAAGTAAGAGAACTCGAGACTTATCTAGATCCAATGCCTATTATGTCAATAGGTCAATGGACCCCATCGTTTGAGCCTTTGATTTCACCCTAAGTGAAAGTTGAGGCATCTCTTGTCCAACCTTATAAACCTGAAAGGAAGCCTTTACCGAGTGATCTTAAGTATGCATTTCTAGGGGAAGATGAATCATATCCTATTGTGATCTCATCAAAACTTAACATAGAGCAAGAACAAAAACTTTTGAGAGTGGTGAGAAAACACAAGAAAGCTATTGGGTGGAAAATTACTGACTTGAAAGGAATTAGCCCTCTTTTATGTACACATAGAATCTATCTTGAAAAAGAGGCTAAATCTGTGAGGCAAATGCAAAGACGATTGAACCCAAACATGAAGGAAGTAGTGAGAGGTGAAGTGCTTAAGCTACTTGATGCAGGTATCATTTACCCTATTGCAAACTCAAAATGGGTTAGTCCAACCCAAGTTGTCCCTAAAAAATCTGGAGTCATGGTAGTGAAGAATGAAAATAATGAACTAGTACCAACTAGAATCCAAACTGGATGGCGTATGTGCATTGATTATCGTAAATTGAACATGGTGACTAGGAAAGACCATTTTCCACTTCCATTTTTAGACCAAGTGCTTGAAAGAGTAGCTGGAAGAGCTTTTTATTGTTTTCTTGATGGATACTCAAGTTACAACCAAATTGAGATTTCTTTAGAAAACCAAGAAAAAACCACTTTCACTTGTCCTTTTGGTACCTATGCTTATAGAAGAATGCCTTTTGGTTTGTGTAATGCACCAGCCACTTTTCAAAGGTGAATGATGAGTATCTTTAGTGACATGGTGGAAAATTTTTTGGAAGTTTTCATGGATGATTTTTCAGTTTATGGGGATTCTTATGAGTTGTGTCTAATGCATCTAGAAAAAGTTCTTGAAAGGTGTGAAGAGAGCAATCTTGTACTCAATTGGGAGAAGTGTCATTTTATGGTGACATATGGCATTGTTTTAGGTCACATTGTCTCTTCAAAAGGGATAGAGATAGATAAGTCAAAAGTGGAAGTCATTCAAAAATTAACTACCCCTAAGATTGTGAAAGATGTGAGTGATTAGTACTTAAAAGTGAATTTTTATCATGGTTTTATATCATCATTTTGCACTTGAAGTACCAATAACTCCTTAACCAAAGCATGTTTTATAATAATATATCTAATAATGTAAGATACCTTTAATTTGTGGTAAATGTTCATTTTAAATGCAGGCCTATCACATAAATGAAAAGATTGATTGATGACTTTAAGAACTTAAATTGCAAGGATAAAGAGATGGTCAAACTTAGAAAAGAGATGTCGGTGCAATCCAAACCGGAACACTGTTCGGTAATTGGGTCATATCTGGAGCTACAGATCTCCGATTTAGGTCCAATTTATATGGATGGAAACGTAAGACATAGGCCTACAACTTTTATATGGAGCCCAAGATCTAAAAAGGCCATTATCAAGTCCAAATTGTAGCAACAACAAAGAAGCCCGAATCTGTCTTCCAGCCCGAGCACTGTTCGGTATTTTGGCCATATCTGGAGTCCAAATGAGCTGAATTGTTTACACAAGAAAGCTGAGACAATTGCCTACAACTTTCATGTTTACAACTGGATCCAATTTTGACGTTATCAATGACGTTTTGGGCAGACAAGAGAAGATAAGGATTGTCACCAAGTCAAAAGTTGGCCACCCACTTATCAATTAGTCATCAAATCAATAGTTCCCAATTTTGGCCTATAAAAGGAGGCATTTGCCATGCATTTAGGCATCTTGGTTTCCAGATCAAGATCATGCTCTTCCTTTCTCTCTTTGTATTTTTTGTAATGTTTATGCTTTGCTTTCATTAATATTAAGTTTATGCTTTTCATTTCCTTTCCTTTATTTAGTTAACTTTTATGTTCTTATTTTGTTTATTTATTTTCCTTTCTTTCATTATGTCTAGCTAAGTTAATTATGTCAAGGTGAAAAGGTTACACTAATGGTGTAAGAATAAGTATAATGTAAACTTAATATGGACTTTAATGTTTGATACTAATATGTTTTATATTTGTTATCTTGTTCACTCTTTAATACTTTGCTTGTTAAATGATTAATCTTGATTTATGTTGTATAACACTTGGTACAACAAATGCTTGGCACTTTCATAGCCCATAATGTATGGTATAACCGACACCTGAGCTATGAAAGGAACTTGATTTGTTATTAACAGAAGTTATAATCATGAATGCTTGACGAGATTTACAAGTATTAGCATTAATTGAATAAGATTACTAATGTAATCATGTTAACAATATATAATATGATTGAAACCTCCTTTGTGTGTGGTTTCGAATTCAATAATAAGAGTTTATACTATACTTGTTTGATATACCATTAGTGGAACCTCTAACCTTGACATTTGTTATTATTATTGTTTAATCCTTACATTAATATTTCATCTCTAAGTTCTCATCATCATCATCTTCTTCTTCTTCTCTTTCTTATTATTATTATTATTATTATTATTATTATTATTAGTACTACTACTACTACTACTACTACTACTACTACTACTACTACTACTACTACTACTACTACTATTATTATTATTATTATTATTATTATTATTATTACTATTATTATTATAGTTGTTGTTCTTATTATTATTGTTGTTGTTATTATTGCTATTATTGTTGTTTATAATTGTTGTCTATAATTTGTACAATTAACCTCCCTATGGTTCGACCCCGGTCTTGCCTGGTTATTTATTAATTCGACACTCCTGCACTTGGGAGAAGACATCAACCTTTTAGTCGTGTCAAGTTTTTGGCGCCGTTGTCGGGGAGGTAAGTTCTTGTATAAATTATAATATTTATTTTATTTTCTCTTTTCACTTTTCTTGTATATAACTTTATTTCTTTTCTCTTGTTTCTTCTTCTTTTGTTTTATGTTTTCTTTTATTTTATTTCTACACGTGCATAAGAGTGTGGTCACGTACATCAAGTGGTAGACTTTGTAGGGTATCCTCATCATTTTTAGAAAATATGGCTGAAGAAGATAATCAATCACTTTATAATGAAAATAATGAGAATAACCGTGCTAGAACACTTAGAGACCACATGAATCCCACAAGAACAAGTGCACCATCATGCATAGTTTTTCCTCCTGATGCATCTCATTTTAATTTTAAACCAGGTATTATTCAACTTTTACCTTCTTTTCATGGTTTAGAATTGGAAAATCCATACTTGCATTTAAGGGAATTTGAGGAGGTCTGCAACACATATAATAACTTAAATTGTAGCATGAACACCATTAGATTAAAGCTTTTTCCTTTTTCATTAAAAGATAAAGCTAAAACATGGCTACAAAATTTGAGACCAGGATCCATTCGTGCTTGGGATGAAATGCAACAACAGTTTTTAAAGAAGTTTTTCCCATCTCATAGAACAAACTCTTTCAAGAGACAAATCACCACTTTCACTCAAAAACCAGGAGAAACATTTTACAAATGTTGGGATAGGTATCGAGATTTGCTTAGTACTTGCCCCCATCATGGTTTTGAAACATGGAGATTGGTTTTACATTTCTATGAAGGGTTAACACCTAAAGATAGGCAAATGGTTGAATTGATGTGCAATGGAACTTTTGAAGATAAAGACCCTGATGAAGCAATGGAGTACTTAGACTTGTTAGCTGAAAATGCTCAAAATTGGGACACTGCGGGTACATATGAGGCACCGAGTAAAACTCAACCTCATACATCTAGTGGAGGTATGTACAACCTTAGGGAAGATCATGACCTCCAAGCCAAGTTTGCATCTTTAGCTAGAAAAGTCGAGGCACTAGAATTAAAAAAGAGTGGTCAATTAAAATCTGTTGAAAACATTGTGTGTCAAATCTGTGAAACAAATGAACACTCAACCAATAACTGTCCAACCTTGCCTTCTTTTAAGAAATGTCTCCATGAACAAGCTCATGCTTTAAATAGTTTCCAAAGGCCCAACCATAACCCATACTCCCAAACATACAACCCTGGTTGGAGGAATCACCCAAATTTCAGTTGGAAGAGTGAGAACAACAATGCATAAACTTCACAACCACCGTTTCAAGCACACCATAATTTCCAAAATTATCATGGATATGCACCTCCTTATGCTCCATCTCCTACAAGAAAGTTTGAGGAAACTTTGTATGCATTCATTGAAAAGCAAGAGACAATCAACACTCAACTTGCTCAAAACATGACAGATTTTAAAGATACTCTTGCAAAATTAACATCTACTCTCAGTTTCCAAGAGAAAGGTAAGTTTCCATCTCAACCACAACAAAATCCTAAGGGGCAATACAATGCAAATGCAAGTAGTTCCAGAAGTCAACACATGGATCAAGTCAAATCACTCACTACTCTACGCAGTGGTAAGGTTATTGAAAAACCCTCTCTTGAACCTTATGAGAAAGATGATGAGTCAATTTCTAAGGGAAAGGAAGGGGTTGAATCTGAAAATTGCAAAGAAACGACTGATTCTCCGCCAGCACTTCCATTTTCTCATGCCATGACCAATCAGGAAGAAATCGAGGATGAAAAAGGCATCGAAAAGGTTGATGCGAATCTTTTATCAAAAGTGACAACAGATTCGACACCCGACATCACACCAATCGATGATTACTTTCCTGATGAATCTCTACTTTCTCTTAATTCAATGCCTTGGTTTGCTAAAAATATCAATTTTCTTGCTTCAGGATTTTTGCCAACTCATTGGAGTATTGAAGACAAAAGAAAATTTTTGAGCAACGAGCAAAATTTTTATTGGGATGACCCTTACTTATTCAATTATTGTCCTGATCAAATATTTCAAAAATGCATTCTCGACAATGAGGTAAGTAATTTCATTAAATTTTGTTACTCTAAGGCATGTGGGGATCATTTCTCATCAAAAAAGAGGATTGTAGAAATCTTACAAAGTGAATTTTACTGGCCCATCATATTCAAGGAGTCAGATGCATTCCGCAAAAACTGTGAAAATTGTCAGAAGGTGGGATTTATTTCAAAACACAGAGAGTCTTTAGATAATCTTCTATTGACTCTTAAATCTCATCAAAGTCGAGATAAGCATCGTGTAATTCATGACTTATGAAACCATTTTCATAAAGAACATACTTGGCATAATCTTGGGAATCTGACTAAAAAAGACCATGTTTGCCAGTTTTTAAGAAAACTGGATGGGAAGCCTATTGACACGACTAAAAGGTTGATGTCTTCTCCCAAGTGCAGGAGTGTCGAAGTAATAAATAACCCGGCAAGACCGGGGTCGAACCACAGGGAGGTTAATTGTACAAATTATAAACAACAATTATAAAACAACAATAACAACAACAACAATAGTAATAATAATAATAATAATAATAATAATAATAATAATAATAATAATAATAATAGTAGTAGTAGTAGTAGTACTAATAATAATAATAATAATAATAATAATAAAGAAAGAGAAGAAGAAGAAGATGATGATGATGAGAACTTGGAGATCAAATATTAATGTAAGGATTAAGCAATAATAATAACAAATGTCAAGGTTAGAGATTCCACTAATGGTATATCAAACAAGTATAGTATAAACTCTTATTATTGAATTGGAAACCACACACAAAGGAGGTTCCAATCAGATTATATATTGTTAACATGATTACATTAGTCATCTTATTCAATTAATGCTAATACTTGTAAATCTCGTCAAGCATTCATGATTATAACTTATGTTAACAACAAATCAAGTTCCTTTCATAGCTCAGGTGTCGGTTATACCATACATTATAGGCTATGAAAGTGCCAAGCATTTGTTGTACCAAGTGTTATACAACATAAATCAAGATTAGTCATTTAACAAGCAAAGTATTAAAGAGTGAACAAGATAACAAATATAAAACATGAAAGTTGTAGGCAATTATCTCAGCTTTCTTGTGTAAAAAATTCAGCTCATTTGGACTTCTAGAACTCCAGATATGGCCAAAATACCGAACAGTTCTCGGGCTGGAAGACAGATTCGGGCTTCTTTGTTGTTGCTACAATTTGGACTTGATAATGGCCTTTTTAGATCTTGGGCTCCATATGAAAGTTGTAGGCCTATATCTTACCTTTCCATCCATATAAATTGGACCTAAATCTGAGATCTGTAGCTCCAGATATGGCCCAATTACCAAACAGTGTTCCGGTTTGGATTGCACCGACATCTCTTCTCTAAGTTTGACCATCTCTTTATCCATGCAATTTAAGTTCTTCAAGTCATCAATCAATCCTTTCATTTATGTGATAGACCTGCATTAAAAATAGACATTTACCACAAATTATAGGTATCTTATATTATTAGATACATTATTATAAAACATATTTTAGTTAAGGAGTTATTGATACTTCAAGTGCAAAATGATGATATAAAACCATGATAAAAATGCACTTTTAAGTACTAATCAACCCCCTCAACCAGCTTATTACTAGTCCCTAGTAATTAAAGCGTTAAAACAATTTGCAAATTTCACAAAGTAAGGTATTCATCATTTAACTTCCATTAATCTATCCAGATAAACAAACTCTCATTAAATTTATATATCTGCTCAATACCACTTAACAAGATATTAATAAACCTTTCTTTTGTGCTCAATGTATCAACACATAATTATGGGGCTTTTCTTGGAAGAAAACAAAAAATTTTTTTTTCCTAATGTTTAAGGTTAACTTCCTTGGGTTGGGATTACTATTTTTGTCTTTTTTTTTTTTTAACTCTATATACATATACTTTAAAAACATCATTCATCTTTAACCCATGTAACGAGCTTTCAGCTAATGACTCCCAGACCAGTTGGTCTTAGGGCATTAGGTGTTAAGACACCCCTACGAGCTTAATAACTCGGGTCGCAGATACTGATATGTAGATAATGCAATGTTTGATTGCCTTAAGCTTTTCTCCTCAACCCATGTAACAAGCGTTGGGCCAATAGCTCCCAAGTCAGTTGACTTTAGGGTATTAGGTGTTAAAACACCCCTTCGGGCTTAATTGCTTAGGTTAGGGAGGCTACGAAATCAAACTTATCTACATTTTTATTATCATCATTTATTATTTTTTTTTCTTTTTTTTTTCATGTTTTTTTTTAATTATATACAATCCCTTTCCCTTAGTTGTTACCTTTAACAAAAGAACATAAATAATGTAATAATCCAATATGCAACCCACAATCATATGTTAAAGTGTGTGTGTGTAAATTAAGGTTTAAAAATACATGTTAAATAAGTATATGAGCAAAATTAAGTGGTAACAATACGAGAGTTTGTAAACCTGAATATTTCAGGAAGTATTATAATAGACCTTGTTAAGAATGGTTACTAAGATGCGTCTCAAGAGTCACTTTAACAAAAGAACTCCTTTACTCTGCCATCCTAGTAACAACAATTATGCACATGCTTTATGAAATGAAAAACAATTTTTTTTTTTATCAACTACTACCCTCTCCCCCCAACCAAAACGAGACATTGTCCTCAATGTTCTAAGGTAGAAAGATAGAGTATAGAAGATATCACCTGAAATAACGAACACTGACAAAACCTGAAACACACTAAAACAAAAATAAGAAATAACAAAACACAATAATAAAACCAAAATACATAAAAATTCACAAATGAAGGCTCAAATCCAATCTAAGCTTTTTACGGCTTTCCTTAGATGACCAATTTATGCGACTCATGGAAGGATCAATCACAGGAGTGAAAGATTGTAGTTGGTCAATCAATTGTTCAGCAGTAGAAGCAGAGATTATGATTTGTCGTGTAGAAGATGTTAGAAATTCCTGTTCCACAGCATGATCAAGAAAAGACAACAACTTATCATAATAACCATTAACATTTAACAAACCTATGGGTTTATGGTGAATGTGCAATTGAGCCCAAGAGGAAATATGAAAGATCTCTTCCAATGTGCCTAGACCACCTGGTAAAGCAATGAAGGCATCAGCATGATTAAACATTGCATTCATTCGAGTCGACATTGTGGAGACCTGAAGTTCCTCTCCAATTGTTTTTCCAATGATGTTTCCTTGTGCCAAAGCTTCAGGGACGATCCCTAAAACTTGACTACCTCCTAAAAATGCAGCTATTGACACACCTCCCATTAACCCAAGACTGCCTCCCCCATACACTAAATGAATCTTTCTCTCAGCTAGCACCTGACCAAGATGATTTGCTGATTCTAAAAACTCTTTTTCTTTCCCATGACTAGATCCACCGAAAACACAAATATTTCTTATTTGATGACTTGAGGAACTTGCCATTTCTACACACTTCTGTATTTGTTGAATGTATGGGTTGAGTAGAAATGAAAGGAAGGAAAAGAGGGTTTTATAGATGAGAAATTGGAAAGGCAATCATAACATCTATATGTAGGCCAACTGGAGTCTCACACTCTCTCTCTCTCTTTTTATTTATTTATTTATTTACTTTTGAAAAAAACATGTGTATGTACAGGTAGTTGTGATTGTGGCGCACATCTTCCCTTGGTTTTACGTCCAAGAACGGCTTAAACGCCCTCTATGGGTCGGGGATAGGCTTCCCATCCAGTTTTCTTAAAAACTGGCAAACAGGGTCTTTTTTAGTCAGATTCCCAAGACTAAGTCGATCATGTTCTTTATGAAATAGTGGCCATAAATCATGAATTGCACGATGCACATCTCCACTAGGATGCGTCTCAAGAGTCAATAGAAGATTATCTAAAGACTCCTTACTCAGGCCATCCTTAATGAATTGTATTTTATCTTCACGGTTTATAGATACCATTCCTAAAGAACGACATTGTGTATTACAAGTCCATCTAGCATAACGATGACAGACATCCAGTCGTTTTGCACGACGCTTCTTTGCAAAAGTGCTTTTACCTGTTCCAGGCATGTGTGAAATGAAGGAGTTAGAGGACTCACCTGATAATCGGACCTTTGCTTCAATCAACCAGCGAATATGTTCAGGAATTCCATGATTTATTAACAATCTCAATCTTGCACATCTAGCACGGTAAAGTTTTGTAATCGCATTCTGAGGCAGAGCGGAAAAATACTTTTTTCAATTTTTCAAGATTAGTGTCCATTATCAAATGAGAATTGGAAGAGAGATTCAAAGAATTGCACACATATATACACAAATATCAGTTATTGTGGGAAACTGAAAGAACCGACTTAAGTCACGGAGTACCGTTGTCCGCCATTTGACCGGGGTGAGAGAAACTAGCAAAAATCACTCAAAAAGAAATATAAAAAAGAAAATGTGAGAAAAACAAAATAATCAACCTTTATCTACATGATCATTCAAACCAGCTGATTCATTTTCACTAGGAAAATTATCAAAGTAAGCTTTCAAACGATGTCCATTTTCTTTAAAATCATTGTCATTCATTGAATTCTCAATATCACAAGCCCCATAAGGATTGGTCCATCTTAATCTTAGCTCTTTAGGGAATGCATAGAGTTGAGAATCATAAAACAAAACTTTTTGACCAGTGTCAATTTTTTGACAATTTTCACAAGTTTTGCAGAATGCATGTGTGTCCATGAACATGGTGGGCCAATAAAATCCATTTTGAAAGATTTTTGCAGCAGTCTTTTTTGACGAGAAATAACTTCCACATGCTTCAGAATGACAAAGTTTAATGACACTACTTACCTCATTGTCGGGAATGAATCTTTGAAATATTTGATCAGGACAATATTTGAATAAGTTAGGGTCATCACAATAAAAGCTCTTCACTTCGTTCAAAAACTTTTCTTTGTCTTGGGTACTCCAATCAGCTGGCAAATCTCCTAAAACAAGAAAATTGATATTTTTATCATACCAAGGCATTGGACTAAGAGAAAGTAAGGATTCGTTAGGAAAGTAATCATCGATTGGTGTGATGTCAGATGTCGAATCTGTTGTCACTATTGACAAAAGATTCGCATCAACATTTTCGGTGCTTGTTTCATCCATGATTTCTTCCTCAGAATAAACCATTTGCAAATCTTCAGTTTCATCCAATTCATTTTTACTTAAAGTAGATTCAAGTTGATCATAAACTAATTCATCAATATGATCTACTTTTTGTGAATCATTATCATCTCCAGGTTGCTTGCAAATGTTGAAAATATTCATCTCCAATGTCATGTTTCCAAATGATAGCTTCATCAGTCCATTCCTACAATTAATCAATGCGTTAGAGGTTGCAAGGAATGGACGTCCTAAAATAACAGGAAATGAATTACATGCTTCAACAGGTTCTGTGTCCAAGACAATAAAATCCACAGGCTAAATGAATTTATCGACTTGTACTAACACATCCTCAATTATTCCTCTAGGCACTTTTACAGATCTATCGGCAAGTAAAAGAGATATAGAAGTTGGTTTTAACTCACCTAGATTGAGGCTTTGAAAAACTGAATATGGAAGTAAATTCACACTAGCACCAAGATCAAGTAAGGCTCTTTCAATTTTATGTTCTCCAATAAAGCAAGAAATTGTAGGACAACCAGGGTCTTTATATTTCAAAGCATTATTGTTTTGAAGAATAGCACTTACTTGTTCGGCTAGAAAGGCTTTCTTTTTCACATTCAGTTTCCTCTTCACAGTGCATAGATCTTTCAAAAATTTAGCATAGGAAGGAACCTGTTTAATAGCATCCAGCAAAGGTATATTGATCCTTACCTGTTTGAAAATTTCATAAATTTCAGAATTGTGATTAACTTTCCTTTGTTTGGTCATGGCTTGAGGAAATGGAAGTGCTGGCGGTGAATCAGTCGTTTCTTTGCAATTTTCAGATTCAACCCCTTCCTTACCCTCAGAGATTGACTCATCATCTTTCTCATAAGGTTCAAGAGAGGGTTTTTCAATAACCTTACCACTGCGCAGAGTAGTGACTGATTTGACTTGATCCATGTGTTGGCTTCCGGAACTACTTGCATTTGCATTGTATTGCCCTTTGAGATTTTGTTGTGGTTGAGATGGAAACTTACCTTTCTCTTGGAAACTGAGAGCAGATGTTAATTTAGCAAGAGTATCTTTAAAATCTGTCATGTTTTGAGCAAGTTGAGTGTTGATTATCTCTTGCTTTTCAATGAATGCATGCAATGTTTCCTCAAGATTTCTTCTAGGAGGTGGAGCATAAGGAGGTGCATATCCATGAGCATTTTGGAAATTATGGTGTGCTTGAAACGGTGGTTGTGAAGTTTGTGCATTGTTGTTCTCACTCTTCCAACTGAAATTTGGGTGATTTCTCCAACCAGGGTTGTATGTTTGGGAGTATGGGTTGTGGTTGGGCCTTTGGAAACTGTTTAAAGCATGGGCTTGTTCATGGAGACATTCTTTAAAAGAAGGCAAGGTTGGACAATCGTTGGTTGAGTGTTCATTTGTTTCACAGATTTGACACACAATGTTTTCAACAGATTTTAATTGACCACTCTTTTTTAATTCTAGTGCCTCGACTTTTCTAGCTAAAGATGCAAACTTGGCTTGGAGGTCATGATCTTCCCTAAGGTTGTACATACCTCCACTAGATGTATGAGGTTGAGTTTTACTCGGTGCCTCATATGTACCCGCAGTGTCCCAATTTTGAGCATTTTCAGCTAACAAGTCTAAGTACTCCATTGCTTCATCAGGGTCTTTATCTTCAAAAGTTCCATTGCACATCAATTTAACCATTTGCCTATCTTTAAGTGTTAACCCTTCATAGAAATGTGAAACCAATCTCCATGTTTCAAAACCATGATGAGGGCAAGTACTAAGCAAGTCTCGATACCTATCCCAACATTTGTAAAATGTTTCTTCTGGTTTTTGAGTGAAAGTGGTGATTTGTCTCTTGAAAGAGTTTGTTCTATGAGATGGGAAAAACTTCTTTAAAAATTGTTGTTGCATTTCATCCCAAGCACGAATGGATCCTGGTCTCAAATTTTGTAGCCATGTTTTAGCTTTATCTTTTAATGAAAAAGGAAAAAGCTTTAATCTGATGGTGTTCATGCTACAATTTAAATTATTATATGTGTTGCAAACCTCCTCAAATTCCCTTAAATGCAAGTATGGATTTTCCAATTCTAAACCATGAAAAGAAGGTAAAAGTTGAATAATACCTGGTTTAAAATTAAAATGAGATGCATCAGGAGGAAAAACTATGCATGATGGTGCACTTGTTCTTGTGGGATTCATGTGGTCTCTAAGTGTTCTAGCACGGTTATTCTCATTATTTTCATTATGAAGTGATTGATTATCTTCTTCGGCCATATTTTCTGAAAATGATGAGGATACCCTACAAAGTCTACCACTTGATGTACGTGACCACACTCTCATGCACGTGTAGGAATAAAATAAAAAAAAAGAAGAAGAAAGCAAAAGAAGGAGGAAGAAAACAAAATAAAAAGAAACAAAAGAAAAGAAACAAAGTTATATACAAGAAAAGTGAAAAGAGAAAATAAAATAAATACTATAATTTATACAAGAACTTACCTCCCCGGCAACGACGCCAAAAACTTGACACGACTAAAAGGTTGATGTCTTCTCCCAAGTGCAGGAGTGTCGAAGTAATAAATAACCCGGCAAGACCGGGGTCGAACCACAGGGAGGTTAATTGTACAAATTATAAACAACAATTATAAAACAACAATAACAACAACAACAATAGTAATAATAATAATAATAATAATAATAATAATAATAATAATAATAATAGTAGTAGTAGTAGTAGTAGTACTAATAATAATAATAATAATAATAATAATAAAGAAAGAGAAGAAGAAGAAGATGATGATGATGAGAACTTGGAGATCAAATATTAATGTAAGGATTAAGCAATAATAATAACAAATGTCAAGGTTAGAGATTCCACTAATGGTATATCAAACAAGTATAGTATAAACTCTTATTATTGAATTGGAAACCACACACAAAGGAGGTTCCAATCAGATTATATATTGTTAACATGATTACATTAGTCATCTTATTCAATTAATGCTAATACTTGTAAATCTCGTCAAGCATTCATGATTATAACTTATGTTAACAACAAATCAAGTTCCTTTCATAGCTCAGGTGTCGGTTATACCATACATTATGGGCTATGAAAGTGCCAAGCATTTGTTGTACCAAGTGTTATACAACATAAATCAAGATTAGTCATTTAACAAGCAAAATATTAAAGAGTGAACAAGATAACAAATATAAAACATGTTAGTATCAAACATTAAGGTCCATATTAAGTTTACACTATACTTATTCTTACACCATTAGTGTAACCTTTTCACCTTGACATAATTAACTTAGCTAGACATAATGAAAGAAAAGAAAATAAATAAACAAAATAAGAACATAAAAGTTAACTAAGTAAAGGAAAGGAAATGAAAGGCATAAACTTGATATTAATGAAAGTAAAGCATAAACATTACAAAAAATACAAAGAGAGAAAGGAAGAGCATGATCTTGATCTGAACACCAAGATGCCTAAATGCATGGCAAATGCTTCCTTTTATAGGCCAAAATTGGGAACTATTGATTTGATGACTAATTGATAAGTGGGTGGCCAACTTTTGACTTGGTGACAATCCTTATCTTCTCTTGTCTGCCCAAAACGTCATTGATAACGTCAAAACTGGAGCCAGGTGCAAACATGAAAGTTGTAGGCAATTATCTCAGCTTTCTTGTGTAAAACATTCAGCTCATTTGGACTTCTAGAACTCCAGATATGGCCAAAATACCGAACAGTGCTCGGGCTGGAAGACAGATTCGGGCTTCTTTGTTGTTGCTACAATTTGGACTTGATAATGGCCTTTTTAGATCTTGGGCTCCATATGAAAGTTGTAGGCCTATATCTTACCTTTCCATCCATATAAATTGGACCTAAATCTGAGATCTGTAGCTCCAGATATGGCCCAATTACCAAACAGTGTTCCGGTTTGGATTGCACCGACATCTCTTCTCTAAGTTTGACCATCTCTTTATCCATGCAATTTAAGTTCTTCAAGTCATCAATCAATCCTTTCATTTATGTGATAGACTTGCATTAAAAATAGACATTTACCACAAATTATAGGTATCTTATATTATTAGATACATTATTATAAAACATATTTTAGTTAAGGAGTTATTGATACTTCAAGTGCAAAATGATGATATAAAACCATGATAAAAATGCACTTTTAAGTACTAATCACCTATCCCCGACCCATTGAGGGCGTTTAAGCTGTTCTTGGACGTAAAACCAAGGGAAGATGTGAGCCACATTCACAACTGCGATTTGAATTTTTTTTGTTTGTAAAAACTTGTGTCTTTTGGTTTTATTATTGTGTTTTGTTATTTCTTATTTTTGTTTTAGTGTGTTTCAGGTTTTGTCAGTGTTCGTTATTTCAGGTGATATCTTCTATACTCTATCTTTCTACCTTAGAACATTGAGGACAATGTCTCGTTTTGGTTGGGGGGAGAGGGTAGTAGTTGATAAAAAAAAAATTGTTTTTCATTTCATAAAGCATGTGCATAATTGTTGTTACTAGGATGGTAGAGTAAAGGAGTTCTTTTGTTAAAGTGACTCTTGAGACACATCTTAGTAACCATTCTTAATAAAGTCTATTATAATACTTCTTGAAATATTTAGATTTACAAACTCGCAATGTTACCACTTAATTCTGCTCGTATACTTATTTAACATGTATTCTTAAACCTTAATTTACACACACACACTTTAACATATGATTGTGGGTTGCATATTGGATTATTACATTATTTATGTTCTTTTGTTAAAGGTAACAACTAAGGGAAAGGGATTGTATATAATTAAGCAAAAAAAAAATGAAAAACAAAAAAAAAAGAAAAAAGAAAAAAAAAAGAAAAACATGATGATAATAAAAAAGTAGATAAGTTTGGTTTCGTAGCCTCCCTAACCTAAGCAATTAAGCCCAAAGGGGTGTTTTAACACCTAATACCCTAAAGTCAACTGACTTGGGAGCTATTGGTCCAACGCTTGTTACATGGGTTGAGGAGAAAAGCTTAAGGGAATCAAACATTGCACTATCTACATATCAGTATCTACGACCCGAGTTACTAAGCTCGTAGGGGTGTTTTAACACCTAATGCCCTAAGACCAACTGGTCTGGGAGTCATTAGCTGAAAGCTCGTTACATGGGTTAAAGATGCATGATGTTTTTAAATTATATGTATATTTTTTAAAAAAAAAAATACTAATCCCAACCCAAGGAAGTTAACCTTAAACATTAGAACAAAAATTTTGTTTTCTTCCAAGAAAAGCCCCATAATTATATGTTGATACATTGAACACAAAAGAAAGGTTTATTAATATCTTGTTAAGAGGTATTGAGCAGATATATAAATTTAATGAGAGTTTGTTTATCTGGATAGATTAATGGAAGTTAAATGATGAATACCTTGCTTTGTGGAATTTGCAAATTTGTTTTTCTATTTTAACGCTTTGATTACTAGGGACTAGTAATAAGCTGGTTGGGGGGTGTGATTAGTACTTAAAAGTGCATTTTTATCATGGTTTTATATCATTATTTTGCACTTGAAGTATCAATAACTCCTTAACCAAAGCATGTTTTATAATAATATATCTAATAATGTAAGATACCTTTAATTTGTGGTAAATGTTCATTTTAAATGCAGGCCTATCACATAAATGAAAAGATTGATTGATGACTTTAAGAACTTAAATTGCAAGGATAAAGAGATGGTCAAACTTAGAAAAGAGATGTCGGTGCAATCCAAACCGGAACACTGTTCGGTAATTGGGTCATATCTGGAGCTACAAATCTCCGATTTAGGTCCAATTTATATGGATGGAAACATAAGACATAGGCCTACAACTTTCATATGGAACCCAAGATCTAAAAAGGCCATTATTAAGTCCAAATTGTAGCAACAACAAAGAAGCCCGAATCTGTCTTCCAGCCCGAGCACTATTCGGTATTTTGGCCATATCTGGAGTCCAAATGAGCTGAATTGTTTACACAAGAAAGCTGAGACAATTGCCTACAACTTTCATGTTTACAACTCGTTCTAATTTTGACGTTATCAATGACGTTTTGGGCAGACAAGAGAAGATAAGGATTGTCACCAAGTCAAAAGTTGGCCACCCACTTATCAATTAGTCATCAAATCAATAGTTCCCAATTTTGGCCTATAAAAGGAGGCATTTGCCATGCATTTAGGCATCTTGGTTTCCAGATCAAGATCATGCTCTTCCTTTCTCTCTTTGTATATTTTGTAATGTTTATGCTTTGCTTTCATTAATATTAAGTTTATGCCTTTCATTTCCTTTCCTTTACTTAGTTAGCTTTTATGTTCTTATTTTGTTTATCTATTTTTCTTTCTTTCATTATGTCTAGCTAAGTTAATTATGTCAAGGTGAAAAGGTTACACTAATGGTGTAAGAATAAGTATAATGTAAACTTAATATGGACTTTAATGTTTGATACTAATATGTTTTATATTTGTTATCTTGTTCACTCTTTAATACTTTGCTTGTTAAATGATTAATCTTGATTTATGTTGTATAACACTTGGTACAACAAATGCTTGGCACTTTCATAGCCCATAATGTATGGTATAACCGACACCTGAGCTATGAAAGGAACTTGATTTGTTATTAACAGAAGTTATAATCATGAATGCTTGACGAGATTTACAAGTATTAGCATTAATTGAATAAGATGACTAATGTAATCATGTTAACAATATATAATATGATTGGAACCTCCTTTGTGTGTGGTTTCCAATTCAATAATAAGAGTTTATACTATACTTGTTTGATATACCATTAGTGGAACCTCTAACCTTGACATTTGTTATTATTATTGTTTAATCCTTACATTAATATTTCATCTCTAAGTTCTCATCATCATCATCTTCTTCTTCTTCTCTTTCTTATTATTATTATTATTATTATTATTATTATTATTATTATTATTAGTACTACTACTACTACTACTACTACTACTACTACTACTACTACTACTACTACTACTATTATTATTATTATTATTATTATTACTATTATTATTATTACTATTATTATTATAGTTGTTGTTCTTATTATTATTGTTGTTGTTATTATTGCTATTATTGTTGTTTATAATTGTTGTCTATAATTTGTACAATTAACCTCCCGGTGGTTCGACCCCGGTCTTCCGGGTTATTTATTACTTCGACACTCCTGCACTTGGGAGAAGACATCAACCTTTTAGTCGTGTCAGTGAGATCCTTTTTAGGACATGCTGGTTTTTATCGAAGATTCATTCATTCTTTTAGTACCATTGCCAAACCATTGTGTAACTTGTTGTCACAAGATGTCTAATTTGATTGGACATCAAAATGTCAAGAAGCTTTTGAAAAGCTTAAAGGGTTGTTGACAACTACACCAATCATGCAAGTTCCTGATTGGTCTTTACCATTTGAACTGATGTGTGATGCTAGTGATTTTGTGGTTAGGGCTGTTTTAGGGCAAAGAAAAGACAAGAAACCTCATGTCATATATTATGCTAGCAAGACTTTGAATGATGCTCAATTGAATTACACTACAACTAAAAAAGAACTCTTAGCTGTGGTCTTTGCATTACACAAGTTTAGGTCTTATTTAGTTGGATCTCTTGTTATTGTTTTCACTGATCATGCAACATTGAAATATTTGCTCACAAAACAAGATGCCAAACCACGTTTGATTCGATGGATCCTCCTACTCCAAGAGTTTAACCTTGAAATTCGAGATAAAAAGGGAGTAGAGAATGTAGTGGTTGATCATTTGTCTCGTCTTTCAAGCTATAAGATCATAATTGATGAATCTTCAATAAATGAACTCTTTGTTGATGAAAATTTATTTTATGCAGGTACTGTCTCTTACATTTGTTCTCCATGGTATGCTGACATAGCAAATTACCTAGCCACAAGTCAGATTCCTTCTCATTGGTCTAAACTTGACAAACAAAAATTCTTGTGCAATGTGCGCACCTTTTTTTGGGATGACCCATACCTATTTAAATACTGTCCTGACCAAATTATTAGGTGGTGCATCCCTGATCATGAAATTCCAAGGGTCATTAATTTTTGTCATGCATTAGCCTGTGGTGGGCATTTCTTTTCCAAGAAAACCATTGCCAAAATCTTGCAGTGTTGTTTTTATTGGCCTACCATGTTTAAAGATGTTCATGCCTTCTGTGTTGCATGTGACCGATGCCAACGGCTAGGTAGCCTCACTAGGCATAACATGATGCCCCTTAACCCCATCCTTGTGTTGGAAATATTTGATTGTTGGGGGATTGATTTCATGGGACCTTTTCCAAGTTCATTTGGTTACCAATTCATCCTTGTAGTTGTTGATTATGTGTCTAAATGGGTGGAGGCCATTGCATCTCGAACCAATGACCATCGAGTTGTGGTCAAATTCTTGAAAGAAAATATTTTCTCTCGTTTTGGCATGCCTCGGGCTATGATTAGTGATGGGGGAAAACATTTTTGTAACAAGCCCGTTAGGATTTTGATGAGAAAATATGGTGTAATTCACAAGGTTAGTACCCCCTATCACCCATAGACTAGTGGCTAAGCTGAGTTGGCAAATAGGGAGATCAAGAACATTTTAGAGAAAACAGTCAATCCAAACCATAAAGACTAGTCCCTACGACTAGTTGATGCTTTGTGGGCATATCGCACTGCTTATAAGACCTCTTTAGGAATGTATCCTTATAGGCTAGTTTATGGAAAGCCTTGTCATCTCCCTGTTGAGATTGAGCACCGTGCATATTGGGCCATTCGGCAATTCAATGACAATGAAAACGAGGTTGGCAAAAATAGAAAGCTTCAATTGGATGAATTAGAGGAGCTGAGAAATGATGCATTTGAAAATGCAAAAATTTCAAAACATAAGATGAAAACTTTGCATGATAAACATATTCTTAGAAAATCATTTCATGTTGGTCAAAAGGCTCTCTTGTATAATTTACGATTACATCTCTTTCTTGGGAAGTTGAGGACAAAATGGATTGGTCCATTTGTGATTAAATCCATCTCTAAGCATGGTGCATTTGAGGTAGAAAATCCCAAGAATGGAAATATTTTCAAAGTAAATGGTCATCGATTGAAACTTTATCTTGAAAATGTTGTGGCTGAAGTAGAGACATTGGATCTTGAAGATCCAATACCATTGTAGTATTAGAAGTAATGAGTTTTTATTTTTATTTTTATTTTCATTTTTTTCTTCTTTCTTCCATCTCTTATATTTTCTTGTTCATGCATTCGGGACAATGCATTATTTTAAGTTGGGGGGTGTGAGGTTCTTTATTTTCAAAAAAAAAAACATCAATGTTTTCTTTTAGTTGTGATATGCAAGTTAAAAAAAAAATCAAGCAAGAAGTCAGCTCATGCCCAATTCGATCAGACATTCATCCTTGAAAACAGAAGGGGAGTAACAATTTTCTAATCTTTATACTTTTCTTCTCTTTCTCTTTTACATTGAGGATAATGTAAAACTTAATTTTAGATATTTCATTATGTTGAATGCTTGAGATAACCATGCTTGTTAAAAAAAAAATACTTGCATTGGTAGGTGAATGAGACTTGTTTAGGATCATCATTACATTTTTGGGTTCATTATTGTGTTGAACATTGCATGCTTTAATTTGGGATAGATAATATCTTATAAAGCAAGATATAGCATACTTTATTTTAAGATTACTGAAGTACATCTTTCCTTGTAAAAGTTGTGTGAGTTGTGTGAATATGCATGAAAGATGAGTATGATGGTTTACTTGTGATTATCCCTTTTGATCTAGTCCTAAACAAGGTTTAAGTAAATAGAGTAATAATTATTACATAAATAAATAAATAAATGTGTACAAAGTTCTATCTACTCCAATGTTTTGAGTTGCTCAATAACTAGGGGTATTCATCACAAATGTTTATCTTTACGTCAAACGGCAGCTTGAAATATGACTATGTAAAGCACTTTAAGTTTGTGACTTTGTGAGTAACCGAGTGCATTCATCACAACTGTTTGTATTCGCGTCAAAAGGGAAGTGACAACTTAAAGACAAAGAATAAATCATATCTTCAAAAAAAAAGAAAAAAGAAAAAAAGAAAAAAAAAATATATAGATATTTCTCTAGTTTGCTACCTTGTTTGTGTTGGTGAGAAGGGAAGATTACAAGTTGAGTTTTCATATGAATCAATTATGTTGGTTGCACGATAAATATGACTGAATTTGAAAATTTTGTATGGATGTTTGATTTAGAGAATGTGAGTATGCTTATTTTTCTTTATTTGCTATTGTGTACACTAAGTTAAAGATATCAATGTTTGCATGATAGGTCCTTCAAGTGTGATGAATCGAGCCTAATTATGGTTGTTATTATTATTATTTTTATTTCAAAGGTTTTATGTTTTGTTTTGCTTGAGGACTAACAAAATCTAAGTTGGGGAGTGTGATTGTGCATCAAAAGTGTCATTAAGTCTCTTATTTTACATATGTATTTATTGTTTTTATTTGATTGCTTTTATAATAATTGATGTGTTTTTTAGTAATGAAGTTTATTTTAATGTTTCGATAGGTTTTTGGAGCTTAAATGAATTAATTCAGAAAATTCAACGTCGGAATTCAGAACAAAGAATTGAAGAGACATTTAGTTGAAGATTAAAGAAAATCATAGTTCAAATAAGTGCTCCAAATTTGTCCCAAAAATCAATTCTATTCCAATTCTAGAAAAGAATATCATATGATCTATTTGAAGCCCAAACTTGCCTTATATTGTGTGCAAAATTCAACCATTAAACACTCAAGGTTTCAATGTCAATCTTAGCCCAAATAATAAGTACATTTGTATACTTATTTGATGCTCAAATCCAGCCCAAAATCAGCCCTAAATCAACCTTCAAATCAGCTCAAACACAATACATGATCTTACATGTCCACACAACAAATAACAATTGATTTATTTTGGGTAATCCATTGATCCAAGAAGGCAAGCACATGGATGGAAAGCTCGAGGGGATATTTTAACATTACTTTGGGTCAAAAAGAAGAAGGAGACACCTCACAAATGAGGAAGAAAAACCTGCACCAAAGTGGTTGTAAAACTGTCTTAATTTGATTTTTCAGAACACCTTTCAGTATTTTGTCCATAACGTTTGAGTTAGGTGTCAAAATGAGCTATTAGGTGACAGAATTTCCTATAAATATGTCTTTAATAGACATCTCGAAAAAAAGCTTCTAAGAGGGTCAAATTACTGTCCAAAGTTAGAGTCAGATTTGTGTCCGAATTTTTTCTGAAATTGTATTGTGTTCTTCTTTATAGATTTCGGTTCTTTAGTTTGTAAAACTTATTATTTCAGTTGGATTCAAGTTCTTTCATGTTTATTGAAGTGTTCTTATATATAATCATGGTTGGCTAAACTCTTTCTTGGATCGAAATCAAAGATAATGGTGATTGAGGTGAGTTCTTTAGGATATGAATGAATCTTAATGTTTATCTTCTCATTTTCTTCATGAATGATTTATTATTGTAAAGAAATTTTAGAAATCATTTAGGTAATGTTATAATCTTGAATTTTTATGCACAAACTTTAGTTTTGGTATAGAGATTGTTTGATTCAATGTCTTACTTAATATGAAAGTACTTGTTCATTCTTAAGCAATAATCAATATTCATCTTTCTAAACTTCATTGTAATATCTTCCGATCTAATATCACCATCGTTGATATTAGGTTGAGTTATCTTATATATGTTGAAGAAATCACCAATACATCACCATTAAAATTGATTTGGACCAACACTTACTTTTTCTTTTCATTTAAAATCTATTTACACTTTTTTATCTTTGAAAACAAATCCATCAATTATTTTCAACCAAGTTATTGTTAATTTAATTTCTCTTGAGTTTTTTTTGTTACCTAGCTTAATTTCCAGATCTAGCTCTCTGTGGATATGACCTCGATCTTACCGAGTTAATTGCTACATCGCACACTCATGCACTTGCGAGTTAAAACAAGCAGATCATAAAAAGCAGTCAAGCAGTTTTATATCATCATTTTGCACTTGAAGTATCAATAACTCTTTAACTAAAGCATGTTTTATAATAATATATCTAATAATATAAGATACCTTTAATTTATGGTAAATGTTCATTTTAAATGCAGGCCTATCACATAAATGAAATGATTGATTGATGACTTTAAGAACTTAAATTGCAAGGGTAAAGAGATGACCAAACTTAGATAAGAGATGTGGGTGCAATTCAAATCAAAACACTGTTCGGTAATTGGGTTATATCTGGAGCTATAGATCTCAAATTTAGGTCCACTTTATATGGATGAAAAGGTAAGACATAGGCCTACAACTTTCATATGGAGCCCAAGATCTAAAAAGGCCATTTTCAAGTCCAAATTATAGTAACAACAAGGAAGCCCGAATCGGTCCTCTAGCCCGAGCACTGTTGAATATTTTAGCCATATCTGGAGTGTAGAAGTCCAAATGAGCACTGTTCAATAACTATTATTATTGTTGTTGTTGTTGTTGTTGTTGTTATAGTTATTATTGTTGTATTATTGTTATTTGTAATTTATATAATTAACCTCCCTGTGGTTCGACCCCCGTCTTACTAGGTTATTTGTTACTTCGACACTCCTGCACTTGGAAGAAGACATCAATCTTTTCGTCGTGTCAAGTTTTTGGCGCTGTTGTCGGGGAGGTAAGTTCTTGTATAAATTATAGTAGTTATTTTATTTTCTCTTTTCACTTTTCTTGTATATAACTTTGTTTCTTTTCTCTTGTTTCTTCTTCTTTTGTTTTCTTCTTCTTTTGTTTTCTTCTTCCTTTTATTTTATTCTTACACGTACATCAAGTGGTAGACTTTGTAGGATATCCTCATCATTTTCAGAAAATATGGCCGAAGAAGAAAATCAATCACTTTATAATGAGAATAATGAGAATAATCGTGCTAGAACCCTTAGATACCACATGAATCCCACAAGAACAAGTGCACCATCATGCATAGTTTTTTCTCCAGATGCATCTCATTTTAATTTTAAGCCAGACATTGTTCGACTTTTACCTTCTTTTCATGGCTTCGATTTAGAGAATCCATACTTGCATTTATGGGAATTTGAGGAGGTCTGCAACACATATAATAACTTAAATTGTAGCATGAACACTGATTAGTACTTAAAAGTGCATTTTTATCATGGTTTTATATCATCATTTTGCACTTGAAGTATCAATAACTCCTTAACTAAAATATGTTTTATAATAATGTATCTAATAATATAAGATACCTATAATTTATGGTAAATGTCTATTTTTAATGCAGGCCTATCAAATAAATGAAAGGATTGATTGATGACTTGAAGAACTTAAATTGCAAGGATAAAGAGATGGTCAAACGTAGAGAAGAGATGTCGGTGCAATCCAAACCGGAACACTGTTCGGTAATTGGGCCATATCTGGAGCTACAGATCTCAGATTTAGGTCTAATTTATATGGATGGAAAGGTAAGACATAGGCCTACAACTTTCATATGGAGCCCAAGATCTAAAAAGGCCATTATCAAGTCCAAATTGTAGCAACAATAAAGAAGCCCGAATCTGTCTTCCAGCCCGAGCACTGTTCGGTATTTTGGACATATCTGGAGTTCTAGAAGTCCAAATGAGCTTAATTTTTTACACAAGAAAGCTGAGACAATTGCCTACAACTTTCATGTTTACACCTGGCTCCAGTTTTGACGTTATCAATGACGTTTTGGGCAGACAAGAGAAGATAAGGATTGTCACCAAGTCAAAAGTTGGCCACCCACTTATCAATTAGTCATCAAATCAATAGTTCCCAATTTTGGCCTATAAAAGGAGGCATTTGCCATGCATTTAGGCATCTTGGTTTCCAGATCAAGATCATGCTCTTCCTTTCTCTCTTTGTATTTTTTGTAATGTTTATGCTTTGCTTTCATTAATATTAAGTTTATGCCTTTCATTTCCTTTCTTTTACTTAGTTAACTTTCATGTTCTTATTTTGTTTATTTGTTTTCCTTTCTTTCATTATGTCTAGCTAAGTTAATTATGTCAAGGTGAAAAGGTTACACTAATGGTGTGAGAATAAGTATAATGTAAACTTAATATGGACTTTAATGTTTGATACTAATATGTTTTATATTTGTTATCTTGTTCACTCTTTAATACTTTGCTTGTTAAATGATTAATCTTGATTTATGTTGTATAACACTTGGTACAACAAATGCTTGGCACTTTCATAGCCCATAATGTATGGTATAACCGACACCTGAGCTATGAAAGGAACTTGATTTGTTGTTAACATAAGTTATAATCATGAATGCTTGACGAGATTTACAAGTATTAGCATTAATTGAATAAGATGACTAATGTAATCGTGTTAACAATATATAATCTGATTGGAACCTCCTTTGTGTGTGGTTTCCAATTGAATAATAAGAGTTTATACTATACTTGTTTGATATACCATTAGTGGAACCTCTAACCTTGACATTTGTTATTATTATTGTTTAATCCTTACATTAATTTTCCATCTTCAAGTTCTCATCATCTTCTTCTTCTTCTCTTTCTTTATTACTACTACTACTACTATTATTATTATTATTATTATTATTATTATTATTATTATTATTACTACTACTATTGTTGTTGTTGTTATTGTTGTTTATAATTGTTGTCTATAATTTGTACAATTAACCTCCCTGTGGTTCGACCCCGGTCTTGCCGGGTTATTTATTACTTCGACACTCCTGCACTTGGGAGAAGACATCAACCTTTTCGTCGTGTCAAGTTTTTGGCGCCGTTGCCGGGGAGGTAAGTTCTTGTATAAATTATAGTATTTATTTTATTTTCTCTTTTCACTTTTCTTGTATATAACTTTGTTTCTTTTCTTTTGTTTCTTTTTATTTTGTTTTCTTCCTCCTTCTTTTGCTTTCTTCTTCTTTTTTTTATTTTATTCCTACACGTGCATGAGAGTGTGGTCACGTACATCAAGTGGTAGACTTTGTAGGGTATCCTCATCATTTTCAGAAAATATGGCCGAAGAAGATAATCAATCACTTCATAATGAGAATAATGAGAATAACCGTGCTAGAACACTTAGAGACCACATGAATCCCACAAGAACAAGTGCACCATCATGCATAGTTTTTCCTCCCGATGCATCTCATTTTAATTTTAAACCAGGTATTATTCAACTTTTACCTTCTTTTCATGGTTTGGAATTGGAAAATCCATACTTGCATTTAAGGGAATTTGAGGAGGTGTGCAACACATATAATAATTTAAATTGTAGCATGAACACCATCAGATTAAAGCTTTTTCCTTTTTCATTAAAAGATAAAGCTAAAACATGGCTACAAAATTTGAGACCAGGATCCATTCGTGCTTGGGATGAAATGCAACAACAGTTTTTAAAGAAGTTTTTCCCATCTCATAGAACAAACTCTTTCAAGAGACAAATCACCACTTTCACTCAAAAACCAGGAGAAACATTTTACAAATGTTGGGATAGGTATCGAGACTTGCTTAGTACTTGCCCTCATCATGGTTTTGAAACATGGAGATTGGTTTCACATTTCTATGAAGGGTTAACACCTAAAGATAGGCAAATGGTTGAATTGATGTGCAATGGAACTTTTGAAGATAAAGACCCTGATGAAGCAATGGAGTACTTAGACTTATTAGCTGAAAATGCTCAAAATTGGGACACCGCGGGTACTTATGAGGCACCGAGTAAAACTCAACCTCATACATCTAGTGGAGGTATGTACAACCTTAGGGAAGATCATGACCTTCAAGCCAAGTTTGCATCTTTAGCTAGAAAAGTCGAGGCACTAGAATTAAAAAAGAGTGGTCAATTAAAATCTGTTGAAAACATTGTGTGTCAAATCTGTGAAACAAATGAACACTCAACCAACGATTGTCCAACCTTGCCTTCTTTTAAGGAATGTCTCCATGAACAAGCCCATGCTTTAAACAGTTTCCAAAGGCCTAACCATAAACCGTACTCCCAAACATACAACTCTGGTTGGAGAAATCACCCAAATTTCAATTGGAAGAGTGAGAACAACAATGCACAAACTTCACAACCACCGTTTCAAGCACACCACAATTTCCAAAATTCTCATGGATATGCACCCCCTTATGCTCCACCTCCTAGAAGAAATCTTGAGGAAACATTGCATGCATTCATTGAAAAGCAAGAGACAATTAATACTCAACTTGTTCAAAACATGACAGATTTTAAAGATACTCTTGCTAAATTAACATCTGCTCTTAGTTTCCAAGAGAAAGGTAAGTTTCCATCTCAAACACAACAAAATCCCAAAGGGCAATACAATGCAAATGCAAGTAGTTCCGGAAGCCAACACATGGATCAAGTCAAATCAGTCACTACTCTGCGCAGTGGTAAGGTTATTGAAAAACCCTCTCTTGAACCTTATGAGAAAGATGATGAATCAATCTCTGAGGGTAAGGAAGGGGATGAATCTGAAAATTGCAAAGAAACGACTGATTCACCGCCAGCACTTCCATTTGCTCAAGCCATGACCAAACAAAGGAAAGTCAATCACAATTCTGAAATTTATGAAATTTTCAAACAGGTAAGGATCAATATACCTTTGCTGGATGCTATTAAACAGGTTCCTTCCTATGCTAAATTTTTGAAAGATCTATGCACTGTGAAGAGGAAACTGAATGTGAAAAAGAAAGCCTTTCTAGCCGAACAAGTAAGTGCTATTCTTTAAAACAATAATGCTTTGAAATATAAAGACCCTGGTTGTCCTACAATTTCTTGCTTTATTGGAGAGCATAAAATTGAAAGAGCCTTACTTGATCTGGGAGCTAGTGTGAATTTACTTCCATATTCAGTTTTTCAAAGTCTCAATCTAGGTGAGTTAAAACCAACTTCTATATCTCTTTTACTTGCCGATAGATCTGTAAAAGTGCCTAGAGGAATAATTGAAGATGTGTTAGTACAAGTCGATAAATTCATTTATCCTGTGGATTTTATTGTCTTGGACACAGAACCTGTTGAAGCATGTAATTCATTTCCTGTTATTTTAGGACGTCCATTTCTTGCAACCTCTAACGCATTGATTAATTGTAGGAATGGACTGATGAAGCTATCATTTGGAAATATGACATTGGAGATGAATATTTTCAACATTTGCAAGCAACCTGGAGATGATAATGATTTACAAGAAGTAGATCATATTGATGAATTAGTTTATGATAAACTTGAATCTACTTTAAGTAAAAATGAATTGGATGAAACTGAAGATTTGCAAATGGTTTATTCTGAGGAAGAAATCACGGATGAAACAAGCACCGAAAATGTTGATGCGAATCTTTTGTCAACAGTGACAACAGATTTGACATCTGACATCACATCAAAGGATGATTACTTTCCTAACGAATCCTTACTTTCTCTTAGTCCAATGCCTTGGTATGATAAAAATATCAATTTTCTTGCTTTAGGAGATTTGCCAGTTGATTGGAGTACTCAAGACAAAGAAAAGTTTTTGAACGAAGTGAAGAGCTTTTATTGTGATGACCCTAACTTATTCAAATATTGTCCTGATCAAATATTTCAAAGATTCATTCCCCACAATGAGGTAAGTAGTGTCATTAAACTTTATCATTCTGAAGCATGTGGGAGTTATTTTTCTTCAAAAAAGACAGTTGCAAAAATCTTTCAAAATGGATTTTATTGGCCCACCATGTTCAAGGACACGCATGCATTCTGCAAAACTTGTGAAAATTGTCAAAAGATTGATACTGGTCAAAAAGTTTTGTTTTATAATTCTCAAATCTATGCATTTCCTAGAGAGCTAAGACCAAGATGGAGCAATCCTTATGGGGCTTGTGATATTGAGAATTCAATGAATGGCAATGATTTTAAGGAAAATGGACATCGTTTGAAAGCTTACTTTGATAATTTTCCTAGAGAAAATGTATCAGCTGGTTTGAATGATCTTGTAGATAAAGGTTGATTATTTTGTTTTTCTCACATTTTCTTTTTTATGTTTCTTTTTGAGTGATTTTTGCTAGTTTCTCTCACCCGGTCAAATGGCGGATAACGGTACTCCGTGACTTAAGTCGGTTCTTTCAGTTTCCCACAATTACTGATATCTGTGTATATATCTGTGCAATTCTTTGAATCTCTCTTCCAATTCTCATTTGAAAATGGACACTAATCTTGAAAAATTGAAAAAGTATTTTCCCGCTCTGCCTCAGAATGCGATTACAAAAATTTACCGTGCTAGATGTGCAAGATTGAGATTATTAATGAATCATGGAATTCCTGAAGATATTCGTTGGTTGATTGAAGCAAAGGTCCGATTATCAGGTGAGTCCTCTAACTTCTTCATTTCACACATGCCTGGAACAGGTAAAAGCACTTTTGCAAAGAAGCGTCGTGCAAAACGACTGGATGTCTGTCATCGATGTGCTAGATGGACTTGTAATACACAATGTCGTTCTTTAGGAATGGTATCTATAAACCGTGAAGATAAAATACAATTTATTAAGGATGGCCTGAGTAAGGAGTCTTTAGATAATCTTCTATTGACTCTTGAGACGCATCCTAGTGGAGATGTGCATCGTGCAATTCATGATTTATGGCCACTATTTCATAAAGAACATGATCGACTTAGTCTTGGGAATCTGACTAAAAAAGACCCTGTTTGCCAGTTTTTAAGAAAACTGGATGGGAAGCCTATCCCCGACCCATAGAGGGCGTTTAAGCCGTTCTTGGACGTAAAACCAAGGGAAGATGTGCGCCACAATCACAACTACCTGTACATACACATTTTTTTTTTCAAAAGTAAATAAATAAATAAATAAAAAGAGAGAGAGAGAGTGTGTTAGACTCTAGCTGACCTACATATAGATGTTATGATTGCCTTTCTACTTTCTCATCTATAAAACCCTATTTTCCTTCCTTTCATTTCTACTCAACCCATACATTCAACAAATACAGAAGTGTGTAGAAATGGCAAGTTCCTCAAGTCATCAAATAAGAAATATTTGTGTTTTCGGTGGATCTAGTCCTGGGAAAGAAAAAGAGTTTTTAGAATCAGCAAATCATCTTGGTCAGGTGCTAGCTGAGAGAAAGATTCATTTAGTGTATGGGGGAGGCAGTCTTGGGTTAATGGGAGGTGTGTCAATAGCTGCATTTTTAGGAGGTAGTCAAGTTTTAGGAGTCGTCCCTGAAGCTTTGGCACAAGGGGACATCATTGGAAAAACAATTGGAGAGGAACTTCAGGTCTCCACAATGTCGGCTCGAATGAATGCAATGTTTAACCATGCTGATGCCTTCATTGCTTTACTAGGTGGTTTAGGCACATTGGAAGAGATCTTTCATATTTCCTCTTGGGCTCAATTACATATTCACCATAAACCCATAGGTTTGTTAAATGTTAATGGTTATTATGATAAGTTGTTGTCTTTTCTTGATCATGCCGTGGAACAGGAATTTCTAACATCTTCTGCACGACAAATCATAATCTCTGCTACTACTGCTGAACAATTGATTGACCAACTACAATCTTTCATTCCTGTGATTGATCCTTCCATGAGTCGCATAAATTGGTCATCTAAGGAAAGCCGTAAAAAGCTTAGATTGGATTTGAGCCTTCATTTGTGAATTTTTGTGTCTTTTGGTTTTATTATGTTTTGTTATTTTTGTTTCAGTGTGTTTCAGGTTTTGTCAGTGTTTGTTATTTCAGGTGATATCTTCTATACTCTATCTTTCTACCTTAGAACATTGAGGACAATGTCTCATTTTGGTTGGGGGGAGAAGGTAGTAGTTGATAAAAAAAAAAAAATTGTTTTTCATTTCATAAAGCATGTGCATAATTATTGTTACTAGGATGGCAGAGTAAAGGAGTTCTTTTGTTAAAGTGACTCTTGAGACGCATCTTAGTAACCATTCTTAACAAGGTCTATTATAATACTTCCTGAAATATTCAGGTTTACAAACTCTCGTATTGTTATCACTTAATTCTGCTCATATACTTATTTAACATGTATTCTTAAACCTTAATTTACACACACACACTTTAACATATGATTGTGGGTTGCATATTGGATTATTACATTATTTATGTTCTTTTGTTAAAGGTAACAACTAAGGGAAAGGAATTGTATATAATTAAAAAAAAAACATAAAAAAAAGAGAAAAAAAAAGAAAAAAAATGATGATAATAAAAATGTAGACAAGTTTGGTTTCGTAGCCTCCCTAACCTAAGAAATTAAGCCCGAAGGGGTGTTTTAACACCTAATACCCTAAAGTCAACTGACTTGGGAGCTATTGGCCCAACGCTTGTTACATGGGTTGAGGAGAAAAGCTTAAGGAAATCAAACATTGTACTATCTACATATCAGTATCTACGACCCGAGTTACTAAGCTCGTAGGGGTGTCTTAACACCTAATGCCCTAAGACCAACTGGTCTGGGAGTCATTAGCTGAAAGCTCGTTACATGGGTTAAAGATGCATGATGTTTTTAAATTATATGTATATACATTTAAAAAAAAAAAAGAAGTAAAAAAAAAAAAAGACGACAAAAATAATAATCCCATCCCAAGGAAGTTAACCTTAAACATTAGAACAAAAATTTTGTTTTCTTCCAAGAAAAGCCCTATAATTATGTGTTGATACATTGAGCACAAAAAAAAAAGGTTTATTAATATCTTGTTAAGAGGTATTGAGCAGATATATAAATTTAATGAGAGTTTGTTTATCTGGATAGATTAATGGAAGTTAAATGATGAATACCTTGCTTTGTGAAATTTGCAAATTGTTTTAACGCTTTGATTACTAGGGACTAGTAATAAGCTGGTTGAGGGGTGTGATTAGTACTTAAAAGTGCATTTTTATCATGGTTTTATATCATCATTTTGCACTTGAAGTATCAATAACTCCTTAACTAAAATATGTTTTATAATAATGTATCTAATAATATAAGATACCTATAATTTATGGTAAATGTCTATTTTTAATGCAGGCCTATCAAATAAATGAAAGGATTGATTGATGACTTGAAGAACTTAAATTGCAAGGATAAAGAGATGGTCAAACGTAGAGAAGAGATGTCGGTGCAATCCAAACCAGAACACTGTTCGGTAATTGGGCCATATCTGGAGCTACAGATCTCAGATTTAGGTCTAATTTATATGGATGGAAAGGTAAGACATAGGCCTACAACTTTCATATGGAGCCCAAGATCTAAAAAGGCCATTATCAAGTCCAAATTGTAGCAACAACAAAGAAGCCCGAATCTGTCTTCCAGCCCGAGCACTGTTCGGTATTTTGGACATATCTGGAGTTCTAGAAGTCCAAATGAGCTTAATTTTTTACACAAGAAAGCTGAGACAATTGCCTACAACTTTCATGTTTACACCTGGCTCCAGTTTTGACGTTATCAATGACGTTTTGGGCAGACAAGAGAAGATAAGGATTGTCACCAAGTCAAAAGTTGGCCACCCACTTATCAATTAGTCATCAAATCAATAGTTCCCAATTTTGGCCTATAAAAGGAGGCATTTGCCATGCATTTAGGCATCTTGGTTTCCAGATCAAGATCATGCTCTTCCTTTCTCTCTTTGTATTTTTTGTAATGTTTATGCTTTGCTTTCATTAATATTAAGTTTATGCCTTTCATTTCCTTTCTTTTACTTAGTTAACTTTCATGTTCTTATTTTGTTTATTTGTTTTCCTTTCTTTCATTATGTCTAGCTAAGTTAATTATGTCAAGGTGAAAAGGTTACACTAATGGTGTGAGAATAAGTATAATGTAAACTTAATATGGACTTTAATGTTTGATACTAATATGTTTTATATTTGTTATCTTGTTCACTCTTTAATACTTTGCTTGTTAAATGATTAATCTTGATTTATGTTGTATAACACTTGGTACAACAAATGCTTGGCACTTTCATAGCCCATAATGTATGGTATAACCGACACCTGAGCTATGAAAGGAACTTGATTTGTTGTTAACATAAGTTATAATCATGAATGCTTGACGAGATTTACAAGTATTAGCATTAATTGAATAAGATGACTAATGTAATCGTGTTAACAATATATAATCTGATTGGAACCTCCTTTGTGTGTGGTTTCCAATTGAATAATAAGAGTTTATACTATACTTGTTTGATATACCATTAGTGGAACCTCTAACCTTGACATTTGTTATTATTATTGTTTAATCCTTACATTAATTTTCCATCTTCAAGTTCTCATCATCTTCTTCTTCTTCTCTTTCTTTACTACTACTACTACTACTACTAGTATTATTATTATTATTATTATTATTATTATTATTATTACTACTACTACTATTGTTGTTGTTGTTATTGTTGTTTATAATTGTTGTCTATAATTTGTACAATTAACCTCCCTGTGGTTCGACCCCGGTCTTGCCGGGTTATTTATTACTTCGACAGTCCTGCACTTGGGCGAAGACATCAACCTTTTCGTCGTGTCAAACACCATCAAATTAAAGCTTTTTCCTTTTTCATTAAAACATAAAGCTAAAACATGGTTACAAAATTTAAGACCTGGATCAATTCGTGCTTGGGATGAAATGCAACAACAATTTTTAAAGAAGTTTTTCTCATCTCATAGAACAAACTCTTTCAAAAGACAAATCACCACTTTCACTCAAAAACAAGGAGAAACATTTTACCAATGTTGGAATAGGTATCAAGACTTTCTTAGTACTTGCCCTTATCATGGTTTTGAAACATGGAGATTGGTTTCACATTTCTATGAAGGGTTAACACCTAGAGATAGGTAAATGGTTGAATTGATGTGCAATGGAACTTTTGAAGATAAAGACCCTGATGAAGCAATGGAGTAGTTAGACTTATTACATTAGTTGTTATCTTTTCTTGATCATGCTGTGGAACAGGAATTTCTAACATCTTCTGCACGACAAATCATAATCTCTGCTGCTACTGCTGATCCCTCCATGTGTCGCATAAATTGGTCAATTAAGAAAAGCTGTAAAAAGCTTAGATTGGATTTGAGCCTTCATTTGTGAATTTTTGTGTCTTTTGATTTTGTTATTGTGTTTTGTTATTTCTTATTTTTGTTTCAGTGTGTTTCAGGTTTGTTAGTGTTCGTTATTTCAGGTGATATCTTCTATACTCTATCTTTCTACCTTAGAACATTGAGGACAATGTCTCGTTTTGGTTGGGGGGGAGGGTAGTAGTTGATAAAAAAAATTATTTTTCATTTCATAAAGCATGTGCATAATTGTTGTTACTAGGATGGCAGAGTGACACGACTAAAAGATTGATGTCTTCTCCCAAGTGCAGGAGTGTCGAAGTAATAAATAACCCGGCAAGACCGGGGTCGAACCACAGGGAGGTTAATTGTACAAATTATAAACAACAATTATAAACAACAATAATAGTAATAACGATAACAATAACAATAATAATAATAATAATAGTAATAATAATAATACTAGTAGTAGTAGTAGTAGTACTAATAATAATAATAATAATAATAATAATAATAAAGAAAGAGAAGAAGAAGAAGATGATGATGATGAGAACTTAGAGATGAAATATTAATGTAAGGATTAAACAATAATAATAACAAATGTCAAGGTTAGAGGTTCCACTAATGGTATATCAAACAAGTATAGTATAAACTCTTATTATTGGATTGGAAACCACACACAAAGGAGGTTCCAATCAGATTATATATTGTTAACATGATTACATTAGTCAGCTTATTCGATTAATGCTAATACTTGTAAATCTCGTCAAGCATTCATGATTATAACTTATGTTAACAACAAATCAAGTTCCTTTCATAGCTCAGGTGTCGGTTATACCATACATTATGGGCTATGAAAGTGCCAAGCATTTGTTGTACCAAGTGTTATACAACATAAATCAAGATTAGTCATTTAACAAGCAAAGTATTAAAGAGTGAACAAGATTACAAATATAAAACATGTTAGTATCAAACATTAAAGTCCATATTAAGTTTACATTATACTTATTCTCACACCATTAGTGTAACCTTTTCACCTTGACATAATTAACTTAGCTAGACATAATGAAAGGAAGAAAAATAGATAAACAAAATAAGAACATAAAAGCTAACTAAGTAAAGGAAAGGAAATGAAAGGCATAAACTTAATATTAATGAAAGCAAAGCATAAACATTACAAAAAATACAAAGAGAGAAAGGAAGAGCATGATCTTGATCTGAACACCAAGATGCCTAAATGCATGGCAAATGCCTCCTTTTATAGGCCAAAATTGGGAACTATTGATTTGATGACTAATTGATAAGTGGGTGGCCAACTTTTGACTTGGTGACAATCCTTATCTTCTCTTGTCTGCCCAAAACGTCATTGATAACGTCAAAACTGGAGCCAGTTGCAAACATGAAAGTTGTAGGCAATTGTCTCAGCTTTCTTGTGTAAAACATTCAGCTCATTTGGACTTCTAGAACTCCAGATATGGCCAAAATACCGAACAGTGCTCGGGCTGGAAGACAGATTCGGGCTTCTTTGTTGTTGCTACAATTTGGACTTGATAATGGCCTTTTTAGATCTTGGGCTCCATATGAAAGTTGTAGGCCTATGTCTTACCTTTCCATCTATATAAATTGGACCTAAATCTGAGATATATAGCTCCAGATATGACTCATTTACCGAACAGTGTTCCGGTTTGGATTGCACCGACATCTCTTTTCTAAGTTTGGCCATCTCTTTATCCTTGCAATTTAAGTTCTTCAAGTCATCAATCAATCCTTTCATTTATGTGATAGGCCTGCATTAAAAATAGATATTTACCACAAATTAAAGGTATCTTATATTATTAGATATATTATTATAAAACATGCTTTGGTTAAGGAGTTATTGATACTTCAAGTGCAAAATGATGATATAAAACCATGATAAAAATGCACTTTTAAGTACTAATCACAGAGTAAAGGAGCTCTTTTGTTAAAGTGACTCTTGAGACGCATCTTAGTAACCATTCTTAACAAGGTCTATTATAATACTTCTTGAAATATTCAGGTTTACAAACTCTCGTATTGTTATCACTTAATTCTGCTCATATACTTATTTAACATGTATTTTTAAACCTTAATTTACACACACACACTTTAACATATGATTGTGGGTTGCATATTGGATTATTACATTATTTATGTTCTTTTGTTAAAGGTAACGACTAAGGGAAAGAGATTGTATATAATTAAAAAAAAAGAAAAAAGAAAAAAAGAAAAAAATGATAATAATAAAAATATAGATAAGTTTGGTTTTGTAGCCTTCCTAACCTAAGCTAGCAATTAAGCCTGAAGGGGTGTTTTAACAACTAATACCCTAAAGTCAACTAACTTGGGAGTTATTGGCCTAAGGCTTGTTACATGGGTTGAGGAGAAAAGCTTAAGGGAATCAAACATTGCCCTATCTACATATCAGTATCTGGGACCCGAGTTACTAAGCTTGTAAGGGTGTCTTAACACATAATGCCTTGAGACCAACTGGTCTGGGAGTCATTAGCTGAAAGCTCGTTACATGGGTTAAAGATGCATGATGTTTTTAAATTATATGTATATATTTTTTAAAAAAAGAAGAAGAAAAAAAGACAAAAATAATAATCTCAATCCAAGGAAGTTAACCTTAAATATTAGAACAAAAATTTTGTTTTCTTACTAGAAAAGCCCCATAGTTATGTGTTGATACATTGAGCACAAAAGAAAGATTTATTAATATCTTGTTAAGAGGTATTGAGTAGATATATAAATTTAATGAGAGTTTATTTATCTGGATAGATTAATGGAAGTTAAATGATAAATACCTTGCTTTGTGGAATTTGCAAATTGTTTTTCTATTTTAACGCTTTGATTACTAGGGACTAGTAATAAGCTGGTTGGGGGGTGTGATTAGTACTTAAAAGTGCATTTTTATCATGATTTTATATCATCATTTTGCACTTGGAGTACCAATAACTCCTTAACTAAAGCATGTTTTATAATAATATATCTAATAATATAAGATATCTTTAATTTGTAGTCAATGTTCATTTTAAATGCAGGTCTATCACATAAATGAAAGGATTGATTGATGACTTTAAGAACTTAAATTGCAAGGATAAAGAGATGGCCAAACTTAGAAAAGAGATGTCGATGCAATCCAAACCAGAACACTATTTGGTAATTGGGTCATCTCTGGAGCTATAGATCTCAGATTTAGGTCGAATTTATATGGATGGAAAGGTAAGACATAGGCCTACAACTTTCATATGGAGCCCAAGATCTAAAAATGTCATTTTCAAGTCCAAATTATAGCAACAACAAAGAAGTCCAAATGAGCTGAATTATTGACACAAGAATTCTGAGACAATTGCCTACAACTTTCATGTTTTCGACTGGCTCCAATGTTGACTTTATCAATGATGTTTTGGGCATACACGAGAAGATAAGGATTGTCACCAAGTCAAGAGTTGGCCAACCACTTATCAATTAGTCATCAAATCAATAGTTCCCAATTTTGGCCTATAAAAGGAGGCATTTGCCATGCATTTAGGCATCTTGGTGTCCAGATCAAGATCATGCTCTTCCTTTATCTCTTTGTATTTTTTATGCTTTGCTTTCATTAATATCAAGTTTATGCTTTTCATTTCCTTTCCTTTACTTAGTTAACTTTTATGTTCTTATTTTGTTTATTTGTTTTTCTTTCTTTCATTATATTTAACTAAGTTTATTATGTCAAGGTGAAAAGGTTACACTAATGGTGTAAGAATAAGTATAGTGTAAACTTAATATAGACTTTAATGTTTGATACTAACATGTTTTCTATTTGTTATCTTGTTCTTCACTCTTTAATACTTTGCTTATTAAATGAATATTCATGATTTATGTTGTATAACACTTGGTACAACAAATGCTTGGCACTTTCATAGCCCATAATGTATGGCATAACCGACACCTAAGCTATGAAAGGAACTTGATTTGTTGTTAACATAAGTTATAATCATGAATGCTTGACGAGATTTACAAGTATTAGCATTAATTGAATAAGATGACTAATGTAATCATGTTAACAATCTATAATCTAATTGGAACCTCCTTTGTGTGTCGTTTCCAATTGAATAATAAGAGTTTATACTATACTTGTTTGGCATACCATTTTTCCTTTGTTTCTTCTTCTTTTGTTTTCTTCTTCCTTGTTTCCAATTGAATAATAAGAGTTTATTCTATTCCTACACATGCATGAGAGTGTGGTCACGTACACCAAGTGGTAGACTTTGTAGGGTATCCTCATCATTTTCAGAAAATATGGCTGAAGGAGATAATCAATCACTTCATAATGAGAATAATAAGAATAATCGTGCTAGAACACTTAGAGACCACATGAATCCCACATGAACAAGTGCACCATCATGCATAGTTTTTCCTCCCGATGCATCTCATTTTAATTTTAAACCAGGTCTTATTCAACTTTTACCTTTTTTTCATGGCTTACAATTGGAAAATTCATACTTGCATTTAAGGGAATTTGAGGAGATCTACAACACATATAATAACTTAAATTGTAGCATGAACACCATCAAATTAAAGCTTTTTCCTTTTTCATTAAAACATAAAGCTAAAACATGGTTAAAAAATTTAAGACCTGGATCAATTCGTGCTTGGGATGAAATGCAACAATAATTTTTAAAGAATTTTTTCTCATCTCATAGAACAAATTCTTTCAAAAGACAAATCACCACTTTCACTCAAAAACCAAGAGAAACATTTTACCAATGTTGGAATAGGTATCAAGACTTTCTTAGTACTTGCCCTTATCATGGTTTTGAAACATGGAGATTGGTTTCACATTTCTATGAAGGGTTAACACCTAGAGATAGGTAAATGGTTGAATTGATGTGCAATGGAACTTTTGAAGATAAAGACCCTGATGAAGCAATGGAGTACTTACACTTGTTAGCTGAAAATGATCAAAATTGGGACACCGCGGGTACTTATAAGGCACCGATTAAAACTCAACCTCATACATCTAGTAGAGGTATGTACAACCTTCGGGAAGATCATGACCTTCAAGCCAAGTTTGCATCTTTAGCTAGAAAAGTCGAGGCACTAGAATTGAAAAAGAATGGTCAATTAAAATCTATTCAAAACATTGTGTGTCAAATATGTGAAACAAATGAACACTCAACCAATAATAGTCCAACCTTTCCTTCTTTTAAGAAATGTCTCCAAGAACAAGCCCATGCTTTAAACAGTTTCCAAAGGCCCAATCATAACCCATATTTGCAAACATACAATCCTGGTTGGAGAAATCACCCAAGTTTCAGTTGGAAGAGTGAGAATGCACAAACTTCACCATAACAGTTTCAAGCACACCATAATTTTCAAAATTATCATGGATATGCACCTCCTTATGCTCCACCTCCTATAACAAATTTTGAGGAAACTTTGTATGCATTCATTGAAAAGCAAGAGACAATCAACACTTAACTTGCTCAAAGCATAACAGATTTTAAAGATACTTTTGCAAAATTAACATCTACTCTTAGTTTTCAAGAGAAAGGTAAGTTTCCATCTCAACCATAACAAAATCCCAAGGGGCAATATAATACAAATGCAAGTAGTTTCGGAAGTCAACACATGGATCAAATCAAATCAGTCACTACTCTTCGCAGTGGTAAGGTTATTGAAAAACCCACTCTTGAACCTTGTGAGAAAGATGATGAGTCAATCTCTGAGGGTAAAGAAGGGGTTGTGATTAGTACTTAAAAGTGCATTTTTATCATGGTTTTATAGCATCATTTTGCACTTGAAGTATCAATAACTCCTTAACTAAAATATATTTTATAATAATGTATCTAATAATATAAGATACCTATAATTTATGGTAAATGTCTATTTTTAATGCAGGCCTATCAAATAAATGAAAGGATTGATTGATGACTTGAAGAACTTAAATTGCAAGGATAAAGAGATGGTCAAACGTAGAGAAGAGATGTCGGTGCAATCCAAACCGGAACACTGTTCGGTAATTGGGCCATATCTGGAGCTACAGATCTCAGATTTAGGTCTAATTTATATGGATGGAAAGGTAAGACATAGGCCTACAACTTTCATATGGAGCCCAAGATCTAAAAAGGCCATTATCAAGTCCAAATTGTAGCAACAATAAAGAAGCCCGAATCTGTCTTCCAGCCCGAGCACTGTTCGGTATTTTGGACATATCTGGAGTTCTAGAAGTCCAAATGAGCTTAATTTTTTACACAAGAAAGCTGAGACAATTGCCTACAACTTTCATGTTACACCTAGCTCCAGTTTTGACGTTATCAATGACGTTTTGGGCAGACAAGAGAAGATAAGGATTGTCACCAAGTCAAAAGTTGGCCACCCACTTATCAATTAGTCATCAAATCAATAGTTCCCAATTTTGGCCTATAAAAGGAGGCATTTGCCATGCATTTAGGCATCTTGGTTTCCAGACCAATATCATGCTCTTCCTTTCTCTCTTTGTATTCTTTGTAATGTTTATGCTTTGCTTTCATTAATATCAAGTTTATGCCTTTCATTTCCTTTCCTTTACTTAGTTAGCTTTTATGTTCTTATTTTGTTTATCTATTTTGCTTTCTTTCATTATGTCTAGCTAAGTAAATTATGTCAAGGTGAAAAGGTTACACTAATGGTGTGAGAATAAGTATAATGTAAACTTAATATGGACTTTAATGTTTGATACTAACATGTTTTATATTTGTTATCTTGTTCACTCTTTAATACTTTGCTTGTTAAATGACTAATCTTGATTTATGTTGTATAACACTTGGTACAACAAATGCTTGGCACTTTCATAGCCCATAATGTATGGTATAACCGACACCTCAGCTATGAAAGGAACTTGATTTGTTGTTAACATAAGTTATAATCATGAATGCTTGACGAGATTTACAAGTATTAGCAATAATTGAATAAGATGACTAATGTAATCATGTTAACAATATATAATCTGATTGGAACCTCCTTTGTGTGTGGTTTCCAATTCAATAATAAGAGTTTATACTATACTTGTTTGATATACCATTAGTGGAACCTCTAACCTTGACATTTGTTATTATTATTGTTTAATCCTTACATTAATTTTCCATCTCCAAGTTCTCATCATCTTCTTCTTCTTCTCTTTCTTTATTATTATTATTATTATTACTACTATTACTACTACTATTATTACTACTACTACTACTATTATTATTATTATTATTATTATTATTATTATTATTATTATTATTATTGTTGTTGTTGTTGTTGTTGTTGTTGTTATTGTTATTGTTATTTATAATTTGTAGAATTAACCTCCCTGTGGTTCGACCCCGGTCTTGCCGGGTTATTTATTACTTCGACACTCCTACACTTGGGAGAAGACATCAATCTTTTCGTCATGTCAAGTTTTTGGCGCCGTTGCCGGGGAGGTAAGTTCTTGTATAAATTATAATATTTATTTTATTTTCTCTTTTCACTTTTCTTGTATATAACTTTGTTTCTTTTCTCTTGTTTCTTCTTCTTTTGTTTTCTTCTTCCTTTTATTTTACTCCTACACGTGCATGAGAGTGTGGTCACGTACATCAAGTGGTAGACTTTGTAGGGTATCCTCTTCATTTTCATAAAATATGGCCGAAGAAGATAATCAATCACTTCAAAATGAGAATAATGAGAATAACCGTGCTAGAACACTTAGAGACCACATGAATCCCACAAGAACAAGTGCACCATCATGCATAGTTTTTCCTCCTAATGCATCTCATTTTAATTTTAAACCAGGTATTATTCAAGTTTTACCTTCTTTTCATGGTTTATAATTGGAAAATCCATACTTGCATTTAAGAGAATTTGAGGAGGTGTGCAACACATATAATAACTTAAATTGTAGCATTAACACCATCAGATTAAAGCTTTTTCCTTTTTCATTAAAAGATAAAGCTAAAACATGGCTACAAAATTGGGACACCGCGGGTATTTATGAGGCACTGAGTAAAACTCAACCTCATACATCTAGTGGAGGTATGTACAACTTTAGGGAAGATCATGACCTTCAAGCCAAGTTTGCATCTTTAGCTAGAAAAGTCGAGGCACTAGAATTAAAAAAGAGTGGTCAATTAAAATCTGTTGAAAACATTGTGTGTCAAATCTGTGAAACAAATGAACACTCAACCAACAATTGTCCAACCTTGCCTTCTTTTAAAGAATGTCTCCATGAACAAGCCCATGCTTTAAACTACTATTACTACTACTATTATTACTATTATTATTATTATTATTATTATTATTATTATTATTATTATTATTATTGTTGTTGTTGTTGTTGTTGTTGTTATTGCTATTGTTATTTATAATTTGTAGAATTAACCTCCCTGTGGTTCGACCCCAGTCTTGCCGGGTTATTTATTACTTCGACACTCCTACACTTGGGAGAAGACATCAATCTTTTCATCATGTCAGGTTGAATCTGAAAATTGCAAAGAAATGATTGATTCCCTGCTAGCACTTCCATTTCCTCATGCCATGACTGATCAGGAAGAAATTGATGATGAAAAAGGCACCGAAAATGTTGATGCGGATCTTCTATTGACTCTTAAGTCTCATCATAGTCGAGATAAACATCATGCAATTCATGAATTATGAACCATTTTCATAAAGAACATGCTTGGCATAGTCTTAGGAATCTGACTGAAAAAAAGACCCTGTTTGCCAGTTTTTAAGAAAACTGGATGGGAAGCCTATCCTCGACCCATAGAGGGTGTTTAAGCCGTTCTTGGACGTAAAACCAAGGGAAGATGTGAGCCACAATCACAATTGCGATTTGAATTTTTGTTTGTAAAAACTTGTCTCTTTTGGTTTTATTAATAACATAATATTTGTGTTTTGTTGTTTCTTATATTTGCTTAAGTGTGTTTCAGGTTTGTTAGTGTTTGTTATTTCAGGTGATATCTTCTATACTCTATCTTTCTACCTTACAACATTGAGGACAATGTCTCGTTTTGGTTGGGGGGAGAGGGTAGTAGTTGATTAAAAAAAATTATTTTCTATTTCATAAAGCATCTGCATAATTGATGTTACTAGGATGGCAGAGTAAAGGAGCTTTTTTGTTAAAGTGACTCTTGAGACGCATCTTAGTAACCATTCTTAACAAGGTCTATTATAATACTTCCTGAAATATTTAGATTTACAAACTCTTGCATTCTTATCACTTAATTCTGCTTATATGCTCATTTAACATATATTTTTAAACCTTAATTTTCACACACACACACCTCAACATATGATGGTGGGTTACATATTGGATTATTACATTATTTATGTTCTTTTGTTAAAGGTAATAACTAAGGGAAAGGGATAATATATAATAAAAAGAAAGAAAAAATATAAAAGAAAAAAGTGATGATAATAAAAATGTAGATAAGTTTGGTTTCGTAGCCTCCCTAACCTAAGCAATTAAGCCCGAAGGGGTGTTTTAACACCTAATACCCTAAAGTCAACTAACTTGAGAGCTATTGACCCTAATACCCTAAAGAGGTAACAAACTCTTATTATTCAATTGAAAACCACACACAAAGGAAGTTCCAATCAAATTATAAATTGTTAACATGATACATTAGTTATCTTATTCAAATAATGCTAAAACTTGTAAATATTTTTAGGCATTCATGCTTATAACTTATGTTAACAACAAATCAAGTTCCTTTCATAACTTAGGTGTCCGTTATATCATATAGTATGGGCTATGAGAGTGCCAAGTATTTGTATTATGAAGTGTTATACAACATAAATCTAGATTAGTCATTTAAGAAGTAAAGTATTAAAAAGTGAACAAAATAAGTGAACAAAATAACAAATACAAAACATGTTAGTATCAAGCATTAAAGTCCATATTGATTTGTTTTTACACCATTAGTGTAATCTTTTCATCTTGACATAATAAAATTAGCTGAACATAATGAAAGAAAGAAAAATAAATAGACAAAATAAAAACATAAATAAGATAAAAGTTAACTAAGTAAAGGAAAGGAATTGAAAAGTATAAACTTGGTATTAATGAAAGTAAAACATAAGCAATACAAAAAATACAAAGAGAGAAAGAAAAAGTATGATCTTGATTAGAAAACCAAGATGCCTAAATACATAGTCAATGCCTCCTTTTATAGGCCAAAATTGAGAACTATTGATTTGATGACCAATTGATGAGTGAGTGACCAAATTTTGACTTCGTAACAATCCTTATCTTCTCTTGTCTACCTAAAATATCATTGATAACAATTGAATTGGAACCATTTGAACATGAAAGTTGTAGGAAATTGTATCAGTTTTCCAAGAGAAAAAAAATGGAGGTCATTTGGACTTCTAAAACTCCAGATATGGGCCAAACACTGAATAATGCACGGGCTATAGGACAGATTCAGAATTTTTTGTTGTTGCTATAATTTGGACTTGAAAATGATTTTTTTAAATACTAGGATCCATATGAAAGTTGTAGGCCTATGTCTTAACTTTCCATTCTTATAAAAAAGACCTAAATTTGAGATCTACAAGTCCAAATATTACCCAATTATCGAATAGTATTCTGGTTTGGACAACACCAACATCTCTTTTATAAGTTTATTCATCTCTTCATCCTTTCAATTTTAGTTCTTAAATTCATCAATCAATCCTTTCATTTATGTGATAGGCCTACATTTAAAATGAACATTTACCATAAATTAAAGGTATCTTATATTATTTGATATGTTAGTATAAAACATGCTTTAGTTAACGAGTTATTGATATTTTAAGTGCAAAATGATGATATAAAACCTTGATAAAAATGCACTTTTAAGTACTAATCACTTTTGATGGTGTTTTGCTCAAAATTATTGTTCTGACCATGCACAAACCCTTAAAAATGTTATGATAAGATTATCCACATTGAGTCATTCTATAGATACTCCCTCGAGTCGATCAAGCCATTATAGTTGTTTAGACTCATTTTTATGAAAATATAGTCTTTAAGGAGTTAAGTGTTCAATACTTGTTTGGACAAGAAAGATCCCCTCTATTTGTTAGGCTCTTGGGAGCCTAAGGGTTTAGCATGGAATGATGATTACATTAACTAGTGTCTATCTCATGATAGCTAGGGGAAGGATGTTTAGAGTATTAGCTCTATATGTATATATTACAATGGCATAAGTAACCCTTAAGAGATTCTGAAGATTGTCATTATATTTAGTTTTTTTTGGGTAGTGTAATTGACACGACCAAAAGATTGATGTCTTCTCCCAAGTGTAGGAGTGTCGAAGTAATAAATATCTCAGCAAGACTAAGGTAGAAAATATGAAGTGATTAATTATCTTCTTTAGCTATATTTTATGAAAATGATGAGGATACCCTATAAAGTCTACCATTTAATGTACATGACCACACTCTCATTCACGTGTAGGAATAGAATAAAAAGAAAAAGAAAACAAAAGAAAAGAAACAAAGTTATATACAAGAAAAGTAAAATAAAAAATTCTATAATTTGTACAAGAGCTTACCTTCCTAGCAACGACGCCAAAAACTTGACACGACCAAAAGATTGATATCTTCTTCTAAGTGGGATTGTGCATCAAAAGTGTCATTAAGTCTCTTATTTTACATATGTATTTATTGTTTTTATTTGGTTGTTTTTATAATAATTGATGTGCTTTTTAGTAATGAAGTTTGTTTTAATGTTTCGATAGGTTTTTGGAGCTTAAATGAATTAATTCAGAAAATTCAACGTCGGAATTCAGAACAAAGAATTGAAGAGACATTTAGTTGAAGATTGAAGCAAATCTTGGTTCAAATAAGTGCTCCAAATTTGTCCCAAAAATCAATTCTATTCCAATTCTAGAAAAGAATATCATATGATGTATTTCAAGCCCAAACTTGCCTTATGTTGTGTGCAAATTTCAACCATTAAACACTCAAGGTTTTAATGTCAATCTTAACCCAAATAATAAGTACATTTATATACTTATTTGATGCTCAAATTCAACCCCAAATCAGCCCTAAATCCATGATCTTACATATCCACACAACAAATAACAATTGATTTATTTTGAGTAATCCATTGATCCAAGAAGGCAAGCACATGGATGGAAAGCTGGAGGGGATATTTTTACATTATTTTGGGTCAAAAAGAAGAAGGAGACACCTCATAAATGAGGAAGAAAAACGTGCACCAAAGTGGTTGGAAAGTTGTCCTGATTTAATTTTTCAGAACACTTTTTGGTGTTTTGCCCATAACTTTTGACTCAGGTGTCCAAATGAGTTGTTCTGTAATGATCTGGAAAGGTACCAGACTTTCATATAAATATGTCTCTAATAGAAATCTCAAGAATAGGCTTCTAAGATAGCCAAATTATTGTCCAAAGTTAGAGTAAGATTTGTGTACGAATTTTTTCAGAAATTATGTTGTGTTCTTCTTTATAGATTTCGGTTCTTTAGTTTGTAAAACTTATTATTTCAGTTTGATTCAAGTTATTTCATATTTATTGAAGTGTTCTTATATATAATCATGGTTGGCTAAACTCTTTCTTGGATCGAAATCAAGGATAATGGTGATTGAGGTGAGTTCTTTAGGATATGAATGAATCTTAATGTTTATCTTCTCATTTTCTTCATGAATGATTTATTATTGCAAAGAAATTTTAGAAATCATTTAGGTAATGTTATAATCTTGAATTTTTATACACAGACTTTAGTTTTGGTATAGAGATTGCTTGATTCAATGTCTTATTTAATATGAAAGTACTTGTTCATTCTTAAGCAATAATCAATCTTCATCTTTCTAAACTTCATTGTAATATCCTTCGATCTAATATCACCATCGTTGATATTAGGTTGAGTTATCTTATATATGTTGAAGAAATCACTAATACATCACCATTAAAATTGATTTGGATCAAGACTGACTTTTTCTTGTTATTTAAAATCTATTTACACTTTTTCATCTTTAAAAACAAATCCATCAATTATTTTCAACCAAGTTATTGTTAATTTAATTTCTCTTGAGTTTTTTTCTGTTACCTAGCTTAATTTCCAGATCTAGCTCTCTGTGGATATGCCTCGATCTTACCAAGTTAATTGCTACATCGCACACTCATGCACTTGCGAGTTAAAATAAGCCGATCATAAAAAGCTGTCAAGCACCCAGCAAGATCGAGGTCGAACCATCGGGAGGTTAATTGTATACATTATAGACAACAATAATACAACAACAACAATAACAACAATAATAGTAACAATAACAATAATAGTAGTAGTAGTAGTAAAGAAGAAGAAAAAGTTGCTTAAAACTTTGAGATAGAAGATTAACGTAAGGATTAAACAATGATTACAACAAATATCAAGGTTAAAGGATCCACTAATGGTATATCAAAGAAGTATAGTATAAACTCTTATTATTCAATTGGAAACCACATATAAAGGAGGTTCCAATCAGATTATAAATTGTTAACATGATTACATTAGTTATCTTATTCGATTAATGCCAATACTATGATCTTATAGATTCAAAGAATTGCATAAATATATACACAGATATCAGTTATTGTGGGAAACTAAAAGAACAAACTTAAGTCACGGAGTACCATTGTCCGCCGTTTGACTAGGGTGAGAGAAATTAGCAAAAATCACCAAAAAAAACATAAAAACAATGTGAGAAAAACAAAATAATCAACCTTTATCTACAAGATCATTCTAACCAGTTGATTCATTTTCACTAGGAAAATTATCAAAGTAAGCTTTCAAACGATGTCCATTTTCCTTAAAATCATTGTCATTCATTGAATTCTCAATATCATAAGCCCCATAAGAATTGCTCCATCTTAGTCTTAGCTCTCTAAGGAATGCATATAGTTGAAAATTATAAAACAAAATGTTTTGACTAGTTGACACGACTAAAAGATTCATGTCTTCTCCCAAGTGCAGGAGTGTGGAAGTAATAAATAACCCGGCAAGACCGGGGTCGAACCACAGGGAGGTTAATTGTACAAATTATAAACAACAATTATAAACAACAATAATAGTAATAACGATAACAATAATAATAATAATACTAGTAGTAGTAGTAGTAGTAGTAGTAGTAGTAGTAGTAGTAGTAGTAGTAGTAGTAGTAATAAAGAAAGAGAAGAAGAAGAAGATGATGATGATGAAAACTTAGAGATGAAATATTACTGTAAGGATTAAACAATAATAATAACAAATGTCAAGGTTAGAGGTTCCACTAATGGTATATCAAACAAGTATAGTATAAACTCTTATTATTGAATTGGAAACCACACACAAAGGAGGTTCCAATCAGAATATATATTGTTAACATGATTACATTAGTCATCTTATTCAATTAATGCTAATACTTGTAAATCTCGTCAAGTATTCATGATTATAACTTATGTTAACAACAAATCAAGTTCCTTTCATAGCTCAGGTGTCGGTTATACCATACATTATGGGCTATGAAAGTGCCAAGCATTTGTTGTACCAAGTGTTATACAACATAAATCAAGATTAGTCATTTAACAAGCAAAGTATTAAAGAGTGAACAAGATAACAAATATAAAACATGTTAGTATCAAACATTAAGGTCCATATTAAGTTTACACTATACTTATTCTTCCACCATTAGTGTAACCTTTTCACCTTGACATAACTAACTTAGCTAGACATAATGAAAGAAAGCAAAATAGATAAACAAAATAAGAACATAAAAGTTAACTAAGTAAAAGAAAGGAAATGAAAGGCATAAACTTGATATTAATGAAAGTAAAGCATAAACATTACAAAAAATACAAAGAGAGAAAGGAAGAGCATGATCTTGATCTGACACCAAGATGCCTAAATGCATGGCAAATGCCTCCTTTTATAGGCCAAAATTGGGAACTATTGATTTGATGACTAATTGATAAGTGGGTGGGCAACTTTTGACTTGGTGACAATCCTTATCTTCTCTTGTCTGCCCAAAACGTCATTGATAACGTCAACATTGGAGTCAGTTGTAAACATGAAAGTTGTAGGCAATTGTCTCAGCTTTCTTGTGTAAAACATTCAGCTCATTTGGACTTCTACAACTCCAGATATGGTCAAAATAGCGAACAGTGCTCGGGCTGGAAGACAGATTCGGACTTCTTTATTGTTACTATAATTTGGACTTGATAATGGCCTTTTTAGATCTTGGGCTCCATATGAAAGTTGTAGGCCTACGTCTTACCTTTCCATCCATATAAATTGGACCTAAATTTGAGATCTGTAGCTCCAGATATGACCCAATTACCGAATAGTGTTCCGGTTTGGATTGCACCGACATCTCTTCTCTAAGTTTGACCATCTCTTTATCCTTGCAATTTAAGTTCTTCAAGTCATCAATCAATCCTTTCATTTATGTGATAGGCCTGTATTAAAAATAGACATTTACCATAAATTATAGGTATCTTATATTATTAGATACATTATTATAAAACATATTTTAGTTAAGGAGTTATTGATACTTCAAGTGCAAAATGATGATATAAAACCATGATAAAAATGCACTTTTAAGTACTAATCACACCCCTCAACCAGCTTATTACTAGTCCCTAGTAATCAAAGCGTTACAACAATTTGAAAATTTCACAAAGCAAGGTATTCATCTTTTAACTTCCATTAATCTATCCAGATAAACAAACTCTCATTAAATTTATATATCTGCTCAATACCTCTTAACAAGATATTAATAAACTTTTTTTTTGTACTCAATGTATCAACACATAATTATGGGGCTTTTCTTGGAAGAAAACAAAATTTTTGTTCTAATGTTTAAGGTTAACTTCCTTGGGTTGGGATTACTATTTTTGTCTTTTTTTTTGTTTTTTTTTTAAATCTATATACATATAATTTAAAAACATCATGCATCTTTAACCCATGTAACGAGCTTTCAGCTAATGACTCCCAGACCAGTTGGTCTCAGGGCATTACGTGTTAAGACACCCCTATGAGCTTAGTAACTCGGGTCGCAGATACTGATATGTAGATAGTGCAATGTTTGATTGCCTTAAGCTTTTCTCCTCAACCCATGTAACAAGCGTTGGGCCAATAGCTCCCAAGTCAGTTGACTTTAGGGTATTAGGTGTTAAAACACCCCTTCGGGCTTAATTGCTTAGGTTAGGGAGGCTACGAAACCAAACTTATCTACATTTTTATTATCATCATTTTTTTTCTTTTTTTTTCTTTTTTTTTTAATTATATACAATCCCTTTCCCTTAGTTGTTACCTTTAACAAAAGAACATAAATAATGTAATAATCTAATATGCAACCCACAATCATATGTTAAAGTGTGTGTGTGTAAATTAAGGTTTAAGAATACATGTTAAATAAGTATATGAGCAGAATTAAGCGGTAACAATACGAGAGTTTGTAAACCTGAATATTTCAGGAAGTATTATAATAGACCTTGTTAAGAATGGTTACTAAGATGCGTCTCAAGAGTCACTTTAACAAAAGAACTCCTTTACTCTGCCATCCTAGTAACAACAATTATGCACATGCTTTATGAAATGAAAAACAACTTTTTTTTATCCACTACTACCCTCTCCCCCCAACCAAAACGAGACATTGTCCTCAATGTTCTAAGGTAGAAAGATAGAGTATAGAAGATATCACCTGAAATAACGAACACTAACAAAACCTGAAACACACTAAAACAAAAATAAAAAATAACAAAACACAATAATAAAACCAAAATACACAAAAATTCACAAATGAAGGCTCAAATCCAATCTAAGCTTTTTACGGCTTCCCGTAGATGACCAATTTATGCGACTCATGGAAGGATCAATCACAGGAATGAAAGATTGTAGTTGGTCAATTAATTGTTCAGCAGTAGTAGCAGAGATTATGATTTGTCGTGCAGAAGATGTTAGAAATTCCTGTTCCACAGCATGATCAAGAAAAGACAACAACTTATCATAATAACCATTAACATTTAACAAACCAATGGGTTTCTGGTGAATGTGCAATTGAGCCCAAGAGGAAATATGAAAGATCTCTTCCAATGTACCTAGACCACCTGGTAAAGCAATGAAAGCATCAGCATGGTTAAACATTGCATTCATTTGACCCGACATTGTAGAGACCTGAAGTTCCTCTCCAATTGTTTTTCCAATGATGTCCCCTTGTGCCAAAGCTTCAGGGACGACCCCCAAAACTTGACTACCTCCTAAAAATGCAGCTATTGACACACCTCCCATTAACCCAAGACTGCCTCCCCCATATACTAAATGAATCTTTCTCTCAGCTAGCACCTGACCAAGATGATTTGCTGATTCTAAAAACTCTTCTTTCCCAGGACTAGATCCACCGAAAACACAAATATTTCTTATTTGATGACTTGAGGAACTTGCCATTTCTACACACTTCTGTATTTGTTGAATGTATGGGTTGAGTAGAAATGAAAGGAAGGAAAAGAGGGTTTTATAGATGAGAAATTAGAAAGGCAATCATAACACCTATATGTAGGCCAGCTGGAGTCTCACACTCTCTCTTTCTCTTTTTATTTCTTTATTTATTTACTTTTTGAAAAAGCATGTGTATGTACAGGTAGTTGTGATTGTGGCTCACATCTTCCCTTGGTTTTACGTCCAAGAACGGCTTAAACGCCCTCTATGGGTCGAGGATAGGCTTCCCATCCAGTTTTCTTAAAAACTGGCAAACAGGGTCTTTTTTAGTCAGATTCCCAAGACTAAGTCGATCATGTTCTTTATGAAATAGTGGCCATAAATCATGAATTGCACGATGCACATCTCCACTAGGATGCGTCTCAAGAGTCAATAGAAGATTATCTAAAGACTCCTTACTCAGGCCATCCTTAATGAATTGTATTTTATCTTCACGGTTTATAGATACCATTCCTAAAGAACGACATTGTGTATTACAAGTCCATCTAGCACATCGATGACAGACTTCTAGTCGTTTTGCACGACGCTTCTTTGCAAAAGTGCTTTTACCTGTTCCAGGCATGTGTGAAATAAAGAAATTAGAGGACTCACCTGATAATCGGACCTTTGCTTCAATCATCCTACGAATATCCTCAGGAATTCCATGATTCATTAACAATCTCAATCTTGCACATCTAGCACGGTAAATTTGTGTAATCGCATTCTAAGGCAGAGCGGGAAAATACTTTTTCAATTTTTCAAGATTAGTGTCCATTTTCAAATGAGAATAGGAAGAGAGATTCAAAGAATTGCACAAATATATACACAAATATCAGTTATTGTGGGAAACTGAAAGAACCGACTTAATTCATGGAGTACCGTTGTCCGCCATTTGACCGGGGTGAGAGAAACTAGCAAAAATCACTCAAAAAGAAACATAAAAAAGAAAATGTGAGAAAAACAAAATAATCAACCTTTATCTACAAAATCATTCAAACCAGCTGATTCATTTTCACTAGAAAAATTATCAAAGTAAGCTTTCAAACGATGTCCATTTTCCTTAAAATCATTGTTATTCATTGAATTCTCAATATCACAAGCCCCATAAGGATTGCTCCATCTTGATCTTAGCTCTTTAGGGAATGCATAGAGTTGAGAATCATAAAACAAAACTTTTTGACCAGTGTCAATTTTTTGACAATTTTCATAAGTTTTGCAGAATGCATTCGTGTCTTTGAACACGGTGGGCCAATAAAATCCATTTTGAAAGATTTTTGTAGCTGTCTTTTTTTACGAGAAACAACTTCCACATGCTTCAGAATGACAAAGTTTAATGACACTACTTACCTCATTGTCGGGAATGAATCTTTGAAATATTTGATCAGGACAATATTTGAATAAGGTAGGGTCATCACAATAAAAATTCTTCACTTCGTTCAAAAACTTTTCTTTGTCTTGGGTACTCCAATCAGCTGACAAATCTCCTAAAGAAAGAAAATTGATATTTTTATTATACCAAGGCATTGGACTAAGAGAAAGTAAGGATTCGTTAGGAAAGTAATCATCCATTGATGTGATGTCAGATGTCGAATCTGTTGTCACTGTTGACAAAAGATTCGCATCAACATTTTCGATGCTTGTTTCATCCATGATTTCTTCCTCAGAATAAATCATTTGCAAATCTTCAGTTTCATCCAATTCATTTTTACTTAAAGTAGATTCAAGTTGATCATAAACTAATTCGTCAATATGATCTACTTCTTGTAAATCATTATCATCTCCAGGTTGCTTGCAAATGTTGAAAATATTCATCTCCAATGTCATGTTTCCAAATGATAGCTTCATGAGTCCATTCCTACAATTAATCAATGCGTTAGAGGTTGCAAGAAACGGACGTCCTAAAATAACAGGAAATGAATTACATGCTTCAACAGGTTCTGTGTCCAAGACAATAAAATCCACAGGATAAATGAATTTATCAACTTGTACTAACACATCTTCAATTATTCCTCTAGGCACTTTTACAGATCTATCGGCAAGTAAAAGAGATATAGAAGTTGGTTTTAACTCACCTAGATTGAGACTCTGAAAAACTGAATATGGAAGTAAATTCACACTAGCACCAAGATCAAGTAAGGCTCTTTCAATTTTGTGCTCTCCAATAAAGCAAGAAATTGTAGGACAACCAGGGTCTTTATATTTCAAAGCATTATTGTTTTGAAGAATAGCACTTACTTGTTCGGCTAGAAAGGCTTTCTTTTTCACATTCAGTTTCCTCTTCACAGTGCAGAGATCTTTCAAAAATTTAGCATAGGAAGGAACCTGTTTAATAGCATCCAGCAAAGGTATATTGATCCTTACCTGTTTGAAAGTTTTAAAGATTTCAGAGTTGTGATTAACTTTCCTTTGTTTGGTCATGGCTTGAGGAAATGGAAGTGCTGGCGGTGAATTAGTCGTTTCTTTGCAATTTTCAGATTCATCCCCTTCCTTACCCTCAGAGATTGACTCATCATCTTTCTCATAAGGTTCAAGAGAGGGTTTTTCAATAACCTTACCACTACGCAGAGTAGTGACTGATTTGACTTGATCCATGTGTTGGCTTCCGGAACTACTTGCATTTGCATTGTATTGCCCTTTGGGATTTTGTTGTGTTTGAGATGGAAACTTACCTTTCTCTTGGAAACTAAGAGCAGATGTTAATTTAGCAAGAGTATCTTTAAAATCTGTCATGTTTTGAGAAAGTTGAGTATTGATTGTCTCTTGCTTTTCAATGAATGCATGCAATGTTTCCTCAAGATTTCTTTTAGGAGGTGGAGCATAAGGAGGTGCATATCCATAAGAATTTTGGAAATTATGGTGAGCTTGAAATGGTGGTTGTGAAGTTTATGCATTGTTGTTCTCACTCTTCCAATTGAAATTTGGGTGATTTCTCCAACCAGGGTTGTATGTTTGGGAGTATGGGTTGTGGTTGGGCCTTTGAAAACTATTTAAAGCATGGGCTTGTTCATGGAGACATTCCTTAAAAGAAGGCAAGGTTGGACAATTGTTGGTTGAGTGTTCATTTGTTTCACAGATTTGACACACAATGTTTTCAATAGATTTTAATTGACCACTCTTTTTCAATTCTAGTGCCTCGACTTTTCTAGCTAAAGATGCAAACTTAGCTTGAAGGTCATGATCTTCCCTAAAGTTGTACATACCTCCACTAGATGTATGAGGTTGAGTTTTACTCGGTGCCTCATATGTACCCGCAGTGTCCCAATTTTGAGCATTTTCAGGTAACAAGTCTAAGTACTCCATTGCTTCATTAGGGTCTTTATCTTCAAAAGTTCCATTGCACATCAATTCAACCATTTGCCTATCTTTAGGTGTTAACCCTTCATAGAAATGTGAAACCAATCTCCATGTTTCAAAACCATGATGAGGGCAAGTACTAAGCAAGTCTCGATACCTATCCCAACATTTGTAAAATGTTTCTCCTGGTTTTTGAGTGAAAGTGGTGATTTGTCTCTTGAAAGAGTTTGTTCTATGAGATGGGAAAAACTTCTTTAAAAACTGTTGTTGCATTTCATCCCAAGCACAAATGGATCCTGGTCTCAAATTTTGTAGCCATGTTTTAGCTTTATCTTTTAATGAAAAAGGAAAAAGTTTTAATCTGATGGTGTTCATGCTACAATTTAAATTATTATATGTGTTGCAGACCTCCTCAAATTCCCTTAAATGCAAGTATGGATTTTCCAATTCCAACCCATGAAAAGAAGGTAAAAGTTGAATAATGTATGGTTTAAAATTAAAATGAGATGCATCGGAAGGAAAAACTATGCATGATGGTGCACTTGTTCTTGTGGGATTTATGTGGTCTCTAAGTATTCTAGCACGATTATTCTCATTATTCTCATTATAAAGTGATTGGTTATCTTCTTTGGCTATTTTTTCTGAAAATGATGAGGATACCCTACAAAGTCTACTACTTGATGTACGTGACCACACTCTCATGCACGTGTAGGAATAGAATAAAAGGAAAAAGAAAAAAGAAAGAAACAAGAGAAAAGAAACAAAGTTATATACAAGAAAAGTGAAAAGAGAAAATAAAATAAATATTATAATTTATACAAGAACTTACCTCTCCAGCAACAGCGCCAAAAACTTGACACGACTAAAAGAATGATGTCTTCTCCCAAGTGCAGGAGTGTTGAAGTAATAAATAACCCGGCAAGACCGGGGTCGAACTATAGGGAGATTAATTGTATAGATTATAAATAACAATAATACAACAACAACAACAATAATAACAACAATAACAATAGTAATAGTAATAACAGTAACAACAACAACAACAACAAGAACAATAATATAATAATAATAATAATAATAATAATAAGGAAAAAGAAGAAGAAGAAAAAGAAGAAAAAGAAGAGAACTTTAAGATGAAATATTAACGTAAAGGTTTAACAACGATAACATTAAATGTCAAGGTTAGAGGATCCATTAATGGTATGTCAAACAAGTATAGTATAAACTCTTATTATTCAATTGAAAATCACACACAAAGGAGGTTCCAATCAGATTATAGATTGTTAACATGATTATATTAGTCATCTTATTCGATTAATGCTAATACTTGTAAATCTCGTCAAGCATTCATGATTATAACTTATGTTAACAACAAATCAAGTTCCTTTCATAGCTCAGGTGTTGGTTATACCATACAGTATGAACTATGAAAGTGCCAAGCATTTGTTGTACCAAGTGTTATACAACATAAATCAAGATTAGTCATTTAACAAGCAAAGTGTTAAAGAGTGAACAAGATAACAAATACAAAACATGTTAGTATCAAACATTAAAGTCCATATTAAGTTTACATTATACTTATTTTTACACCATTAGTGTAACCGTTTCACCTTGACATAATAAACTTAGCTAGACATAATAAGAGTTAACTAAGTAAAGGAAAGGAAATGAAAGGCATAAACTTGATATTAATGAAAGTAAAGCATAAACATTACAAAAAATACAAAGAGACAAAGCAAGAGCATGATCTTGATCTGGACACCAAGATGCCTAAACGCATGGCAAATGCCTCCTTTATGGGCCAAAATTGGGAAGAATTGATTTGATGACTAATTAATGAGTGGGTGGCCAACTCTTGGCTTGGTGACAATTCTTATCTTCTTTTGTTTGCCCAAAACATCATTGATAACATCAAAATTGGAGCCACTTGAAAACATGAAAGTTGTAGACAATTGTCCTAGCTTTTTTGTATAAACATTTTAGCTCATTTGGACTTGTAGAACTCCAGATATGGCCAAAATACCGAACAGTGCTCGGGCTGGAAGACAGATTCGGGCTTCTTTGTTGTTGCTACAATTTGGACTTACAAATGGCCTTTTTAGATCTTGGGCTCCATATCAAAGTTGTAGGCCTATGTCTTACCTTTTCATCCATATAAATTGGACTTAGATCTGAGATCTATAGCTCCAGATATGACCCAATTACCGAATAGTGTTCCGGTTTGGATTGCACCGACATCTCTTTTCTAAGTTTGGCCATCTATTTATCATTGCAATTTAAGTTCTTAAAGTTATCAATCAATCCTTTCATTTTACGTGATAGGCCTGTATTTAAAATGAATATTTACCACAAATTAAAGTTATTTTATATTATTAGATATATTATTATAAAACATGCTTTAGTTAAGGAGTTATTGATACTTCAAGTGCAAAATGATCATAAAAAACCATGATAAAAATGCACTTTTAAGTACTAATCACACCCCCCAACCAGCTTATTACTAGTCCCTAGTAATCAAAGCATTAAAATAGAAAAACAATTTGTAAATTTTATAAAGCAAGGTATTCATCATTTAACTTCCATTAATCTATTCAGATAAACAAACTCTTATTAAATTTATATATCTGCTCAATACCTCTTAACAAGTTATTAATAAACCTTTTTTTTTGTGCTCAATGTATCAACACATAATTATGGGGCTTTTCTTGGAAGAAAATAAAATTTTTGTTCTAATATTTAAGGATAACTTCCTTGGGTTGGGATTATTATTTTTTTCTTTTTTTTTAAATGTATATAAATATAATTTAAAAACATCATGCATCTTTAACCCATGTAACGAGCTTTCAGCTAATGACTCCCAGACCAGTTGGTCTCAGGGCATTACGTGTTAAGACACCCCTATGAGCTTAGTAACTCGGGTCGCAGATACTGATATGTAGATAGTGCAATGTTTGATTGCCTTAAGCTTTTCTCCTCAACCCATGTAACAAGCGTTGGGCCAATAGCTCCCAAGTCAGTTGACTTTAGGGTATTAGGTGTTAAAACACCCCTTCGGGCTTAATTGCTTAGGTTAGGGAGGCTACGAAACCAAACTTATCTACATTTTTATTATCATCATTTTTTTTCTTTTTTTTTCTTAATTATATACAATCCCTTTCCCTTAGTTGTTACCTTTAACTAAAGAACATAAATAATGTAATAATCCAATATGCAACCCACAATCATATGTTAAAGTGTGTGTGTGTAAATTAAGGTTTAAGAATACATGTTAAATAAGTATATGAGCAGAATTAAGTGATAACAATGCGAGAGTTTGTAAACCTGAATATTTTAAGAAGTATTATAATAGACCTTGTTAAGAATGGTTACTAAGATGCGTCTCAAGAGTCACTTTAACAAAAGAGCTCCTTTACTCTGCCATCCTAGTAACAACAATTATGCACATGCTTTACGAAATGAAAAATAATTTTTTTTATCAACTACTACTCTCTCCCCCTAACCAAAACGAGACATTATCCTCAATGTTCTAAGGTAGAAAGATAGAGTATAGAAGATATCACCTGAAATAATAAACACTGATAAACCTGAAACACACTAAAACAAAAATAAAAAATAACAAAACACAATAATAAAACCAAAAGACATAAAAATTCAGAAATGAAGGCTCAAATCCAATCTAAGCTTTTTACGGCTTTCCTTAGATGACCAATTTATGCGACTCATGGAAGGATCAATCACAGGAATGAAAGATTGTAGTTGGTCAATCAATTGTTCAGCAGTAGTAGCAAAGATTATGATTTGTCTTGCAGAAGATGTTAGAAATTCCTGTTCCACAGCATGATCAAGAAAAGATAACAACTTATCATAATAACCATTAACATTTAACAAACCTATGGGTTTATGGTGAATGTGCAGTTGAGCCCAAGAGGAAATATGAAAGATCTCTTCCAATGTGCCTCGACCACCTCGTAAAGCAATGAAGGCATCAGCATGGTTAAACATTGCATTCATTCGAGCTGACATTGTGGAGACCTGAAGTTCCTCTCCAATTGTTTTTCCAATGATGTCCCCTTGTGCTAAAGCTTCGGGGACGACCACCAAAACTTGACTACCTCCTAAAAATACAGCTATTGACACACCTCCCATTAACCCAAGACTGCCTCCCCCATACACTAAATGAATCTTTCTCTCAGCTAGCACTTGACGAAGATGATTTGTTGATTCTAAAAACTCCTTTTCTTTCCCAGGACTAGATCCACTGAAAACACAAATATTTCTTATTTGATGACTTGAGAAACTTGCCATTTCTACACACTTCTGTATTTGTTGAATATATGGGTTGAGTAGAAATGAAAGGAAGGAAGAGAGGGTTTTATAGATGAGAAATTAGAAAGGCAATCATAACACCTATATGTAGGCCAGCTGAAGTCTCACACTCTCTCTCTCTTTTTATTTGTTTATTTATTTAGTTTTGAAAAAGCATGTGTATGTACAGGTAGTTGTGATTGTGCCTCACATCTTCCCTTGGTTTTACATCCAAGAACGGCTTAAACGCCCTCTATGGGTCGGGGATAGGCTTCCCATCCAATTTTCTCAAAAACTAGCAAACAGGGTCTTTTTTAGTCAGATTCCCAAGACTAAGTCGATCATGTTCTTTATGAAATAGTGGCCATAAATCATGCATTACACGATGCACATCTCCACTAGGATGTGTCTCAAGAGTCAATAGAAGATTACCGAAAGACTCTTTACTCAGGCCATCCCTAATGAATTGTATTTTATCTTCACTGTTTATAGATACCATTCTTAAAGAATGACATTGTGTATTACAAGTCCATTTCGCACATCGATGACAAACTTTCAATCGTTTTGCACTACGCTTCTTTGCAAAAGTGCTTTTACTTGTTCCAGGCATGTGTGAAATGAAGGAGTTAGAGGACTCACCTGATAATCGAACCTTTGCTTCAATCAACCAACGAATATCTTCAGGAATTCCATGATTCATTAACAATCTCAATTTTGCACATCTAGCACGGTAAATTTTTGTAATCGTATTCTGAGGCAGAGTAGGAAAATACTTTTTCAATTTTTCAAGATTAGTGTCCATTTTCAAATGAGAATTGGAAGAGAGATTCAAAAAATTGCACAAATATATACACAAATATTAGTTATTGTGGGAAACTGAAAGAACCGACTTAAGTCACGGAGTACCGTTATCCGTCATTTAACCGGGATGAGAGAAACTAGCAAAAGTCACTAAAAAAAATAAAATAAAAATAAAAATCAATCTTTATATACAGGATCACCCAATTCAATAGAGTCATGTTCAACTGAAAAATTATCAAAGTAAACTTTCAAACGATGTCTATTTACCTTGAAAACATTGTCATTATTTGGATTCTCGATGTCATAGGCCTCATATGGATATACATGTTTCACAATAAAATGACCGCTCCTTCTTGATCTTAATTTTCTAGGAAATAAATGCAGTCGAGAATTATAAAGCTAGACTTTTTGACCAATATTGAATGTTTTTCTCAATATTTTCTTGTCATGAAACTCTTTAATTCTTGCTTTATGAATTCTTGAATTTTCATATGCATCATTTCTTATTTCCTCAAGCTCATTTATTTGTAATTTTTGCAGTTGACTAGCATCATCCAAATTTGAATTGAAAGCTTTAATAGCCCAAAGTGCATCATTAAGTCTTAAAAACTAGTCTTTCTTATTAGGGTTCACTGTTTTCTCCAAAATATGTTTGATCTCCCTATTAGCAAGCTCTACTTATCCACTTGTTTGAGGGTGATAAGGGGTGACAACTTTGTGTGTGATTCCATATTTCTTCATTAAAGACTCAAATGGCTTGTTGCAGAAATGTGTTCCACCATCATTTATTATGGCTCGAGGGACTCCAAATCGACTCAAAATATTTTCTTTCAAAAACTTTATCACTATTTTGTGATCATTGTTTCGACTTGGAATTGCCTCTATCCATTTTGAAACATAATCTACTGCGACTAATATGTATAAGAAACCAAATGATGGAGGGAATGGACCCATGAAATCTATACCCCAACAATCAAAGATCTCAATGACAATAATAGGATTTTGAAATAGATCCCAACTTTTGACAGTTTTCACAAGACTTGCAGAATGCATGTGAGTGTTTGAACATGGTGGGCCAGTAAAATCCACTTTGTAAGATTTTTTCAGTTGTCTTTCTTGACGAGAAATGGCCCTCATATGCCTCAGAATGAGAAAATTTAATGACACTACTTACCTCATTGTCAGGAATGCATCTTTGAAATATTTGATCAGGAAAATATTTGAATAAATAAGGTTCATCCCAATAACAGTTCTTCACTTCATTCAAGAACTTTCTTTTATCTTGGGTACTCCAATGAGCTGGCAATTGTCCTGAAACAAGAAAATTGACAATATTAGCAAACCAAGGCATTGTGGAGACATAAAGTAAAGATTCATCGGGATAGTAGTCATCGATTGGTGTGATGTCAGTTTTTGAATCTATTGTCAATCTTGACAAGTGATCTGCGACAACATTTTCGCTACCTTTCTTATCTTTGATTGTGATATTAAATTCTTGAAGTAATAAAATCCACCATACCAATCTAGCTTTAGAATCTTTCTTAGAAAGAAGATATTTCAATGTTGCATGATCACTAAAAACAACAACAGGTGAGCCAACAAGATAAGATCTGAATTTTTCACATGCAAATACTACTCCAAGTAATTCTTTTTTAGTGGTGGTATAATTCATTTGAGCACTATTTAAAATTTTACTTGCATAGTAAATTACAAAAGGTTTCTTATCTTTTCTTTGTCCCAAAATAGCACCTACGGCATAATCACTAGCATCACACATTATTTCAAAAGGTAATGACCAATCAGGAGGTTGAATGATAGGAGCACAAGTAAGCAAGTTTTTAAGTTTAATAAAGGCTTCTTCACAATGTTCAGTCCATTCAAAAATAGTATCCTTTGTTAGAAGGTTACTTAAAGGCTTAGATATTACGCTAAAATCTTTGATGAACCTTCTATAAAAACCAACATGTTCCAGGAATGATCTAACATCTTTAAGAGATTTTGGTGTTGGCAAGTTTGCAATTAACTTGATTTTAGATTTGTCAACCTCAATTCCTTTTGATGAAACAATGTGACCAAGTACAATGCCGTTTGTTACCATAAAATGACATTTTTCCCAATTCAGCACAAGATTCTTCTCTTCACACCTAGTCAAAAACCTTTCCTAAATTAGTCAAACAATCATCAAATGAATCGCCAAAAACAAAAAAATCATCTATGAAAATCTCAAGAAACTATTCAACCATATCACTAAATATACTAAGCATGCATCTTTGAAATGTGGCTGGTGCATTACATAATCCAAAAGGCATCCTTCGATATGCAAAAGTACCAAATGGACATGTGAAAGTAGTCTTCTCTTGATCTTTCAATGCAATTTCAATTTGGTTGTAACCCGAATAGCCATCTAGGAAACAATAAAATTCATGACCTGCAACTCTTTCTAGGCTTTGATCCATGAAAGGTAAAGGAAAATGATCTTTTCTAGTCATTGAATTAAGTTTCCTATAGTCAATGCACATGTACCAACCAGTAACAGTTCTAATGGGAATTAACTCATTGTTCTCATTTGTTATCACAGTGACTCCAGATTTCTTGGGTACAACTTGGGTAGGACTTACCCATTTGCTGTTAGAAATAGGATAAATGATTTCATTATCTAGAAGTTTAATGACTTCATTTTTCACTACTTCCTTCATATTAGGATTTAGCCTTTGTTGCATTTCTCTAAAGGGTTTAGCATTTTCCTCTAAATAAATTCTATGGGTACAAATCAAAGGACTAATTCCTTTTATATCAGTTATGGCCTATCCTAATACAGTTTTGTGCATTTTCAGAGTTTGTAATAACTCACCTTTTTTATGTGCATTAAGTTTCGAAGAGATTATTATCGGAAAAATTTCATTTTCTCCCAAAAAAGAGTATTTGAGATTGGATGGCAATGGCTTCAAATTAGGTTTTGGTGGTTGAACATTTAAAGGTATGGACTTTATTGATCGTGGTGGCAATTCCTCAATTTGTGGCCTCCAATTACTTGTCTTTGATTCTTCCTGAAAATAAATAATTTGCGAATCATTAGATTTATCAATCTCAATTTCACTAGAAGTGGTTGGAAATTGATCATGAATTAATTTTTCAGTAAAGTCCACTTCCTATAAATCATTATCATCTCTAGGTTGCTTGAAAATGTTGAAAATATTCATCTCCAATGTCATGTTTCCAAATGATAGTTTCATCAGTCCATTTCTACAATTAATCAATGCATTAGAAGTTGCAAGAAATGGACATCCTAAAATAACAGGAAATGAATTACATACTTCAACAAGTTGTATGTCGAAGAGAATAAAATCCACAGGATAAATGAATTTATCGACTTGTACTAACACATCTTCAATTATTCCTCTAGGCATTTTTATAGATCTATCGGCAAGTAAAAGAGTTCTAGAAGTTGGTTTTAACTCACCTAGATTGAGACTTTGAAAAACTGAATATGGAAGTAAATTCACACTAGCACTAAGATCAAGTAAGGCTTTTTCAATTTTATGTTCTCCAATAAAGCAAGAAATTGTAGGACAACCGGGGTCTTTATATTTCAAAGCATTATTGTTTTGAAGAATAACACTTACTTGTTTGGCTAGAAAGGCTTTCTTTTTCACATTCAGTTTCCTCTTCACAGTGCATAGATCTTTTAAAAATTTAGCATAGGAAGGAACCTGTTTAATAGCATCCAGCAAAGGTATATTGATTCTTACTTTGTTTAGTCAAGGCATGAGGAAATGAAAGTGCTGGTGGAGAATTAGTCGTTTCTTTGCAATTTTCAGATTCAACCCCTTCCTTACCCTTAGAGATTGACTTATCATGTTTCTCATAAGGTTCAAGAGAGGGTTTTTCAATAACCTTACCACTGTGCAGAGTAGTGACTGATTTGACTTGATCCATGTGTTGGCTTCTGGAACTACTTGCATTTGCATTGTATTGCCCCTTGGGATTTTGTTGTGGTTGAGATGGAAACTTACTTTTCTCTTGGAAACTGAGAGCAGATGTTAATTTTGCATGACTATGTTTAAAATCTGTCATGTTTTGAGCAAGTTGAGTATTGATTGTCTCTTGCTTTTCAATGAATGCATGCAATGTTTCCTCAAGATTTCTTCTACGAGGTGGAGTATAAGGAGGTGCATATCCATGAGAATTTTGGAAATTGTGGTGTGCTTGAAATGGTGGTTGTGAAGTTTGTGCATTGTTATTCTCACTCTTCCAACTGAAATTTAGGTGATTTCTCCAACCAGGATTGTATGTTTGTGAGTATGGGTTGTGGTTGGCCCTTTGGAAACTGTTTAAAGCATGGGCTTGTTCATGGAGACATTCCTTAAAAGAAGGCAAGGTTGGACAATTGTTGGTTGAGTGTTCATTTGTTTCACAGATTTGACACACAATGTTTTCAATAGATTTTAATTCACCACTCTTTTTCAATTCTAGTACCTCGACTTTTCTAGCTAAAGATGCAAACTTAGCTTGGAGGTCATGATCTTCCCTGAGGTTAGACATACCTCCACTAGATGTATGAGGTGGAGTTTTACTCGGTGCCTTATAAGTACCCGCAGTGTCCCAATTTTGAGCATTTTCAGGTAACAAGTCTAAGTACTCCATTGCTTCATCAGGGTCTTTATCTTCAAAAGTTCCATTGCACATCAATTCAACCATTTGCCTATCTTTAGGTATTAACCCTTCATAGAAATGTGAAACCAATCTCCATGTTTCAAAACCATGATGAGGGCAAATATTAAGCAAGTCTTGATATCTATCCCAACATTGGTAAAATGTTTCTCCTGGTTTTTGAGTGAAAGTGGTGATTTTTCTCTTGAAAGAGTTTGTTCTATGAGATGGGAAAAACTTCTTTAAAAATTGTTGTAGCCATGTTTTAGCCTTTTCTTTTAATGAAAAAGGAAAAAGCTTTAATCTGATGGTGTTCATGCTACAATTTAAATTATTATATGTGTTGCAGACCTCCCTCCTCAAATTCCCTTAAATGCAAGTATGGATTTTCCAATTCTAAACCATGAAAAGAAGGTAAAAGTTGAATAATACCTAGTTTAAAATTAAAATGAGATGCATCGAGAGGAAAAACTATACATGATGGTGCACTTGTTCTTGTGGGATTCATGTGGTCTCTAAGTGTTCTAGCACAGTTATTCTCATTATTCTCATTATGAAGTGATTGATTGTCTTCTTCGGCCATATTTTCTGAAAATGATGAGGATATCCTACAAAGTCTACCACTTGATGTCCGTGACCACACTCTCATGCACGTGCAGGAATAAAATAAAAGGAAGAAGAAAATAAAAGAAGAAGAAACAAGAGAAAAGAAACAAAGTTATATACAAGAAAAGTGAAAAGAGAAAATAAAATAAATATTATAATTTATACAAGAACTTACCTCCCCGGCAACGACGCCAAAAACTTGACACGACGAAAAGATTGATGTCTTCTCCCAAGTGCAGGAGTGTTGAAGTAATAAATAACCCGGCAAGACTGGGGTCGAACCATAGGGAGGTTAATTGTATAAATTATAAACAACAATTATAGCAATAACAACAATAACTATAATAATAATAATAATACTAGTAGTAGTAGTAGTAGTAGTAGTAGTAGTAGTAGTAGTAGTAGTAACAATAATAATAAAGAAAGAGAAGAAGAAGATGATGATGAGAACTTGGAGAAGGAATATTAATGTAACAATTAAACAATGATAATAAAAATTATCAAGGTTAGAGATTCCACTAATGGTATGTCAAACAAGTATAATATAAACTCTTATTATTCAATTAGAAACCACACATAAAGAAGGTTCCAATTGGATTATAGATTGTTAACATGATTACATTAGTCATCTAATTCAATTAATGCTAATACTTGTAAATCTCGTCAAGCATTCATGATTATAACTTATGTTAACAACAAATCAAGTTCCTTTCATAGCTCAGGTGTTGGTTATACCATACATTATGGGCTATGAAAGTGCCAAGCATTTCTTGTACCAAGTGTTATACAACATAAATCAAGATTAATTATTTAACAAGCAAAGTATTAAAGAGTGAACAAGATAACAAATATAAAACATGTTAGCATCAAACATTAAAGTCCATATTAAGTTTACATTATACTTATTCTTACGCCATTAGTGTAACCTTTTCACCTTGACATAATTAACTTAGCTAGACATAATGAAAGAAAGAAAAATAGATAAACAAAATAAGAACATAAAAGCTAACTAAGTAAAGGAAAGGAAATGAAAAGCATAAACTTCATATTAATGAAAGCAATGCATAAACATTACATAAAATACAAAAAGAAAAAGGAAGAGCATGGTCTTGATCTAGAAACCAAGATGCCTAAATGCATGTCAGATGCCTCCATTTATAGGCCAAAATTGGGAACTATTGATTTGATGACTAATTGATAAGTAGGTGGCCAACTCTTGACTTGGTGACAATCCTTATCTTCTCTTGTCTGCCCAAAACGTCATTGATAATGCCACAATTGGAGACAGTTGAAAACATGAAAGTTGTATGCAATTGTCTCAGCTTTGTTGTGTAAACAATTCAGCTCATTTGGACTTCTAGAACTCTAGATATAGCCAAAATACCAAACAGTGCTCGGGCTGGAAGACAGATTCGGGCTTCTTTGTTGTTGCTACAATTTGGACTTACAAATGGCCTTTTTAGATCTTGGGCTCCATATGAAAGTTGTAGGCCTATGTCTTACGTTTCCATCCATATAAATTGGACCTAGATTTGAGATCTATAGCTCTAGATATGACCTAATTACCGAATAGTGTTCTGGTTTGGATTGCACCGACATCTCTTTCCTAAGTTTGGCCATCTATTTATCCGTGCAATTTAAGTTCTTAAAGTCATCAATCAATTCTTTCATTTATGTGATAGGCCTGCATTTAAAATGAACAGTTACCATAAATTAAAGGTATCTTATATTATTAGATATATTATTATAAAACATGCTTTAATTAAGGAGTTATTGATACTTCAAGTGCAAAATGATGATATAAAACCATGATAAAAATGCACTTTTAAGTACTAATCAGTTATACAACACAAATCAAGATTAGTCATTTAAAAAGCAAAGCATTAAAGAGTGAATAAGATAACAAATACAAAACATGTTAGTATCAAACATTAAAGTCCGTATTAAGTTTACACTATACTTATTCTTACACCATTAATGTACCCTTTTCACCTTGACATAATAAAATTAGCTAGACATAATGAAAGAAAGAAAAATAAATAAATAAAATAAGAACATAAAAAAGATAAAATTTAGCTAAGTAGATGACAGGAAATGAAAGGCATAAACTTGATATTAATGAAAGCAAAGTATAAACATTACAAAAAATACAAAAAGAGAAAGCAAGAGCATGATCTTGATCTGGACACCAAGATGCCTAAATACATGGCAAATGCCTCCTTTTATAGGCCAAAATTGGGAATTATTGATTTGATGACTAATTGATGAGTAAGTGGCCAACTCTTGACTTGGTGACAATCCTTATCTTCTCTATTTTGCCCAAAACGTCATTGCTAACTTCAAAATTTGAGCCACTTGAAAACATGAAAGTTGTAAGAAATTATCTCAGCTATCTTGTGTAAAAACATCAGCTCATTTGAACTTGTAGAATGCCAAATATGGCCAAAATACTAAACAGTGCTCGAGCTAGAGGACAGATTCGGGCTTCTTTGTTGTTGCTCCAATTTGGACTTGAAAATGGCGTTTTTAGATCTTGGTCTCCATATGAAAGTTGTAGGCCTATGTCTTGGATTCCATCCATATAAGGTAGCCCTAAATCTGAGATCTATAGCTTCATATATGACCTAATTACCGAATAGTGTTCCGGTTTGGATTGCACCGACATCTCTTTTCTAAGTTTGGCCATCTCTTTATTCTTTCTATTTCAGTTCTTAAATTCATCAATCAATCCTTTTATTTATGTGATAGGCCTGCATTTAAAATGAACATTTAGCATAAATTAAAGGTATCTTATAGTATTAGATATATTATTATAAAACATGTTTTAGTTAAGGAGTTATTCATACTTTAAGTGTAAAATGATGATATAAAACCTTGATAAAAATGCACTTTTAAGTACTAATCACTAAGTCGAGCATGTTCTTTATGAAATAGTGGCCATAAATCATGAATTGCACGATGTACATCTCTACTAGGATGCGTGTCAAGAGTTAATAAAAGATTATCTAAAGACTCCTTACTCAGGCCATCCTTAATGAATTGTATTTTATCTTTATGTTTTATAAATACCATTCCCAAAGAATGACATTGTGCATTACAAGTCCATCTAGCACATCGATGACAGACTTTTAGTTATTTTGCACGATATTTCTTTGCAAAAGTGTTTTACTTGTTCTAGGCATCTGTGAAATGAAGGAATTAGGAGACTCACCTAATAATCAGACCTTTGCTTCAATCAACCAATGAATATCTTTAGGAATTCCATGATTCATTAACAACCTCAATCTTGCACATCTAACATGATAAATTTTTGTAATCACATTATGAGGCAGAGCGGGAAAATACTTTTTCAATTTTTCAAGATTAGTGTCCATTATCAAGTGAGAATTGGAAGAGAGATTCAAATAATTGCATAAATATATACATAGATATTAGTTATTATGGGAAACTGAAATAACTGATTTAAGTCACGGAGTACCGTTGTCCGCTATTGAACCAGGGTGAGAGAAACTAACAAAAATCACTAAAAAAAGCATAAAAACAATGTAAGAAATACAAAATAATTAACCTTTTTCTACAAGATCATTCAAACCAATTTATTCATTTTCACTAGGAAAATTATCAAAGTAAGCTTTCAAACGATGTCCATTTTCCTTAAAAACATTGTCATTCATTGTATTCTTAATATCACAGGCCCTATAAGGATTGCTCCATCTTGATCTTAAATGGAGTTGAGAATTATAAAACAAAACTTTTTGACTAGTATCAACTTTTTGATAATTTTCACAAGTTTTGTTGAATGCATGCGTGTCCTTGAATATGATGGGCCAATGATATCGATTTTGAAAGATTTTTGCAGTTGTCTTTTTTTATGAGAAATAACTCATACATGCTTCAGAATGACAAAGTTTAATGACACTACTTACCTCATTGTCGGGAATGAATCTTTGAAATATTTGATCAGAAAAATCTTTGAATAAGTTAGGGTCATCACAATAAAATTTCTTCACTTTGTTCAAAAACTTTTCTTTATCTTAGGTACTCCAATCAACTAGCAAATCTCTTACAGTGAAAAAATTAATATTTTTATCATACCAAGGCATTGGACTAACAGAAAGTAAGGATTCATTAGGAAAGTAATCATCGATTAGTGTGATGTCAGATATCGAATTTATTGTTACTTTTAACAAAAGATCCGCATCAACATTTTCGGTATGTTTTTCATCTCTGATTTCTTCCTCATAATAAATCATTTGCAAATATTCAAATTCATCTAACTCATTTTTACTTAAAGTAGATTCAAGTTGATCATAAACTAATTCGTCAATATAATCTACTTCTTGTAAATCATTATCATCTCCAGGTTGCTAGCAAATGTTGAAAATATTCATCTCCAATTTCATATTTCCAAATGATAGCTTCATCAGTCCATTCCTACAATTAATCAATGCATTAAAAGTTGCAAGAAAGGGACGTCCTAAAATAACAGGAAATGAATTACATACTTCAACAAGTTGTGCCCAAGAGAATAAAATCGATAGGATAAATGAATTTATCGACTTGTACTAGCACATATTCAATTATTCCTTTAGGCACTTTTAGAGATCTATCGGTAAGTAAAAGAGTTATAGAAGTTGGTTTTAACTCACCTAGATTGAAACTCTAAAAAACTGAATATGGAAGTAAATTCACACTATCTCCAAGATCAAGTAAGGCTCTTTTAATTTTATTGTATCCAATAAAGTAAGAAATTCTAGGACAACCAGGGTCTTTATATATTAAAGCATTATTGTTCTGAAGAATGACACTTGTTGATTAGTACTTAAAAGTGCATTTTTATCATGGTTTTATATCATTATTTTGCACTTAAAGTATCAATAACTCCTTAACTAAAGTATGTTTTATAATAATATATCTAATAATATAAGATACCTTTAATTTGTGGTAAATATTCATTTTAAATATAGGCCTATCACATAAATGAAAGGATTGATTGATGACTTTAAGAACTTAAATTGCAAGGGCAAAGAGATGACCAAAATTAGAAAAGAGATGTCGGTGCAATCCAAACCGAAATACTGTTCTGTAATTAGGTTATATCTAGAGTTATAGATCTCATATTAGGTTATATGGATGGAAAGTTAAGACATAGGCCTACAACTTTCATATGGAGCCCAAGATCTAAAAAGGCCATTTTCAAGTCCAAATTGTAGCAACAACAAAGAAACCCGAATCTATCCTCCAGCTCGAGCACTGTTCAATATTTTGGCCATATCTGGAGTTCTACAACTTTCATGTTTTCGACTGGCTCCAATTTTGACATTATCAATGATGTTTTAGGCAGACAAGAGAAGATAAGGATTGTCACCAAGTCAAGAGTTGACCACCCACTCATCAATTAGTCATCAAATCAATAGTTCCCAATTTTGGCCTATAAAAGGAGGCATTTGCCATGCATTTAGGCATCTTGGTCTCTAGATCAAGATCATCCTTTTGCTTTCTCTCTTTGTATTTTTTGTAATGTTTATGCTTTGCTTTCATTAATATCAAGTTTATTCCTTTCATTTCCTTTCATTTATTTAGCTAACTTTTATCTTATTTATGTTCTTATTTTGTTTATCTATTTTTCTTTCTTTCATTATGTCTAGCTAAGTTAATTATGTCAAGGTGAAAAGGTTACACTAATGGTGTAAGAATAAGTATAGTGTAAACTTAAAATGGACTTTAATGTTTGATACTAACATGTTTTATATTTGTTATCTTGTTCACTCTTTAATACTTTGCTTGTTAAATAAATAATCTTAATTTATGTTGTATAACACTTGGTACAACAAATGCTTGGCACTTTCATAGTTCATACTGTATGGTATAACCGACACCTGAGCTATGAAAGAAACTTGATTTGTTGTTAACATAAGTTATAATCATGAATGCTTGATGAGATTTTGAAGTATTAGCATTAATCGAATAAGATGACTAATGTAATCACATTAACAATCCATAATCAGATTAAAACCTCCTTTGTATGTGGTTTCCAATTGAATAATAAGAGTTTATACTATACGTGTTTCACATTCCATTAGTGGAACCTCTAATCTTGACATTTGTTATTATCATTGTTTAATCCTTACATTAATATTCCATCTCAAAGTTCTCATCTTTTTCTTTTTCTTTTTCTTTTTCTTCTTCTTCTCCTTTTGTTTCTTTATTATTATTATTATTATTATTATTATTATTATTACTACTACTACTATTATTATTAGTATTATTATTGCTACTATTATTATTGTTGTTGTTGTTTATAGTTGTTGTCTATAATTTGTACAATTAACCTCTTTGTGGTTCGACCCCCGATCTTGGCGGGTTATTTATTACTTCGACATTCCTGCATTTGGGAGAAGACATCAATCTTTTCGTCGCGTCACTTGTTCGGCTAAAAGGGCTTTCTTTTTCACATTCAGTTTCCTCTTCACGGTGCATAGATCTTTCAAAAATTTAGCATAGGAAGAAACTTGTTTAATAGCATCCAGCAAAGGCATATTGATTCTAACCTGTTTAAAAGTGTCAAAAATTTTAGAATTGTGATTGACTTTCCTTTGTTTGGTCATGGCATGAGGAAATGGAAGTGCTAACAGGGAATCAATCATTTCTTTGCAATTTTCATATTCAACCTCTTCCCTACCCTCAAAGATTGACTCATCATCTTTCTCACAAGGTTCAAGAGTAGGTTTTTCAATAACCATACCACTGCGAAGAGTAGTGACTGATTTGACTTGATCTGTGTGTTGGCTTCTAGAACTACTTGCATTTGCATTGTATTGCCCCTTGGGATTTTGTTGTGGTTGAGATGGAAACTTACATTTCTCTTAGAAACTAAGATTAGATGTCAATTTTGCAACAATATTTTTAAAACCTGTCATGTTTTGAGCAAGCTGAGTATTGATTGTCTCTTGCTTTTCAATAAATGCATGCAATGTTTCCTCAAGATTTCTTCTAAGAGGCAGAGCATAAGAAGATGCATATCTATGAGAATTTTAGAAATTGTGTACTTGAAATAGTGGTTGTGAAGTTTATACATTGTTATTATTACTCTTCCAAGTGAAATTTAGGTGATTTCTCTAACTAGGGTTGTATGTTTGAGAGTATGGGTTGTGGTTGGCCCTTTAAAAACTGTTTAAAGTATGAGCTTGTTTATTGAGACATTTCTTAAAAGAAGGCAAGGTTGGATAGTTACTGGTTGAGTGTTCATTTGTTTCACATATTTGACACACAATGTTTTCAATAAATTTTAATTGACCACTCTTTTTCAATTCTAGTACCTCGACTTTTCTAGCTAAAGATGCAAACTTAGCTTGGAGGTCATGATCTTCCCTGAGGTTAGACATACCTCCACTAGATGTATGAGGTGAAGTTTTACTTGGTGCCTCATAAGTACCCGCGTTGTCCTAATTTTGAGCATTTTAAGCTAACAAATCTAAGTACTCCATTGTTTCATCAAGGTCTTTATCTTCAAAAGTTCCATTGCACATCAATTCAACCATTTGCCTATCTCTAGGTGTTAACCCTTCATAAAAATATGAAACCAATCTCCATGTTTCAAAACCATGATGAAGGCAAGTATTTAGCACGTCTCGATACCTATCCCAACATTGGTAAAATGTTTCTCGTGGTTTTTGAGTGAAAGTGGTGATTTGCCTTTTGAAAGAGTTTGTTTTGTGAGATGGGAAAAACTTCTTTAAAAACTGTTGTTGCATTTCATCCCATGCACGAATGGATCCTGGTCTCAAATTTTTTAGCCATGTTTTAACTTTATCTTTTAATGAAAAAGAAAAAAAGCTTTAATCTGATGGTGTTCATGCTATAATTTGAATAATTATATGTGTTGCAGACCTCCTTAAATTCCCATAAATGCAAGTATGGATTCTCTAAATCTATGCCATGAAAAGAAGGTAAAAGGAGGAAACATTATACATGATGGTGCACTTGTTCTTATGGGATTCATGTGATCTCTAAGTATTCTAGCACAGTTATTCTCATTATGAAGTGATTGATTATCTTCTTCAGCCATATTTTTTGAAAATGATGAGGATACCTTATAAAGTCTACCACTTGATGTACTTGACCATGCTCTCATGCACGTGTAGGAATCGAATAAAATAAAGAAGAAAACAAAAGAAGAAGAAATAATAGACAAGAAACAAAGTTATATATAAGAAAAGTAGAAAGAGAAAATAAAATAAATATTATAATTTATACAAGAACTTACCTCCCTCGCAACGACACTAAAAACATGACATGAGTAAAAGATTAATATCTTCTTCTAAGTGCAAGAGTGTCAAAGTAATAAATAACCCAGCAAGACTGGGGTCGAATCACAAAGAGGTTAATTGTATAAATTATAGATGACAATAATAACAACAACAACAGCAGCAGCAGCAACAACAACAACAACAACAACAACAACAACAATAATAATAATAATAATAAAGAAGGAGGAGAAGAAGAAAAGGATGAGAACTTTGAGATGGAATATTAATGTAAGGATCAAACAATGATAATAACAAATGTCAAGGTTAGAGGTTCCACTAATGGTATGTCAAACAAGTACAGTATAAACTCTTATTACTCAATTGGAAACTACACACAAAAAAGGTTTCAATCTGATTATAGATTGTTAACGTAATTACATTACTCATCTTATTTGATTAATGCTAATACTTGTAAATCTCATCAAGCATTCATGATTATAACTTATGTTAATAACAAATTAAGTTCTTTTCATAACTCAGGTGTCGGCTATACCATACAGTGTGGGCTATGAAAGTGTCAAGCATTTGTTGTACCAAGTGTTATACAACATAAATCAAGATTAGACATTTAACAAGCAAAGTATTAAAGAGTGAACAAGATAACAAATACAAAATATGTTAGTATCAAACATTAAAGTCTATATTAAGTTTAGACTATACTTATTCTTACACCATTAGAGCAACCTTTTCACCTTGACATAATAAACTTAGCTAAATATAATAAAAGAAAGAAAAATAAATAAACAAAATAAAAACATAAATAAGATAAGAATTAACTAAGTAAAGGAAAGGAAATGAAAAGTATAAACTTGATATTAATGAAAGCAAAGCATAAACATAACAAAAAATACAAAGAGAGAAAGAGAGAAAGCAAGAGCATGATCTTGATTTGTAAACCAAGATGCCTAAATGCATGGAAAATGCCTCCTTTTATAGGCTAAAATTGGAAACTATTGATTTGATGACTAATTGATGAGTAGGTGGCCAACTCTTGATTTGGTGAAAATCCTTATCTTTTTTTGTCTGCCCAAAATGTCATTAATAACGTCAAAATTTGAGCCACTTGAAACATGAAAGTTGTAGGAAATTGTCTTACCTTTCTTATGTAAACAATTTAGGTCATTTGGACATCTAAAACTCTAGATAACATTACCTAAATGATTTATAAAATTTCTTTACAATAATAAATCATTCATGAAGAAAATGAGAAGATAAACATTAAGATTCATTCATATCCTAAAGAACTCACCTCAATCACCATTATCCTTGATTTGGATCCAAGAAAGAGTTTAACCAACCATGATTATATATAAGAACACTTCAATAAACATGAAAGAACTTGAATCCAACTGAAATAATAAGTTTTACAAACTAAAGAACCAAAATCTTTAAAGAAGAACACAATACAATTTCAGAAAAAATTCGGACACAAATCTAACTCTAACTTTGGACAGCAATTTGACCCTCTTAGAAGCTTTTTTGCGAGATGTTTATTAGAGACATATTTATAGAAAATTCTGTCACCTTTCTAGATCATTAAAGAACAGCTCATTTGGACACTTAAGTCAAACGTTATGGGCAAAACACTGAAAGGTGTTCTGAAAAATCAAATCAAAACAGCTTTACAACCACTTTGGTGCACGTTTTTCTTCCACATTTATGAGTTGTCTCCTTCTTCTTTTTTACCCAAAATAATGTTAAAATATCCCCTCCAGCTTTCCATCCATGTGCTTGCCTTCTTGGATCAATGGATTACCCAAAATAAATCAATTGTTATTTGTTGTGTGGACATGTAAGATCATGGATTGTGTTTGGGCTGATTTGAAGGTTGATTTGGGGTTGATTTAGGGCTGAATTTGGGCTGAATTTCAGCATCAAATAAGTATACAAATGTACTTATTATTTGGGCTAAGATTGACATTGAAACCTTGAGTTTTTAATGGTTGAAGTTTGCACACAACATAAGACAAGTTTGGGCTTGAAATAGATCATATGATATTCTTTTCTAGAATTGGAATAGAATTGATTTTTGGGACAAATTTGGAGCACTTATTTGAACCAAGATTTGCTTCAATCTTCAACTAAATGTCTCTTCAATTCTTTGTTCTAAATTCTGACGTTGAATTTTCTGAATTAATTCAATTAAGCTCCAAAAACCTATCGAAACACTAAAACAAACTTCATTACTAAAAAACACATCAATTATTATAAAAACAGCCAAATAAAAACAATAAATACATATGTAAAATAAGAGACTTAATGACACTTTTGATGCACAATCAATTTCCACTTTTGACTTATCTACCTCTATCCCTTTTGAAAAGACAATGTGACCTAAAACAATGCCATGTGTCACCATAAAATGTCACTTCTCCCAATTGAGTACAAGATTGCTCTCTTCACACCTTTTAAGAACTTTTTCTAGATGCATTAGACACAACTCATAAGAATCCCCATAAACTGAAAAATCATCCATGAAAACATCCAAAACATTTTCCACCATGTCACTAAAGATACTCATCATACACCTTTGAAAAGTGGCTGGTGCATTACACAAACCAAAAGGCATTCTTCTATAAGCATAGGTATCAAAAGGACAAGTGAAAATGGTTTTTTCTTGGTCTTCTAAAGAAATCTCAATTTGGTTGTAACCTGAGTATCCATCAAGAAAACAATAGAAAGCTCTTCCAGCTACTTTTTCAAGCAGTTGGTCTAAAAATGAAAGTGGAAAATGGTCTTTCCTAGTCACCATGTTCAATTTCCTAGAACTTTTATGTGGAGGTCTGGTTCAAATTCTAATGTTATCTATGATGTTTTATTCAGACAAGAGAAGATAAGGATTGTCATCAAGTCAAGAGGTGACCACCCACTCATCAATTAGTCATCAAATCAATAGTTCCCAAGTTTGGCCTTTAAATGGAGGAATTTGTCATACTTTTAGGCATCTTGGTTTCTAGATCAAGATCATGCTCTTGCTTTTTCTCTTTGTATTTTTTGTAATGTTTATGCTTTGCTTTCATTAATATCAAGTTTATGCCTTTCATTTACTTAGTTAACTTTTATGTTATTTATATTCTTATCTTGTTTATTTGTGTTTCTGCCTTTCATTATGTCAAGGTAAAAAGATTATATTAATGGTGTAAGAATAAGTATAGTGTAAACTTAATATGAACTTTAATGTTTGGTCATGGTATGAGGAAATGAAAGTACAGGTAGGGAATCAGTCTTTTCCTTTAAATATTCATATTCCACCCTTTCCTTATCCTTAGAGATTGACTCATCATCTTTCTCACAAGGTTCAAGAGTGAGTTTTTCAATAACCTTACCACTGCGAAGAGTGATGTCTGATTTGACTTGATCCATGTGTTGACTTCCAGAACTACTTGCATTTGCATTGTATTGCCCCTTGGGATTTTCCTGTGGTTGAGATGGAAACTTATCTTTTTCTTGAAAACTAAGAGCAGATGTGAATTTTGCAAGAGTATCTTTAAAATTTGTTATACTTTGAGCAAGTTGAGTGTTAATTGTCTCTTGGTTTTTAATGAATGTATACAAAGTTTCCTCAAAATTTCTTCTAGGAAGTGGAGTATAAGGTGGTGTATATTTATAAGAATTTTGAAAATTATGATGTACTTGAAATTATGGTTATGAAGTTTACGCATTATTTTTATCACTTTTCCAACTAAAATTTAAGTGATTTCTCTAATCAGGGTTGTATGTTTGTGAGTATAGGTTATGATTAAGCCTTTGAGAACTATTTCAAGTATGAGCTTGTTTATAGAGACATTCCTTAAAAGAAGGCAAAGTTGGACAATCATTGCTAAGTGTTCATTTGTTTCATATATTTGACAAATAATATCTTGAATAGATTTTAATTGAACACTCTTTTTTAATTCTAGTGCCTCAACTTTTCTAGCTAAAGAAGCATACTTGGCTTGGAGGTCATGATCTTCCCTAAAGTTGTACATATCTCTACTAGATATATGAGGTTGAGTTTTACTTGGTGCCTAATAAGTACTTGCGGTGTCCCAATTTTGAGTATTTTCACCGAGCAAGTCTAGATACTCTATTGCTTTATCAGGGTCTTTATCTTCAAAACTTTCATTACACATCAATTCAACCATTTGCCTATCTCTAGGTGTTAATCTTTCATAAAAATATGAAACCAATCTTCATATTTTAAAATCATGATGAAGGCAAGTATTAATCAACTCTCAATATCTATCCCAATATTGATAAAATGTTTTTTTTTTGTTCTTGAATGAAAGTAATGATTTTTTTTATAGAGTTTGTTTTGTGAGTTGGAAAAAAATTCTTTAAAAACTATTGTTGCATTTCATCCCAAGCACGAATGGATCCAGGTCTTAAATTTTGTAGCAATATTTTAGCTTTTATCTTTTAATAAAAAAGGATAAAGCTTTAATCTGATGGTTGACACGACTAAAAGGTTGATGTCTTCTCCCAAGTGTAGGAGTGTCGAAGTAATAAATAACCCGGTAAGACCGGGATCGAACCACAGGGAGGTTAATTGTACAAATTATAGACAACAATTATAAGCAACAATAATAGCAATAATAACAAAAACAATAACAACAACAACTATAATAGTAGTAGTAGTAGTAGTAGTAGTAATAATAATAATAAAGAAAGAGAAGAAGAAGAAGATGATGAGAACTTGGAGATGAAAAATTAATGTAAGGATTAAACAATAATAATAACAAATGTCAAGGTTAGAGGTTCCACTAATGGTATATCAAACAAGTATAATATAAACTCTTATTATTGAATTGGAAACCACACACAAAGGAGGTTCCAATCAGATTATATATTGTTAACATGATTACATTAGTCATCTTATTCAATTAATGCTAATACTTGTAAATCTCGTCAAGCATTCATGATTATAACTTATGTTAACAACAAATCAAGTTCCTTTCATAGCTCAGGTGTCGGTTATACCATACATTATGGGCTATGAAAGTGCCAAGCATTTGTTGTACCAAGTGTTATACAACATAAATCAAGATTAGTCATTTAACAAGCAAAGTATTAAAGAGTGAACAAGATAACAAATATAAAACATGTTAGTATCAAACTTTAAAGTTCATATTAAGTTTACATTATACTTATTCTTACACCATTAGTGTAACCTTTTCACCTTGACATAATTAACTTAGCTAGACATAATGAAAGAAAGAAAGATAGATAAACAAAATAAGAACATAAAAGTTAACTAAGTAAAGGAAAGGAAATGAAAGGCATAAACTTGATATTAATGAAAGCAAAGCATAAACATTACAAAAAATACAAAGAGAGAAAGGAAGAGCATGATCTTGATCTAAAAACCAAGATGTCTAAATACATGGCAAATGCCTCCTTTTATAGGCCAAAATTGGGAACTATTGATTTGATGACTAATTGATAAGTGGGTGGCCAACTTTTGACTTGGTGACAATCCTTATCTTCTCTTATCTGGCCAAAACGTCATTGCTAACGTCAAAATTGGAGCTAGTTGTAAACATGAAAGTTGTAGGCAATTGTCTCAGCTTTCTTGTGTAAAACATTCAGCTCATTTGGACTTCTAAAACTCTAGTTATGGCCAAAATACCAAACAGTGCTCGGGCTGGAAGACAGATTCGGGCTTCTTTGTTGTTGCTACAATTTGGACTTGATAATGGCATTTTTAGATCTTGGGCTCCATATGAAAGTTGTAGGCATATGTCTTACCTTTCCATCCATATAAATTGGACCTAAATCTGAGATCTGTAGCTCCAGATATGACCCAATTACCGAACAGTGTTCCGGTTTGGATTGCACCGACATTTCTTTTCTAAATTTGACCATATCTTTGCCTTTGCAATTTAAGTTCTTAAAGTCATCAATCAATCCTTTCATTTATATGATAGGCCTGCATTAAAAATAGACATTTACCACAAATTATAGGTATCTTATATTATTAGATACATTATTATAAAACATATTTTAGTTAAGGAGTTATTGATATTTCAAGTGCAAAATGATGATATAAAACCATGATAAAAATGCACTTTTAAGTACTAATCACACCCCCCCAACCAGCTTATTACTAGTCCCTAGTAATCAAAGCGTTAAAATAATTTGCAAATTTCACAAAGCAACGTATTCATCATTTAACTTCCATTAATCTATCCAGATAAACAAACTCTCATTAAATTTATATATTTGCTCAATACCTCTTAACAAGATATTAATAAACCTTTTTTTTGTGCTCAATGTATCAACACATAATTATGGGGCTTTTCTTGGAAGAAAACAAAATTTTTGTTCTAATGTTTAAGGTTAACTTCCTTGGGTTGGGATTACTATTTTTGTCTCTTTTTTTTTGTTTTTTTTTTAAATCTATATACATATAATTTAAAAACATCATGCATCTTTAACCCATGTAACGAGCTTTCAGCTAATGACTCCCAGACCAGTTGGTCGTAGGACATTAGGTGTTAAGACACCCCTACGAGCTTAGTAACTCGGGTCGTAGATACTGATATGTAGATAGTGCAATGTTTGATTCCCTTAAGCTTTTCTCCTTAACCCATGTAACAAGCGTTGGGCCAATAGCTCCCAAGTCAGTTGACTTTAGGGTATTAGGTGTTAAAACACCCCTTCGGGCTTAATTGCTTAGGTTAGGGAGGCTACGAAACCAAACTTATCTACATTTTTATTATCATCATTTTTTTTTCTTCTTTTTTTTTCATGTTTTTGTTTTTTAATTATATACAATCCCTTTCCCTTAGTTGTTACCTTTAACAAAAGAACATAAATAATGTAATAATCCAATATGCAATCCACAATCATATGTTGAAGTGTGTGTGTGTAAATTAAGGTTTAAGAATACATGTTAAATAAGTATATGAGCAGAATTAAGTGATAACAATACGAGAGTTTGTAAATCTGAATATTTCAGGAAGTATTATAATAGACCTTGTTAATAATGGTTACTAAGATGCGTCTCAAGAGTCACTTTAACAAAAGAACTCCTTTACTCTGCCATCCTAGTAACAACAATTATGCACATGCTTTATGAAATGAAAAACAATTTTTTTTTTTTATCAACTACTACCCTCTCCCCCAACCAAAACGAGACATTGTCCTCAATGTTCTAAGGTAGAAAGATAGAGTATAGAAGATATCACCTGAAATAACGAACACTGACAAAACCTGAAACACACTAAAACAAAAATAAGAAATAACAAAACACAATAATAAAACCAAAATACATAAAAATTCACAAATGAAGGCTCAAATCCAATCTAAGCTTTTTACGGCTTTCCTTAGATGACCAATTTATGCGACTCATGGAAGGATCAATCACATGTTCTTTATGAAATAGCGGCCATAAATCATGAATTACACGATGCACATCTCCACTAGGATGCGTCTCAAGAGTCAATAGAAAATTATCTAAAGACTCCTTACTCAGGCCATCCTTAATGAATTGTATTTTATCTTCACGGTTTATAGATACCATTCCTAAAGAACGACATTGTGTATTACAAGTCCATCTAGCACATCGATGACAGACATCCAGTCGTTTTGCACGACGCTTCTTTGCAAAAGTGCTTTTACCTGTTCCAGGCATGTGTGAAATGAAGTTAGAGGACTCACCTGATAATCAGACCTTTGCTTCAATCAACCAGCGAATATCTTCAGGAATTCCATGATTCATTAATAATCTCAATCTTGCACATCTAGCACGGTAAATTTTCATAATCGCATTCTGAGGCAGAGCGGGAAAATACTTTTTCAATTTTTCAAGATTAGTGTCCATTTTCAAATGAGAATTGGAAGAGAGCTTCAAAGAATTGCACAGATATATACGCAGATATCAGTAATTGTGGGAAACTGAAAGAACCGACTTAAGTCACGGAGTGCCGTTATCCGCCATTTGACCGGGGTGAAAGAAACTTGCAAAAATCACTCAAAAAGAAACAAAAATAAAATAAAATAAAATAAAATCAATCTTTATATACAGGATCACCCAATTCAATAGAGTTATGTTCAATTGAAAAATTGTCAAAGTAAACTTTCAGACGATGTCCATTTACCTTGAAAACATTGCCATTCTTTGGATTCTCGATGTCATAGGCCCCATATGGATACACATGTTTCACAATAAAAGGACCACTCCATCTTGATCTTAATTTTTCAGGAAATAAATGCAGTCGAGAATTATAAAGCAAGACTTTTTGACCAACATTGAAGGTTTTTCTCTGTATTTTCTTATCATGAAACTCTTTAATTCTTGCTTTATGAATTCTTGAATTTTCATATGCATCATTTCTTATTTCCTCAAGCTCATTTATTTGTAATTTTCGCAGTTGACTAGCTTCATCCAGATTTGAATTGAAAGCTTTAATAGCCCAATAAGCTTTATGTTCAAGTTCCACAGGCAAGTGACAAGGTTTTCCATAAACTAGTCTATAAGGTGACATACCTAATGATGTTTTATAAGCAGTTCGATAAGGCCAAAGTGCATCATTAAGTCTTAAAGACCAGTCTTTCCTATTAGGATTCACTATTTTCTCCAAAATATGTTTGATCTCCCTATTAGCAAGCTCTACTTGTCCACTTGTTTGAGGGTGATAAGGGGTGGCAACTTTGTGTGTGATTCCATATTTCTTCATTAAAGACTCAAATGGCTTGTTACAGAAATGTGTTCCACCAAATCGACTCAAAATACTTTCTTTCAAAAACTTTATCACTGTTTTGTGATCATTGTTTCGACTTGGAATTGCCTCTATCCATTTTGAAACATAATCTACTGCGACTAATATGTATAAGAAACCAAATGATGGAAAATGACAAAAAGCAAACGGAAACCTGCAACTGTCAAGCGTTCACAAGACCCATTGCATGCGCATATCCCCTCTCACGCAAACTAAGGGGGTTCGCTGGTTCTTGGCCTCAAGTTAGCTCTTGGTACACTTCATGGTTCTCTTTCCTGTATTCCAAGTGCAGATCTACCCTCTCCCCCTGCTGCCATCCATCCCAGCGGCGCAGGTACAAGCACTGTCAGAGAGGCAGATGGGCCTCTTGTGGAAGACTGTTCAGATGAAGCTGATCTCGAAGAAGAGCAGCTAGATTTCTCTTGTTCTGAGGAAGAATATGACATGTCTACATCACCTTCCCTAACTCCAGTCACTTCAGAGATACCGAATCCCCCAACCCCAGTCTCTCCAAAGCTACCTGAAAACCCTAAAGGAGTCAGCTTTAACCCGGCCAACAGTGCTAAAGCAGGTAAAATTTTCTCTTCTCCTCCTGGCAGTAGTAAATGGAAAGATTTGTTCACTTCCAACCGCAGTATCACCTCTTGTCCGAAGCTCATACACTTCTCAAGCTTCACTGATATTCAGTCATGTCCTTTCCTGACCGAAGACTTAGATCATTCTTGTGATGACTGGAAACTATGTGCCATTGGCTATGTCTCTGGCAAATTTCCCGGTTACAGAGCTTTGAATAGCATCATTGGGAACACTTGGAAATGTGAAGCCACCCTTACTTTACATGAATCGGGATGGTTAATCTATAAATTTCAGACTGAAGAGGACAAATGCTCTGTCTTGTGTGGAGGCCCCTATCTTGTATATGGCCGGCCCCTCATCCTGCGTCCCATGTCTGAATATTTCGACTTCTCAAGTTCAGAAATGTCCCAAGTCCCTGTTTGGGTTAAGTTCCCCAACCTGCCATTAAAATGTTGGACTCCGAGGTGTTTGTCAAAGCTTGCTAGTGTTCTTGGCAAGCCAATTCAGTGCGACAAGTTAACCTCCACCAAGGAGCGCTTATCCTATGCATGGGTGCTTGTGGAAATTGATCTCCTTGCAGAGCTTAGATCCTCCATCAACGTTGTTCTGCCCAATGGCAGCCCTCTTAATCAGCGAGTAATTTATGAGACCCTGCCCAAATTTTGTAAACATTGCAAAGTGCTTGGCCATTCCACCAGCACCTGCTCAAAGAAAAAGGATGAAGTAAGAGCAGTAGAGAAGGCAGGTTCAGATAGTGTTGTCAAAGCTAGTGTCTTAACTCGACTCAGGCCTCCTACTGATGCCCCACCAGTTGATACTCCGACTACTAATGTTTCTCCGGTTGAACCCACACCTATTAATGCCCCTCATGTTGTTGATCCTAAGCCTGATGATCTCACTGTCCCTACAACACCTAGTGATCCTCAAGCCGATATACAGGATAATAACACTACTGAGGCTGGTTCAGAAGGGTGGGAAACCGTAAGGAAGAGGAAAACTGGAAACAAGAAACATTTGCCTTCGGCAACAACCCTGTCCACATCAGTCAAGGGGAAGGAAGTCGCAGGGCCAACAGAGGAAAAAAACAGTCGCAGGCAAAACAAAGGTAAACAGCCCTCTTAAACAACATGAGGTAGTTAGCCTCATGAAGAAGAATAAGTTAGATATTTGTGGGCTCGTTGAAACAAAGCTGTCCTCTTCAGCAGTTTCTTTCATGCACAAACTTCGGCTAAAAAATTGGAGTTTCTTATCTAATGGTGCAGCTTCCAACACTGCACGCATTTTGGTTTTTTGGAATCCCTCTACTGTTAAGGTGGAACTCATGGATTTCACGTCACAGGGAGTGCATGTCCTCATCAGCAGCTTAATAGATCAGTATGTATTTCCTGCCACTTTTGTCTATGGATATAACACTGTTATTGCCCGCAGATCCCTCTGGGAAGACTTGCAAAAATGGAGCTCAAATTCTCCCTGGATTGTTCTGGGCGATTTCAACTCCCTCTTATCTCAAGAGGACAAGCATAATGGCGAGCCTGTATCCTCATATGAAGTTTCAGATTTTCGTACCTGTTGCTCTGATCTAGGTCTCTCTGACTTGAACTATACAGGCTGCCAGTTCACTTGGTCAAATGGGAAGATATGGAGCAGAATAGATAGGGTTCTAGTGAACCCCTACTGGTTGGGACTTCAAAGAGCCACTTCTGTGCACTTTAGCAACCCAGGGGCTTTTTCAGATCATTCCCCGATATCAGTCTGCATTGGCCCTATGTATCAACGAAAGCGGGCTAGCTTTAAGTTCTTCAATATGTGGGTTGAGCATCCTGATTACAAGACTCTCCTCTCGGAAAAATGGCCTGTAGAGATTTCTGGTTCTCCTATGTATATTCTATGCAAACGCTTAAAGCTTCTTAAAGCCCCTCTAAAGCAGCTCAACAAACTCCACTTTGCTCACATTTCAGAGAAAGTCAGTAGAGCTGAAGCTGACCTCGACCAGCTCCAATCTCTTCTCCATAATGACATGGACAACGCATATCTGTTGGCTCAGGATAAAAGGCTTCGCTTGGCCCTTGTTAATCTAAAATCAGCAGAGAAAATGTTCTACAGCCAGAAATTAAAATGCAACTTCTTCAAGGACTGTGACAGAGGGACTAGATTCTTCCATGCATTGATGAATCACAGGCATAAGAAAAATTTCATTCCTGCTATTCATCGTAGTGATGGGTCCCTCACAACCTCCATGTCTGAGATGGGGGATGTCTTTGTTAGTTTCTACCAGCAGCTCCTAGGCACTTCGAGAACTACTATCCCATTAGATGAATCAGTTGTCCTCAGGGGTCCTAGGCTTGATGCCTCCTCACAAGCCTCCTTACTAGCTCCTATTTCAAATGACGACATCAAAACAGCTCTCTTCAGCATTGGAGATGATAAATCCCCGGGACCAAATGGGTACTCTTCTTTCTTTTTCAAGAACTCTTGGAATGTGGTTGGGCAGGATATTTGTTCTGCAGTGAAAGATTTTTTCCAATCGGGACAACTCCTTAAGCAGATAAACCATTCTATCATAACTCTGGTGCCGAAATCTGCTAATGTTACAAATGCTAGTGACTTCAGGCCCATTTCTTGTTGTAATGTAATCTACAAGATCATCTCAAAGATTCTAGTTGCCCGGATGGGGAATACCCTTCACAGCATCATTAGTCCCATGCAAAATGCCTTCCTGGGTGGTCGCCGCATGGCTGATAATATCAATCTTTTACAGGAGTTGCTTAGACAGTATGAAAGGAAAAGAACCTCTCCTCGATGCCTTCTTCAAATTGACTTCAAGAAAGCCTTCGACTCAGTTCAATGGATTTTCTTACGGCAATTACTTCTCCAGCTTGGCTTCCCAGATAAATTTGTTCACCTGGTTATGACTTGTGTTGAAACAGCTTCCTACTCAGTTGCTATCAATGGGGAACTATATGGTTTTTTTCCAGGAAGGTGTGGTGTGAGACAAGGGGATCCACTATCACCATACCTATTCATTACTTGCATGGAATATCTCTCTAGGATGTTGTGCCAAGCCACTCATAATCCTCCCTTCCGATTTCATCCAAAGTGCAAGCCACTTGGTATCTCCCATCTCTTTTTTGCTGATGATATCATCCTGTTTTGTCGAGGTGACATAGAATCAGTTCAGTTACTGCATCAGAAACTGACTCTCTTTGGGCAAACATCAGGCCTGCATCTCAATAACTTAAAATCATCAATATATTTTGGGGGAGTTAGCGATCGTTCAAAGCAAACTATTCTGTCAGAAACTGGTTTCTCTGAAGGTACCTTTCCTTTCAGATATCTTGGGGTTCCTCTAAGCCCCCACAGGCTCCTTGCAAGTCAGTACTCCCCCCTCCTACATAAGGTAGAGGCAGCTATTCAAAGCTGGATGGGTAAACACCTTACTTATGCAGGAAGGCTGGAGCTGATTAAGTCTGTCCTGTATGGTATGGTGCAATTCTGGGTTGGTATCTTCCCAATGCCGCAAGCTGTTATCAAGCAAATCACATGCCTTTGTCGCAACTTTTTATGGACAGGAGATACTCATAGAAACAAAGCTGCTCTTGTGGCCTGGAAAACTGTTTGCCTGCCGAAATGTGAAGGTGGTTTGGGAATGCTTGATATTCAAGTGAGTAACAACTGTTTCATTGCCAAGCACCTCTGGAACATACACATGAAGCAAGATTCCATTTGGATTAAATGGATTCATCACTTTTACTTACGCACTCAATCCATCTGGAATGCCCAGGCTCATAGGACCTCATCACCACTATGGAAATCAATCATTATTCTCAAAAACCACCTTCTTGAGCTACACGGGGGACAACAACCAGTTCTTGCTTTGATGGCAGGTTGGAATCAGAAAAGAGGCGGGTTCACCTCTAATGCTTACGCCTCCCTCAGGATGCAAAGCACAACAGTAAAATGGGAAAAGATAGTCTGGGAGCAATGGGCTCTTCCTAGGCATAATTTCACTCTTTGGCTTGCTATGCATGGGAAACTTCGTACTAAGGATCGGCTGAAGTTCATTCCAACTGACACATTATGTATGTTTTGTAGGCAGGCCGAGGAAAGCCATAGACACTTGTTCTTTGGCTGTAGTTGGACATTTTCCCTATGGAGTACAGTGAAATCTTGGCTGAGAATCAATAGACGCATGTCAACTCTCACTAGTGCTGTACGAGGATTACCCTATAAAAAAAAGAATTTGGAAGCTAGAATGAGAAGAGTCTCTCTATGTGCTTTAGTCTACATGATTTGGGAGGAGCGAAATAAACGAGTATTTGATGATAAGTGTACTTCCCTTGCCCTGCTCTTTCGGAAGTTCCAAATCCTCTTCTACATGATTTTTCACTTCCATGAGAAAGATCATTCACTCATCAACGTTGCTTGGTGAATTTCTTAGAGATGAGTCCTGTTGTGATATTAGGAGGTGGTTCTGGAATGTCCGATGCTTCTTGGTCATCCTGGAAGGGAGACCGGGGCTGGCTTTCTTCTACAGCACCTTTGGGGGCCAATAATTTTTCTTTTGGGTTGGTCGCTGTTATTTTGCATGGTCCTACGTGAGCATGCATGAGCTTCACATACCTAGTCTTAATGAACAACTCCCTTTTTAGTTGGGTGGAAGCACCTATGTTCGGTATTTATACTGCCTCTATTTAAGGGGTAATGATGAAGGGAGCCTGCTCACTCTTTCAGGTGGCTTTGATTGCTTGGTGGTATAGCTGCTGGATGCTCTAGATGGCACCTGTCCTTGGATACTTGGCTGAGCCTTGGACATCTGCCTACTAAAAGCGATCTGAATATAGCAGTCTGATTTCGGCTTAACATTACTGCTTGGTGCTGCAGGTGCATGCACCATCTTTTGCTATTGTTAATCTTTTTAGAGGGGCTGGAGCGTTTCTGATTGGCTATCATCCTCTTCGAACTTCTAGGCGTGCTGCTGCAAGGATTGCTATGATCTGAGATGAACTGGCATGCATGGTGCTAGGCTGATGCTACCGGCAGCCGGCCTCTTTTTCTTGCTTTTCGGTTGATTGAGCTGCTGGGAGGTTTTGGCTTATGCTGTTATTCTCTGTTATGGGCTGGACGTACATGGTTCCTTGGTTCTGCTGGGATGGTTCACCTCTATGCATGCATGAATGGATGACTTTCTCTCTGCATGAATGGATGCCTTTCTCTCTACATGGCTGAGCTGCGTCTGTATGGATGCTTTATTATTCATGGATGAGCTGCCGTCCCTTGGCTTGTTCCTTTGTCCTACTTGACTTGAAGAGCCGTTTGGGACTTTATACTGGCTTCGGTGGCTGGCTGATATTATTTACTTTGGCATGTCTTTTATTTGGCTGTGCTTCAAACACCGGTATCTTGTTTAGCTCGCCTAATTTCTGGCTATATGATTTGGTCTCCTCATGGCTCACGTGGGATCTTCGGATCTTCTCTCAGCATGATAGTCTACTTGATATGGGAAGAAAGGAATAAAAGAATATTTGAGGACAAGAGAGCCTTACCTGACCTTGTCTTCTAGAAATTTCAAATTCTTTTCTACATGGTTCTATGCTTCCATGAGAGAAACCATAGCCTGGTGATTTCTCTTTTACATGACTTGGCAACGGTGTGGCTATAGTGACAGCTCCTATCGTGGTGTGGTCGTAATCCTCTTGCTCTGACTGCTCAGTTTCATCCTGCTGTTAGTCGGTCACGGGTTTTTATGGCCCTACAAAATTGAAGGGAGTGTGGGGAAGGAATTACTCTTCACGTTCTCTTTGGTTCAATAGAACTATGCATGGCATTTGCATGAGATTATACGTTGCATTTATTCTAGCTGGGATTGAGCAACTTTGATTGGCTGGTTCTCCTCTTGGAATCTTGTAATCCTGGTGGCCCCCGTGTACTTTTTGTCATGCACATTTCTTGGCTGAGCCTCCCTCATCTCTGCAATGTTGGTTGACAGTTTCCATGATTTCTGCTTCGTTTCATGAGATGTTTGGCTGATAATTTCCACGATTCACGTCCCTGCATGGAGGAGCTCCTGAGTTGCTGCTATTTCTTTGGCTGGGGGCTGCAAATGTCTTTGTCGTCTGAACTGATAGGATGTTTTCGGCTTCTATGCTGTACCACATGGGATGGGTGAGCTCTTCAGTTGGTGCTGATTCTTTAGCTGGGGGGTGTGCATAATGTCTTTGTCATCTGAACTGATGGGATGTTTTCTGGCTTGTGGGGCTGCATGGCTCAGCTTCGTTTCAGCTTGTATGGTCTGGACCCTCCATGGCCCGCACGGCTTCTGCATGTTTTATCTACATGATGATCATCTCTGTCATGAGATTGTTTCTCTTAGTTGTTTTCTAAGGTGATTGTTTCACATTTGTTTTGTTTCGGGTATCTATTACCCTCTTATCTGTAAATAATTTGTTTTTGCTGCCTTTGTGGCATGGTGACTTTTGATCTTAATATATTCTTACATTTGATCAAAAAAAAAAAAAAGAAACCAAATGATGGAGGGAATGGGCCCATGAAATCTATACCCCAACAGTCAAAGATCTCAATGACAATAATAGGATTTAAAGGCATCATGTGACGTTTTGAAATAGATCCCAACTTTTGACAATTTTCACAAGACTTGCAGAATGCATGTGAGTCTTTGAACATGGTGGGCCAGTAAAATCCACTTTGTAAGATTTTTGCAGTTGTCTTTCTTGATGAGAAATGGCCCCCACATGCCTCAGAATGACAAAATTTAATGACATTACTTACCTCATTGTCAGGAATGCATCTTCGAAATATTTGATCAGGACAATATTTGAATAAATAAGGATCATCCCAATAAAAGTTCTTCACTTCGTTCAAGAACTTTCTTTTATCTTGGGTACTCCAATGAGCTGGCAATTGTCCTGAAACAAGAAAATTAACAATATTAGCAAACCAAGGCATTGTAGAGACAGAAAGTAAAGATTCATCGGGAAAGTAGTCATCGATTGGTGTAATGTCAGATGTCGAATCTGTTGTCAATCTTGACAAGTGATCTGCGACAACATTTTCACTGCCTTTCTTATCTTTGATTGTGATGTCAAATTCTTGAAGTAATAAAATCCACCACACCAATCTAGCCTTAGAATCTTTCTTAGAAAGAAGATATTTCAATGCTGCATGGTCACTAAAAACAACAACAGGTGAGCCAACAAGATAAGATCTGAATTTTTCACATGCAAATACTACTGCAAGTAATTCTTTTTCAGTGGTGGTATAATTCATTTGAGCACTATTTAAAGTTTTACTTGCATAGTAAATTACATACGGTTTCTTATCTTTTCTTTGTCCCAAAACAGCACCTATGGCATAATCACTAGCATCACACATTATTTCAAAAGGTAATGACCAATCAGGAGGTTGAATGATAGGAGCACAAGTAAGCAAATTTTTAAGCTTAATAAAGGCTTCTTCACAATGTTCAGTCCATTCAAAAATAGTATTCTTTGTTAGAAGGTTACTTAAAGGCTTAGATATTACACTAAAATCTTTGATGAACCTTCTGCAAAACTTGTGAAAATTGTCAAAAGATTGATACTGGTCAAAAAGTTTTGTTTTATAATTTTCAACTCTATGCATTCCCTAGAGAGCTAAGACCAAGATTGAGCAATCCTTATGGGGCCTGTGATATTGAGAATTCAATGAATGACAATGATTTTAAGAAAAATGAACATCGTTTGAAAGCTTACTTTAATAATTTTCCTAATGAAAATGAATCAGCTGGTTTGAATGATCTTGTAGATAAAGGTTGATTATTTTGTTTTTCTCACATTTTTTTTCTTTTTGAGTGATTTTTGCTAGTTTCTCTCACCCCGGTCAAATGGCGGATAACGGTACTCCGTGACTTAAGTCGGTTCTTTCAGTTTCCCACAATTACTGATATTTGTGTATATATTTGGGCAATTCTTTGAATCTCTCTTCTAATTCTCATTTGAAAATGGACACTAATCTTGAAAAATTGAAAAAGTATTTTCCCGCTCTGCCTCAAAATGTGATTACAAAACGTTATCATGCTAGATGTGCAAGATTGAGATTGTTAATGAATCATGGAATTCCTGAAGATATTCGCTGGTTGATTGAAGCAAAGGTCTGATTATCAGGTGAGTCCTCTAATTTCTTTATTTTACACATGCCTGGAACAAGTAAAAGCACTTTTACAAAGAAGCGTCGTGCAAAACGACTAGAAGTCTGTCATCGATGTGCTAGATGGACTTGTAATACACAATGTCGTTCCTTAGGAATGGTATCTATAAACCGTGAAGATAAAATACAATTCATTAAGGATGGCCTGTGATTATGCATCAAAAGTGTCATTAAGTCTCTTATTTTACATATGTATTTATTGTTTTTATTTGGTTGTTTTTATAATAATTGATGTGTTTTTTAGTAATGAAGTTTGTTTTAATGTTTTGATAGGTTTTTGGAGCTTAAATGAATTAATTCAGAAAATTCAACGTCGGAATTCAGAAAAAAGAATTGAAGAGACATTTAGTTGAAGATTGAAGCAAATCTTGGTTCAAATAAGTGCTCCAAATTTGTCCCAAAAATCAATTCTATTCCAATTCTAGAAAAGAATATCATATGATTTATTTCAAGCCCAAACTTGCCTTATGTTGTGTGCAAACTTCAACCATTAAACACTCAAGGTTTCAATGTCAATCTTAGCCCAAATAATAAGTACATTTGTATACTTATTTGATGCTCAAATTCAGCCCAAAATCAACCCCAAATCAGCCCAAAATCAACCCCAAATCAACCTTCAAACCAACCCAAACACAATCCATGATCTTACATGTCCACACAACAAATAACAATTGATTTATTTTGGGTAATCCATTGATCCAAGAAGGTAAGCACATGGATGGAAAGTTGGAGGGGATATTTTAACATTATTTTGGGTCAAAAAGAAGAAGGAGACAACTCATAGACAACTCAAAGATACATTCATATCCAAGAAGGCAAGCACATGGACTTCTCCAAAAAAAGCTTCTAAGAGGGCCGAATTTCTGTCCAAAGTTAGAGTCAGATTTGTGTCCGAATTTTTTCTGAAATTGTATTGTGTTCTTCTTTATAGATTTCGGTTCTTTAGTTTGTAAAACTTATTATTTCAGTTTGATTCAAGTTCTTTCATGTTTATTGAAGTGTTCTTATATATAATCATGGTTAGCTAAACTCTTTCTTGGATCCAAATCAAGGATAATGGTGATTGAGGTGAGTTCTTTAGGATATGAATGTATCTTAATGTTTATCTTCTTATTTTCTTCATGAATGATTTATTATTGTAAAGAAATTTTAGAAATCATTGAGGTAATGTTATAATCTTGAATTTTTATGCACAAACATTAGTTTTGGTATACAGATTGCTTGATTCAATGTCTTACTTAATATGAAAGTACTTGTTCATTCTTAAGCAATAATCAATCTTCATCTTTCTAATCTTCATTGTAATATCTTCCGATCTAATATCACCATCGTTGATATTAGGTTGAGTTATCTTATATATGTTGAAGAAATCACCAATACATCACCATTAAAATTGATTTGGACCAAGACTTACTTTTTCTTGTCATTTAAAATCTATTTACATTTTTTTTTTATCTTTAAAAACAAATCCATCAATTATTTTCAACCAAGTTATTGTTAATTTAATTTCTCTTGAGTTTTTTTTGTTACTTAGCTTAATTTCCAGATCTAGCTCTCTGTGGATATGACCTGGATCTTACCGAGTTAATTGCTATATCGCACACTCGTGCACTTGCGAGTTAAAACAAGCCGATCATAAAAAGCGGTCAAGCAGCTTGTGTAAACACCCAAAAGAAAAAAAAAATATATATATATATATATATATATATATATATATATATATATATATATATAGAACTAATGAAGCAGTTTTTGCTGCCGTTTTCTCGATCGGCAGCGACGCAGTTTCTGCTGCCGATTTCTACATCTGCAGCGAAGCAGTTTTCGCTGTCGATTTCTCGATCGGCAGTGACACAGTTTCCGCTGCCGATTTCTGCATCGTCAGCGACGCAGTTTTCGCTGCCGATTTCTGCATTGTCAGCGACGCAGTTTCCGCTGCCGATTTCTGCATCTGCAGTGATGCAGTTTACGCTGCCGATTTCTGCATCTGCAGCGAAGTAGTTTTTGCTGCCGATTTCTGCATCGGCAACGACGCAGTTTCCGCTGCCGATTTCTGCATCGGCAACACCGAGTCTTCTGCAGCGAATCAGCATTCACTGCAGAATTGTGTGTTCTGCAGCAAATTTTGATTCGCTGCCGAAAATGTGACAGCTGCAGCGAATAAATATTCGCTGCCGAAATTGAGTCAGCTGCAGCGAATTAGAATTCGCTGCCGAATTGGGTGTTGTGCAGCGAAATTTCGATTTGCTGCCAAAAATGTGTCGGCCGCAGCGAATTAGCATTCGCTGCCGACACCGAGTCTTCTGCAGCGAATCAGCATTCGCTGCAGAATTGTGTGTTCTGCAGCAAATTTCGATTCGCTGCCAAAAATGTGACGGTTGCATCGAATAAGTATTTGCTGCCGAAATTGAGTCTTCTACAACGAATTAGAATTTGCTGCCGAATTGTGTATTCTGCAGTGAAATTTCGATTCGCTGCCGAAACTATGTCGGCTGCAGCGAATTAGAATTCGCTGCCGAATTTATGTTTCGCAGCGAAATTGCGATTCACTACCGAAACTGTGTCTACTGCAGTGAATTGCTGCTGAAGTTGAGTTGTCTGCAGCAAATTAACATTCGTTGTCGAGTTTCATGTTCTACAGTGAATTTGTGATTCGCCACCGAAGTTGAGTTGGTTGCAGCGAAATTGAGATTCGCTGCCGAAACTGAGTTGTCCCCTACGATTTAGCATCTGCTGTTGGAATAGTGACGCCAACAGCGAAACAGGTTTTGCTGCCGAATTGGCTGCTGGCAGCGAAACAGTTGTCGCTGTCGAATTGGCAGCCTGTAGCGAACCAATTCTCGCTGCCGAATTTGGCAGCCTGCAGCAAACCAGTTCTCGTTGTCGATTTCTACAATAAGCCTCCTAGGCAAAAATGACTTAAATGCTAGTAACAATTTCATGGCATGATGGTGTAAAATGTGGAACACTTGAATGTGAATATATGAACTTTTGAAATAAGTGTGGTGACAAATGTGATTCAAAAATACAAATGTACTGAATTATGACCATTATTGTCTTAGGTGGTGCGGTCAGGATCGGACCATCGTCAAGACAAGAACAAACCACAGGTGGAGCAGGTAGGTGACTTCCACTTTCCTTTTTCATACGTTAAATAATGTGATACTTTAACATGAATGTTACCATATTGGGTTAGAATAGATAACAGATTGTCAAATGTTAAATGTTGTCAAAAGGTTGATTAGCTTCGGCTAATGGCATCCGAATGGATGACCGGGACAAAAGAATGATTAGCCTCGGCTAATGGCATCCGAATGGATGGCCGGGATAAAGGAATGATTAGCCTCGGCTAATGGCATCCGAATGGATGGCCGGGATAATAGCATCCGAATGGATGACCGAGATAAAGGAATGATTAGCCTCGGCTAATGGCATCCGAATGGATGGCCGGGATAAAGGAATGATTAGCCTCGGCTAATGGCATCTGAATGGATGGCCGGGATAATGGCATCCGAATGGATGATCGGGATAAAGGAATGATTAGCCTCGGCTAATGGCATCCGAATGGATGGCTGGGATAAAGGAATGATTAGCCTCGGCTAATGGCATCCGAATGGATGGCCGGGATAAAGGAATGATTAGCCTCAGCTAATGGCATCCGAATAGATGACCGGGATAAGTGATTGATTAGCTTCGGCTAAAGGCATCCGAAGTGGATGATCGGGGTGAGTGAACGGTTAATCTCAACAAATGATACCTTGAGAGGATAGCTGGGTTTAAGATTTTGGTTGATTACAAGAATTGGTGCAACTATATGTACTATAAATTGTGTATACTATGTACATGACGAAACTACAAATATCATGCATCAACCATGGAATAATGTTAATGTTTTATTTTTCCTGCTAGACCATTTAATTATCATTATTACTAATAAGCAATTGCATTCTCTTAAATATTTTGCACTGCAACAGGGACATCACATCAACGAGATGCCTAGGAAACTCGATACACGGGAACCTACTTTTGCAAGGAATCATGTAGTTGCATCCTAACTCACGATGTATTTTGTATGGATCAATGTATTAAACGTATAACTTTTATTGAACCATTTTGTTTAAATTCGTGGTGACTATTAGTAGGATAGGAATGCAAACTCATGTCTATGGATGTAATATTATAATATGAACTTCTAAGCATGCAAAAATAATATTATGTGTTTATGTAAATTTCCCTTTTAAATTAAATGTTGAATGTAGTTGATGTATGGATTGCATTTTGATGATGTGAGGAAAATAGGTTCGCAATTTACCGACACGATGTGTGTCAAAAAAAAAAAAATTCTGTTGTTTTGGGGCTTGAAAAGCTGGGTTGTTACAGCCTGAGTAAGGAGTCTTTAGATAATCTTCTATTGACTCTTGAGACGCATCCTAGTGGAGATGTGCATCGTGCAATTCATGATTTATGGCCACTATTTCATAAAGAACATGATCGACTTAGTCTTGGGAATCTGACTAAAAAAGACCTTGTTTGCCAGTTTTTAAGAAAACTGGATGGGAAGCCTATCCCCGACCTATAGAGGGCGTTTAAGCCGTTCTTGGACGTAAAACCAAGGGAAGATGTGAGCCACAATCACAACTACCTGTACATACACATGCTTTTTTCAAAAGTAAATAAATAAATAAATAAAAAGAGAGAGAGAGTGTGAGACTCCTACTGGCCTACATATAGATGTTATGATTGCCTTTCTAATTTCTCATCTATAAAACCCTCTTTTCCTTCCTTTCATTTCTACTCAACCCATACATTCAACAAATACAGAAGTGTGTAGAAATGGCAAGTTCCTCAAGTCATCAAATAAGAAATATTTGTGTTTTCGGTGGATCTAGTCCTGGGAAAGAAAAGGAGTTTTTAGAATCAGCAAATCATCTTGGTTAGGTGCTAGCTAAGAGAAAGATTCATTTAGTGTATGGGGGAGGCAGTCTTGGGTTAATGGGAGGTGTGTCAATAGCTGCATTTTTAGGAGGTAGTCAAGTTTTAAGAGTCGTCCCTGAAGCTTTGGCACAAGGGGACATCATTGGAAAAACAATTGGAGAGGAACTTCAGGTCTCCACAATGTCGGCTCGAATGAATGCAATGTTTAACCATGCTGATGCTTTCATTGCTTTACCAGGTGGTCTAGGCACATTGGAAGAGATCTTTCATATTTCCTCTTGGGCTCAATTGCACATTCACCATAAACCCATAGGTTTGTTAAATGTTAATGGTTATTATGATAAGTTGTTGTCTTTTCTTGATCATGCTGTGGAACAGGAATTTCTAACATCTTCTGCATGACAAATCATAATCTCTGCTACTACTGCTGAACAATTGATTGACCAACTACAATCTTTCATTCCTATGATTGATCCTTCCATGAGTCGCATAAATTGGTCATCTACGGGAAGCCGTAAAAAGCTTAAATTGGATTTGAGCCTTCATTTGTGAATTTTTGTGTCTTTTGGTTTTATTATTGTGTTTTGTTATTTCTTATTTTTGTTTCAGTGTGTTTCAGGTTTTGTCAGTATTCGTTATTTCAGGTGATATCTTCTATACTCTATCTTTCTACCTTAGAACATTGAGGACAATGTCTCGTTTTGGTTGGGGGGAGAGGGTAGTAGTTGATAAAAAAAAAAAAATTGTTTTTCATTTTATAAAGCATGTGCATAATTGTTGTTACTATGATGGCAGAGTAAAGGAGTTCTTTTGTTAAAGTGACTCTTGAGACGCATCTTAGTAACCATTCTTAACAAGGTCTATTATAATACTTCCTGAAATATTCAGGTTTACAAACTCTCGTATTGTTACCGCTTAATTCTGCTCATATACTTATTTAACATGTATTCTTAAACCTTAATTTACACACACACACTTTAACATATCATTGTGGGTTGCATATTGGATTATTACATTATTTATGTTCTTTTGTTAAAGGTAACAACTAAGGGAAAGGGATTGTATATAATTTAAAAAAAAAAGAAAAACATGAAAAAAAAATAAAAAATTGATGATAATAAAAATGTAGATAAGTTTGGTTTCGTAGCCTTCCTAACCTAAGCAATTAAGCCCGAAGGGGTGTGTTTTAACACCTAATACCCTAAAGTCAACTGACTTGGGAGCTATTGGCCCAATGCTTATTACATGGGTTGAGGAGAAAAGCTTAAGGGAATCAAACATTGCACTATCTACATATCAGTATCTGCGACCCGAGTTACTAAGCTCGTTGGGGTGTCTTAACACCTAATGCCCTAAGACCAACTGGTCTGGGAGTCATTAGCTGAAAGCTCGTTACATGGTTTAAAGATGCATGATGTTTTTAAATTATATGTATATAGATTTTTTTTAAAAAAGAAAAAGAAAAAAAAAAGACAAAAATAATAATCCCAACTCAAGGAAGTTAACCTTAAACATTAGAACAAAAATTTTGTTTTCTTCCAAGAAAAGCCCCATAATTATGTGTTGATATATTGAGTACAAAAGAAAGATTTATTAATATCTTGTTAAGTGGTATTGAGCAGATATATAAATTTAATGAGAGTTTGTTTATCTGGATAGATTAATGGAAGTTAAATGATAAATACCTTACTTTGTGAAATTTGCAAATTGTTTTCACGCTTTGATTACTAGGGACTAGTAATAAGCTGGTTGAGGGGTGTGATTAGTACTTAAAAGTGCATTTTTATCATGGTTTTATATCATCATTTTGCACTTGAAGTATCAATAACTCCTTAATTAAAGCATGTTTTATAATAATATATCTAATAATATAAGATACCTTTAATTTATGGTAAATGTTCATTTTAAATGCAGGCCTATCATATAAATGAAAATATTGATTGATGACTTTAAGAACTTAAATTGCAAAGGCAAAGAGATGGTCAAACTTAGAAAAGAGATGTCGGTGCAATCCAAACCGGAACACTGTTCGGTAATTGGGTCATATCTGGAGCTACAGATCTCAGATTTAGGTCCAATTTATATGGATGGAAAGGTAAGACATAGGCCTACAACTTTCATATGGAGCCCAAGATCTAAAAAGGCCATTATCAAGTCCAAATTGTAGCAACAACAAAGAAGCCCGAATCTGTCTTCCAGCCCGAGCACTGTTCAGTATTTTGGCCATATCTGGAGTTCAAGAAGTCCAAATGAGTTGCATTTTTTACACATGAAAGCTGAGACAATTTCCTACAACTTTCGTGTTTACAACGGGCTCCAATTTTGACGTTATCAATGACGTTTTGGGCAGACAAGAGAAGATAAGGATTGTCACCAAGTCAAAAGTTGGCCACCCACTTATCAATTAGTCATCAAATCAATAGTTCCCAATTTTGGCCTATAAAAGGAGGTATTTTCCATGCATTTAGGCATCTTGGTTTCCAGATCAAGATCATGCTCTTCCTTTCTCTCTTTGTGTTCTTTGTAATGTTTATGCTTTGCTTTCATTAATATCAAGTTTATGCCTTTCATTTCATTTCCTTTACTTAGTTAGCTTTTATGTTCTTAATTTGTTCATCTATTTTGCTTTCTTTCATTATGTCTAGCTAAGTTAATTATGTCAAGGTGAAAAGGTTACACTAATGGTGTGAGAATAAGTATAATGTAAACTTAATATGGACTTTAATGTTTGATACTAACATGTTTTATATTTGTTATCTTGTTCACTCTTTAATACTTTGCTTGTTAAATGACTAATCTTGATTTATGTTGTATAACACTTGGTACAACAAATGCTTGGCACTTTCATAGCCCATAATGTATGGTATAACCGACACCTGAGCTATGAAAGGAACTTGATTTGTTGTTAACATAAGTTATAATCATGAATGCTTGACGAGATTTACAAGTATTAGCATTAATTGAATAAGATGACTAATGTAATCATGTTAACAATATATAATCTGATTGGAACCTCCTTTGTGTGTGGTTTCCAATTCAATAATAAGAGTTTATACTATACTTGTTTGATATACCATTAGTGGAACCTCTAACCTTGACATTTGTTATTATTATTGTTTAATCCTTACATTAATTTTCCATCTCCAAGTTCTCATCATCTTCTTCTTCTTCTCTTTCTTTATTATTATTATTATTATTACTACTATTACTATTACTACTACTACTACTACTACTACTACTATTATTATTATTATTATTATTATTATTATTATTATTATAGTTGTTGTTGTTATTGTTATTGTTGTTGTTATTATTGTTATTATTGTTGCTTATAATTGTTGTCTATAATTTGTACAATTAACCTCCCTATGGTTCGACCCCGGTCTTGCCGGGTTATTTATTACTTCGACACTCCTACACTTGGGAGAAGACATCAACCTTTTAGTCGTGTTAATTATAACAAGCATGAATAAACAAGAGGCAGTAATACCGGCCAAGCACTTTAGACAATAAATAAAAACAATATCAACAAAATAAAATGAAATAAACAAGAAAAATATTAGAAACTAATAAGAATAGACAATAAAAGAAAAATGGTTGAACCAACCAAAATCCAACAATTAGTAGTCCACTCCACAGTCTAATATCCGAAACGTTAAGGTAAATTTTTTTTTAAGCGGTAAAACCAGCCACTTGATTTTTTTTTTCAATTTTTTTTTAAGGTGGTAAAACCAGCCAATTGATTTTTTTATATGATTTTTTTTTTGTTTTTCAATAATCAAATCTAAATTTGTTACCTTTGCTTGCTAGCTCCACGGCAACGGCGCCAAAATTGCTTGACCGCTTTTTATGATCGGCTTGTTTTAACTCGCAAGTGCACGAGTGTGCGATGTAGCAATTAACTTAGTAAGATCGAGGTCATATCCACAAAGAGCTAGATCTGGAAATTAAGCTAGGTAACAAAAAAAAAACTCAAGAGAAATTAAATTAACAATAACTTGGTTCAAAATAATTGATGGATTTGTTTTCAAAGATAAAAAAGTGTAAATAGATTTTAAATGACAAGAACAAGTAAGTCTTGGTCCAAATCAATTTTAATGGTGATGTATTGGTGATTTCTTCAACATATATAAGATAACTCAACCTAATATCAACGATGGTGATATTAGATCGGAAGATATTACAATGAAGTTTAGAAAGATGAATATTGATTATTGCTTAAGAATGAACAAGTACTTTCATATTAAGTAAGACATTGAATCAAGCAATCTCTATACCAAAACTAAAGTTTGTGCATAAAAATTCAAGATTATAACATTATCTAAATGATTTCTAAAATTTCTTTGCAATAATAAATCATTCATGAAGAAAATGAGAAGATAAACATTAAGATTCATCAATCAATCCTTTCATTATGTGATAGGTCTGCATTTAAAATGAACATTTACCACAAATTAAATGTATCTTATATTATTAGATATGTTATTACAAAACATATTTTAGTTAAGAAGTTATTGATACTTCAAGTGCAAAATAATGATATAAAATCTTGATAAATATGCACTTTTAAGTATTAATCAGTAGTCGTCTGCAGCTGTTTGGTATAGTTGCTGGCTATGATGCTAGGGCATGGTGTGTTACTAAGGATGTCAAACATTATTCGGGTGGTCTAATTTTACCATTGGTTTATCGATACGATCTGAGTGAGGAGTTATATATGACTAGTGGATTGTTAAAGGTTTGGTGGGGTAATGTTCTAAAGCCATATATACTTGTAGAATAATTTTGATGTGTTGGATAATTGATTAATTTCTTAGTTCAAGCAATATGATTCATTCTCCCTGGCTAAGGTGTCTAATGACTTGATATGGAAAGCCTAGGTTGTTGAAAGCTGGTAGTAGGTGATGCTTGGTAAGCCAAGGTGGCTAGTAGCTGGTACCTATAAATGGTCTATTTTGATAGATGTGGAAACTCTCAAATGCTTAAGTCAATAACTTTATAGAAAGAGAAACTACAATGATATTTTAGAGAGATAGACTCTAAAAATATGTATATTAGAAGTGTTAAGAATGAATAGATTGTGAATCTTGAGTTTGAAGGATTCATGGTGTATTTATGCCCATGATTTTGTTATTTTGTGAAGAAAAGGGACTGAAGTGTAATTTTACTATTGTGATATTTTGTGCTTATTTTACTCAAAATAATAGTATTAGATTAATATAAAATACTAAGAGACTTGCATAGTGATTAGTACTTAAAAGTGCATTTTTATCATGGTTTTATATCATCATTTTGCACTTGAAGTATCAATAACTCCTTAACTAAAATATGTTTTATAATAATGTATCTAATAATATAAGATACCTATAATTTGTGGTAAATGTCTATTTTTAATGCAGGCCTATCACATAAATGAAAGGATTGATTGATGACTTGAAGAACTTAAATTGCAAGGATAAAGAGATGGTCAAACTTAGAGAAGAGATGTCGGTGCAATCCAAACCGGAACACTATTTGATAATTGGGTCATATCTAGAGCTACAGATCTCAGATTTAGGTCCAATTTATATGGATGGAAAGGTAAGATATAGGCCTACAACTTTCATATGGAGCCCAAGATCTAAAAAGGCCATTATCAAGTCCAAATTGTAGCAACAACAAAGAAGCCCGAATCTGTCTTCCAGCCCGAGCACTGTTCGGTATTTTGGCCATATCTGGAGTTCTAGAAGTCCAAATGAGCTGAATTTTTTACACAAGAAAGCTGAGACAATTGCCTACAACTTTCATGTTTGCAACTGGCTCCAATTGTGACGTTATCAATGACGTTTTGGGCAGACAAGTGAAGATAAGGATTGTCACCAAGTCAAAAGTTGGCCACCCACTTATCAATTAGTCATCAAATCAATAGTTCCCAATTTTGGCCTATAAAAGGAGGCATTTGCCATGCATTTAGGCATCTTGGTTTCCAGATCAAGATCATGCTCTTCCTTTCTCTCTTTGTATTTTTTGTAATGTTTATGTTTTGCTTTCATTAATATTAAGTTTATGCTTTTTATTTCCTTTCCTTTACTTAGTTAACTTTTATGTTCTTATTTTGTTTATCTATTTTGCTTTCTTTCATTATGTCTAGCTAAGTTAATTATGTCAAGGTGAAAAGGTTACACTAATGGTGTAAGAATAAGTATAATGTAAACTTAATATGGACTTTAATGTTTGATACTAACATGTTTTATATTTGTTATCTTGTTCACTCTTTAATACTTTGCTTGTTAAATGACTAATCTTGATTTATGTTGTATAACACTTGGTACAACAAATGCTTGGCACTTTCATAGCCCATAATGTATGGTATAACCGACACCTGAGCTATGAAAGGAACTTGATTTGTTGTTAACATAAGTTATAATCATGAATGCTTGACGAGATTTACAAGTATTAGTATTAATTGAATAAGATGAGTAATGTAATCATGTTAACAATATATAATTTGATTGGAACCTCCTTTGTGTGTGGTTTCCAATTCAATAATAAGAGTTTATACTATACTTGTTTGATATACCATTAGTGGAACCTCTAACCTTGACATTTGTTATTATTATTGCTTAATCCTTACATTAATATTTCATCTCTAAGTTCTCATCATCATCATCATCTTATTATTATTATTATTATTATTATTATTATTATTATTATTACTATTGTTGTTGTTGTTATTGTTGTTTTATAATTGTTGTTTATAATTTGTACAATTAACCTCCCTATGGTTCGACCCCGGTCTTGCCGGGTTATTTATTACTTCGACACTCCTGCACTTGGGAGAAGACATCAACCTTTCAGTCGTGTCAAGTTTTTGGCGCCGTTGCCGGGGAGGTAAGTCCTTGTATAAATTATAGTATTTATTTTATTTTCTCTTTTCACCTTTCTTGTATATAACTTTGTTTCTTTTTATTTTGTTTTCTTCCTCCTTCTTTTGCTTTCTTCTTTTTTTTTTATTTTATTCCTACACGTGTATGAGAGTGTGGTCACGTACATCAAGTGGTAGACTTTGTAGGATATCCTCATCATTTTCAGAAAATATGGCCGAAGAAGATAATCAATCACTTCATAATGAAAATAATGAGAATAACCGTGCTAGAACACTTAGAGACCATATGAATCCCACAAGAACAAGTGCACCATCATGCATAGTTTTTCCTCCCGATGCATCTCATTTTAATTTTAAACCAGGTATTATTCAACTTTTACCTTCTTTTCATGGCTTAGAATTGGAAAATCCATACTTGCATTTAAGGGAATTTGAGGAGGTGTGCAACACATATAATAATTTAAATTGTAGCATGAACACCATCAGATTATAGCTTTTTCCTTTTTCATTAAAAGATAAAGCTAAAACATGGCTACAAAATTTAAGACCAGGATCCATTCGTGCTTGGGATGAAATGCAACAACAGTTTTTAAAGAAGTTTTTCCCATCTCATAGAACAAACTCTTTCAAGAGACAAATCACCACTTTCACTCAAAAACTAGGAGAAACATTTTATAAATGTTGGGATAGGTATCGAGATTTGCTTAGTACTTGCCCCTATCATGGTTTTGAAACATGGAGATTGGTTTCACATTTCTATGAAGGGTTAACACCTAAAGATAGGCAAATGGTTGAATTGATGTGCAATGGAACTTTTGAAGATAAAGACCCTGATGAAGCAATGGAGTACTTAGATTTGTTAGCTGAAAATGCTCAAAATTGGGACACTGTAGGTACATATGAGGCACCGAGTAAAACTCAACCTCATACATCTAGTGGAGGTATGTACAACCTTAGGGAAGATCATGACCTTCAAGCCAAGTTTGCATCTTTAGCTAGAAAAGTCGAGGCACTAGAATTGAAAAAGAGTGGTCAATTAAAATCTGTTGAAAACATTGTGTGTCAAATCTGTGAAACAAATGAACACTCAACCAACGATTGTCCAACCTTGCCTTCTTTTAAGGAATGTCTCCATGAAGAAGCCCATGCTTTAAACAGTTTCCAAAGGGCGAACCACAACCCATACTCCCAAACATACAACCCTGGTTGGAGAAATCACCCAAATTTCAATTGGAAGAGTGAGAACAACAATGCACAAACTTCACAACCACCATTTCAAGCACACCATAATTTCTAAAATTCTCATGGATATGCACCTCCTTATGCTCCACCTCCTAGAAGAAATCTTGAGGAAACATTGCATGCATTCATTGAAAAGCAAGAGACAATTAATACTCAACTTGTTCAAAACATGACAGATTTTAAAGATACTCTTGCTAAATTAACATCTGCTCTTAGTTTCCAAGAGAAAGGTAAGTTTCCATCTCAAACACAACAAAATCCCAAAGGGCAATACAATGCAAATGCAAGTAGTTCCGGAAGCCAACACATGGATCAAGTCAAATCAGTCACTACTCTGCGCAGTGGTAAGGTTATTGAAAAACCCTCTCTTGAACCTTATGAGAAAGATGATGAATCAATCTCTGAGGGTAAGGAAGGGGATGAATCTGAAAATTGCAAAGAAACGACTGATTCACCGCCAGCACTTCCATTTCCTCAAGCCATGACCAAACAAAGGAAAGTCAATCACAATTCTGAAATTTATGAAATTTTCAAACAGGTAAGGATCAATATACCTTTGCTGGATGCTATTAAACAGGTTCCTTCCTATGCTAAATTTTTGAAAGATCTATGCACTGTGAAGAGGAAACTGAATGTGAAAAAGAAAGCCTTTCTAGCCGAACAAGTAAGTGCTATTCTTCAAAACAATAATGCTTTGAAATATAAAGACCCTGGTTGTCCAACAATTTCTTGCTTTATTGGAGAGCATAAAATTGAAAGAGCCTTACTTGATCTTGGAGCTAGTGTGAATTTACTTCCATATTCAGTTTTTCAACGTCTCAATCTAGGTGAGTTAAAACCAACTTCTATATCTCTTTTACTTGCCGATAGATCTATAAAAGTGCCTAGAGGAATAATTGAAGACGTGTTAGTACAAGTCGATAAATTCATTTATCCTGTGGATTTTATTGTCTTGGACACAGAACCTGTTGAAGCATGTAATTCATTTCCTGTTATTTTAGGACGTCCGTTTCTTGCAACCTCTAACGCATTGATTAATTGTAGGAATGGACTGATGAAGCTATCATTTGGAAACATGACATTGGAGATGAATATTTTTAACATTTGCAAGCAACCTGGAGATGATAATGATTTAGAAGAAGTAGATCATATTGATGAATTAGTTTATGATCAACTTGAATCTACTTTAAGTAAAAATGAATTGGATGAAACTGAAGATTTGCAAATGATTTATTCTGAGGAAGAAATCACGGATGAAACAAGCACCGAAAATGTTGATGCAAATCTTTTATCAACATTGACAACAGATTCGACATCTAACATCACACCAATCGATGATTGCTTTCCTAACGAATCCTTACTTTCTCTTAGTCCAATGCCTTGGTATAATAAAAATATCAATTTTCTTGCCTTAGAAGATTTGCCAGCTGATTGGAGTACGCAAGACAAAGAAAAGTTTTTGAACGAAGTGAAGAGCTTTTATTGTGATGACCCTAACTTATTCAAATATTGTCCTGATCAAATATTTCAAATATTCATTCCCGACAATGAGGTAAGTAGTGTCATTAAACTTTGTCATTCTGAAGCATGTGGAAGTTATTTCTCGTCAAAAAAGACTGCTGCAAAAATCTTTCAAAATGGATTTTATTGGCCCACCATGTTCAAGGACACACATGCATTCTGTAAAACTTGTGAAAATTGTCAAAAAATTGACACTGGTCAAAAAGTTTTGTTTTATGATTTTCAACTCTATGCACTCCCTAAAGAGCTAAGATTAAGATGGACCAATCCTTATGGGGCCTGTGATATTGAGAATTCAATGAATGACAATGATTTTAAGGAAAATGGACATCGTTTGAAAGCTTACTTTGATAATTTTCCTACTGAAAATGAATCAGCTGGTTTGAATGATCTTGTAGATAAAGGTTGATTTTTTTTTTCTCACATTTTTTTTTTATGTTTTTTTTTTTAGTGATTTTTGCTAGTTTCTCTCACCCCGGTCAAATGGCGGATAACGGTACTCCGTGACTTAAGTCGATTCTTTCAGTTTCCCACAATTACTGATATCTGTGTATATATCTGTGCAATTCTTTGAATCTCTCTTCCAATTCTCATTTGAAAATGGACACTAATCTTGAAAAATTGAAAATGTATTTTCCCGCTCTGCCTCAAAATGCGATTACAAAAATTTACCGTGCTAGATGTGCAAGATTGAGATTGTTAATGAATCATGGAATTCCTGAAGATATTCGCTGGTTGATTGAAGCAAAGGTCCGATTATCAGGTGAGTCCTCTAACTTCATTTCACACATGCCTGGAACAGGTAAAAGCACTTTTGCAAAGAAGCGTCGTGCAAAACGACTGGATGTCTGTCATCGATGTGCTAGATGGACTTGTAATACACAATGTCGTTCTTTAGGAATGGTATCTATAAATCGTGAAGATAAAATACAATTCATTAAGGATGGCCTGAGTAAGGAGTCTTTAGATAATCTTCTATTGACTCTTGAGACGCATCCTAGTGGAGATGTGCATCGTGCAATTCATGATTTATGGCCACTATTTCATAAAGAACATGATCGACTTAGTCTTGGGAATCTGACTAAAAAAGACCCTGTTTGCCAGTTTTTAAGAAAACTGGATGGGAAGCCTATCCCCGACCCATAGAGGGCGTTTAAGCCGTTCTTGGACGTAAAACCAAGGGAAGATGTGAGCCACAATCACAACTACCTGTACATACACATGCTTTTTTCAAAAGTAAATAAATAAATAAATAAATAAAGAGAGAGAGAGAGAGTGTGAGACTCCAGCTGGCCTACATATAGGTGTTATGATTGCCTTTCTAATTTCTCATCTATAAAACCCTCTCTTCCTTCATTTCTACTCAACCCATACATTCAACAAATACAGAAGTGTGTAGAAATGGCAAGTTCATCAAGTCATCATATTAGAAATATTTGTGTTTTCGGTGGATCTAGTCCTGGGAAAGAGAAGGAGTTTTTAGAATCAGCAAATCATCTTGGTCAGGTGCTAGCTGAGAGAAAGATTCATTTAGTATATGGGGGAGGTAGTCTTGGGTTAATGGGAGGTGTGTCAATAGCTGCATTTTTAGGAGGTAGTCAAGTTTTGGGGGTCGTCCCTGAAGCTTTGGCACAAGGGGACATCATTGGAAAAACAATTGGAGAGGAACTTCAGGTCTCCACAATGTCGGCTCGAATGAATGCAATGTTTAATCATGCTGATGCCTTCATTGCTTTACCAGGTGGTCTAGGCACATTGGAAGAGATCTTTCATATTTCCTCTTGGGCTCAATTGCACATTCACCATAAACCCATAGGTTTGTTAAATGTTAATGGTTATTATGATAAGTTGTTGTCTTTTCTTGATCATGCTGTGGAACAGGAATTTCTAACATCTTCTGCATGACAAATCATAATCTCTGCTACTACTGCTGAACAATTGATTGACCAACTACAATCTTTCATTCCTATGATTGATCCTTCCATGAGTCGCATAAATTGGTCATCTACGGGAAGCCGTAAAAAGCTTAAATTGGATTTGAGCCTTCATTTGTGAATTTTTGTGTCTTTTGGTTTTATTATTGTGTTTTGTTATTTCTTATTTTTGTTTCAGTGTGTTTCAGGTTTTGTCAGTATTCGTTATTTCAGGTGATATCTTCTATACTCTATCTTTCTACCTTAGAACATTGAGGATAATGTCTCGTTTTGGTTGGGGGGAGAGGGTAGTAGTTGATAAAAAAAAAAAATTGTTTTTCATTTTATAAAGCATGTGCATAATTGTTGTTACTATGATGGCAGAGTAAAGGAGTTCTTTTGTTAAAGTGACTCTTGAGACGCATCTTAGTAACCATTCTTAACAAGGTCTATTATAATACTTCCTGAAATATTCAGGTTTACAAACTCTCGTATTGTTACCGCTTAATTCTGCTCATATACTTATTTAACATGTATTCTTAAACCTTAATTTACACACACACACTTTAACATATGATTGTGGGTTGCATATTGGATTATTACATTATTTATGTTCTTTTGTTAAAGGTAACAACTAAGGGAAAGGGATTGTATATAATTAAAAAGAAAAAAAGAAAAACATGAAAAAAAAAAGAAAAAGAAAAAGAAAAAAAAATGATGATAATAAAAATGTAGATAAGTTTGGTTTCGTAGCCTCCCTAACCTAAGCAATTAAGCCCGAAGGGGTGTTTTAACACCTAATACCCTAAAGTCAACTGACTTGGGAGCTATTGGCCCAACGCTTGTTACATGGGTTGAGGAGAAAAGCTTAAGGAAATCAAACATTGCACTATCTACATATCAGTATCTGCGACCCGAGTTACTAAGCTCGGAGGGGTGTCTTAACACCTAATGCCCTAAGACCAACTGGTCTGGGAGTCATTAGCTGAAAGCTCGTTACATGGGTTAAAGATGCATGATGTTTTTAAATTATATGTATATACATTTTAAAAAAAAAAAAAGAAAAAAAAAAGAAGTAAAAAAAAAAAAGACAAAAATAATAATCTCATCCCAAGGAAGTTAACCTTAAATATTAGAACAAAAATTTTGTTTTCTTCCAAGAAAAGCCCCATAATTATGTGTTGATACATTGAGCACAAAAGAAAGGTTTATTAATATCTTGTTAAGTGGTATTGAGCAGATATATAAATTTAATGAGAGTTTGTTTATCTGGATAGATTAATGAAAGTTAAATGATGAATACCTTGCTTTGTGAAATTTGTAAATTATTTTAACGCTTTGATTACTAGGAACTAGTAATAAGCTGGTTGAGGGGTGTGATTAGTACTTAAAAGTGCATTTTTATCATGGTTTTATATCATCATTTTGCACTTGAAGTATCAATAACTCCTTAACTAAAATATGTTTTATAATAATGTATCTAATAATATAAGATACCTATAATTTGTGGTAAATGTCTATTTTTAATGCAGGCCTATCACATAAATGAAAGGATTGATTGATGACTTGAAGAACTTAAATTGCAAGGATAAAGAGATGGTCAAACTTAGAGAAGAGATGTCGGTGCAATCCAAACCGGAACACTATTTGATAATTGGGTCATATCTAGAGCTACAGATCTCAGATTTAGGTCCAATTTATATGGATGGAAAGGTAAGACATAGGCCTACAACTTTCATATGGAGCCCAAGATCTAAAAAGGCCATTATCAAGTACAAATTGTAGCAACAACAAAGAAGCCCGAATCTGTCTTCCAGCCCGAGCACTGTTCGGTATTTTGGCCATATCTGGAGTTCTAGAAGTCCAAATGAGCTGAATTTTTTACACAAGAAAGCTGAGACAATTGCCTACAACTTTCATGTTTGCAACTGGCTCCAATTTTGACGTTATCAATGACGTTTTGGGCAGACAAGTGAAGATAAGGATTGTCACCAAGTCAAAAGTTGGCCACCCACTTATCAATTAGTCATCAAATCAATAGTTCCCAATTTTGGCCTATAAAAGGAGGCATTTGCCATGCATTTAGGCATCTTGGTTTCCAGATCAAGATCATGCTCTTCCTTTCTCTCTTTGTATTTTTTGTAATGTTTATGTTTTGCTTTCATTAATATTAAGTTTATGCTTTTTATTTCCTTTCCTTTACTTAGTTAACTTTTATGTTCTTATTTTGTTTATCTATTTTGCTTTCTTTCATTATGTCTAGCTAAGTTAATTATGTCAAGGTGAAAAGGTTACACTAATGGTGTAAGAATAAGTATAATGTAAACTTAATATGGACTTTAATGTTTGATACTAACATGTTTTATATTTGTTATCTTGTTCACTCTTTAATACTTTGCTTGTTAAATGACTAATCTTGATTTATGTTGTATAACACTTGGTACAACAAATGCTTGGCACTTTCATAGCCCATAATGTATGGTATAACCGACACCTGAGCTATGAAAGGAACTTGATTTGTTGTTAACATAAGTTATAATCATGAATGCTTGACGAGATTTACAAGTATTAGTATTAATTGAATAAGATGAGTAATGTAATCATGTTAACAATATATAATTTGATTGGAACCTCCTTTGTGTGTGGTTTCCAATTCAATAATAAGAGTTTATACTATACTTGTTTGATATACCATTAGTGGAACCTCTAACCTTGACATTTGTTATTATTATTGCTTAATCCTTACATTAATATTTCATCTCTAAGTTCTCATCATCATCATCATCTTATTATTATTATTATTATTATTATTATTATTATTATTATTATTATTATTATTATTATTATTACTATTGTTGTTGTTGTTATTGTTGTTTTATAATTGTTGTTTATAATTTGTACAATTAACCTCCCTGTGGTTCGACCCCGGTCTTGCCGGGTTATTTATTACTTCGACACTCCTGCACTTGGGAGAAGACATCAACCTTTCAGTCGTGTCACATAAAGTCTTGAATTTTTTTTTCAAATGAGTGTTAGGCTCGAACAAGATAAGAAATAAATCTAAATATACTAGCTGAACCTAAACATGTTGAGTTTAGTACGAGAGCCTGAGCCCACGGGGATATTAGATAGCTTGCCCAACAAGGCTAAACATACCACATCCTAAATAAGGGTATGACTTGGATGCAAAGTTGGGTGTACATCAATTGCGTATCATATATATATATGCATCCATGTTGGATACATAGGCTCGAGATTCTTGTCCAATCCCAAGCCTTTAAAAACTAGGCTTAGACTACCATGGATCCATCAATATGCATTTGCAAACACAAAGTCAAATAATTTAAAACTTAAATGGTTCTTTTTTGTAGAGTAAAAAAAGAAATTTAAAATTAGAAATAAGTATGGAAATTAAAATTGAACATGAAAAAAAATATAGAAAAACTTTAATAAAAAATAATCCTTTTATTTTTATGTCATTTGGAACTTGAAAACAAAAACATTAATGAACTAATTATTAAAAGTTCCAACAAAAAAATTAGTGAATGCAATCTTTTTGATAGATCTATTAATTATTATCAAATTATTCAGAAACAAGTATTTTTTTTCATTTTAAAAGTATAGTAAAATAATTAAATTATCATTGAAAATGCATTTTTATTTAACTTGTGTACATGGACTTTTTCAAATTTTTATTTTTATTTTTTAATTATAATTAAGTTATTTAAGAAGAATTTTGTATTTTAAGCAACACCAAATATATTTTTTAAAAATAAAAATTAATTGATATACATTACACACGCCATCGTATTAGAGACATTTGTTGTCCTTGGGTGGCGCCTCTTGATAGCAAAAAAGTAGCTTCTACAGTGGTATTTAAAGCCTCCCGTCGCGCTATTTTCTATGATTTAATGCATGTTAATGATGGTATCTCAATTGGGCTCCTGTGTGTTTTTTCTCTTCTTCTTTTTCTTTCTTCTTAATTGGAAATTATAAAGTGTTACTAAAAAGAAGTGTTGATGTGTAATTTTTTTGTTAAATTTAATTTTAATTTTTGTAATTATTATTTATTTTGTTTTGAATCCTCTTATTAATTGATTTTTTTTATTTAATTTGGTCTCATAATATTTGGTCTTATTTGACATCAGATTTAATTCTAGCTTTTTTAATTACTATTTATTTATTTATTTATAGAATTTTTATTTGATATTGAAGAGGGATGCTTGAACTGACGAGAGATGTATGGTCATGTAATGGGAATGGTAGCGTGCCCCCCTTTGAACTGGTCCTTTGTCGTCTCAGTTACCTTGTTTGGCCTAGCGCGTCCCTTATAACTGAGCTGACCGCGCGTCCCCCTCCAAAACGAGACAAACCTGCATCCCACCTTAAGAGGTCCAGCCGTGCATTGATGGTAATTGGGTGATATAGTTTCTTCAGCTTGATGTTTACCTGTTATATATCTACAATAACGTGAAGATGAAGTCTTAGTTTGTCTTGGACCAAAATCTTGAAAGTCTAATTGAAGAAATTCATTGAAAATATTATATCTTTAGCAGTACAAAACTACGTGCGGAGTACTAGAGGGGTTGAGTCGCAACCTCACATAAAAAAAAAACAAAAAGTTGTAACTTGCAACCATCTTATCCTTCGTTAACTTATAAGCAAAAGATGGTAAATCTCTTAGCTACTATGATCACACAATTAGAGTATACTAATCAATTTTTCATTCTCACAAATATCACTCATTAAATCTCGTGATTAAGGTTGAGATTGCCTTTGGATGGGAAAGGGGATTCAAGCCCAATTGTATATGGTAAGTCAGAGTGTTTTTCAGCTCATAATAGTTAAATGGTAAAAAGTCGACAAGAAAGAAAGGATATTAATACTTTGAATTTGACTATTTTTATTTCTCAATCTATATATATATATATATATATATATATATATATATATAAACCAACTGTATATGAAGGCTGACTTATCCATTTGGAATTTTGACATTTCCATTGGCCTATATATTCCCTCCACAACGAATTTTACAAAACCCTAAATAATATGCTTAATATTCATGTGAGATGAGGAATTATTTTTGTCAGGCGCAAGCTTTTTCGCAAGTTTTGAGAAAATGATATATGCCTAAAGCCATACAAGGCGAAGCAACTATTCGTGTGGGAGTCTGTATCGGGCACCTTGGCATCTAACGTTATCATATATCCTCGAAAGCTGACATTCCCCCACCTCGCTCATGCAACTTTGACATTTTTGCATGCACAAGCCACGTGCAGCCATTGCCATTTCTGTCCACGAATAGCTAGTGTACCTTTTGTTAGTAATTGATATACCTTTTCCCTCCTTGCTTTCGGCAGCATTCGGCTTATCCATAGTGTTTTGATTCTGGGCACAATAAAATTAATGTTTCTGTATTTTAAAAATATTTTTATTTATTTATATCAAATAAATATATTTTTAATATTTTTAAATTATTTTGATATAATAATATTACAAATAATTTTTTAAAAATAAAATAATATTAATAACATATATTTTAAAAATTATTTAAAACATAACTATAACCACAATGTAAAATACACTTAAATATTTTAAAGCAAACCACACAAGTCACTATCAAATCAAGGTTAATTTTGGGGGTATCAATCCAAATATCTGAAGGAACCTTTTCTAATTACTTTGCGTTAAACAATGCAAATATTAAATGCACTCCTCTCGCCGCCTAGCCTATATATAGGCTCACAAGAGCTCCAAGCATACCATCAAATATCAACAAAACTAGCAGACAACTTATAAAGCTTTACAAATAACCAACACTAACATTCTTCTTTCATTTTCATATAGATTTTTTAGATTTTAAACTCTTATTTAGCTCTTTGTTCAACTACTGACATAGCATATTTTCTTTTGTGCTTGAAAAAAAAAAAGGAAGATACATTTATTTTTGGTTGTGATATGGATCGAGTAGCAAAATTGGCATCCCAAAAGGCAGTGGTGATATTCAGCAAGAGCTCATGCTGTATGTGCCATGCAATCAAGAGACTGTTTTATGAACAAGGGGTAAGCCCAGCAATTTATGAGCTCGATGAAGACTCCAGAGGGAAGGAAATGGAGTGGGCACTTATGAGGCTAGGATGCAACCCCTCCGTGCCAGCAGTGTTCATTGGGGGCAAATTTGTAGGCACTGCAAACACAGTGATGACCCTTCAGCTTAATGGCTCTTTGAAGAAACTGCTCAAGGAAGCTGGAGCTCTATGGCTTTAGTAGCAATGAAGTCATTTCAGCATGCATGTTATGTTTTTTTTTCCCACCTCTTGCGGCTGCAAAGAGTATCATATATACTATATGGAAAATAATCTATAGAGAGATCTGTTGCTAGTCTTATAATTAAGTATTAATCATATGTTTTTGAATGCACACTTGAATCAATCCTTCAGAGAAAGTTAATATAAAACTATTTCTAAGATATCATTTAACAATACAAAATTTTGAATTGAAATAATCAATATAGTAACTTTATTGATCAAGCAATTAAGAACGTAAATCTCATCATTTTTATTTTTTTAGCTAAATTAAAATTATGAGTTGTATAAATGTTAAATTTGAAAATTTTTCATATTAAAAAGTTAATACAAAATTTTATTGAAACTTTTATTTAATAACTTCAACTTTTGAATTTAAATGGTTTTTTAACCCTCCATGAATGCGCAGCTAGCAGATACCATTAGCTAGTCTTCTCACGCCTTCCATTTCTGTGCTTCATGCACAAATTTTTCGACGAAATGAAGGGAACATGTAGGAGCATGAGATCCCAGCACAAGGCAAAATGCAAAATGCAAAATAGATATGATTGTATATGTGCACCATACATTGTCACCTCTAGGGTCAACTATATATATGCTAGCTATCAACTTGATAAATATATGGGAAATATACAGTTGGCAACCATAGAAATGGTTGCTTTTAAAGATTCTGAAAACAAAGAAAAAAAAATTGAAAATTCTGAAATTACATGCAGGTAAACGTCACAAACAATTCAAAGTAAACTCTGAAATTCCCATCACCTGAAGATGACACATTACAATGTATGGATATATTCTTTCGTTGCTTAATCCAACATGCATTTTACAGTGAGTAGCCATATTATTCTTGTTGTTAGTGCTGTTTCATTACGGTGACACTTCGATGTTTGTAGGGTTATTCATCTTAGGGTACAGAGAGAGAGAGAGGGAGTAATAAGAGTTTTAAATATGCACTATCAATTTTATACCTTAAATATTATCACATCATCTTTTAGTTGGAATTTTCACTTGAGAATATTTGTTGGTAAAGTTTGGTGCTATCATGATATGACGATGCTTCTCTCTCTTTCTCTTTATTTTTTTTTTATTTTAAGTTATTTTATTTTTATATTATCATTTGTTATATTAAATTTTATTATTGATTGCCCATGTCATTTAAAATATTAGATTGCCTATTCACAACTTTATATATTATTCTTGTAGATTTATTTATTCTATAAAATTTGTTAACCTTCTCTTATTTTGTGATGAGATCAATATATCATATTTATATATTGCTCTAAATTTAAAAAACTAAATATTCATACAATTTCTATAAAATATACAAGAAATCTCAACACTCATTTTTAAGTCGGTGCATAAATGTTAGAATTTTCTAGTTTGTTAGTTTTTTTTTATTCCTCAAAACTTCTTCATAAAAAACATGTCAACCTTTATATTATCATGTTAAATTAGATTACAGATAATATGACAAACTACTATATTAGATAATATGACATACTACTATAATATAGTTGAATCGATTTTTTTTTTTGTATAAATCAAAATTTGCAATTAAAATCTTAACTATAATGCTCATAGAGTCCCAAATTCATACCTTTAAATTCAAATTTTGTATTTGAGTAAGCAACAATACCTTATTTTTTATATTTTTCATGTAATAAGATTACTATCAACGAAGATGTAACAAAAAATAAACCATCTATCATCTACTACTTTAGTCCAATCAACATAAATATATGTATTTATGCTACGGAAATATGCATTTTTAGTTAAAAACATTCTTTTTCTAGGTGCAACCTTTAAATACCTCAACTTTACTCATATGTTACTCTCCTGAATTATCTATAAACTAACCAACAATCTTGATGCATAAGCCAAATATACGCTTACATGTGCAAAGTACATCAATTTTTCTATAAATAATATCTTCTATTATTAGTGAGTGTTTGATTGGACTTAATATATAATTTTAGACATTCTTCTACTAGAATATCAAGTTCTAATATATTTGTCTCTTAGATCTATGATATATTTTTTTCTACAATAAAAAAATTATTTTATAATGTTGAGACACTTCAACTCTAAGAAAACATTTTAAAAAAACCTTGGTCTTTCATTTTACATTATTTAACCAAGTAATCTTTTATGACCTTTCTTTTTTAAAAATCATTTTTTATAATCATCGTATGATTTACATATATTTACATATAAAATGAGAGTGGTAACCTTACCCTACTATTTTTCAGGGAGAATATATGATCTAAATTGTTTTGATAACTGATTGTGCATCAAAAGTGTCATTAAGTCTCTTATTTTACATATGTATTTATTGTTTTTATTTGATTATTTTTATAATAATTGATATGTTTTTTAGTAATGAAGTTTGTTTTAATGTTTCGATAGGTTTTTGGAGCTTAAATGAATTAATTCAGAAAATTCAACATCAGAATTCAGAACAAAGAATTGAAGAGACATTTAGTTGAAGATTGAAGCAAATCTTGGTTCAAATAAGTGCTCCAAATTTGTCCCAAAAATCAATTCTATTCCAATTCTAGAAAAGAATATCATATGATTTATTTCAAGCCCAAACTTGCCTTATGTTGTGTGCAAACTTCAACCATTAAACACTCAAGGTTTCAATGTCAATCTTAGCCCAAATAATAAGTACATTTGTATACTTATTTGATGCTCAAATTCAGCCCAAAATCAGCCCCAAATCAACCTTCAAATCAACCCAAACACAATCCATGATCTTACATGTCCACACAACAAATAACAATTGATTTATTTTGGGTAATCCATTGATCCAAGAAGGCAAGCACATGGATGGAAAGCTGGAGGGGATATTTTAACATTATTTTGGGTCAAAAAGAAGAAGGAGACACCTCATAAATGAGGAAGAAAAACATGCACCAAAGTAGTTGTAAAGCTGTCTTGATTTGATTTTTCAGAACACCTTTCGGTGTTTTGCCCATAACTTTTGACTCAGGTGTCCAAATGAGCTGTTCTTTAATGATCTGGAAAGGTGACAGAAGTTTCTATAAATATGTCTCTAATAGACTTCTCGAAAAAAAGCTTATAAGAGGGTCGAATTGCTGTCCAAAGTTAGAGTCAGATTTGTATCCGAATTTTTTCTGAAATTGTATTGTGTTCTTCTTTATAGATTTCGGTTCTTTAGTTTGTAAAACTTATTTTTTCAGTTGGATTCAAGTTCTTTCATGTTTATTGAAGTGTTCTTATATATAATCATGGTTGGCTAAACTCTTTCTTGGATCCAAATCAAGGATAATGGTGATTAAGGTGAGTTCTTTAGGATATGAATGAATCTTAATGTTTATCTTCTTATTTTCTTCATGAATGATTTATTATTGTAAAGAAATTTTAGAAATCATTTAGGTAATGTTATAATCTTGAATTTTTATGCACAAAATTTAGTTTTGGTATAGAGATTGCTTGATTCAATGTCTTACTTAATATGCAAGTACTTGTTCATTCTTAAGCAATAATCAATCTTCATCTTTCTAATCTTCATTGTAATATCTTCCGATCTAATATCACCATCGTTGAGATTAGGTTGAGTTATCTTATATATGTTGAAGAAATCACCAATATATCACCATTAAAATTGATTTGGACCAAGACTTACTTTTCTTGTCATTTAAAATCTATTTACATTTTTTTTATCTTTGAAAACAAATCCATCAATTATTTTCAACCAAGTTATTGTTAATTTAATTTCTCTTGAGTTTTTTTTTTGTTACTTAGCTTAATTTCCAGATCTAGCTCTCTGTGGATATGACCTCGATCTTACCGAGTTAATTGCTACATCGCACACTCGTGCACTTGTGAGTTAAAACAAGCCGATCATAAAAAGCGATCAAGCAATAACAAATAAAGGTTATCATAAATTTTATAAACCTTCCAAATCCCATCTTGAAGATTGTTTCACTCTACACAATAATTTCTTCGACCTTTACACCTTCAAATTATGTCTTTCAAATATCATACACATAAATGGAAGATCTATATAGACTTTTTCTAACAATTTATCATATAAAAATATATTTTTCATATCGAATAAGTGTAATGGCTAATCTAAGTTCAAAGATGAAAACAAGAAAACTGGAACTATATTGATGTTAGCTACAAGTGCAAATATCTTTATATAATCGATTCCTAGGTTTAAGTGTAACTTTTCTTCACTTGTATTGCTTTAAAGAGTTTAATTATACTATTAGAGTTATATTTTTTCTTGTAGATCCATCAAAATCTAATTAATTTATTTCTTGGTAAAGGATGAATTTTGATTTTTACTTTTTTAGTTAAGACTTCCAACATATTATTAGGAATAGATACAATAAATATTTAATTTATAAATGATAGATTTGATTCTAATGAATAATGGTTACTCATATAATGACTTATTAGACATTTAACTTTCATTGAAAGTTCTAGTTTGTATGTCTTTAGTTGATAATTTTTTATTGCTAATTTTCCAACTGCCTCAATAATTTATTGGTTTGGTATATTAGTTGTAAGAGATTCTAACTAAAAAAAAAACATTTATTGGATTCATATCTTCAATTTCTAAGTTTTCATCACCACTATGATCCAAAATTATACCACTAAAAACCAACTCACCTATTTCTTTATTGTCCAATCTAACTTATAAATCAACATTACAAGAATTCAAATTTATGTTTAGAAAATCATAATTTAAAGTTTGAATTTTCTTCTGATGCTCCCTTTGAAGTTTAGGTTTTTTAAAGAAAAATATTGATGTCTTCATGAAAAACAACATTTATTATGATCAATATTTATCTATTCAAAGTATGATAACATCAATACGCCTTTTGATGATCAACATACATGATAAAAACACATCGCGATGCTTTAGAAGTCAACTTGCTGCATTAGTGTGTAAACATGCTACATAACAAACATATAGGACAATAAATTTAAGATTATTGGGACAAAAACTATATTAATATGAGCTTGTAGTGATGTCTATAAATCAATGGAACTTAAGGATATCTAATTGATTAAATATGTTGCAAAAGCAAGTGTTTTTTTCCTAATAAGATAACAACATGTGAATTTCTACCAATGAAGTACTACTAATCTCTAATGAGTTTTAAATTTCACACCAGCAAACTCGTCTTATTATGATGTATTGAAATAAATAGTTTGATAAATAATTTCACATGCTTTTAGTTATCGTTGAAGCTCAAAACTATGATATTCTCTCTTATTATCACTGTAGCAAACCTGAGCCTATGTCTTGTATTAAGATTCAATCATTTTATGAAACTTTTGAAGTAGAAAATTCACATTATCTTTGGACTTCATCAAGCACATCTTGGTAATCCTGGTTTGGTCATCAATAAAAGTAAAAACCAACATAATCCACCTAAAATAGCACTTTAGGTGGATCTTGAATATTATAATGTATAATTATAAATTAATGTGAGATTTTATTCAAACTTAATAAAAATGAAGCAAGATGGCTCTTTTCTAGTTTGCATACATCACATTAAAAAAATATCAATTTTTTCATATAAACTTAGAAATAATTTTCTCAGATAACCAAAGGAATCAAGTTTGATATGTTGATTCCATAACTAGATTTCATCTAACTTCTTTCCTTCAAAGCAATCTACTATTAAAGCTTGGCATAACTTCTTAGAACTTTTTAACACTAATTTCAATTAAAATAGCTTCAATCACTTTATAGCACAATCAATCTTCTTTCTGATTTTGATATTCTTAAATATAACAAATTCAAATTAGAAAATTATCATACAATATTAAGGTGAGGTTGTTTGGTAAATCAATAATATGTTATAATCTAATGATGAAATAAGCTTGTTAGGAAATCAATAATGTGTTATAATCTAATGGTGAAATAACTAGAACAAAATCTAAATTTAAGTATCAGTAAAGGTTAAAGATTAATATTTTTCAATAAATAAGATTGAAGTACCATTGGTAGCAAAAACAAATTTTCATGAGGACAAATTAAGAAATATGATATGTCTAAAATCAAATCTCATATGATATATAGCACTGAAATCAATTATCTATGCAATATTAGAAACAAGTGCAGTGATATTTAAAACCTTATAACATTATCTGTAGCTACTATTAATGCTGAGGTTTTTTCAACAACATCATTTTTTTAATCTTTGTTTCAACAATTATTACAATAAATATCTTTTTTAAATTCTTCTTTGGTTAATCAAGTGTATAATCTCGCTATTCTAGATATCCCACAAGTTCATAAAATCAACTTTTGATATGACTCATGTGATTCTAATAATTATTTGTAAATATACTTATCAAAACCATTATTGTTCTTAGGTTCGTTGGCCTAGTTTAGTGTTGTCAATTTTGATTTAGTCAATTTTGAGCCATTAAGATTAAAGTATTAGAATATTCAAGTCTTTTTTTAAAGTTGTATGACGCACTATTTCTTATATAACTAAAGACTAGAATCCTTCTAAATATGGAACTAGATCTTTACATAAAGTCTCTCAGCAAACTTGTTTAAAGTCACCATCTAATCTAACACCTTTAGACATTTGATGGACTTTTAACATGTTACAATATCATAAGGATCTTTTATAAAAATTGTCACAATTGTCTAGCTCTGCAAAAACCTTGGGTTGGCTCTCTATATTATTCAAATAAGGACATTTCATGTTGTTTGACTTTAAAAGTATTTCATTTTAGGATACAAACTTTCAACTTATCATTTCTGTAACAACCCGGCTTTTCAAGCCCCAAAACAACAGAATTTTTTTTTTTGACACACATCGTGTCGGTAAATTGCGAACCTATTTTCCTCACATCATCAAAATGCAATCCATACATCAACTACATTCAACATTTCATTTAAAAGGGAAATTTACATAAACACGTAATATTATTTTTGCATGCTTAGAAGTTCATATTATAATATTACATCCATAGACATGAGTTTGCATTCCTATCCTACTAATAGTCACCACGAATTTAAACAAAATGGTTCAATAAAAGTTATACGTTTAATACATTGATCCATACAAAATACATCGTGAGTTAGGATGCAACTACATGATTCCTTGCAAAAGTAGGTTCCCGTGTATCGGGTTTCCTAGGCATCTCGTTGATGTGATGTCCCTGTTGCAGTGCAAAATATTTAAGAGAATGCAATTGCTTATTAGTAATAATGATAATTAAATGGTCTAGCAGGAAAAATAAAACATTAACATTATTCCATGGTTGATGCATGATATTTGTAGTTTCGTCATGTACATAGTATACACAATTTATAGTACATATAGTTGCACCAATTCTTGTAATCAACCAAAATCTCAAACCCAGCTATCCTCTCAAGGTATCATTTGTTGAGATTAACCGTTCACTCACCCCGATCATCCACTTCGGATGCCTTTAGCCGAAGCTAATCAATCACTTGTCCCGGTCATCTATTCGGATGCCATTAGCCGAGGCTAATCATTCCTTTATCCCGGCCATCCATTCGGATGCCATTAGCCGAGGCTAATCATTCCTTTATCCCGGCCATCCATTCGGATGCCATTATCCCGGCCATCCATTTGGATGCAATTAGCCGAGGCTAATCATTCCTTTATCCCGGCCATCCATTCGGATGCCATTAGCTGAGGCTAATCATTCCTTTATCCTGGTCATCCATTCGGATGCCATTAGCCGAGGCTAATCATTCTTTTGTCCCGGTCATCCATTCAGATGCCATTAGCCGAAGCTAATCAACTTTTTGACAACATTTAACATTTGACAATCTGTTATCTATTCTAACCCAATATGGTAACATTCATGTTAAAGTATCACATTATTTAACGTATGAAAAAGGAAAGTGGAAGTCACCTACCTGCTCCACCTGTGGTTTGTTCTTGTCTTGAGGATGGTCCGATCCCGACCGCACCACCTAAGACAACAATGGTCACAATTCAGTACATTTGTATTTTTGAATCACATTTGTCACCACACTTATTTCAAAAGTTCATATATTCACATTCAAGTGTTCCACATTTTACACCATCATACCATGAAATTGTTACTAGCATTTAAGTCATTTTTGCCTAGGAGGCTTATTGTTGAAATCAGCAACGAGAACTGGTTCGCTGCAGGCTGCCAAATTCGGCAGCGAGAATTGGTTCGCTACAGGCTGCCAATCGGCAGCGACAACTGTTTCGCTGCCAGCAGCCAGTTCGGCAGCAAAAACTGTTTCGCTGTTGGCGTCACTGTTCCGGCAGCAGATGCTAAATCGTAGGGGACAACTCAGTTTCGGCAGCTGACACGACTAAAAGGTTGATGTCTTCTCCCAAGTGCAGGAGTGTCGAAGTAATAAATAACCCGGCAAGACCGGGGTCGAACCACAGGGAGGTTAATTGTACAAATTATAAACAACAATTATAAAACAACAATAACAACAACAACAACAACAACAACAACAACAAGAATAATAATAATAATAATAGTGGTAGTAGTACTAATAATAATAATAATAATAATAATAATAATAATAATAATAATAAAGAAAGAGAAGAAGAAGAAGATGATGATGATGAGAACTTAGAGATGGAAAATTAATGTAAGGATTAAACAATAATAATAACAAATGTCAAGGTTAGAGGTTCCACTAATGGTATATCAAACAAGTATAGTATAAACTCTTATTATTGAATTGGAAACCACACATAAAGGAGGTTCCAATCAGATTATATATTGTTAACATGATTACATTAGTCATCTTATTCAATTAATGCTAATACTTGTAAATCTCGTCAAGCATTCATGATTATAACTTATGTTAACAACAAATCAAGTTCCTTTCATAGCTCAGGTGTCGGTTATACCATACATTATGGGCTATGAAAGTGCCAAGCATTTGTTGTACCAAGTGTTATACAACATAAATCAAGATTAGTCATTTAACAAGCAAAGTATTAAAGAGTGAACAAGATAACAAATATAAAACATGTTAGTATCAAACATTAAAGTCCATATTAAGTTTACATTATACTTATTCTCACACCATTAGTGTAACCTTTTCACCTTGACATAATTAACTTAGCTAGACATAATGAAAGAAAGCAAAATAGATAAACAAAATAAGAACATAAAAGTTAACTAAGTAAAGGAAAGGAAATGAAAGGCATAAACTTGATATTAATGAAAGGAAAGCATAAATATTACAAAGAATACAAAGAGAGAAAGGAAGAGCATGATCTTGATCTGGAAACCAAGATGCCTAAATGCATGGCAAATGCCTCCTTTTATAGGCCAAAATTGAGAACTATTGATTTGATGACTAATTGATAAGTGGGTGGCCAACTTTTGACTTGGTGACAATCCTTATCTTCTCTTGTCTGCCCAAAACATGATTGATAACGTCAAAACTGGAGCCAGGTGCAAACATGAAAGTTGTAGGCAATTGTCTCAGCTTTCTTGTGTAAAACATTCAGCTCATTTGGACTTCTAGAACTCTAGATATGGCCAAAATACCGAACAGTGCTCGGGCTGGAAGACAGATTCGGGCTTCTTTGTTGTTGCTACAATTTGGACTTGATAATGGCCTTTTTAGATCTTGGGCTCCATATGAAAGTTGTAGGCCTATGTCTTACCTTTCCATCCATATAAATTGGACCTAAATCTGAGATCTGTAGCTCCAGATATGGCCTAATTACCGAACAGTGTTCCGGTTTGGATTGCACCGACATCTCTTCTCTAAGTTTGACCATCTCTTTATCCTTGCAATTTAAGTTCTTCAAGTCATCAATCAATCCTTTCATTTATGTGATAGACCTGCATTAAAAATAGACATTTACCACAAATTATAGGTATCTTATATTATTAGATACATTATTATAAAACATATTTTAGTTAAGGAGTTATTGATACTTCAAGTGCAAAATGATGATATAAAACCATGACAAAAATGCACTTTTAAGTACTAATCAGCAGCGAATCTCAATTTCGCTGCAACCAACTCAACTTCGGTGGCGAATCACAAATTCACTGTAGAACATGAAACTCGACAGCGAATGTTAATTTGCTGCAGACAACTCAACTTCAGCAGCAATTCACTGCAGTCGACACAGTTTCGATAGTGAATCGCAATTTCGCAGCGAAACATAAATTCGCCAACGAATTCTAATTCGCTATAGCCGACATAGTTTGGGCAGCGAATGCTAATTCGTTGCAGAACACACAATTCGGCAGCGAATTCTAATTCGCTGTAGAAGACTCAATTTCAGCAGCGAATACTTATTCGATGCAACCGTCACATTTTCGGCAGCGAATCGAAATTTGTTGCGGAACACACAATTCTGTAGCGAATGCTGATTCGCTGCAGAAGACTCGGTTTCGACAGCGAATGCTAATTCGCTGCGGCCGACACAGTTTTGGCAGCAAATCAAAATTTCGCTGCAAAACACCCAATTCGGCAGCGAATTCTAATTCGCTGCAGCTGACTCAATTTCTGCAGCGAATACTTATTCTCTGCAGCTGTCAAATTTTCGGCAGCAAATCGAAATTTGCTGCAGAACACACAATTCTGCAGCGAATGCTGATTCGCTGCAGAAGACTCGGTTTCGGCAGCGAATGCTAATTCGCTGCGGCCGACAAATTTTTGGCAGCAAATCGAAATTTCGCTGCAAAACACCCAATTCGGCAGCAAATTCTAATTCGCTGCAGCTAACTCAATTTCAGCAGCGAATACTTATTCTCTGCAGCTGTCACATTTTTGGCAGCGAATCGAAATTTGCTGCAGAACACACAATTCTGCAGCGAATGCTGATTCGCTGCAGAAGACTCGGTTTCTGCAGCGAATGCTGATTCGCTGCGGCCGATACAGTTTCGGCAGCGAATTGAAATTTCGCTGCAGAAGACACATTGAAAACCATCAATTACAGCATATATCTTTCAATCATTCCAGCAGAATACACACATTGAAACTATCCATTCCAGCACATAATCGTTCAGCCAATCCCAGCAAAACACACACATTGCATGCCGGCCAACCCCATGGTTAAAGTCGGCCCCCTACTATGATTTGTTGTTTCAATTTTATTCATTTTTCTTTACTAGATGTTCTAAAATTGGCCTCATTTCATTTTTGTTTTCTTTGTCCTCTTAGTAAATTTTTGTTTTCTTCACAGCTAGCTAAGGTCAAAGTTCAATTTTCTTAGGGTTTTTCTTCTTCATTTCCGGTTCTAAATCTTAAGGAGAAGAGGAAGGAAGTTTCATGACCTATACCTTATGAATCTAGCTAGGTTTGAGGAAGGTTTGACAGTGTTCTTCCTCCTCTCCTGCTGGTTTTCTTCCTTCTTCTTCCTCTTCCTCTCACGTTGGTTCCCTTCTCCTCTCTCTCTAGGTGGCTGTCCAATCTTCTCTCAAGGTCTCCTCTCTCTTCCTCACACGTTCACAAGGCTTAGGTTTCTGTTGGGGAGGAGAAAGGGAGAGTAACAAGCAGCTGGACATACAGCTGCAGCAACTTTGATAAAAGCTAGGGTTACCTTCTCTCTCCTCCTTATATTTATACTCCCCATTAAATGAGGTGGGTGTTTGGGGGTTGGTTTAGATGTGTTCTTATCCTTGTTTTGATCTATCTAAAACCAGTTTTACCCCTCCCTCTCAACTCCTTAAGAAAATTATTATTATTTTATTTTTTAAGACAAAAACTGCATCGCTGCCGATGCAGAAATCGGCGGCAGAAACTGCGTCGCTGCCGATGCAGAAATCGGCAGCGGAAACTGTGTCCCTGCTGATCGAGAAATCGACAGCGAAAACTGCTTCGCTGCAGATGCAGAAATCGGCAGCAGAAACTGCGTCGCTGCCGATCAAGAAATCAGCAGCGAAAACTGCATCGTTGACAATGCAGAAATCGGCAGCGGAAACTGTGTCGCTGCAGATGCAGAAATCGGCAGCGAAAACTGTGTCACTGCTGATCGAGAAATCGGCAGCGAAAACTGCTTCGCTGCAGATGCAGAAATCGGCAGCAGAAACTGCGTCGCTGCCGATCAAGAAATCAGCAGCGAAAACTGCTTCATCAGTTCTGTCTATATATATATATTTTTCTTTTGGGTGTTTACAATTTCCATCGTAGAAGGTTATTGATACAACATTCTATGTTTCATAACCACCAACTAAGCATAAATAATGCCTTATAATTTTTGGAGTTATAGGCATTTGACTTAGTAAAAAATAAAGGATAATAAGGTTTGTTATAAGTCAAAACTCTTAAAGAATAAGAACACAACAACAATAAGGAGACATCAAAATATTTAGTTCATATTTGTCCAAGTCTACTTGCTAAAAATCTATTATAAATATTTATAAAGAAAAAAATAGAAAATACTAATAATAATGTTGAATATGAAAAAAAATAAAAAAACAAAATATAAAAGCTTAATAATACTAAATATAAAAGTAAAAAAAATCATTCTTTTTAAATAGAAAAAGTAGAAAAGCCTAATAATATTGAATGAGAAAAAATAAGATTTTTAAACCAAATAAAGAAGAGATAACAATACCTTAAATAAAATATTTATTTTCTCAGAAAGTTTCTTCATCAACATCAATAGCCAACTATTCACTTTTTGATTCTTTCTTACCACTTTTCAAACTTATCATCTAATTTTATAAGGACTTGATTTTGACCATCAAAAGAGTTTCTTTGTTTTACCAATAAGTATGTAAAAAACATTATAAGTTTAAACAATAATAGGACATGATTTTTTTCCACATGATTCAACATTTTTTTTAAAATCATTATTATTGTGGTTGCTGTTGCAAAAATTTGTTATTGTTGTCCAATTATTGTTATTTTTGTGTATGGTTCTTGCAAGGTGTGGTTATTGTTTCAAGTTTTCTATTATTATTTCATGGTTCAACCAGTTATTGTTCTATTTTTATTCACCTATTGCTAATTGATGAACTAAGTTTTTATTGGTATATCCTTACTAAAAAAACATCAGATCAAGAAATATTTATGTGTATAAATTTTGAAGAAAACAAGCGAACCCTAGTGAAAGTGCTCTGGGCTGGGTAGTGTGCCTAGCCCTAGGAATGCTAGACCTAAACTCTATTGGACTTAGCACTGTGTTGAGCCCTAGGATGATGGGCTTAGTAGTGTGTCAAGCCAGAGACACTATGCTTGGTAGTGTGTCAAACCTGGGGAACGATGGGCTTTGGTAGTGTGTCAAGCCCCAAGAATGCTGTGTCTGGTGCTAGTAGACCCAAACACGATCATTGTCAAGCCCCAAGCACGCCCAAGGGAATAAGAATCCTTTTTAAGGCACACCCAAGTGATGGCCATCTTCTCTATGCTTGTCTAAGAGAATGATCATCCTCTCTGCACATACCAAAGGAAATGACGAGATCATCCTCCCTAGGCACGTTCAAGGAAACAATCCTCCTCCTTTGGACTCACCCAAAAGATGAACTCGGTCTCCTTTAGGCTCACCAAGAAAAGGACTCACCCTTTTAAGGTCTAGCCTAAGGAAAACGCTTAGTGACACAATCAAGAGATTGATGTCTTCTCCCAAGTATAGTAGTGTCAAAGTAATAAATAACCCAGCAAGATCGGGGTCGAACCATAGAGAGGTTAATTGTATAAATTATAGATAACAATAATACAATAAGAACAATAATAGTAATAGTAATAGTAATAGTAATGATAAAGAAGAAGATGAAAAAGAAGAAGAAGAAGTTGATGAAAACTTTGACATTGAAGATTAATGTAAGAATTAAACAATGACAATAAGAAATGTCAAGGTTAGAGGCTCCACTAATAGTATGTCAAACAAGTATAGTATAAACTCTTATTATTCAATTAGAAACCACACGCAAAGGAGGTTCCAATTATATTATAAATTTTAACATAATCACATTAGTTATCTTATTCGATTAATGCTAATACTTGTAAATCTCGTTAGGCATTCATGATTATAACTTATATTAACAACTAATCAAGTTCCTTTCATAGCTCAGGTGCTAGTTATACCATATAGTATGGGCTATAAGAGTGTCAAGTATTTGTTGTATCAAATGTTATAAAATATAAATCTAGATTAGTCATTCAACAAGCAAAGTATTAAAGAGTGAACAAGAAAATAAATACAAAACATGTTAATATCAAACATTAAAGTCCATATTAAGTTTACACTATACTTATTCTTATACCATTAGTGTAACCTTTTCACCTTGACATAATAAACTTAACTAAACATAATGAAAGAAAGAAAAATAAATAAACAATATATGAACACAAATAAGATAAAAGTTAACTAAGTAAATGAAAGGAAATGAAAGGCATAAACATGATATTAATGAATGCAAAGCATAAACATTACAAAAAATACAAATAGAGATAGCAACAATATGATCTTGATCTGGGTATCAAGATGCATAAATGCATGATAAATTCCTCCTTTTATAGGCCAAACTTGAAAACTATTGATTTGATGACAAATTGATGAGTGGGTGGCCAACTCTTGACTTAGTGACAATCCTTATCTTCTCTTGTCTGCCCAAAACGTCATTGATAACATCAAAACTAGAACCACTTGAAAAATGAATGTTGTAGGAAATTGTCTTATCTTTCTTGGGTAAAAAATTGAGGTCATTTGGACTTCTAGAACTCTAGATATGGCCAAACACTAAATAGTGCTCGGACTAGAGGGTAGATTTAGACTTCTTTGTTGTTGCTATAATTTAGACTTGAATATGGTATTTTTAAATCTTATGCTCTATATAAAAGTTTTAGGTCTCTGTCTTACCTTTCCATCCAAATAAAGTATATCTAAATTCGAGATCTACAGCTCCAGATATGACCTAATTACCGAACAGTATTCTAGTTTGGACTACACCAGCATCTCTTTTCTTAGTTGGCCATCTCTTTGTCCTTTCAATTTCAGTTCTTAAACTCATCAATCAATCCTTTCATTTATGTGATAGACCTGCATTTAAAATGTATATTTACCATAAATTAAAGGTATCTTATATTATTAGATATGTTATTATAAAACATGCTTTAGTTAAGGAGTTATTGATACTTCAAATGCAAAATGATGATATAATAACTTGATAAAAATGCACTTTTAAGTACTAATCAGGTGGCACTAATGGTAAACAGGTTGGATTTTGTTATGGCTCTTGACCATGTTTGCTCATTCTCTTTTTAGGATGAACTATAGTAGGAGCCTGATTAAAGGTGACTGGTCATTTAAAAGGACCTTCACCAGTGGCATTTCTTAGTGTTTGCTCAGGTAAGCTAATGTAGCGAGGCACGCTTGTTTTCAAAGACTCCAACTCTTTTTGAAAATAGGCTTCTTGCTCTAAGTCAGGTGTTATAGACTCATAGGGGGGCTATATTGTAGCATGTTGTATGTATGCATATTATTTACAATGATTGGATGTATATATAGGATACAAATATATGTACATTTCTTATAGAGACTTCATACTCTAAAGTTAAGTTTAGGCCATTACATGATGGGTGACTTGCTACCTGTTCTTAAAAAGGTCTCTTGTTGTCCCAATGATCGTGCTCACAAAGGTAATATAGGGATTCAGCAGGTAATGAGATGAAATGTGCACCAATCGTTGCCAGTTTAAGCACTCAGCAAAGAGCTGGGGTTTACACAAACTTAAACCTTGACTAAAAGTTGTAATGTAAGTTGCTAGTCCCCTACTTAATCTAGAGTTTTTAATGTAACTCGTACAAAAATACGAATGATGTATGAAGCAATTTTACAATGCAAACAAACATGAATGAAATTAAAGCATATGAATAAATAAGAAAATACATATTAACAATACCACAAAAACCAAAAAACAAAACATGATAATCAGACAAAAACAAAGCTTAATCCACAAAGTATTCCTGGTGGAGTTGTCATTCTATTGCATGTGAGCGGCGTCGCGACGATCATCCACCCTCGGGGTATCTGTAAGTCTATCTAGAAATATAGAGAGATAAGAAATTCTTGTCTTTTATCAGTAAAAACTTAGAATGTGAGTTCCTATATAGTATTTTGGTCACTAGGAACCCTAACTAGTTTCAGTGATCGGATACAGAGATTGTTGAATAAAGAAAAGGTATTAGCACCCTAACTACGTCATACCTAAGGTAAGCTACATTGTTTTGTCGTCTAATAAAATCTAAGGTCTTGTTATGGTTTTGAATTGTTGGTCTGTCTATGGTTTAAGAAAAGTCCTCCTCTATAAGAAAATTCTTATCTTAACATGTAAAAACCTAACTATTTTATATCATCAAAAGAAAATACCTTTTTAATATTGGGAATATTTTTATGTATAAATTCATAATCCATGATACTAAAACAACACAAAATAAAATTTTTCTTCTTTTTGAAATTTTGGTTAATGTTCTTTTAACTTTAATAAGTTGGTTATTAAAGCCAAAAAGTATGCTAAAACATTTTTGTTTGGTGTATGAAAAAAACAATATGATTTGTTAGCTTTAAGATTGACTAGTACTTAAAAGTGCACTTTTATCAAGGTTTTATATCATTATTTTGCACTTGAAGCATCAATAACTCCTTAACTAAAGCATGTTTTATAATAACATATCTAATAATATAAGATACCTTTAATTTAAGGTAAATGTTCATTTTAAATACAGGTCTTCACATAAATAAAAGGATTGATTGATGAGTTTAAGAACTGAAATTGAAAAGACAAAGAGATGGCCAAACTTAAAAAAGAGACGCTGATGCAGTCTAAACCGGAACACTGTTTGGTAATTGGGTCAATTCTAAAGCTATAGATCTCGGATTTAGGTTTACTTTACAGCGATGGAAAGGTAAGATACAGGCCTACAACTTTCATAGGAGCTTAAGATTTGAAAAGGTTATTTCTAAGTCCAAATTGTAACAACAACAAAGAAATCTGAATCTGTCCTGTAGCCTAAACATTGTTCAGTGTTTGACCTATATTTGGAGTTAAATAGTTAACATGATTACATTAATTATTGATTGTGCATCAAAAGTGTCATTAAGTCTCTTATTTTACATATGTATTTATTGTTTTTATTTGGTTGTTTTTATAATAATTGATGTGTTTTTTAGTAATGAAGTTTGTTTTAATGTTTCGATAGGTTTTTGGAGCTTAAATGAATTAATTCAGAAAATTCAACGTCAGAATTCAGAACAAAGAATTGAAGAGACATTTAGTTGAAGATTGAAGCAAATCTTGGTTCAAATAAGTGCTCCAAATTTGTCCCAAAAATCAATTCTATTCCAATTCTAGAAAAGAATATCATATGATTTATTTCAAGCCCAAACTTGTCTTATGTTGTGTGCAAACTTCAACCATTAAACACTCAAGGTTTCAATGTCAATCTTAGCCCAAATAATAAGTACATTTGTATACTTATTTGATGCTCAAATTCAGCCCAAAATCAGCCCCAAATCAGCCCTAAATCAACCCCAAATCAACCTTCAAATCAACTCAAACACAATCCATGATCTTACATGTCCACACAACAAATAACAATTGATTTATTTTGGGTAATCCATTGATCCAAGAAGGCAAGCACATGGATGGAAAGCTGGAGGGGATATTTTAACATTATTTTGGGTCAAAAAGAAGAAGGAGACACCTCATAAATGAGAAAGAAAAACGTGCACCAAAGTAGTTGTAAAGCTGTCTTGATTTGATTTTTCAGAATACCTTTCGGTGTTTTGCCCATAACTTTTGACTCAGGTGTCCAAATGAGCTGTTCTTTAATGATCTGGAAAGGTGACCGAATTTCCTATAAATATGTCTCTAATAGACGTCTCGAAAAAAAGCTTCTAAGAGGGTCGAATTGCTGTCCAAAGTTAGAGTCAGATTTGTGTTCGAATTTTTTCTGAAATTGTATTGTGTTCTTCTTTATAGATTTCGATTCTTTAGTTTGTAAAACTTATTTTTTCAGTTGGATTCAATTTCTTTCATGTTTATTGAAGTGTTCTTATATATAATCATGGTTGGCTAAACTCTTTCTTGGATCCAAATCAAGGATAATGGTGATTGAGGTGAGTTCTTTAGGATATGAATGAATCTTAATGTTTATCTTCTTATTTTCTTCATGAATGATTTATTATTGTAAAGAAATTTTAGAAATCATTTAGGTAATGTTATAATCTTGAATTTTTATGCACAAACTTTAGTTTTGGTATAGAGATTGCTTGATTCAATGTCTTACTTAATATGAAAGTACTTGTTCATTCTTAAGCAATAATCAATCTTCATCTTTCTAATCTTCATTGTAATATCTTCCGATCTAATATCACCATCGTTGAGATTAGGTTGAGTTATCTTATATATGTTGAAGAAATCACCAATACATCACCATTAAAATTGATTTGGACCAAGACTTACTTTTCTTGTCATTTAAAATCTATTTACATTTTTTTTTATCTTTGAAAACAAATCCATCAATTATTTTCAACCAAGTTATTGTTAATTTAATTTCTCTTGAGTTTTTTTTTTGTTACTTAGCTTAATTTCCAGATCTAGCTCTCTGTGGATATGACCTCGATCTTACCGAGTTAATTGCTACATCGCACACTCGTGCACTTGCGAGTTAAAACAAGCCGATCATAAAAAGCGGTCAAGCAATTATCTTATTCGAATAATGATAATAATTGCAAATGTTGTTAGGTATTTATGATTATAACTTACGGTAACAACAAATCAAGTTTATTTCATAGCTCAAGTGTTGGTTATACTATATAGTATAAGCTATGAAAGTGTCAAGCATTTGTTGTACCAAGTGTTATAGAACATAAATTTAGATTAGTTATTTAACAAGCAAAGTATTAAAGAATAGATAAGATATTAAAAAAAACATATGAGTATCAAACATTAAAGTCCATATTGAGTTTACACTATATTTATTCTTACACTATTAGTGTAACCTTTCACCTTGACATAATAGACTTAAACATAATGAAAGAGAGACACATAAATAAAAAAGATAAGAACATCAATAAGATAAAAGTTAACTAAGTAAAGGAAAGGAAATGAAAGGCATAAACAAAATATTATTAAAAATAAAACTTAAAATTACAAAGAGAGAAAGCAAGAGCATGATCTTGATCTAAAAACCAAGATGCCAAAATGCATGGCAATTGCCTCCTCTTATAGGCTAAAATTAAGAACTATTGATTTGATGACTAATTGATGAGTGGATGACCAACTCTTGACTTGGTAACAATCCTTATCTTCTCTTGTCTACACAAAACATTATTGATAACATCAGAATTGGAACAACTTGAAAAAATAAAAGTTGTAGGAAATTGTCTCGGCTTTCCTATAAAATAAATGAAGGTCATTTGGACATCTAAACTCTAGATATGGACCAAACACTGAACAGTGTTCGGGCTACAGGATAGATTCAGACTTTTTTGTTATTGCTACAATTTGGATATGAAAATGGCCTTATCATTTGGACTTCTAGAACTCTAGATATGGGCCAAACACTGAATAATGTTTGAGCTACAAGATAGATTCGGACTTCTTTTTTGTTGCTACAATTTGGATTTGAAAATAGTCTTTTTAAATATTAGGCTCTCATAAAATTTATAGACCTATGTCTTACCTTTCTATCTATATAAAGTATACCTAAATCTGAGATCTACAATTCCAAATATGACCCAATTACCAAATAGTAATCCAGTTTGGACTGCACCAGCATCTTTTTTCTAAGTTTGGTCATCTCTTTGTCCTTTCAATTTCAGTTCTTAAACTTATCAACCAATCCTTTTATTTATATGACAGGTCTGCATTTAAAATGAATATTTACCATAAATTAAAGGTATCTTATATTATTTGATATGTTATTATAAAACATGCTTTAGTTAAGGAGTTATTGATACTTCAAATGCAAAATGATGATATAAAACCTTAATAAAAATGCACTTTTAAGTACTAATCACTTAGATTTAGAAAATCCATACTTGCATTTAAAGGAATTTGAAGAGGTCTGCAACATATATAATGACTCAAATTGTAGCATGAATACCATTGATTAGTACTTAAAAGTGCATTTTTATCATGGTTTTATATCATCATTTTGCACTTGAAGTATCAATAACTCCTTAACTAAAATATGTTTTATAATAATGTATCTAATAATATAAGATACCTATAATTTGTGGTAAATGTCTATTTTTAATGCAGGCCTATCATATAAATGAAAGGATTGATTGATGACTTTAAGAACTTAAATTGCAAAGGCAAAGAGATGGTCAAACTTAGAAAAGAAATGTCGGTGCAATCCAAATCGGAACACTATTCGGTAAATGGGTCATATCTGGAGCTACAGATCTCATATTTAGGTCCAATTTATATGGATGGAAAGGTAAGACATAGGCCTACAACTTTCATATGGAGCCTAAGATCTAAAAATGCCATTATCAAGTCCAAATTGTAGCAACAATAAAGAAGCCCGAATCTGTCTTCCAGCCCGAGCACTGTTCGGTATTTTGGCCATATCTAGAGTTCAAGAAGTCCAAATGAGCTGAATGTTTTACACAAGAAAGCTGAGACAATTGCCTACAACTTTCATGTTTACAACTGACTCCAATTTTGACGTTAGCAATGACGTTTTGGGCAGACAAGAGAAGATAAGGATTGTCACCAAGTCAAAAGTTGGCCACCCACTTATCAATTAGTCATCAAATCAATAGTTCCCAATTTTGGCCTATAAAAGGAGGCATTTGCCATGCATTTAGGCATCTTGGTTTCCAGATCAAGATCATGCTCTTCCTTTCTCTCTTTGTATTTTTTGTAATGTTTATGCTTTGCTTTCATTAATATTAAGTTTATGCCTTTCATTTCCTTTCCTTTACTTAGTTAACTTTTATGTTCTTATTTTGTTTATCTATTTTTCTTTCTTTCATTATGTCTAGCTAAGTTAATTATGTCAAGGTGAAAAAGTTACACTAATGGTGTAAGAATAAGTATAATGTAAACTTACTATGAACTTTAAAGTTTGATACTAACATGTTTTATATTTGTTATCTTGTTCACTCTTTAATACTTTGCTTGTTAAATGACTAATCTTGATTTATGTTGTATAACACTTGGTACAACAAATGCTTGGCACTTTCATAGCCCATAATGTATGGTATAACCGACACCTGAGCTATGAAAGGAACTTGATTTGTTGTTAACATAAGTTATAATCATGAATGCTTGACGAGATTTACAAGTATTAGCATTAATTGAATAAGATGACTAATGTAATCATGTTAACAATATATAATCTGATTGGAACCTCCTTTGTGTGTGGTTTCCAATTCAATAATAAGAGTTTATATTATACTTGTTTGATATACCATTAGTGGAACCTCTAACCTTGACATTTGTTATTATTATTGTTTAATCCTTACATTAATTTTCCATCTCCAAGTTCTCATCATCTTCTTCTTCTTCTCTTTCTTTATTACTACTACTACTACTACTACTACTACTACTACTACTACTACTATTATTATAGTTGTTGTTGTTGTTGTTGTTGTTATTGTTTTTGTTATTATTGCTATTATTATTGCTATTATTGTTGCTTATAATTGTTGTCTATAATTTGTACAATTAACCTCTCTGTGGTTCGACCCCGGTCTTACCGGGTTATTTATTACTTCGACACTCCTACACTTGGGAGAAGACATCAACCTTTTAGTCGTGTCAACCATCAGATTAAAGCTTTATCCTTTTTTATTAAAAGATAAAAGCTAAAATATTGCTACAAAATTTAAGACCTGGATCCATTCGTGCTTGGGATGAAATGCAACAATAGTTTTTAAAGAATTTTTTTCCAACTCACAAAACAAACTCTATAAAAAAAATCATTACTTTCATTCAAGAACCAAAAAAAAAACATTTTATCAATATTGGGATAGATATTGAGAGTTGATTAATACTTGCCTTCATCATGATTTTAAAATATGAAGATTGGTTTCATATTTTTATGAAAGATTAACACCTAGAGATAGGCAAATGGTTGAATTGATGTGTAATGAAAGTTTTGAAGATAAAGACCCTGATAAAGCAATAGAGTATCTAGACTTGCTCGCTGAAAATACTCAAAATTGGGACACCGCAAGTACTTATTAGGCACCAAGTAAAACTCAACCTCATATATCTAGTAGAGATATGTACAACTTTAGGGAAGATCATGACCTCCAAGCCAAGTATGCTTCTTTAGCTAGAAAAGTTGAGGCATTAGAATTAAAAAAGAGTGTTCAATTAAAATCTATTCAAGATATTATTTGTCAAATATATGAAACAAATGAACACTTAGCAATGATTGTCCAACTTTGCCTTCTTTTAAGGAATGTCTTTATAAACAAGCTCATACTTGAAATAGTTCTCAAAGGCTTAATCATAACCTATACTCACAAACATACAACCCTGATTAGAGAAATCACTTAAATTTTAGTTGGAAAAGTGATAAAAATAATGCGTAAACTTCATAACCACAATTTCAAGTACATCATAATTTTCAAAATTCTTATAAATATACACCACCTTATACTCCACTTCCTAGAAGAAATTTTGAGGAAACTTTGTATACATTCATTAAAAACCAAGAGACAATCAACACTCAACTTGCTCAAAGTATAACAAATTTTAAAGATACTCTTGCAAAATTCACATCTGCTCTTAGTTTTCAAGAAAAAGATAAGTTTCCATCTCAACCACAGGAAAATCCCAAGGGGCAATACAATACAAATGCAAGTAGTTCTGGAAGTCAACATATGGATCAAGTCAAATCAGTCATCACTCTTCGCAGTGGTAAGGTTATTGAAAAACTCACTCTTGAACCTTGTGAGAAAGATGATGAGTCAATCTCTAAGGATAAGGAAATGGTGGAATATGAATATTTCAAGGAAAAGACTGATTCCCCACCTGTACTTTCATTTCCTCATACCATGACCAAACATTAAAGTTCATATTAAGTTTACACTATACTTATTCTTACACCATTAATATAATCTTTTTACCTTGACATAATGAAAGGCAGAAACACAAATAAACAAGATAAGAATATAAATAAGATAAAAGTTAACTAAGTAAATGAAAGGAATCAAAGGCATAAACTTGATATTAATGAAAGCAAAGCATAAACATTACAAAAAATACAAAGAGAAAAAGCAAGAGCATGATCTTGATCTAGAAACCAAGATGCCTAAAAGTATGACAAATTCCTCCATTTAAAGGCCAAACTTGGGAACTATTGATTTGATGACTAATTGATGAGTGGGTGGTCACCTCTTGACTTAATGACAATCCTTATCTTCTCTTGTCTGAATAAAACATCATAGATAACATTAGAATTTGAACCAGACCTCCACATAAAAGTTCTAGGAAATTGTCTCAACTTTTCAAAAAACAAATTGAGGTTATTTGGACTTTTAAAACTGTAAATATAGGTTAAACATTGAACAATGTCTAGTCTATAGGACAAATTCAAACTTATGGAGACTTGTAGTTCCTCTCTAATTATTTTTCTAATGATGTTCCCTTATATTAAAGTTTTAAGGACAACCTCTACAACTTAACTACCTTCTAAAAATGCAACTATTGACACTCCCCCCATTAACCCTAGGCTACCTCCTCCATACACTAAATGAATGTTTCTCTCAACTAGTATCTGACCAAAATGATTTGCTAATTCTAAAAACTCTATTTTCTTTTCAGGATTGGATCCACCAAAAACACAAATGTTTCTTATGTGATGGAACCTGCCATTTCTACACACTTTTATAACTACTGAATGCATGGGTTGGGTACAAATAAATGGAAGGAAGAGAAGATTTTATAGATGAGAACTTGAAAATGCAGTCATACCACCTATATGTAGGTTAACTAGAGTCTCACTCTCTCTTTTTATTTATTTATTTATATTGTTTTCATCCATGAATGACTTAAACACTCTCTATAGGTCGGGGATAGACTTCCCATCTAGTTTTCTTAAAACTAGCAAACAAGGTTTTTTTTAGTTAGATTCCCAAGACTATGACGAGAATGCTTTTTATAAAAATTATGTTATAAATTAGGAATTGTACAATGCACATCTCCATCACGATATGTTTCAAATGCCAATAGAAGATTATGTAATGATTCCTTATGTTTTGAAATAAATCCTGACTTTTAACAATTTTTACAAGCTTTGTAGAACACATATATGTCTTTAAACATGGTGGGCCAATAAAATCTACATTGTAAGATTTTTACAGTTGTGTTTCTTGATGAGAAATGACCCTCATATGCCTCAAAATAAAAAAATTTAATGACACTACTTACCTCATTATTAGGAATGCATCTTTAAAATATTTGATCAAGACAATATTTCAATAAGTATAGGTCATCCCAATAAAAGTTGTGCACGTCTCTTAAAAAATTTCTTTTTTCTTTGGTACTTTTGGGGCTCTAGCAAGAATTTTGAAGCAAGAAAATTGATATTTTTAGCAAACTAGGGCATTAAACTAAGAGAAAGTATGGATTTGTTAGGAAAGTAATCATCGATTGGTGTGATGCTGAATGTCGGATGTCGAATCTATTGTTACTTTTGATAAAAGATTCACATTGATTAGTACTTAAAAGTGAAATTTTATCAAGATTTTATATCATCATTTTGCACTTAAAGTATTAATAACTCCTTAACTAAAGCATGTTTTATACTAACAAGTTTGATACTATAAGATACCTTTAATTTATGGTAAATGTTCATCCTAAATGTAGGCCTATCATATAAATAAAAGGTTTGATTGATGAGTTGAAGTATTGAAATTAAAAGGACAAAGAGAAGGCCAAACTTAGAAAAGAGATGCTGGTGTAGTCCAAACGGGAACACTGTTCAGTAATTGAGTCATATCTCGAGCTGTAGATCTTGGATTTAGGTCTACTTTATATGGATGGAAAGGTAAGACACAAGCCTATAATTTTTATGGGAGTCCAAGATTTGAAAAGGCCATTTAATTCCAAATTGTAGCAATAATGAAGAAGTTTGAATCTTTCTTGCAGACTAGACATTGTTCAATTTCAACCCATATCTTGAGTTCTAGAAGTCCAAATCACCTCAATATTTTTCCTTGGAATGTTGAGATAATTTGTTAAAACTTTCATATGGAGGTCTAGTTGAAATTATGACATTATCAATCATATTTTATTCAGACAAAAGAAGTAAGGATTGTCACTAAGTCAAGAGTTGGTCACTCACTCATCAATTAGTCATCAAATCAATAGTACCCAAATTTGGCCTATAAAAGGAGGCATTTGCTATATATTTAGGCATCTTGGTTTTAAGATCAAGATCATGCTCTTCCTTTCTCTCATTGTATTTTTGTAGTGCCTAAGGTTTTTTTCATTAATATCTTATTTATGCCTTTTAATTCCTTTGTTTTACTTAGTTACCTTTTATCTTATTTATGTTCTTATCTTGTTTATTTGTGTTTCTCTTCTTCATTATGTTTAGCTAAGTTTATTATGTCAAGGTGAAAAGGTTATACTATTGGTGTAATCAAGTTCATTTCATGGACCTTAATGTTTGATACTAATATTTTGTATTTGTTATCTTGTTCACTTTTATTAATTTGCTTGTTAAATGATTAATCTAGATTTATGTTGTATAACACTTGGTATAACAAATACTTGGCACTTTCATAGTACAACCGTATGGTATAACCTATACCGATTCTATGAAATGAACTTGATTTTTTGCTAACATAAGTTATAATCATGAATACTTGACAATATTTACAAGTATTAGCATTATTCGAATAAGATAACTAATGTAATCATGTTAACAATTTATAATCTAATTGGAATCTCTTTTGTGTGTGGTTTTCATGAGTAATAATAGTTTATGCTATACTTTTTTGAAATACCATTAGTGGATCCTTTAACCTTGACATTTGTTGTTATCATTATTTAATCTTTACATTGATCTTCCATCTCAAAGTTCTCATCAACTTCTTCTTCTTCTTCTTCTTCTTCTTTTATTATTGTTGTTGTTGTTGTTGTTGTCGTTGTTGTTGTTATTATTTATAATATATACAATTAACTTCCCTATGGTTCAACCCCGATCTTGCTAGGTTATTTATTACTTCGACACTCCTACACTTGGGAGAAGACATCAATCTTTTGGTCGTGTCAAGTTTTTTCCATCATTTCCGAGGAAGTAAATTCTTGTACAAATTTATTTTATTTTCTCTTTTCACTTTTCTTGTATCTAACATTGTTTTTTTGTTTTGTTTCTTCTTTTTTTGTTTTCTTTTTCCTTTTATTCTATTCCTACACGTGCATGAAAGTATGATCACATACATTAAGTGGTAGACTTTGTAGGATATCCTCATCATTTTCAAAAAATATGGCCAAAGAAGATAATCAATCCCTTCAAAATGAGAATAATAAAAATAATCATGTTAGAACATATAGAGACCACATGACTCCCACAAGAACAAGTGCATCATCATACATAGTTTTTCCTCCTGATACATCTCATTTTAATTTTAAGTGAGGCATTATTCAACTTTTACCTTATTTTCATGATTTAGATTTAGAAAATCCATACTTGTATTTAAGGGAATTAGAGGAGGTCTATAACATCTATAATGACTCAATTATAGCATGAACACTATCAGGTTAATGCTTTTTTCCGTTTCATTAAAAGATAAAGTTAAAATATGGCCATAAAATTTAAGACCTGGATCCATTCGTTCTTGGAATGAAATGCAATAACAGTTTTTAAAGAAGTTTTTCCCTTCTAAAAAAAAACTCTTTCAAAAGACAAATCATCACTTTCACTAAAAAACCAAGAGAAACATTTTACTAATGTTGAGATAGATATCAAAACTTGCTTAATACTTGCCCTTATCATGGTTTTGAAACATTGAGATTGGTTTCATATCTTTATGAAGGGTTAACACCTAGAGATAGACAAATGATGGAATTGATGTGCAATGGAACTTTTGAAGATAAATACCTTGATGAAGGAATGGAGTACTTAGACTTGTTAGCTGAAAATGCTCAAAAGTAGGACACCGCAAGTACTTATAAAACATTAGGTAAAACTCAACCTTATATATCTAACAGAGATATATACAACCTTATGAAAGATCATGACCTCCAACTAAGTTTGTAACTTTAACTAGAAAAGTCGAGGTGCTAAAATTAAAAAAGAGTGGTCAATTAAAACTTATTCAAGACATTATGTGTCAAATTTGTGAAACAAATAAACACTCAACCAATGACTGTCCAACTTTATCTTCTTTTAAGGAATGTATCCATGAACAAGCCCGTGCTTTAAATTGTTTTAGCTTTATCTTTTAATAAAAAATAAAAAAGCTTTAATTTGATGGTGTTCGTACTACAATTTGAGTCATTATAGGTGCTACATACCTCCTCAAATTCCATTAAATGCAAGTATGAATTTTCTAAATCTAAGCCATGAAAAGAAGGTAAAAGTTGAATAATGTCTAGCTTAAATTAAAATGAGATGCATCAAGGGAAAAACTATGCATGATGGTGCATTTATTTTTGTGGGATTCATGTGGTCTCTAAGAGTTCTAACACAGCTATTCTCATTATTTTCATTATAAAGTGATTCGTTATCTTTTTTGGCCATATTTTCTTAAGAGGATACACTACAAAGTCTACCATTTAATGGACATAACCATACTCTCATACACGTATAGGAATAAAATAAAAGGAAGAAGAAAACAAAAGAAGAAGAAACATGAGAAAAGAAATAAAGTTAGATACAAGAAAAATAAAAATAAAAAATAAAATAAATACTATAATTTGTATAAGAATTTACCTCCCCAGCAATGGCGCCAAAAACTTGACACGACCAAAAGATTGATGTTTTTTTTCAAGTGCTAGAGTGTCAAAATAATAAATAACCTGGTAAGACCATGGTCGAACCATCGGGAGGCTAATTGTATAAATTATAAATAACAACAATACAACAACAATAATAAGGACAACAAGAATAACAGTAGTAGTAGTAATAGAAGAAGAAGAAGAAGAAGTTAATGAGAACTTTGAGATGGAAGATCAAATTGAGGATTAAATAATGATAGCAACAAATATCAAGGTTAGAGGATCCACTAATGGTATTTCAAACAAATATAGTATAAACTTTTATTACTCAAATGAAAACCACACACAAAGGAAGTTCTAATTAGATTATAAATTGTTAACATGATTATATTAGTTATCTTATTCGAATAATGTTAATACCTATAAAGGTTGTCAGGCATTCATGATTGTAACTTATATTAACAACAAATAAAGTTCCTTTTATGACACAAATGTTGGTTATACCATACGGTTTGTGCTATGAAAGTGCCAAGTATTTGTTGTATCAAGTGTTATACAACATAAATCTAGATTAGTCATTTAACAAGCAAAGTATTAAAAAGTAAACAAGGTAACAAATACAAAAGATGTTATTATCAAACCTTAAAGTCCATAGTAAGTTTACATTATACTTATTCTTACACCATTGATATAACATTTTCACATTTACATAATAAACTTAAATAAACATAATGAAATAGAGAAACAAAAATAAATAAGATAAGAACATAAATAAAATAAAAGTTAACTAAGTAAAGGAAAGGAAATAAAAAGCATAAACAAGATATTAATGAAAGAAAAACTTAAGCATTACAAAAATAAAAAGAGAAAAAGCAAGAGTATTATCTTTATCTGGAAACCAAGATGTCTAAATGCATGACAAATGCCTCCTTTTATAGGCCAAAATTGGAAATTATTATTCTGATAACTAATTGATGAGTGGGTGGCCAAGTCTTGACTTGGTGACAATCCTTATCTTCTTGTTTGAATGGAACATCATTGATAACGTCAGAATTTGAATTAGACCTCCAGATGAAAGTTCTATGGAAATGTCTCAACTTTTTAAAAAACAATTGAGATCATTTAAACTTCTAGAACTCAAGATATGTGTTGAACATTAAATAGTATCTGGGTTGCAGAATAGATTCAGACTTCTTCATTGCTGCTATAATTTGGAATTGAAAACAACCTTTTTAAATCTTGTACTCCAATTGACACAACCAAAAGATTGTTGTCTTCTTCCAAGTTCAGGAGTGTCGAAGTAATAAATAACCCGATAAGACCGAAGTTGAACCACATGGAGATTAATTTTATAAATTATAATCAATAACAACAACAACAACAATAGTAGTAGTAGTAGTAGTAGTAGTAGTAGTAATAAAGAAGAAGAAGAAGAAGAAGAAATTAATGAGAACTTTGAGATGAAACATCAATGTAAAGATTAAATAATGATAATAACAAATGTCAAGGTTGGAGGATTCACTAATAGTATGTCAAATAAGTATAGTATAAACTCTTATTACTCAATTGGAAACCATACACAAAAGAGGTTTAAATTAGATTACAAATTATTAATATGATTACATTAGTTATCTTATTCAAATAATGTTGTCAGGTATTCATGATTATAACTTATGTTAACAAAAAATCAAGTTCCTTTAATAGTACAGGTGTTGGTTATACCATACAGTTTTGGCTATAAAAGTGCCAAAATTAGGAACTATTATTTTGATGACTAATTGATGAGTGGGTGGCCAACTCTTGTGTAAACCACCCAAAAGAAATATATATATATATATATATATATATATATATATATATATATATATATATATAGATAGACAAAATTGATGAAGCATTTTTTGGTGCCGATTTCTCGATTGGTAACGATGCAGTTTTCGCTGCCGATTTCTCGATCGACAGCGACGCAGTTTCTGTTGTAGATTTCTGCATCTGCAGTGAAGCTGTTTTCGCTACTGATTTCCTGATCGGCAGTGATGCAATTTTCACTGTCGATTTCTGCATCTGCAGCGAAGCAGTTTCCGCTGCTGATTTCTGCATTGGCAGCGATGCAGTTTCCGCTACCGATTTCTACATCTACAGCGAAGCAGTTTTCGCTGTTGATTTCTCCATTGAAAGTGATGCAGTTTCTGCTGCCGATTTCTGTATTTGTAGCGAAGCAGTTTTTGCTGTCGATTTCTCGATCGGCAGCAACGCAGTTTCTCCTACCGATTTCTGTATCTATAGCGACGCAGTTTCCGCTGCCGATTCTGCATTGACAGCAACGCAGTTTCCGCTGCCGATATCTGCATCGGCAACGACACAATTGCCTCTATCGATTTTTGCATCAACAGCGATGTAATTTTTGTCTTAAAAAATAAAATAATAATAATTTTCTTAAGGAGTTGAGAGGGAGGGGTAAAACTAGTTTTAGATAGACCAAAACAAGGATAATAACACATTTAAATCAACCCCCAAACACCCACCTCATTTAATGGGGAGTATAAATATAAGGAGGAGAGAGAAGGTAACCCTAGCTTTTATCAATGTTGCTGCAGTTGTATGTCCAGCTACTTGTTACTCTCCCTTTCTCCTCCCCAACAGAAATCTAAGCCTTGTGAACGTGTGAGGGAGAGAGAGGAGACCTTGAGAGAAGATTGGACAGCCACCTAGAGAGAGAGGAGAAGGGAACCAACGTGAGAGGAAGAAGAAGGAAGAAAACCAACAGGAGAGGAGGAAGAACATTGTCAAACCTTCCTCAAACCTAGCTACATTCGTAAGGTATGGGTCATGAAACTTCCTTCCTCTTCTCCATAAAGATCTAGAACCGGAAATGAAGAAGAAAAACCCTAAGAAAATTGAACTATGACCTAAACTAGTTGTGAAGAAAACAAAAATTTACTATGAGGAAAAAGAAAACAGAAATGAAATGAGGCCAATTTCAGAACATCTAACAAAGAAAAATGAATAAAATAGAAACAACAAATCATAGTAGGGGGGCCGACTTTAACTATGGGGTTGGCTGAAGGATTATGTGCTGGAATGGATAGTTTCATTGTGTGTATTCTGCTGGAATGATTGAAAGATATATGTTGTAATTGATGGTTTTCAATGTGTGTGTTCTACAACGAAATTTCGATTCACTGCCGAAACTGTATCGGTTGTAGCAAATTAGTATTCGCTGCAAAAATTGAGTCTTCTGCAGCGAATTAGAATTCGCTGTCGAATTGGGTGTTTTGCAGTGAAATTTCGATTTGCTGCCAAAAATGTGTCGACCGTAGCAAATTAGCATTCGCTGCCGAAACTGAGTCTTCTGCAGCAAATTTCAATTCGTTGCCGAAAATGTGACGGCTGCATCGAATAAGTATTCGCTTCTGAAATTGAGTCTTCTACAGCGAATTAGAATTCGCTGCCGAATTGTGTGTTCTGCAGCGAATTAGCATTCGCTGCCGAAACTGTGTTGACTACAACGAATTAGAATTCACTACTGAATTTATGTTCCGTAGTGAAATTGCGATTCGCTGCCGAAACTGTGTCGACTGTAGTGAATCGCTGCTGAAGTTGAGTTGTTTGCTACTACTATTACTACTACTACTACTACCACTACCACTATTATTATTGTTGTTGTTGTTGTTGTTGTTGTTGTTGTTATTGTTGTTGTATTATTGTTATTTATAATTTGTACAATTAACCTCCCTGTGGTTCGACCCCGGTCTTGCCGGGTTATTTATTACTTCGACACTCCTGCACTTTGGAGAAGACATCAATCTTTTCATCATGTCAAGTTCTTGTATAAATTATAGTAGTTATTTTATTTTCTCTTTTCACTTTTCTTGTATATAACTTTGTTTCTTTTCTTTTGTTTCGTTTTATTTTGTTTTCTTCCTCCTTCTTTTGCTTTCTTCTTCTTTTTTAGTTTATTCCTACACGTGCATAAGAGTGTGGTCACGTATATCAAGTGGTAGACATTGTAGGATATCCTCATCATTTTTAGAAAATATGGCCGAAGAAGATAATCAATCACTTCATAATGATAATAATTAGAATAACCGTGCTAGAACACTTAGAGACCACTTGAATCCCACAAGAACAAGTGCACCCTCATGCATAGTTTTTGCTCCCGATGCATCTCATTTTAATTTTAAACCAGGTATTATTCAAATTTTACCTTCTTTTCATGGCTTAGAATTGGAAAATCCATACTTGCATTTAAGGGAATTTGAGGAGGTTTGCAACACATATAATAATTTAAATTGTAGCATGAACACCATCAGACTAAATCTTTTTCCTTTTTCATTAAAAGATAAAGCTAAAACATGGCTACAAAATTTAAGACCAGGATCCATTCGTGCTTGGGATGAAATGCAACAACAGTTTTTAAAAAAGTTTTTCCCATCTCATAGAACAAACTCTTTCAAGAGACAAATCACCACTTTCACTCAAAAACCAGGAGAAACATTTTACCAATGTTGGGATAGGTATCGAGACTTGCTTAGTACTTGCCCTCATCATGGTTTTGAAACATGGAGATTGGTTTCACATTTCTATGAAGGGTTAACACCTAAAGATAGGCAAATGGTTGAATTGATGTGCAATGGAACTTTTGAAGATAAAGACCTTGATGAAGCAATGGAGTACTTAGACTTGTTAGCTGAAAATGCTCAAAATTAGGACACCGTGAAGTGCCTAGATCTATAAAAGTGCCTAGAGGAATAATTGAAGATGTGTTAGTACAAGTCGATAAATTCATTTATCCTGTGGATTTTATTGTCTTAGACACACAACCTGTTGAAGTATGTAATTCATTTCCTGTTATTTTAGGACATCCATTTCTTACAACTTCTAATGCATTGATTAATTGTAGGACTAGACTGATGAAGCTATCATTTGGAAACATGAAATTGGAGATGAATATTTTCAACATTTACAAGCAACCTAGAGATGATAATGATTTACAGGAAGTGGACTTTACTGAAAAATTAATTCATGATCAATTTCCAACCACTTCCAGTGGAATCGAGATTGATGAATCTGATGATTTAGAAATGATTTATTTTTAGGAAGAATTAAAGACAAGTAATTGGAGGCCACAAATTGAGGAATTGCCACCACGATCAATTAAGTCCATACCTTCAAATGTTCAACCACCAAAACCTGATTTGAAGTCATTGCAATGAGTTAATTCCCACTAGAACTGTTACTGGTTGGCGCATGTGCATTGACTACAGGAAACTTAATTCAATGACTAGAAAAGATCATTTTCCTTTACCTATCATGGATCAAATCCTAGAAAGAGTTGCAGGTCATGAATTTTATTGTTTCCTAGATGGCTATTCAGGTTACAACCAAATTGAAATTGCATTGGAAGATCAAGAGAAGACTACTTTCACATGTCCATTTGGTACTTTTGCATATCGAAGGATGCCTTTTGGATTATGTAATGCACCAGCCATATTTCAAAGATGCATGCTTAGTATATTTAGTGATATGGTTAAACATTTTCCTGAGATTTTCATGGATGATTTTTCTGTTTTTGGCGGTTCATTTGATGATTGTTTGACTAACTTAGGAAAGGTTTTGACCAGGTGTGAAGAGAAGAATCTTGTGCTGAATTGGGAAAAATGTCATTTTATGGTAACAAACGACATTGTACTTGGTCACATTGTTTCATCAAAAGGAATTGAGGTTGACAAATCTAAAATCGAGTTAATTACAAACTTGCCAACACCAAAATCTCTTAAAGATGTTAGATCATTCCTGGGACATGCTGGTTTTTATAGAAGGTTCATCAAAGATTTTAGTGTAATATTTAAGCCTTTAAGTAACCTTCTAACAAAGGATACTATTTTTGAATTGACTGAACATTGTGAAGAAGCCTTTGTTAAACTTAAAAACTTGCTTACGTGTGCTCCTATCATTCAACCTCCTGATTGGTTATTACCTTTTGAAATAATGTGTGATGCTAGTGATTATGCCATAGGTGCTGTTTTGGGACAAAGAAAAGATAAGAAACCTTATGTAATTTACTATGCAAGTAAAACTTTAAATATTGCTCAAATGAATTATACCACCACTGAAAAAGAATTACTTGTAGTAGTATTTGCATATGAAAAAATCAGATCTTATCTTGTTGGCTCACCTGTTGTTGTTTTTAGTGATCATGCAGCATTGAAATATCTTCTTTCTAAGAAAGATTCTAAGGCTAGATTGGTGCGTTGGATTTTATTACTTCTAGAATTTGATATCATAATCAAAGATAAGAAAGGCAGTAAAAATTTTGTCGCAGATCACTTGTCAAGATTGACAATAGATTCGAAAACTGACATCACACCAATCGATGACTATTTTCCTGATGAATCTTTACTTTCTATCTCTACAATGCCTTGGTTTGCTAATATTGTCAATTTTCTTGTTTCAGGAAAATTGCCAGCTCATTGGAGTACCCAAGATAAAAAAAAGTTCTTGAACGAAGTGAAAAATTTTTATTAGGATGATCTTTATTTATTCAAATATTGTCATGATCAAATATTTCGAAGATGCATTCTTGACAATGAGGTAAGTAGTGTCATTAAATTTCGTCATTCTGAGGCATGTGGGGGCCATTTCTCATCACAAAAGACAACTGCAAAAATCTTACAAAGTGGCCTACCATGTTCAAAGACTCATATGCATTTTACAAGTCTTGTGAAAATTGTCAAAAGTTGGGATCTATTTCAAAATGTCACATGATGCCTTTAAATCTTATTATTGTCATTGAGATCTTTGATTGTTGGGGTATAGATTTCATGGGTCCATTCCCTCGATCATTTGGTTTCTTATACATATTAGTCATAGTAGATTATGTTTCAAAATGGATAAAGACAATTCCATGTCGAACCAGTGATCACAAAACAATGATAAAGTTTTTGAAAGAAAATATTTTGAGTCGATTTGGAGTCTTTCGAGCCATAATAAGTGATGGTGGAACACATTTTTGCAACAAACCATTTGAGTCTTTAATGAAGAAATATGGAATCACACACAAAGTTGTCAACCCTTATCACCCTCAAACAAGTGGACAAGTAGAGCTTGCTAATACGGAGATCAAACATATATTGGAGAAAACAGTGAACCCTAATAGGAAAAACTGGTCTTTGAGACTTAATGATGCACTTTGGGCTTATCGAACTGCATATAAAACATCATTAGGTATGTCACCTTATAGACTAGTTTATGGAAAACCTTGTCACTTGCCTGTGGAACTTGAACATAAAGCTTATTAGGCTATTAAAGCTTTCAATTCAAATCTGGATGATGCTAGTCAACTACGAAAATTATAAATAAATGAGCTTGAGGAAATAAGAAATGATGCATATGAAAATTCAAGAATTCATAAAGCATGAATTAAAGAGTTTCATGACAAGAAAATACTGAGAAAAACATTCAATGTTGGTCAAAAAGTCTTGCTTTATAATTCTTGACTGCATTTATTTCCTGGAAAATTAAGATCAAGATGGAGCGGTCCTTTTATTGTAAAACATGTGTATCCATATGGGGCCTATGACATCGAGAATCCAACAAATGGCAATGTTTTCAAGGTAAATGGACATCGTCTGAAAGTTTACTTTGATAATTTTTCAGCTGAACATAACTCTATTAAATTAAGTGATCCTGTATATAAAGATTGATTTTTATTATTTTTTTTAGTGATTTTTGCTAGTTTCTCTCATCTTGGTGAAATGGCGGATAACGGTACTCCGTGACTTAAGTCGGTTCTTTTAGTTTCCCACAATTATTGATATATGTGTATATATCTGTGCAATTCTTTGAATCTCTCTTCCAATTCTCATTTGAAAATGGACACTAATCTTGAAAAATTAAAAAAGTATTTTCCCGCTCTGCCTCAGAATGCGATTACAAAAATTTACCGTGCTAAATGTGCAAGATTAAGATTGTTAATGAATCATGGAATTCCTGAAGATATTCGCTGGTTGATTGAAGCAAAGGTCCAATTATCAGGTGAGTCCTCTAACTCCTTCATTTCACACATGCCTGGAACAAGTAAAAGCACTTTTGCAAAGAAGCGTCGTGCAAAACGACTGAAAGTTTGTCATCGATGTGCGAAATGGACTTGTAATACACAATGTCATTCTTTAAGAATGGTATCTATAAACATTGAAGATAAAATACAATTCATTAGGGATGGCCTGAGTAAAGAGTCTTTAGGTAATCTTCTATTGACTCTTGAGACACATCCTAGTGGAGATGTGCATCGTGTAATTCATGATTTATGGCCACTATTTCATAAAGAACATGATTGCCTTAGTCTTGGGAATTTGACTAAAAAAGACCTTGTTTGCCAGTTTTTTAAAAAATTGGATGGGAAGCCTATCCCCGACCCATAGAGAGCGTTTAAGCCGTTCTTGGACGTAAAACCAAGGGAAGATATGAGCCACAATCACAACTACTTGTAGATACACATGCTTTTTTTAAAAGTAAATAAATAAAGAGAGAGAGAGAGAGAGAGAGAGAGAGTGTGAGACTCAAGCTGGCCTACATATAGGTGTTATAATTGCCTTTCTAATTTCTCATCTATAAAACCCTCTCTTCCTTCCTTTCATTCCTACTCAACTCATACATTCAACAAATACAGAAGTGTGTAGAAATGGCAAGTTTCTCAGGTCATCAGATAAGAAATATTTGTGTTTTTGGTGGATCTAGTCCTAGGAAAGAAAAGGAGTTTTTAGAGTCAGCAAATCATCTTGGTCAGGTGCTAGTTGAGAGAAAGATTCATTTAGTGTATGTCGGCTCGAATGAATGCAATATTAAACCATGTTGATGCCTTCATTGCTTTACCAGGTGGTCTAGGCACATTAGAAGACATCTTTCATATTTCCTCTTGGGCTCAACTGCACATTCACCATAAACCCATAGGTTTGTTAAATATTAATGGTTATTATGATAAGTTGTTGTCTTTTCTTGATCATGCTATGGAACAGGAATTTCTAACATCTTCTGCACGCCAAATCATAATTTCTGCTACTACTACTGAACAATTGATTGACCAACTATAATTTTTCATTCCTGTGATTGATCCTTCCATGAGTCGCATATATTGGTCATCTAAGGGAAGCCGTAAAAAGCTTAGATTGGATTTGAGTCTTCATTTGTGAATTTTTGTGTCCTTTGGTTTTATTATTGTGTTTTGTTATTTCTTATTTTTGTTTCAGTGTGTTTCAGGTTTTGTTAGTGTTCGTTATTTCAGGTGATATCTTCTATAATCTATCTTTCTACCTTAGAACATTGAGGACAATGTCTCGTTTTGGTTAGAGGGAGAGGGTAGTAGTTGATAAAAAAATAATTTGTTTTTCATTTCATAAAGCATGTGCATAATTGTTGTTACTAGGATGGAGGAGTAAAGGAGCTCTTTTGTTAAAGTGACTCTTGAGACGCATCTTAGTAACCATTCTTAACAAGGTCTATTATAATACTTCCTGAAATATTCAGGTTTACAAACTCTTGCATTGTTATCACTTAATTCTGCTCATATACTTATTTAACATGTATTCTTAAACCTTAATTTACACACACACACTTTAACATATGATTGTGGGTTGCATATTGGATTATTACATTATTTATGTTCTTTTGTTAAAGGTAACAACTAAGGGAAAGGGATTGTATATAATTAAGAAAAAAAACATGAAAAAAAAGAAAAATGAAAAAAGAAAAAAAAATAAAAAATGATGATAATAAAAATATAGATAAGTTTGGTTTCGTAGCCTCCCTAACCTAAGCAATTAAACCCGAAGGTTTATTAATATCTGGATGGGAAGCCTATCCCCGACCCATAGAGGGCGTTTAAGCCGTTCTTGGACGTAAAACCAAGGGAAAATGTGAGCCAGAATCACAACTACCTGTACATACACATGCTTTTTTCAAAAGTAAATAAATAAAGAGAGAGAGAAAGAGTGTGAGACTCCAGCTGGCCTACATATAGGTGTTATGATTGCCTTTCTAATTTCTCATCTATAAAACCCTCTCTTCCTTCATTTCTACTCAACCCATACATTCAACAAATACAGAAGTGTGTAGAAATGGCAAGTTCCTCAAGTCATCATATTAGAAATATTTATGTTTTCGGTGGATCTAGTCCTGGGAAAGAAAAGGAGTTTTTAGAATCAGCAAATCATCTTGGTGAGGTGCTAGCTGAGAGAAAGATTCATTTAGTGTATGGGGGAGGCAGTCTTGGGTTAATGGGAGGTGTGTCAATAGCTGCATTTTTAGGAGGTAGTCAAGTTTTAGGAGTCGTCCCTGAAGCTTTGGCACAAGGGGACATCATTGGAAAAACAATTGGAGAGGAACTTCAGGTCTCTACAATGTCGGCTCGAATGAATGCAATGTTTAACCATGCTGATGCTTTCATTGCTTTACCAGGTGGTCTAGGCACATTGGAAGAGATCTTTCATATTCCTCTTGGGCTCAATTGCACATTCACCATAAACTCATTGGTTTGTTAAATGTTAATGGTTATTATGATAAGTTGTTGTTTTTTCTTGATCATGCTGTGGAACAAGAATTTCTATCTTCTGCACGCCAAATTATAATATCTGCTCCTACTGCTGAACAATTGATTGACCAACTACAATCTTTCACTCTTGTGATTGATCCTTCCATGAGTTGCATAAATTGGTCATCTACGGGAAGCCGTAAAAAGCTTAGATTGGATTTGAGCCTTCATTTGTGAGTTTTTGTGTCTTTTGGTTTTATTATTATGTTTTGTTATTTCTTATTTTTATTTCAGTGTGTTTCAGGTTTTGTCAGTGTTCGTTATTTCAGGTGATATCTTCTATACTCTATCTTTCTACCTTAGAACATTGAGGACAATGTCTCGTTTTGGTTGGGGGGAGAGGGTAGTAGTTGATAAAAAAAATATATATTTTTCATTTCATAAAGCATGTGCATAATTGTTGTTACTAGGATGGCAAAGTAAAGGAGCTCTTTTGTTAAAGTGACTCTTGAGACGCATCTTAGTAACCATTCTTAACAAGGTCTATTATAATACTTCCTGAAATATTCAGGTTTACAAACTCTCGTCTTGTTACCACTTAATTCTGCTCATATACTTATTTAACATGTATTCTTAAACCTTAATTTACACACACACACTTTAACATATGATTGTGGGTTGCATATTGGATTATTACATTATTTATGTTCTTTTGTTAAAGGTAACAACTAAGGGAAAGGGATTGTATATAATTAAAAAAAAAGAAGAAAAACATGAAAAAAAAAGAAAAAAAATGATGATAATAAAAATGTAGATAAGTTTGGTTTCGTAGCCTCCCTAACTTAAGCAATTAAGCCCGAAGGGGTGTTTTAACACCTAATACCCTAAAGTCAACTGACTTGGGAGTTATTGGCCCAACGCTTGTTACATGGGTTGAGGAGAAAAGCTTAAGGGAATCAAACATTGCACTATCTACATATCAGTATCTGCGACCCGAGTTACTAAGCTCGTAGGGGTGTCTTAACACCTAATGCCCTAAGACCAACTGGTCTGGGAGTCATTAGCTGAAAGCTCGTTATATGGGTTAAAGATGCATGATGTTTTTAAATTATATGTATATAGATTTTTTTTTTTAAAAAAAGATAAAAATAATAATCCTAACCCAAGGAAGTTAACCTTAAACATTAGAATAAAAATTTTGTTTTCTTCCAAGAAAAGCCCCATAATTACGTGTTGATACATTGAGCACAAAACAAGGTTTATTAATATCTTGTTAAGTGGTATTGAGCAGATATATAAATTTAATGAGAGTTTGTTTATCTGGATAGATTAATGGAAGTTAAATGATGAATACCTCGCTTTGTGAAATTTCCAAATTGTTTTAACGCTTTGATTACTAGGGACTAGTAATAAGCTGGTTGGGGGGTGTGATTAGTACTTAAAAGTGCATTTTTATCATGGTTTTATATCATCATTTTGCACTTGAAGTATCAATAACTCCTTAACTCAAATATGTTTTATAATAATGTATGTAATAATATAAGATACCTATAATTTGTGGTAAATGTCTATTTTTAATGCAGGCCTATGCCATAAATGAAAGGATTGATTGATGACTTGAAAAACTTAAATTGCAAGGATAAAGAGATGGCCAAACTTAGAAAAGAGATGTCGGTGCGATCCAAACCGGAACACTGTTCGGTAATTGGGTCATATCTGGAGTTACAGATCTCAGATTTAGGTCCAATTTATATGGATGGAAAGCTAAGACATAGGCCTACAACTTTCATATGGAGCCCAAGATCTAAAAAGGCCATTATCAAGTCCAAATTGTAGCAACAACAAAGAAGCCCGAATTTGTCTTCCAGCCCAAGCACTGTTCGGTATTTTGGCCATATATGGAGTTCTAGAAGTCCAAATGAGCTGAATGTTTTACACAAGAAAGCTGACATAATTGCCTACAACTTTCATGTTTACAACTGGCTCCAATTTTGACGTTATCAATGACGTTTTGGGCAGACAAGAGAAGATAAGGATTGTCACCAAGTCAAAAGTTGGCCACCCACTTATCAATTAGTCATCAAATCAATAGTTCCCAATTTTGGCCTATAAAAGGAGGCATTTGCCATGCATTTAGGCATCTTAGTTTCCAGATCAAGATCATGTTCTTCCTTTCTCTCTTTGTATTCTTTGTAATATTTATGCTTTGCTTTCATTAATATCAAGTTTATGCCTTTGATTTCCTTTCCTTTACTTAGTTAGCTTTTATGTTCTTATTTTGTTTATCTATTTTGCTTTCTTTCATTATGTCTAGCTAAGTTAGTTATGTCCAGGTGAAAAGGTTACACTAATGGTGTAAGAATAAGTATAATGTAAACTTAATATGGATTTTAATGTTTGATACTAACATGTTTTATATTTGTTATCTTGTTCACTCTTTAATACTTTGCTTGTTAAATGACTAATCTTGATTTATGTTGTATAACACTTGGTACAACAAATGCTTGGCACTTTCATAGCCTATAATGTATGGTATAACCGACACCTGAGCTATGAAAGGAACTTGATTTGTTGTTAACATAAGTTATAATCATGAATGCTTGACGAGATTTACAAGTATTAGCATTAATTGAATAAGATGACTAATGTAATCATGTTAACAATATATAATCTGATTGGAACCTCCTTTGTGTGTGGTTTCCAATTCAATAATAAGAGTTTATACTATACTTGTTTGATATACCATTAGTGGAACCTCTAACCTTGACATTTGTTATTATTATTGTTTAATCTTTACATTAACATTTCATCTCTAAGTTCTCATCATCATCATCTTCTTCTTCTTCTCTTTCTCTACTATTATTATTATTATTATTATTATTATTATTATTACTATTACTATTGTTGTTGTTATTATTGTTATTTATAATTTGTACAATTAACCTCCTTGTGGTTCGACCCCGGTCTTGCCGGGTTATTTATTACTTCGACACTCCTGCACTTGGGAGAAGACATCAACCTTTTTGTCGTGTCAAAACCTCTTACTTCTTTCTCAGTCTTAGGAACTGTCATAGCCTGAATTGCTTTGACTTTATCAGGATCGACCTCTATTCCTTTATTGCTTATCACAAATCCTAGCAACTTTCCAGACTTTACCCCAAACGAGCATTTTGAAGGATTCAGCTTCAACTGATACTTTCTTAGTCTTTCAAATAATTTTCTTAGAACCTGAACATGATCTTCTTCATTCTTAGACTTGGCAATCATATCATCCACATACACTTCAATCTCTTTATGTATCATATCATGGAAAAGTGTCACCATTGCCCTTTGATATGTGGCTCCAGCATTCTTCAACCCGAATGGCATCACTTTGTAGCAAAATGTTCCCCATGGTGTGACAAAAGTGGTCTTCTCTTTATCTTCTTCAGCCATTTTAATCTGGTTATAATCGGAGAATCCATCCATGAAGGAGTAAGTTGAACTCCTAGCAGCATTGTCTACCAGGACATCTATGTGAGGTAAAGGAAAATCATCCTTCGGACTGGCTTTGTTTAGATTCCTGAAATCTACACATACTCTGATTTTGTTATCCTTTTTTGGTACCACCACTATATTAGATACCCATTGAGGGTATTTAATAACTTCTAGAAAACCGGCATCCCACTGCTTCTCTATCTCTGCCTTGACCTTGAGCATAATATCTAACCAAGTTATTCTTAATTTCTGCTTAATAGGTTTACATCCTTCTATCAAAGGTAATCTGTGTACTACAATATCAATGTCTAAACCAGGCATATCTGTATAAGACCAGGCAAACACATCGATATACTCTTGTAGTAATGAGGTTAAACTGGATCTTTCTTCTATAGTGATCAGAGTTCCAATCTTTAACTCTCTTTTATCTTGCTTAGTGCCTACATTTATCACCTCTAGTTCTTCCTTCGCAGGTTTCCAAGCATGCTCCGACTGTTCTACCTATCTAGCAAACTCTCCATCCCATTCCTCTTCATCCATTGCAATCTTATCCTTATCAAAGTTTGGCCATTCATTTTCAATGCAATATGTTTGTGGATTTATGGAGGATTCACTTTCAGAATTCCTGAAAGCGAAAGGTGTTTTTAGTGTGAATGCATATCTTATAGCTGAACAAAACAAAAAGAATTCAACAAATACTGATGAAAATGCTTGATCTCAATATTATTTTAAAAGTTGGCTCAACAATTATGAAAAGACCTTATGTTGTCATCTTGAGCCAGGATTTCCATCTAGGTATAAAAACACAAAGCAAACTATAATGCAAAGCACATAAAAGGAAATGTAAGTAGACACTTAATCATTACTTCTTAAAAACAATTGGGGCTTCTTTAATCTCCCAATTCTAGAATACTTCTTCAACTGAAAACTTTCGCACAAAGGCATTGGTTGGAGCTTCTTCTAGAGCATGGACAGTTAACTGTGGTAACAGTTTATCTTCTTTTATTGTTATTGGCTCATCATCACAGTTCCAGCCTTTCTCTTCACCTTCCTCTACATTGTTGATATCCATGATAGCAGGTTTTTGTTCCGAGACTTCCATCATGTTCACCCCTCCACTACTTGTAGCATGATTGGGTAAAGGGTTGGAATTCATATTCAGTGCATCATCGAAAGTTATCCATCCAGCTTTTATCAATTGCAGAAGCTTGTTTTTGAATGCATTGCAGCTTTCAATGTTATGCCCAGCAATGCCAGCATGATACTCACATGTCATATCAGGCTTATACCAATTTGGGTATGGAGGTTGTAGTGGGGTTAAGGGAACAGGGGCCACTTGCCCAATACTCAACAACTTTGAACACATTTCTCCCAAGGGAAGTGGTAATGGTGGCAACCGTTCTTGGGTTCTTTGAAAATTCCTTCTTGGAGGATTAACAATCTGGTTACTTTGTTGGTTGGTAGGGAAATGTTTAGTGAAGTTTACATTTGCAACTTGTTGGGTAGGTATTTGGAAGTTATAGTGATGGTAATTTTTCTTATTACCCTTGTACCCTCCTTCCACATTGTTCACCTCAGACTCCTTCTTTTTCCCGATAAAACCTTTCTTCTCTGTAGGCTCTAACATTCTCCCCATTCTTATTGCTTGTTCTATCCTCTCAGCAATAGTTACGACATCATAAAAATGCTGAGCTGAACTACCCACTAGGTGTTCAAAGTAGGGAGATTTAAAAGTGTTGGTACATAGAGTGACCATTTCTTTTTCTAACAAAGAGGGTTGCATATGAGATGCTTTTTCATGCCATCTCAAAGCGTATTCTCTTACAGTCTCTTTGTTGCCCTTCTCTATGACTAACAAGCTTGACTTGTCCAGGGCTACCTTCATGTTGAATTTGTATTGCTCCATAAAAACTTTGACCAAATCTTTCCACTTTCTGATCTTTGTATTATCTAGCCTTGTATACCAGCTTAGAGCTGATCCAGAAAGACTATCTTGAAAGAAATGGATGAGAAGCTTCTCATCATTCACCACTTCTACCATCTTATTACAATAAGATTTAAGATGAGTGACTGGACATTCAGTTCCCATATACTTGATAAATTTCGGTACCCTAAATTCTTTGGTTACAGCTACATTTGGGACTAAACACATCTCTGCAGCATGAACGGGATCATATAAGCCTGCCCCTTTGACTGCTCTCAATCTTTCTTCTAGAGCGGTCCATTTATCATAATCAACAGGTTTAAAGTATCTCATCCTATGTGAGTCATCAGTTGTCAAGTTTATGATTGGCACTTGTGCTGGTGGAACATTGGCAGTGAACTGCTGTTCAAATGAAGAAGGATTTGCCCCTAGATTTTAAGAAGTGAATACTAAAGGAGCTACTGGCGTAGATGTAGATGGAGTTGCAACTGCTAGCTGAGTAGAGGTATCCTCTCCAGACTTGGATGCCAGGGCCTGCTCGAGTAGACTTGTAAGTCGTGCGATATCAGTTTTCATGCTCTCCAACTCCCTTTGATAATGAGCCTCTAGATGTGCTCTTTCTTCGTTCTCCATTATCTTTCTTCGTATTCAAGTGTAATGAATTTTATGGTCTTTTGGGGGACCTATATTTCAACCTGAATGAATGCCATAAAAATGAATGAAATGCACAAATGGATGCAAAATGACATATGGATGATGTATGCTTGTTATTTGTTTTAGGTTTTCCTTTAACTTATGATGAGGAACAGACCAGATCAGATTCTCTTAAGAAAGTTCTCACTGAGGACTTCAAACCTATAAGAACTTGAACCAATTTAGGGAAGAAATTTGATACCATAAATCCATATCAAAATAAACATTTCTCATAATAAAAAGATAATGAAATTGTCTTTTATTGGTTTACAATATCAGAATTACAACAAGTCAATCTTTCCAAAGCCTTGGACCGTCATATGCTGCTATCTCATTAATCCCATCTCTAATTAGCCCAAAAAACTGATGGAATTCATTTCTAGTCATTGGCTCACCATCTGCTATTTGTTGGGCTATGCTTCTTAATCCTGAAGCATAATTCTTCGCATCATCTCCTTGTACATGATAGCGCATAGCTTCAAAAGCCCAACATTCTGCTTCTTTTTCTGCATTTTCTTTTCTTGATGATAAGGTTTGCTCAATGGAAAGCAAATAGTTCACCTGCTCATCTAAATTGGCAATCACTGCATCTTGATTTTGACACTGTTCCTGAAGTGATTTATTTGCCTCTTTCAACTTTAATGCCATTTCCTCATATTTTGATGCTCTTCTAACCCATCTCTTCATGTTGACATCTTGCTTCCTTTTATCTTCTGACAGAAGTGCATATTTTTCTTGTAGTTGTTGGAACTCAAGTTGTTGATGTTGTAGGTGAGTTGACAAGTCATCCTTTTCTTGTTTCGTGATAGCCAATGCTTTTTCTCGAATAGCTAGATTAGATGCTAACTTTCTTTTTTTAGCCGTTAACTTTTCCACTTCAGAATTCAAATTTAGGTTGTAAGATTCTTGTTGAGCACAAACCTCTTTGTGTATGTCTTCAGCAGACTGAATCACAGACCTGGATGGCCCTTCAAATGGAGGAACTTTGTATCCTTTCCTTCTCTTCTTCTGCCATATTGGATATCCTTTAGTTGTTTTTCCTTCTACCCTCTTAATAAAAGTAACCTTACCAGGATGCTTCCATGCCTTTTTCATTGACTCTAATAATTTCTTCGAGGTCTTGAAATCTTCATAGAATGTTGCCAACTCGGTAGTCCTTGGAATAAACTGCTCAAATCCAAACTATCGTAAAACCATGTTAGGACAATAACTAATACAGCAGCGGGCTCCTATCAATGGGACCCATGGGTACTCACCACAATATGCCAGATAAGATTTGAAGTAAGAATATCGACTCCTCCAATAAAATTGAGATTTACTCAAACTCAGAAACATTGATTCCCATGTAGTTCTTCCTACTTCATGCAAATGTTTTTCAGCAAAATTCTCCAGCTTAGAATAAAGATGCCATGGGGTACCAACCAAACCTGAAATCTTCCCCTCAATCATGTGACTCACAGTCCAGACAAACAATAGCTGCAAACAACATCTTAAACGACCCTTTCTGGCTTTTCTACAATAATTCAAGGATGAGAGAGTTTCTGCCAATATTGCTGTAGCAGGATTAATCTTAAGGGTCACCACATTTTTAAATACATTAACAACCTCAAGATCGATCATTCCCTAGGTAGATGGGAAGAGAACCAAACCGTATATGCCCAAGGCCAAAATTCTCAATCGAATTTCATTGCTTTCATCATGTAATCTCCTCTTGAATATGGCTTCTAGCTCATTCCAAAACCAACCCTGGCTGTTTCCTTGTTTAGTTGCATGTGATTTTGCTAGTTGACAGTCTATCTGGGTAATCCAAGCAAAGTTAGAAAATGCATGCTCTATAGGTGTGTAAAAGTACACCTTTTCTGACTTGGGACAATTTAGCAGAGATCCATATTCCTCGATAGTAGGAGTCATATCCACAGTACCAAAAGTGAAACACCGATATTCTGGATCCCAAAAACCTATCATGGCTTGAAAACAAGCATGTTGGACCCTAATTTTCAGTAAATGTGCCAAGTCCCCATATTGTTTCTGAAAATCGACCTGATCATGAATGGATAACATTTCCTAAAAGTTCAATAGTTGTCCTGTACCAAGTGGTCTGTCATCTAATTTAACCTGTGATGGTAATTGAGGCTCAAATTCTGATGGCAAACAATCCCCTTCATCATGTTGGCTCAATTCTGATCTGGTCAAAAATTCCTCAATAGTATTGGTTTTTTCCATCTCACACTTCCTATAAGGATCGGTGGAGATATAATGAGAATATGGAATGGATATAAAAATGTATGTTAATGCATTGATATTTATTTGTGTCTTATATCCTACTTGATAGGATTTAACTCATAAGATTTGGCTTAGTTTATTCTATCCTTAAAGAAATTATTTGGTTCTTAGATTGCCCGAATTACTTGTGAAGTAATCGGCCTTTTAACCTTATGCAACATGAGTATGGGATAAAATTCCACAATACCCGCTGCATAGGGTGAGTTACAATCCAAGTGAAAGTCCAAATGAGCATCAGTGGACATAAGTCACACTTGCCACTTGAATCTTTCTTTTCTAATCTTAAAAAGGACGAAGCTCGGGTCCAGAGCTTTTATGGGTTCATCGTGAAGTGTGTGAGTACACAAATAAATATCATGCATGCATGTGGCAAATATGAAAAATTGAAAAGAATTACAGTAATAAATAATGTAAATAAAATAAATGCCAAAAATAAATAGCATATAAGAAAAATCATATGAAAAACAAACACAAGCAGTTGGTTCAACCCTAAGTCCCCAGTGGAGTCGCCATTCTGTCGCTACACGACGTCGGGCGACAGCTCCACTCCTTTTTTGTTTGTTTTTTTTAAAACAAAAAAAAATTTAGTTTTTATTTGATTGGGGAAATAAAGATTTTTATTGGAGTCGCCATCTAGTAATTTGAGTGAACTAGAAATCCAAAATTAGACACTGGTCCCAGAGATTCGGGTACTGGGTTAGTTATGATTAAGGGAAGGTAGACACCACCCTTAAAACATCCTTTCAGAGAAAGGTTACCTTTACTTGTGTGTTTTTCTTATTTTGATTCAAATGCTATTATATTTTGAGCTTATTTGTAAATTTTTTAACATGGTTAACGTCGGTCCTTAAAAATAGGAGACACGTGAAAAATGGCATCAGTCCCTAAAATTAAGAGACTTTGTCTAAAATGTCGATGTTTATCCCTAAAAAGGAGAGTTACGTCTGATTTACCAAAATAAATAATAATGGACATAATCCATATTTGGTATTTAAATTTTTGACATCGGTCCTTTTCTATAAATAAAAGAGACGTGTCGACAAATAATATTTATTTTATAAAATAAAAATTATTTTGATATCATTGACAAATAGACATATCAATTCTTGAAAATTGGGTTTTTGACCCATGAACAGTGATATGATAAAATGGGTGTTGAACCCGCGTCGTTATTTATTTTGGTTTATTTTTTGTTCTTTCACGTGAAAAAATTTACAAGTATTTATATATAAAAAATATCAAAAAATACCATAAAATATCATAGAAAATTATCTGAGTACCCCTGTATAGGCAAAAGACTGAAATACCCTCGGATTTATAAAAAAATTATGAAAATGCCACTAGCGGCGCGTGGGGCTCACGCGCGGTTACTGTTGACGGCGGTGAAATTTTTCGGTGAGATTCCAGCCAAAAGATGGTCGATTCTAGTAGATTTAAGGACGAGGATTCTGATGGTGGTGGTCTCATCGGCCGTTGATGGCTGAGGAGAGAGAATCGACAACTTGAAGGTCGATTGGCCGATGACAGTCGCGGCCTTTTTCCGGCCAAACTAGCCGGTTAAAAAGTGTAAAACGACCGCAGTTTTGCTTCAAAGGTGGCGATTCACGTTTCTGTGCTGGTTTCGCGGCTTAAAACTGCCAGAAATGGGAGATCGGCGGAGAGAGAGAGAATCGCCTGCGAGAGGAGAGAGAAGCTCTGGGTTTTGCTATGGTGTGGACGAGTGTATGGTGCGCTCGTGCGTCTGAAGGCTGTGAACCGTTGGCTCTCGGATGAACAGATCGTGCGGCTGTGATTCATTTGATCTTCATTTTTCATCCCGGTCGACATGGTGGGACCCGTATTGACCCGGTGGGTCGTATCTGGAGCTACAAATCTCAGATTTAGGTCTACTTTATATAAATGGAAAGGTAAGACATATGTCTACAACTTTTATATGGAGCCCAAGATCTAAAAAGAACATTTTCAAATTCCAATTGGAGCAACAACAAAGAAGGTCGAATTTGTCCTCCATCCCGAGCACTGTTTAGTATTTTGACCATATCTGGAGTTCTAGAAGTCAAAAAGATCTTAATATGGACTTTAATGTTTGATACTAACATGTTTTGTATTTGTTATCTTGTTCACTCTTTAATACTTTGCTTGTTAAATGACTAATCTTGATTTATGTTGTATAACACTTGGTACAACAAATGCTTGGGACTGTCATAGCCTATACTATATGGTATAACTAACACCTGAGCTATGAAAGGAACTTGATTTGTTGTTAACATAAGTTATAATCATGAATGCTTGACGAGATTTACAAGTATTAGTATTAATCGAATAAGATGACTAATGTAATCATGTTAACAATCTATAATCAGATTGAAACATTCTTTTTTTGTGGTTTCCAATTGAGTAATAAGAGTTTATACTATACTTGTTTGACATACCATTAGTGGAACCTCTAACCTTGACGTTTGTTATTATCATCGTTTAATCCTTACATTAATATTCCATCATCAAGTTCTCTTCTTCTTCTTCTTCTCTTTCTTTATTACTACTACTACTACTACTACTACTACTACTACTACTATTATTATTGTTGTTGTTGTTTTTGTTGTAGTTATTGTTGTTGTATTATTGTTTTTTATAATTTGTACAATTAACCTCCTTGTGGTTCGACCCTAGTCTTGCCAAGTTATTTATTACTTCGACAGTCCTGCACTTGGAAGATGACATCAATCTTTTAGTCGTGTCAAGTTTTAGGAGCCGTTACTGGAGATGTAAGTTCTTGCACAATGACACGACTAAAAGGTTGATGTCTTCTCCCAAGTGCATGAGTGTCGAAGTAATAAATAACCCGGCAAGACTGGGGTCGAACCACATGGAGGTTAATTGTACAAATTATAAAAAAAAATTATAAAACAACAATAACAACAACAATAATAATAATAATAATAATATTAATAGTAGTAGTAGTAGTAGTAATAATAATAATAATAATAATAATAATAATAATAATAATAAAGAAAGAGAAGAAGAAGAAGATGATGAGAACTTGGAGATGGAAAATTATTGTAAGGATTAAACAATAATAATAACAAATGTCAAGGTTAGAGGTTCCACTAATGGTATATCAAACAAGTATAGTATAAACTCTTATTATTGAATTGGAAACCACACACAAAGGAGGTTCCAATTAGATTATATATTGTTAACATGATTACATTAGTCATCTTATTCAATTAATGCTAATACTTGTAAATCTCGTCAAGCATTCATGATTATAACTTATGTTAACAACAAATCAAGTTCCTTTTATAGCTCAGGTGTCGGTTATACCATACATTATGGGCTATGAAAGTGCCAAGCATTTGTTGTACCAAGTGTTATACAACATAAATCAAGAGTAGTCATTTAACAAGAAAAGTATTAAAGAGTGAACAAGATAACAAATATAAAACATGTTAGTATCAAACATTAAAGTCCATATTAAGTTTACATTATACTTATTCTTACACCATTAGTGTAACCTTTTCACCTTGACATAACTAACTTAGGTAGACATAATGAAAGAAAGCAAAATAAATAAACAAAATAAGAACATAAAAGTTAACTAAGTAAAGGAAAGGAAATGAAAGGCATAAACTTGATATTAATGAAAGTAAAGCATAAACATTACAAAAAATACAAAGAGAGAAAGGAAGAGCATGATCTTGATCTGGAAACCAAGATGCCTAAATGCATGGCAAATGCCTCCTTTTATAGGCTAAAATTGGGAACTATTGATTTGATGACTAATTGATAAGTGGGTGGCCAACTTTTGACTTGGTGACAATCCTTATCTTCTCTTGTCTGCCCAAAACGTCATTGATAACATCAAAATTGGAGCTAGGTGAAAACAAGAAAGTTGTAGACAATTGTCTCAGCTTTCTTGTGTAAAACATTCAGTGCATTTGGACTTCTAGAACTCCAGATATGGCTAAAATACCGAACAGTGCTCGGGCTGGAAGATAGATTCGGGCTTCTTTGTTGTTGCTACAATTTGGACTTGCAAATGGCCTTTTTAGATCTTGGGCTCCATATGAAAGTTGTAGGCCTATGTCTTACCTTTCCATCCATATAAATTGGACCTAAATCTGAGATCTGTAGCTCCAGATATGAGCCAATTACCGAACAGTGTTCCGGTTTGGATTGCACCGTCATCTCTTTTCTAAGTTTGACCATCTCTTTGCCTTTGCAATTTAAGTTCTTAAAGTCATCAATCAATATTTTCATTTATGTGATAGGCCTGCATTTAAAATGAATATTTACCATAAATTAAAGGTATCTCCAATGTCATGTTTCCAAATGATAGCTTCATCAGTCCATTCCTACAATTAATCAATGCATTAGAGGTTGCAAGAAACGGACGTCCTAAAATAACAGGAAATGAATTACATGCTTCAACAGGTTCTGTGTCCAAGACAATAAAATCCACAGGATAAATGAATTTATCGACTTGTATTAACACATCTTCAATTATTCCTCTAGGCACTTTTACAAATCCATCGGCAAGTAAAAGAGATACAGAAGTTGGCTTTAACTCACCTAGATTGAGACTCTGAAAAACTGAATATGGAAGTAAATTCACACTAGCACCAAGATCAAGTAAGGCTCTTTCAATTTTATGCTCTCCAATAAAGCAAGAAATTGTAGGACAACCAGGGTCTTTATATTTCAAAGCATTATTGTTTTGAAGAATAACACTTACTTGTTCGGCTAAAAAGGCTTTCTTTTTCACATTTAGTTTCCTCTTCACAGTGCAGAGATCTTTCAAAAATTTAGCATAGGAAGGAACCTGTTTAATAGCATCCAGCAAAGGTATATTGATTCTTACCTGTTTGAAAATTTCAAAAATTTCAGAGTTGTGATTGACTTTCCTTTGTTTAGTCATGGCATGAGGAAATGGAAGTGCTGGCGGTGAATTAGTCGTTTCTTTGCAATTTTCAGATTCAACCCCTTCCTTACCCTCAAAGATTGACTCATCATCTTTCTCATAAGGTTCAAGAGAGGGTTTTTCAATAACCTTACCACTGCGCAGAGTAGTGACTGATTTGACTTGATTCATGTGTTGGCTTCCGGAACTACTTGCATTTGCATTGTATTGCCCCTTGGGATTTTGTTGTGGTTGAGATGGAAACTTACCTTTCTCTTGGAAACTGAGAGCAGATGTTAATTTAGCAAGAGTATCTTTAAAATCTATCATGTTTTGAGCAAGTTGAGTATTGATTGTCTCTTGCTTTTCAATGAATGCATGCAATGTTTCCTCAAGATTTCTTCTAGGAGGTGGAGCATAAGGAGGTGCATATCCATGAGAATTTTGGAAATTGTGGTGTGCTTGAAATGGTGGTTGTGAAGTTTGTGCATTGTTGTTCTCACTCTTCCAATTGAAATTTGGGTGATTTCTCCAACCAGGGTTGTATGTTTGGGAGTATGGGTTGTGGTTGGGCCTTTGGAAACTACTTAAAGCATGGGCTTGTTCATGGAGACATTCCTTAAAAGAAGGCAAGGTCGGATAATTGTTGGTTGAGTGTTCATTTGTTTCACAGATTTGACACACAATGTTTTCAATAGATTTTAATTAACCACTCTTTTTTAATTCTAGTGCCTCGATTTTTCTAGCTAAAGATGCAAACTTGGCTTGAAGGTCATGATCTTCCCTAAGGTTGTACATACCTCCACTAGATGTATGAGGTTGAGTTTTACTCGATGCCTTATAAGTACCCGCGATGTCCCAATTTTGAGCATTTTCAGCTAACAAGTCTAAGTACTTCATTGCTTCATCAAGGTCTTTATCTTCAAAAGTTCCATTGCACATCAATTCAACCATTTGCCTATCTTTAGGTGTTAACCCTTCATAGAAATGTGAAACCAATCTCCATGTTTCAAAACCATGATGAGGGAAAGTACTAAGCAAGTCTCGATACCTATCCCAACATTGGTAAAATGTTTCTCCTGGTTTTTGAGTGAAAGTGGTGATTTGTCTCTTGAAAGAGTTTGTTCTATGAGATGGGAAAAACTTCTTTAAAAACTGTTGTTGCATTTCATCCCAAGCACGAATGGATCCTGGTCTTAAATTTTGTAGCCATGTTTTAGCTTTATCTTTTAATGAAAAAGGAAAAAGCTTTAATCTAATGGTGTTCATGCTACAATTTAAGTTATTATATGTGTTGCAAACCTCCTCAAATTCCCTTAAATGCAAGTATGGATTTTCTAATTCCCTTAAATGTCTGGTTTAAAATTAAAATGAGATGCATCAGGAGGAAAAACTATACATGATGGTGCACTTGTTCTTGTGGGATTCATGTGGTCTCTAAGTGTTCTAGCACGGTTATTCTCATTATTCTCATTATGAAGTGATTGATTATCTTCTTCGGCCATATTTTCTGAAAATGATGAGGATACCCTACAAAGTCTACCACTTGATGTACGTGACCACACTCTCATGCACGTGTAGGAATAGAATAAAAGGAAGAAGAAAACAAAAGAAGAAGGAAGAAAACAAAATAAAGACAAACAAAACTAAAGAAACAAAGTTATATACAAGAAAAGTGAAAGGAGAAAATAAAAAAACTATTATAATTTATACAAAACTTACCTCCCTGGCAACGGCGCCAAAAACTTGACACGACTAAAAGGTTGATGTCTTCTCCCAAGTGCAGGAGTGTCGAAGTAATAAATAACCCGGCAAGACTGGGGTCGAACCACAAGGAGGTTAATTGTACAAATTATAGACAACAATTATAAACAACAATAATAGCAATAATAACAACAACAATAACAATAACAACAACAACTATAATAATAATACTAATAGTAGTAGTAGTAGTAGTACTAATAATAATAATAATAATAATAATAATAATAATAATAAAGAAAGAGAAGAAGAAGAAGATGATGAGAACTTGGAGATGGAAAATTATTGTAAGGATTAAACAATAATAATAACAAATGTCAAGGTTAGAGGTTCCACTAATGGTATCTCAAACAAGTATAGTATAAACTCTTATTATTGAATTGGAAACCACACAAAAAGGAGGTTCCAATCAGATTATATATTGTTAACATGATTATATTAGTCATCTTATTCAATTAATGCTAATACTTGTAAATCTCGTCAAGCATTCATGATTATAACTTATGTTAACAACAAATCAAGTTCCTTTCATAGCTCAGGTGTCGGTTATACCATACATTATGGGCTATGAAAGTGCCAAGCATTTGTTGTACCAAGTGTTATACAACATAAATCAAGATTAGTCATTTAACAAGCAAAGTATTAAAGAGTGAACAAGATAACAAATATAAAACATGTTAGTATCAAACATTAAAGTCCATATTAAGTTTACATTATACTTATTCTTACACCATTAGTGTAACCTTTTCACCTTGACATAACTAACTTAGGTAGACATAATGAAAGAAAGCAAAATAGATAAACAAAATAAGAACATAAAAGTTAACTAAGTAAAGGAAAGGAAATGAAAGGCATAAACTTAATATTAATGAAAGCAAAGCATAAACATTACAAAAAATACAAAGAGAGAAAGGAAGAGCATGATCTTGATCTGGAAACCAAGATGCCTAAATGCATGGCAAATGCCTCCTTTTATAGGCTAAAATTGGGAACTATTGATTTGATGACTAATTGATAAGTGGGTGGCCAACTTTTGACTTGGTGACAATCCTTATCTTCTCTTGTCTGCCCAAAACGTCATCGATAACATCAAAATTGGAGCTAGGTGAAAACATGAAAGTTGTAGGCAATTGTATCGGCTTTCTTGTGTAAAACATTTAGCTCATTTGGACTTCTAGAACTCCAGATATGGCCAAAATACCGAACAGTGCTCGGGCTGGAAGACAGATTCGGGCTTCTTTGTTGTTGCTACAATTTGGACTTGATAATGGCCTTTTTAGATCTTGGGCTCCATATGAAAGTTGTAGGCTTATGTCTTACCTTTCCATCCATATAAATTGGACCAAAATCTGAGATCTGTAGCTCCAGATATGACCCAATTACCGAACAGTGTTCGGGTTTGGATTGCACCGACATCTCTTTTCTAAGTTTGACCATCTCTTTGCCTTTGCAATTTAAGTTCTTAAAGTCATCAATCAATATTTTCTTTTATGTGATAGGCCTGCATTTAAAATGAATATTTACCATAAATTAAAGGTATCTTATATTATTAGATATATTATTATAAAACATGCTTTAGTTAAGGAGTTATTGATACTTCAAGTGCAAAATGATGATATAAAACCATGATAAAAATGCACTTTTAAGTACTAATCACACCCCTCAACCAGCTTATTACTAGTCCCTAGTAATCAAAGCGTTAAAACAATTTGCAAATTTCACAAAGCAAGGTATTCATCATTTAACTTCCATTAATCTATCTAGATCAACAAACAACAATAACAACAACAACAACAACAACAATAATAATAATAATAATAGTAGTAGTAGTAGTAGTACTAATAATAGTAATAATAATAATAATAATAATAATAATAATAATAAAGAAAGAGAAGAAGAAGAAGATGATGAGAACTTGGAGATGGAAAATTATTGTGAGGATTAAACAATAATAATAACAAATGTCAAGGTTAGAGGTTCCACTAATGGTATATCAAACAAGTATGGTATAAACTCTTATTATTGAATTGGAAACCACACACAAAGGAGGTTCCAATCAGATTATATATTGTTAACATGATTATATTAGTCATCTTATTCAATTAATGCTAATACTTGTAAATCTCGTCAAGCATTCATGATTATAACTTATGTTAACAACAAATCAAGTTCCTTTCATAGCTCAGGTGTCGGTTATACCATACATTATGGGCTATGAAAGTGTCAAGCATTTGTTGTACCAAGTGTTATACAACATAAATCAAGATTAGTCATTTAACAAGCAAATTATTAAAGAGTGAACAAGATAACAAATATAAAACATGTTAGTATCAAACATTAAAGTCCATATTAAGTTTACATTATACTTAGTATCAAACATGAAAGGAACTTGATTTGTTGTTAACATAAGTTATAATCATGAATGCTTGACGAGATTTACAAGTATTAGCATTAATCGAATAAGATGACTAATGTAATCATGTTAACAATCTATAATCTGATTGGAACCTCCTTTATGTGTGGTTTCCAATTGAATAATAAGAGTTTATATTATACTTGTTTGACATACCATTAGTGGAATCTCTAACCTTGACATTTGTTATTATCATTGTTTAATCATTACATTAATATTCCTTCTCAATGTTCTCATCTTCTTCTTTTTCTTCTCCTTCTTTTTCTTTATTATTATTATTATTATTATTATTATTATTATTATTACTACTACTACTACTACCACCACTATTATTATTATTGTTGTTGTTGTTGTTGTTGTTGTTGTTGTTGTTGTTATTTTTGTTGTATTATTGTTATTTATAATTTGTACAATTAACCTCCCTGTGGTTCGATCCCGGTCTTGCTGGGTTATTTATTACTTCGACACTCCTGCACTTGGGAGTAGACATCAATCTTTTTGTCGTGTCAGCATCCAAATGGATGACCGGGACAAAGAAATGATTAGCCTCGGCTAATGGCATTTGAATGGATGACCGGGACAAGGGAATGATTAGCCTCGGCTAATGGCATCTGAATGGATGATCGGGACAAGTGATTGAGTAGCTTCTACTAAAGGCATCCGAAGTGGATGATCGGGGTGAGTGAACGATTAATCTCAACAAATGATATCTTGAGAGGATAGCTAGGTTTAAGATTTTGGTTGATTACAAGAATTCATGGAACTATATGTACTATAAATTGTGTATAGTATGTACATGAAGAAATTACAAATATCATGCATCAACCATGGAACAATGTTAATGTTTCATTTTTCTTGCTAAACCATTTAATTATCCTTATTACTAATAACCAATTGCATTCTCTTAAATATTTTGCACTGCAACAGGGACATCACATCAATGATATGCCTAGGAAACCTGATACACGGGAACCTACTTTTGCAAGGAATCATGTAGTTGCATCCTAACTCATGATGTATTTTGTATGGATCAATGTATTAAATATATAACTTTTATTGAACCCTTTTGTTTAAATTCGTGGTGACTATTAGTAGGATAGGAATGCAAACTCATGTCTATGGATGTAATATTATAAAATAAACTTCTAAGCATGCAAAAATAATATTATGTGTTTATGTAAATTTCCCTTTTAAATGAAATGTTGAATGTAGTTGATGTATGGATTGCATTTTGATGATGCGAGGAAAATAGGTTCGTAATTTACCAACACGATGTGTGTCAAAGAAAAAAAAATTCAGTTGTTTTGGGGCTTGAAAAGCCGGGTTGTTACAGTTGGTATCAGAGCCCCTAGTTTAGATCCTGGGGATCACTGATAATTGTGTTGGTGTGGTGAATTTCAGGATGGTACGCACCCGACAAGGGACACAAACTGAGCCGCCCTCCTTAGATAGGAGGGGCGGGAACCAAGGCGCCCAAGGTTGGCAAGACAAAGATCCCTTGGATGATACGGCATCTCATGCTCCGATAGTACCACCCAAAACCTTGCAGGGGGAAGCTGCGATAGCGGGGGATGGCGAGAGGTCTAACCAAACAGAGGGAGTACCCCCAGTTGTAGCACCGTAGCAAGAAAGATCAGAAGCACAACCATTGACTATTCCAATTGCTGTGCCCCCACAATATATAGACCTAGGACTTCTTGTACAAATAGTTAAAGCAGTGATGGAGGGTATGGCAGGTTCGGCGACACAAGCAACTCCCACCACGCAGATTCCACAAGCAACCCCTATGACAAACATGACTACGGATAACGTGGTTCCATTGGGGCGACTAGTCAAGAGTATGAGGGAAATGGGTTGTGAACCGTATATGGGGGAACAAGATGCAAATATAGCTGGAAGATGGATTAGGAAGGTAGAAAAGACCATGGTTCAAATAAGCATACCCGAGGAGTTGAGGGTAAACTGTGCAACCTAATTATTGTCTCATAGGGCCATGACATGGTGGGAAACAGTTCAGCTGAGGCGTGCAACCGAGACACTAACTTGGAGTGATTTCAAGACAAAGTTTAAGAATCAGTTTTATTCCAGGTACCATCATAAGGTGAAAGAACAAGAGTTCTTGGCATTAAGACAAGGTAATATGTCGGTATTGGAGTACGAAAGGAAGTTCCATGATCTCTCATTGTTTGCCCCACACTATGTGCCAATAGAGGAACATATGATTGAGAAGTTGAGAGATGGTTTGCGACAAGACTTGAGACAAGGATTGATCGCCTTACGATTTAAATTAGTGAGAGAGTTGATTGAGGCTACCCAACCTTTGGAGGCTTGTATTGGAGAAGGCTAGGGGGGATATCAGGGCATAGGCAAAAAGAGAGATGGGGACTTTTTCAGCAGCAGACCACCATTCCCAAAGAAAGGAAAAGGTGGAGTGTTTGAGCAGTACAAGAAGAAGGGGAGTTTGATGTTACCGCCCCACCAATAGTCAAGTGGGAGAGTGATAGTTGGACGGTCACACTCGAGAGAAAACTCTTCAACTGGGACTGGTGACCGCAAGGGTATTGACTATCCTTTTTGTATGAAATGTGGGCAAAAACACCTTGGGGATTGCCAAGTTTCCCCCGGGCGATGCTTTGTGTGCAGAGAAGAAGGTCATAGGTGGAGGAACTACCAGTATTTGAGTGAATGGTGTCATTACTGTGGCGGAAGAGGTCATTTCAAGAGGGAGTGCCCAAAAAGGAACACTAGACAAGTACAAAGCTATAGGCAACCAAGCCAGAGCCAACAACAGTCAGTCACCGTGAATAGGCCAGTGAGATCTTCTCAATCAGGAGCAAACTCTAGTCGAGGGAGATGAGGGAAAAAAATGATAGGACCTCGGGGAGGGTCTTCCACCTAACACAGGAGGAGGTCAGGGCTGCATCAGATGTGGTGGTAGGTACACTACTATTGAATGATTTTAATGTGCATGTGTTGTTTGATCCGGGTGCCACCCACTCATTCATTGCTAAGAGAATTGTCACTAAACTAAGAAAGGGAGTAGAAAAAATAGAGAAGGGATTCTTAATTGGAACTCCAATGGGAAACATGGTTGAAACAAATATTATGTATGTGGATGTGGGGGTTAGTCTATCTGGGTATGAAACAAAAGTAGACTTGATTCCCTTAGAGTTGCATGATTTTGACATAATCCTAGGCATAAATTGGTTGAGTGAATACAAGGCTCTAATAGATTGTTATGCTAAAACTATTACTTTCCAAACCCCTAAAAGTGAGAGAATGATTTTTGAAAGAGAGAGAATTCTCAAACCAATTGCCTTGATATTGGTGGTAACTGCCCAAAAACTTTTAAGAAAGGGATGTATGGGATACCTTGCATACATTTTAAACTGTGATGATGAAGGTCCACGACTAAAGGATATTCCTGTGGTGAAGGAATTCCCAGATGTTTTTCCCGAAGAACTACTAGGACTACCACTAGAGCAAGAGGTAGAAGTGTCTATAGACACTTTTCCTAGAGTCCCACCTATAGCCCAACAACCGTATCAGATGGCTCTAACAGAACTGAACAAATTAAAGACTCAACTATAGGAATTGTTAGACAAAGGGTTCATACGGCCTAGTAATTCTCTATGGGGAGCACCAGTGTTGTTTGTAAGAAAGAAAGATGGAACCCATAGACTTTGTATTGACTACCGACAACTGAACAAGATAACAATGAAAAACAAGTATCCATTACCTCGGATAGATGATTTGTTTGATCAATTCAAGGGATCGAGGGCATTTTCGAAGACAGATATGAGATTAGGGTACTATCAGATGAAGATTAAAGAAGCGGATGTAGCAAAGACTGCATTTAGAACTCGTTACGAACACAATGAATTTTTGGTACTACCGTTCGGGTTGACGAACGCCCCAACCCTCTTCATGGACTTGATGAATCGAGTTTTCCAACCATATCTTGATAAGTTTGGGGTGGTGTTCATTGACAATATACTGGTGTACTCAAATTCTTTCGAGGAGCATGAAGAACACTTGAGACAAATCTTACAAACCTTGAGAGATCACCAGTTATATGCAAAAATGAGTAAATGTGAATTTTGGTTAAAGAGAGTGACATTTCTGGGACATGTCATTTCAGCCGAAGGTGTTTTTGTAGACCCCCAAAAAGTTGAGGCAGTCTTGAAATGGGAAAGACCAACTTCAGTCACCGAAATACGTAGCTTCCTAGGACTTGTAGGATACTATCGAAGGTTTATCGAAGGTTTTTCCCTGATTGCAACCCCTTTGACCTAGCCAACTAGGAAGAATAAGAAATGGGTGTGGTTAGAAGAATGTGAGAAAATCTTCCAAGAATTGAAGAGGAGGCTCACCACTGCTCCAGTGTTGACCCTTCCCTCAAGGACCGAGGGTTTTGTGGTATATAGTGATGCTTCGGGGAAGGGATTGGGGTGTGTTCTGATGCAACATTGGAAAGTGATCGCCTATGCATCAAGATAGTTAAAGACTCATGAGGTGAACTACCTAGTGCACGACCTGGAGTTGGTTGCTGTAATTTTTGCCTTAAGGATATGGAGACACTATTTGTATGGGTCTCAAACCCAAATTTTTACTGATCATAAGAGTCTAAAGTATCTGATGTCGCAAAAGGAGTTGAACATGCAACAAAGAAGGTGGATAGAGCTCATTAGGGATTATGACTGCATCATAGAATACCATCCGGGGAAAGCAAACATGGTGCTAGATGCCCTTAGTCGCAAAAATAAAGCCACCCTAGGAAGGTTAACAGTGGGAAAGGAGCGGAAATTGACGGAATTGAAAGAGATGGGTGCAAATTTGGACATTAATGTCGGAGGTGGGTTAGTAGCCCAATTATTGGTGCGACCAATGTATCGGGAACAGATACTACATGCCCAATTCCATGACAAGGAGGGGTGTAAGATTAGGAGGAATGTGGAGGCCGGAGTAGAAATGAAATTCCGAGTAGCGGATGATGGATCCTTGATGATGGTACAACGGTTATACATGCCTAGTGACGAAGCAGTCAAACGAATGGTTCTACAAGAAGCACATGAGTCTCGATTCTCCATAGATCCTGGCAGCACTAAGATGTATCGAGACCTGAAACACCTCTATTGGTGGCCTAATATGAAAAGGGAAATAGCTGAGTATGTGTCTAAATGTGGGATATGTCAACAAGTCAAGGTTGAACACCAAAGGCCTATGGGACCATTACAAATTCCAGAATGGAAGTGGGAGATGATCACCATGGATTTTGTGTTAGGATTTCCCAAATGGTATAACCGACACCTAAGCTATGAAAGGAACTTGATTTGTTGTTAACATAATTTATAATCATGAATGCTTAACGAAATTTACAAGTATTAGCATTAATTGAATAAGATGACTAATGTAATCATGTTAAAAATCTATAATCTGATTGGAACTTCCTTTGTGTGTGGTTTCCAATTGAATAATAAGAGTTTATACTATACTTGTTTGACATACCATTAGTAGATCCTCTAACCTTGACATTGTTTGTTATCATTGTTTAATCCTTACGTTAATTTTCCATCTCAAAGTTCTCATCAACTTTTCTTCTTTTTCTCTTCTTCTTTTTCTTTATTACTGCTATTGTTATTGTTATTGTTATTATTATTACTATTACTACTACTACTAGTATTATTAGTATTATTATTGCTACTATTATTATTGTTTTTGTTATTGTTACTATTGTTGTTGTTCACCATTGTTGTTTATAATTTGTACAATTAACCTCCCTGTGGTTCGACCCTGGTCTTGCCCGGTTATTTATTACTTCGACACTCTTGCACTTGGGAGAAGACATCAATCTTTTAGTCGTGTCACATGTTCATAGAGACATTCTGACACGACTAAAAGATTGATGTCTTCTCCCAAGTACAGGAGTGTCGAAGTAATAAAGAACCCGACAAGACTTGGGTCGAACCACAAGGAGGTTAATTGTACAAATTATAAATAACAATAATACAACAACAACAACAACAATAATAATATTAACAAAAATAATAATAATAACAATAACAATTATAATAATAATAATAGCTCCCAAGTTAGTTGACTTTAGGGTATTAGGTGTTAAAACACTAATTCGGGCTTAATTACTTAGGTTAGAGAGGCTATGAAACCAAACTTATCTACATTTTTATTATTATCATTTTTTTTGTTTTTTTTCTCTTTTTTTAATTATATTCTATCCCTTTTCCTTAGTTGTTACCTTTTAAAAAAGAACATAAATAATGTAATAATCCAATATACAACTCATAATTATATGTTTAAAATGTGTGTGTAAATTAAGGTTTAAGAATACATGTTAAATAAATATATAAGCAGAATTAAGTGATAACAATGCGAGAGTTTATAAATCTGAATACTTCAAGAAGTATTATGATAGACCTTGTTACGAATGATTACTAAGATACGTCTCAAGAGTCATAAAAGGTTCTCCTTACTCTGCTATCATAGTAAAAACAATTTTGTAGATGCTTTATGAAATAGAAAATACAGTTAGTTTTTTTTTTAGCTACTACCCTCTCCCCCAAACTAAAACGAGACATTGTCCTCAATGTTTAAAGGTAGAAAGATAGAGTATAGAAGATATCACCTGAAATAATGAACATTAACAAACCTGAAACACACTGAAACAAATATAAAAAACAACAAAACACAATAATAAAACCAAAAGACACAAAGATTCATAAATGAAGGCTCAAATCCAATCTAAGATTTTTACGGCTTTCCTTAGTTGACCAATTTATGCGACTCATGGAAGGATCATTTACAGGAATCAAAGATTGTAGTTGGTCAATCAATTGTTCAACAATAGTAGTAGAGATTATGATTTGTCGTGCAAAAGATGTTAGAAATTCCTGTTTCACAGCATGATTAAGAAAAGACAACAACTTATCATAATAACCGTTAACATTTAACAAACCTATGAGTTTATGGTGAATGTATAATTGAGCCTAAGAGGAAATATAAAAGATCTCTTCCAATGTACTTAGACCACCTGGTAAGGCAATGAATGCATCAACATGGTTAAACATTACATTCATTCAAGCAGACATTGTGGAGACCTGTAGTTCTTCTCCATTTATTTTTCCAATGATGTCCCCTTGTGCCAAAGCTTCAGGGACGACCCCCAAAACTTGACTACCTCCTAAAAATATAGCTATTGACACACCTCTCATTAACCCAAGACTGCCTCCCCCATACACTAAATGAATCTTTCTCTCAGCTAGCACTTGACCAAGATGATTTGCTGATTCTAAAATCATTTTCTTTCCCAGGACTAGATCCACCTAAAAACACAAATATTTCTTATACGATGACTTGAGGAACTTGCCATTTCTACATACTTCTATATTTGTTGAATATATGGGTTGAGTAGAAATGAAAGGAAGGAAGAGAGGATTTTATAGATGAGAAATTAGAAAGGCAATCATACCAACTATATGTAGGTTAGCTGGAGTCTCGCATACACACTCTCTCTCTTTATTTATTTATTTATTTACTTTTAAAAAAGCATGTGTATGTATAGGTAGTTGTGATTGTGGCTCATATCTTCCCTTGGTTTTACATCTAAGAATCGCTTAAACGCCCTCTATGGGTTGGGGATAGGCTTCCCATCCAATTTTCTTAAAAACTGGCAAACAGGGTCCTTTTTAGTCAGATTCCCAAGACTAAGTCGAACATGTTCTTTATGAAATAGTGTCTATAAATCATGAATTACACGATGCATATCTCCACTAGGATGCATCTCAAGAGTCAATAGAAGATTATCTAAAGACTCCTTACTCAGGCCATCCTTAATGAATTGTATTTTATCTTCACAGTTTATAGATACCATTCCTAAAGAATGACATTGTGCATTACAAGTCCATCTGGCACATCGATGATAGACTTTCAATCGTTTTGCATGACATTTCTTCACAAAAGTGCTTTTACCTATTCTAGGCATGTGTGAACTAAAGAAATTAGAGTACTCACCTAATAATTGGAGCTTTGCTTCAATCAACCAGCAAATATTTTTAGGAATTCCATAATTCATTAACAATCTCAATCTTGCACATCTAGCACGGTAAATTTTTCTAATCACATTCTCATTGTTGGGAATGAATCTTTGAAATATTTGATGAGGACAATATTTGAATAAGTTAGGGTTATCCCAATAAAAGTTCTTCACTTCGTTCAAAAACTTTTTTTTGTCTTGGGTACTCCAATCAGTTGGCAAATCTCCTAGATTGAGACTCTGAAAAACTGAATATGGAAGTAAATTCACACTTACTTGTTCTGAAGAATAACACTTACTTGTTCGGCTAAAAAGGCTTTCTTTTTCACATTCAGTTTCCTTTTCAAAGTGCATAGATCTTTCAAAAATTTAGCATAGGAATGAAGTTGTTTAATAGCATCTAACAAAGGTATATTGATCCTTACTTGTTTGAAAATTTCAAAGACTTTAGAGTTGTAATTGACTTTCCTTTGTTTGGTCATGGCTGGCGGGGAATTAGTCGTTTCTTTGCAATTTTCAGATTCAACCCCTTCCTTACCCTTAGAGATTGACTCATCATCTTTCTCACAAGGTTCAAGAGTGGGTTTTTCAATAACCTTACCACTGCGAAGAGTAGTGACTGATTTGACTTGATCCATGTGTTGGCTTCCAGAACTACTTGTATTTGCATTGTATTGCCCCTTGGGATTTTGTTGTGGTTAAGATGAAAACATACCTTTCTTATGGAAACTAAGAGCAGATGTCAATTTTGCAAGAGTATCTTTAAAATCTATCATGTTTTGAGCAAGTTAAGTATTGATTGTCTCTTGCTTTTCAATGAATGCATGCAATGTTTTCTCAAGATTTCCTCTAGGAGGTGGAGCATAAGGAAGTGCATATCCATGAGAATTTTAGAAATTATGGTGTGCTTGAAACGGTGGTTGTGAAGTTTATGCATTGTTGTTCTCAGTCTTCCAACTAAAATTTGGGTGATTTCTCTAACTAAGGTTGTATGTTTGTGAGTATGGGTTGTGGTTGGCCCTTTGAAAACTTTTAATGCATGGGCTTGTTTATGGATACATTCCTTAAAAGAAGGCAAGGTTGGACAATGATTGTTTGAGTGTTCATTTGTTTCACATATTTGACACACAATATTTTCAACAGATTTTAATTGACCACTCCTTTTCAATTCTAGTGCCTCGACTTTTGTAGCTAAAGATGCAAACTTGGCTTGAAGGTCATGATCTTCCCTAAGGTTGTACATACCTCTACCAGATGTATGAGGTTGAGTTTTACTCGGTGCCTCATAAGTACCTGCGGTGTCCTAATTTTGAGCATTTTTAGCTAACAAGTCTAAGTACTCCATTGCTTCATCAGGATCTTTATCTTCAAAAGTTTCATTGCACATCAATTCAACCATTTGCCTATATCTAGGTGTTAACCCTTCATAAAAATGTGAAACCAATCTCCATATTTCAAAACCATGATGAGGGCAAGTACTAAGCAAGTCTCGATACCTATCCCAACATTGGTAAAATGTTTCTTCTGGTTTTTCAGTGAAAATGGTGATTTGTCTTTTGAAAGAGTTTGTTCTATGAGATAGGAAAAACTTCTTTAAAAACTGTTGTTGCATTTCATCCCAAGCACGAATGGATCCTGGTCTTAAATTTTGTAGCCATGTTTTAGATTTATCTTTTAATGAAAAAGGAAAAAGCTTTAATCTGATGGTGTTTATGCTATAATTTAAATTATTATATATGTTGTAGACCTCCTTAAATTCCCTTAAATGCAAGTATGGATTTTCCAATTCTAAGCCATGAAAAGAAGGTAAAAGTTGAATAATGTTTGGCATAAAATTAAAATGAGATGCATCGGGAGGAAAAACTATGCACGATGGTGCACTTGTTCTTGTGGGATTCATGTGGTCTCTAAGTGTTCTACCACGGTTAATGTCATTATTCTCATTATGAAGTGATTGATTATCTTCTTCGGCTATATTTTCTGAAAATGATGAGGATACCCTACAAACTTTACCACTTAATGTACGTGACCATGCTCTCATGCACATACAGGAATAGAATAAAAGGAAGAAGAAAACAAAAGAAGAAGAAAAAAAACAAAATAAAGACAAACAAAAGAAAAGAAACAAAGTTATATACAAGAAAAGTGAAAAGAGAAAATAAAATAAATACTATAATTTGTGTGATTAGTACTTAAAAGTGCATTTTTATCATGGTTTTATATCATCATTTTGCACTTGAAGTATCAATAACTTCTTAACTAAAGCATGTTTTATAATAATATATCTAATAATATAAGATACCTTTAATTTATGGTAAATGTTCATTTTAAATGCAGGCCTATCACATAAATGAAAATATTGATTGATGACTTTAAGAACTTAAATTGCAAAGGCAAAGAGATGGTCAAACTTAGAAAAGAGATGTCGATGCAATCCAAATCGGAACACTGTTCGGTAATTGGGTCATATCTGGAGCTACAGATCTCAGATTTAGGTCCAATTTATATGGATGGAAAGGTAAGACATAGGCCTACAACTTTCATATGGAGCCCAAGATCTAAAAAGTCCATTTACAAGTCCAAATTGTAGCAACAACAAAGAAGCCCGAATCTGTCTTCCAGCCCGAGCACTGTTCGGTATTTTAGCCATATCTGGAGTTCTAGAAGTCCAAATGAGCTGAATGTTTTACACAAGAAAGCTAAGACAATTTCCTACAACTTTCATGTTTTCACCTGGCTCCAATTTTGATGTTATCGATGATGTTTTGGGCAGACAAGAGAAGATAAGGATTGTCACCAAGTCAAAAGTTGGCCACCCACTTATCAATTAGTCATCAAATCAATAGTTCCCAATTTTAGCCTATAAAAGGAGGCATTTGCCATGCATTTAGGCATCTTGGTTTCCAGATCAAGATCATGCTCTTCCTTTCTCTTTTTGTATTTTTTGTAATGTTTATGCTTTACTTTCATTAATATCAAGTTTATGCCTTTCATTTCCTTTCCTTTACTTAGTTAACTTTTATGTTCTTATTTTGTTTATCTATTTTTCTTTCTTTCATTATGTCTACCTAAGTTAGTTATGTCAAGGTGAAAAGGTTACACTAATGGTGTCAGAATAAGTATAATGTAAACTTAATATGGACTTTAATGTTTGATACTAACATGTTTTATATTTGTTATCTTGTTCACTCTTTAATAATTTGCTTGTTAAATGACTAATCTTGATTTATGTTGTATAACACTTGGTACAACAAATGCTTGACACTTTCATAGCCCATAATGTATGGTATAACCGACACCTGAGCTATGAAAGGAACTTGATTTGTTGTTAACATAAGTTATAATCATGAATGCTTGACGAGATTTACAAGTATTAGCATTAATTGAATAAGATGACTAATATAATCATGTTAACAATATATAATCTGATTGGAACCTCCTTTGTGTGTGGTTTCCAATTCAATAATAAGAGTTTATACCATACTTGTTTGATATACCATTAGTGGAACCTCTAACCTTGACATTTGTTATTATTATTGTTTAATCCTCACAATAATTTTCCATCTCCAAGTTCTCATCATCTTCTTCTTCTTCTCTTTCTTTATTATTATTATTATTATTATTATTATTATTATTATTACTATTATTAGTACTACTACTACTACTACTATTATTATTATTATTATTGTTGTTGTTGTTGTTGTTGTTATTGTTGTTTGTTGATCTAGATAGATTAATGGAAGTTAAATGATGAATACCTTGCTTTGTGAAATTTGCAAATTGTTTTAACGCTTTGATTACTAGGGACTAGTAATAAGCTGGTTGAGGGGTGTGATTAGTACTTAAAAGTGCATTTTTATCATGGTTTTATATCATCATTTTGCACTTGAAGTATCAATAACTCCTTAACTAAAGCATGTTTTATAATAATATATCTAATAATATAAGATACCTTTAATTTATGGTAAATATTCATTTTAAATGCAGGCCTATCACATAAAAGAAAATATTGATTGATGACTTTAAGAACTTAAATTGCAAAGGCAAAGAGATGGTCAAACTTAGAAAAGAGATGTCGGTGCAATCCAAACCCGAACACTGTTCGGTAATTGGGTCATATCTGGAGCTACAGATCTCAGATTTTGGTCCAATTTATATGGATGGAAAGGTAAGACATAAGCCTACAACTTTCATATGGAGCCCAAGATCTAAAAAGGCCATTATCAAGTCCAAATTGTAGCAACAACAAAGAAGCCCGAATCTGTCTTCCAGCCCGAGCACTGTTCGGTATTTTGGCCATATCTGGAGTTCTAGAAGTCCAAATGAGCTAAATGTTTTACACAAGAAAGCCGATACAATTGCCTACAACTTTCATGTTTTCACCTAGCTCCAATTTTGATGTTATCGATGACGTTTTGGGCAGACAAGAGAAGATAAGGATTGTCACCAAGTCAAAAGTTGGCCACCCACTTATCAATTAGTCATCAAATCAATAGTTCCCAATTTTAGCCTATAAAAGGAGGCATTTGCCATGCATTTAGGCATCTTGGTTTCCAGATCAAGATCATGCTCTTCCTTTCTCTCTTTGTATTTTTTGTAATGTTTATGCTTTGCTTTCATTAATATTAAGTTTATGCCTTTCATTTCCTTTCCTTTACTTAGTTAACTTTTATGTTCTTATTTTGTTTATCTATTTTGCTTTCTTTCATTATGTCTACCTAAGTTAGTTATGTCAAGGTGAAAAGGTTACACTAATGGTGTAAGAATAAGTATAATGTAAACTTAATATGGACTTTAATGTTTGATACTAACATGTTTTATATTTGTTATCTTGTTCACTCTTTAATACTTTGCTTGTTAAATGACTAATCTTGATTTATGTTGTATAACACTTGGTACAACAAATGCTTGGCACTTTCATAGCCCATAATGTATGGTATAACCGACACCTGAGCTATGAAAGGAACTTGATTTGTTGTTAACATAAGTTATAATCATGAATGCTTGACGAGATTTACAAGTATTAGCATTAATTGAATAAGATGACTAATATAATCATGTTAACAATATATAATCTGATTGGAACCTCCTTTGTGTGTGGTTTCCAATTCAATAATAAGAGTTTATACTATACTTGTTTGAGATACCATTAGTGGAA